>CM042480.1:29240583-30650383 GCA_023621385.1 Quercus gilva
AAATTACTAGTCCCATTCTCCTTATCTGTCGTTAAAATATTAGCACATTTTCTACACTTGACTTTTCGATAGCCATCTTCATATAAAAGTATATATTTCAAATTCATTCCACACTTCAAGAGTCCTACCCCTACTTCTTTTGCTAACACTTGAATCTGTTTGTTCAAATTCATCCATCCCTTTGATACAGACATGGTTCACCTTAAAAGATAAGACAATTAAAATGACAATTTCTATAAATATATATTTCAAATCAACCAAATCACAAAAGGTGGAAAATATAGGTGACAATTTGAACAAAAGCCAAAAAGTAAAAGAGGATAGATGCAAATCATCAAACACCCATAAAAGAAAAAGGCATACAAAAACCTATAAACAAGAATTATATTGCAACAGAGAGTGAAAGAGCAATTTTTGAAAGAGATTTACTTGAAATAAAAAGGTAGTAGACAGTTTTTGTTTCCAAGAATCTACAAACTCATCACCAGACTTGACTTAGCCTCTCCCTTCGTCTACATAAGAAATTACAGCAAAAACCTAAATATATTTTTGTTGGTCTCTGAAAACCCCAAACCCAAAATTCTCAAAAACTTTAATTGAGAACTCAACCCAAGAATTGAGTGACTTGCTTGAGAAATCTGATGTGAAGATTGGAAACCTAGTTCATGTTGCACTCCAATATGGCATTCGACAAGTTTCTGAAAGGGAAAGTGAGAGAGAGAGATGAATAGCCATGACCTTCAACGATGCCTTCTCACTTCTATGCCACCGTCGAAGCTTGACCTCAAATATGCTCTTCAGGTACCTTCCATCTCCTTTCTTTAGATTTTCCTTAATTTGAAGTTCTAACTTGTTTGGTTTTTGAGAAAATCTAAGGGAAAGAATGTATTTTAATGTTAAGAAGAGCAAGACTGAGAGCTTGCTGAATTTTTTGGTTTAGATATTTAGAGTTTATGTTATTTATTTAAATCAAATAAAAAAAATGTTATTTATTTGAATTTTAGATTTTAGATCAGTTTAGTGGGCATTAGTGAGTTTATCTATTTAGACCAAACTAATTAAATAACCTAAGGAGTCTTTACCTATATAACCCAAATATTCAAATGGGTTGGATTAAAACTTATCCAAATGAGGTGGGTTATGAGTAGTTTCATGGATATGGATAAAAATTGCCACACCTACCGATTAGTAAGAAAATGGAAAAAGCATTTTCATACTAACAAAAAATGGAACCGCGTACAGGCATTAGCCGAGACCCGAGAGAGAGGTACGCTCTAAATTCATTAACTTAATCTCTTAGCGCAGGCGAGGGGACTAGGTACTGAGAAGTGAGAATGAATGTGGAGAATTGAGTAAACACCTTCATTGACGTTCTTCTGGATATTCTGAGTACCATAAGAATTCAAGCCTAATTTTATTGAATGGATACTAAAAAAGTTGAGTAATTAAAGAATTAAAGGCCACACATATTTCATAACATAGACTGCAAATTTAATACACTCTCAGGCTTGTTTGTAGTAGATGACATCCATTATAAAGAAGCTATTGACCAGAATGTTCCTTTGCTGAAAGTAACCAAGCAAACTAAAATACAAACGGGAAGTTAAAAATAAAAGATCCATAACTAATAGAATTATCCTCATGACCTCCTAGAACAGTGGAAAATATTATGATATGAAGCTAACAATGAATAATAATTGGGAGGAATGATCAACCTTTTATAGGGAAGAAAGCTGAAAAATGAAGCCTAGTTCAAACTGCAGAGGTCAATACTGAGGTCTACCGCTCAAAACTGCTTATTCTGCTTAGTTTTTCTTGTTTGGTTCGAATACATACTTAATCAGGGACTCCTTGATAGACAGCAACTCGGGGAACTCTTTTTTCAACTTTGACGCATCCATCTCATTGTTGCTTCGAGGGGCCACTATCACCTTGGCTTGCTCCTCAAGTGTGAAGTTAGCCCACTTGAAGTTGGGGTCAATGTATTGCTTGTACATCTCCAGAATCTCGTTATGGCTTACAACCCCAGGGTTTGTGAAGTTCCATATACCCCTCAAGTTCCGCTTCGCCATCTCAACTGAAATGGGAAGAAGCTCATCCAAGATGGTCATGCTGTTTGGAATGTTAACGACTTTGTTGTAACGAGAAATCTTGGTTATGAAGTTCCGTGGGTTACTTAGGTCAGATGATATTGGCATCCGAACTCTGAGGGTGCAGACATTGTCATATTCTTTCAACAGCTCCTCGACCTGGTTGAAAAATCAGAGAGAACCTGTTAGAACAAATGCATAATCTCATAAAGAATATAGAAATAGAGACAATGATTATGAATAAATTACCATAGCCTT
The DNA here is from genome assembly GCA_023621385.1 of Quercus gilva. Lineage (NCBI taxonomy): Eukaryota > Viridiplantae > Streptophyta > Magnoliopsida > Fagales > Fagaceae > Quercus > Quercus gilva. The sequence continues at coordinate 29,242,932 of CM042480.1, forward strand.
GGTTTTGGAATAGAAAGAACCAATGAAATTGGGTTTATCTTCCTCTTTAAAGCCAATGCCAGAACCCTCAGGATGTGCAGCATCATACTCAAATATGCATCCTGTAGCAAAATTCATCATCAATAGCCCATGCTCTCGGCAAACATCTGCTAAGGTTAAGGTTCCAGCAACATTTGCACGAATTGTTTCAGTTTTGTGAGACTCACACCAATCTACATTGGGTCTACCAGTCACACCAGCAGCATTGAAAACATGGGTTGGCTTCACATTCTGAATATCTGCCAAGAGCGATGATCGATCCTCTAGACGCCCTCTTCCATATTCGAATGAAATCCCTTGTTTCTCGCATATCTTCCCAAGCAGACCACCAAGCCAACCAGTCCTACCATAGATCAAGAACTTCAAGGAATGTTTTCGAGGAGAGCCAATGCTTTTGGAAGGTGGAACCAGCATCCGGGTATTATTTGAGACATAAGATGCAGATTTGCCCTCTTCAGACCCATCAAAATGTCTCTCAATCCCACCTGGCATCATCAGCATTCTTGGATGAGGAAGCAGTGCCCCAGTGACATCGCCCCACCAATCAGGATTGTTAATATACCACTCCATAGTCTTTCTCAGCCCCTCGTCCCACGTAGTTTGCTCTGACCACCCCAAGATTGTCAGCTTCTGATCATCTAGAAAGTACCTCTGGTCATTAAATGGTCTGTTCTCCACAAACTTGATGCTTTTCTCTGGGTCAATCGAGAAAAGCCTGCATATATCTTTGGCCACATCAATAACTCTCCTTTCCTTCTTTGTCCCGATATTGTACACATGACCAACCTCTCCCTTATGCAGAATGACTTCGAAAGCCTCAGCAACATCCTCACAATACAAATAACTCCTCACATTAGAACCATCACCATGAATTGGAAGAGGTTTCCCTTGCATGGCCAAGAGGATGAACTTTGGAATTAATTTTTCGGGAAACTGATTGGGTCCATACACATTATTCCCACGTGTTGTTATCACAGGTAACCCATATGACCTACCATATGCCATAACAAGCATTTCTGCTCCAGCTTTTGTGGCAGAATATGGGTTTGTTGGGAGGAGTTGAGAAGCCTCATGGTTTCCCACAACTGCATCCTCATCTGTCTCCCCATAGACCTCATCCGTACTCACATGGATGAACCTCCTGATCTGGCCAGTGACCTTGCAGGCTTCCAAAAGGACATGGGTACCATAGATATTGTTCTTGGTAAACTCAAAGCTGTTGCCAAATGAGTTGTCAACATGGGTCTGGGCAGCAAAGTGCATTATAGTGTCAATAGACTCAGTGATTAAGAGGAAGTTGACAAGGTCAGCACTACCAATATCCCCCTTCACAAACTTGAAATTAGGAGATGATTTTGAGGGTAGGAGGTTTTTCAGATTCGAGCAATAATCAAGCTTGTCAAGCACGACAATCTTGTAGTCAGGGTAGTTACGGATCAGTCGGTTGGCAACATGGGATGCAATGAACCCAGCAGCCCCAGTGATGAGGATGTTCTTAGGGGTATAAGTAGCCATCTTAAAGCAATGCCTACATAAGAAACATTAAAAATAACTAAATTCATTTCAGAACCATGATACATGTAAATTTTTATAGCAAATAAACATACAAATCAAAAAGCAATAGATCCCATAACAAGTAGCCCTGCTATCATTTTAAAAATAACCAACATAAGAATTATTGAAAGCTTCATTGATAACACTAATTGAAGATGCGAGGAGACTACCTATCTCCATTTGGTTGCATAGTAACCAAAACTGAAATGGAATAACACATTTTTCTTACACGTACAATCTCAAAAAAAGAAAAGAAAAAAAAGAACAAAACAAATTAACTCCCTAGACCTTGTATAATTAATTGCTGAAAAAAATTGATTCTCATCAGCCTCTAAGAATCTTAACAGCAGAACATGCATGTGATGTAAGGCTTCAATTAGTCTTTTTAGCTTCCTCTCTTTCCAAGCAACTAAACAGACCAAAATAAATAACACAACGTTCATTAAAGTTAACAGATCCAACACATTCTCCAGAACCAAAAACAATCACCAGATCCAGGCACTGCTCACAAAACCCATACTTAAAAATATTTCTCAAAACCCACATATAGATCTGATTTCTACAACCATATCCCAATTCTATTCCCATGGTTATAAGAGCGAATCAAACAACCGGATCACATTAAGCAAATGTCTGTAATTAAATTTAAGCAAATAAATATCATGAAAATTTTCCACATTGTTTGAAAACAGATCTAACAAAACTGAGAAAAACCCAGATCACAGATAGCTCCAAACAATACAGAAATCCATTTAGTTGTGCTCAAAAAAAGAAACAGAGGATCAAATTAACTTACCAAATGTCTACAGATCAAGACCAATTCTGTTTAGGAAAGAACAGGCCAGAGAGAGCAAAAGGGAGAGAATGAAATTTTCAGACAAGCAAGAATTGAAATAAATAGCTCACAGAGATTTGGAAGGGAGAGAGGGAAGGTGAAGGAGAGGTGAGGTATATATATACACGCTGTCACTAATATGTACTGTAAATCATTGCTGAGACAGTTAAGGCGAGCCATTAAACCTGCGCCAATCACTGAAATGCCCTCCCCCCCTTTTCATATTACGCCTTCACACGGTTTGTGGGGCCCCTTTTTCTGGGACTTTTTCTTTTCTTTTCTTTTCTTTTTGGGCTCCCCCTTAATATGTTCTGGACATGTGTTCGCATGTCTAGTGCACAAAACCAACATCACACCGTTTTTTATATTATTTATTTAATTAAGATAATTTTTAATACAAGATGCTATAATTGTTAGAATTTTCAAATGGGGAAGGAGTTGCTGCATACAAGGTTGCCGTACTTGCTGCATATTGACATGTGTCAAAAAGTTAGTGACACACGTCAAGTGACCAATTTAATGATAAATTGGTATGTTAAGAGTCCTAACGTTAACTTTTCTCACACACAAAATCTCTCTCTCTCTCTCTCTCTCTCTCTCTCTCTCTCTCGTGAGAAATTATAAGGTCTACATGGTAGACAAATGATGTGGTCCACTATTTTACTAAAAAACTGCCACTTGTTTAAAATTGTTAGCTATAAAATTTTTTTAAACAGAAATTAATTACTGACTCAGCAATTTTAGACAAGTGGAAGTTTTTTAGTGGAATGATAGACAAGTGACGTGGTTCACCAGAGGATTCTATAATTTCTCTTATCCCGCACGACAAAATCAAATCAAGGACAAATCTGTCTTTCTTCAAATCTCCATCAGCGCGCTCCTTTGTCTCTCTCTATCTCTTTTTTTTTCTCCTCCTCCTTTCTTCTCACTTCTCAAATATCCAGCCCAAAAACCAAATCAAAATACATGTTGTTTATGCTCATCCTTTACATGCAAACCTGTATCCTTTAGATTCTGTGAGAGAGCGAAAAACTTCCAAGGGATGCTCTCAAAAAGAGATTTGGGTGCTTAAGACACCTCTCTTTTGGATAATTGTGTAGAGTTACAACTTATTTTTTGTTACAAAAAATAAGAAAAACATAAATATAAAATACATCAAATGCATCAAATTTCATTAATTATGTAAATACAATCTTGGTCAAATAATCATTACAGGGGTTTGGTCCTAAATACAATCTATAATCTTGGTAGAGCAATATTACAAGGCTTTGATCCTAGTTACTATCTACCAAAACAAAAGATAAAACACTAGTCTAGTATCCAAAAACCTAAGTTCGGGGGCCAGGTTACCGAATGGGAAGTTGTTAGACACCCATTCTACCCAGACGGAGTCTTGTCTTCTAGACTCTACATGACCGTTATATACCCTTTCAAAAGATGCGTGACATTACAATGACATATTAAAATCCCTAAATTCAATATTAATTCACTCTTTAAAAATTCAAAATATGCAATTTTTATTTAAGAAGAAAACCATTTTTTTTTTATTGTAAAAAGTTCAGATTTGTATTGAATGAAAATACAGACCAGTTTTTGGTTTGGAAAAATTTTCAAAGCTGTATTTAATGAAAATATAGATTAGTTTATTATTTGGAAAAATTTTCAGATTTGTATTTAATGAAAATACAGATCTGTTTTTGATTTGGAAAAATTTTCAAATCTGTATTTAATAAAAATACATATCTGTTTTTGTTTTGGAAAAATTTTCAGATCTATATTTTATGAAAATACAGATTTGCTTTTGTTTTGGAAAAATTTTTAGATTTGTATTTAATGAAAATATAGATCTGTGTTTGTTTAGAAAAAGAGGCTGTAGTGATTAATTGTAGATTCTGAAATTAAAGAAGAATTAAATCATAAGCATGTTAATCAACTAAAGAAAATTCCAACTAAACATACAAACATGGCATATATAAATTGTGAACAATATCATATTGACAATAACACCAGACACATATTCATAAAAAAAAAACATGCCATGAACAACACAAATAGATCAGTTAAGAGAAATGAAAAAAAATAAATACAAGAACAAAATTAAATGACTACTTGCATGAATGTACCCTTCAATGGAAGAATACTTTAGAAATCAAGGAAATTTTCACTTCTTTGAGATCTAAAATATTTTACTTACAAGAAAGAAATTATTAAAGCCAAGGCTTTTAGAACGTCTTTAACGTAAGGGGAGCAAAGAAGTTAGAAAAAGAAGGGCCCTGATTTCTCATGTTTTTCCTCTATTTATAGAGGTTGGATGCTTGAAAAATAAGCTGAATAAGATCAGATATGAATTGGAATGTGTTGTTATCCCCAAAAATTCGAAAAAAAAAAAAAAAGGTTTTATTTTAATTAGAAGGTTCCAGGGCCGAGCCTCAAATTTGTGCCAATCGGCACTCCAAGAGTGCCAATTGGCCTTCTTGGATGCCGAGCCCCTTTTCCAATTTCGATTCAATTTAGACTCTTTCTTGAGGATTTTCTAAGTCGGGAATTGCACCTAGATGCATTTTAAACTCATATTCTAAAATTAATCCCTTTTATCTTGATAATTAGGTCTTTAAAGTAATAATTATCTGACAGATAAATATTCTGAAAAGACTTAATTATTAACAATTTTCTCATTATCTGATTATCTATTTTATTCCCATGCAAGCAAGCTTATTTTTGACAAAAACCAACAACCAATCACAAAATTATTTAATTAATTTTAATTGTTTGACCAATCAGAATTAATTTAAATTAATTACACGTGATCAATTCTACCAAAAAAAAATGCATGTAGACCGTGAAAATTTAATCATGTGATATCTTTCAATCCGACGGTCCGATTTAGGAATCGGGTATGCCGTCACGACCGTTAGAATCTCAAGATCATTTTAGTCATCTTCTAAGATCAAATTATGGGTGCAAAATCGAGTGTCTAAAGAATACCCCTCATTGACAGAGCTTGCAAAGCGAATGTCAATGTAAAACAAAGACACTGATTTTAGCAACCATGATTTAATCGATGTTGACTTTTCAAAGATTTCCTAGCCTTAGAACCTAAAACCTTGGGACATAGAACTAGTGTTCTATTATTTTATTTAAAAAAAAAAAAATGAAAACTATGAATACTTGAACTACTTGATAATTGATGAACCTGAATCAAATCTTGAATGCTGATGAGGCAATCGAGAACTATATTCGCTCAATCTGGAATGTTGACTGAGAACTATATCCAGCTCAATCTAAAGATCTGAGGCGACTAAAAGCTATCTCTATCTCGGTCTGAGTATGGGGGACTGAGAGGTTTTAAATCTCAGTCTGAATCTGAGGTGACTGAGAGGTTTCTCTATCTTGGTTTGAATCTGAGGCGACTAAGAGGTTTCTTTATCTCGATCTGAACTGAGGCGACTGAGAGGTTTCTATATCTCGGTCTAAATATGAGCCGACTGAGAGGTTTCTCGATCTCGGTCTGAATTTGAGGTGACTGAGAGGTTTCTCTATCTTGGTTTATGAATTTGAGGTGACTGAGAGGGTTCTTTATCTCGGTTTGAATTTGAGGCAACTGAGAGGTTTCTCAATCTTGTTATGAATTTGAGGCGACTGAGAGGTTTCTCTATCTCGGTTTGAATCTAAAGGCGATTGAGAGCTTTCTCTACCTCAATATGAAATTTTGGGCTTTGCCTACCAAAGACCAAACTCTCAAATTAGAATTGAAGTAATTGGTGCTTTATCACTCCACCATTTAAGATGTGAAATTTTCTTCTTCTTCCTCCCCCCCCCCCCCCTTTTTATTATGCTTTAAGACTTGAATTTCTTTTTCAAAAGGAAAACCCATTAATTTTTTGGGGTCTTCTGAAAAAATTTCTTTTCATCATTTTTATTTTGAAATTTGAAATTCTCTTTTGAAAAATGAAACCCTTTGTTCTTAGACATCCTTGAGAATTTTTATTTTTTATTTTTCTTCCTTCCAAAAATTGAAACTTTCTTAAAATTGATACCATCTATTTTATTTTTTGGGAAATCCTTGAAAAGTTTTTCATTTTTATTTTTTATCATTTATTTATTTTTTTTATCATCCATTCTGTTGGATAATCTGGTTTTGTATCTCATACAAAATACACAGCGAAAGCAACAAATACGGATCTACTTCATTTATGAGAGATAACATGTAACCTTGAATTCTAGAACAAAGAATAGAAAGCGAACCTTGATGCAGTGAATTTCAAAACCAAAACTTAAGAATACTTGGGAAGACTTTTAATCTTCACTCCAATTCTACTTGATGCCCAAGAAGTGTGGTCTCTCAATCAGTTTCTAAGAAGAGAATAAGAGTGTCCAACACTCACATACATCATTGCATTCCTCATGTGATCTAAATGAAAACCACACACACTCTCTTACTTATAATTTTGTATGTTTCTCTTCTTATATATAACTGATTATCTAATTAGGCTAGCCTTTTGGGCCATTCTAATTGGGCTTTAATATGTGGCTTAGAGTGGGACCAAAAGGGACCAATAAGACACTAGCTCCAATGGGCCTTAGGCTTTTCCGTCAACTCTTGACAAATCTAAAGTTACCATTATTTATATTCAATACCACTATAAGAATATAATTGCACTCTAGGCCTTATCTATAAATTATATCCCAAGACTTTATTATACATGCAACCCCTTCATTAAAATATTCGTAATAATACAAAGTCATGAATGTAGACTGCCACTTTGAAGATTATTACATCTTAATCCTTGAGTACCCAGTTTAATCCTTTATGTTATTCATCATATATTTATGAAATCTAATTTCATAAATATATACTTTAGCAACTTCTTACTAAGGTGGTTGGGCCCAACACTCTGAATAACCAAACTCATTAAACTTATCTCAAGGGAATATTTTATATCTCCGTTAAGAGATTATGAATTCCATCTTAAGAATATATATTCCATCAACACTAAATGCGGCTGCCCAACATACTGAGGTTTTGACCGTAACTTATAAATCTCACTCCTGATATATCAAAGCAACCTACATCTCATGATCAGGTCCATTATTCTCTCAGGATTTAGAGTTAATGTAAATAGAAGTCGTGAGATTTATTATTCATTTGACAGTCGTTAGAAGAATAATAAATCTCACAGCGGTCCAGTTCAATATGTTTTAACTCTTAAAACATATCAACATATCAACTAGAAGTCTCCACTTCCATGATCAAGACAAATCATCTTAATTGATATGTTATAGTCTTCGTAGATGAAATGCCCAATTTTATCACCGACTGCGAACTAAAATTCTGAGTTTACAAAAAACTTGTGATTTATATCTTTTTGTGACTTTTCACATAAATCACATACTATGCATCTCATGGACTAAGATAATGTCCCATTAGTTCATTTATAAACAGTCTCATATAATTAAACAATTTAATTATTTATAACATGCCAGTAAATTAGATTTTAGGGCATAAACCCCAACACATTCATCATTTCATTTCATCATGATTTTTTATAAAAAAGAAAATAAACAAAATAAATTTTTTTTTTTGGTGAGTTGATTGAGTCAACTCAATCAAACATGAGTTGATTCAGCAACTCATGTGGGGTTTTAATAGGGGGGGGGCGAATTTTTGGCCCCCTTTCTTTATGTTTTCCTCTTCTTCTTTATTTTTTTTTATATATTTTTTTTTAACTTCTTCTTCTTCACTCTCTTTTATTCCTCCATTGTCACTATTCACAAGCTTCTTCCTTTTTGCGCATTTTTTTCATTTCCACACCATTGCTTGCTTAGAAAATTACTTCTCTAGGGTTCCAAACTTGATTTCTTCCATCTTTCAAAATATCTTTTCAAATCCTTGAATTCTTGATCTTCTCCTTGTGAACCAACTTTTCTTACTTTCAATGGGAATAAATGTTGGAAAAACATAGTTTGTATTGCATATAAAACATACGCAGCGAAAAATTAACAGATCTACTTCATTTGCAATTGATCATATCATACATAGCATCATACAATAGGATATAAATGGCACATATCTTGACAATCTCTCACTTGCCCTAAAGACTATTGTGCACTAATCTAACCCTCATTCCCTCCAAATATGACTCAAAAGTCCTTTGTGGCAAGGCTTTGGTAAAGGGAACTGCTAGATTATTTGCACTATCAATCTTTGCTACTACTACATCTCCTTGAGCAACAATGTCTTGAATGATGTGATTCTTTCTATGTGCTTTCCTTTCTTGTGATTCCTTGGATCTTTGGATTGTGCAACCGCTCCACTATTGTCGCAAAACAATGTGATAGGAACTTGCTCCATTCTCACAAGACCAAGATTAGAAAGGAATTTCTTGAGCCAAACAACTTCCTTTGCCACTTCACAAGCAGCCACATATTCAACTTCCATGGTAGAGTCAGCAATATAAGATTGCTTAACACTCCTCCAACTTATGGCTCCACCTCCCAAGGTGAACACACAACTTGAAATGGATTTTTTGAAATCAAAATCTGACTAAAAATCTGAATTTGTATAACCAATATGTATCAAATCCTCACACTGGTAAACAAGCATATAATCTCTTGTTCTCTGTAAATACTTGAGAATATGCTTTACATCTTGCCAACATTTTGGTCCTGAATTTGATTGATATTGGTTGACCATGCCAACTGAATAACAGATATCTAGTCTAGTACAAAGCATGGCATACATGAGACTTCCCACTGCAGAAGCATAGGGAATTTGTCTCATCATATTTTCTTCCTCAAGAGTTTTAAGCCTTTGGTCATCAGATAGAGGAACTCCATGTCTGAAATGAAGTAATTCTTTCTTGGACTTTTGCATGCTAAACCGTTTTAGAACCTTATCTATATATCCAGATTATGACAAGCCTAACATTCTATTCTTGCGATCTCACCAGAACTTCATCCCTAGAATAAAGTTAACTTTGCCCAAGTCCTTTATATCAAATTGGCTTGACAACCAAATCTTTACTGATGACATTACTCCTACATCGTTTCCAATGAGTATAATATCATCAACATAAAGCACTAGGAATATTACTACTTTAATTTGGCGTTAGTGCTAACAAACACTTTATTATCGTTATGATTATAGAATAAATAACCCTTGGTTTCCTTTGAATACCCTAAAAACATGCATACTTCTACTTTTGCTTCCAACTTATTAGACTTCCCTTTCAACACATGTGTTGGACATCTCCAAATGTGGAGATATTTCATACTAGGCTTGCACCCACTCCACAATTCCTTAGATGTGTTGGGAACTGATTTTGATGGAACTAAATTTAAAATATGCATTGCAGTTTTTAGTGCATATCCTCAAAAGGAAATTGGTAAAGTTGAATAACTCATTATAGACTTAACCATTTCTAAAAAAGTCTTGTTCCTTCTCTCTGCTATACCATTTTTTTGAGAGTTCCAGGTGCAGTCAATTGGGATACAATCCCATTTTGAGTTAAGTAATCCTTAAAATCCCCAAGAAGGTATTCGCTACCTCGATCAGATCGATTGGCTTTTATGCATTTACCCAATTGATTCTCAACTTCAGTCCTAAACTCTTTGAACTGTTCAAAAGCTTCAGACTTCCGTCTTATTAGTCACACATAACCGTATCTTGAGTAATCATTTGTAAAAGTAATGAAGTACTCATAATCTCCTTTTGCTTGGGTTGACATAGGACCACATACATCCGTATGAACTAATTCAAGCAACTCTTGGGCTCTTCTACCTTTTGCATTGAAAGGTCGTTTGGTCATTTTGCCTTCCAAACAAGATTCACAAACTAGAAATTTATCAAAGTCCAATGGCTCTAAGAGTCCATCTTTGATCAGTCTTTGAATTCTGTTTGAATTAATATGACCCAAATATAAGGACCAAAGATATGCATCATTAGTAGAAGGAAACTTTCTCTTTAATGATTTTACATGAGAGTTATTATCTAATTCAAAATTGTATAATTAATGCTTATCAGGAGTTAAAATATAAAGACCATCAACAATATTACCAGAACAGATAAACACTTTATCCTTCTTTATTACAACATTGTTTTTCAGGATAACACAATATCCATGTTTACCTAAATAAGTTGCAGAAATTAAATTCCTACGAACATTAGGTACATACAAACAGTCTTTCAATATTAAAACTCTAGAACTAAAACACAAATTAAACACTCCAATAGCTACAACTGGAATTCTGCTCCCATTAGCCAAAGTAATAAACAATTCTCCTTCATTTAGCTTTTTGGTCTCCTAGAACATCTGCAAAGTATTGCAGATATGATTAGTACAATATGAATCCATACATTAGGAATCCATGGGATTATGTACTAAACATATTTCAATAAGGAATGAACTTTTCATACCCTTATTATTGGCAACTCTGAATTTTGGATAATTCCTCTTCCAATGACCTTTCTCACCACAATGGAAACACTTTCCTTTGGAGTAGTCCTTCTTTTTTCCCTTGTTGAGAGCTCCTAAAGCAATTTGTTACCATCTTGCTTGGTGAAGTCCTTCTTCTTCTTCTTCTTTTTACCCTTGCTTTTCGACTTAGGTTGATAAGTAAAAGCTTCAGGCATATTAGCATCAACACTAGATGTACCAAGAATGCCTTCTGCCGCCACCAATTCATTCATTAATTTAGACAACATATAAATCTTTTTGTTCATGTTAGGAATCCATGAGATTATGTACTAAACATATTTCATGAAGGAATGAACTTTTCATACCCTTATTATTGGCAACTCTGAATTTTGGACAATTCCTCTTCCAATGACCTTTCTCACCACAATGGAAACACTTTCCTTTGGAGTAGTCCTTCTTCTTTCCCTTGTTGGCAACTCCTAAAGCAATTTGTTTACCATCTTGCTTGGTGAAGTCCTTCTTCTTCTTCTTTTTACCCTTGCCTTTTGACTTAGGTTGAGAAGTAGAAGCTTCAGGTATATTAGCGTCCACACTAGATGTACCAAGAATGCCTTCCGTTGCCACCAATTCATTCATTAATTTAGACAACATATAAATCTTTTTGTTCATGTTATAATTAAGTCTGAATTCCTTGAATGATTTTGGTAGTGACTAGAGTATCATATCTACATGGGATTCTCCATCAATATCGGCACCTAAAACCTCCAGTGTATTCAGATGAGAGATCATCCTAAGACAATGATCCCTTACTGAAGTGCCTTCAGCCATTTTGATATTATAAATTTGCCTCATAGTTTCTTTCCTTGCAAAACAGCATTCCTCACCAAACATCTCCTTTAGACTTAGCATTATGTCCGAAACTAGTTCTACATCCTGCATTTGATGCTGTAGTACATTTGAGATAGATGTTAGGATATAGCACTTGGCTATCTCATCAGTTAGGACAAGGTTGACTAAGCACATACTTGTGCTTTTCAGCAATGAGAACAATGTCCAAGTTTCTTTTCCAGTCAACATAATTGGATCCAGTCAGTTTGTTTTGATTAAGAATAGCAACAAGTGGGCTAAAAGATGCCATGATTAAATCTGAAAATAACAAACATGAATATAATAAGTAAATTGGACATTATCAATTTAGCATATAAACATATAGTATGGAACTTTAATAAAACCATAATATAATATAATATATGCAACGACAACCCAATCCATGTCTACAATTCCTTGGTAGCAAGTATATTATAAACATCATGATTGATTGTGAATTATTCTCATTATTAGTGCTATCATGATAACTCTTATCAAACACTAATAATATGCCATATTAATTTTAGCCTCTAAGTAAATAATGACATAGCTCTTTTGGGAGATTAACATTATACTTAGTCTAGTGTACACCATTATCTAGAATCATATGTAGTCACATTTCATCTCCCTTATAGTGTTTAAACTTGTAGTACCATGAAACAAAACACCCCTCATTTGGGATTGCGAGGCATATACGCCAAGATGAGGTGCTTGTTCACACTACTTTAAATGGGTAAGTTCAATCTTGTAGTACTATGAAATAAACACCCTCCTTTGGGATCGTGAGGCATATACACCAAGACGAGGTGCTTACCCACTCCACTATGAACCTATAATGGAGACCATGAGATCCAACCCTTGTATCTCTCTCCCACTAGATATTTTAAAAGAAAGGTTTTTAATTAGAAAACAAGTGTAATCTCATCACACATAGCCTTCCACTTCATCTATGTTTTAACATTTAGTGAAAATTCAAAAAATAGTTCATTCGATCGATCGAAGGTATTTCTTGATCAATTGAAATATTCAACAAATCCATTTCGAAGTTTTTGGATGACTCGATCAACTCTCGATTCCTACTCGATCAATCGAAAAGGCAAATCCGATCAATTGAAAGGAATTCTCGATCAATTGAAAAATTGAAGAAATCCATCACAAAGTCTCAGGTTGACTCAATTGATTCTCGATCACCATTCGATCAGTAAAAAAATAATAATATTTGATTGATTGAAGGTGATTCTCGATTGATCAAAACTCATGAAACTGAATTTTTTCAAATTTTTCTAGTAACTGTTTTTTGACATTTCACTTGAACAAAACATAGTTTCTTGATCACATCAAAATGAGATTGAGATCAAAACTGAATTTCATTGATGCTATAGCCTTAAAGTTCAATTTAACATACTTAATATCGAACTTAAACAACATCATAACATCAATACCAATTTTTATCAAACAATAATTTCAACAACCGTGCAGAAAATTAATTGTAGAATCTTCTAACATCATGAAATTACTATCTTTAATTTCAAAACTCACAAAACATTTTATTCAAATTCGAAATTTAAGATCGCTCTGATACCAATTGTTGGAAAAACATAGTTTGTATTGCATACAAAACATACGCAGTGGAAAATTAACGGATCTACTTCATTTACAATTGATAATGTGTACTATGTAAATTTCAAAATTTAAGAACAAGAAAGCGTACCTTGGTGTGGTGGAATTCAAAACCAAAGATTAGAAGTACTTGGGAACACTTTCAATCTTCACTCCAATTCCACTTATGCCCAAGAAGTGTGGTTTCTCAATTAGTTTATATGTATGTGTTCAAGGGAGAATAAGAGAGTGGCTTATACTTACATACACACCATTTAATTCTCTTACAAAATTTTGTATGTTTCTCTCCTTATAACTGATTATCTAATTGGACTAACCTTTTGGGTCATTCCAATTAGGCTTTAGTATATGGCTTGGAGTGAGACTAAAAGGGAACAAATAAGACACTAGCTCGAATGGGTTTTGGGCCTTTCTGTTAACTCTTGACAAGTCCAAAATTACCATTAATTTTATTTAATACCACTATATAAATATAATTGCACTCTATGCCTTATTAATAAATTATATCCCAAGACTTTATTATACATACAACCCCTTCATTAAAATATTCCTAGTAATACAAAGTCATGAATGTTGACTGCCACTTTGAAGATTACTACATCTTAATCCTTGAGTACTGTAGACACTCAATTTTGCACTCATAATTTAATCAAGGTGAATGACTTGAATGACCAATCCATGTACCCCAAAAATCATAATTGCATTATATGCATCAATTCGTTCTTGCATTACATGCATCATTTTGTCTTTGCATTACATGCATCAATTCATTCATTGCATACATGAAAATGATCTTGAGATTCTAACGATCACAGCGGTGTTTTTGGTTATCAAATCGGACTATCGGATTGAAAGATATCGCATGATCAAATTTGCACGATCAACATGCATTGTGTCTAGGTAGAATCAACCACACATGATCAATTTAAATTAATTCTGATTGGTTAAAAAATTAAAATTAATTAAATAATTTTGTGATTGGTTGATAATTAGTGTTTAAAATAAGGATTCATACATGGAAATAAAAGAGATGATTGGATAACAATAAAATTGTGGATAATCTAAACTTATCAAGATTTATTTTAGGGTATTTATCTACAAGATAATTATCCCTAAATATCCTGAATTATCCAAAAAAGAGATGAAAAATCATAGGCAAAGGATGAAAACGCGTCTAGGTACAAGGATCGGCCAAAAAACCCTAGAAGAGGAGTCCAAACGATACGTGAACGTGCATTCGGAACCATAAGGCCAATTCGGCACTTTTGGAGTGCCGAACGACACTCTAAAAGGACCGAATTTCCCTAATGTGGGCTTTGGCCCAACAGCCTTCAGGTGACGATTATGCATACCTTTTTCGATTTTATCGCAAAAGGATGTGTCTGGATTAAAACCCTAATCGTCCATACCTATTTTTTAAAGTCTTCTGGCCTCATAACGCAGCACTTTTTTTACGCTTTGAGAGGCATACGTTTTTGACTCTCAAACCACCCATATTTTCTGATCCCCTCTCTGAGATTTGCTACAAGAATTAGGGTTTTTAGGTTTCAAAGATAGCTGAACAAGTTTTTTTGAACCCTAAAACATCCTCTCAAGTAAAAGAGTGCTCATGCAAGAGGTTGCTTTCTAACCCTTTTGTTCTTATATTCTTTAATCATGATGATGCATGCTTTCTTATTTTAAATATTCATGTTCTGATTTGTTAATTCAGATTATCAAAATATGTTCTTGATTCTTTTATCATTACTATAATTTGTTTCTTAGTTTTAGAGATCTGCATGGACTAAATTGATTTTAAAAAAAAATGGATCTACATCTTTCTTAGATGTAGATCTGAGTTTTTCATCAAAATAAAACGGATCTACATCTTTCTTAGATGTAGATCTGAGTTTTTCATTAAAACAAAAATGGATCTACATCTTTTTTAGATGTAGATATGAATTTTTCTTAAAATAAAGAACAGATTTTGTATCTTCTTTAGATACAAATCTGATTTTTTTAATGCATGCAGATTTTTGAAATAAAGAAAGAGATCATGAATTGTTGTTTTCTTGTTTGTTTTGTTTGAGTCATGTAACATGAAATTATTTTGTGAATGAGATCCTCTTCATAAAATATGTGTCTTTTTACACATATAAAAACATATTTGATTTTTTAAAGTCAAAATCATTTATATATATATATATAACAAAATAGATCTGAATTTTTGTCATCAAAAATCACTTTTTTTTAATACTACAAAACAGATCTGATATTTTGACAAATCAAAATCATTTTTTTAATCATTAAAATGAATTTTTTTATTAAAAAAAAAAAACCAAAGAAGGTACTTCATTCATAAATAAATTTGTGTGATTTAATTTTTCATTCACATGTTCAACATATCATTCATGACATGCATAAGAAAGTACATTGGTCATAAGAGTCTAGAAGACTAGACTTTGTCTGGGCGGAATGGGTGCCTAACACCTTCCTATTCCGTAACCTAGCCTCTAGATTTAGGTTTTTGGTTAAGTAGATCTAGCCTTATCATTATTATTATTATTATTTTGGGTAGAATGTAACTAGGACAAAAGCCATGTATTTTTGGTAGATTGTAACTAGGACCTAAAGCTATGTAATTTTAAAATTTTTCAAGATATGTAATTTCTTTTATTCAATCATTGAAGAGAACAATTCAGTCATGTATTTGTATATATTTCGTTTTTTATTTTTTTGTATAAAAAAATAAGTGGCGACTCCATACCACTTACCCAAAAAGAGAGGTGCCCTAAAAGGTATTTGAATCTCCTTTTTTAGGGATGCTTTTCGTCGAGGTCTTTCAGAGTGGCAACTCTGTTGGGGATGTCAAGGGCTAAGCTTCGTATTAGACTTAAGTGACCAAATATGTACATTTGTTTTGCATGGTCTTGCATGATATAGTTTTTGTTTGGTTTTTTATGTTTGATGGGATGTTGCATGATATTGTGGTGTATGATATTTTGTTGTTTGTTTTGGTTGTTAAAATCTTTCCCTAACTTTCATAGTGTGTGCCATCCAAACAACAATGTATGCACCCCTTTCAACAATTTGTGGTAGTAGTAAGGATCACCAGTCTTCATTAGATTCGAGTACCCAGTGGTGAACTCACCAACTCATAGCCTAAAGTCACTAAATCATTTCCTGTTGATTGTAAAGGACAAACCATGCCATTTGGACCAACGCAATGTTCATTACATTACAAGTTGAGAGGTGTAATGTCTTATGGGAAACAATGAAACAACAAACCTACCATACAACATAATGACTTAGAACCTACCCTTAGGTCGGTCCTGGTTAAAATTGCATTGCATGTTATATGTGTTTGTTTTGATTAACTATAGATGTTCCAAAACACTGACCAGAGCCACTCTTAGGTGGTTCCTCAACCTGGATGATGCAAGAGCAAGAAGTTGGGAGGACATCTGCCGAGAGTTTCACAAGCAATACAAGTACAATATGGAAGTGGACATCACAAGAAGAGACCTTGAGTCTACCAAGCAAGAGCCGAAAGAATCCTTCTCTACTTTCATTACCAAATGGAGAGCCAAGGCTGTATAGATGATGAGTAGGCCGAGTGAAGAAGAACAATTAGCCATGGTTGTAAAGAACTTATTGCCTATATACTATAAATATTTGTTTGCATAGTATTTTCCCAATTTTAAAGCTTTAATTGCTGCCAGAACTCAAATTGAGGATGTTATAAACAATGGCACTATAAAGACTGATGACCTTCCAAGATTTAGAAAGAATGTAGGGTATAATTCTAAGACTACGAAAATTTCTAATATTCATAAAAATGATCCGTATTAATTGATTGCACCCATTGCACCTGTACAAGTACCCCAAGGGCCTAGACCTAAGAGAGAATTTCATGAGTTGTACATGCCCATGAGTTAAGTGTTTGACAAGCTAAAAGCAAAAGGGTTACTGAAGCCCTTTGACCCAAGACCAATTCCAAATCCCTTGCCCTCAAAGTTTGATGTGAATAAAAGATGTACTTACCATTAAATCCCTGGTTATGACATTGACCGTTGTTTCACCCTTCATTGTGTGATTCAAGACCTAATAGACAATAAAGTGATTGTGCCACCTACAAGGCCTAGCATCACTAACAATCCCATGCCCAATCACAATTTTGGGAAAGGACTGAGGGTTAATTGCTTGATGACTGAAGAAGAGAATAAGGAAGACCCGTCTGACTTGATCTATGACCTACCCGAGTGTTTCATGATGACATGGGAAGAATTAATGGATAGAACCTCTACTACCACCACAGGATATGACATATGGAATGAAGTACCAGAACAGGAAAATAACCAAACACCCACAAATTAGGAAAGACACTTCAAACCCCAAGAGAATAGCAAAACATCCACAAACGGGAGAGACACTTCAAACCCCAAGAGAATAGCCAAACACCTACAAATAGGGGGAGACATTTCAAACCCTAAGACACTGATCCCCATGATTCAACCAAAATTGCCCACATCACAATGGGGGGAGACACTTCAAACCCCCACATTTAGAGACCGACAACCCAGTGGAAGCTCTGAACAGATCCACTCAACAAACACCTGCCGAAGAAGATGAAGTCCTCAAGCAACTACAGAAGACACAAGCTAACATATCTTTATAGGGTATACTCATGGCCTCATACAAACACCGACAAAACCTAGTAGACTTGCTCAACCAAATCCAAGTCCCAACAACCACAACCTCCCATGATCTGAATACTATGATTGGGTCCATAAATAGGGAATTCACTATTTCCTATTCCAACAAGGATCTGACCAAGAAAGGGAAGCACCACAACGATTCGTTGCATATCACTGTAGATTCCATGGGGAAGAGAATACCGATGGTTTTGGTAGATGATGAAAGTGCCTTGAATGTATGTCCCTTGAAGATTGCAAGCTACCTTGGCCTGAGCATTGAAGACTTTGTGCCTACCGATCCACATGTGAGGGCATACAACAACAGTAGAAGAAAAGTCTTGAGAACCATAACATTAGAGCTTACCATATGACCGATGGCAAGACGGTGGATTTTCAAGTCCTTAATATAGCCTCATGCTTTAATATGCTCCTTGGGCGACCATGGATCCATGACACAAAAGCCGTACCTTCTTTCCTATATCAAAAGGTTCGGTTTCCACATGATGGGGCTATTGTGACCATTTATGTAGATACTTTGACTGTGCCTAAACCCATTTATGGTATTGATTCTGAGAAAGAGCCATTGACCTTGGATGGCTTTGAGATCAAAAAGCTTGGCTTTGAAAAGAGAGAAGAAGAAGTTGAAAAGATCTCAATGGACTTTGCTCCTTATGGTAACAACAATGCGGTAGCAATGATGAGGAGAATGAACTACCTTCTTGGGTCGAATTTGGGGAGAGCTGTGAAGAAACCAACCGTTCAAGCCCACTGACGATGATTTGTTGGAAATGGAAGCAAGAAGGATGGCTCAAGCCAAGGCTAAAGCAAAAGGACTTCCTTGTCCTTCAGAACCTCTAAAGCCCTACACTCCTACATTGAATGGGAAGTTTGTAAAAGCTGGAGAAAGTCAACGTTATTGGAGATTCCCAGAACTGAGATTCAATCCTATAACAAAGACAATGGTGCCTGGTTTCGAGATACTACTTGATTGCAACAATGAGGTTCCAGAATTGAAGAAAGAAGATGCCACCTGGGATCCTACTGATTGGGCTGATCACATGGATCTTAACGCCATGACTACACTCCTTGGAGATCATATCTACAACATAGAAGAAGAAGAATACTGGGAGGCCTGCCAGCATACATTGAAGAGCCCGTATGAACTAAGAGCTAATGATGAAGAAGAGGAAGGGGAGCAGCCCCTAGTGATGATAAAGATGAAGGTGATGACAAAAGTAATAGTAGTAGTGACAGTAGCAGCAGTGATGGTGGACATGGTGATGATGACAGTAGAGCCAATAGTGATGACAACAACAATAGAAGTTATGATAGCCCGTACAGCGGAGATGATTAAGGTGAACACCCTAGTGAAAGAGAAGATGAAGATGCAGACCTGTTCTATGAGGAATATGACAGTGATGTGGACTACTATGATCAAGATATTGAAGATGACATTGAAGCTAACAGGTAGAGCGATACTGATAGTAATCAATACAGGCTAATAAATGTGTTAAAGAATGCAAGAAAGGAGAATGCATAAGCCAATCAAATGTATCATGAAGAATATCCCTATGGGCATCTTTCAGATTGGAGCGATATCACTAATGTTAGCTTAAGGTCTAGCCCTAGGTATGACAAGCATGAAAGAAAGATTCTTGAATTGGGGTCGTATTATGATTCAGAACCAAGTACACCAACCCTACATATTATAGAGGATGATGACATAGATGCCAGGTTGGTTGCTCTAGACCAAAAACTTATTGTCCACATTCTCAGAATCATGACACTTGAGAATGCTGAAAGTAATGAGGAGAGAATGGAAGGAAATGAGCCAGAGCATCTCCCCCAACCCACTGATTTGGGCAATAGAGGCAAGTATGAGCTATTTGATGAATGGATGGATAGCATGGAGCGCTTGGATTCTTTTGTGACCGACAAGACCACAGATATGGAGGTTGAAGAAGAAGCTATAGATTATATGGATGTAGATCCCACGGTACTGATGTAGAGGGAAGAAAAAGCTTACTGGGAGCCACCTGCCATTGTGGAAGTCATGATTGAGTTGAAGAACTGGGCATGGGAGGGAGCCGCCCACCCTATGGAGGACTCTGTGAGGAAGATCAAGATCATCAAGTCAGTCACTTTTGCCAAGAAGATTAAGACCGCCAAGCCAGTCACTCCTACCAAGAATGTTGTTTTCATTCCTATTGAGTCTATTTCTGCTAGTGTTTCTATTCTTGTTAAGTTTGCTTGTGATAGTTTTCCAGTTGAGTTTGTTGAGTCTGTTAAAAACTCTTTCCCTTTTAATATGATTTCTGATTCTACTTATTTACTGGCTTTGAATGTTTTTATTTCTGAAATTGGTAAAGAGACTCTTAAAAGTAAGGAATTAAAACATGGATACCTAGAACCTATAAAAAAAGAAACCCAACCCATTAACCTAAGAACTGATGATGAACCCAAAATGATCCAAGTGGGCAATACCTTAACTGCCTTAAAGAAAGATGTATTAGTGGCACTGCTGACAGAGTTCAAAGAGATCTTTGCCTGGTCATATGAAGACATGTCTGGGATTGATACAGATATAGTACAACATTGCATTCCAACAAATCCAACCATGAAGCCAGTCAAGCAGAAGTTGAGAAGAATGAAACTCGAGTGGACTCTCAAGATCAAGGAAGAAGTAGAAAAACAGTACAACGCAAGATTCTTGAGAGTGGTCAACTATCCAGAGTGGTTAGTTAATGTGGTTCCGGTACCAAAGAAGGATGGAAAGGTCAAAATGTATGTAGATTTCCGACATCTGAATAAGACCAGCCTAAAGGATGACTTTCCTTTGCTTCACATTGACGTCCTGGTTGACAACATAGTAAGGCATGCGTTGCTCTCGTTTATGGATGGATTTTCAGGATACAACTAGATTAAAATGGCTCCATAAGATATGGAGAAAACCTCATTTATCACTCCAAGGGGACATACTGCTACAAGGTTATGCCATTTGGCCTTAAGAATGCTAGTGCTACTTACCAACGAGCAGCCACCACTTTGTTGCATGATTTGATCCACAAAGAAGTAGAAGTTTATGTTTATGACATGATAGTAAAGTCAAAAAACCGTGAAAGGCATATACCGGCTTTGAGGAAGTTCTTTGAGAGAATCCAGTTCTACAAGTTGCAGTTGAATCCATAGAAGTGTACTTTCGGGGTCACATCTAGAAAACTGTTAGGGTTTATGGTAGGCCAGAGGGGAATAGAAGTTGATCCTGACAAAATCAAGGCAATTGTAGAGATGAAGCCTCCAAGGACTGAAAAGGAGATCCGAGGATTTCTGGGGAGGATAAGTACATCAGCAGATTCATAACCCAACTCAGTATGACATGTGAACCAATCTTCTGACTACTCAAGAAAGAAGTCCCAACTGTGTGGAATGAACAATGCCAAGAAACCTTTGAGAAGATCAAGAGTTATCTAATGAAACCACCAATACTTGTTCCACCTGTTCCTGAAAATCCATTGTTGTTGTATCTCACCACTACAAATACAGCAATGGGGACTTTACTTGCTCAATACTTAGAGGAGACTAGAAAGAAGAATGCCATATACTACATCAGCAAGAAGATGTTGCCTTAAGAAGAGAAGTATTCACCATTAGAGAAGACATGAGTAGCATTTGTATGGGCAACCTGTAAACTCAGACATTACATGCTTACTCACAAGGTTCTACTGATTGCAAGAATGGATCCTTTGAAGTACCTAATGGAAAAACCTATGCAAGATGGAAAGACTGCTAAATGGGTTTTTCTTTTGTCAGAATTTGATATTATGTATGTGACTTAGAAATCTGTGAAAGGAAGAGCAATTACCGATCACTTAGCCTATTGTTCACCAGAAGAAGCTGAAGATATCCAAGGAGACTTTCCGGATGAAGAAATCATGGGGATTGAAGTAGAATCATGGAAGATGTATTTTGATGAAGCAACAAATCAAAACAGAAGTGGAATTGGAGTTCTCTTAATTTCTCCAAAAGGGGCACACATTCCATTTTTTAGCAGACTCAACTTTCTTGCTACCAACAATGCCACAGAATATGAAGCTTGCATTATGGTTGTAGAAGCAGCCTTAGGCCTAGGAGTGAAAGAGTTGAAGGTGTATAGAGACTCAGCTCTAATAATCTCTCAAGCATAGAATAAATGGAAGATCAAAGAAGAAAGGCTTATGCCTTATCATCAATGTCTCCAGAAATGGTCATCAAAATTCAGCAAGATCCAATATCAGTATGTGCCGAGGATGCAGAATCAAATTGTAGATGCTTTAGCAACCATGACATCCATGATGGATGGACCAAAAGAAGATAAAGCTAGACTGATAGTGTTGGAACGAAAAGAAGAACCAGCCTACTACATGACAATAGAAGAAGATGAGGAAAAGAATAGGGAAGGAGAATGGTACTCAAACATCCTACAATACCTCAAGAATGGAACATACCCAAAGTCTGCAGACAAGAATGATCAGTTAACCATTTGAAGGTTGTCTAATAATTACATCATTTGTGGTGAAAGGCTTTACTGAAGATCATATGATGGAATTCATCTCCTTTGTGTAACTGCCAAGGAAGCACAATAAATAATTGAAGAGGTTCATGAGTCAAGTTATGGGCCACATATGAATGCGCATATGCTATCAAGGAAGATAATGAGATAGGGTTACTAGTGGACCACTATGGAAGCCGACTATGCGGCTCATGTTCAAAGGTGCCATCAATGCCAAGTCCATGGAGATTTGAAGCACATACCACCCATGCCATTACATAACATGACATCACCTTGGCCATTCTCTACATAGGGAATAGACATTATTGGGAAGATTCACCCCACAGCATCTAATGGCCATGAATTTATACTTGTAGCCATTGATTACTTTACTAAATGGGTAGAAGTTGCCTCATTCAAGGTTTTGAATTCAAAGAAAGCTACTCACTTTATTCAGACCACTATCATCTGCAGGTACAAGGTACTGTATGAAATTATCTCTGACAATGGGCAGCATTTCAAGGGAGAAACAGAAAAGTTGCTACGACAATTTAATATTCAGCACCACAAGTCTTCACCTTATCGTCCTCAGACTAATGAAGCAGTTGAGGCTGCTAATAAAAACATTGGGCGAATCTAGAAAAGCACAAAGAACTACAAGAACTGGCACCTACAGTTGCCCTATGCACTCTGGGGGTATGGAACATCAATCCAATCTTCCACAGGAGCCACTCCTTATTCATTGGTGTATGGGATGGAAGCAGTCCTTCCCATTGAGATGGGTGTCCATTCACTAAGGACAATATTGGAAAGTGAAATCTCTGAAGCAGATTGGTTGCAAAACAGATATGACCAATTGTGCATACTAGATGAGAAAAGACTCAAAGCCTTGTATCATATTCAAGGATATCAGAGGAGGCTTAGGAAAGCTTTTGAAAAAAAAGTGAGAACCAGAGATTTGAAGTTGGGGGACTTAGTATTGAAAGAAATCTGAGCTCCTGTTCAAGATGCAAATGGGAAGTTCAAGCAAAACTGGGTAGGCCCATACATTATCAAGCAGATATATTCTTGAGGAGCAGTAAGATTGATGGACTTGGATGCAAACCCTTTCACTGAGCCAACCAACATGGATCAATTAAAGAAATATCACGTCTGAGGTGGTTGTAAATTAACTTATTTCCTTTCCTAGGTTTGACTAAAAATAAAAAAATAAAAAGAGCTTGCTAGGCTAAAAACCCAAAATGGCGGTCTAGGAAAAAGTCAGAGCAACAAAAAAAAAAAAAAAGTAGGTTGAAAACCCGAAAGGGCAGTCTACGCAAAAGGAGAGTTAAAAAAAGAGAGTGAGAGAGCCTGCTAGATTGAAAACCCGAAAGGGCGACCTAGGCAAAAGTTAAGGCAAATAAAATAAAAACCATCATCATCCATGAACTACGTGATGACCTGATCCTTCTATCAAGGGGGTACGTAGGCTACCATGCATTGGTTCGGTCACAATTTCCCAAAACCCACCATTTGCCCATTAACCAAAATTACAAAAAATTCAACTATTCCATTACACAAAATCCAAAAGCCCAAACCTTAAACCATAAAAATTCCAAAACCCTAGAAGCCTACACTTTAAACAAAATCCCTAACCTGCAAATCCTAAATAATTCCTAAACATAAGAGTTTTTTACATTAACTTCTAAAATAAACATGATTCAAAGCCAAAAAAAAAAAATAAGGTCACTTTGTCTTTATTCTTTTCTTTTTCTGTTGATCTTCAATTCCCTTTGTGATAGGTACTTTGTTAGCATTGTCCCTTCTTTTGAGTTAATAGTTGTCTTCATCGGGTTTTTCTCAGTTGTCTCTAAGAAACTGTTCTATTATAGAAATCCTTTCAACTTCCTTGTCAACAGTCTTGTCTATAAACCAGTTAGAGTATTCTATAGTCATCTTGTGGAAGTACACCTTGAGAAAAGATTGGTCCACTGGGTCAGCCATCTTTAAACCCAATAGCATGTTTTATACAAAAGTAGGATTTGTATCCACAGGAGAGAAAGGTCTTCTTCTTTTTCCACCAGGTATTCCTTACTCATGTTTGAATTGCCTCAAGAGTCTGTCTCCCTTGTAGAAAGTTGCTCTCCACAATCCAATAAGGAAAATATGATCTAATCCTGGAGACCTTAATGAAGGGGGTGGGCACTTCCACCAATAACAGTCCCATTGAATTGAGGTACTAGATTTCTTGTCTAAGAATTTCACCTAGTCACTTTTAGTTTGGCATTTAGTCTTGATTACAGCCCTGCTAAGAAAACTGCTAGGCCCATAATTACCGATTGTAGGCTTGGCAATCATGTCCAGTCGCTCCATTAACCATATCTGCAAAGTCAAAGGACTCCCTAAAAAGTTCTGAGTTTCTCTACCATGAAATATAGCATCTAGTCCCAGAAGAGTTTCTGCCAAGATCAAAGAAATAGGATTATCACCATCCTTAATCTAACTCACAACACTTATAGCTTGAGCATCCACAAAGCTGTGTCTTCCAGAGTAAAGCAAAAGTTCTCCCATAAAGCATAAAGCCAAACCGAAGTTTTTCTGCATGTTGTCAGTCATTCCATAGGTGCGTTTGTCAATCAGCCGAAAGATAATGGCACGAAGATTCACCATATGAATTTCAATCATACAATCAGTAATGGAAGTAGGAAGACCGAGAGCATCAGACAAAGATTCCTTATGCCTGGGGTCACATGAAACTACTATAGATTTTTTACTCGGATTGTAGCCCATGATAGGAGAGAATTCTTTCAATTGTCGGACAGAGTTCGGCAGTGTTAAACCGGAACACATGATCTTCAGGATCCCAGAATTTCATAGCAACATGAAGGAAGTCCCACTTGATTTTGACATTCCTCAAAGCCTTGATTCCCTCTAATTTATAGGCTGTAAAATTGGTTTTGGTACTGAAATCAAAGCTACAAACCCATCTATTGATGTCATGAATTATTAAATGAGAAAAATTATGATTACTAGCCATGGATGACTTTTGCTTGTGATTATTGTGTTTTGCTAACCTTTATGCAGAGATTTGTCACAAGAGAATTCATTTAAATAAGCTGCATCAATTCCTAATCAGGTTTGAAATACGTTTCAAAGAGTTTGTAGCTGACTAGGAGAGAGTTTTATGATCACAAACGAAGTAAATATTGTTCAAAAAATGTGAAAATGCAAAGCATGCATTGGGAGACCATGAGGAGTCAGCCCACCATGGCGTGAGCGTTAGGGTGTGGCTCAGTGCAATTAGGCACTCTAGAAGTGCAGAACAGCATTCCAAAAGTGCCGAATGGTACTCTTCAGTTGCCAAGTGGCATACAGCCCCTCGGTCCTACACTCATGCAATTCCATGCAGTTTTAGGTTCTCGTGTAATTTTTTAAGATCATTTGACATTCAAAAATTTTTTTTTTTTTAATCAAACTAAGACATTCTGACAAGTCTGACACACTTGTTTTTCAAAAAAATCATCACCTGCATCATTGTTATCAAAAAGTGATCAACTCAAGTTTTCTTAAGACTCATGGATTTATGTTCCAAACTAGGGGCATTCACCCACGCCTCATGCATTTTCAAAAAAAAAAAAAAAAAAAAAACGCCACCATCATTTTCTTTAAAAAAAAAAAAAAAAAATCAAGATTTTCAAAAATCATGCATTCCTTTTAAACTAGGGGCATTCAGCTCTACCTCATTCAAGTAAGAGCAGATTCCAATAGAGCCAAGCAAGATAAGTTTAAATTAGTACTACAAGATCTCATCAGGTGAATTCTAAACTTGTCTTAGTTAAAGTTTCTACATGATCCAAGGTGATACCAAGGACAAAGAGCTAAACATGGAAAATAATACAAGATTTTCTAAGGAACACTTCCTTTTGTTTTGCAGGAAAAATAAACATACAAGTCATGCATCATTAGGACTCTGAGTCCGCCTATGGGAGGATCTCCTTGATCCGCCTACGGAAGGATCTCCTTGATCCACCTTTAGAGGAGCCACCTTCAGTATTTCCTTCCTGACTTGCAAAAAAGCAAGGATTGTGCTGATGATTTTCAAGTTCGAGGCTCCTGATCCTTTCCTCTAAAGCTCTTCTGGTAGAGTCAGCAGTTTCCATTCAATGTGCCTAAAAAGTCAGCAAAATCAAGTGTTAAAGACACTATCAAGCAAATCTCAAGCCAAAGATACTCAGAAAACAACATGGTATACATAGTTAGAATCATTGATCACATATTAGGAAGACTAAGTACGAGCCAATGACTGCAAGCCTCCAATCATTCGTATGCTTTCTTCCACAAGATCCATATCAACCTGAAGCACAACTCTACCAAGTTAGAATCCATTCAAGAAATAAGGACAAAGAACTGAACATTCAAGAACACACCAGATCGGGCCAAGGAACATTTGGCACATGCTCTAGCTAGTCAAAGGCAACTATAAGTTCTATCAGGATTCATCACATCATACTGCCATGCCAAAAAATGAGGATAAGTCTCTGTGAAATAACTAAAAGAACCACCAGCATGGTGAAGTGAGGGAATCTCTTCCTCTTCCTCTCCTTCAGAAGATGGAGGCTGAAAATCCAACATGCAAATATTGTTACCAAGCAAAAATATGGAAAAGGAATTGGCAGAACTTTGATTTTAGGAGGGAAGGAAAATACTGTTCTACCAACCCAACAGCCTTGCAGATGATCTTGGATAAATTCATAATAATCTCCTTCTGCTCCTATAACAATATAGCCATCACAGGCCCGAGAAATCTCTTCATCAGCCAAAAAGTCAGCCAACCGAATAGTGTGAGAAGGATGAGCTGGAATTATGGCAGGAGGATACACATGTTCAACTTGGGGCAGCACCCGATCACCAAGATACCAGTACTTTCCATGCCCACACTCAGACAATACTTGGCGGCTATTCAATTCTAGAGCCCACTCATACTCAGCATACCCCTCACATCCAACCCAAGGATTTAAGTTCATTTGAAAAGTCACAAAGAAACTCAGAAAGAGAAAAGACTGGATGATAACCAAGTGCCAAGGATTTAAAAAGGAGAAAGAAAGAACTTACATCATCAATTGTCAGATTGTCAATCACCAAGCACCAAATCTCCAAAGAATGCCTAAAGGGTGGAGACAAGCGATGTTTGGGCAACCAACGGAGAAATCTAGGAAAAATGCCAATATCCTCCTCTCAAATCTCGGGACCAACCCCAAAATAATCATACATCCAAACCTGAAAAATTCACAATGCCATTAGCACATAGCCAAAATGATTTTTCCCAACCTACACATAGCCAAATAAATACCAACCTTACTTGCCAAACAAATGGAGCCCCACCGAAGCTTGAAAGACTCCGCCTAGAGAGTTGGGTCATTAAATGCATTAGAGTAGCATAGGCCATGTTGCCCCAGTCATAATTCTGGATTTGTTCAACTTTTCTCAAGCTCCCTAAGTAGCGCAGATTCACAGTACTGCCTAAATTCGGACACAAGAAAGTCCCAATAAAAAGAAGTATGAACATACAAGCACCCTTTGCCACTGTCTCACATTGGGGAATACTCTTACTTAACCAAGATAAAGGAACATTGTTACTCCTCATTCTAGAAGGCAATACACCTAGAAGTTTCTTAAGCTCAGTTGAAGTAAGGGAATCATTGACAAGAATTCTTTTACCACCCAACCTCAAACCAGTGATGACAGAAAAGTCATAAGGTGTCAACATTACTTCCTTAATGCCTAGAAAATCGAAGGTACAGGTAGTGTCCCAGAAACGCTTTGTTAAGGCAAGGAGTAATTGAAGATTCTTGTACTAATGTGTCATGATTTGACAAAGCTTCAAAGAAGGTGCCAAATCCCGCTTCATTGATTACGCTTTTAATGGTAGGAGACAATGCTGCTCATGCACTTTTCAACATTTGGAGACTCCCTCTACTCTTGAGGCTCTACAATATAAAAATTCAGCTCATCAATTTTCATAATCCAAAACATATAACCAAAAAATTTCCATACCCAAAAAATATTCCCACAATTAATACCCCACCATCACAAAATCAAATCAATGCCCCACCAAAATGTCACCACTACCAAATTTATCACATATCCATACAACCACCAAATTTTGCCATAGCCATGCAAAAAGAAAATTTCTACATGTCTAAGAAAAAATTCCCACAACTTCATGCACAAATAAATTCTCACATACCCAACAAAATTTTTCCACAATACCCACAAAATTTGCCAATACCTATAAATATATCCATGCACATACCCACAAAATTTTGCCACGTTCATAAAACAAAGTTTACACATGCCAACAAGTTTTCCCACATACATCATGAACACATTCATATAAGTCAAACACAAAGTTTTCACAATGCCAATACTCCCAAAATCCAAACCAAAATTCATCCAACAACATCACAAATTACATACATTGTCAAAATTCCAAAAGCTACCAACATTGCCCAAATTGCACCATGATCAAAGAAAAAACACACTTTAAGAATTCCCCAAAGCAAACATTCCAAACATGATCAATCACACAATGCCCCAAAAATTTCAAAAGTGACAATATCTCACCATGAAACTTTCAATGAAACATGCAACAACATTTTTCCAAGTAAAGAAACTAAAGAAAAACTCACCTTGGTATCCACATGAAAATATGGAGCATGGGTCCTAGGGTCTTGAAGAAGTCCATCATCATCATTCCAACCAAATGTTGGATCATATTTCTTACCATGAGAAGCT
The DNA here is from genome assembly GCA_023621385.1 of Quercus gilva. Taxonomy (NCBI): domain Eukaryota; kingdom Viridiplantae; phylum Streptophyta; class Magnoliopsida; order Fagales; family Fagaceae; genus Quercus; species Quercus gilva. Next base: position 29,272,242 of record CM042480.1, read on the forward strand.
AGAAAAGAAGATCCCTTGGAAGAAGTAGCCATTTTAATGTTCAACATATCATTCATGACATGCATAAGAAAGTACATTAGTCATAAGAGTCTAGAAGACCATACTTTGTTTGGGCAGAATGGGTGCCTAACACCTTCCCATTCCGTAACCTAGCCACCAAATAAGTTTTTGGTTAAGTAGATCTAGCCTTATCTTTATTTATTTATTTATTTTTGGGTAGAATGTAACTAGGACAAAAGCCATGTATTTTTGGTAGATTGTAACTAGGACCCAAAGCTATGTAATTTCTTTTATTTAATCAATAAAGAGAACAATTCAGTCATGTATTTGTATATATTTAGTTTTTTTTTGGTATAAAAAAAATAAGTGGCGACTCCATACCACTTACCCAGAAAGAGAGGTGTCCTAAAAGGTACCCGAATCTCTTTTTTGAGGGATGCTTTTCGTCGAGGTCTCTCACAATTACCCAATTTAATCCTCTAAGTTATTCATCATATATTTATGAAATTCAATTTGATAAATATATACTTTAGTAACTCTTTACTAAAGTGATTAAGCCTAACACTCTGAATAACCAAACCCATTAAACTTATCTCAAGGGAATACTTTATATCTCCGTTAAGAAATTATGAATTCCATCTTGAGAATATATGTTCCTTCAACACTAAATGTGGCTGCCTAACATACTAAGATTTTCATCGTGACTTTAGATCTCACTCTTGATATATTAAAGCAACCCTCACTTCATGATCAGGTTCATTATTCTTACAGGATTGAAAGTTGATGTAAATAAAAGTCATGAGATTTATTATTTATTTGACAGTCGTTAATAGAATAATAAATTTCACAGCGGTCTAGTTCAATATATCTTAACACTTAAAACATATCAACATATCAAGTAGAAGTTTCCACTTCCATGATCAAGGCAAATCATTTTAGTTGATATGTTATAATCTTCGCAGATGAAATACCCAATTTCATCACCGACTACAAACTAAAATTCTGAGTTTACAAAAAACTTGTGATTTATATCTTCTGTGACTAAATCACATAAATCACATACTATGCATCTCATGGACTATATGATAATGTCCAAATAGTCATGTTACCATTATTTTATGTTAGGACATATGTGTTTCACTTGTTAAGAACATATGTCATTCTTTTATGTAATTGGCTAATCCTTTGACAAAACGCACTTTACTTGTATTTAGGTAGATATAGGTGTTTTTAATACTTCAAGAAATAAGGTTTTAAGATCAAGTGTTAAAGCCAATTAAGTCTATCCAAGAAACAAGCTGAATAGTGAAAATTCATTAAAGCTTGACAGTTGGCTTGACAACTGCATCTATCTAGCTTTAGAAAGCTGTTTCAGCCTGTGTACTCGACAACTGCTCAACAGCTCCTATCTGTCGAGATTTAAGAATTTCAGAATTCTAATATAATTTTCTTGAGATTCGTGAATATTTTTGGGCTTTCTTTTCTCCTAACCCTAGACATATAAAATGATTATTTTCAGGGCAGTCAAAGAGGACACAAGTTACACAAGTATTGAGCAAAGTCTGTTCAAGTAAATTGTGACCGGAGACGAAGTTTTGCCCTAGTTTATCATTCTTGTGAAGAAGTTGCTGTATTTGTACACTGTAGGGTTTTGTGACCAAGCATCTTCTTGATTTTCATCGTGGGATGAATTGAAGAACTTTGCAGTCAACAACTTTCTCTAGTTGGTGATTGAAGTCACGTACTAGGATCCGCGCAATTCGTTAGTCACGTACTGGGATTCGTGCATCAAAGGGTGGCGTTCATATATTGAAAAAGTTCAGAGGTTCTGAAGCGGTAGAAGGTTTCTACTATAAGTTTATCTACGGGGATTGTAAAGTCTAGGGACAAAGGTTTTGTACTAGATCTGAAACTTCTCTTTACTATAGTGGATTACTTTTCGGGAAGGTTTCCCTCCAGGTTTTTCAATATGAAACTAGTTTGTTTCATTGGTTTTCTTAGGTCATCATATCTTGTCTTACTTACTTTTCTGCTGCATTCATTATAGACATGATAATGATGTTTGTTTGTTTTAACAAGTTTTATTCATAATAAATCTAATTAACAACTTGGGCATAAATAACCATTTCACCATTGTTGCCCGCCAATCATGAATGACATCTGTTTGCTTCGGCATAGCAAAATTGCATATTCAATGACATTTGTATGTTTCGGCATCGCAAATTGGAATGTTAAATACTTAACATAATTGGGTATTTCTTTTCTATCTCTTATATGCTCATGCATGATTTGCTTAAAAGGAAAAATAAGCAAAGAAAAATAAAAAGCAAAAAGAATAAAAATACTTTAAATATGACTACAAGTGTGTATTCTAGGAGATGTGGGAGTTATAGGATTTACCTCAAATGTGATAGTCCCCATCAAATAGTTAACATTCGTATCACTCTTTTGGACGAGAAGGACTAGAAAATCCTAAAAGAAAGGTATAAATGACTATCTCACCACCGTTGCCCGCCAAACATGAATGACATCTGTATGCTTCGGCATAGCAAAAGTGCAATGTCAATGACATATTTATGCTTCGGCATAGCAAAATTGGAATGTTAAATGCTTAACATACTTGGGTATTTCTTTTCTATCTCTTATATGCTAATGATTTGCTTAAAAAGAAAAATATGCAAAGAAAAATAAAAAGCAAAAAGAATAAAAATGCTTTAAATATGACTACAAGCGTGTATTCTAGGAGATGTGGGAGTTATAGGTTGTACCTCAAAGGTAATAGTCCCTATCAAACAATTAACACTCGTATCGCTCTTTTTTACGGGAAGGACTCGAAAATTCTAAGAGAAAGGCGTAAATAATCATCTCATCACTGTTGCCCGCCAATTAAGAATGACATATGTATGCTTCAGCATAAAAAAAGTGCAATGTCAATGACATTTGTATGCTTCGGCATAGCAAAATTGGAATGTCAAATGCATAACATAATTGGGTACTTCTTTTCTATCTCTTATATATCCATCCATGATTTGCCTAAAAAGAAAAATAAAAAGCAAAAAGAATAAAAATGCTTTAAATATGACAACAAGCGTGTATTCTAGGAGATGTCGGAGTTATAGGATGTACCTCAAAGATGATAGTCCCCATCAAACACTTAACACTCATATCATTCTTTTTTATGGGAAGGGTTAGAAAATCCTAAGAGAAATGCATAAATAACCATTTCACCACTGTTGCCCGCCAATCATGAATGACATCTGTATGCTTCGGCATAGCAAAATTGCATTGTCAATGACATTTTTACGCTTCGGCATCGCAAAATTGGAATGTTAAATGCTTAACATAATTGGGTATTTCTTTTCTATCTCTTATATGCTCATGCATGATTTGCTAAAAAAGAAAAATATGCAAAGAAAAATAAAAAGAAAAAAGAATAAAAATACTTTAAATATGACTGCAAATGTGTATTCTAGGAGATATGGGAGTTATAGGATTTACCTCAAAGGTAATAGTCCTCGTCAAATAGTTAACACTCGTATCACTTTTTCTAACGAGAAGGGCTAAAAAATCCTAAAAGAAATGTATAAATGACTATCCCACCACCCTTGCCCGCCAAACATGAATGACATCTGCATGCTTCGGCATAGCAAAAGTGCAATGCCAATGACATATTTATGCTTCGGCATAGCAAAATTGGAATGTTAAATGCTTAACATAATTCGGTATTTCTTTTCTATCTCTTATATGCTCATGCATGATTTGCTTAAAAAGAAAAATATGCAAAGAAAAATAAAAAGCAAAAAGAATAAAAATGCTTTAAGTATGACTACAAGCGTGTATTCTAGGAGATGTGGGAGTTATAGGTTGTATCTCAAAGGTAATAGTCCCTATCAAACAGTTAATATTCGTATCACTCGTTTTGACGGGAAGAGCTAGAAAATTCTAAGAGAAAGGCGTAAATAATCATCTCATCACTATTGCTCGCCAATTAAGAATGACATCTGTATGCTTCAGCATAGCAAAAGTGCAATGTCAATGACATTTGTACACTTCGGCATAGCAAAATTGGAATGTCAAATGCTTAACATAATTGAGTATTTCTTTTCTACCTCTTATATGTCTATCCATGATTTGCTTAAAAAGAAAAATATGCAAAGAAAAATAAAAAGCAAAAAGAATAAAAATACTTTAAATATGACTGCAAGCTTGTATTCTAAGAGATGTTGGAGTTATAGGACGTACCTCAAAGATGATAGTCCCCATCAAACACTTAACACTCGTATCATTTTTTTTTATGGGAAGGGATAGAAAATTTTAAAAGAAATGCATAAATAACCATTTCACCAATGGTGCCCGCCAATCATGAACGACATCTGTATGCTTCAGCATAGCAAAAGTGCAATGTCAATGACATTTGTATGCTTCGGCATAGCAGAATTGGAATGTCAAATGCTTAACATAATTGGGTATTTCTTTTCTATCTCTTATATGCCCATGCATAATTTGCTTAAAAAGAAAAATATGCAAGAAAAAACAAAAGCAAAAAGAATAAAAATGCTTTAAATAAGATTGCAAGTGTGTATTCTAAGAGATGTGGGAGTTATAGGATGTACCTCAAAGGTGATAGTCCCCATCAAATAGTTAACACTAGTATCACTCTTTTTGACGAAATGTACTAGAACATCCTAAGAGAAAGTTATGAGTAACTATCTCATCACTGTTGCCCGCCAATCACAATTGACATCTATATGCTTCGGCATAGCAAAAGTGCAACGTCAATAACATTTGTATGCTTCGGCAAAGCAAAATTGGAATGTCTAATGCTTAACATAATTGGGTATTTCTTTTCTATCTCTTATATGTCCATCCATGATTTGCTTAGAAAGAAAAATATGCAAAGAAAAATAAAAAGCAAAAAGAATAAAAATGCTTTAAATATGACTGCAAACGTGTATTCTAGGAGATGTCGGAGTTATAGGATATACCTCAAAGATGATAGTCCCCATCAAACACTTAACACTCATATCATTCTTATTTATGGGAAGGGCTAGAAAATCCTAAGAGAAATGCAAAAATAACCATTTTACCACTGTTACCCGCCAATCATGAATGACATCTACATGCTTCGGCATAGCAAATTGCATTGTCAATGACATTTTTATGCATCGGCATCGCAAAATTGGAATGTTAAATGCTTAACATAATTGGGTATTTCTTTTCTATCTCTTACATGCTCATGCATGATTTGCTTAAAAAGAAAAATATGCAAAGAAAAATAAAAAGCAAAAAGAATAAAAATACTTTAAATATGACTACAAGTGTGTATTCTAGGAGATGTGTGAGTTATAGGATTTACCTCAAAGGTGATAGTCCTTGTCAAATAGTTAACACTCGTATCACTCTTTTCGACGAGAAGGGCTAGAAAATCCTAAAAGAAATGTACAAATGACTATCTCACCACCCTTGCCCGCCAAACATGAATGACAACTGTATGCTTCGGCATAGCAAAATTGGAAATTTAAATGCTTAACATAATTGGGTATTTCTTTTCTATCACTTATATGCTCATGCATGATTTGCTTAAAAAGAAAAATATGCAAAGAAAAATAAAAAGCAAACAGAATAAAAATGTTTTAAGTATAACTATAAGCGTGTATTCTAGGAGATGTGGGAGTTATAGGTTGTACCTCAAAGGTAATATTTCCTACCAAACAGTTAACATTCGTATCACTCTTTTTTACGGGAAGGGCAAGAAAATTCTCAGAGAAAGGCGTAAATAATCATCTCATCACTGTTGCTCGCCAATTAAGAATGACATTTGTATGCTTCAGCATAGCAAAAGTGCAATGTCAATGACATTTGTATGCTTCAGCATAGCAAAATTGGAATGTCAAATGCTTAATATAATTGAGTATTTCTTTTCTACCTCTTATATGTCTATCCATGATTTGCTTAAAAAGAAAAATATGCAAAGAAAAATAAAAAGCAAAAAGAATAAAAATGCTTTAAAAATGACTGCAAGCGTGTATTCTATGAGATGTTGGAGTTATAGGATGTACCTCAAAGATGATAGTCCCCATCAAACAGTTAACACTTGTATCATTCTTTTTTATGGGAAGGGCTAGAAAATTTTAAGAGAAAGGCATAAATAACCATTTCACCACTGTTGCCCGCCAATCATGAATGACATCTGTATGTTTCAGCATAGCAAAAGTGCAATGTCAATGACATTTGTATGCCTCGGCATAGCAGAATTGGAATGTCAAAGGCTTAACATAATTGGGTATTTATTTTCTATCTCTTATATGTCCATGCATGATTTACTTAAAAAAAAAATACAAAGAAAAAAAAAAGCAAAAAAATAAAAATGCTTTAAATATGATTGCAAGTATGTATTCGAGGAGATGTGGGAGTTATAGGATGTACCTCAACGGGGATAGTCCCGACCAAATAGTTAACACTAGTATCACTCTTTTTGACGGTAAGTACTAGAAAATCCTAAGAGAAATGTATAAATAACTATCTCATCACTGTTACTAGCCAATCATAAATGACATCTATATGCTTCAGCATACTAAGAGTGCAAAGTCAATGACATTTGTATGCTTCAGCAAAGCAAAATTGGGATGTCTAATGCTTAACATAATTGGGTATTTCTTTTCAATCTCTTATATGTCCATCCACGATTTGCTTAAAAAGAAAAATATGCAAAGAAAAATAAAAAGAAAAAAGAATAAAAATGCTTTAAGTATGACTACAATCGTGTATTGTAGGAGATGTGGGATTTGTAGGTTGCACCTCAAAGGTAATAGTCCCTACCAAACAGTTAACATTCGTATCACTCTTTTTGACGGGAAGGGCTAGAAAATTCTTAGAGAAAGGCGTAAATAATCATCTCATCACTATTCCCCGCCAATTAAGAATGACATTTGTATACTTCAGCATAGCAAAAGTGCAATGTCAATCACATTTGTAAGCTTCGGCATACCAAAATTGGAATGTCAAATGCTTAATATAATTGAGTATTTCTTTTCTTCCTCTTATATGTCTATCCATGATTTGCTTATAAAGAAAAATATGCAAAGAAAAATAAAAAGTAAAAAGAATAAAAATACTTTAAATATGACTGCAAGCGTGTATTCTAAGGAGATGTCGGAGTTATAGGATATACCTCAAAGATAATAGTCCCCATCAAACAGTTAACACTCGTATCATTCTTTTTTATGGGAAAGGCTAGAAAATTTTAAGAGAAAGGCATAAATAACCATTTCACCACTGTTGCCCGCCAATCATGAATGACATCTGTATGCTTCAGCAAAGCAAAAGTACAATGTCAATGATATTTGTATGCTTCGGCATAGCAGAATTGGAATGTCAAATGCTTAACATAATTGTATATTTCTTTTCTATCTCTTATATGCCCATCATGATTTGCTTAAAAAAAATGCAAGGAAAAAAAAAACAAAAAGAAAAAAAATGTTTTAAATATGATTGCAAGTGTGTATTCTAGGAGATGTGGGGGTTATAAGATGTACCTCAACGGAGATAATCCCTATCAAATAGTTAACACTAGTATCACTCTTTTAGACGGAAAGGACTAGAAAATCTTAAGAGAAAGGTATAAATAACTATCTCATCACTGTTACCCATCAATCATAAATGACATCTGTATGCTTCGGCATAGCAAAAGTGCAACGTTAATGACATTTGTATACTTCAGCAAAGCAAAATTGGAATGTCAAATGCTTAACATAATTGGGTATTTCTTTTCAATCTCTTATATGTCCATCCATGATTTGCTTAAAAAGAAAAATATGCAAAGAAAAATAAAAAGCAAAAAGAATAAAAATGTTTTTAATATGATTGCAAGCGTGTATTCTAGGAGATATGGGAGTTATAGGATGTACCTCAAAGATGATTGTCCTCCTCAAACACTTAACATTCGTATCATTCTTTTTCTTGGGAAAGGCTAGAAAATCCTAAGAGAAATGCATAAATAACCATTTGACCGCTGTTGCCCGCCAATCATGAATGACATCTGTATGCTTCGGCATAGCAAAAGTGTATTGTCAATGACATTTGTATGCTTCGACATAGCAAAATTGGAATGTTAAATGCTTAACATAATTGAGTATTTCTTTTCTATCTCTTATATGCTCATGCATGATTTGCTTAAAAAGAAAAATATGTATAGAAAAAAAAAAGAAGCAAAAAGAATAAAAATGCTTTAAGTATGACTATGAGCGTGTATTCTAGGAGATGTGGGAGTTATAGATTGTAACTCAAAGGTAATAGTCCCTGTCAAACAGTTAACACTCGTATCACTCTTTTTGATGGGAAGGGCTAGAAAATTCTTAGAGAAAGGCGTAAATAATTATCTCATCACTATTGCCCGCCAATTAAGAATGACATCTGCATGCTTCGGCATAGCAAAAGTGCAATGTCAGTGACATTTGTATGCTTCGGCATAGCAAAATTAGAATGTCAAATGCTTAACATAATTGAGTATTTCTTTTCTACCTCTTATATATCTATCCATGATTTGCTTAAAAAGAAAAATATGCAAAGAAAAATAAAAAGCAAAAAGAATAAAAATACTTAAAATATGACTACAAGCGTGTATTCTAGGAAATGTTGGAGTTATAGGATGCACCTCAAAGATGATAGTCCTCATCAAACACTTAACACTCGTATCATTCTTTTTTATGGGAAGGGCTAGAAAATCCTAAAAGAAATGCATAAATAACCATTTCACCACTGGTGTCCGCCAATCATGAATGACATCTGTATGCTTCAGCATAGCAAAAGTGCAATGTCAATGACATTTGTATGCTTTGGCATAGCAGAATTGGAATGTCAAAAGCTTAACATAATTGGGTATTTCTTTTCTATCTCTTATATGCCCACGCATGATTTGCTTAAAAAGAAAAATATGCACAAAAAAAAAAAAAGCAAAAAGAATAAAAACGCTTTAAATAAGATTGCAAGTGTGTATTTTAGGACATGTGGGAGTTATAGGATGTACCTCAAAGGTGATAGTCCCCATCAAATAGTTAACACTAGTATTATTCTTTTTGACGGAAAGTACTAGAAAATCATAAGAGAAAGGTATAAGTAACTATTCCTCACTGTTGCCCGCCAATCATAATTGACATCTGTATGCTTCGGCATAGCAAAAGTGCAACGTCAATGACATTTGTATGCTTCGGCAAAGCAAAATTGGAATGTCTAATGCTTAACATAATTGGGTATTTCTTTTCTATTTCTTATATGTCCATCCATGATTTGCTTAAAAAGAAAAATATGCAAAGAAAAATAAAAAGCAAAAAGAATAAAAATTCTTTAAATATGACTGCAAGCGTGTATTCTAGGAGACGTCGGAGTTATATGATGTACCTCAAAGATGATAGTCCCCATCAAAAACTTGACACTCGTATCATTCTTTTTTATGGGAAGGGCTAAAAAATCCTAAGAGAAAGGCGTAAATAATCATCTCATCATTGTTACCCGCCAATCATGAATGACATCTGTATGCTTCGACATAGCAAAATTGCATTGTCAATGACATTTTTATGCTTTGGCATCGCAAAATTGGACTGTTAAATGCTTAACATAATTGGGTATTTCTTTTTTATCTCATATTTGCTCATGCATGATTTGCTTAAAAAGAAAAATATGCAAAGAAAAATAAAAAGCAAAAAGAATAAAAATACTTTAAATATGACTAGAAGTGTGTATTCTAGGAGATGTGTGAGTTATAGGATTTACCTCAAAGGTGATAGTCCCCATCAAATAGTTAACACTCGTATCACTCTTTTTGACGAGAAGAGCTAGAAAATCCTAAAAGAAATGTATAAATGACTATCTCACCACCCTTGCCCGCCAAACATGAATGACATCTGTATGCTTCGACATAGCAAATTTGCAATACCAATGACATATTTATGCTTCAGCATAGCAAAATTGGAATGTTAAATACTTAGCATAATTGGGCATTTCTTTTCTGTCTCCTATATGCTCATGCATGATTTGCTTAAAAAGAAAAATATGTAAAGAAAAATAAAAAGCAAAAAGAATAAAAATGCTTTAAGTATGACTACAAGCATGTATTCTAGGAGATGTGGGAGTTATAGGTTGTACCTCAAAGGTAATATTTCCTACCAAACAGTTAACATTCGTATCACTCTTTTTTACGGGAAGGGCAAGTAAATTCTCAGAGAAAGGCATAAATAATCATCTCATCACTGTTGCCCGCCAATTAAGAATGACATTTGTATGCTTCAGCATAGCAAAAGTGCAATGTCAATGACATTTGTATGCTTCGGCATAGCAAAATTGGAATGTCAAATGCTTAATATAATTGAGTATTTCTTTTTTACCTCTTATATGTCTATCCATGATTTGCTTAAAAAGAAAAATATGCAAAGAAAAATAAAAAGCAAAAAGAATGAAAATGCTTTAAATATGACTGCAAGCGTGTATTCTAGGAGATGTCGGAGTTATAGGATGTACCTCAAAGATAATAGTCCCCATCAAACAGTTAACACTTGTATCATTCTTTTTTATGGGAAAGGCTAGAAAATTTTAAAAGAAAGGCATAAATAACCATTTCACCACTATTGCCCGCCAATCATGAATGACATCTGTATGCTTCAGCATAGCAAAAGTGCAATGTCAATGACATTTGTATGCTTCGGCATAACAGAATTGGAATGTCAAAGGCTTAACATAATTGGGTATTTCTTTTCTATCTCTTATATGCCCATGCATGATTTGCTTAAAAAAAAAATACAAAGAAAAAAAAAAGCAAAAAAAAAAAAATGTTTTAAATATGATTGCAAGTATGTATTCCAGGAGATGTGGGCGTTGTGGGATGTACCTCAACGGGGATAGTCCCCATCAAAAAGTTAACACTAGTATCACTCTTTTTGACGGAAAGGACTAGAAAATCCTAAGAGAAAGTTATAAATAACTATCTCATCACTGTTACCCGCCAATCATAAATGACATCTGTATGCTTCGGCATACCAAGAGTGCAACGTCAATGACATTTGTATGCTTCAGCAAAGCAAAATTGGAATGTCTAATGCTTAACATAATTGGGTATTTCTTTTCAATCTCTTATATGTCCATCCACGATTTGCTTAAACAGAAAAATACGCAAAGAAAAATAAAAAGCAAAAATAATAAAAATGCTTTAAGTATGACTACAATCGTGTATTCTAGGAGATGTAGGAGTTATAGGTTGTACCTCAAAGGTAATAGTCCCTACCAAACAGTTAACATTCGTATCACTCTTTTTGACGGGAAGGGCTAGAAAATTCTAAGAGAAAGGCGTAAATAGTCATCTCATCACTGTTGCTCGCCAATTAAGAATGACATTTTTATGCTTTAGCATAGCAAAAATGCAATGTCAATCACATTTGTATGCTTCGGCATACGAAAATTGGAATGTCAAATGCTTAATATAATTGAGTATTTCTTTTCTACCTCTTATATGTCTGTCCATGATTTGCTTATAAAGAAAAATATGCAAAGAAAAATAAAAAGCAAAAAGAATAAAAGTGCTTTAAATATGACTGCAAGCGTGTATTCTAGTTGATGTCGGAGTTATAGGATATACCTTAAAGATGATAGTCCCCATCAAACACTTAACACTCGTATCATTCTTATTTTTGGGAAGGGCTAGAAAATTTTAAGAGAAAGGCATAAATAACCATTTCACCACTGTTGCCCGCCAATAATAAATGACATCTGTATGCTTCAGCATAGCAAAAGTGCAATGTCAATGATATTTGTATGCTTTGGCATAGCAGAATTGGAATGTCAAATGCTTAACATAATTGTATATTTCTTTTCTATCTCTTATATGCCCATGCATGATTTGCTTAAAAAAAAAAATGCAAGGAAAAAAAAAAAAAACAAAAAGAGTAAAAATGTTTTAAATATGATTGCAAGTGTGTATTCTAGGAGATGTGGGAGTTATAGGATGTACCTCAACGGGGATAGTCCCCATCAAACAGTTAACACTCGTATCACTCTTTTTGATGGGAAGGGCTAGAAAATTCTTAGAGAAAGGCGTAAATAATCATCTCATCACTGTTGCCCGCCAATTAAGAATGACATATGCATGCTTCGGCATAGCAAAAGTGCAATGTCAATGACATTTGTATGCTTCGGTATAGCAAAATTGGAATGTCAAATGCTTAACATAATTGAGTATTTCTTTTCTACCTCTTATATGTCTATCCATGATTTGCTTAAAAAGAAAAATATGCAAAGAAAAATAAAAAAGCAAAAAGAATAAAAATACTTTAAATATGACTGCAAGCGTGTATTCTAGGAGATGTTAGAGTTATAGGATACACCTCAAAGATGATAGTCCCCATCAAACACTTAACACTCGTATTATTCTTTTTTATGGGAAGGGCTAGAAAATCCTAAAAGAAATGCATAAATAACTATTTCACCACTGGTGTCCGCCAATCATGAATGACATCTGTATGCTTCAGCATAGCAAAAGTGCAATGTCAATGACATTTGTATGCTTCGGCATAGTAGAATTGGAATGTCAAAAGCTTAACATAATTGGGTATTTCTGTTCTATCTCTTATATGCCCATGCATGATTTGCTTAAAATGAAAAATATGCAAAAAAAAAAAAAAAAAAAAGCAAAAAGAATAAAAATGCTTTAAATAAGATTGCAAGTGTGTATTCTAGGTGATGTGGGAGTTATAGGATGTACCTCAAAAATGATAGTCTCCATCAAATAGTTAACACTAGTATCACTCTTTTTGACGGAAAGTACTAGAAAATCCTAAGCGAAAGGTATAAGTAACTATTTCATCACTGTTGCCCGCCAATCATAATTGACATCTGTATGCTTCGGCATAGCAAAAGTGCAACGTCAATGACATTTGTATGCTTCGGCAAAGCAAAATTGGAATGTCTAATGCTTAACATAATTGGGTATTTCTTTTCTATCTCTTATATGTCCATCCATGATTTGCTTAAAAAGAAAAATATGCAAAGAAAAATAAAAAGCAAAAAGAATAAAAATGCTTTAAATATGACTGCAAGCGTGTATTCTAGGAGATGTCGGAGTTATAAGATGTACCTCAAAGATGATTGTCCCCATCATACACTTAACACTCGTATCATTCTTTTTTATAGGAAGGGCTAGAAAATTCTAAGAGAAATGCAGAAATAACCATTTCACCACTGTTACCCGCTAATCATGAATGACATCTGTATGCTTCAGCATAGCAAAATTGCATTGTCAATGACATTTTTATGCTTCGGCATCGCAAAATTAGAATGTTAAATGCTTAACATAATTGGGTATTTCTTTTCTACCTCTTATATGTCTATCCATGATTTGCTTAAAAAGAAAAATGTGCAAAGAAAAATCAAAAGCAAAAAGTATAGAAATGCTTTAAATATGACCGCAAGCATGTATTCTAGAAAATGTGGGAGTTATAGGATGTACCTCAAAGATGATTGTCCCCATCAAACACTTAACACTCGTATCACTCTTTTTGACGGGAAGGGCTAGAAAATTCAAAAAGAAAGGCGTAAATAACCATCTCATCACTGTTACCCGCCAATTAAGAATGACATTTGTATGCTTCAGCATAGCAAAAATGTAATGTCAATGACATTTGTATGTTTCGACATAGCAAAATTGAAATGTCAAATGCTTAGCATAATTGGGTATTTCTTTTCTATCTCCTATATGCCCATACAAGATTTGCTTAAAAAGAAAAATATACAAAGAAAAATAAAAAAGCGAAAGAGTAAAAATGCTTTAAATATGATTGCAAGCGTGTATTCTAGGAGATGTAGGAGTTATAGGATGTACCGCAAATGTGATAGTCCCCATCAAACAGTTAACACTCATATCACTCTTTTTGATGGGAATGGCTAGAAAATCCTAAGAGATAGACATAAATAACCATCTCATCACTTTTGCTGGCCAATCATGAATGACATCTGTATGCTTCGGCATAGTAAAAGTGCAATGTCAATGACATTTGTATGCTTCGACATAGCAAAATTGGAATATCAAATGCTTAACATAATAGGGTATTTCTTTTCTATCTATTATATGTCCATGCATGATTTGCTTAAAGAGAAAAATATGCAATGAAAAATAAAAAGCAAAAAGAATAAAAATGTTTTAAATATGATTGCAAGCGTGTATTCTAGGTGATGTGGGACTGATAGGATGTATCTCAAAGATGATAGTCCCCATCAAACACTTAACACTCGTATCATTCTTTTTTATGGGAAAGGCTAGAAATTCCTAAAAGAAAGGCATAAACAACCATCTCACCACTGTTGCTCGCCAATCATGAATGACATCTGTATGCTTCAGCATAGCAAAAGTGCAATGTCAGTGACATTTATATGCTTCGGCATAGCAAAATTAGAATTTCTAGTGCTTAACATAATTGGGTATTTCTTTTATATCTCTTATATGCCCATGCATGATTTCCTTAAAAAGAAAAATATGCAAAGAAAAATAAAAAGCAAAAAGAAGAAAAGAACATTAAATATGATTGTGAACGTGTATTCTAGGAGATGTGGGAGTTATAAGATCTACATCAAAGGTGATAGTCCTCATCAAACGGTTAACACTCATATCACTTTTTTTGATGGGAAGGGCTAGAAAGTCCTAAGAGAAAGGTATTAATAACTATCTCACCACCGTTGTCCGCCAATCATTAATGGCATATGTATGCTTTGGCATAGCAAAAGTGCATTGTCAATGACATTTGTATGCTTTGGCATAGCAAAATTGGAATGTTAAATGCTTTACGTAATTGGGGATTTATTTTCTATCTCTTATATGCCCATGCATGATTTGCTTAAAAAGAAAAATATGCAAAGAAAAATAAAAATGTAAAAAGAATAAAAATGATTTAAATATGATTGCAAGTGTGTATTCTAGGAGATGTGGGAGTTATAGGATGTACCTCAAAGGTGATAGTTCCCATCAAATAGTTAACACTCGTATCACTCTTTTTGACAGAAAGGACTAGAAAATCCTAAAAGAAAGGTATAAATAACTATCTCAACACCGTTGCCCGCCAATCTTGAATGACATCTGTATGCTTCGGCATAACAAAATTGAAATGTCAATGACATTGGTATGCTTCGGCATAGCAAAATTGGAAGGTGAAATGCTTAGCATAATTGGGTATTTCTTTTCCATCTCTTATATGTCCATCCACGGTTTGCTTAAAAAGAAAAATGTGCAAAGAAAAATAAAAAGCAAAAAGAATAAAAATGCTTTAAATATGATTGCAAGCATGTATTCTAGAAGATGTGGGAGTTATAGGATGTACTTCAAAAATGATAGTCCCCATCAAACACTTAACACTCGTGTCATTCTTTTTTATGGGAAGGGATAGGAAATCCTAAGAAAAAGGCATAAATAACCATTTCACCACTGTTGCCCGCGAATCATGAATGACATTTGTATGCTTCAGCATAGCAAAAGTGCAATGTTAATGACATTTGTATGCTTCGGCATAGCAAAATTGGAATGTCAAAAGCTTAACATAGTCGGGTCTTTCTTTTCTATTTCTTATATGCCCATGCATGATTTACTTAAAAAGAAAAATATGCAAAGAAAAATAATAAGTAAAAAGAATAAAAATTCTTTAAATATGATTACAAGCGTGTATTCTAGGAGATGTGGGGGTTATAGGATTTACCTCAAAGGTGATAGTCCTCATCAAATAATTAACACTCGTATTACTCTTTTTGAGGAGAAGGGCTAGGAAATCCTAAAAGAAAGGTATAAATGACTATCTCACCACCGTTGCCTACCAAATATGAATGACATCTGTTTGCTTCGGCATAACAAAACTGCAATGTCAATGACATTTGTATGCTTCGGCATAGCAAAATTGGAATGTCAAATGCTTAACATAATTGAGTATTTTTTTTCTATCTCCTATATGCCCATACATGATTTGCTTAAAAAGAAAAATATGTAAAGAAAAATAAAAAAGCAAAAGAATAAAAATGCTTTAAATATAGTTGCAAGTGTGTATTCTAGAAGATGTAGGAGTTATAGGATGTACTGCAAAGGTGGTAGTCCCCATCAAACAGTTAACACTCATATCACTCTTTTTGATAGGAAGGGCCAGAAAATCCTAAGAGACAAACATAGATAACCATCTCATCACTTTTGCCCGCCAATCATGAATGACATCTGTATGCTTCGGTATAGCAAAAGTGCAATGTCAATGACATTTGTATATTTCGGCATAGCAAAATTGAAATATCAAATGCTTAACATAATAGGGTATTTCTTTTCTATCTATTATATGTCCATGCATGATTTGCTTAAAGAGAAAAATATGCAAAGAAAAATAAAAAGCAAAAAGAGTAAAAATGCTTTAAATATGATTGCAAGCGTGTATTCTAGGTAATGTGGGAGTCATAGGATGTACTCAAAGATGATAGTCCCCATCAAACACTTAACACTCGTATCATTCTTTTTTATGGAAAGGGCTAGAAAATCCTAAAAGAAAGGCATAAACAACCATCTCACCACTGTTGCTCGCCAATCATGAATGACATCTGTATGCTTCAGCATAGCAAAAGTGCAATGTCAGTGACATTTGTATGCTTCGGCATAGCAAAATAGAATGTCAAATGCTTAACATAACTGGGTATTTTTTTTCTATCTCTTATATGCCCGTGCATGATTTGCTTAAAAAGAAAAATATGCAAAGAAAAATAAAAACAAAAAGAATAAAAATGCTTTAAATATGATTGCAAGCATGTATTATAGGAAATATGGGAGTTGTAGGATGTACTTCAAATGTGATAGTCCCCATTAAACAGTTAGATTATGTGTGAGTTAAAGTGATTTTCTCATATCTCAAATCGTCATAACATGTATACACTTATACAATCTCACGATATTTTTCACACATAACACATAATATTCTTTTTACTCTTGATACGTATGTAGGTACAATGTGATTTGTGTTGGATATATAAATGTGCGCAGCGGAAAAATTAACGGATCTACTTCATTCACAATTGATAACACGCACTATCTAAGTGTTAGAATATATGTAATAAGAGTGTGTACCTTGATGTGGTGAATTTCAAAACCAAAGATCAGAAGTTCTTGGGAACACTTTTAATCTGCACTCCAATTCTGCTAACGCTCACAATGTGTGGTCTCTCAATCAATTATATGTGTATGTTCTAGAGAGAATTAGAGAGTGTCCAACACTCACATGCAAACTATTTAATGTATTTTCAAAATTCTGTATGTTTCTCTCTTTTTAACTAATTATCTAATTGGGCTGGCCTTATGAACCTTTCTAATTGGGCTCTAGTATGTGGCTTGGGGTGGGACTAAAAGGTAACAAATATGACACTAGTTCCGATGGGCCTTGGGCTTTTCTTTCAACTCTTGACAAATCCAAAGTTACCATTAATTATATTTAATACCACTATATAAATATAATTGCACTCTAGGCTTTATTAATAAATTATATCCCAAAACTTTATTGTACATGCAACCCCTTCATAAAATATTCATAGTAACACAAAGTCATGAAGTAAACTGCTACTTTGTAGATTACTACATTTTAATCCTTGAGTACTCGGTTTAATCCTTTTAAGTTATTCATTATATATTTATGAAATCCAATTTCATAAATATATACTTTAGTAATTTCTTACCAAAGTGGTTAGACCTAACTCGCTGAATAACAAACCCATTAAACTTATCTCAAGGGAATATTTTGTATCTCCATTAAGAGACTATGTATTCCATCTTGAAAATATATGTTCCATCAACACTAAATGTGGCTGCCCAACATACTGAGGTTGTGACCGTTACTTTAGATCTCACTCTTGATATATCAAAGCAACCTACACTTCATGATTAGGTCCATTATTCTCTCAGGATTAAGAATTCATGTAAATATAAGTCGTGAGATTTATTATTCAATTGACAGTCGTTAGGTGAATAATAAATCTCACAAAGTTCCAGTTTAATATATCTTAATTCTTAAAACATATCAACATATCAACTAAAAGTCTCTACTTTCATAATCAAGAAAAATCATCTTAGTTGATATGTTATAGTCTTTGCAGATGAAATGCCCAATTTCATCACCGACTACGAACTAAAATTATGAGTTTACAAAAAACTTGTGACTTATATCTTCTGTGACTAAATCACATAAATCATATACTATGCATCTCATGGACTATATGATAATGTCCGAACATTCATGTTACCATTATTTCAGATAATAATAAAACAACTTTATTAATTACAATATTAAGTCATACATCATGTCACACATAATGTCATACATAATATAATACATAGCATCATACAATAGGATTTGAGGGCACTAATCCCAATAATCTCCCATTTGCCCTAAAAACTATTGTGCACTAATCTAACTCCCATTCCCTCCAAATGTGACTCGAAGGTCCTTTGAGGCAAGGCTTTGGTAAAGAGATTTGCTAGATTATTTGCACTTTCAATCTTTGCTACCACCACATCTCCACAAGCAATAATAGCTCTAATGATGTGGTACTTTCTCTCAGTGTGTTTTCCTTTCTCCACAAGCAATAACTGCTCCATTATTGTCGCAAAATAATATAATGGGAACTCGCTCCATTCTTACTACACCAAGGTCAAAAAGGAATTTCTTAAGCCATACAGTTTCCTTTGCTGCTTCACAAGCAGCAACATATTCTGCTTCTATGGTGGAGTCTACAATACAAGATTGCTTGACACTTTTCCAAGTTATAGCTCCACCTCCCAAGGTGAAAACACATCCTGATGTAGACTTTCTGAAATCTAGATCCGATTGAAAGTCTGAATCTGTATAGCCAATGGGTATCAAATCCTCACATCGGTAAACAAGCATATAATCTCTCGTTCTCCATAGATACTTAAGAATATGCTTTACAACTTGCCAATGTTTTGGTCCTAGATTTGATTGATATTAGCTGACCATGCAAACTGAATAGCAGATATTTGGTCTAGTACAAAGCATTGCATACATGAGACTTCCCACTGTAATAGCATAAAGAACTTGTCTTATCATATCTACTTCCTCTTGAGTCTTAGGACTCTGCTCATCAGACAGAGGAACTCCATGTTTGAAAGGAAGTAATCATTTTTTGGAGTTTTGCATGCTAAACCGTTCTAGAACTTTATCTATATGTCCAGTTTGTGATAAGCCAAACATCTTATTCTTGCGATCTCGCCAAAGCTTGATCCCGAGAATAAAGTTAGCCTCACCTAAGCCCTTCATATCAAATTGGTTTGACAATCAAACATTTATTGATGACATTACCCTTACATCATTTCCAATGAGTAGAATATCATTTACATAAAGCACTAGGAACATTATATTGGGGTTTATTCCCTAAAATCCAATTTCATGGTATGTCATAAACAATTAAATAGTTTAATTATATGAAACTATCTATAAATGAACTAATGGGACATTATCTTATTCATGAGATGCATAGTATGTGATTTATGTGAAAAGTCACAGAAAGATATAAATCACAAGTTCATTGAAACTCAGAATTTTGGTTCGTAGTCGGTGATGAAATTGGGCATGTTATCTGTGAAGACTATAACATATCAACTAAGATGATTTGTCTTGATCATGGAAGTGGAGACTTCTAGTTGATATGTTGATATGTTTTAAGAGTTAAGACATATTGAATTGGATCGCTATGAGATTTATTATTCTCTTAACGACTGTCAAATGAATAATAAATCTCACGACTTATATTTGCATGAACTCTTAATTCTGAGAGAATAATGGACCTGATCATAAGGTATAGATTACTTTGATATATCAAGAGTGAGATCTAAAGTTACGATCAAAACCTCAGTATGTTAGGCAGTTGCATTTAGTGTTGATGGAACATATATTCTCAAGATAGAATTCATAATCTCTTAATGGAGATATAAAATATTTCCTTGAGATAAGTTTAATGGGTTTGGTTATTCAGAGTGTTGGGCCCAACCACTTTAGTAAGAAGTTACTAAAGTATATATTTATAAAATTGGATTTCATAAATATATGATGAATAACATAAAGGATTAAACTGGGTACTCAAGGATTAAGATGTAGTAATCATCAAAGTGGCAGTCAACATTCATGACTTTGTATTACTACGAATATTTTAATGAAGGGGTTGCATGTATAATAAAGTCTTAGGATATAATTTATTAATAAGGCCTAGAGTGCAATTATATTCTTATAATGGTATTGAATATAATTAATGATAACTTTAGACTTGTCAAGAGTTGACAGAAAAACCCAAGGCCCATTGGAGTTAGAGTCTTATTTGTTCCCTTTAGTCCCATCTCAAGCCACAAACTAAAGCCCAATTGGGTAGACCCAAAAGGCTAATCCAATTATGAAAGTTCAATTTGGGTATGAAACACCCTTGAACATTTAAACCCCAAATACAAAATAACCAATTCAAGCTTTATATCAAATAGTTAATGTGCGGAACATGACAACAAGTTTATACCAAAATTGATAAATAATCTAAGTCAAATATAAACACATCCACAGCAGTAAATATAAGGCAAAGATAAAGGAAGGAAGATGCAAACACACGGACAACACACGATTTGTTATCGAAGAGGAAACCAAAGCCCTTGGCATAAAACCTTTCCGCCGCCCTCCAAGCGGTCAAATAATCCACTAAAGAATATAGTTGGGATACATGAACAGCAGAAGACCCTCCAAGCCTAATCTACCCAAGTATCTAAGCCCTCCAAGCTTCTTGCTCCAACGAGGTTACGCCGAACCTATTTCTTCTTTAGCTTCCCAGATTCCGCTACTAGACCATAGCATCAACCAATATAGATTGGTTCCTTCCTAACTGCTTCCCAACATCACCAAATGAACCTTCTCACAGACTGGGTGTGGTGAGATAAAGATTTGGTATAATGCCTCTCAAAGGTATAACAATGGAGAGGAAGAGAGAAGAGGAATTTGTAGAGTCTCTAAGGTGAAGATTGGGAATGAGGCAATCTTGTTTTTTTCTAGGATTTCTCTCACAAAATTCTCTCTAGAAGCTCTCTCAATATCATAGGTATAAGGGTTTATATATAGTGGGTTGAGAAAAGAATACAAAGAGACAGTTTTTGCCAAACAGGGTAAATTGGCGGCTTGGTCTCACGGCTTGTCCAAGTCGCGAGTTCAAGTCGCGATGTAATGGCCTGGCCAGCCTAGGACTTTTGTCCTGTAGTATGACAGCTGGCGCGACCCTTCAGCTTCTCTATGTGCATCTCACGTGCCTGCATTTGGCGGCTTGCCAGTCGCGATCCACCCGCGAGTCCTAGCCGCGAAGCTCTGCTTCTTTGCACATACTTGAGCTTTTCTTCGCATCTTCTCACACACTACCCTTACAATTTTTCTACCTAAATACAAGGTTACTAAGTGCTAAATTACAAGTAAATTGGCACGGAATAAAGCCAACAAGATGGTTGGTTAAATTCAACCTTACAAATTAGATAATCAGTCATTATTTAATAAGAGTTATTAAATAATAAAAAAAAAACTACTAAGGTAGTTGAAATGTATGTATGATAAAAAGAAAATAAATCAGTTTTTCTCCATAAGAAGAAGAAGAAGAATTTTCTTTGAGAATTGTAAAGTTGTAATTTACAACTATGTTTTGTTGGCTTTTATTCCGTGCCAAATTTGATTGTAATTATGTTCAATCGTTTAAACCCTGTATTTGTTGTGGGATTTGTTGTAAGGGTTGTGTGATAGAGAGAGTGTTTGAAGACTCCAGCATTTGAAGAACTGAAGGATTCTCGCGGGTATCTCGCGACCTAGCATCCCACGAAGTGAGCCATGTGCCAGGCACATGTTGGAATGCGAAGAGTCAGGCCAGGTGGAGACAGTTGTGTCTCGCGAGTATCTCGCGGGTAAGGCCTTCCCGCGAGACACCCGCGAGACTAGCTGTTCTGCCAGCCTGTACTTTTTGAGTCACACCTTTTGCACCTCTCCTATATATACCATCATTACCCACAATTGTTGAGGAATGCTTCAGAGAGAAAACCCTAGCCAAACACATTGGTAATTAGAGATTGTCTTCCCCACCTTTCTCTATACATTTGCTTGTGGTATTTTCTCAACCCTTCCCTCTCCATTATCCATATCTTAGAGAGGTTGATAGCCCAAACACTTACCACACCTTGTGAGTGCTGTGTGACGTTTTGGTGCTGCTGGGAAGCATTGGAAGAAGCCTTGAATGGCAGATGCAACATGGAGCTTGTTGCGGGATCCGGATAACTAGGACAAGACACGGTTCCGAGAAGCCTTGTTGGAGTAGGAGCTTGGAGGGCTTAGGTACAGCGGGTAGACTAGGCTTGGAGGGTCTTTTGCTAACCCATGTATCCCAACTGATTGTCTAGTGGATCGATTTCTGCTTGGAGGGCGGCGGAGAGGTTTTTCGCCGAGTTCTTCGGTTTCCTCTTCGAGAACACGTCTCGGTGTTTTCTGTGTTTGCATCCTTCTTCCCTACTCTTGTTTAATTCCATTATACTGCTGTGTTGCTTAGTTTATGGATTAGAGTAGCTTACTTGTTCATCCGCTCGCTTTTACACTATTCCGCACTTTGTATTAAAGTTGTGTAAAATCTATTGAGCCGTAATTTTAATTTGGGGGTCTAAACAGCTCTTGTGTTTTTCAACACATTTTCGAGCTTTCAATTGGTATCAGAGCGGGTACACTTGCTGAGGTTTAATTACCTAAGTGTGATCCTTGACCCTTGTTGAGATGGACCGGTCTCAATCGCTCAATGTTCCACCATTTTTTGATGGAAATAATTATGCATTCTGGAAAGTTAGGATGAGAGCATTTTTATGCTCTATTGATGATACCGTTTGGGATGCGGTTGAGATAGGTTGGACTAAGCCGGAGGCTCCTAAGTCCACTTGGGATAAGGCTGCTCTAGCAGCGGCCAATGCTAATAGTAAGGCCTTAAATGCTATTTTTTGTGGTGTGTCCCCTGATGAATTCCACAGGATTTCTCATATGACGGTAGCCAAGGAAGCTTGGGAGATTTTGGAGACTACCTATGAGGGTACAAAGAAAGTTAAGGACACGAAGCTTCAGATGCTTACCACCAAATTTGAAGAACTCAAGATGGGTGATGATGAACCATTTGATTCATTCTATGGGAAGCTAAATGAAATTGTCATTGCTAAACTCAATCTTGGGGAGAAGATTGAAGACACCAAGGTGGTGAGAAAAATTTTGAGGTCCCTACCTGAAAGTTTTAGAGCAAAGGTTACAGCCATAGAAGAAAGCAAAGACTTGGATGAGATTAAGATTCAAGAGTTGATTGGGTCTCTCCAAACGTATGAGCTGGGGCTGCCTTCCCATAAGACGAGCAAATCACTTGCTCTTAAAACCATCACAGAAAGAATAAATGATTCCTCCGAAGAAGATGGAATGGAGAAGGAAGTAGCATATCTTGCAAAGAACTTCCGCAAGTTTCTGAAAATGAGGAACAGTGGAAAACCGTTCAACAGAGGAAAGTTCTCTCCATCAAGAGGTGACAAGAAAGAGTTTAAAGGAAAAGAAGGGAAGGATTATCAACCTTCTTCAGACATTGTGTGCTATGAGTGCAATGGCCATGGACATTTGAAGAAGGAGTGTCCGAATTTTTTGAGGGGAAAAGGGAAAGCTTATGCTACAACGCTCAGTGATTCCGACTCTTCTGATACTGACTCGGAAGAGAGCTGTGACGGTGAGGGAAACTACTCCGCATTCATGACAATTGATCATGTAGACTCCTCGGATGACTTGGATGCACTTGTGAAGGAACTTGGTGAGCATTCTGATTTAGAGTCCGTTGGAATTGTTGAAGAATCAGATGAAGAAAAGGATGAGAGTGCAGCTAACCTTCAAGAAAACTACTCATTACTCCTTGAGAAGTCGGGAGAATATGCAAGGGTAGCCAAGGCGGCCGTCAGAAAAATGAAGAAGGCTGAGGAAGATTACCGGAGCCTCATGGTCAGACATAGGGAGGCAAAATGCGAGATAGAAAAGATGAATGGTGAGCTGTCAGAAGCTTACTTAAAAATCAGATTTCTTGAACAAGAGGTGGTTCAAGCACAAGCCAAGATAGATAGGGTCTCCTCCAGAAAGTTGAATGATGTTATCTCATCCCAAAAACAATTCTCAGACAAGTCCGGATTGGGATATACCGGAGTGAGTAGCTCATCAGTCAAAGCTACCAAAGAAGTAAAATTTGTAAAGGCCGTAGAGCAAATTGTAGAGGAGGTCGTTCCTGAGAATGTTAAAGTTGAAAAGAAGAATGTAATTGAGCAACGGATGGTGAACAAGCCCCGAAATCAATCTGTAGGAAGACATGAAAACAGAGCAAGATCTCGTTCAAGACCTCAACGGGGTCCTAGAACAGATTATGTGTGTCACTATTGCAGACTGCGAGGACATACCAGACCAAACTGCCAAAAGCTGAGAGCAGACAACAATGCAAGCGCGCTGCGGTCACGAGGAAGAAGGAATGACAATAGAGCTTGGGGTGGTGAGAACTCAAGAAGTCAAAATCGTGATCCCGAAGTGACAGACGTGATGAAGATGATTGGTGCCTTCACCACTTGCCTGGAGAGTTTTTCAAGGAGGTTTGAAAGTCCCAACTCTCGTACCCAATCCGTCAAGGATATCACCCTAAACGCACGTGACGTGTGGGTGAAAAGGGGTACTCATGCATAAACATGATAATATGTCCATGCATCAATTCTTTCCATGTGTAGGGACATTTGTTGTTGCATCCTTTCATGCATTGTTTTATTTTGAATTTTCCTGTTTTGGTTTAAACCTGTTTTTGTTGATCTTACTTCTCATGCTCTGTTTTGGGTGTGTTTCAAAAATTCAAAAACCCATAAAAATTGAAAAATCTCAAAAGTTTGATCACTTGTTTTGTGCATATCTCATGTGAGTTTGGCCTAGTACCTTCGTACTTATGGCATAGTGCATTTACGATCTTTGCTTGTTCGTATGCACTCTTTTCTATGTGGAAGAAACCCTGAAAATTATGAGTGACTGTTGTAAATAGATCTTCACACCTGTCATGAATGATTGGTCAATAGTCGTGTTGGTCTTGATACTTGCATAGACTTGTGTCTATATCTCTTTCCACTTTATTTTTATGTTTTTGCAAAAAGAGCTCACCAATTGTAAATCTCCAAATGAAAAGAGATATTGAGCTGCAAAAGCCTGTCGCACACACTAGTATTTGACTAGGAAAAAGGGAAAGCGACTCCTTCTAAAGTAAATGTTATGGTGCTCAAAAAGCCAAAGGCTTCTCATCAATGTTGAAATATCATAAATTTCAAGCACCTTCCTCAAAATGAGATGTATTTGTCCAATCAAAATGAAAATGGACCAATTGTTATGAGTTATAAGAAGCCAAATGAAAAGCTTCTATGTTTTCAATGTGTGGGAGGTCATATATACTCATTTCTATAATGGAGATAGTCCACAAGATTTCGTATCAGTTGTGTATGACTCGTGTGAATTGATCATTGAAGCTTCGCTCTGGTCTAAGGACTATTTCACATTTGATACTCACACACAACACACAAGTTTTTGATTCAACCAATGCATATCTCATTTGTGTGATTGTATATGTCCAAATGTGATGTGAATGCCCATGAACTTGTTGATCAAATCCAAAAAGATTTTTGTGAGTTTTATTAGTTTTTGAAAGTGATTTTATACTTTCTCGTGTTTCTTTTTGGTCAAAATGCTTTTTGTGTGTTTTTCTTCAAAAATCTGGTTCAGAGGTTATTTCGCGAGAAGCTCGCGACTAAGCTGCTTCCCGCGAAAAAGTTTTGAGGGAAATAATTTTTCATCCTGTCATACAGAGACTTTCGCGACTGTCTCGTGACTGTCTCGCGACCAACAGCTTCTCGCGAAATGCTGTTTGGCAAAAACTGGAATTTTCTCAAATTCAGACAGAGAATATCGCGACTGTCTCGCGACTGTTTCGCGACTTAGCGCTTCTCGCGAAAATTTTGTGCTTCAGTGGCACCTTTCGCGATTGTCTCGCGACTGTCTCGCGGCTCCCTATCCCGCGAAAAACGCGTGTTTTCAGTTTTATAGGGCTGATGTGACAGTTTTTCAAAACATATCAAACTTCCCTCCTTACACTTCTTCGAAACTCTCTCAACCCAAAAACACTATTCCATCAAATCCCTCTCCAAATCAAGATTTTTTCTGCATTTTCTTCTTCAAGGTATGTTGATTAATCACTTCCTTTTAAGTTTTTACTTAGATTTTGCAGTTTTTTTTGTGGTTAGGGTTGTCATAATTGGGATTTTCGAAATGTTGGGTTGCTTTTCAAAATTGGGGGTTGTTCTTGCCAAATTTTTGATTGGGTTTTGTTGCATTTAATCTTGTTGCATCTATGTTGGCCCCTTGTGGCATTTTATCATGTATTTAGGCAAGATTTTACCATGTTCATGCATTGTTCATACTCAAAGTGTTGTCACGCACATTAGGTGTTTGTTTTAATGTCTAAATGATAATGTTGTGCCTAATTGGTCTCAAGTGAGTCCCAATTTCAATGTATTCATGAGTCTTACCATGGTTTGATCTTGAATTGATTGTTGCTCTTGTGAAGATTGCAATTTGAATATGTTACATTTACTTGGCTCACAACTAAACACCTAGGCACACCCTCATGCATCCCTTGTTGCACACACTTGCATACACACAAACACACACTCTTGCACAGTTATTTAAATTCATGCATAGGGTCTTGTTTCCATGCATTCTTATTTTTGATTTAGTGCTGTATATGTTGTAGCATGTTTGTGTGAATTGGTCATGCTCTTTTTTTTAACATACTCTGTTTTGGGATTATTTCAATAGGTGCAACCTAAATTGAATCTAATCAAGTCATTGCTCTTATAATTTGTGCACTTGTGCTATGTGTGTTGTGTCCACTTGTGCAGATGTCTCCTACCAAGCATGCTGCCTCAAAGAAGAAGGGTCCTAAGCGTGCTCGTACTGAATCCGATCACTTCAAATCCGCAGAAGCAGATATGAAGTACAATGATTGCTACAAGAAAGCAACCATTATCATGGAAAGGGTGGTCCAATTGGAGGAACTTGAGCATACATGCACTCTAGATGCATTCAAAGAAAGAACTTGGACAAAATTGTTGAACCCAATTGGAACCGTGTACTCAGAAATAATCAGAGAGTTCTTCTCCAATGCTGCTGTAGAAGATGACAAGATAGTCTGCTGGGTGAGGCACAAAGAATTTGAGATCACAAAGGATAGCATTCAAGACTTCTTGGAGATTCGTCCTCCCTCACAACCGATGACAGTTCAGTATGATGAGAGATTGGGGCATATCACGGAGATGATATCAGCTCTTGGTGGAGTTCCAAAGAAATCATCAATGGATACTCTCAAGTTCTCTCCAGAAATGAGAACTCTCAGCTATGTCATGATCCATAACCTGTATCCGGTCACCAACCTCACCACTCTCTCGGCTCCAAGGACGAGGTTTCTCTACGACCTCTTTACTCACAAGGAAATTGATATCTGCAGCCACATCTTCCACATTCTGAAGAAGAGCATCACGAAGCAAAATTCCAGAACCATAATGCCCTTTCCTTCATTGATCATGGGGCTCATTGCCAAGACAAAGCTGAAATTCCCTAGTGGCCTCACTGTTGTTCAGAGGGACTACCCCATTGGTGCAAACACTCTAACTCGGAGCACAGCACACATTAAAGGCCCCAAGACTGGTGCTCATCTCATTCCACCACCTCGGGTCGTGCCTCAGGATGCACCAGATGAGGGTGGGGATACAGAGGAGGAGATTGACAGGTTTACTTCTGCTCCAGAGACTGCACATCCAGAGACTGCACAGCCATCATCTTCAACACAAACACCAGGTCTCAGCAAGCTTGATCAGATCCTAGCTAAGATGGATCACATGTCCACAGTGCTTGACACTCATGTACCGCACACAGCGGATCAGTTTGCATACCTCCAGGAGCAGATCACCACATTGTCAGCCCAGATTCAGAGCCTATCTCCTTCACATGTATCAGACTCCGACTCCGATCAGATCTAGTCCTTTGGCCATTCCGGTCAAAAAGGGGGAGAAAATTTTGAGGGGGAGCTGCTGAACAAGAGCTTGCACAGCCTTAGGGGGAGCATAGCCTAGACACATAGCTATAGTTGATATTGGTTATTGGTTTTACAGACGGGTTTTATACAGCTCTTTTTAGTTTTTTTTCTGGTTTATGGTTTATAGTTAATGTCTTACTGTTTTCTGGTTTATAGTTCTGACACTTATGCTTTAACTTCAGTATTAATTTCAGTATATTCAGTATATTTTCAGAACTGTGTGTTTATTTTCTATGCTTTGTGGCATATATGCTATGTGGCACTTTTATATATGTACCCATGTTGCTTATGTAAGCTTTAAGGGTTTGTTTCATGCATTGTTTTGTAGGTCTTTGTGGTTTGTGCCATGCATTTGCAATACCTTGCCTATGCAACCTTCATGCATGTTTGCTTGTTGTTCAATGTCATGCATTTTACTTCAAGTACATCACTCTTGTGCCCATGTAGGATTGTTCCTAGATGCATATACGTTCTATGCATTGGTTGAGTGATGAACACTCGTGTGCCCTAGTAGGATTGTTCCTAGATGCAAATACTTCGTGTATTTCGCATTGGTTGAGTGTTGGAGTTGCAAGTGACTCTCTTCAATTGAGCGTATCTTCTTGCAAATCCGGATGTTCGTTCCATGTGTGAATGAGCATAGTAATTGCTTCTGTATAGTGATTACTTGTTTGATCTTGCCATGATCTAGTGTTTCTATTTCGTTTTGCTCGATCATGCTATTATTGCTCCATATGTTTTCAAGTTTTCTGCATACAATGATGTTATTGTGTTGTTGTGTTTCAGGAGTTACTTGTTCATATGTTTCAAGAGCACTTCAGAATCTAGAATTAGGTGTGAGTGAGTTTTGCCTTTGTTCCCAAACTCACGGTTAAGTCTAGAGTCTGTTTTAGGGTTTTGTCACGGAATAGCCAAAGGGGGAGATTGTAAAGTTGTAATTTGCAACTATGTTTTGTTGGCTTTTATTCCGTGCCAAATTTGATTGTAATTATGTTCAATCGTTTAAACCCTGTATTTGTTGTGGGATTTGTTGTAAGGGTTGTGTGATAGAGAGAGTGTTTGAAGACTCCAGCATTTGAAGAACTGAAGGATTCTCGCGGGTATCTCGCGACCTAGCATCCCGCGAAGTGAGCCATGTGCCAGGCACATGTTGGAATGCGAAGAGTCAGGCCAGGTGGAGACAGTTGTGTCTCGCGAGTATCTCGCGGGTAAGGCCTTCCCGCGAGACACCCGCGAGACTAGCTGTTCTGCCAGCCTATACTTTTTGAGTCACACCTTTTGCACCTCTCCTATATATACCATCATTACCCACAATTGTTGAGGAATGCTTCAGAGAGAAAACCCTAGCCAAACACATTGGTAATTAGAGATTGTCTTCCCCACCTTTCTCTATACATTTGCTTGTGGTATTTCCTCAACCCTTCCCTCTCCATTATCCATATCTTAGAGAGGTTGATAGCCCAAACACTTACCACACCTTGTGAGTGCTGTGTGACGTTTTGGTGCTGCTGGGAAGCATTGGAAGAAGCCTTGAATGGCAGATGCAACATGGAGCTTGTTGCGGGATCCGGATAACTAGGACAAGACACGGTTCCGAGAAGCCTTGTTGGAGTAGGAGCTTGGAGGGCTTAGGTACAGCGGGTAGACTAGGCTTGGAGGGTCTTTTGCTAACCCGTGTATCCCAACTGATTGTCTAGTGGATCGATTTCCGCTTGGAGGGCGGCGGAGAGGTTTTTCGCCGAGTTCTTCGGTTTCCTCTTCGAGAACACGTCTCGGTGTTTTCTGTGTTTGCATCCTTCTTCCCTACTCTTGTTTAATTCCATTATACTGCTATGTTGCTTAGTTTATGGATTAGAGTATCTTACTTGTTCATCCGCTCGCTTTTACACTATTCCGCACTTTGTATTAAAGTTGTGTAAAATCTATTGAGCCGTAATTTTAATTTGGGGGTCTAAACAGCTCTTGTGTTTTTCAACACATTTTCGAGCTTTCAAGAATCTATGTACAAAAAGATTGATTGAGAGACCACACATCTCAGGCACCATTTGGATTTGAGATGAAGATTAAAGGTATTCTCAAGTTATGGTTTTGAAATTCACTGCATCAAGGTACGCTTTCTATTCTTTGTTCTAAAATTCATAGTTACATGTTATCTTTCATGATTGAAGTGGATCCATGTTTGTTGCTTCCGCTGTGTGCTTTGTATGAGATACAAAACTAGATTTTTCAACAAATGGTATCAGAGCGGTCTTCAATATCATGCTTGTATAACATGTGATTGAGTTTTAGAATTAAAGAAAAAAACTGTTTTCTTGGTGTTCTAATTTTCTGCAGTAAAATTTTTTGCAAATTTATGTTTTAATCATGGTTTATGATGTGGATATGTTTAGAGATTCACGGCATTAGTTTTGAATGGAACTGAAATATCGGTCAAGCATGTGCATTACGTTTTGCACTGCCTAGATATAGTTGGTAACTGAATTTTCTTTGGTAACCGTTGCCATTTAAATTCAGTTTTTTCGAAGTTGTCAAGATTATATCTCTTAATATATGCCGTGTTTTGATAGTGTCTATGTTAGGCATGAACACAATGAACACATAAACCTATAAAGCATTGATAGAGTTTGATGTACTGTTCTCTTGTCTTCTTGGAATGCATTGATTAATACATGCCATGATTTAATATATGATATATACATTGGTTCGTGTTATTCCATGAAGCCAATGATCATGTCTTTTGTTCATGATGCCATGTTATGATTAATCATATAAAAGATTCATCATATATTGCTGGGTTTGTTGATATCTAATATAAGACAATTGCATCATGTCCACGGTGTAAACTTTTGTTTTCGCACAGTCTGGATAAAGTTGGCAATTGGTCATAGCTATTGGATGAATATCATGGGACCCATTTTTCATATACAACTTGCTATTAATGCTTTTGTTCATATGTTTGAATTAAAGTTTGGTTATTATATTGCAAGTAGCGTTTGTTAATTGGCTGAACGTACATGTATGATTATATGTTTTTGATTCTTCAATGGCAAACCTGTACTGTTGGTAATCTTGCTTTATATATATTTTTATGATCAAACAGTTTGTTAATGCTAGGAATATGAAATTTATTCCTAATGAGATTAGGATTTTATTTTCAAGGTTTCTAGCATATTATGGTCTTTAATCTTGATATTGAAAACCCTTATGTTTGATCTGTAAAATCTTCGTTGATAAAATCCAAAAGTGTTTTTGATAGAGAACAATGAAAGATGTCAAAAACGGTTCCTGGAAAATTTTGAAAAATTCAGTTATTCGAGTTTCAATCGATCGAGAATTCCTTTCGATTGATCGAATGTTCTTTTCGATTGATTGAAGAGGAATCGAGGACCGATCGATTCAAGCAGAAACTCCATGATGAATTTCTTCATTTTTTGATCAATCAAGTAAAAGGTTCGATTGATCGAAGGCACTAAATTTTGAATTTTCACTTGTTTTTGACTAAGTGTTAAAACTTTGATAAAAAGTAAAGCTATGTGATTAATTTTATAGTCTTTAAAAGTTAAGGACATTAATTAATCATTATCTAACTAAAAGACCTAATGAGATCAAAGATGTTAGTTAAATAGAACTCTTGGTACTAAATCATTTTATGATTAATAGTCCTTAATTTATTTTAATTAGAGGTTTTTAATGAGATTAAAATTCTAATTAAAGTTATATATAGTTTCTAATGAGATTAGAATACTTTATCTAGTAAATTAATGATAGAGTTCTATATAACTAATTTTTTATTCATTAGTGTTTAAGGAATCCTAAATAGTTTAGGACTTCCATTTTAGTTAGTGATTCTAATGAAATTAGAGTCTTCAATAAGTGCAAGGTTATTAGTTGTGATGGGATCACAATTATTTAAGAAAAACCCAAATAATTTTAATGAGTGGGAGTTCTTGAAATAACCCTTTTTTTAAGTTTATTGTAATGTGAGTAGATACCTCGTCTTGACTTCGAGTCTTGCATTCCATGTGGAAGGTATTTACTTCACGGATTACAAGGTTAAACTTCTTTGTGATTACGCGAATGTTCGTTACGCTATTGTGACGTGACTTAGTTACATCACATTGAATTTAAACAATTAAACACATTTAATGTGTAGGGTTAAAATTGTGATTAGATCACAATGATTTCAAGACAATCCACTTATTTTAAAATTTCTAGTGGGAGAGAGATTCAAGGGTTGATTCTCATGGCCTCCATTGCTGGTTTATAGTAGTGTGATTAGGCATCTCGCCTTGGCGTATATGCCTTGCTCCCTTCGGAGGGTGTTTAATTCATGGTACTACAGATTAAACTTCTTAATGATGGATGAAGTGTGTTTTTACATTGAGAACGACCACGCTTTCGTGGAGTTACTTGGTGACTCACATTGATTCTAGGCAATGGTGTACACTAGACTAAGTGTAATGTTAACCTCCCTTCGGAGCTATGTCATTATTACTTAGAGGCTAAAGGAAAAGCGGCAAATTATTTTTGTTTGGTAAGAGTTACCATGATAGTATTAATAATGAGAATAATTCTCGCCTGATCATAGTGATTAGTATGACCTCACTTCCGAGGAATATTAACTGCGGCATTGGGTTGTCGTTGCACCTAGTATAGTGTGTTTTTCGGGTTCCATATTATATGGTTATGGATACAAAATGATAATGTCCTGGTATTTAAGTTCATGGTCTCAATATAAAGTTGTCATAAATTTTGTCCTCTAGCTACTATTTTAGTTGAATCACATTAACTAAGAAATAATTTTTGGACATGGTGCTTAAAGGAGCTGAAGTACATAAATATGTTTCGATTTAGCAATGTCATAATTTCCTATGCATGATGCATTGATGGAAGATAGCTTATAATGTGATCATAGTCTCAATTGTGTTACAGCATGAGATGCAAGAGTTAGTACTACACTTAGACTTTATATTAAGTCTAAATGAGATGTTTGGTATGAATCATATTGAGTGCTAAGAAAAGCTTAACGAGTTCCAATTCTATATCATTTTATGAAAATATTTTATTTTTAAAATGAATTGGAATTCTTGGATGAAGAGATTAAATCTTAATCTGATATGGATATGATCCACAAGTCCTTGTGAGAATCATTTGATCAATTCATATTGTTTTAAAAATAAATTCTTTTTATATTATCTGAATTAATGAGTGAGTTCTACACAACGGAAGACAACCTAAAAGCTAAGGTTAGGATCAATATGATTTAATTCAAATTCTTAGCCTAAACTGAAAAGTAAGGGTGATAAGAAGAAGAATTATAATACCAAACAGTTGGAGAAGCTAGTTACCTTAATAGTTGCCAAAAGGAAATTAGACTCAAAAGCATGACAAAAAAGAAATTGTTTTTGTTTTGGTAAAACTAAGCATTGTCCATGATTGTTTTCAAGATGGAAATTTGCATGTTTTACTTTTTAAAGAGAAAGTTTCCATCCTTTGGCTTTGTATGTTTTGGCACTTATGTCTAGATTTTATTAATCTAAATGGTATTCAAGATTGGTGAAAGATGAGCTTTTAGAACCATTTTTTTGTTATATTCACAATCTATGAATTATATTTAGAGGATAATATGTTCTAGGGCTCCTTTTCGTAAAGGAATGAAGTTCCAATGACTTCTTTAAGTCAGTGCATACATAAAGGAGGAATAGGGCTCTTTTAAAGTAAAGGTAGATTGTTCTAGAAGAAAATTGTCAGAATTTGTTAAAAGACAACTATAAAATACATTTAGAAATGAGATGGTTGTATTAGGTACACCACAAGACATTATTCTGTAGATAACTATTACACCGGTACAATATCGTAGTGAGAGAATTACCAAATAAATTCATACTTTTGGAATACACTTTTGAAGTCATTTCACAAGGATATGAATTTGATCCTTGGTCCTACGTAAAGGCAATAGATGATATAAATATAGATTACTGGATCAAGGTTATGTGAATAGAATTATATTCTATTTAAAGTTTAGAACTTGTAGAGGCGTTTAATTGCATTAAGCCTATTGTTTTTAAATAGGTCTACAAGTAAATGAGATTGATAGATTTGAAGGTGCAAACCTTCAAAGTCAAGACTAGTGGAAAAAAGATTTATTCAGAAAGAAATGGTTCGATTATGAAAAGATTTTTTCACCAATAGTCAAGTTTGACTCTATCTAGATTCTCTCATCCATTATATTTCATTTGGATGAAATATGGCAATGGATATCAAGAAAACTTCTTTTAGTAGCAATCTTGAGGAAGACATCTATATGATGTAACTAGACTTGTTCATAGCAAAGAACCAGTAGTGATTAGCATGCAAGTTGCTTAAAGTCTATTTATGGACTAATATAAGCATCTAGGTCATAAATATCATCTTTGATTAAGCAATCAAATTATTTGATTTTGATCAAGTATTAAAAGGCCTTAAGTGTGTAAAAGCTATATAGAAGAATAAATTTCTTAATGTATGTTGATGATATTCTAATCATTTAGGATAACATAGAGTTATTGTCATCAATAGAGTTTTGGTTGTCTAGTCCAGTTTGATATAAAGTACTTGGGAAAGACTAGTCACATCCTAAGAATTATAACTTTGTTAAAATTTAGAAATTAGGATGTTGGGTCTATCTCAAACTGCTTAAGTAGATTAGATTTTAGTCAAGTATAGCATGTAATACTTTAAGAAAGGATTCTCTCTTTTTAAGTTTGAAGTTCCTTTATATAGGACTATAGTCCTAAGACATATAAAAGGAAGAGCATATTAAGACGGTTCCTTATATTAAATCAATAGGAAGTCTTTATGCTATGCTATATACTAGGCTAAATATCTATTTTGTGGTAAGCATGGTAAGCAAATATCAATTGAATCAAAGATCACTTAATTTAGTGGAAGTAAAGCATATACTCAAATATCTTAGGAGAATGAGGGAGTATATGCTTCTCCACAAAAGTGAAGTTTTTATGGTTACTAGATGTACAAATACTGACTTGTAGTTTGATTGTGATTCATGAAGTTAGACTTCAAGATATGCGTTCATCCTAGGTGGTGAAGATACACATTAAGAGTAAGTATTATCTCATTAGAGAGATATGAGTACTTGAGAAGTAGTAGTAGAAAAGATAATTTATGTAATAAATCTAGCTGAAACTTTTTCCAAATCTTGCCTTAGAGTGACTATGAATTACTCTAAAAGGAGCTAAGTGTCGGATATATGGTAAATTATCTTTGAGGGCAAGTGGGAGATTGTTGGGGTTTATGCCCTAAAATTCAATTTTATCGCATGTCATAAATAATTAAATAGTTTAATTATATGAGACTATCTATAAATGAACTAATGAAATATTATCTTATTCCATGAGATGCATAGTATGTGATTTATGTGAAAAGTTACAGAAAGATATAAATCACAAGTTCTTTGTAAACTCAGAATTTTGGTTCATAGTCGGTGATGAAATTGGGCATTTCATCTACGAAGACTATAACATACCAACTAAGATGATTTGTCTTGATCATGAAAGTGGAGACTTCTAGTTGATATGTTGATATGTTTTAAGAGTTAAGACATATTGAACTGGACCGCTGTGAGATTTATTATTCTCCTAACGACTGTCAAATGAATAATAAATCTCACGACTTATATTTGCATGAACTCTTAATCCTGAGAGAATAATGGACCTGATCATAAGGTGTAGGTTGCTTTGATATATCAGAAGTGAGATCTAAAGTTACGATCAAGATCTCAGTATGTTGGGCCGCTACATTTAGTGTTGATGAAACATATATTCTCAAGATGGAATTCATAATCTCTTAATAGAGATATAAAATATTCCCTTGAGATAAGTTTAATGGGTTTGGTTATTCAGAGCATTGGGCCCAACCACTTTAGTAAGAAGTTACTAAAGTATATATTTATGAAATTGGATTTCATAAATATATGATGAATAACATAAAGGATTAAACCGGGTACTCAAGAATTAAGATGTAGTAATCATCAAAGTGGCAGTCAACATTCATGACTTTGTATTACTACGAATATTTTAATGAAGGGGTTGCATGTATAACAAAGTCTTGGGATATAATTTATTAATAAGGCCTATAGTGCAATTATATTCTTATAGTGGTATTGAATATAATTAATGGTAACTTTGGACTTGTCAAGAGTTAACAGAAAAGGCCAAGGCCCATTGGAGCTAAAATCTTATTTGTTCCCTTTGGTCCCATCTCAAGCCACAAACTAAAGCCCAATTTGTTAGGCCCAAAAGGCTAATCCAATTAGATAATCAGTCATTATTTAATAAGAGTTATTAAATTAAAAAAAAAAAAAAAAAAAAACTACTAAGGTAGTTGAAATGTACGTATGATAAAAAGAAAATAAATCAGTTTTCCTCCACAAGGAGAAGAAGAAGAATTTTTTTTTGAGAATCTATGTACAAAAAGATTGATTGAGAGACCACACATCTTGGACACCATATGGAATTGAGATGAAGATTAAAGGTATTCCCAAGTCATGATTTTGAAATTCACTACATCAAGGTATGCTTTCTATTCTTTGTTCTAAAATTCATAGTTACATGTTATCTTTCATGATTGAAGTGGATCTGTGTTTGTTGCTTCCGCTGTGTGCTTTGTATGAGATACAAAACCAGATTTTCCAACACATTACTACTTTATCTTGATGTCTTTTGTACACCCATGGTTCATCAAGATTTTGTTCAAAACCAAATGACTTGATTGCTTGATCAAATCTGATGTTCCATAACCTAAATGCTTGCTTAAGTCCATAAATGGACATTTTCAAATTGCATACCATATGCTCTTGGTTCTTTGCTATCAAACCTTTTGGTTGCATCATATAGATTTCTTCTTCAAGATTACCATTAAGAAATGCAGTCTTGACATCTATTTGCCAAATCTCATAATCATAATAAGCAGCAATAGATAAGAGAATTTTGATAGATTTAAGCATTGCTACTGGTGAAAAGGTTTCTTCGTAATCAATACCTTCTTTTTATGTATACCCTTTCGCCACTAGCCTTACCTTAAAGGTTTCAACCTTTCCATCTGTCCCTCTTTTCCTCTTGTCACCCATTTGCAACCAACAGGTTTAACGCCGTTAGGCACCTTTACAAGATCCCAAACTTGATTGGAATACATGGAATCTAATTCAGATTTTATAACTTGGACCCAATGATTTACATCTATATCATTCATTGCTTCTTCATAAGTGTAAGGATCAATTTCAGCCTCTTGTGAGATAGCTTCATAAGTTTCTCTCAGACTTATAAATCTTATAAGTGGCCTAACAATCCTCCCACTACGACGAGGCACCTGTGTACTAGACAACTCATAAGTAGTATCTTGTAATGTATCTAATACAGCCACATCATCCCTAATTTCATCCATTGTTTGTTCATTTATAGGTTCATTAATTTCAGCCAATACATCTCTACTTCTAGGAGTAAAATTAATCGTATAGTCATTTTCCAAGAATTTAGCATTTGTACTAACAAAAACTTTGTTATCCTTACGACTATAGAATAAATAACCCCTAGTTTCTTTTGGATAACCTACAAGCAAACACACTTCCGATTTTGGTTCCAATTTATGAGGCTTCCCTTTTAACACATGTGCAGGACAACCCCAAATGTGGAGATATTTCATACTAGGCTTACGCCCACACCACAATTCCATGGGTGTTTTGGGAACAGATTTTGATGGAACTAAATTCAAAAGATGTATTGCTATATTTAAGGCATAACCCCAAAAATAAATTGGTAAAGTTGAGTAACTCATCATGGCCTAACCATTTCTAAAAAAGTCCTATTCCTTCTTTCTGCTACACCATTTTGTTGGGGAGTTCCAGGTGTAGTCAATTGGGATACAATCCCATTTTGAGTTAAGTAATCCTTGAAATCCCAAAGAAGGTATTCGCCACCACGATTAGATCGAATGGCTTTTATGCGTTTACCCAATTGATTTTCAACTTCAGCCCTAAACTCCTTGAACTTTTCAAAGGCTTCGGACTTCCGTTTAATTAGATATAGTTTTCAAAGGTACACGCTTTCCTATCACACCTCAAATTGTTGCAGATGTGCTTCGAGTTCCTAGGGTAAAGTTTCCTGATTATCCAAGTTGTGAGCATCTAAGGACTGTGTCCAGGGATAAGCTCATGTCTGCTTTCTGTGAGCGGCCTTCTGATTGGGGTGATCGTCAGTTTACACCAATGTAAGCCCTTTGCTAAAGGTCCTAGATTCTTGAACATGGTGATGACTTTTGTTTTACACCCTCTCTTTCACTATAACTCTATCACAGAGTCTCATACTCAGTTTTTGTTATCCCTTCTTAAGCATCTTACTATAGATTTTCCTTCACATTTCATTCTTTCTATTATAGTTGTTCATCTGGATTCGGCGTTCTGTGATAAGCTCATCTTTCCTTCCACTATCACAAGGATTTTACGCCATTTTTCTATCCCTTTTCCAGCGTCCGACCACTTTTCTTTTATGTGTGCCATAGATGCCGCTACCGTTAAACGTAATGAGGTGCAGTTTAGGTCGCGACAGGCTGATTCAGCATCTCCTCCCTTTCGTTCAGCTCCATCCACATCCACCCCTTCCTCTTCCATGGGTGATGTGTCTCTTCGCGACGTCATGGCACAACTTCAACGCATGGATGCTCGCCTTGATACACTCTCTATTAAGTTGTATCAGGTGAACGTTCATGTTGGCTGTATTGCTAGGCGGCAAGCGAGCATGGGTGGCTTCGCTTCTGAGGCTTCTCCTCCACCTCTTCTAGTGGCTTCTGATTCTAAGGCTGAGGATGATAATGAGGCTAAGGATGATGATGACGATGGTGATAACGATGATGCTTCTGATGATGATGATGGAGATGCTAGCTCTACCAATGAGATGTCTACTTGACCCTCTACCGTTTGTCACTCGTGACAAAAAGGAGGAGTAGTTTTGGGTTATATAAGAGTAGTCATTCTTAGGGGGAGAATTAGTATAAGAAATTTTTGTTGGGGGAGTGTTGATATTTTGAGGGATATAGTGAGGATTACTTGTATCTTTTTCTTTTCTCTACTTTAGATACATTTATTCTTGTACATTGGGTCTTGTGACCATTTATTGACATACATTGTACTTATTTTCTTTATATGTTGATGTATGTTTCTTTCACTTACCCTTATATGTGTTGTTTCTTTTCTCTCTTTATGCACATGTTTCTTATTACTTGAATGCAATCTATTATTTCTGTTTTACGCAAAGATGCCTTAATGAGTTTTGTTTAAAGTGTTTCAGAAATACAGGTTGTCAAAGTCTACTTGCCATAAACTCTCTTCTTGCAAAGTTTTTCAAGAGTTTGTGTTAGGATAGATTTTATTTTATTCAATAAGTGAGTATGAGTTGAGTGATTTATGACTTCTCTCATATGTTCATTTGTTTATTATGGTTTTGTCACGGATTGCCAAAGGAGGAGATTGTTAGGACGTATGTATTTCACTTGTTAAGAACATGTGACATTTTTTTGTGTAATTAGCTAATCCTTTGACAAAACGCACTTTACTTGTATTTGGGTAGATATAGGTGCTTTTAATACTTCAAGAAATAAGGTTTCAAGATCAAGTGTTAAAACCGTTCAATTCTGTCCAAGAAACAAGCTGAATAGTGCAAATTCATTAAAGCTCAATAGTTGCATCTATCGAGCTTAAGAAAGCTGTTTCAGCCCGTGTACTCGACACCTGCTCGACAGCTCCTATCTATTGAGGTTTAAGAATTTCATAATTCTGATATGATTTTCTTGAGATCCGTGAATGTGTCTTTGGGCATTCTTTTCTTTTAACTCTAGACATATAAAATGATTATTTTAAGGGCCGTCAAAGAGGACATAAGTTGCACAAGCATTAAGCAAAGTCTGTTCAAGCAAATTGTGACCGGAGAAGAAGTTTTGCCCTAGTTCGTCATTCTTGTGAAAAAATTACTGTGTTTGTACACCGTAGGGTTTTGTGACCAAGCATCTTCTTGATCTTCATCGTAGGATGAACTAAAAAACTTTGCGGCCAACAACTTTCTCTAGTTGGTGATTGAAGTCGCGTACTGGGATCCGCGTAATTGGTTAGTCACATACTGGGATTCGTGCATCAAAGGGTGGTGTTCATATATTGAAGAGTTCAAAGGTTCTAAAGCAGTAGAAGGTTTCTACTATAAGTTCATCTACGAGGATTGTAGAGTCTAGGGACAAAGGTTTTTGTAAAGTTGCAATTTACAACTGTGTTTTTGTTGGCTTTTATTCCGTGCCAAATTTGATTGTAATTATGTTCAATCGTTTAAACCCTGTATTTGTTGTGGGATTTATTGTAAGGGTTGTATGTGAGAGAGAGAGAGTGTGAAGACTCAAGAAATTGAAGACTGAAGAGTTTTCGCGGGTATCTCGCTACTAAGCATCCCGCGAAATGGTGCATGTGCCCTGCACGTGTTGGAAGCTGAAGAGTCATGCCAAGCTGTCATTTTCGCGAGTGTCTCGCTGGTAAGGCCTTCTCGCGAGACAGTCGCGAAACTTTCTGCCTGGAGGATTTTTATGAGTGACCTTCTTACCCTTCACCCACTTTATATATATACCCTCATTACCCATATATGTTGGTGTGGCTATTCAGAAAGAAAAACCCTAGATAGGTTTTCCACAACTCACCCACCCATCTTTTGAGAGAGAGCTACTCCTCCTTAGTGAGAAATCATTGTAGCCTCTTCTCCATCCCTCTCCCATTATCATACCTTGAGAGGAGATTTGTACCCAAACACAACCCACACACATTCAAAGTGTAGAGAGTGTTTTGGAGCTATTGGGAAGCATTGGAAGAAGCCAAGGATGGCAAATGCAACATGGAGCTTGTTGTGGGATCCGGAGAACTAAGACAAGACACGGTTTCGAGAAGCCTTGTTGGAGTAGGAGCTTGGAGGGCTTAGGTACACCGGGTAGACTAGGCTTGGAGGGTCTCTTGCTAACCCATGTATCCCAACTAATTGTCTAGTGGATCGATTTCCGCTTGGAGGGCGGCGGAGAGGTTTTTCGCCGAGTTCTTCGGTTTCCTCTTCGAGAACACGTCTCGGTGTTTTCTGTGTTTGCACCCTTCTTCCCTACTCTTGTTTATTTCATTTTTACTGCGTGTTGCTTTAAATTTGGATTAGAGTAGGTGTATTGCTCATACGCTTGTGTTTACACTATTCCGTACTTATCATTTAGTTAGTGTAAAATCAACCAAGCCGTAACTTTAATTTGGGGGTCTAAATAGCTCGTGTGTTTTCAACACGTTTTCGAGCTTACAATTGGTATCAGAGCGGGTACACTTGATTTGGTTTCATTACCTAAGTGTGATCCTTGACTCCTTGTGTTTATTTTCCATGGATTGTGCTATGTATGCCTCCTTGTATGATTTGGTTGGTGATAAATGTAACATGCCACGTGTTTGTGAAAATGCCTCTATGAGTGATAATCCTCATAATTGTGATGCTATGTTACATGAATCTTTGGGTGTTGTTGATATTCTTAACACCAAACTCTTAAAGAAAAATGCTAAGAAATTTCAAAAGAATTTAAGCAAGTTATTTTGTGAAAAGGATGATTTGATTGCTAAGCTCAATGAATCCATCGAATTGTTTGAAAAATATAAGAAACTTGCTGAAAATTCTTTTGAAAAGCTGAAAGAGTTTGAATGTTTGAATATGGACTTGGATGCTAAACTTGTTTTGTCTAACAAACTTGTTGATGACCTTAAATCTGAAAATGAATCTCTTAAGATGCATGCCAAGTGTTTGATTGCTGAACCTATTGTTAAAAAGGATGAAAATATATGTTGCAATCATGTTGTGGTACCCGAGTTTGTGCCTAATGTGTGTTCTGCCTCAAAGGACAAATCGGTGTACATTCCTCCACATAAAAGAAATAAAAAGGTGGAGAGAAAGGCTCTTAAGCCTAAGCCTCTGTTTAGGTCCCATTCTAAGGAATTGAATGGATCTAAGTTTGTTCCAACTTGCCACCACTGTGGTGTGATTGGTCACATAAGGCCTCAATGTTCTAAGTTGAAGAGAGAACAAAACCAAGTTGTTAAATCCATTCCCAAAAAGCCTAATGGACTTAAACACATTGTTTGTCACCATTGTGGTGCCCTTGGTCATCTTAGACCTCATTGCTCTAAGTTTCAAGCTTTTAAAAGAATTAAAAGAAAAGAGAAACTTGAGCTTCTTGGAAGTTATGCTAAAAATGATAAACCGGATTTGAGTGAAAATAGCATGTTGTTAAAGAAAGTGTTTGATGCTCTTAACTCCTTGACTATGTGCATCTCCGGTTTTCATTCTTCCAACCCTCG
Organism: Quercus gilva; assembly: GCA_023621385.1. Taxonomy (NCBI): domain Eukaryota; kingdom Viridiplantae; phylum Streptophyta; class Magnoliopsida; order Fagales; family Fagaceae; genus Quercus; species Quercus gilva. Next base: position 29,314,870 of record CM042480.1, read on the forward strand.
TCTCACTTCTCTTGAGACACTCATTCCAAACAATCATTCCGTTTGGATGAGGAAGGGTTCCTATGGTTGAGCTTTTGCTCTTTTGGTCCTTGATCTAATTCTTTCGATCTTTGTAGGACCCTTCATGCATTGAATGTCATATCTTCATGCATTTGTGCACTTTGCATTTATTTGTATGCATTGTTTTTGTTTTGATCTTACTTTTTTTGTTTTAGCTTTGTGTGAGTAAAAAATCCAAAACCACATAAAAAGTGAAAAATTCAAAAAGTTTGATCGTATATGTTTGAGCACATTTCACATGTGAGTTTGGCCTAGTACCTTCGTACTTATGGCATAGTGCATTTACGATCTTCGCTTGTTCGTATGCACTCTTTTCTATGTGAAAGAAACCCTGAAAACTAAGTGTGACTGTTGTAAATAGATCTTCAAGCCTGTCATGAATGATTGGTCAATAGTCTTGTTGGTCTTGATACTTGCATAGACTTGTGTCTATATCTCTTCCCACTTTATTTTTATGTTTTTGCAAAAAGAGCTCACCAATTGTAAATCTCCAAATGAAAAGAGATATAGAGCTGCAAAAGCCTGTCGCACACACTAGTATTTGACTAGGAAAAAGGGAAAGCGACTCGTTTAATGTAAATTTTATGGTGCTCAAAAAGCCAAAGGCTTATCATCAAAATTGAAATATCACAAATTTCAAGCACCAATCTCAAAAAGAGATGTATTTGTCCAATCAAAATGAAAATGGACCAATTGTTATGAGTTATAAGAAGCCAAATGAAAAGCTTCTAAGTTATGTTTTCAATGTGTGGGAGGTCATATATACTCATGTCTATAATTGAGATAGTCCACTTGATTTCGTATCAGCTGTGTATGACTCGTTTGAATTGATCATTGAAGCTTCACTTTGGTCTAAGGACTATTCCACACTTGATTCCCACACACAACACACAAGTTTAATGTTCAATGAATGCCTATTTCATTTGTGTGTTTGTACATGCTCAAATGTGATGTGTGTGTGCTCAACCATATGCGGTTCAAATAAAAAAGATTTTTGTTCTTTTTGTTTGATTTTGGAAGTGATTTGTATCTCCCATGTCTTTCAAAGTTTTTAAAGTGTTTTTGTGTGAAAAACATGTTTTCTGGGTGTTTTTGTGACCTATTTCATGTATAGGCTCAACTGGGAGTTAAATGGCCTAATTTTAAAGCTTTTTCAGCTTTGGACAGAGAGTTTCGCGAATGTTTCGCGAGTAGCTCGCGAGTAAGGCTTACCCGCGAAAATTTCGTGAGTACTTTCGCGAGTCAGCTTCCCGCGAAAATTTCCAGATCAGCTTTTTAAAGGGCTTTTCGTGGGTCTTTTGTTTTAAACTTCTCCCATCTTCTCCCGAACCCCTGTTTTAAGGTTTCAACATCTAAACCCAACTAATTTCAAGTGTTTTACATTCCATAAACATCTCTAAGGTAATCTTTAACTCTTTTCATTGATTTTGTTTCTTAGATTACATTTTTGGGGATTTTATGTTCATAGTTGGGTTTTTCTCAAATGGGAGTTGGAAAACTTAATTCTTGTCAATCTTTTTGATTGGGCTTTGTTTTAAATGATGATTTGGTTTGGTTGTTGGCCCCTTGTGGCAAAAATAACATGTATTTAGGCAAGTTTTTCATATGTTCTTGCATTGTTTATCATACTTGTGTAGTGTGTGCACTCTAAGTGTTTGATAAAATGCCCAAATGGCATTTTCTCGCTATTTGGACTCCGATGAGTTCCAAACTTTGGGAATCACCATGATTATTCATGTTTATCATGTTTTGATCATTGGTGGTGTGTTTTGTACACTTTGCCCCTTGAGTGCCTTACTCATGCATTAGTCATGCATCACACATGCACACTAGATGCACACTAGATGCAATTTGCTGCACACACTCTAACACTTGACATGTTTTTGCATTCACTCATGCTAGTTAAGTCTTTTTAGACCTTTTAGCACATATAACATGTTCTTGTGTCCATGTCATGCCTAGGTCCATATCATGTTCCGTCGTCCTTAGCATGTCATGTTCTTTATGCTTTGTAGCATTTTTTTAATGTTTGTATTATGTTTGAGCTTCTGTTTCTAATTCATCTTGCACTCCTCTTGCATCATCTTCATATCTTCTTTTCTTTCCCTCCTTCCTCTTGATTAATTTGTCTATTCGTGACAAAAAGGGGGAGAAATTCTACCTTGTGCACATTCGTAGGGGGAGAAAGCCATAGGGGAGATGCATATACGAAGGGGGAGAAGACATTCTTTTTGAGAAAACCTTGATTTACTTTATGCTTGTTTTCTCGTTACTTTATGATGCTTTGATATGCTTTGTTGCTCTCATTGCATCGTGTTTATGTGTTGGACATGCTTTTATCCTTATGCTATTGTGCTTTATTGGTTGCATGTTCGGATGATCACTTTCTTTACTATATGATCACTGTAGTCATTTCCATATGACTGTTTGGTGTATGATCAAGTTGCTCACATGTTTCACATCATGTTTACTTGATCGCAATTTACTTGTTACATTATACTTGTCTGTTCATTACTTGCTTTACCTTGAGGGTCTAATGTGTTTTGTGCAAGTGTTTCAGGTTACAGGTATACATGTTCCAAGTTCATCACAGCTCCTATGATTCATGATAGGGGGAGTGATATGATAGGGAAGTACTTTATATTTTGTACCCATGTTGCTTATGTAAGCTTTAAGGGTTTGTTTCATGCATAGTTTGTAGGTCTTTGTGGTTTGTGCCATGCATTTGCAATACCTTGCCTATGCAACCTTTATGCATGTTTGCTTGTTGTTCAATGTCATGCATTGTACTTCAAGTACATCACTCTTGTGCCCATGTAGGATTGTTCCTAGATGCATACATGTTCTATGCATTGGTTGAGTGATGAACACTCTTGTGCCCTTGTAGGATTGTTCCTAGATGCAAATACTTCATGTATTTCGCATTGGTTGAGTGTTGGAGTTGCAAGTGACTCTCTTCAATTGAGCTTATCTTCTTGCAAATCCGGATGTTCATTCCCTGTATGAATGAGCATAGTAATTGCTTCTGTATAGTGATTACTTGTGTGATCTTGCCATGATCTAGTGTTTCTATTTCATTGCTTGATCTTGCCATTATTGCTCCATATGCTTTTCAAGATTTTCTGCATACAATGATGATATTGTGTTGTTGTGTTTCAGGAGTTACTTGTTCATATGTTTCAAGAGCACTTCAGAATCTAGAATTAGGTGTGAGTGAGTTTTGCCTTTGTTCCCAAACTCACGTTTAAGTCTAGAGTCTGTTTTAGGGTTTTGTCACGGAATAGCCAAAGGGGGAGATTGTAAAGTTGCAATTTACAACTGTGTTTTTGTTGGCTTTTATTCCGTGCCAAATTTGATTGTAATTATGTTCAATCGTTTAAACCCTGTATTTGTTGTGGGATTTATTGTAAGGGTTGTATGTGAGAGAGAGAGAGTGTGAAGACTCAAGAAATTGAAGACTGAAGAGTTTTCGCGGGTATCTCGCTACTAAGCATCCCGCGAAATGGTGCATGTGCCCTGCACGTGTTGGAAGCTGAAGAGTCATGCCAGGCTGTCATTTTCGCGAGTGTCTCGCTGGTAAGGCCTTCTCGCGAGACAGTCGCGAAACTTTCTGCCTGGAGGATTTTTATGAGTGACCTTCTTACCCTTCACCCACTCTATATATATACCCTCATTACCCATATATGTTGGTGTGGCTATTCAGAAAGAAAAACCCTAGATAGGTTTTCCACAACTCACCCACCCATCTTTTGAGAGAGAGCTACTCCTCCTTAGTGAGAAATCATTGTAGCCTCTTCTCCATCCCTCTCCCATTATCATACCTTGAGAGGAGATTTGTACCCAAACACAACCCACACATATTCAGAGTGTAGAGAGTGTTTTGGAGCTATTGGGAAGCATTGGAAGAAGCCAAGGATGGCAAATGCAACATGGAGCTTGTTGCGGGATCCGGAGAACTAAGATAAGACACGGTTCCGAGAAGCCTTGTTGGAGTAGGAGCTTGGAGGGCTTAGGTACACCGGGTAGACTAGGCTTGGAGGGTCTCTTGCTAACCCATGTATCCCAACTGATTGTCTAGTGGATCGATTTCCGCTTGGAGGGCGGCGGAGAGGTTTTTCGCCGAGTTTTTCGGTTTCCTCTTCGAGAACACGTCTCGGTGTTTTCTGTGTTTGCACCCTTCTTCCCTACTCTTGTTTATTTCATTTTTACTGCGTGTTGCTTTAAATTTGGATTAGAGTAGGTGTATTGCTCATACGCTTGTGTTTACACTATTCCGCACTTATCATTTAGTTAGTGTAAAATCAACCAAGCCGTAACTTTAATTTGGGGGTCTAAATAGCTCGTGTGTTTTCAACACGTTTTCGAGCTTACAGTTTTGAACTAGATCTGAAACTTCTCTTTACTATAGTGGATTGCTCTTTGAGAAGGTTTCCGCCCCAGGTTTTTTTACTGTTAAACTAGTTTGTTTCATTGGCTTTTCTGGGTGATCATATCTTGTCTTATTTACTTTTTCACTGCATTCATTATTGACATGATATTGATGTTTGTTTGTTTTAACAAGTTTTATTCATAATAAATCTAATTAACAACTTGGGTTTAAAATTTGTTAATTCTATCAACCGGGGTCTAAATTTCCCAACATTTTAGATAATAATAAAATAACTTTATTAATTACAACATAATGTTATACATAGCATCATACAATATGATTTAAAGGGCACATATCCTAACAAGAAATATCATCCATCCCTAGAATGGAATGAGAAAGAAAGGCTCCTTCAAGACCCTAAAACCCATGCTTCACACTCATCCAAAAAGGATTTCAAGGTGAGCTCATTTTTTGCTTCTTTGTTGGTAAATTTGTTAATTTCATGTTGTGAGGTTGAATTTATTCAATCATGTGTTGGCTTTATTCCGTACCAAATTTGCTTGTATTTTAGCAATTAGAAACCCTGTATTTAGGTGAGAATCATGTAAGGGTTGTGTGTGAGAGAATGTGAAGAAAACTCAAGATGTGTGCAAATTAAAGAAGTCTTACGACTGACTCGTGACTGGCAAGTCGCCAAAGTGGAACACGTGTGAAGCATGCAGGGAACTGAAAGGTCACAATAGCTGGAGCACTACAGGACAAAAATATACAGTCTGGCCAAGAAGTTATGTTCCAGTAGCAAGGCCGAGTTGCCAGAATGCCCTATTTGGATGAAGCTTAACTTTTCACATTCCTCACATACACTACTATAAATACCCTTATACCCACAAAATGTAGAGAGTTTCTAAAGAGAATTTTGAAAGAAAAACCCTAGAGAAAAACAAGATTGACTTATCCACAATCTTCATCATTTAATTCTCTTAATTCCTCAACTCTCACCCTCTCTATTGACATATCCTTGAGAGGTACATTTTGCCAAATCCTTATCTCACCATACCCATATCTGTAAAGAGGTATTTTGGTGCTTGGGAAGCAGTTCAGAGATAACCAATTTACTTGGTTGATGCAATGGGCTTATTGCGGGATCCGAGAAGTTAAAAAAGACAAAGTTAGGCATAACCCTATTGGAGCAAGAAGCTTGGAGGGCTTAGGTGCATCGGATAGATTAGGGTTGAAGGGTCTTCTACTATTCATGTATCCCAACAGTATTCTTTAGTGGATCATTTGACTGCTTGGAGGGTGGCGGAGAGGTTTTTTTCCGAGTTCTTCGATTTCCTCTTCGATAACACGTGCTGGTGTTATCTTTGCGTTTGCATCTCTCTTCCCTTACTCTTTACCTTTTAATTGTTGCATGTTTGTGATTAATTATGGTTTAGAGTGTTTTACCTATTTGGTCATAGCTTATATACATCATTTCACACATATATTGTTTGTGTATGAGTTTGTGTTGGTATTGTTAAAATTGGGGGTCTAAGAGTGTTTTACACACTAATTGAACTTTCAATTGGTATCAGAGCTGGTCCACTTGCTATGGTTTCATTACCTAAGTGCGATTTTAGACCCTTGTTGAGATGGATAGATCTCAATCGCTTAATGCTCCACCATATTTTGATGGGAGCAACTATGCATTTTGGAAAGTCCGTATGAGGGCATTTCTATGTTCCATTGATGAAAGTTTTTAGGATGCTGTAGAGATAGGATAGACTAGGCCGGAGGCCGGCAAATCCACCTGGGATAAGGCTACCCTTGCGGCAGCTAATGCTAATAGCAAGGCTTTAAATGTTATTTTCTATGGTGTTTCTCCTGATGAGTTTCACAGGATTTCTCATATTACAATTGCCAACGAGGCGTGGCAAATCTTCGAGACAACCTATGAAGGCACCAAAAAGGTGAAGGACACCAAGTTACAAATGCTAACCACAGCTTCGAGGAACTAAAGATGTGATGGAAACCAAGGCACCGCTTCGAAGGATCTCGTTCAAGTACCAATTGGGCCGATTACGAGAGCACAAGCAAAGAAGTTCAAGGATGTACACAACGGACTCATCCAAGAGTTTTGGGCTCAAGCAAATTCGTGGAGGCCCATTGAGCATAATCCACGTGGGCAGCAAAGAATCGTCACCTTGATTCAAGTTCTAGAAGGATCCGGTCAAGGCTAAGAATTGGCAAGAAATATTTTGGGCCTATGCTAGAAGGATCGTGATGCACGACACAATTTACTATTTACTTATTGCAATTTATTATTTTTGGTATTTTTATGTTAAAAAACGTTATTTTAGGTTTAGGTGATTTATTTTCTTGTTTTTAGGTGCATTTAATGATTTTTAGGTCAAATTTGATTTCTGATATAGTTAGGTATCAATTAGGAGTTTTTTTAGAATATATTTTCTTGTCTGTCAAGTTTTATAGAGCCCTTAAATAGGCTCCTAAGACTGTAAACGTTTTTTGGATGACATTTTTGAATATTCAAAAAAACTTGTGAGGTTTATTCTCTTTGGTTCTTTGAAGAACTATTCGAACTTATCAGGATTTCCCGTGGCATTCATCTTGACTTATCAAATGGAGTTTCCACCACCGTTTATGGCGTCTTCCTTATACCAAGGTTCTTGTTTGTCATAAACAACAGGTCGAGGTCTTCCATTCGAATCTGTCCATAGAACGATCTCGGGTTCCCTTTCGTTGTTAGGTCTCGTTATTCTTGACGGGGTTCACATCATTTGGCATCAGAGTCAGGTTTCTAGTTCAGGTTTACCTATCCTTTAACATCTTTCGTTCCTTTGTTTCTTCTTAGCCGAATTTCCTTTACCCTATCAGTTCAATCTTTGTTTGTTCTTGTTGATATTTGAACTCTTGGTCTGGTCTCACATCTCTTAGTTATTTCGGAATTTTATTTCATTATTCTCAAAAGCTAGTTGCTGATCGTTAAAAAAAAAAAAAAAAAAAAACGAGTGGAAATTCCGAAATTTTATTTCATTATTCTCAAAAGCTAATTGTTAATCGTCAAAAAAAAAAAAAGTGGAAATTCCAATCTGCCATATTCCTTCTAATTCTATTCTGAAAATTTCCATATTCCTTGTATTCAAATCTGAAATTCCTTGATTAGTTCTTGGTAAATTGTTGCTGGAAATTTTTGAGTTGTTTGTTTAGTTTCAAAAGAACTGAAAGAGAATTATCGAAGGGAAAAAAGAAAGAGTGGTGAGAACATCAGAGGGTAAAAGCCATATTATTTTGAGTGAAACACGAGTGGAGAGTGATCCACATTCTTGAGTGTAAACACGTTAGGGAGTGATTCGTGAGGTCCTTTTTTTTTTTTTTTTTTTTTTTTCTTTTTTGTTTCTAACCTTTGTTTTGTAGAAATCATGTCTCACGATAGTGGTAAGAGCATTACCGAAGATGAAACAAAATTGGTTGATCCAAAGGTATTTATGGAGACCATGATAAGTGAGATGAGGCGTGTGATGAAGATGGAGATGGAGCAGGTTCATGAACGAATAGATCAAATGGAGAATAGACGTGAGGAGCAACCACAAAAAGGTCGTAATTTGCGTAGAAGGGAAAGATATCCATCGAGGGAGGAGGATGAAGAGCTTTATGGGTCTAGTTTTAATGAAGAAGAAGATCGAGATTCCATTGTTAACAATAGGAGACTTGGAGGAAGATATAAAGGAGCTAGGAATCGCGAAGATAACAACTTGGGTGGTATTAAGATGAAAATTCCGTCTTTTCAAGGTAGATCTGATCCTGAGGCATATCTTGAGTGGGAAAAAAAGATGGAGTTCATGTTTGATTGCCACAACTACTCTGAGGCAAAGAAGGTAAAATTAGCTGTGATTGAATTTTCTGAATATGCTATTACTTAATGGGATCAGCTTGTGATAAATAGGAGGCGGAATAGAGAACACCCAATAGACACATGGGAGGAGATGAAAGTAGTGATGAGAAAGCGGTTTGTTCCAAGTTACTACTACCGAGAGTTGTACAAAAAGCTACAAGGTCTTAGATAAGGGAGTCGAAGCGTAGAGGATTACTACAAGGAAATGGAGATTGCTATGATCCGCGCTAATGTAGAGGAGGATCGGGAGGCTACAATGGCTAGATTTTTACTTGGCTTAAACCGGGAGATCCATGATAAGGTAGAGATGCAGCATTATGTGGAATTGGAAGATATGGTGCATATGGCTATCAAAGTGGAACAACAACTCAAGAGAGGGAGTGGGACTCGTGCAGGCCATAACTTTAGTTCTACCTCTTGGAAATCAAGTCATGCCAAGCCGCTGGACAAGTCACAAACGCCCAAACCTGAGCCCAAGTCTGCGACCACCAGCCACGTTCCTCAAGGTAAAACTGAAGCCTCTACCTCTAAGAATCGTGATATTAAATGTTTTAAATGTCAAGGCAGGGGCCACATAGCAAGTCAATGTCCAAACAAGCAAGTCATGGTGTTGCAAGCTAATGGTGAAATTGTGACCAATGATGAAGATTCCGACACTGACGACATGCCACCATTGGAGGATGTTTCCGAGGAGGAGTATTTAGCCCCTGACGCATTGACATTGGTGGCAAGGAGAGCATTGAGCTTGCAAGTAAAAGGAGTTGATGAAGTACAGGGGGAGAATATCTTTCACACTAGGTACTACGTTAAAGACAAGGTATGTAGTGTGATTATTGATGGTGGTAGTTGTACTAATGTTGCAAGCACAATTATGGTAGAGAAATTGGGATTGCCCATGGTAAAGCACCCTAGGCCATACAAGTTGCAATGGCTAAATGATAGTGGTGAGATAAGGGTGAACAAGCAAGTGTTAGTTGCATTTCGAATCGGTAAATACGAAGATGAAGTGTTGTGTGATGTAGTACCGATGCAAGCGGGACACTTATTGCTAGGGCGTCCATGGCAATTCGATAGGCAAGTGAAGCATGATGGCTTTACGAACAAGTACTCTTTTGTACTTAATCAACGATCAATCACTCTTGTACCATTGACACCGTAGCAAGTATACGAGGATCAAGTGAGATTACAAAAGGAGAGTGATCAAAAGAAAGAGAGTGAGCAAAAGAAAAAGAGTGAAAATCAAAGAGAGGCCAAGAAAAATGAGAGAGAAAAAGAAAATTAAAGTTCGGCCCTTGAGAGAAAATCAGAGAGAAAACAAAAGAATTTCTATGCAAAAGTGAGTGAGATTAAGCGAGCAATGTTTTCAAATCAACCGATGATTGTACTTTTGTACAAAGAGGCACTTTTAAACACTAACGAACTTGACCTTGCTTTGCCTAGTTCTATTGTTTCTCTTTTGCAGGAGTACGAGGATGTCTTCCTTGAGGAAACACCACATTGGTTACCTCCAATTCGAGGGATTGAACATCAAATTGATTTTGTTCCCGGTGCAACCATTCCAAACCGACCAGCTTATAGGAGCAATCCTGAAGAGACAAAGGAGCTTCAACGGCAGGTAAGTGAATTGTTGGAGAAAGGGCACGTGAGGGAGAGCATGAGCCCATGTGCGATTCTGGTCTTACTTGTGCCTAAGAAGGATGGGACATGGAGAATGTGCGTTGATTGCCGAGCCATCAACAACATAACGGTAAAGTATCGTCACCCTATCCCACGCTTAGATGATATGTTAGATGAGCTGTATGGTTCTTGCATATTTTCTAAGATTGACTTAAAAAGTGGTTATCATCAAATTAGGATAAAAGAAGAAGATGAATGGAAAACTGCCTTCAAAACAAAATATGGTTTGTATGAATGGTTAGTTATGCCTTTTGGTTTGACTAATGCTCCAAGCACCTTTATGAGACTTATGAACCATGTTTTGCGTGCATTTTTAGGAAGATTTGTTATTGTCTATTTTGATGATATACTCATTTATAGCAAAAACATAGACGATCATGTAGTACATTTGAAATTCGTTTTAGATGTACTAAGGAAAGAAAGGTTGTTTGCTAATTTAAAGAAGTGCATTTTTTACACCGATAAGCTTGTATTTTTAGGATTTGTTGTTAGTGCACAAGGTATACAGGTCGATGAAGAGAAGGTACGTGCAATCCAAGAATGGCCGAGCCCCACAAGTGTAGCTAATGTTCGTAGTTTTCATGGACTTGCTAGTTTCTACCGGCGGTTCGTGAAGGACTTCAGTAGCTTAGCCGCACCGCTTACCGAAGTGATCAAGAAGAACGTTGGGTTTCGGTGGGGAGAAGAACAAGAGAAGGCATTTCAATTAATCAAAGAGAAGCTAACTAACGCACCTTTGTTGTCTTTACCTAACTTTTCTAAAACGTTTGAAATTGAATGTGATGCTTCAAGTATTGGTATAGGCGCCGTTCTTATGCAAGAAGGACGACCAATTGCTTACTTCAGCGAGAAACTCAATGGGGCAGCCTTAAACTACCCAACTTATGACAAGGAGTTGTATGCATTGGTTCGGGCTTTAGAGACGTGGCAGCACTACCTATGGCCTAAGGAGTTCGTGATTCACACCGATCATGAGTCCTTGAAACACTTGAAGGGCCAACACAAGCTAAACAAAAGGCATGCGCGATGGGTGGAGTTCATAGAGACGTTTCCATACATCATTCGGTACAAGCAAGGTAAGGAGAACGTAGTCGCCGATGCACTTTCTCGCAGGTATGCCTTACTTTCCACACTTGATGCAAAATTGCTTGGTTTTGAACACATTAAAGAATTATATGCTGAAGACCACGAATTTTGTGAGGAATATCGAGCTTGTGAGAAAATCGCCTCTGGTAAGTTCTTTAGGCTTGATGGATTCCTATTTCGAGAAAATAAGCTATGTGTGCCTAATTGTTCTATGAGAGAGTTATTAGTGCAGGAATCACATGGTGGGGGATTAATGGGACATTTTGGAGTTACAAAGACTTTAGCTATTTTGCAGGAACACTTCTATTGGCCTCACATGAAACGAGATGTCGAATGGATTTGTGGTCGATGTGTCACATGTAAGCAAGCTAAATCCAAAGTGCAGCCCAACGGTTTGTATACTCCTTTACCAATTCCTAGTGAGCCTTGGATTGATATTTCAATGGATTTTGTGTTAGGATTGCCTAGGACTAAACATGGAAGAGATTCAATTTTTGTGGTCGTGGATAGATTTTCTAAAATGGCACATTTTATTCCATGTCACAAAACGGATGACGCTTCACATGTTGCTGATTTGTTCCTTAGAGAGATTGTGAGATTACATGGCATGCCTAGGACAATTGTTTCAGATAGAGATGCTAAGTTCTTAAGCTATTTTTGGAAGACTTTATGGTGTAAGTTAGGTACTAAGCTATTGTTTTCCACTACTTGTCATCCACAAATTGATGGTCAAACTGAAGTAGTAAATAGGACTTTGTCTACTCTATTGAGGTCAATCATTAGAAAGAACATCAAGACATGGGAAGAATGTTTACCACATGTTGAGTTTGCATATAATAGAGCTGTTCATTCTGCTACCAAATTTTCGCCATTTGAAATTGTGTATGGGTTTAATCCTTTAACTCCATTGGATTTATCTCCTTTACCTTTGACGGAGCACATTAATTTAGATGGCCAAAAGAAAGCTGATTTTGTGAAGCAGATTCTTGAGAAAGCAAGACTCAACATTGAGCGTAGAACGGAGCAATATGCAACACAAGCCAACAAGGGACGTCGCAATCTGGTTTTTGAACCTAGAGATTGGGTTTGGCTGCATATGAGAAAAGAAAGGTTCCCGGCAAAAAGACGTTCCAAATTGCTCCCAAGAGGAGATGGTCCTTTCCAAGTCCTCGAGCGTATCAATGACAACGCTTACAAGCCAGATTTACCTGGTGAGTACAATGTAAGTGCCACTTTTAATGTTACTGATTTGAGTCCTTTTGATGTAGGTGATGATTTAAGGGCAAATCCTTTTCAAGAGGAGGGGAATGATGGAGACCAAGGCACCACTTCGAAGGATCTCGTTCAAGTACCAATTGGGCCGGTTACAAGAGCACAAGCAAAGAAGTTCAAGGATGTACTCAACGGACTCATCCAAGAGTTTTGGGCTCAAGCAAATTCGTGGAGGCCCATTGAGCATGATCCACGTGGGCAGCAAAGAATCGTCACCTTGATTCAAGTTCTAGAAGGATCCGGTCAAGGCTAAGAATTGGCAAGAAATATTTTGGGCCTATTCTAGAAGGATCGTGATACACGACACAATTTACTATTTACTTATTGCAATTTATTATTTTTGGTATTTTTATGTTAAAAAACGTTATTTTAGGTTTATGTGATTTATTTCCTTGTTTTTAGGTGCATTTAATGCTTTTTAGGTCAAATTTGATTCCTGATATGGTTAGGTATCAATTAGGAGTTTTTTTAGAATATATTTTCTTGTCTGTCAAGTTTTATAGAGCCCTTAAATAGGCTCCTAAGTCTGTAAACGTTTTTTGGATGACATTTTTGAATATTCAAAAAAACTTGTGAGGTTTATTCTCTTTGGTTCTTTGAAGAACTATTCGAACTTATCGAGATTTCCCGTGGCGCTCATCTTGACTTATCAAAAGGAGTTTCCACCACCGTTTGTGGCGTCTTCCTTATACCAAGGTTCTTGTTTGTTATAAACAACGGGTCGAGGTCTTCCATTCGAATCTATTCATAGAACGATCTTGGGTTCCCTTTCGTTGTTGGGTCTCGTTGTTCTTGATGGGGTTCACATCAAGATGAGTGAAGACGAGTCATTCAGCTCATTTTATGGGAAGTTAAATGAAATGGTAATTGGGAAATTCAACTTGGGAGAAAAGACGGAGGACTCCAAGATTGTGAGGAAGATTCTTCAATCATTGCCGGAGAGCTTTTGCGTAATGGTCACTGCCATCGAAGAGAGAAAAGACCTTGATGAGATTAAAATTCAAGAACTCATCGGTTCTCTTCAAACCTATGAGCTATCTCTACCATCGTAAAGGAAGAGCAAATCTCTTGCTCTAAAGACAATCAATGAGAGAATGGAAACTCAAGACTCCTCGGATGAGGATAAGATTGAAAAGGAAGTGGCATACGTTGCTTAGAACTTCCACAAGTTCTTGAAGCTCAAGAGAGATGGGAAGTCCTTTGAGAATGGCAAATTCTCAAATGTTAAGAAGGACAAGAAAGACTTCAAGAAGAAGGATTCAAAAGACTCCCCCCCCATCTCAAATGGTCACGTGCTTTAAGTGCAAAAGGCATGAGCATGTAAAGAAAGAATGCCCCACTTATTTGAAGGCAAAGGGTAAAGTATTTGCCACTACCTTTAGTGACTCAAATAGTTCAAATTCAGATTCAGAAGAAAGTTGTGATGGAGAAGGAAACTACTCTGCATTTACGACCATTGTACCTGTAGACTCTTCAGAAGATTTGAATGCACTAGTGGAAGAGCTCAATGAGCACACTAAAGTGGAGTCAATGGGAGTTGGGGATGAATCTGATGATGAAGGTGAAGAATGTGTCCATAAAGGAACAAAGGGATTGCAAGAAACTTATAATTCTCTTCAAGAGAAGAATGGGGAGTATGCAAGAATGGCTAAGGCAACCATAAGAAAGATGAAAAGTGCAGAGCATGATTACAAAAGTCTTCTAGTGCGGTACTAGAAGACTAAATGTGAAGTTGAGACGCTGAACAAGAACTAACCGAAGCCTATTCCAAGATCAAGTTTCTTGAGCTTGAAGTGATTCAGGCTATTGCTAAAGTAGAGCGGGTTGCCTCCAAAAAGCTTGATAAAGCTCTTTTCTAACAAAAACGGCTTAAGATACACCGGAGAGAGTAGTTCAAGCGCCAATGTGTCTAAGGGGATGAAGTTTGTTAAAGTGAAGGAACCAGTGGTAGCAACTCCAACTGTTGAGAAAGGGAAGTTTGAGAAGAAACCAAAGGTGATTGCTCAACGGGTTTTAACAAAGCCTCCAAACCCAGTTGTTGGTAAAATCAAAGCGAAAGGAAAATCTCTTCAAAAATCACAAAGAGGACCACAAACTCAACACTTTTGCCATCATTGTAGAATCTGAGGACACACTAGACCTAATTGCCACAAGCTTCAGGCATTAAAGAATGACAGCTTTCAAAGGCTAAGAGGACAAAGATATGGCAAAGGGAACCTCAAGCAATCAAAATGGGGAGAAGTGGTGATGTGATGAAGATGATAGACACCATTACTTCTTGTTTGGCAAGCTTCACCCTAAGGTTTGAGAATCGTAACTCAAGTACCCAATCCTCTAAAGATATCACCCTAAACGCACGTGCCGTGTTGGTGAAGAAGGGCACACATGCATAAGCATTAGAACATGTCCATACATTAATTCTTTCTATATGTTGTGACTTTGCTTGGCTATTTTCCTAGTAATCATTCTAGCATGTTTTGACAATTTTTTTTTTTTTTTTAAGAACTTTGAATGTTTTCTTTTTGATCAATCTTCACTTTCTTTTGTGTCAAAAATCCAAAAACACATAAAAAGTAGAAAATCCCAAAAAGTTTGATCGGCATTATTGTGTTTTGTCACACGCATGTTTTGCCTTGTACCTTCGTACAAACGGCTTTGTGCATTTACGAGTGTAGCATGTTTTTTATGCACTCATATCATTGTGGGAAAAATCTTGACATTTATGTGATTATTGTAAATAGATCTTTAAACTTGTCATGAATGATAAGCCAATGGTTTTGTTGATTTTGAGACTTGCATAGACTTGTGCCTATATATCTTCCCACTCTTTTATTTTTTTTGCTTAAAGAGCTCAACCAATGTAAATCTCAAACTGAAAAGAGATAATGAGCTGCAAAAGCCGTTGCACATACTAGTATTTGACTAGAGGCAAAGCGACTTTTATGAAAATGTATGGTGCCCAAAAGCCAAAAGCTGACTAATCAAATTGAAATATAAAAAATTTTTGGCATCGATCTCAAAATGAGATGTATTGTTCTAAAATGATCCAATGTTATGAAATGTATGAAGCCAAATGAAAAGCTTTAAAATTATGTATTCAAGTTTTGTGGGAGGTCATATATGCATACTTCTATAATTGAGATTGGTCACTCTTCCTCGTGCTAATTGGGTATGTCTTGGTTGAATTGATCATTGAGGCTTCACATTATACTAAGGACTATCTCACCTTTGATACCCACACATATCACACATGCCTATGTTCCATGAATGCCTTATTCATTCGTGTGATTACACTTGATTATATGTGTTGCACTTACTCAATCATATGCTAATCAAACACAAAAAGATTTTTGAGTATTTTAATTGTTTTTGGAAAGAGTTTTTGTTTTGAAAATTTTCAAAAATTTCAAAAACTATGCAACTCTGTTTTGGCGACTCACTCTCACGGGTCAATCTAGTCATGAGCTTACTCAGAAGCTTTCGCGATTCCCTCACAAGTCAAGCCCCCAGTCACAAAAAAAATTTAGAAAAATTTCAAATTTCTGGGTTTTAGCATTTTCGCGACTCACTTTGGTGACTAGTTCACAAGTGGAAGCTCAAGTCGCGAGTTTATTCAGAATGCTTCACGACTCCCTTCGTGACTCATTCGCAAGTGGACCTTCTAGTTGTGAAAAACACTTAGACAAATTTTTCAAAATTTGTCACACGGGTTTTGGCGACTTGACTTGACGACTTGCTTGCGACTCATTCTAGTCGCGAAAAACGCGTGTTTTGCACAAATAGGGTTAAATCCAAGACAGTTTTCAAAATATTTTCAGTTTTCACTCGCATCACGTGCTGTTTCATTGTCTTGTCCACCTCTCCCTCTTCCAAAACCACCATTTTCACTCACAAAACCTCCATTTTCTTCATCAATCCTTCACCAATCTTCAAGAAAAGGTATGGGCTTTCTCTTTTTCTCAAAGTATTTCATGTTTCTAGCCTTTGTTTTCTTGGATTTTGTGTTTTTGTTGAGATTTGAAAATATGATAAAATATGGTTTGTTGATATTTTGTTGAGTTTGATGTATGGGTTTTGTTGGTTTTGGTAGTATAATGCCTAATATACATGTTTTTCATGTTTGTTTCTTATTTTTGTGCATTATACCAAGTTTGTGTTGTGTTGTGCATATCATGTCCATGATAAAATGTTTCATAGACCTTATCTTGTGTTTCTGTGGATTCCATGGAATACAATGGCTATAGGGATAATCATGTTTCTTTGATTTTGAAACATCATATGATTATGTGTTTTTACATGTTGCCCTAATTTGCACACACTTTGCTTTTGATGTGCACACACACACACACACTCTTTGACATATTTGAGTGCTTAATGTCACAATTCTATCATATATTGATGAATTATGTCTTTACATGTCAATTTTGGGTGGATTACACTTTAAATTTCTATTTTTAGGGTTGTGATTCAATATCCATTATGTTGGTACTACCTAGTTACTAATCGAGTTTGTTATCATATTTTGTGCTCTGTTTTGTGGTACTTGCTGCTCTATTTTTACAGATGACTCGAAAGAAGAAAACAATTGCACAACATGCTGACAAGAGGAAGAAAATGGACAATACTCGATTCCACTCTACCCAACACTTTGAGAGATACAATCAGTTTTTTGAGAAGGTTCCAATCATCCAAGAGCGATTTGTGGAACTTGTTGATTTGAAGGACTACTTTATTCCAGGCTGTTTTCAAGATAGAGGTTGGGAAAAGATTCTTGGTGATCTCCCCAGTGTTTGTGAACCATTGATTCGGGAGTTCTATGCCAATGCTATTCTTCGAGAGGATGAAATAGACTGCTGGATTAGAGGCTATGAGTTCACCATTAACGTGGAGGACATTGATGAAGTTCTTGGCTTTGATGATCTCGAACATGATTTCATTCATGGGTATGGAAATTTTTGTGTTGGACTTATGTTTGAGTCATTATCAAATGAATATATGGAGATGAGGTATTTTTGGGTTGATTGGGATATTGTTTAGATGTCATGGAATTTGAATATGTTGAATGGCATTTAGGGTTTGGTTAATTTTCTTGAGGGGTATTATTTTATTTTTTGGGATTTTGGAATGAGTATTTTGGAACAGGGTGTTTTGTGAACATCTCAATGATTGGCTAAACTTTGTTTTGTAGAGCCTCATAAGTCGAGGTAGTCTTCAGATGTTGAAGTGCAAGTGGGAGGCACTATCCCCAGATATTAAGAATGTCATTGATGAAGCTGGTTTTTGAACCTTTTTTTAGAGCTCTGTTGGACCATGATACCAATGAGTATAAGGACCTCCAATTGCTTCATGCCTTGTCAGAGCGATTCTGGGATACTACTTGCACTTTTCATTTTCCAAGTATTAGTGAGGCGATGCTAACACCTTATGACTTCTTAGCCATTACTGGCTTAAAATTGGGTGGTGAGAGAATTAAAGTTAATGATTCCATCTCATCAATGGAAATTAGAAGTCTTCTAGGTGTGGTTCCTCCAAAAGTCAGGAGTAAGAAAGTACCCTTGATGTGACTATACTCCAACATTGACAAGTGTGAGACTATAGCAACTAGCACTCGTATGTTCATGCTTCTTTTCATTAGGACTCTCTTATGTCCAAACTTGGGGAGCACTGTGAGTTTACGTTATTTATGGAGTCTGAGGGATATTGGCCAGATAAAAAATTATGATTGGGGTGGTATGACTTATATGACCCTTTTGCACTTCATGACTCAACTTTCTCAGTGCAGTCTTTCCAGCTTATGAGGTGCGCCATTTGTCTGCAGGTGAGGTTTAAATTCTTGGTCAGATGTATTTTGTAAAGGTTATTTATGTTGTTATGTTGTTGATGATGTGTGTTGATTTTTCTCAGGTCTAGATGTATGAATATTTTGTGGTTGGTCCTTAACTTTTAGAAGATGTTGATGATATGTATCCTAGGTTTCTTCGTTGGCTACCTAAGTATCGTTTGTCAGGGCCTCCCAAGCATTCTTTGCAAGCTTGGTGTATGGTGATCGATAACTTAACTGCTGACGATATGAGTTTTTTGTTGTTTGTTGTTGTTATGCTGTTGATGATTTTGTTTTGTTGGGGTTTTTTTTTTTTTTTTTTTTTTTTTTTTTTTTTCTTCTTTTGGTTGTGCGGCTTCTTTTCATTCTATGTTCTTTGTGATTTCCAGATGTCTTTAGATCCTTAGCTTGGATGTGAGGAGCATACAGAGTGTGTACGGGCTCAAAAGCTGAATGGCTACCAAATGTTGTTTGAGTGTGTCCATAGGAGATACTGGTATCTTGGTGACTGGGTATTGGCTTAGGTTCAACATGTGTACCCTCTTGAGACAATTCCTGATCATCCTTGTCCCTCCATCCAGTTAGCAAACCTTTTGGCTAATGAAGAAATGGCTCGTGTTCGAGTCGGCCACGCTATTCTGGGGACATCAAGAGACTATCTTGAATTTGTCCAGACTCAATTGCAAGGTTGTTTAGCAAGCATCTCTGTAACATTGGTAACTATCTTTCTTTCCCCAGTTAATTTGTATCCTAGCATGCATCCTTATCTTTTATCTTTTTTGTTTTACCTTTTGTAAAAATATCTGCATGTTGCACTTTTAGGCTTCATCCTCTGAAAAGGAGGAGAGTCCTTTTCCTAGAAATGCTAATGGTTCTTCTACTTCCTTCGTGGAGACATATCCTCATTTTTCAGCATGGCAATATGAAGTAATGAACCCTGATGGATCATTTAGCTCTATGAATCTAGACTAGCTAAAGTATACTCCAAATGTCCCTTAGAATGACCCGGTATATTCCTAAATCCTTTAGTCCTTTTTTCCTCCTTCTTGTTCATTGAGTTATTTCTGAACTTGTGGATATGTGCTTCAGGTTGGTGTTGATCTTATGGAAGAAAGCATGCGGATGATTGGAGGTTTGCAACTGGTGGCACGCACTCAATCTTCCTAATATGTGCTTAATGAAATGAATTGGGTAAAAGATGATGCTTCCTTAATGCTTCTTGCTTGAACTCCATGGTAATGGATTTAACATCTGTCTCTGGTGATTTTTCAGAACAATCGAATGGAAATTGCTGATGCCAACACAAGATCCTTGGAGGAAAGAATCAGAAATCTTGAATTTCATAATCGGAAACAAGAATCTCGGTTTTATGCAAGTCAAGAAGGAGACACTGAGGGTGGCTCCTCTAGGAGCGGGTCTAGGAGATCTTCCCACAGGCGGACTCAAATTTTGAATGATGCTTGACTTGTATTTTAATTTTTCCTACAAAGACAAAAAAGTATTCCTTTGAAAATTTGTATTAACTTCCGCCCTTAGCTCTTTATCCTTGGATTGCTCTTAGTCTTGCTGAAACTTAGACGAGATAAGTTTAGAATTCACCTGATGAAGCTTTGTAGTAAACAAATTGAACTTATCTGACCACTTTTGATGTGATTGGTACATACCTGAATGAGGCACAGCCAAATGCCCTTAGTCTGAAAACTTATGCATAACGGCCTTTTATTTTTGAAAAGAGTTTCTCTTTCTTTTTTTATTCTTTCTTTTTTTTTTTTTTTTTAAAGGATGATTGGCTTTCTTTATTTCAGAAAAAAAAAATGGATAAGGCATAGCCGAATGCCCCTAGTTTAGAAAATAAATGCATGATTTTGAAGATCTTGATTTTCGAGGAAAAGATTAATTCTTTTTTCAAAATGGATGAGGCATGGCCAAATGCCCCTAGTTTAGAAATGAATGCATGATTTTTTTAAAATCTTGATTTTTTTTTTTTTTTTTTTTTTTTGTTGAAAAGATGAGGATAATGATCTCTCTTTTTTTTTTTTGAAAATGAATGAGACATGGCCGAATGCTCCTAGTTTGCAAATTGATGCATGACTTTTGAAAACCTTGATATTTGAGGAAAAGATGATTTCTTTTTTTCAAAATGGAAGAGGCATGGCCAAATGCCCCTGTTTGACAATCCATGTGAATTTTTAAGAAACTTTATTGCACAACCATTTTTTTTGGAATAAAAAATAGAGCCAAAACAGGCCCACAAAGTGCCCAAAAACACAAAATAAGGCAATTAGGTCGTGGTTGGGCTGGGTGCCGATCGACACTTAGGGAATGCCGACAGGCACACCTAATTTTGCCCCTACTCCTCGCATTTTCTATGCTTTTGAGTTTTTTTTTTTTTGAAAAATATTTTCTCTGTTTGGGACTATGAAACACTTTCCCAGTCAGCTGGAAACCCTTTAAACCTATTTAAACCTGGTTAGAGACTGAGGGAGCTTATTTTAGCATTAAACCTACAAATAAATCTCTGCATCACAGTTATCAAGACATAGCAATCACATACAAGAACTAATCATGGCTAGCAATCAAAATTTCCTCACTCAATCACACATGATATCAACAGATGTGTTTGTAGCTTTGATTTTGGCACTAAGACCAATTTGACAGCCTACAAACTAGAGGGGATCAAGGCCCTAAGGAATGTCAAGATCAAATGGGATTTTCTCCATGCCGCCATGAAGTTCTAGGATACTGAAGATCATGTATTCCAGTTTAAAATTGCTAAACTTTGTCCCACCATCGAAGAATTTTTAGCTATTTTGGGTTATGATCCTGGCAAAAAATCCGTAGCAGTTTCATGTGATCCCAAACATAGGGAGATCTTGTCTAATGCTCTAGGGCTTTCTACTTCAATTACCAGTAGCATGACTGACGGCCACATGGTGAATTTTCATGCAATTGTTACAAGACTTATTAATAAACGTACTCATGGTGTATCTGATAACATGCAGAAAAATTTTGGCTTAGCTCTATGCTTTATGGGATAATTTTTGCTTTGCTCTGGAAGACCTAGCTTTGTGGATGTTCGGGCCATAGTTATTGTGAGTCAGGTTAAGGATGGTGATAATCCTGCTTCTTTGATCTTGGTAGAAACTCTTTTAGGACTTGATTCTATATTTCTTAGTGGAGAGTCACAACAATTTCTTGGGAGCCCCTTGACTTTGCAAATATGGTTGATGGAATAACTAGACATGATTGCTACACCTACTATTGCTAATTATGGCCCTAGCAATTTTCTCAGTAGGGCTGTTCTCAAAACCGAGTGTCAAATTGAAAGCAACTGGGTGAAATTTCTTAATAATAAATCCAGTGTCTCAATTTGATGGGATTGTTATTTGTGGAAGTGCCCACCACCTCCTTTGTTGTGGTCCCCAAGATCAGATCATATCTTTATAATTAGATTAAGGAGGGCAACTTTCTATAAGGGTGATAGACTCTTAAGACAATTCCAATATGAGCAGGGAATGCTTGGTGGAAGAGGAAGAAAACCTTTCACTCTTGTGCATACAAATCCTACTTCTGTAAGGAATATGTTGTTGGGCTTGGACATGGCTGACCGAGTGGATCAATCTTTTGTTAAGGTTCACTTTCACAAGATGGCCATGGAATATTCTAACTAGTTGGTGAACAAAATTGTGGATAAGGAGGCTAACATGTCTTCTATGAGAAAGTAATTTCTTAAAGATAATCAAGACAAACATGAGGACAACAACTATGAGTTCAAAAGGAAAGACAAAGATGACAAAGTACCTACCACAGACGGAACCAATGAACAACCAAAGGAGAAAAGATTGAAGAAAAAATTACTCATATATTTTGGCTTTAAACATGTTTATTTTAAAAGTTGATGTGAAACTCTTAGTTTTAGGAATTATTTAGGACTTTCAGGTTTAGGGTTCTGTTTAGGGTTTGATTTGTTTAGGGTTTGGTTTTTTTTTAGAGTGTGGTTTAGGGTTTGGGTTTTAAAGTTTGTGTAATGGCATGGTTTAATGAAATGGTTAAATTTTGATTTTTTTTTTTATTCTTGATGTGTAAATGGTGGGTTTAGGAAGTTGTGACCGGACCAATGCATGGTTGCCTACGTACCTCATTGGCAGAAGGATTAGGTCATCACGTATTTCATTTTATTTTCCTTAACTTTTGCCTAGGCCGCCCTCTCGGGTTTTCAAACACTTTTTTTTTTTTTACTTTCCTTTTACGTAGATCGCCCTTTTGGGTTTTCGACCTACCATTTTCTCTTTTGCCCTAATTTTTGTCTAGACCACCCTTTTGGGTTTTCAGCCTAGCGAGCTTTTTTTTTTTTTTGGTTAAACCTAGGAAAGGAAATAACATAATTTACAACCATTTCAGATGTGGCATTTTTAGACTACCACCTCAAACATGGTATTTCTTCAATTGATCCATATTGGTTGGCTCAATAAAAGGGTTTGCATCTAAATCCATCAATCTTACCGCTCCCCTAAAGTATATCTGTTTGATAATATATGGATTTGCCCAATTTTGCTTGAACTTCCCGTTTGTTTCTTGAATCGGGGCTCGAATCTTCTTCAACTCTAAATCTCCTATCTTCAGATCTTTAGCTCTTACCTTTTTTTCAAAAGCTTTTCTAAGTCTCCTTTGGTAACCTTGAATGTGATACAAGGCCTTGAGTCTCTTCTCATCCATCATGCATAATTGGTCATATCTGCTTTGCAACCAATCTACTTCGGGGATTTCACTCTCCAATACTGTTCTCAATGAACGAATACATGTTTCAATAGGAAGGTCTGCCTCCATCCCATACACCAATGAATAAGGAGTGGTTCCTATGGAGGACGAATTGATGTCCTATACCCCCAAAGTGCATAGGGTAACTGTAGATGCCAATCCTTGTAGTTTTTCGTGCTCTTCTTCAAAATTCACCTTACGTTGTTGTTAGCCTCAACTGCTCCATTGGTTTAAGGATGGTAGGGTAAGGATTTATGGTGCTGAATATGGAACTCTCGAAGTAGCTTCTCTGTTTCTCCTTTGAAATGCAGCCCATTGTCTGAAATAATTTCATGCAGTACCCCATATCTACAAATGATACTAGTCTGAATAAACTGAGCAACTTTCTTTGAGTTCAATACCTTATATGAGGCAGCTTCCAACCATTTAGTAAAGTAATCAATAGCAACAAGTATAAATTCGTGGCCATTGGATGCCGTTAGGTGAATCTTCTCAATGATATCTATTCCCCATGTATAGAATGGCTAGGACGAAGCCATGGTATGTAATGGCATAGGTGGCATGTGCTTCAGATCTCTATGGACTTGGCACTAAAGGCATTTTTGAACATAAACTGTGCAGTTTGCTTCCATAGTAGTCCAATAATAACCCTGTCTCATTATCTTTCATGACAACATGTGTGCATTCATATGTGGCCCATAACTTGACTCATGGACCTCCTCAATTATTTGTTGTGCTTCCTTGGTAGTCATGCAAAGGAGATGAATTCCATTATACGATCTTCTGTAAAGCCTTTCACCACAAATAATGTAATTAGTGGACTATCTTCTTATGGCCAATTGATCATTCTTGTTTGCAGACTTTGGGTATGTCCCATCCTTGGGGTACTGTAAGATGTTTGAATACCATTCACCTTCCCCATTCATTCCCTCATCTCCTTTTATTGACATACAATAAGCTAGCTCTTCTTTTTGTTCCACTACTATTGGTCAAGCTTCATCTTCCGTAGGCCCATCCATCATGGATGTCCTTGTTGCTAAAACATTTGCAATCTGATTTTGCATTCTTGGCACATACTGGTATTGGAACTTACTGAATTTCGAGGCCAACTTCTGAAGATATTCATGATAAGGCATCAGCTTTTCTTTCTTGATCTTCCATCTGTTCTAAATGTAAGAAATTATGAAGGTTAAATCACCATATACTTCCAACTCTTTCACTTTAAGCCTTAGGTTCGCTTGTAACCCTATTATGCAAGCTTCATATTCAATGGTATTATTAGTGGCAGGAAAGTTGACACTACCAGAAAATAGGATGTGTCCCTTTTGGAGAAATTAGGAGAATTCTAATGTCACTTCCATTTTGGTTAGTTGCTCCATCAAAATACATCTTCCATGATTCTAACTCTAACCATGATATCCTCATTTGGAAAATCTCCTTGGATTTCTTCGGCTTCTTCAGGTGAATAATGGGCTAAGTGATCAGCAATCACTCTTCCCTTTACAGATTTTTAAGTCATATATTTAATATCAAATTCTGATAGAAGCAAAACGCATTTAGCTATCTTCCCCTCTTGTACAAGTTTCTGCATCAGATATTTCAAAGGGTCCATTCTTGCAATCAACAAGACCTTGAAAGCGATCATATAATGCCTAAGTTTTGGGTTACACATGTAAGTGCTACACATAGTTTCCCAAGTGGTGAATACTTCTTCTCATAAGCCAACATATTCTTGCTGATATAATAAATTACATTCTCTTTTCTAGACTCCTCTAGGTACTGAGCAAGCAAAGCCCCCATTACTATATCTGTGGTTGTGAGATATAACAATAATGGCTTTTAAGGTACTAGTGGAACTAGTATTGGTGGCTTCATCAAATAACTCTTAATCTTCTCAAAAGCTTCTTGGCATTGATCATTCCATACCATGGGAACTTCTTTCTTGCGCAGTCGGAAAAATGGCTCACATGTCATGGTGAGTTGGGCTATGAATCTACTTATGTATTGTATACTCCCTAAAAATCCTTGAATCTCCTTTTTAGTCCTTGGAGGCTTTATCTTCATAATTGCCTTGATCTTGTCGGGATCTACTTCAATTCTCCTCTGACTTACCATAAACCCCAACAATTTTCAAAATGTTACGCCAAAAGTGCACTTCTTTGGATTTAACCGCAACTTATAAAATTAGATTATTTCAAAGAACTTCCGTAAAGCTGGTATGTGCCCTTCACGATCCTTGGACTTCACTATCATGTCATCCATATAAACTTCTACTTCTTTGTGTATCAAATCATGCAAAAGAGTAATGGCTGCACTTTGGTAAGTAGCACCAACATTCTTAAGGCCAAATGGCATGACCTTGTAGCAATACGTCCCCCATGGAGTTATGAAGGAGGTTTTCTCCATATCTTCTAAGCCATCTTTATTTGATTGTATCCTGAAAAGCAATCCATAAAGGACAGCAAGGCATGTCCTGCTGTGTTATCAACCAGGATATCAATATGAGGCTAGGGAAAATCATCTTTCGGGCTAGCCTTATTAAGATCTCTGAAGTCTACACAGATTCTCACCTTCCCATCCTTCTTCGGTATTAGAACCACATTAGCTAACCATTCTGGGTAGTTGACCACCCTAAAAAATTTCGCATTGTATTATTTCTTAACTTCTTCTTTGATCTTGAGAGTCCACTCTGGCTTCGTTCTTCTCAGCTTCTGCTTGACTGGCTTTATGGCTGGATCTATCGGAATACAATGTTGCACTATATCTGTATCGATCCCAGGCATGTTTTTGTATGACCATGCAAATAATTCTTTGAATTCTTTCAGCTGTTCAACTAATGCATCTTTCTCAGAGGAGGTTAAGGTGTTGCCCATTTATACCATTTTAGGTTCATCATAAGTTCCTAGATTAACAAGTTGGGTTTCTTCTTTTATGGATTCTACATGCCCTTGTTTTAATTCCTCACTATTAAAAGTTACTTTACTAATTTCGGAAATAAAAACACTCAAAGCCAACAAATAAGCAGAATCAGAAATCACATTATAAGGAATAAAGTTCTAAACAGACACAACAGGAACAATAATACTAACAAAAATAGACTCAATAGGGATAGAGATAATGTTTTTGGCATGAGTGAATGGCTCAACCGTCTTGATCTTCTCTAGAGAGTCTTCCATGGGTGGGGCGACTCCCTCTTATGCCCAGTTCTTTAACTCAGTTGTAACTCCAACAATGGCAGCTAGCTCCCAGTGAGTCCCTTCTTCCCTCAGCATTAGTAGCGTGGGATCTTCATCCATATAATCTGTGCTTTCACCATCAACCTCCATACCTATGGGCTTGTCAGATGCATAGGCATCCAAATGCTCTATGTTGTCCATCCACTCCCTAAATAGATCTTGCTTCCCTTTGTTGCTTGGGCGGATGTATTGAGGGAAGTATTCTGATTCATTCCCTCCTATTCTCTCATCTTCATCTTCAAATTCCTCTAAAGTTAAGTTTCTGAAACTATGGATCATTAGCTTTCTGTCTAGTGTTGCCAATCTAACATCTATGTCATCTTCTTCCTTAGTGTATGGGGTCAGTAAGCCAAGTTATGAATTGTGGAATGACCCTAACTTAGGAATTTCTCTACTATGCTTGTCATATTGAGGGCCTGATCTTGAAATGACATCAGTAGTGCAACTCCAATCCGAGGGCCACCTATAGAGGTATTCATCATAATCTATACCTTCAGCTTCTGCATCCTCCTCTACTTCTTCATCTTCAACTTCTACATCATCTCCTACATCTTCACCTTCAACTTCCATATCATTTTCTTCATCTTTAGCTTCTGCATCATCTCCTACATCTTCACCTTCAACTTCTACATCATTTTCTTCATTTTTAGCTTTTGCATCATCCTTTATATCTCCATCATAGTAGTCCACATCATTATCAAAATGGTCTTCATAGAAATATCTCACATCTTCATCCTTTATATCACTAGGGGGGTTCTCCCCTATCATTGTCGCTATCTCGACTATTATAATCCTCACTACTGCTGTTATCACTATCACTATCACTGTTATTATTGTCCCAACTATCTCAATTGTCGCTACTGCTATTGTCACTACTACTATCACTCTTATTGTCACTACCTTCATCATCATCACTAGGGGCTTCTCCCCCTTCCTTATCTTCATCATCTGTTCTTGCTTCATACGGGCTTTTCAATGCATGTTAGCAAGCCTCCCGGTACTCTTCTTCTTCTATATTGTAGATGGCATCTCCCAAAAGCATGGTCATTGCATCAGGATCCACGTAATCAGCCCAATCAGTTAGGACCCAATTTGCGTCTTCCTTCTTCAGTTCTAGGAGCTTGTTATCACAATTGAAGAACAGCTCAAATCCAGGCACCATTGTTTTCAACTCAGGATCATATCTCGATTCATGGAATCCCCAATAGCATTGACTATCCCTAGCTTTGACAAACTTTCCATTCAATGTGAGAGTGTAAGGCTTTAGGGTTCCTGAGGGACAAGGAAGTCCCTTTGCTTTGGCCTTTGCATAGGCCATCCTCCTTACCTCCATTTCTAACAAGTCATCATTAATAGGTTTATAACCTAGCCCAAAAGGTGGTATGGCAATAGGAATTATCGGAACTTAAGCCGTTGCCTCTTTCACAGTCTTCCCTAAGTTCATCCTTGGAAGAAAATTCATTTTTTTCATCATTGCCACCATATTTTTATTGCTGTAGGGAGCAAAGTTCATGGAAATCCTTTCGACCTCTTCTTCTCTTCTCCTAAAACCAAGCTTTTCAATTTCAAAGCCATCCAAGGTTAATGGCTCCTTCTCAGAATTAATACCAAAAATGGGCTTTGGTACAGTCAAAGTATCGCCATATATGGTAAATATGGCTTTTTCATGTGGAAACCAAACCTTTTGGTATAGGGATGAAGGTACGACCTCTGTATCATGGATCCATGGTCACCCAAGGAGCATATTGAAGCACAAAGCTATATTTAGCACTTGAAATTCCACTTTCTTGATCATTGGCCTGTATGCCAAGATCTCGTTGTTTGTGTCATCAAGCTTAATTCCTACACATAATCTCGTGCGGGCTCACACCCATCTTTTGTACACAAGATCTCGAGTCCCCTTTGGTAACTTTGCTTAATGGCACATGTGTGTTGTCCATACTCCAATATAATGGAACTATGGACCTCAATCAAACCCACATTTGTCCTTCTAGGAAACCCTCCTTTGCTTGATAACATGTCTATTTGATAACATGCTTGTTTGCCCCCTATGTGTGCTTTTCCTTTGTTTACCCCTCTGTGTGCTTTCCTTCTTTGCTTTATTGTCTTCCTTTTGCTTGTCTGCTGGTTTTGTTTTCTTTGGTTATTGCATGTACACGCTTGGAGCAAGAGCACAACTTTCAAGATGCACGCTAAAAGGGCAAATGCGAGCAAGAAGATGCAAGCCCAAAAAGGGCAATGTTCAGTAGATAGGAGGCTTAGCCTCCCCCGGTGGTTTCTTTCTCTCTCTTAGCCATTCTCTTTAGAACCTTGGATCTAGACTAGACTTTCTTTCCCTATACCTTGCTTGGAACACGTTCCTTGGGTATGGCAATGTCTAATTTATATTTCTTGTACCTTGTTGGGCCATACCCTTGGA
Organism: Quercus gilva; assembly: GCA_023621385.1. Taxonomy (NCBI): domain Eukaryota; kingdom Viridiplantae; phylum Streptophyta; class Magnoliopsida; order Fagales; family Fagaceae; genus Quercus; species Quercus gilva. The sequence continues at coordinate 29,343,460 of CM042480.1, forward strand.
ACATTGGCGATGTCTACTTTGCTTTGCTAATTTGCCTGCTTGCATTATGCATGTGTGTGCTTGCGCGCATGCTTGTTTATGGATGATTGTGCACTTTTTATTATGGACTCCCATGATGGAGAGTGACCCTCTCATGATTGTAGGTGCTCTTAACCTTGTGGTGTAAGTATGCACTCAAGGCGACTACTGTAGGTGCATATTCATGCCATATTGTGTGCACGATCATTACGGTATGATTGTCTTGATCCATGTCAGCTAGTAACATTGGTTTCCCCGTGTATGCAACACACATCAAACATGTTGATGCGCGCCGTATACACAGGCACAAAACCCTGCCAGTGCGCCACAGCACACCAAATGCCGAATTTTCACCGTGAAAATTTGGCACCTTTGTTGCCATATTCTCACAGCGAAAGCTTGGTAAGGATAGTTTTTTGTGTGCTATGATGCACTAAAGGCGAAATGTTTTCGGCTTTCCATCATAAAAATAAGGCGAAATGCTGTCGGATTTTTGTCGCGGAAATTTGGCAACAATTCCAAATATGCTAGCAAAGCATTGATACCACACCCCTTCCAAAGTCAAACCTCAAAGACCAATTCATTTAAAGCCCCGAAAGCTAATGCTAATAGCTTGTTTTAACTATCAATGTCTGAAAATTAAGATTTTACCAAAAGAAGAGACTATCTCCCGACAGGCATTGCAGGGAGCCTAACACCTTCCCCGCATGTAACCAAACTTCCGAACTCAAGAATCAAGATTTTTTTTTACCCATCCATTTTAAATTAGGAAAAACGACCTTTTTCTTAGCTTAGGATTGGTAATAAAATCAATTAGAGTCAGGTAACCAATCACACCTTAGAAAAAACCCAATGATTGGTGGCGACTTCACTATCTTTGGTAATTATAGGTTAAAATTGACTCATTTCAAGTCACACACCAGAGGTCTATCCTTTTCCATAACACCCAAACTCCCAAGCCACGCACTATTAGGGCACGTTTGGTAGACTGTAATAGACACTGTAATGTAATAGATATTCCTATGGCATAACTATTCAGTTGTTTGGTTATATTTTTATTACAATGAATAGTTATTCCTTATAAATAGCTATTCTTCAAAATGAGGAATAATTATTCATTATCAAAAGTACTGAATATCTATTCCTTCACCTTATGTAATAACTTTTTTTAAAAATTTTCTAAAAAGCCATTAGTTGACATATCTTTAAAAGGAAAGAAAGTAAATTTTCCTTGTTAATTATTAGCTCTATCTTGAACACCCTAAAATAAGTGTATTTTAGGAAATTTGACTTAAAAATGATTTAATTACACATTCTTTTTATACTCTACTAAATTGTGGATGCATATTCAGGATTTTATTCCTAAATGCTCACCAAACCAATGAATAGTAATACTTATTACATTCTAACTTAATGTATTCCTTGTAATACTTATTCTTATTCTCATGTAATAATCATTACAATCTACCAAACGTGCCCTTAGCGTGCACGAGCGTTGCCGTGATGGGTGGTCAACCACTGTGAGGCATTGACAATTATGATTATTGAACTTGAGATTGATATATTAGTTAAAATATGGACTTATAATTTTAGGATTCTTAATAATATATGGGTATTGACTAATAATTTATATAATAACTAAAAGTCGAAACGTTTGACTTTTTGTTGTCCGCGCCTCATTGCGCCATGTGGCTACATAAACAACCAACACATTTACATCTTAAAACACCAAAACAATATGTCTTTTCGTTTGGGCAGTAGTCACAAGGAAAAAAAAATTTTAAAACATTTGATTGTTGTCCGCGCCTCATCGCGCCATGTGGCTACATAAACGACCGACACATTTACATCTAAAAACACCAAAATAATATGTCTTTTTGTTTGGGCAGTAGTTACAAGGAAAAAAAAAAATTTTAAAACGTTTGATTGTTGTCCACACCTCATCGCGCCATGTGGCTACATAAACGACCGACACATTTACATCTAAAAACACCAAAACAATATGTCTTTTCGTTTGGGTAGTAGTTACAAGGAAAAAAAAACTTTTTTAAAATAGCAGCAAATCAGCATATAAGCCATTTTAAAAATAAATCATAAAAAAAAATAATAAAAAAAAAAAGGAAATTGTAACAAATTATTTTTAAAAGTCTCACACCGTTTCAGCAGGTAACCACTTTATGTGTGTCTATATATATATTTTTAACTTCTCTTCAATTTTTTCCTTCTCAGTAGTGCCCCTTTTTCCCCTACAAGAAGATACTTGAAGAGAGAATAGAGTCTGCCACTACCGTCAACTAGCAAACCCACTGTCAATAAAGATGGCTTCTTTCACTTTCCCTTTCAATTGTAGTGATCTACTTTTTTTTTTTTTTTTTTAATCTCTTCTTTTCTGTTTTTTATTGTTGTGTTTGGTTTTGGAGACACAACTTCAAAGCATAAAAGACCAAGAACCATCCGTAAACCTACAATTTGTTTTGTATTTTCATTTTACTTTCCAATTTGTTTTATGTTTTCTATATTCCAGATATTTCTTTCTCTTTTTTTTTTTTTTTTTTTTTTGGTTTTCAAGATATAAAGGTATACAATTTTTTGTTTTGTTTTTTTTTTTTTTTTTTTTTTTTTTAGGTTCAAGGCCACCGTCAACTTTAATGGTGAGGAGTTGTTAGATGTCGAGCCGTTGATATCTACAAGGTTTGTATATCAAGTTGAGGCATACTTCAATTTTATTTTCTATGTATATTTAAAAATTTTGAGATTAGTTCTTCTGTGTTTTTCCGTTTGGCTATTGAGTTTGAGTTTATGGTCTGCAATTTTTTGCATTTTTAGTTGTTGTCGTTGGCTGTAGAGAAAAGCTCAGAAATTAGGCCCACTCTGTGATTTCTTTTTACCACCGTCAGAGACTAGTTTTTCTCAGACACTATTACCAGTAAGTTATCTAATTTTATTTTATAAGTTTTCGTATTAAATATGATTTAGAGTTTTGTTTGGGAGTGTTTTCTCTTTTAGATTAATGGGTTTGGAGCCCGTAATGGGTTTTGTTAAATTCAATCAAAACTCTGTCTTAATGTGAAGATAGTTTTAAATTTACAATTCAGATCAGTTTTTACTATTGTATAGTTTCTTTCTTTTCTTTTTTTCCTTCCTTCATGCTGTATAGTTTCTTCTCCTGCTTTTGTGCCATTCCTTCCTTGCAACAACAAAGGTTCCATTCTTACATTGTTTATGCCTTGATACTTCTATATTGTTCACTGTTGTTAAGATTCCATCTTCCTAATTAATTTCTGATTTCTTATTTTCATTCTTTTTCGTCTTTTTCTCCAATTGCAGTATACCGTGTTTTTGTACCAGACACTGGGTCTTATGCCAAAAAAATAATAATTGAATTAGGGTTAAAGGTACCCTAATTTCCCATTTTATTTTTCCAATTTCTAGGGATCTGTTTTGTCAATTATTGTTTTTTGGTTAGAATATTTTTCCCTGTTTGGTATACTTTTATGAGATTTTAAATTTTTCTTTATTCAGGTTATGGTTTTGTCATTGTTAGAGGATTTGTTTCAATTTCTTTATGCAATCTTTTTCATTCAATTTTAAGTTTTGTCATAGGATGTTCTGAGCATCCTAAGACTCTTATATCAACATGAGTTGCAAGTGCTGTAAAATATGTGATTCCAATTTTGAGTCCAACTATAATTCTTTCCTAATGTTCGTTCCGAAATTTCAGTTATAGAGATAGGGTTTTTTAGGTGGATTCTTGCTTACATCTGTCTTTGTTGATGTCATTTTTTTCCATCTTTTCATTTCCTATGTCTTTGTCCAATTGAAAAAAATTGAAGTGCAGATTGCAATTCATTTGCCTCTTTGTTAGATTTCTGCTTTGTTCAATGTAGCCTTATTTTGGGAATACAAGATTGATTGAAAATTGAGATTGCTATGAGTATTCATTTTGATAGGTGCATTAAAAATCTTCTAATTATAAGTTAATGAATCTGAGTCCTAATTTTAAGTAATGAGTGTGATTGTTGTATTATATACAAAAAAATAAAAATAAAATAAAGGTCTTGAACAAGAAAAATATTTGGAGTTGAGAAATTTAAAATGTAAACCTTTGCAGGATATTGCCAACTTTTAAAAAACTAAATATCAGGAAAGATCTTAATTTGTTGTGGTTGGTCACTCACTTCTTTCCTTTTAAAAGTCCATGTTGTTCAGGTATTAGGAAAGTTGTTAATTTGTTTAATAAATAAAAAAGAATAGCATAATATGAACGTATATACTCCATTCTAATTTGACCAATCTATGATCAAATCAGTTGGTGTTTGTTTGCAATGCATCTATGATTTTGTAAATTTTAGACCCAAAAAAGGAGGAAAGTAAACCTGCATTTAGAATTGATCTCTATCTAAACTGTACTATGATTATTACACAATCATTAATTTAACTCTCCTTTTTTTTTTTTTTTGTGTAGGTGATTTTGTAGATTTCCATGCACCAATGTATATCTTACATGCCCACATTGCTTATCACGAACCAAGAACTTGTGCTATAAATAATAAAATAATGTTATGAACAATGTTAATGTTGTAGCTTCATTGATGGTATGTACTTAAAATGATTTCAAGCAGCTTCATCGATAGCATGTACTTAAATGATTTCAAGCAATTGCTTCAAATATTTTTTATTTTCTTGCTCATAGAAATAGCTATTAATACATTATTGCGTGTCTCTATTTAAATGAACCTTACTGTATTTTAAATTTTTTCCATAGAGAGTGGCTTGGCTGAGCCTAATAGCACTGCTTCGAATAATTGTGTATTACTTTCAACCCAACATTTGGTGTTTTTGAAATTGATTGTATGTCTGTCTTAAGATGTATCCAAAGAGTTTATGAAATTTGGTTTTAATTGTTTATAGAGATAGTTGAAATTGAAATATATAGGCATTTCGTTTGATTTCTTTCAAATAGACACTCTTTCAAACTACTATTATTTGCATGTACTTAAGATGTATCTAAAGTAAATTAGATGCATCTGACACAAATATATGTTGCTACAAATGATCTCCTCAACAATTTTCAAGAAGCCAACATAATCAAAATTAGGGGCCATCAAGAGTAGATAAGCAGAGATACTTAAACTATTTGTCAGCTGTTTCTTTCCAAATTTTTGAATATTGTGTTTATGAGTTGCTTCTTATAAGAGATAGTGGCATAGTACCCATGTGTTTGTGTGACATATTATTCCCTGGCAGCAAATGCATGGTCTTGCTAATGCTGTCATGAGATTATTTACACATTTAAATATTCATTTTATCAATAAATTTTTCTATATGATTCATATTGGTGGTAGACAATAAATTGATTTGCAATTGAGCATTATGTGAATTCATATTATGCCTAAATTTGTGTATGAGCTATTGGAATGTTGGCAATAATTTTTTCATCAACATAGAGAAACCAAGGTGTGATCTTCATGTGTTATGTGAAACACCCTACATTTATAATCAAAGAACATATTTTGCGGGCTTTGTATGATTATTTGTAATTGTTATTTAACCAACTATCCCATGTATCGCACGGGTTAGCAACTAGTATATATATATATATATAACGATAATTTTGAAATGGTACACCGAAATATTCCATTCCAATAGATAAATTGAAACGGTAATGATAACATTGATACTTCATTTTGTTAATGTAAGCAATTTTTTTCTCTTTTTTTTTGTTTTTGGTTTTTATAATTAATTCTCTTTAATGCCTTACTCAATTCGCTTCTTCATCTCTTCGTAATTCTAACGTTATATTTTGTTTAACCTTCCTCTTCTCATTTTCAATCTTTTTCTTCATTCATAATTTCTCACCCTAAATGTATTCTCTGTGCAATCTTCCATCTTATTTTCTATATGAAGTTTTTATTAATCCCTTTGCACTTCTCTGCACTATCGATTCAATGTATTGTCTACAACAAAAAATGTATACTCTCTATTTTTTTCTATTTTGTTTACTTTTTGGTGGATTTTTAATGTTTCTACTATTTTTTTCACTAATAGTTATTTTGTTATTGTTTATTTAATTGGAGCATCAAATCTGCATCTCACGTTATCAACGTATTATCAATTGTTTTCCTTAAAAAAAATGTATTATCAATTTTGTTATGTTGTTCAATTCAATTATGTTTCGAGTAGAAATATTTGCTCTATTTGGAAAATTGTTTAAGTAATTTTTGTAAAATAATTGAGTATCCATTTTTTTACAGTAATAAATGATTATACCATTATTTTTATGAATTTCGTACACTGCACGAATTTGCAATTAGTCACTTTTTTTTTTTTCTTTTTTCTTTTTTTGGGAGAAATGCGACTAGCTGTACTTAATGATGAAAATCAATGACAGCCAATTTATTTCTTTCTCAATCTCCATGTTCAAGAGAGGATCCAGGAAAAAAAAACAAAATAAAATAAAATAAAATAACTTTTGAAGCACAATTGCACTTAGGATTTCATTCCAAGCATCGGGAACACCAGCAAGACACCAATGACTGCAATCTGAAGACTTTTCCCCAGCATAATTGGAAGGATTTCCATCTTTCCTCAGTTGTGTAAGCAAAGTAATGTCAAGCAAATTGACAGGCTTTTCCATCGTACTCAATACACTCTTAACTATATACTCTCCTGGGAGACTGGGGCCAGGATATACTGATCCCGGCACTGGTTGGGTTTGTCCTAAACAAGCTTTTGCATTTGGCTCGTTCCATTCTTTACCACTGAAGAAAAAAAAGGAAAAGTTGAGAAATGATTCTTATGCTCAAAAACCTCATTGAGTGGTTGATATCTCTCATATAACCGCATCAATTATAAATAATACAACTCATAGTGTGGTGAATCATTTTTTATTCAAAATTTTGATTATGAATTTAACACATTTCCTTCCAAAATTAGACATACACTTTCATTAAAAAAATATAAAAATAAATAATAATAAAAAAAAACTAGCTTTTAACACTATGCATATTCGTAGATGCCCTTTTTTTTTCTTTTTTTTTTAAGAAATTATACTTTACCATCCTAAACTATAACCAATTTGAATTTTTCTTCTGTAAGGTTGAATTTATTCAACTATGTGTTGGCTTTATTCCGTGCCAAATTTGCTTGTAATTCAGCAATTAGATACCCTATTTTTAGGTGAGAATCATGTAAGGGTTGTGTGTATGAGAGTGTGAAGAATTCTAGTATGTGTGCAATCAAGAGCATTCTCGCGACTGGAACTCGCGACTGATGACTTGCCAAAGTGCCACATGTGTGAAGCATGCAAGAAGTTAAAGGATCATGACAGTTGGAGTAATACAAGACAAAAAGGACAGTATGGCCAGTCAGTTATTTTGTGACTGAAACTCACGACTTGTCCCAGTCGCGAGAGTGAGTCGCCAAAACCCCTTGTTTTGCAAAAAAATGACTTTTTACGTTCCTCACATACCCTACTATAAATACCCTTATACCCATGAAATGTAAAGAGCTTCCAGAGTGAATTTTGAGAAAGAAATCCCAGAGAACAACAAGATTGATTTATCCACAATCTTATACATTTGACTTTTCAAATTCCTCTACTCTCACCCTCTCTATTAACATACCCTTGAGAGGAGTTTTAGCTAAATCCTTATCTCACCACATTCATATTAGTGAGAAAGTTATTTGGTGCTTAGGAAGCAGTTCAGAGAGGACCAATTCATTTGGTTGATGCAATGGGCATATTGCGGGATCCATTAAGCTAGAGAATACATGTTAGGCTTAACCCTATTGGAGCAAGAAGCTTGAAGGGCTTAGGTGCATCGGGTAGAATAGGCTTGGAGGGTCTATTGCTATTCATGTATCCCAACTAATTTTCTAGTAGATCATTTTACCGCTTGGAGGGCAGCGAAGAGGTTTTTTGCCGAGTTCTTTGGTTTCCTCTTCGATAACATGTGCCAGTGTTATCTTGTGTTTGCATCTCTCTAATCCTTACTCTTTACTTTTAATTATTGCTATATTGTGATTAAATTATGGCTTAGAGTAGTTTGGTTGTTTGGTATAACTTATATTTATTATTCCACACATACATTGTTTGAATACAAGCTTGTGTTGGTATTTTTGAAATTTGGGGTCTAAACATTCACTAGTGTTTTACACACCAAGTGAACTTTCAATTGGTATCAGAGCGGGTACACTTTGACGAATTTCTATATCCTGAGTGTGATCCTAGACCTCTTGTAGCTATGGATGAAGCTATGGAAAAGGCTGCGTTGAATTGCGGTTCAAATGTTTGTGAAAATGACTCTATGAGTTTCTTTAAAGTTTGTCCAAACAATGAACTCCTAGAGTTATTAAAAACAAAGAAACATGCTAGAACGTTTATTCACATGCTAAAGTACCTTGAACACAAGAACCACATCTTACACAATAGTCTATGTAAGTCAAATTCATTGATTGAGAAGTATAAAAGAAGAAATAGAATATTGTGTGACAAGGTGGATCACCTTAAAAAGAGAATTCAATCTAGTAAAAGAATAGAAAATGAAGATGAGTTTCTTTTTAAAGGTTGTTGAGGACTCTTTTTTCACCCCACGTGGCACTACTTTATTGGCAACCCATGCCACATCAACATATTATTGATTTTTTTAGGTAAAACTATTTAAAGCCCAAAATAAGTTCATATTTCATTCAACTACATAGATTGAGCTCACATGGCCCGTGAGATCCTTACAGGCAAATTCATGGTCCACGTTTCCTTTTCATCAATTGGGATCATAACCCATGATATCATCAACATCAACATATGGATCGGGCTCACACAATGAATCAAAGCTCATGGCCCATATTACTTGTCTCATATTCATGGAAAACGGCTTCTTCAACAAAAGCCCATGAGTCTCTTTGGGGAAACTTTGGGAGTCGTGATTTAAAAGGCCAAGAGGTATGTTTAGTAAAGCTCAAGCACTTTAAAGTTGATAAAAGAAACATGTTGCTTGGCGTGTCTTCTTCAACTCTCTGAACTTTGATGAGTCCGTGTGTAGCAGGTAACATACGGTAAGCATCTCTTATCACATAGCACTTAAGATGATAAAATTCTCCATTGCTCTTTTTCTAAAACTTAATATTCATCATATGACAAATACTCAATATCTCCAACCATCTAACTGCTGAGAAAATAACTGTTCATTCAATCCGCAACTATTGCTATACAAATTTAGAAACTTCATTATATTATTCTACATAAATCTTATTACTACTTTCAGCTAAAATCCAATTCAAGCACATGGCCTAATCTGATTGGCAAGCTTTAATCTCCAACTATATACAAAATATTCATGATATCTCTAATACTGAGTTGCTATCTACCACAATCAGACCATATATTTCTCTGTCAGCTACTAGAGCAGAGTATTAAATACTCTTCTTGCTCACCAAGATTATGTCACAACACAATGAGACCTTAACTAAACCTCTAAAGTTTCATTAACTTTCAACCAATCCTTCCATTATTTACTAGAAATGTGTTGTAATGAAATCTTGGACCAAAAACACAAACACTCAAAAAAGGAAACATTTCCAATAAAACCCCAGCAATGTATTCAACACTTGACACCTAGCTGGAAGTGAAATCATCAGCCATTTAATGTTGAAATCCCAGCAACCAGCTGCTATACCCAAAATAGCAAGATACTCTTGAAAGAGATCTTACCATTTTTAGCCAAATCCATGAAATAAATGCTGAATGTCCTCTCCAGCAATTTGAAATCACCCAGCTAACCTTATTTGCTTTTGCCCAAAGAAAAGCTGTCTTATGACAGTTGAGACAACTTGTTCAGAACAGATGTAATAGCTAACCCAGTAGCCTTAGTATTACTGATTTTCCACATTTGGCTAAAACCAAAACCAACTAAAGAAACTACATTTCTCTTGCTAAAATACTTTCCTTTTATGCTACTCGTTCCCTAGCAGCTCTTACCTGAAACAGCAAGAACACCTTAAACCTAAACATACCATTTTTGGCCAAATCTTAGGATGGATTTTCTAAAAATTCATTACTAGTAGAGACAGATTTTAGCTGAGATTATTTGCTAAAATACCATCTTAAACTTTGCACTAAATAGAAACCACCCCCCCTCTAATCAACACCTCAAAAGGGGGACACCAATAGAGAAAGACTCTCTCTTAAATTTCTCTCTCCCTCTAATTATCTTCTTAAGCTCTTAATGAAGTTCTAAGCTTCTGATTTTTTTAGTTTCTAAATTAGGAACTAAACTCTTCAGCCCTTAGCTCATAAATGCTCTTCATAAGCCCTCATACATCCTTCAGTAGAAAATCCCAGCAGTAAATCCCAGCAACATTGCTAAACACACTACGACACTATTACCCCTCTTATACCCATTCTCTCACTCTCCATATGCAGAAAATACACATATTTTACTACTCCTATCTCCAAATACCTAAACACATCTCCATACTCTTCTCTTACAGAATCTTGCCTCTTGGAAAGCAATCTATTCAACTTCTCCAACGATTATAATCCCATATTTTTACTATCTTTAACCTCCATATCTCTCATACTTACATATATCATACATATTACAAATACTACATCCCATAAAACATCTATATCTTTTACCATCTCTACACTTCTCAAGAGATACCAAACACTCATACTAAAAACCTTTCTCATGGAAGGCAAAAACTTCTAATGCTAAAACCCTTTTCCTAGAAGGTACCAAGATCTCATATTAAAGCCCTTCTCCTAGAAAGCACAAATATTTCTTATAAAAGCCCTTCTCATGGAATGCACAAATCTATCTTACATAAAGCCCTTCTCTTAGAAGGTACAAATACTCCATACAAAAGCCCTTCTCATGGAAGGCAACATTATTCATAACTTCACTACAACTAAAATAGCATTGTCAAGGGGAAAACTCATTTAAGTGCATAATAAGAGGGGCAAGCTTAACCAACCCTTACACACAGCTGGGCATACTCTCTCTCCCTCCAGTTGCACCCATTTTTCCCCTTCAATCTTGAAGTCATCATGGCAAACTGCCTCTCTACCGCTGGGGTCACTCTGCTGGGATATTATCAACTCACAGAAGTTGTACAGCTGGGGTTATAAACCATACAAAGATAAGTGACTTTGCTTCCATATCTTTAAATTTACATCACTGAGTACATGATTACTTCACATTGAAATACATATTTGACACAGGACAACCTCCCGCATCAATATTATTTTATTCCAACTACTATTACAGTTATTAACCAAGGCTTAAACTCATTTAAATGCATGATAAGAAGGGCAAGTTTAACTAGCCTCTACCGCTAGCATTCTGCTGGAATCCTATCAGCTCACTGATGCTACACAGCTAGAGCTACAAACCATACGAAGATAAGTGACTTTGCTTTCATATCTTCAAATTTACATCATTGAGTACATGATTACTTTACCTTTAAATAAATACTACTTTATTTCAACTGTTATTACAACTACTAATCAAAGCTATCATATCAAATGCATATTGTATATTTATTCAACCATTATCATGATTCTTAGACTTTGGCTTTAATGGTTTTGTAGGCTTAAAAATACACCGATAGCCATTAGACCACGTGACCCAATGTTGAGTTCCAGACACAACTCCCCAAATAGAACTCGGGCCTAACAAGGTCACTAATCCAACGGATAACACGTGGCTGAGCAACCGAAAAAGGCCCCCGAACAAAGGTCAAGAGTGCTTATCCTATGCTTGCTTGTTTATGCACACCTCTTTGAAAGTATTTAACTCTTGTTTATGGTATCTTGATAGTGCATGTTCTTGCCATATGACAAGAGATAAATCACTTTTTAAGTCTCTCAAAGAGAAGGTTGGTGACTATGTGACATTTAGGGATGGAAGCCATGCTCAAGTTCTTGGCAAAGAGACTATTGAGATACCGGGGCCACCTCTATTGAAAGATGTTCTCTATATCAAAGGGCTTAAGGCAAATCTCTTGAGCATCACTCAAATATGTGATTATGACTTTCTTGTTCATCTCAAAGAAGGGGGTGTGTGATCATCAATGAAGTTGGGATTCAAGTCTTGGAGGGAAATAGGACTACCGACAATTGCTATGGAGTAGTTCCTACACCAAATATCTCTTGTAGGAGTGCCCGAGTTTATGTGTTGGAACTTTGGCATCAAAGATTTGGCCATGCAAACTTCAAACAAGTAGTGAAAGTGTCCAAACTTGAAGCCGTTGTGGGGCTTCCAAAATTTGGAAAGGTAGAGAAGACCATTTGTGGTGCTTGTCAAATGGGGAAACAAACAAAGTCAAATCATCAAAAGGTGAATGTGATCTCTACATCACGTTGCTTAGAGCTTCTCCATGTTAATTTAATGGGGCCTACAAGAACCGAAAGCCTAGGAGGAAAACGGTATATTATGGCCATTGTAGATGATTTCTCAAGATACACAGGTGGAATTTCTTACAGAAAAATAGGAAGCATGTGAGAAGATGGAGAATCTTTGCAAGAGGCTTCAAAACGAGAAAGGTGTACTAATTGTCAAGATAAGAGGTGACCATGGAAAAGAGTTTGAGAATGCTAGATTTGAGTCCTTTTGCTAGAAGAATGGGATCAAGAAAGAAATTTTAGCTCCTAAAACTCCTTAATAAAATAGGGTGGTGGAAAGGAAGAACCGGGTAATTCAAGAAATGGTAAGAGTTATTTTACTCAACAAGCAAATCCCTCAAAAATTTTGGGGAGAAGCTGTGAATACCTCATGTCACATTGGCAATAGAATATTCTTTTGAGTGGGAACAAAGAAGACCACATATGAAATTTGGAATAGGAAGAAGCCAAATGTGAAATACTTCCAAGTCTTTGGAAGTAAGTGTTACATTTTAAATGATTGGAAGAACCTTAAAAAATTTGACACAAAAAGTGATGAAGATATCTTTCTCGGATACTCAACCACTAGTTGGGCATATAGAGTTTTCAACAAGAGAACAAAGACAGTGATGGAGTCTATCAATATGGTGATTGATGATGCCATAACAAAAACAGGTATTGATGATGATGGAGAAGGACCAAGTTCCAAAGAAACCACCATTGAGGTTGAAACCCAAGATGTTGAAGTAGAAGAACTTTCACCGGAAAAAGAATCTACTCCCGTGAATTCTAGAATGGAGACAAGATCAATGTCTAGATCCTCAAGTCCTCTCATCTCTCCAGAAGTTCATCCTCCTATCTCCCGGAATGATGAAATGTCTACCTCAAAGAAGCCATCATCAAGAGTGGTTAAAAATCATCCAGAAAGTAACATTATCGGGTCTCTAGATGAAGGTCTTCATCTTAGGAAGGGAAGCACACTTATTGCAAACCATGTAACTTATCATTGCTACCTTGCTCAATTTCAGCCGAAAAGGGTAAAAGAAGCCCTTCAAGGCCCAAAGACACTCATGTCATCGGTACCAAATCGATTTTCAAAAATAAGACTGCTGAGGACGGTGAGATAATAACGAATAAGTCTTGGTTGGTGGCTCAAAGTTACACTCAAGTAAAAGGAGTAGACTTTGATGAATCCTTTGCTCCTGTAGCTAGACTTGAGTCTATTCGCATCCTTTTGTCAATTGCATATACGATGGACTTCAAACTCTACCAAATGGATGTGAAATGTGCCTTTCTCAATGGGTACCTTAATGAAGAAGTCTTTGTTGAACAACCCAAAGGCTTCCAAGATCCTCACTTCCCGGATCATGTCTTGAGATTGAAGAAGGCACTCTACGGTTTGAAACAAGCACCTAGAGCATGGTACGATCGGCTCACAAATTATCTTTTGGATAAAGGATTTAAGAGAGGGTATGCTGACCGAGCCTTATTTGTAAAGAAGGATGAGAACTATCTTCTTGTAACTCAAGTGTATGTTGATGACATAGTATTTGGAGCCACTATAGACGCCTGCACTATAGAGTTTTCAGAAGAAATGAAGAAAGAATTTGAAATTAGTATGGTGGGGGAGCTTACATTTTTCTTGGGCCTTCAAGTTAAACAAAGGAAGGATGGTATATTTATTTCTCAAGAAAAATATGCTAGAAATCTTGTCAAGAAGTTTGGACTAGATTCCAAAAACCATGCCTCCACTCCCATGAGTTCATCTACCAAGCTTAGTCTTGATTCCTCCGGGGTAGAAGTGAGTCCAACTTTGTATAGGAGCATCATTGGAAGTTTACTATATCTCACGGCAAGCAGGCCGAACATTGCAATTAATGTGGGAGTTTGTGCTTGCTATCAAGCAACTCCTAAGGAGTCTCACTTAACAGCTGTGAAGAGAATCATATGCTATATTAATGGCACTCCCGAGTATGGTCTATGATACTCAAAAGACTCTAATGATTGTCTAGCCGGTTACTCGGATGTAGATTAGGTAGGAAGTGTTGATGACCGAAAGAGCACTTCAAGCGGATGTTTCTATCTTGGAAACAATCTTATATAATGGATGAGTAAGAAACAGAACTTGGAATCTCTATCAACAGCTAAAGCTGAGTATATAGCTACTAGAAGCTATTGTACTTAACTTCTTTGGATGAAGAAACTTCTTCATGATTATGGGATTCCTCAAGAAATGATGTGTGTTTTGTGACAACACTAATCTTTCCAAGAATCTTGTTTAGCATTCAAAATCCAAGCACATAGAGATTCGCTATCACTTTATCCGTGATTTGGTGGAAGAAAAAATTGTGTGTCTTGAATTCATCCACACGGACAACCAAAAGGCTAACATCTTCACCAAACCTCTTGATGGTCCACAGTTCAAATCACTCCGTAAGACTATCGATGTCGGTACCATTCCTTGAATCTCATGTGTGTTGTGTATTCTATATATATATATATATTAGAACTAATCCACCCATAAAATAAAATAAATAAAATGAAAATGTACTAATGAGTATATAATTAAAGAACAATTGTATATAATTAAATATGGGTAGTTTGGTAGCATATGAATATATTATTAGTTTATAGATATCTATATATTAAACAAAATGTAAGTGCTTACTCAAAATGTGTAGCAGAAACTCCTTGAAAGAAAACTGTAGTCTTGGAAGGATCAATGTTGGAGTCGACCCATTTAGCCCAAGTTGTTAACCCTATCTTGTAAGCTTCCATACGATCCATTTCTTTCACTAGCTTGTTGCCAATTTGAAAGAAATCCCATCTAAAAAGACATCAACATTAGTTAATTTATTGTCTTAGTCTCACTCGTGGAAGTAATTGATCATATAAGATATAATTTGTCAAGAAGTTGTATAAAAATAAAATCTCATACGTTTGAAGGCTTCCAGTGTGAGTCCACCAATGATAGGTGTTAAAGACCAACGCGTCCACTCCTTTCCACTAGTCGCCGCTACTGATGGAATTAAGCTTTAGAACTCTGCCTATTTTTTCATTAACCACGTCCACTAGAAATTCGTTTTTTAAAAACATAACTGAAACTCCAAATTCCTAGAAAATATAATCATAACCCAAAAAATGTGTCAGATCAAAATAATGCCTAATAAAGCACAAAATTATTTCCATTTATGATTTGTTTTAGAAAAACACTTGATCTTAGTTTTTAAATCTTCCACAAATCATTATCATATCATCTTGGTCCGAAGTTCTTTTGACCACAAAGGTAGATGATTACAAAACAATATGCAATATATAATACATCATCGTTTGGTTTACCTCTTAAACAACCTGAGCTATATATGGGATATAACTTCTTTTTTTTTTTTTTTTTTTTGAGGGGGATATATGGGATATAACTTATTTTAACAATTTGGCCCAATAGAATTAAATTTTGCCCCTTTTACATCATTGCCCTCTTAAACAAAGAAAAAACTCATCAACAGAATTCACTGGTCTAAAAATCCCAAAAAAAAAAGATTAGCAAGACCAAAAAAAAATTATTGATTTAAGATCTCAAAATAAAAAATTAGCTTAATAACAAAACTACCAATTAAAAAGCTAAAAGAAAATTTAGCCCAATAAACCAATTTTACCAAAATATTAGCCTGGCCCTTAAATTTTTTTTTTTTTTTTTTTTTTTTTTTTTGCCCCTAAAAAAATTGAAACAAATAACAAATTAGTTAGATCTGCTTTGAGAGAGATCTATCAATTTTTTTTTTTTTTTTTTTTTAAGTCCAACTGAAGAGATCAGTGAGAACTGAGATGCAGTATCAAACAAAACCAATTTTATCTGACAATTTTAATAGAAAGAAGTTTTTCAACAATAAAATATAAAATAAAAAATAAAAAATCAATTGTGCAATCAAATTGATAGCATTCATAATAAAGCTATCATGCAAAGATTTCAATATATATAAACTCATAAAAAGAAATCGTAAAACTTTAAATATTTTCGTACTTTTTTTTGTTTTTTTTTTGTTTTTTTTTTTGTTGTTGCTAATATAGTTTGATTTTTATAATTTAAGTTTCTTAATGGTACACTAGAAAGAATTCATAGAGCTACCATACAAAAAGGACAAATTCAATTTAGCTCTTTTCTATTTTTGCCCATTTAGAGAGAGAGAGAGAGAGAGTGTACTGGAAACGAAAATGTGAAGAGGTCCCCCCGTCTAGTCTAAGGAGTAGTTAGAGTTTGGATTTGCAGCATGAAGCATGCAAGTTAGAGACTGCCACATATTGTAACTTAAGGAGTCTCCTACAAACTTGATCTTTTTGCCCCTGTATGTCTTCAAGAGCTCCTGACCATTAAACCTGTATGGCAATGTCATTAAAAAATAAAAATTAAAAAAAATAAAAAAGTTGACTTTAAACAATAAATATAAGACAAATTTCCCTTCCAAACTATATTTGAAATCTTGAAGGAATCTCCTTCTAACCTATTAAATGACGATCTAAATGACTGTCTATATATATTTTAAACTCTTTTCTAAAATTCTGAATTGATCTAAAAGAAAATTCAATTAATAAATATATGCATGTATGTGATGCAGTCCATGCTTAAAATGGGTAGGCTTTAAAACTTTGCCATTTTTTTCCCTTACCAAGAGAGCCAAATCAAGAACAAGTGGACAAAAAAAAAATCACCAGTTTTGGAATTTGACAACTTCATATATGGCCTAAGACATGAGAATTATAATTTTTCCTTTTCTTTTTCTTTTTCTTTTTGAGAAGGAGAGGATTAATGGAACTCGATCACTCAAAAATTGTAAAATGTGAATTACAATAAAAAAAATTACAATAAAAAAGAAAAAGTAAACGTTATTATCTGAAGTAGGGTTAGATGCCAACTATTCAAGCCAACATGTTTACAATTTAAAAAGGGATTGGGCCAAGTTAACTTTGTTTTCCTTTATGTCTTCTGATATATTCAGTTATTTACCCAACTCATCAACCCTTCCACCGGTCAATTTTGTTTCTATCAAATATTACTATTCAAATTAGTGATTCCATTCTCAAAAATAAATAAATAGTGATTCCAATATGCATTTCCAACCGGTGATTAAGCGTTTTTTTTTTTTTTTTTGGTAAAGGAGGATATATGCATAAAAGTTAAATCAGTCTATTACAAAAGGCCCTTTCAATATCCAAGGTGCATAGCCGATCCACCACAGGCGGTGGATGGATTAAGGGTGTGTTTGATAACGCTTACTTGGTGATAGCTTCTTGAGTTTTTTTTTTTTTTTTTTTTTTTTCCTCATCTTTAAGCAAATAAACTAAAATTCACACAAATTTTTTTTTTTTTTTTAAAAGATATATATATTACCTTGGAAGGTCACAACCGTCAGGCTTCCATCTATATTTGAGGTAATCATGATCAGGTCTACCATTATTCAGGCAATTGAATCCCTGTTTGATAAATGGGCAACTCAATGGATCAAATAGTGGGTACGAATTGTCAATAGCCCAACTACCTGAAAATAATCACAGCCATTCGATTGCTTTGTTTCTCCATCTTGCCTAGCATGGTAAGAATGGTCACCATGCACTTGATAGTGTAGGAATGCTACTACATAAAAAAGAGCAACGCCGCGACCTAAAAGACCAAACCACATAGCCATCTGAGGTTGTCTATATAGGAGTTGAAGTTGTGTGAGAGAAAGGGAAATGATCTTGCATATATAGGGATTAGGAAGAATTTTTTTATTATTCTCATATATTGTATTTACTTAAAGACGATAACATTAAAAAAGTTTGCATTTATGGAATGTGATCTGCTTTCTATCTTTGTAAAGCAATTTCAAATTGTTTCCAAAATATTCATAATATTATCTATTAAATTATCAATTATCCCAAAAGTTTAAATTATTATAAAATAATAAATTTTATTATTTAACCTCATACTTTTAATATTCTCCCACATATTTAGGCTCAAACTTCCATTTAATAAATGAGGATCTAACATGTGAGATTTTAAATGAGAGGTAGAGTGGAGGAGATAAGGATCGAACTCTAGACCTCTTGCTTTGACACCATGTTAAATTACATTTTTCCAAACATTTAAATTATTGGAAAATAGTAAATTTAATTATTTAACCTCATACTTCTAACATTATCCAAAAACCTTCTTACCAAAGGATCCAACTTCATAACCAAAGTTGTTTCAGTTTAGATAGGGGAATAAAATATTTCGGTACTAGTTAATGATACTGGTGTACCGTTTTGGGGTTACCACTATATATACATATATGAATTTATTTTTACGCTTTGATGATGCCAAAAATTGTCAGTAAGTCACACGATCCTCACGTGCTCTAGAAAAAACCTACACAACAAAAAAGAAGAAGACCTCACAGAGAGTATCAGTGTAGTACCAGCCAAATACCCTACGAAAGTTAAGTTAGAGAACTTTCACAACTATAGAGTACTAGAGCTATGGTAAATTGTGTGTACCTTGGTTTGTGAGGGTTTTGGGGTTTTTATAGTAGCGTAGAACTGACGTTCGTTTCTTGGCAGGGAAAGTCTTTCCTTGTAGGGAAGATCCTCATTAATACACGTATTTTGCGGGATCCTTTCCTTGTGGAGACTCTCTTGATTAAGGTTAATCGGGGGTGCAAGATATTTCCTTGTATAGACATCCGTGGGGGTCAAGCAAGGCCACACTGGACCCGTCATAGGCTTCTTCATTCCCGTCGGTCCTCGCTTCCCGTCAACCTTTGGATCCATTTGAGGTTCCTCGTCGTCTAGTATAGATGTCATCGGGTATTGAGGTGAAGTCGTCAAGTCTATGATAGCGTCGCTCTCGTACCTCCATCTACGTGCGTGGAGCCAATGGGCTTATTAGAGCCGTCAACTTCCTTGTATGTAAACGAGTTTACTTCCTTTTGAGAACACCCTTATCAGCTACCCCCTACTCCATGCCTTCATCGGCTTTAGCTGACAAGTCATGGAGTGTAAATTGTAGCTTCTCTGTTACTTTCTATCCTTCTTAAAAAAAGGGCATTCATTAATGGTTCTTTAAGCATTCTTCATTAAATGCTAGGACACATGGCATAATCTGGTTGGCCTCATTTCTTAACAAAAGTGTCGCTTCGTTTCCCGTGCTCTTTCGCCCTATAAATAGCTCACCACCTCTTCTCATTTTTCCTTATTTCATCTTCGCAAATCTTAAGAGAAATGGAGCTATCATTTGGTCATCTTTGCTACCGTCAACTTGCTGATCCCTTCACCTCTACAAAATCGTCTATTAATCTTGTAAGTCTTCTCTTTTCATTCCTTTTCTATTTCCGTTTTTCTAGCTGGTCATCACTTCTATAAAGAGACCCGTTAAATAGGTTTTTAAAATGCCTCTGTCGCTTGTAGGTGAATAGATGTCAAGAGAAAGAGAAGCGACGAGTGAGCAATCGTCGTCAGTCCGTGAGGGAGCAGGCTACGACGAAGTCTACCCGTTAGGTCATGGGCCTGAGGAGGGCTTATCCTGGTCGTCAGAGAGGGAACCGTCTGCCCACTCTCCTGTCGACGAAGAGGAAGATTATGACAGAGAGGGAGTAGAGGAAAAAGAGGGAGATGAGGATGAGTACGACGAGGGAGAAAGGGAGAATGAAAGGGAGTGCAAGGGAGAAGATGACGAAGATGAGGGTGAAGGTGATGAGAGAGCTCCTGAGGGAGGAAGTTTAGGAAGCTTAGTCACACCCGTCCCTTTATCCTTCCCGCGATATGGACAATCAATGACTTCAAGCCGACGATGACAACTAATATTTTCAAGAATTTATGAGATCGTTACCAAATCCTTAATAACGTTCCAATTTGTCTGCCTAGAAAATTTGAAAAGTGCTACTCTGGGAAAACCGCGGATGTCGGCATGTATGACGCCATGTTCGCAGCAGAATTGAGATTTCCATTGACAACATTACACCATTAGTTGGCTATTTTCCTAGGTCTATCTGTCAGCCAAATAGCCTCCAATGCTTAGAGGATATTCATAGGGGTTGAAATCCTTTGGGGTCGTCTTAGTGAGGGGAACCATTAGCTTACTCTAGACGAGTTCTTTTGGTGGTATAAACCCCAACATATCTCCTCGTCTAAGGGGATATATCATTTTGCAGCAAGGAAGAAAACATTTAGGCTAGTGTCGGACATGCCTGACTCCAATAGAAATTGGAAAGGTAGCTACTTTTTTGTCCAAGGGATGGACTGGGTATGCCGTCGGGAAGAGTGGGTGACGATGCCTCATGGTTTTGACAATACTTGAGGTATTTTCAAGGATTCAGGTCTAGTACTGTATGCATTTTCACTTTTTCTTTATTTATTTGTTTAGGTGTTTAACATCGTCTACTTTTTCTCTTTTTCAGCTAGCATTCGTCCGCGTATAACCGACGAGCAGGAGGCTTTCATCTATTAGGTGCTTGAGATCCCTTTTGACGAATGGAAGTGCAAGGACTTGATCACCCTTAACATGCATGCCTACTATGGTGTTCCTGTGCCAACACCTGTAACTCGTAGACTAAACATATACTCCTGTTAGCGTAAGTTCTTACTCCTTTGCTACTTTCTTCTCGTTGTCTTCTTTTCATCTGCTTATCTAACATCCGTCTTTTACCCATCACAAAAATGGAGGCAACGAGGCAAAGAGCCTTGGTAAGGGCGTCAGCCACAGTGCACAAGCAAAAGGAGAAGGAGGGGGCGTCAATGTTGGCTCTGAAGATAGTTGGCAAGGGATCGTCCAAAAGGAAAAATGAAGGGCAAGACGACTATCCACTCAAGAAAGGACCGGTCATCCTTGTGGGTGACAAATAATCAAAGAAGTCGTCGCCTCTCAAACCGAGCCATGGAGCTGCTAAAGGTTTAATGATGGGGATGGGTCTCGTCACCCAGGGAACAGTTCGTCGTCTTCTCACACATAAGGAACATGCCGTTGAGATAGTTGAGTCAATCATCAAGAAGACAGACTTGGACCCTTGTGCCAAGTAGACGGCAGAAGACTTGGGAGCGTCGGGTCTCTTTGACCTTTCTAGGGTACGTTCTTTTCTCAGACTTTCTTCCACTCTGTTGTTCATTCATTGGCTAACGGTTGTCTTGATTTCAAGCGTTGGTGCGTATGAAAGTGCTTCAAGATAGGTGCGTCGCCCAGGAAGGGGTGATTACTCGGCTTCGAAAGCGCCAAGAGATCCAGAACAAGGAGTAGGAGCAATACAAGAAGGTTGTCCACACCTTCAACAAGGAACTGACGGCTGTTACTAAAAAGCTGAAGGGGGAATCTCATCTTCAAGAAAAGGCACAGAAGGCCAAGGAAAGCTTGGAAAAGGAGTTGACGACCCTTCATGAGCAGATGGAGAAGGCCAAAGCCGACACCGTGGTGGAGTTTAGGGCCTCGCAGTCATTTATTGATGCATGCATCGTCTACTATGGTGAAGGTTTTGATGATTGCCTAAAGCAGGTTGGGTCCGTCTATCTAGATCTTAATTTGTCCAAGATCTCCATGGTGACCTAGAGCTGGCGACTCTTGCAAGTGATGACACTGTCAGTGAAGAGACCAACGACTCTAGTCATACAAAGCACAACCTGAAAGACAACGATGTAGTCCTTTCTAAACCTGCTCTTAAGAGACCCGTCATTACCTTGGTCCCGTCGGCTGAAGATCTTCCCACTAATGATGCTGAAAACCCTTTTGCCCCGGATGCCCAGAATCCTTCTACCAGAGATGCTGAGAACCCTTCTCCCCAAGATGCCCAGAATCCTTCAGCCTAGTTTTAATTTTTTAACTTTTTATGTATCTTATCCTCAAACGATATTTAAGTGCCGTTTTATTTTTAGGCCTTGTTGTAAACACTTCCTTTTATTTATGGCGTCTGTTTAATACTTTGTTATCTCATCCGTCGTTTTTGGTATGCTTTTGTTAAGTGTTGATTCTTATTTTAAGATATGCATATGTCCGTCCACCTTGGGACTAGCATACATGTTAGGATACACCCATCTATTTAGGCATGCTCATCTTTTAAGGACTTGGTATCTTTTGGGTATCTTTGGACGAGTCCATCTACCCATGGGTCCAGCATTGAACCTATCAACTGTTTAATAATTTTACTACATCCCTTGGGATGTAAACTTGTCTACTTAAAGACTTAATATATCCATCCACTTATGGGCTTTATAATTTCTAAGCATCCATTGGGATGATCCATCCATTTGTGGATGTAGTAATAAACCCGTCCACTTATAAACTTTATAACTTCTAAGCATCCCTTGGGATGAGTCCATTTGTGGATGTAGTAATGAACTCGTCCACTTATGGACTATAATTTCTAAGCATCCCTTGGGATGAGTCCACTTGTGGACGTAGTAATGAACTCGTCTACTTGTGGACTTAATAATTTTTTAGCATTCCTTAGGATGAGTCCATTTGTGGACGTAGTAATGAACTCGTCCACTTGTGGACTTAATAATTTCTAAGCATCCCTTGGGATGAGTCCACTTGTAGACTTAATAATGAACTCGTCCATTTGTGGACTTAGTAATTTCAAGGCATCCCTTAGGACGGACCCGTCCACTTATGGACTTAATCACAGATGTAGTTTCGTAAAGATACATACACAAGTCATATTCGAATAACTCCTCTTATTGTGATAAATGTGTGCATAACTAACAAATTGTTCTTGAAATAATAAAAAGCTGCCCCTTGGGCTTAAAAAGTACTGTAGATAGTAAAAATTAACTAAAGTGAAGTAAACTAGAAATGAGGAGTGTTGTTCTTTATGCCGTCATATACTGGTAGTATCTTTTCAGCTGCTCCGTGTTCCATGGGTGGTGCAACTTCTGTTTGTCTGGCGTGTCTAGGTGGTAGGTGCCTTTTCTTTGCCATGGAGTGATTCTGTAGGGTCCTTCCCAATTAGGCCCCAGCTTTCCCTATGAAGGATCTCTCATGGTGCTTGTGACCTTCCTTATGATGAGGTCTTCGACTTGAAAATCTCTGCGTTTGACTCTGGAGTTGTAATGCTTAGCCATGAGATCCTAGTACCGCGCTAACCTTTGTTCAGTTGTTGCTCTTACTTCATCTACCATGTCAAGTTATAGATGCATGGCTTCGTTGTTCCTATTCTCATCATGGTTCTCCACTCTGTAGCTTATAAGTTCGACCTCAGTTGGGATGATGGCCTCGCTCCCGTACACTAGTCGAAACGGCATCTCTCCTATAGGTGTCCTGGTCGTCGTCTTGTACGCCCATAGTACACTTGGCAGCTCTTCTGGCCATATACCTTTTGTCCCCTCGAGCCGAGTCTTGATGATCTTGAGTAATGATTGATTCGTGACCTCAATTTTTTCGTTGGCCTGAGGGTGGGCGGGTGAGGAGTAGTGATTCTTAATTCCCAGTTGTGAGCAAAAATCTCTGAACGAGTCGTTGTCGAATTGTTTTCCATTATTTGAGACCAAGACTCTAGGGATCCCGTATCTGCAAATGATGTTCCTCCAGACAAAGTTTCGTACGTTCTTCTTTGTGATGGTGGCTAGGGTTTCAGCTTCCACCCCATTTGGTAAAGTAGTCTATGCCGACCACTAGGAACTTCAGCTATCTCCTTGCTATTAGGAATGGGCCTATGATGTCCAACCTCCATTAAATAAAAGGCCATGGGGCCATCATTGGAGTGAGCTCTTCTATTGGCTGTTTGATGACATGGCCAAACCTTTGACATTTGTCGTAGGCTTTGACATCGGCTTGAGCATCCTTCTGCATGATAAGCCAATAGTATCTAGCCCGAATTAGCTTATGCACCAATGACCATGACCCAGAATGGTTCCCATAGATCCCCTCATGGACTTCTCTCATGACATAGTCTACTTCCTTGGGGTCTAAGCACCTTAGGTATGGGCAGGAGAAGCCTCTTTTGTACAAAACATCCTTTATCAGGACGAATAGTGTTGCCTGGACCTTCAGCTTTCTTGTGGCCTCCTTTCCGTCAGGTAGTGTGCCGTCTTTCAAATAAGAAACTATCGGTGTGGTCCAATTGCTTCCCGAGTCTATTTCCTGCACACTAACTCCATCTATCAAAGGTAAGAGCTGAACAAAAGAAAGTATCTTACTGGGGATGAGCATGTGTTCTGCTGATGCAACTTTGGCATTATGGTCAGCTTGCTCGTTCTCTTCCTTGGGGATTTGAACAAATTTGACCTGAAACTCACCCACTTGTTTCCTTACTTGCTCTAAGTATTTCTTCATTCTTTTCCCTTTGCATTCGTAGTCACCATTCACCTAACTTGTGACCAGTTGAGAATCGCAATACACAACCACACTCATGGCCTCTACGGCTTTGGCAAGATCTAGTCCTGCTACTAAGACCTCGTACTCCGCTTCATTGTTGGTTGTAGGGAAGTCGAAATGAACCATACACTCGATCTCGTCCCTTTCTGGAGAACGAAGCACTATACTGTTAGGATTGGTGCCCTTAAATCCTATTGAATGATGCTATGTATGATATTAAGTGTGACATTGTGTTAGACATTATGTATGACTTAATATTATGTTTAATAAATTTGTTTTATTATTATCTGAAATAATGGTAACATGAATATTTGGACATTATCATATAGTCCATGAGATGCATAGTATGTGATTTATGTGAAGAGTCACAGAAGATATAAATCACAAGTTCTTTGTAAACTCAGAATTATGGTTCGTAGTCGGTGATGAAATTGGGCATTTCATCTGCGAAGACTATAACATATCAACTACGATGATTTGTCTTGATCATGGAAGTGGAGACTTCTAGTTGATGTGTTAATATGTTTTAAGAGTTAAGACATATTGAACTGGACCACCATGAGATTTATTATTTGCCTAAGGACTGTCAAATGAATAATAAATCTCATGACTTACATTTGCATGAACTCTTAATCCTGAGAGAATAATGGACCTGATCATAAGATGTAGGTTGCTTTGATATATCAGGAGTGAGATCTATAGTAATGGTCAAAACTTCAGTATGTTGGGCAGCCACATTAAGTGTTGATGGAACATGTATTCTCAAGATGGAATTCATAGTCTCTTAACGGAGATACAAAAGTATTCCCTTGAGATAAGTTTAATGAGTTTGTTATTCAGAGAGTTAGGCCTAACCACTTTAGTAAGACTAAAGTATATATTTATGGAATTGGATTTCATAAATATATAATGAATAACTTTAAAGGATTAAACCGGGTACTCAAGCATTAAGATGTAGTAATTCACAAAGTGACAGTCTACATTATTGACTTTGTGTTACTACGAATATTTTATGAAGGGGTTGCATGTATAATAAAGTTTTGAGATATAATATATAGATAAGACCTAGAGTGCAACTATATTTATATAGTGGTATTAAATATAGTT
The DNA here is from genome assembly GCA_023621385.1 of Quercus gilva. Lineage (NCBI taxonomy): Eukaryota > Viridiplantae > Streptophyta > Magnoliopsida > Fagales > Fagaceae > Quercus > Quercus gilva. The sequence goes on from CM042480.1 coordinate 29,369,283, forward strand.
AATGGTAACTTTGGACTTGTCAAGAGTTGACAGAAAAGCCCAAGGCCCATTGGAGCTAGTGTCTTATTGGTCCCTTTTGGTCCCACTCCAAGCCACACACTTAAGCCCAATTGGTAAGGCCCAAAAGGCCAGCCCAATTAGATATATATTGGTTAGATACAAAGGGAAAAACATACAGAAAAATATTGGTAAGAAAAACATCATTGTAGTGGTGTGGAAGTGAGTTTTTGGTATTCACTAGTCATCCCTTTGTTACCAATTTGAGAGACCACACATCTTGGGCGATTAGTGGAATTGGAGTGAAGATTAAAAGTATTCCTGAGTGCTTCAATCTTTGTTTTGAAATTCACCACTTCAAGGTACGATCTCTTGTTCTCAAAATTCTAAAATTTACTTTATGCATGTTATCAATATTGAATGAAGTAGATCCGTTCAAAACTTACTTTTCCGCTGCACTTACATTTAATTCCATCATATACCTGCTCCCCTAACCTGCCTGTTAGACGATCCATGCATGTGAATACTCCATTAAGTATACTCTTCTGCCCTTTGGCCTTCCATGTTGGTGAATTCCGTAGTGAAATCAGCGACCACCTGTCCCCTTATGGTAGTACGAAGGCGGTATTGTTCGTCAAATTCGCTTAATTCTATTGCCCATAGCGCCATCCGTCCAGCTGCTTTAGGGTTACTCATTGCCCGCCGTAGAGGCTTGTCTGTCAGAACCTCCACAGTGTAGGTCTGAAAGTATGGCTTGAGCTTACGGGCTATGGTAACTAAAGCAAAGGCGAGCTTTTCCATTGGTGGGTATCTCTCCTTTGCACCACGGAGTGCCAGGCTAGTGTAGTACACGGGCTTCTGCACCCTATCTTCTTCTCTGACTAAGGCCACACTGACAGCTGCCAGGGAGAAGGCTAGATAGAGAAATAGCTCTTCCCTTGTTTATGAGGGACTTAGCAATGGCGGGGAAGAGAGGTACGCTTTTAGATCATCAAAAGCTTATTAGCATTCGGCCATCCACTCGAAAGATTTTTTCAGTGTGCGAAAGAAAGGTAGACACTTGTCTGTCTCCCTCGAAATGAACTTGTTCAACGCAGCTACCTTACCGTTGAGGCATTACACTTCTTTTATGTTACTTGGTGGTGCCATCTCCATTATGGCCTGAATCCTGTCTGGGTTGACTTTGATACCTCTCTAGGACACCATAAACCCTAAAAATTTTCCAACCGTCACCCCAAATGCGCATTTTCTTGGATTGAGTTTCATGTTGTAAGAGGAGAGGGTGTTAAAGATCTCCTTGAGGTCGTCTAAATGATCGTCCTCCCTTCGACTTTTCACTAGCATGTCATCCACGTAAACTTGGACGTTTCTTCCAATCTGATGTGCAAACATTTTGTTCATGAGCCTTTAATATGTTACGCTCGCATTCTTGAGACCGAACGGCATCACTTTATAGCGAAAGAGGCCTTTACTGGTGACGATCGAAGTTTTCTCTTGATCAGCTTCGTCCAATTTGATATGGTTGTAACCAGAAAATACGTCCATGAAACTCAAGAACTAGTGTCTTTCTGTCGAGCCTACTAGGATGTCAACCCTCGAGAGGGGGTAGCTTTCCTTGGGACACGCCTTATTCAAGTCCTTGAAGTCTACACACATCCTCTATTTCTCGTTAGCTTTTTTAACAATTACTACATTGGCCAGCCAGTCGAGGTAGTACACCTCCCTAATGAATTCTGCATCTTATAGTTTGCGAACTTCTTTTGCTATAGCCCAGTCTCGTTCTTGGGCGAACACTCGCTTATTTTGACGAATAGGATGAAAAGAGGGTGATACATTTATCTTGTGCACCATGACTGAAGGGTCAATCTTAGGCATGTCTTCATGACTTCAAGCAAAGACGTCCTAGTTTTCTTTTAGGAATGCCATGAGCACTTAACGGACTGGCGAACAGGCGAAGGTGCTAATCCTAGTCGTTCGTTCGGGCCTAGAGTTATCAAGAAGTATCTCCTCCAATCCTTCAACAGGTTTTGCGACCTCTCTCTGTTCTTCAATGCTCATGGTTTGCAAGTGGTCGTCCATCTCCAACATTGCTATATAGCATTTGCGTGTTGCCACTTAGTCCCCACGTACCTCTCCTACTCCGTACTCGGTGGGGAATTTGATTATCAGGTGATAGGTTGAAGTCACAACTTTCTATGAGTTGAGGGTAGGTCGGCCCAGTATGGCATTGTAGGTAGATGAGTAGTCAACAACAAGGAATGTAACATCCTTAGTAACTTACTGAGGGTAGTCACCGACCGTCATAGGCAATGTGACCACGCCGAGGGGGTATACCCTCGTTCCTTCGAACCTAACGAGCGGCGCTTTGGCTGGTACGAGTCGTTCTTTCTCAATCCTCATCTGCTAGAATGTCGGGTAGTAGAGGATATCAGTAAAGCTTCCATTATCAACTAGGACCTAATGAGTGTTGTTGTCCCCTACTTGAATACTAACAACGAGTGCATCGTCATGTAGGTGGTGGAGACGTCAAGCATCTTCTTCCAAGAATTCAATTATAGGGTTGTCGACCCATGCCATCTTTGGGACGAAACCTGTTAGTTGGACATTCTGAACCATCCTAAGGTAAGTCTTATAGGCCTTCTTGGACGAACCAGAAGCCGTGGTGCCCCCTACAATCATCCTTATGTCCCCTATGGGTGGCTTAGGGCACTTGTTATCCCTCTTAACAACCTGCTCCTATGGTGGATCTGCTTTTTCTTTGCTGACGAATCGTTGTAGTTTCCCTTGTCTAATAAGGGGTTCAATCTACTACTTCAAGTCATAGCATTCAGACGTGTTGTGACCATGGTCTCAATGAAAACGACAATACTTATCTTTGGACATTTAACTGGGATCTCCCTTCAACTTGCCGGGCTACGTTAAGGCTGTATCATCCTTGATCTGCATCAGGACCTGATCAATACAGGCAGTCAGTGGGGTGAAGTTCGCAAATCTTCCGACAGGGGGCTTGGAGCGCCTATCCTCCCGTCAATCTCTGGTTTTGATCGTCTTCTGTCCCCTGTCCTGTCATGCATCTTCTTGCCTTTCCCTCTTCTTGGATTTCTCCTCTTGAGCTAGTAGCGCATTTTTGACGTTCATGTACTTAATAGCTCGATAAAGCACATTTGACATGGTTTTCGAGTCGTTTTTGTATAAAGAGAACAGAAACTTCCCCTCCGCAATCCATTGGCGAATGCGGCAACAAGTATCTTGTCATCAACTTTGTTTATCGAGAGGGCTTCCTTATTGAAGCGGGTTATGTAGGATCTTAACATCTCATTCCCCCATTGCTTAATGCTCATCAGCCACGCAGTGGACTTTTTATACCTGTGCCCCCCGATAAAGTGCAAGGCAAACTACACGCTCAGCTCCTTGAAGGTACTGATGGAGTTGGGGGTCAACCTACTAAACCATACCTTTGTAGACCCTTCAGCATAGTCAAGAAGGCTCTACACATGATCTCATCTGCCACGTCTTGTAAGTGCATAAGGGTTTTGAATGACTCCAAGTGATCCAAGGGATCCTTTGACCCGTCGTAGGCTTCTACCTGTGGCATACGAAACTTCAGCGGAAGGGGGAATGAAGTGACAGGTGTAGTAAAAGGCGAGTCAATCTGGTGGACTAACTTGTCGAGGTTGCTTGACACCCGTCCTTTGAGGGCATTCATCGTGAAGTCCATCTACTCCTTCATCATCTGCATCTCCGCAACTATGTGCAGTGGTGCTATTTATGTGACAAATGGACGGTTGGTATCTTGTCGTTCTTATCTGCTCCTAGCATTATTGCCTTTTGGTCCTTCTCAGTCCCTCCTTTCGGCGCTAGTGCCCTCTTACTCTTCTCCATGACTGTTGGGCCTAGCATCCCTTTAACGCAGTTGTTCCTCCAGGTCGTGGTTTTGCTTTGTAAGGCATTCCACAGCTGCAGCTAGGGTCTGTACCTATCTTTCAAAGGCAGTAGTGTGTGGTTCTTCTCTAGTATGGTTATTAGTTGCCATCAAGCGAGTGAGTAACATACAACTCTTTGTCTAGGAAGTGGTAATATGGTTGTTACTGTTTTCGTCCCCACAAACGGCACCAACTGATGATGCCAAAAATCATCAGTAAGTCGCACGATCCTCACGTGCTCTAAACAAAAACCTACGCAACAAAAAAGAAGAAGACCTCACAGAGAGCACTGATGTGGTACCGCCCAAATACCCTCCAAATGTTAAGTTAGAGAACTTTGACAACTCTAGAGTGCCAGAGTTGGGGTAAATTATGCATACCTTGGTTTGTGACGGTTTTGGGATTTTTATAGTAGCGTAGAGCTGACATTCGTTTCTTGGCGAGGAAGGTCTTTCCTTGTAAGGAAGATCCTCATTAATACACGTACCTTGTAGGATCCTTTCCTTCTGGGGACACTCTTTATTAGGGTTAATCATGGGGTGCAAGATATTTCCTTGTATAGACATCCATGTGGGTCCAGCAAGGCCACGCTGGACCCATCATAGGCTTATTCATTCCTATCGATCCTCGCTTCAAGTTAGCCTTAGGATCAATTTAAGGTTCCCCGTCGTCTCATACATATGTCGTCGAGTATTGAGGTGAGGTCGTCGAGTCTATAATATCGTCGCTCTCATACCTCCATCTATGTGCATGGAGCCAACGGGCTCGCTAGAGCTGACAGGCTCATTGGAGCCATCAACTTCCTCGTATGTAGACGAGTTTACTTCCTTTTGAGAACACCCTTATCACACTTATTAACATTAAATTGTATTTATTTTTAGGGGTTAGGAAGTTTTTTTTTTTTTTTTTATCATATATTGTATTTACTTAAAGGCCATAATATTAAAAAAGTTTGCATTTATGGAATGTGATCTGCTCTCTAACTTTCTAAAGCAATTTCAAATTGTTTCCAAAATAACCATAATATTATCTATCAAATTATCAATTATCCCTAAAGTTGAAATTATTATAAAATAATAAATTTAATTATTTAACCTCATACTTTTAACATTCTCTCTCATGTGTGGGCTCAAACTTCCTTTCAATAGATGAGGGTCCAACACATGAGATTTTAAATGGGAGATAGAGTGGAGGAGACAAGGATCGAACTCTAGATCTTCTGCTCTGACACCATGTTAAATTACATTTTTCCAAACACTTAACTATTGAGAAATGGTAAATTTAATTATTTAACCTCATACTTCTAACATTATTCAGAAACATTCTTACCAAAGGAGCCAATTTCATAGCCAAAGTTGTTTCAGTTTAGCTAGGGGAATAAAATATTTCAGTACCAGTTGATGATACTGGTGTACCGTTTTAGGGTTACCACTATATATATATATATATGAATTTATTTTTATGCTTATTAACATTAAAATTTTTTTATAGAAATAAACAAATACATATAAGGGAGAGTGAAAGAGATTCTAACATAAAGACACAAATTTCAGCCTAAGTACAATAACCTAATGTAAGGCAAGTACATTAACCTAATGTATTTTATAAGCAAAAATTTCAGCCTAAGTACAATAACCTAATGTATTAGTTTAAATAACATTTTTGAAACATAATTATTGTACAACCCAATATTTTATTTGGTACATTTTAAAGGAGTATCAATATTGGTCTGATGACCAGTATGAAATATATCAATAGTACAACCAATACCAGAACAGTATTGACTTCGTTGCTTCTTTTTTAACTAATATATCTTGGTGTTTCTAATAGAGATGTCCAGATTCAAATCCCCTCTCCCATTATAACAGAAAACCAAAACAAAACTCTAATATTAAATGTCTCAAAGAACCAAAAAAATAAATAGAGGATATTAAATTAGTTTGCAATGTTAAATACACTTACATTCACAATCAATGACGATTTCCTATGTTTGTTTCAATGAAAAATCTTATGTGAAGATAGTTTCTAATGGGGAATATTTTGGCCACAATGAAATTTGGTTAACACATCTACAACTTCAGGACCTCACGGGTTAGTCAATAGCATGGGAGTCGTCTGGTAGACACAGATTCTTCAAGACCCCATATGTCAGATGACCTCTAAGGAAGTTTAGCCTACACCCACTATAGATACCGTATTTTGTCTACTCTCAATTTTCGTGCTAGACCCTTAAAATTCCAAAAATATTAACTTTTCACCATGGGGATGCGGAAATATCTAGATTAATGTGGAACAACCCATTCAGACATCAGAGCACTCCAAGTGCCATTTTAGGTCAAAATGACCAAAATGCCTCTAGTCAACCCTAGGTTAACCAAAAGCCTAAGTTGGTCAAAATCACCCCAAAACCACATTTTTCATGTTTTTACTTTAAACCCGACCTATTCGGAGATTTTTAACACCTTTGACCAACTTTGACCAGAGGTTGACTCTCGAGGGCGCCAAAAACCCTAATTTTGATCCGACCATTAAAACGGGTTGAAACCAATGCCATTATGGAAATTAGCCAGAATGATATTTTTTAATTTTTTGAATTTTTATACTATTCTTTTGGGAATGCTCTAACCCAGGTTAGGTAGTAACGGAATTTGGATCGAAATTTTTTTGTCACTTTCTCAGCCTGTATCGGCCCGGTTTGGCTAGAAATAAAGCCAGAATTATATTTTTTTAATTTTTTGAATTTTTATACTATTATTTCGGGAATGCCCTAGCTTAGGTCGAGTAGGAATGGAACACAAAACGAAATTTTTTTTTTTTTTGCCTCTTTTTTGGTATCCCGGCCCGGTTTGGCTAGAAATAAAGTCAGAATGATGTTTTTTAATTTTTTGAGTTTTATTCTATTTTTTTGGGAATGCTCTAGCCTGGGTCGAGTAGGAATGGAACTCAAAACAAAATATTTTTTCTCTTTCTCGGGCTGCCCCAGCTCGGCTTGCCTACAAATAAAGCCAGAATGATATTTTTTTAAATTTTTATACTGTTCTTTTAAGAATGCTCTAGCCCCGGCTGGGTAGTAACGAAACTCGGAACGGAATTTTTTTTGCCTCTTTCTCGGCCTACCTCGGCCCGATTTGGCGATAAATTAAGCTAGAATGATATTTTTTTTTTAATTTTATACTTTTTTTTAGGAATGCTCTAGCCTGGGTTGGGTAGTAACGGAACTCGAATCGAAATTTTTTGTCTCTTTCTCGGCCTGTCCCGGCTCGGTTTGGCTAGAAATAAAGCCAGAATGATGTTTTCTAATTATTAAAAATTTTATACTATTATTTCAGAAATGCTATAGCCCAAGTCGAGCAGGAACGGAACTCAGAACGAAATTTTTTTTGCCTCTTTCTCGGCCTTTCATGGCCTAGTTTGGCTAGAAATAAAGCCAGAATATTGTTTTTTAATTTTTTGAATTTTTCTACTATTTTTTTAGGAATGTTCTAGCCAGGGTTAGGTAGGAATGGAACTCAAAAAAAAATTTTTTTTTTTTTTTTTTTTTTGCCTCTTTCTCGAGCTGTCCTGGCCTGGTTTGGGTGCAAATAAAGATGGAATGATGTTTTTTAATTTTTTGAATTTTTATACTATTTTTTTGGGAATGCACTATCCCAGGTCGAATAAGAATGGAACTCGGAACGAAATTTCTTTTGCCTCTTTCTCGCCTTCTCCCGACCCGGTTTGACAAGAAATAAAGCCAGAATAATGTTTTTTAAATTTTTGAATTTTTATACTATTTTTTTGGGAATGCACTAGCCAGGTCGAGTAGGAACGGAACACGGACCGAAATATTTTTTGTCTCTTTCTTAGGATGCCCCAGCCTGGCTTGGCTAGAAATAAAGCCAGAATGATGTTTATTAATTTTTTGAATTTTTATACTGTTTTTTTTAGAATGCTCTAGCCCGGGTTGGGTATGAATGGAACTCGGAACGAAATTTTTTTTACCCCTTTCTTGGCCTGTCATGGCCCGGTTTGGCGAGAAATTAAGCCAGAATGATATTTTTTAATTTTTTTAATTTTTATACTATTTTTTTTTTTTTTTTTGGAATGCTCTAGCCCGGGTTAGGTAGTAACGGAACTCGAATAGAAAATTTTTTTTGTCTCTTTCTCGGCCTACCCCAACCCGGTTTGGCAAGAAATAAAGGCAGAATGATGTTTTCTAATTTTTAAAATTTTTATACTATTATTTCGAGAATGCTATAGCCTAGGTCGAGTAGGAATGGAAAACGAAAATTTTTTTGCCTCTTTCTCTGCCTGTCCCGGCCTAGTTTGGCTAGAATTAAAGCTAGAATGTTGTTTTTTAATTTTTTTTTTAAAATTTTATACTACTTTTTTGGGAATGCTCTAGCCTGGGTCGGGTAGGAATGGAACATGGAATGAAAATTTTTTTGCCTCTTTCTCAGGCTGTCCTAGCCCGGTTTGGCTAAAAATAAAGCTAGAATAATGTTTTTTAGTTTTCAAATTTTTATACTATTTTTTTGGGAATGCTCTATCCCAGGTTGAATAGGAACGGAACTCGGAATGAATTTTTTTTTGCCTCTTCCTCGGCCTGTCCCGACCTAGTTTGGTGAGAAATAAAGCCAGAATAATGTTTTTTAAATTTTTGAATTTTTATACTACTTTTTTTGGGAATGCTCTAGCCAAGTCGAGTAGGAACGAAACTTAGAACGAAATATTTTTTGTCTCTTTCTCAGGATGCCCCAGCTCGGCTTGGCTAGAAATAAAGCCAGAATGATGTTTATTAATTTTTTGAATTTTTATACGGTTTTTTTAAGAATGCTCTAGCCCGGGTTAGGTAGGAACGGAACTTGAAACGGAATTTTTTTTTCCTTTTTCTCGGCCTGCACTGGCTCGGTTTGGAGAGAAATTAAGCCAGAATGATATTTTTTAGTTTTTTGAATTTTTATACTTTTTTTTGGGAATGCTCTAGCTTGGGTTGGGTAGTAACGGAACTCCGATCGAAATTTTTTTTTCCTTTTTCTCAGCCTGTCCCGACCCAGTTTTGCTAAAAATAAAGCCAAAATGATGTTTTCTAAATTTTAAAATTTTTATACTGTTGTTTCGGGAATGCTATAGCCCAGGTCGAGTAGGAACGAAACTAAGAACGAAATTTTTTTTGCCTCTTTCTCGGCCTGTCCCGACTCGGTTTGGCTAGAAATAAAGCCAGAATGATTTTTTAGTTTTTCAAATTTTTATACTATTTTTTTGGGATTGCTCTAGCCCGGGTCGGGTAGGAACGGAACTCGGAACAAAATTTTTTTGACTCTTTCTCGGCCTGTCCCAGCCTAGTTTGGCTAGAAATAAAGCAAAAATGATGTTTCTTAATTTTTTGAATTTAAATATTTTTTTGGGGAATGCTCTAGCCTGGGTCGGGTAGGAACAAAACTAGGAACGAAATTTTTTTGCCTCTTTCTCGGGCTATCCTGACCTGGTTTGGCGAGAAATTAAGCCAGAATGATATTTTAAAATTTTTTGAATTTCTATATTGTTTTTTTGGGAATGCTCTAACCCGGGTTGGGTAGTAACGAAACTCGGATCGAAATTTTTTGGTCTCTACCTCGGCCTGTCCCGGCTCGATTTCGTTAGAAATAAAGCAAGAATGATGTTTTTTAGTTTTTTGAATTTTTATATCGTATTTTTAAGAATGCCCTAGCCCACGTTTGGTAGGAACGAAACTTAGAAAGGAATTTTTTTCGCCTCTTTCACGGCCTGCCTCAGCCCGGTTTGGCAAAAAATTAAGCCAGAATGATATTTTTTAATTTTTTAATTTTTATACTGTTTTTTTGGGAATGCTCTAGCCCGAGTTGGATAGTAACGAAACTCGAATCGAAAATTTTTTTGTCTCTTTCTCGGACTATCCTAGCCTGGTTTGGCTAGAAATAAAGCCAGAATGATGTTTTCTAATTTTAAAAATTTTTATACTATTTTTTCAAGAATGCTATAGCGCGGGTCGAGTAGGAACGGAACCCAGAACAAAATTTTTTTTAACTCTTTCTCAACCTATCCAGGCCTAGTTTGGCTAGAAATAGAGCCAGAATGTTGTTTTTTAATTTTTTTTAATTTTTATACTATATTTTTGGGAACGCTCAAGCCCGGGTAGGGTAGGAACGGAACTCGAAACGAAATTTTTCTTGCCGCTTTCTCGGGCTGTCCTGGGCCGGTTTGGCTAAAAATATAGCTAGAATGATGCTTTTTAATCTTTTGAATTTTACACTTTTTTTTTTTTTGGGAATGCTCTAGCCCAGGTCAAGTAGGAACGGAACTTGGAACGAAATTTTTTTTGCCTCTTTCTTGGCCAGTCCTGGCCTGGTTTTGCGAAAATAAAGCCAGAATTATGTTTTTTAATTTTTTTAATTTTTATACTGTTTTCTGGGAATGCTTTCGCCAGCGTTAAGTAGGAACAGAACTCAGACGAAAAATTTTTTATCTCTTTCTCAGCCTGTCCTAGCCCGATTTGGCTAGAAATAAAGCCAGAATGATTTTTTTAATTTTTTGAATTTTAATACTTTTTTTGGGAAATGCTTTAGCGTGGGTCGGGTAGGAACGAAATTGGGCACAAAATTTTTTTTGCCTCTTTCTCTGGTTGTCCATTATGCCAGAATTATATTTTTTAATTTTTTGAATTTCTACACTGTTTTTTTGGGAATTCTCTTACCCAGGATGGGTAGTAATGGAACCCGGATCGAAAAATTTTTTGTCTATTCCTCGACCTATCCTGACCCGGTTTGGTTAGAAATAAAGCCAAAATGATGTTTTTTTTTTTTAATTTTTTGAATTTTTATACCATTATTTTAGGAATGCTCTAGCCCGAGTTGAGTAGGAACAGAACACGAAACAAAAAATTTTTTTCCTCTTTCTCGGCCTGTCCCGGCCCAATTTGGCTAGAAATAAAGCCAAAATGATTTTTTTTAATTTTTCGAATTTTTATACTATTTTTTTGGGATTGCTCTAGCCTAGGTCGAGTAGGAATGGAACTCGGAACGAATTTGTTTTTGCCTCTTTCCTAGCCTGTCCCAGCCTAGTTTGGCTAAAAATAAAGCCAGAATGATGTTTTTTAATTTTTTGAATTTTTATACTTTTTTTGGGGAATGCTCTAGCCTAGTCGAGTAGGAACGGAACACAGAATGAAGTTGTTTATCCCTCTTTCTTGGCCTATCCCAGCCTGGTTTGGCTAGAAATAAAGCCAATATGATTTTTTTAAGTTTTCGAATTTTATACTATTTTTTTGGGATTGCTCTAGCGTGGGTCGAGTTGGAACGGAACTCGGGAAAAAAAATTTCTGCCTCTTTCTCGGGCTGTCCCGGCCGGGTTTGGCAAGAAATAAAGCCAAAATGATGTTTTTTTAATTTTTTAAGTTTTTATACTGTTTCTTGGGAATGCTCTGGCCTAGGTTGGATACGAACAGAACTCGAAACGAAACTTTTTTTGCCTCTTTCTCGGCTAGTCCCGGCCTAGTTTGGCTAGAAATAAAGCCAAAATGATGTTTTTTAATTTTTTGAATTTTTATACTTTTTTTGAGAAAGCTCTAGCCTGGGTTGGGTAGCAACGGAACTCAGAACAATATTTTTTTTTCTCTTTTTCAGCCTATCCCAACCTTGTTTGGCTAGAAATGATGTGAACCCGTCAAGAATAACAAGACCCAACAACGAAAGGGAACCCAAGATCGTTCTATGGACAGATTCGAATGGAAGACCTCGACCCGTTGTTTATGACAAACAAGAACCTCGGTATAAGGAAGACGCCACAAACGGTGGTGGAAACTCCGTTTGATAAGTCAAGATGAACGCCACGGGAAATCCCGATAAGTTCGAATAGTTCTTCAAAGAACCAAAGAGAATAAACCTCACAAGTTTTTATGAATATGCAAAAAATGTCATCCCCAAAAACGTTTACAGACTTAGGAGCCTATTTAAGGCTCCATAAAACTTGACAGACAAGAAAATATATTCTAAGAAAAACTCCTAATTGATACCTAACCATATCAGGAATCAAATTTGACCTAAAAAGCATTAAATGCACCTAAAAACAAGGAAATAAATCACCTAAACCTAAAATAACGTTTTTTTACATAAAAATACCAAAAATAATAAATTGCAATAATTAAATAGTAAATTGTGTCGTGCATCACGATCCTTCTAGAATAAGCCCAAAATATTTCTTGCCAATTCTTAGCCTTGACCGGATCCTTCTAGAACTTGAATCAACATGACGATTCTTTGCTGCCCACGTGGATCATGCTCAATAGGCCTCCACGAATTTGCTTGAGCCCATAACTCTTGGATGAGTCCGTTGAGTACATCCTTGAACTTCTTTGCTTGTGCTCTCGTAACTGGCCCAATTGGCCTTGGTCTCCATCAAGAAATAAAGCCAGAATGATGTTTTTTAGTTTTTCGAATTTTTATATCGTATTTTTAAGAATGCCCTAGTCCGCGTTTGGTTGGAACGAAACTCGAAATGGAATTTTTTTTGCCGTTTTCATGACCTGCCTCAGCTCGGTTTGGCGAAAAATTAAGCCAAAATGATATTTTTTTATTTTTTTTATTTTTATTTTGTTTTTTTGGGAATGCTCTAGCCCGAGTTGGATAGTAACGAAACTCGAATCAAAAAAATTTTTGTGTCTCTTTCTCAGACTAGCCTAGCCTGGTTTGGCTAGCAATAAAGCCAGAATGATGTTTTCTAATTTTAAAAAATTTTATACTATTTTTTCAAGAATGCTATAGCGGGTCGGGTAGGAATGGAACTCAGAAAAAAAAAATTCTTTTGCCTCTTTCTCAGCCTATCCAGGCCTAGTTTGGTTAGAAATAAAGCCAGAATGTTGTTTTTTAATTTTTTTTTAATTTTTATACTATTTTTTTGGGAACGCTCAAGCCCGAGTCGAGTAGGAACGGAACTCGGAACGAAATTTTTCTTGCCGCTTTCTCAGGCTGTCCTGGGCCGGTTTGGCTAAAAATATAGCTAGAATGATGTTTTTTAATCTTTTGAATTTCTATACTATTTTGTTGGGAATGCTCTATCCCAGGTCGAATAGGAACGGAACTTCGAATGAATTTTTTTTCGCCTCTTTCTCGGCCTGTCCCGGCCCAGTTTTGCAAGAAATGAAGCCAGAATAATGTTTTTAAAATTTTTGAATTTTATACTTTTTTTTTTTGGGAATGCTTTAGCCCAGGTCAAGTAGGAACAGAACTTGGAATGAAATTTTTTTTGCCTCTTTCTTGGCCAGTCCTAGCCTGGTTTTGCGAAAAATAAGGCCAGAATTATGTTTTTGAATTTTTATACTGTTTTCTGGGAATGCTTTCGCCAGCGTTAAATAGAAACAGAACTCAGATCGAAAATTTTTTTTATCTCTTTCTCGGCCTGTCCTGGCCCGATTTGGCTAGAAATAAAGCCAAAATGATGTTTTTTAATTTTTTGAATTTTAATACCTTTTTTGGGAAATGCTCTAGCGCGGGTCGGGTAGGAACGAAACTGGGAACAAAATTCTTTTTGCCTTTTTCTCAGGTTGTCCATTATGCCAGAATTATATTTTTTAATTTTTTGAATTTCTATACTGTTTTTTTGGGAATGCTCTTACCCGGGATGGGTAGTAATGGAACTCGGATTGAAAAAATTTTGTCTATTCCTCGGCCTATCCTGACCCGGTTTGGTTAGAAATAAAGCCAAAATGATGTTTTTTTTAATTTTTTGAATTTTTATACCATTATTTTAGGAATGCTCTAGCCCGGGTAGAGTAGGTACAGAACACGAAACGAAATTTTTTTTGCCTCTTTCTCGGCCTGTCCTGGCTCAATTTGGCTAGAAATAAAGCCAGAATGATTTTTTTAACTTTTGGAATTTTTATACTATTTTTTTGGGATTACTCTAGCCTGGGTCGAGTCGGAATGGAACTCGGAACGAATTTGCTTTTGCCTCTTTCCCGGCCTGTCCCAGTCTAGTTTGGCTAAAAATAATGCTAGAATGATGTTTTTTAATTTTTTGAATTTTATACTTTTTTTGGGGAATGCTCTAGCCCTGTCGAGTAAGAATGGATCACAGAATGAAATTGTTTGTCCCTCTTTCTTGGCCTATCCCAGCCTGGTTTGGCTACAAATAAAGCCAATATGATTTTTTTAAGTTTTCGAATTTTATACTATTTTTTTGGGATTGCTCTAGAGCAGGTCAAGTAGGAACGGAAATCGGGAAAATAATTTTCTGCCTCTTTCTCCGGCTGTCCCGGCCTGGTTTGGCTAGAAATAAAGCCAGAATGATGTTTTTTTTTTTTAATTTTTTGAGTTTTTATACTAATTTTTGGGAATGCTCTGGCCCAGGTTGGGTACGAACGGAACTCGAAACGAAACATTTTTTGCCTATTTCTCGGCTGGTCCTGGCCTAGTTTGGCTAGAAATAAAGCCCAAATGATGTTTTTTTAATTTTTTGAATTTTCATACTTTTTTTGAGAAAGCTCTAGCCTGGGTTGGGTAGCAACGAAACTCAGAACAATATTTTTTTTCTCTTTTTCGGCTTGTCCCAGCCTTGTTTGGCTAGAAATAAAGCCAGAATGATGTTTTTTAGTTTTTCGAATTTTTATATCGTATTTTTAAGAATGCCCTAGCCCGCGTTTGGTTGGAATGAAACTCGGAATGGAATTTTTTTTGCCTCTTTTACGGCCTGCCTCAGCCCGGTTTGGTGAAAAATTAAGCCAGAATGATATTTTTTAATTTTTTTAATTTTTATACTGCTTTTTTAGGAATGCTCTAGCCCGAGTTGGATAGTAACGAAACTCGTATCGAAATTTTTTTTGTCTCTCGGACTATCCTGGCCTGGTTTGGCAAGAAATAAAGCCAGAATGATGTTTTCTAATTTTGAAAATTTTTATACTATTTTTTCAAGAATGCCATAGCGCGGGTCGAGTAGGAACGGAAGTCAGAACAAATTTTTTTTGCCTCCTTCTCAGCCTATCCAGGCCTAGTTTGGCTAGAAATAAAGCCAGAATGTTGTTTTTTAATTTTTTTAATTTTATACTATTTTTTTGGGAACGCTCAAGCCCGGGTCGAGTAGGAACGGAACTCGGAACTAAATTTTTCTTGCCGCTTTCTCGGGCTGTCCTGGGCCGGTTTGGCTGAAAATATAGCTAGAATGATGTTTTTTAATCTTTTGAATTTCTATACTATTTTTTTGGGAATGCTCTATCCCAGGTCGAATAGGAACGGAACTTGGAACGAATTTTTTTTTTGCCTCTTTCCCACCCTGTCCTGGCCCGGTTTTTCAAGAAATAAAGCCAGAATAATGTTTTTAAAATTTTTGAATTATATACTTTTTTTTTTTTTTTGGAATGCTCTAGCCCAGGTCAAGTAGGAACAGAACTTGGAACGAATTTTTTTTTGCCTCTTTCTTAGCCAGTCCTGGCCTAGTTTTGCGGAAAATAAAGCCAGAATTATGTTTTTTAATTTTTCAAATTTTTATACTGTTTTCTGGGAATGCTTTCGCCAGCGTTAAGTAGGAACGAAACTCAGATTGAAATTTTTTTTATCTCTTTCTCGGCCTGTGATGTGAACCCCGTCAAGAATAACGAGACCCAACAACGAAATGGAACCCAAGATCGTTCTATGGACAGATTTGAATGGAAGACCTCGACCCGTTGTTTATGACAAACAAGAACCTCGGTATAAGGAAGACGCCACAAACGGTGGTGGAAACTCCGTTTGATAAGTCAAGATGAACGCCACGGGAAATCCCAATAAGTTCGAATAGTTCTTCAAAGAACCAAAGAGAATAAACCTCACAAGTTTTTATGAATATTCAAAAAAATGTCATGAGGTTTAATTCTCTTTGGTTCTTTGAAGAACTGTTCGAACTTATTGGGACTTCCCGTGGCGTTGATCTTGACTTATCAAACGGAGTTTCCACCACCGTTTGTGGCGTCTTCCTTATACCGAGGTTCTTGTTTGTCATAAACAACGGGTCGAGGTCTTCCATTCGAATCTGTCCATAGAACAATCTTGGGTTCCTTTTTCGTTGTTAGGTCTCGTTATTCTTGACGGGGTTCACATCATTTGGTATCAGAGCACAGGTTCTAAAATCAGTTTTCTATCCCTTTATATTTTGTTTCCTGTTATCATCCTATCTTGTTTCTTTTGTGTTCTTTGTTCCTCGTTCTTATTTAGTGACGTGCACTAGGTTAAAATCGTGCACCCAGCTACCCAAAAAAAAAAAAAAAAAGTGAAAAAAAAAGAAGAGATGGTAATTATTGAAAATATTGTGGAAGATTCAATTGAGGTCAAATATAAGGATGAGTCCACAACTCACAATCCTCAAGTCTCAGTTGATTTGTTGAAGATGACTATACAATGAGTAGAAAATTTTAATTTTATTATCAACCCTTTGTTGATTGATGTTGCAAATAAATTGAAAGTAGATGAGAATAAATTTTACGCTACACTTTATGAAGGATTCAAGTTTCAAAACCAGATCAAGTTATTAAGGCATTCGAAGTATTTGTTTATTTGGAAGATTTCAGATTTCAAAGATGAACTCGAGGACGAGTTTGATTCAAGTGGAGGGGTCTGATGTACGACACAATTTACTATTTAATTATTGTAATTTATTATTTTTGGTATTTTTATGTAAAAAACGTTATTTTAGATTTAGGTGATTTATTTCCTTTTTTTTAGGTGCATTTAATGCTTTTTAGGTCAAATTTGATTCCTGATATGGTTAGATATCAATTATGAGTTATTTTAGAATATATTTTTTTGTCTATTAAGTTTTATGGAGCCCTTAAATAGGCTCCTAAGTCTGTAAACGTTTTTGGAGAAGACATTTTTTGAATATTCATAAAAACTTGTGAGGTTTAATTCTCTTTGGTTCTTTGAAGAACTGTTCGAACTTATTGGGATTTCCCGTGGCGTTCATCTTGACTTATCAAACGGAGTTTCCACCACCGTTTGTGGCGTCTTCCTTATACCGAGGTTCTTGTTTGTCATAAACAACGGGTCGAGGTCTTCCATTCGAATCTGTCCATAGAACAATCTTGGGTTCCTTTTTCGTTGTTGGGTCTCGTTATTCTTGACGGGGTTCACATCAGCCTGTCCTGGCCCGATTTGACTAGAAATAAAGCCAGAATGATGTTTTTTAATTTTTTGAATTTTAATACTTTTTTTGGGAAATGCTCTAGCGCGGGTCGGGTAGGAATGAAACAGGGAACAAATTTTTTTTTGCCTCTTTCTCAGGTTGTCCATTATGCCAGAATTATATTTTTTAATTTTTTTAATTTTTATACTGTTTTTTTTGGGAATGCTCTAACCCGAGTTAGGTAGTAATGGAACTCGGATTGAAAATTTTTTTGTCTATTCCTCGGCCTATCCTGACCCGGTTTGGTTAGAAATAAAGCCAGAATGATGTTTTTTAATTTTTTGAATTTTTATACCATTATTTTAGGAATGCTCTAGCCCAGGTCGAGTTGGAACAGAACATGAAACGAAATTTTTTTTTTACTCTTTCTCGGCCTGTCCTGGCCCAATTTGGCTAGAAATAAAGCCAGAATGATTTTTTTAATTTTTCGAATTTTTATACTATTTTTTTGGGATTGCTCTAGCCTGGGTCGAGTAGGAATGGAACTCGGAACGAATTTGTTTTTGCCTCTTTCCCGGCCTGTCCCGGCCTAGTTTGGCTAGAAATATAGCCAGAATGATGTTTTTTAATTTTTTAAATTTTCATACTTTTTTTGGGGAATGCTCTTGCCCGGTCGAGTAGGAACGGAACACATAATGAAATTGTTTGTCCCTCTTTCCTGGCCTATCCCAGCCTGGTTTGGCTAGAAATAAAGCCAATATGATTTTTTTAAGTTTTCGAAATTTTGGGATTGCTCTAGTGCGGGTCGAGTAGGAACGGAACTCGGGAAACTGTCCAGGCCTGGTTTGGCTAGAAATAAAGTCAGAATGATGTTTTTTAATTTTTTAAGTTTTTATACTGTTTTTTGGGAATGCTCTGGCCCAGGTTAGGTACGAACGGAACTCAAAACGAAACTTTTTTTGCCTCTTTCTCGGCTGGTCCCGGCCTAGTTTGGCTAGAAATAAAGTCAGAATGATGTTTTTTAATTTTTTGAATTTTTATACTTTTTTTGAGAATGCTCTAGCCTGGGTTGGGTAGCAACGGAACACAGAACAATATTTTTTCTTTCTCTTTTTCGGCCTGTCCCAGCCTTGTTTGGCTAGAAATAAAGACATAATGTTGTTTTTTAATTTTTTGAATTTTTATACCATTTTTTTGGGAATGATCTAGCCCGGGTCGGGTAGGAACGGAACATGGAACGAAATTTTTTTTGCCTCTTCTCGAGCTGTCCTGACCCGGTTTGGCAAGACATAAAGCCAAGATGATGTTTTTTAGTTTTTTGGATTTTTATACTATCGTTTTTGGAGTGCTCTATCCTAGGTCGAATAGGAATAGAACTTAGAACAATTTTTTTTTTTTCCTCTTCCTCGGGCCCGGTTTGGCTAGAAATAAAGCTAGAATGATGTTTTTTAAGTTTTTTGAATTTTTATACTATTTTTTTGGGAATGCTCTCACTCGGGTTGGATAGTAACGGAACTGGGATCGAAAAAATTTTTGTCTCTTTGTCGGTCTGTCCCGGCCCAATTTAGTTAGAAATAAAGCCAGAATGATTTTTTTTAATTTTTATACTATTATTTCGGGAACGCTCTAGCCCGGGTCGAGTAGGAACAAAACATGGAACGAAATTTTTTTTGCCTCTTTCTCGGCCTACCTCAGCCCGGTTTGGCGAGAAATAAAGGCAGAACAATGTTTTTAAAATTTTTGAATTTTTATATTATTTTTTTATGAATGCTTTAGCCCAGGTCAAGTAAGAACGGAACTCAGAACGAAATTTTTCTTGCCCTTTTCTTTGCCAGTCCTGGCCTGATTTGGTGAAAAATAAAGCCAGAATGATGTTTTTTAATTTTTATGAATTTTTGTACTGTTTTTTTGGGAATGCTCTAGCCCGAGTTGGATAGTAACGAAACTCGAATCGAAAATTTTTTTGTCTCTTTCTCGAACTATCCTAGCCTGGTTTGGCTAGAAATAAAGCCAGAATGATGTTTTCTAATTTTAAAAATTTTTATACTATTTTTTCAAGAATGCTATAGCGCAGGTCAAGTAGGAACGGAACTCAGAACAAACTTTTTTTTGCCTCTTTCTCAGCCTATCCAGGCCTAGTTTGGCTAGAAATAAAGCTAGAATGTTGTTTTTTAATTTTTTTTTATTTATTTTTATACTATTTGTTTGGGAACGCTCAAGCCCGGGTCGGGTAGGAATGGAACTCGGAACGAAATTTTTCTTGCCGCTTTCTCGGGCTGTCCTGGGCCGGTTTCGCTAAAAATATAGCTAGAATGATGTTTTTTAATCTTTTGAATTTCTATACTATTTTTTTGGTAATGCTCTATCCCAGGTCGAATAGGAACGGAACTTGGAACGAATTTTTTTTTGCCTTTTTCTCGGCCTATCCTGGCCCGGTTTTGCAAGAAATAAAGCCAGAATAATGTTTTTAAAATTTTTGAATTTTATACTTTTTTTTTTTTTTTTTTGGGAATGCTCTAGCCCAGTTCAAGTAGGAACAGAACTTGGAACGAAATTTTTTTTGCCTCTTTCTTGGCCAGTCCTGTCCTTGTTTTCTGAAAAATAAAGCTAGAATTATGTTTTTTAATTTTTCGAATTTTTATACTGTTTTCTGGGAATGCTTTCGCCAGCGTTAAGTAGGAACGGAACTCAGATCGAAATTTTTTTTATCTCTTTCTCGGCCTATCCTGGCCCGATTTGGCTAGAAATAAAGCCAGAATGACGTTTTTTTAATTTTTTGAATTTTAATACTTTTTTTGGGAAATGCTCTAGCGCGGGTCGGGTAGGAACGAAACTGGGAACAAATTTTTCTTTTTGCCTCTTTCTCGGGTTGTCAATTATGCCAGAATTATATTTTTTAATTTTTTGAATTTTTATACTGTTTTTTTGGGAATGCTCTAACCCGGGTTAGGTAGTAATGGAACTCGGATCGAAAATTTTTTTGTCTATTCCTCGACCTATCCTGACCCGGTTTGGTTAGAAATAAAGCCAGAATGATGTTTTTGAATTTTTTGAATTTTTATACCATTATTTTAGGAATGCTCTAGCCCAGGTCGAGTAGGAACGGACCACGAAACGAAATTTTTTTTGCCTCTTTCTCGACCTATCCCTGCCCGATTTGGCTAGAAATAAAGCTAGAATGATTTTTTTAATTTTTCGAATTTTTATACTATTTTTTTGGGATTGCTCTAGCCTGGGTCGGGTAGGAATGGAACTCGGAACGAATTTGTTTTTGCCTCTTTCCCGGCCTGTCCCAGCCTAGTTTGGCTAGAAATAAAGCCAGAATGATGTTTTTTAATTTTTTAAATTTTCATACTTTTTTTGGGGAATGCTCTTGCCCGGTCGAGTAGGAACGAAACACAGAATGAAATTGTTTGTCCCTCTTTCTTGACCTATCCCAGCCTGGTTTGGCTAGAAATAAAGCCAATATGATTTTTTTAAGTTTTCAAAATTTTGGGATTGGTCTAGCGCGGGTTTAGGAACGGAAGTCAGGAAAAAAAATTTTTGCCTCTTTCTCAGGCTGTCTCGGCCTGGTTTGGCTAGAAATAAAGTCAGAATGATGTTTTTTAATTTTTTAAGTTTTTATACTGTTTTTTGGGAATGCTCTAGCCCAGGTTAGGTACAAACGGAACTCGAAACAAAACTTTTTTTGCCTCTTTCTCGGCTGGTCCCGGCCTAGTTTGGCTAGAAATAAAGTCAAAATGATGTTTTTTAATTTTTTGAATTTTTATACTTTTTTTAAGAATGCTCTAGCCTGGGTTGGGTAGCAACGGAGCTCAGAACAATATTTTTTCTTTCTCTTTTTTGGCCTGTCCCAGCCTTGTTTGGCTAGAAATAAAGACAGAATGTTGTTTTTTAATTTTTTCAATTTTTATACCATTTTTTTGGGAATGCTATTGCCCGGGTCGGGTAGGAACGGAACATGGAACGAAATTTTTTTTGCCTCTTTCTCGAGCTATCCTGACCCGGTTTGGCCAAAGATGAAGCCAAGATGATGTTTTTTAGTTTTTTGGATTTTTATACTATTGTTTTTGGAGTGCTCTATCCTAGGTCGAATAGGAACAGAACTTAGAACAAAAATTTTTTTTTTTTTTTTTTTTGCCTCTTTCTTGGCTTGGTTTGGCTAGAAATAAAGCCAGAATGATGTTTTATAATTTTTTGAATTCTTGAACTGTTTTTTTTTTGGGAATACTCTAGCCCGGGCCGGGTATGAACGGAACTCATAACAAAAAAATTTTTGCCTCTTTCTCGGGCCCAGTTTGGCTAGAAATAAAGCTAGAATGATGTTTTTTAGGTTTTTTGAATTTTTATACTATTTTTTTTGGGAATGCTCTCACTCGGGTTGGATAGTAACGGAACTGGGATCGAAAAAATTTTTGTCTCTTTATCGGCCTGTCCCGACCCAATTTAATTAGAAATAAATCTAGAATGATGTTTTTTAATTTTTATACTATTTTTTCGGGAACGCTCTAGCCCGGGTCGAGTAGGAACGAAACATGGAACGAAATTGTTTTTGCCTCTTTCTCGGCCTGCCTCGGCCCAGTTTGGCGAGAAATAAAGGCAAAATAATGTTTTTTAAATTTTTGAATTTTTATATTATTTTTTTATGAATGCTTTAGCCCTGGTCGAGTAAGAACGGAACTCAGAACGAAATTTTTCTTGCCCTTTTCTTTGCCAGTCCTGGCTTGATTTGGCGAAAAAAAAAGCCAGAATGATGTTTTTTAATTTTTTTGAATTTTTATACTTTTTTTTAGGGAGTACTTTCGCTTGCGTAAAGTAGGAACGGAACTCAGATCGAAAATTGTTTTATCTTTTTCTCGGCCTGTCCTGGCCTGATTTGGCTTGAAATAAAGTCAAAATGATGTTTTTTTAATTTTTTTAATTTTTTTTAATATTATTTTGGTAATGGTCTAGCACGGGTTGAATTTTTTTTTTGCCTCTTTCTCTGCTTGTCCTTGGCTAGTTTGGCTTGAAATAAAGCCAAATGATGTTTTTTAATTTTTTGAATTTTTATACTATTTTTTTGGGAATGCTCTCACTCAGGATAGATAGTAACGGAACTCGGATCAAAAATTTTTTTGTCTCTTTATTGGCCTGTCCCAGCCCAGTTTAGTTAGAAATAAAGCCAGAATGATGTTTTTTAATTTTTATACTATTATTTCGGGAAAGCTTTAGCCCGGGTCGAGTAGGAACGAAACATGGAACAAAATTTTTTTTCCTCTTTCTCGGTCTGTCCCGACCCGGTTTGGCTAGAAATAAAGCCAGAATGATTTTTTTAGTTTTTCGAATTTTTATACTTTTTTTGGGGAATGCTCTAGCCCGGGTCAGGTAGGAACAAAACTAGGAAGAAAATTTTTTTTGCCTCTTTCTTGGGCTGTCCCAACCCAGTTTGGTGAGAAATTAAGCCAGAATGATATTTTTTAATTTTTTGAATTTCTATATTGTTTTTTTGGGAATGCTCTAACCCAGGTTGGGTAGTAACGGAACTCGGATCGAAATTTTTCGGTCTCTACCTCGGCCTGTCCCTGCTCGATTTGATTAGAAATAAAGCAAGAATGATGTTTTTTAGTTTTTTGAATTTTTATACCGTACTTTTAAGAATGCCCTAGCCCGCGTTTGGTAGGAACGAAACTCGAAATGGAATTTTTTTTGCCTCTTTCACGGCCTGCCTCGGCCCGATTTGGCAAAAAATTAAGCCAGAATGATATCTTTTAGTCTTTTCAATTTTTATACTGTTTTTTTGGGAATGCTCTAGCCCGAGTTGGATAGTAACGAAACTCGAATCGAAAATTTTTTTGTCTCTTTCTCAGACTATCCTAGCCTGTTTTGGCTAGAAATAAAGCCAAAATGATGTTTTCTAATTTTAAAAATTTTTATACTATATTTTTGGGAATGCTATAGCGCGGGTCAAGTAGGAACGGAACTTAGAACAAAATTTTTTTGCCTCTTTCTCAGCCTATCAAGGCCAAATTTGGCTAGAAATAAAGCTAGAATGTTGTTTTTTAATTTTTTGAATTTTTATACTATTTTTTTGGGAACGCTCAAGCCTGGGTCGGGTAGAAACGGAACTCGGAACGAAATTTTTCTTGCCGCTTTCTCGGGCTGTCCTGGGCCGATTTGGCTAAAAATATAGCTAGAATGATGTTTTTTAATCTTTTGAATTTTTATACTATTTTTTTGTGAATGTTGTATCCCAGGTCGAATAGGAATGTGATGGAGACCAAGGCACCGCTTCGAAGGATCTCATTCAAGTACCAATTGGGACGGTTACGAGAGCACAATCAAAGAAGTTCAAGGATGTACTCAACGGACTCATCCAAGAGTTTTGGGCTCAAGCAAATTCGTGGAGGCCCATTGAGCATGATCCACGTGGGCAGCAAAGAATCGTCACCTTGATTCAAGTTCTAGAAGGATCCGATCAAGGCTAAGAATTGGCAAGAAATATTTTGGGCCTATTCTAGAAGGATCATGATGCATGACACAATTTACTATTTAATTATTGCAATTTATTATTTTTGGTATTTTTTATGTTAAAAAAACGTTATTTTAGGTTTAGGTGATTTATTTCCTTGTTTTTAGGTGCATTTAATGCTTTTTAGGTCAAATTTGATTCCTGATATGGTTAGGTATCAATTAGGAGTTTTTTTAGAATATATTTTCTTGTCTGTCAAGTTTTATAGAGCCCTTAAATAGGCTCCTAAGTCTGTAAACGTTTTTGGATGACATTTTTGGATGACATTTTTGAATATTCATAAAAACTTGTGAGGATTATTCTCTTTGGTTCTTTGAAGAACTATTCGAACTTATCGGGATTTCCCATGGCGTTCATCTTGACTTATCAAACGGAGTTTCCGCCACCGTTTGTGGCGTCTTCCTTATACCAAGGTTCTTGTTTGTCATAAACAACGGGTCGAGGTCTTCCATTCGAATCTGTCCATAGAACGATCTTAGGTTCCCTTTCGTTGTTGGGTCTCGTTATTCTTGACAGATCAGAATGGAACTCGGAACGAATTTTTTTTTGCCTCTTTCTCGGCCTTTCCCGGCCCGGTTTTGCAAGAAATAAAGCCAAAATAATGTTTTTTAAATTTTTGAATTTTAAACTTTTTTTTTTTTGGGAATGCTCCAGCCCAGGTCAAGTAGGAACGGAACTTGGAACGAAATTTTTTTTGCCTCTTTCTTGGTCCTGGCCTAGTTTTGTGAAAAATAAAGACAGAATTATGTTTTTTAATTTTTTTAATTTTTATACTGGTTTTTTGGGAATGCTTTTGCCAGCGTTAAGTAGGAATGGAACTCAGATTGAAATTTTTTTTATCTCTTTCTCGGCCTGTCCTGGTCTGATTTGGCAAGAAATTAAGCCAAAATGATGATTTTTAATTTTTTGAATTTTAATACTTTTTTTGGGAAATGCTCTAGCGTGGGTCTGGTAGGAACGAAATTTTTTTTGCCTCTTTCTCGGGTTGTCCATTAAGCCAGAATGATATTTTTTGATTTTTTGAATTTTTATACTGTTTTTTTGGGAATGCTCTAACCGGGGTTTGGTAGTAATGGAACTCGGATCGAAAATTTTTTTTGTCTATTCCACGGACTGTCCCGACCCGGTTTGGTTAGAAATAAACCCAGAATGATGTTTTTTAATTTTTTGAATTTGTATACCATTATTTTAGGAACGCTCTAGCCCGGGTCGAGTAGGAACGGAACACGAAACGAAATTTTTTTTGCCTCTTTCTCGACCTATCTCGGCCCGATTTGGCTAGAAATAAAGCCAGAATAATTTTCTGAATTTTTATACTATTTTTTTGGGATTGTTCTAGCCTGGGTCGTATAGGAATGGTACTCAGAACGAATTTGTTTTTGCCTCTTTCCCAGCCTGTCCCGGCCTAGTTTGGCTAGAAATAAAGCTAGAATGATATTTTTTTTATTTTTATACTTTTTTTGGGGAATGCTCTAGCCCGGGTAATTGTTTGTGCCTCTTTCTTGGCCTATCCCGGCCCAGTTTGGCTAGAAATAAAGCCAATATGATTTTTTTAAGTTTTCAAATTTTATACTATTTTTTTGGGATTGCTCTAGTGCGGGTCGAGTAGGAACGAAACTCGAAACAAATTTTTTTTGCCTCTTTCTCGTGTTGTGCCAGCCTGGTTTGGCTAGAAATAAAGCCAGAGTGATGTTTTTTAATTTTTTAAGTTTTTATACTGTTTTTTGGGAATGCTCTGGCCCAGGTTAGGTGTATGAACGGAACTTGAAACGAAACTTTTTTTGCCTCTTTCTCAGCTGGTCCTGGCCTAGTTTGGCTAAAAATAAAGCCAGAATGATATTTTTTTAATTTTTATACTTTTTTTGGGGAATGCTGTAGCCCGGGTCGGGGAGGAATGAAACTAGGAACGAAATTTTTTTTGCCTATTTCTCGGGCTGTCCCAACTCGGTTTGGATAGAAATAATGCTAGAATGATGTTTTTAAATTTTTTTGAATTTTTATATTGTTTTTTCGAGAACACTCTAGCCCAAGTTTAGTTGGAATGGAACTCAGAATGAAATTTTTTTCACTCTTTCTCGAGCTATCCCAGTCTGGTTTGGCAAGAAATTAAGCCAGAAAGATATTTTTTAATTTTTTGAATTTTTATCCTTTTTTTTTTTTTGAAAATGCTCTGGCCTAAGTTGGGTAGTAACGGAACTCGAATTGAAAATTGTTTTGTCTCTTTCTCAGCCTGTCATAGCTCGGTTTGGCTAGAAATAAAACCAGAATGATGTTTTTTAATTTTTTGAATTTTTATACAATTATTTCGGTATTGCTCTAGCCTAAGTTAAGTCGTAACGAAACACGGAACAAAATTTTTTTTGCCTCTTTCTCGGGCTTTCCCAACCCAATTTGGCTAGAAATAAAGCCAGAATGATATTTTTTTTAATTTGTTGAATTTTTATACTGCTTTTTAGGAATGCTCTAGCCCAGGTTGGGTAGGAACGAAACTTTGAACGATTTTTTTTTTTTTTTTTTTTGCCTCTTTATCAGTCTGTCTTGGCCTAGTTTGGCTAGAAATAAAGCCAGATTGATGTTTTTTAAGTTTTTTTCAATTTTTATACTTTTTTTTTTTGTGAATGATCTAGCCCGGGTCGGGTTAGAACGAAACTAGGATCGAAATTTTTTTTGCCTCTTTCTCGGGCTGTATCGGCCCGGTTTGGATAGAAATAAAGCCAGAATGATGTTTTTCAAAATTTTGAATTGTTATACTCTTATTTCGGGATTGCTCTAGCCCAGTTCGAGTAGGAACAAAGCACAAGTCGAAATTTTTTTAGCCATATTCTCATCCTGTACCGGCCCGGTTTGGTTAGAAATAAAGCCAGAATGATTTTTTTAGTTTTTTGAATTTTTATACTGTTTTTTTGGGAATGCTCTAGCCTGGGTCAAGTAGGAACGGAACTCAGAACGAAAGATTTTTTGTCTCCTTCTCGGGCTTTCCCAGCCCCGTTTGGCTAGAAATAAAGCCAGAATGATTTTTTATAATTTTTTGAATTTTTATACTATTTTTTTTAGAATGCAGAGCTCAGGTCGGGTAGGAACGGAAGTAGGGAAAAAAAAATTTTAGCCTCTTTCTCAGGCTGTCCCGGCCTAGTTTGGCGAAAAATAAAGCTAGAATGATGTTTTCTAATTTTTTGAATTTTTAAACTTTTTTTCGGGAATGCTTTCGCCAAGCTTAGGTAGGAACGGAACTTTGATCGATAATTTTTTTGTCTCTTTCTCGGCTTGTCCCGACCCGGTTTGGCTAGAAATAAAGCAAGAATGATGTTTTTTAATGCTTTTGAATTTTCATACTTTTTTTGGGGAATGCTTTAGCCCGAGTCGAGTAGGAACGAAATTTTTTTTCAGTCTTTCTCGTGCTATCCCAGACCAATTTGGCGAGAAATTAAGCCAGAATAATATTTTTTAATTTTTTGAATTTTTATCCTTTTTTTTGGGAAATCTCTAGCCCAGGTTGGGTTGTAACGGAACCGAGATTGAAAATTTTTTTGTCTCTTTCTCGGCCTGTCCCAGCCTAGTTTGGCTAGAAATAAAACCAGAATGATGTTTTCTTAATTTTTTTGAATTTTAATACTTTTTTTGGGCACTGCTCTGGGCCCGATTTGGTTAGAAGTAAATCCAGAATGATGTTTTTTAATTTTTTGAATTTTTATACCATTATTTCAGGAACGCTCTAGCCCGGGTAGAGTAGGAACGGAACAAGGAACGAAATTTTTTTTGCCTCTTTCTCGGCCTGTCCAGGCCCAGTTTGGCTAAAATTAAAGCCAGAATAATTTTTTTTAGTTTTTCGAATTTTTATACTATTTTTTTGGGATTGCTCTAGCGCGGGTCAAGTAGGAACGGAACTCGAAACAAATTTTTTTTGCCTTTCTCTTGCTGTGCCAGCCTGGTTTGGCTAGAAATAAAGTCAGAATGATGTTTTTTAATTTTTTATGTTTTTATACTGTTTTTTGGGAATGCTCTGGCCCAGGTTGGGTATGAACGGAACTTGAAACGAAACTTTTTTTGCCTCTTTCTCGGCTGGTCCCGGCCTAGTTTGGCTAAAAATAAAGCCAGAATGATATTTTTTAATTTTTTTAATTTTTATACTTTTTTTGGGGAATGCTGTAGCCCGAGTCGGGGAGGAATGAAACTTAGGAACGAAATTTTTTTTGCCTATTTCTCGGGCTGTCCCAACTCGGTTTGGATAGAAATAATGCTAGAATAATGTTTTTAAATTTTTTTCAATTTTTATATTGTTTTTTCGAGAACACTCTAGCCCAAGTTTAGTTGGAACGCAACTCAGAATGAAATTTTTTTCACTCTTTCTCGAACTATCCCAGTCCGGTTTGGCAAAGAAATTAAGCCAGAAAGATATTTTTTAATTTTTTGAATTTTTATCCTTTTTTTAAAAAAAATGCTCTGGCCTAAGTTGGGTAGTAACGGAACTCGAATTGAAAATTGTTTTGTCTCTTTCTCAGCCTGTCCCAGCTCGGTTTGGCTAGAAATAAACCCAGAATGATGTTTTTTAATTTTTTAAATTTTTATACTATTATTTCGGTAATGCTCTAGCCCGAGTTAAGTAGTAACGAAACACGGAACAAATTTTTTTTTGCCTCTTTCTTAGCCTAGGTTGGTTAGGAATGGAACGCGGAACAAAATATTTTTGTCTCTTTCTCGGGCTTTCCCGACCCAATTTGGCTAGAAATAAAGCCAGAATGATATTTTTTTTAATTTGTTGAATTTTTATACTGCTTTTTAGGAATGCTCTAGCCCAGGTTGGGTAGGAACGAAACTTTGAACGAATTTTTTTTTTTTTTTTTTATCCTCTTTCTCGGCCTGTCTTGGCCTAGTTTGGCTAGAAATAAAGCTTGATTGATGTTTTTTTTAATTTTTTTCAATTTTTATACTTTTTTTTTTTGTGAATGATCTAGCCCGGGTCGGGTTAGAACGAAACTAGGATCGAAATTTTTTTTGCCTCTTTCAAGGGCTGTATCGGCCCAGTTTGGATAGAAATAAAGCCAGAATAATGTTTTTCAAAATTTTGAATTGTTATACTCTTATTTCGGGATTGCTCTAGCCCAGTTCGAGTAGGAACGAAACACAAGACGAAATTTTTTTAGCCATATTCTCATCCTGTCCCGGCCCAGTTTGGTTAGAAATAAAGCCAGAATGATTTTTTTAGTTTTTTGAATTTTTATATTGTTTTTTTGGGAATGCTCTAGCCCGGGTCAAGTAGGAACGGAACTCAGAACGAAAGATTTTTTGTCTCTTTCTCGGGCTTTCCCAGCCCCGTTTGGCTAGAAATAAAGCCAGAATGATTTTTTATAATTTTTTGAATTTTTATACTATTTTTTTTAGAATGCAGAGCTCGGGTCGGGTAGGAACGGAAGTAGGAACGAAATTTTTTTAGCATCTTTCTCAGGCTGTCCCGGCCTAGTTTGGCAAAAAATAAAGCTAGAATGATGTTTTCTAATTTTTTGAATTTTTAAACTTTTTTTCGGGAATGCTTTCGCCAAGCTTAGGTAGGAACGGAACTCGGATCGATAATTTTTTTGTCTCTTTCACGGCTTGTACCGACCCGGTTTGGCTAGAAATAAAGCAAGAATGATGTTTTTTTAATGCTTTTGAATTTATACTTTTTTTGGGGAATGCTTTAGCCCGAGTGGAGTAGGAACAAAATTTTTTTTCAATCTTTCTCGAGCTATCCCAGACCAATTTGGCGAGAAATTAAGCCAGAATGATATTTTTTAATTTTTTGAATTTTTATCCTTTTTTTTTTAGGAAAGCTCTAGCCCAGGTTGGGTTGTAACGGAACCGAGATTGAAAATTTTTTTGTCTCTTTCTCGGCCTGTCCCAGCCTAGTTTGGCTAGAAATAAAACCAGAATGATGTTTTCTTAATTTTTTTGAATTTTAATACTTTTTTTGGGCACTACTCCGGGCCCGATTTGGTTAGAAATAAATCCAGAATGATGTTTTTTAATTTTTTGAATTTTTATACCATTATTTCAGGAACGCTCTAGCCCGGGTCGAGTAGGAACGAAAGTAGGAACGAAATTTTTTTAGCCTCTTTCTCAGGCTGTCCCGGCCTAGTTTGGCAAAAAATAAAGCTAGAATGATGTTTTCTAATTTTTTGAATTTTTAAACTTTTTTTCAGGAATGCTTTCGCCAAGCTTTGGTAGGAACGGAACTCGGATCGATAATTTTTTTGCCTCTTTCACGGCTTGTCCCGACCCGGTTTGGCTAGAAATAAAGCAAGAATGATATTTTTTAACACTTTTGAATTTTTATACTTTTTTTGGGCAATGCTTTAGCCTGAGTCGAGTAGGAACGAAAATTTTTTTCAGTCTTTCTCGAGCTATCCCAGACCAATTTGGTGAGAAATTAAGCCAAAATGATATTTTTTAATTTTTTGAATTTTTATCCTTTTTTTTAGGAAAGCTCTAGCCCAGGTTGGGTTGTAACGGAACCGAGATTGAAAATTTTTTTGTCTCTTTCTCGGCCTGTCCCAGCCTAGTTTGGCTAAAAATAAAACCAGAATGATGTTTTCTTAATTTTTTTGAATTTTAATACCTTTTTTAGGCACTGCTCCGGGCCCGATTTGGTTAGAAATAAAGCCAGAATGATTTTTTTTTAGTTTTTCGAATTTTTATACTATTTTTTTGGGATTGCTCTAGCCCGGGTCGGGTAGGAACAGAACTTGGAACAAAATTTTTGTCTCTTTCCCGACCTGTCCTGGCCCGATTCTGGCCTAGGTCGAGTAGGAATGGGACAAGGAACGAAATTTTTTTTGCCTCTTTCTTGGCCTGTCCGGGCCCAGTTTGGCTAAAAATAAATCCAGAATGATTTTTTTTAGTTTTTCGAATTTTTATACTATTTTTTTGGGATTGCTCTAGCTCGGGTCGAGTAGGAATGGAACTTGGAACAAAATTTTTGTCTCTTTCCCGAGCTGTCCCGGCCCGATTTGGCTAGAAATTAAGCAAGAATGATGTTTTTTAATTTTTTAAGTTTTGATGCTGTTGTTTGGGAATGCTCTAGCCCAGGTTAGGTAGGAAAAGAACTCGGAACGAATTTTTTTTTTGCCTCTTTCCTGGCCTGTCTCAGCCTAGTTTGGCTAGAAATAAAGCCAAAAAGTTGTTTTTTAATTTTTTGAATTTTTCTACTTTTTTTGGGGAATGCTCTAGCCCGGGTTGGGTAGGAACAAAACTTTTTTGGCCTCTTTCTCAGACTGTACCAGCCCGATTTGGATCCAAATAAAGCCAGAATGATATTTTTTAAAATTTTGTATTTTTATACAATTTTTTTTGGGAATGCTCTAGCCTAGGTCGAGTAGGAACAGAACTCAGAACGAAATTTTTTTGCCTCTTTCTCAGGCTGTCCTGGCCCAGTTTGGCTAGAAATTAAGCCAAAACGATATTTTTTAATTTTTTGAATTTTATACTATTTTTTTGGGAATGCTCTCACTCGAATTGGATAGTAACGGAACTCGGATCGAAAATTTTTTTATCTCTTTCTCGGACTGTTCTGCCCCGGTTTAATTAGAAACAAAGCTAGAATGATGTTTTTTAATTTTTTGAATTTTTATACTATTATTTTGGTAATGCTCTTGCCCGGGTCGAGTAGGAACGAAACACGGAATCAAATTGTTTATGCCTCTTTCTTGGCCTGTCCCGGCTCGGTTTGGCTAGAAATAAAGCCAAATTGATTTTTTTAATTTTTTTAATTTCTATGGGTCAAGTAGGAACGGAAATCAATACGAATTTTTTTTTTCCTCTTTCTCGGCATGACCAGGCCCGGATTGGCTAGAAATATAGCCAAAATGACGTTTTATAATTTTTTGAATTTTTATAGTATTTTTCTGAGAATTGTCCAGCCCGGGTCGAGTAGGAACGGAAATCAGTACAAAGTTTTTTTTCCCTCTTTCTCGACCAGTCCAGGCCTGGTTTCGCTAGATATAAAGCCAGAATTATGTTTTTGAATTTATGAATTTTTACACTATTTTTTTGAGAATTCTCTAGCGCGAGTCTTGTAGGAAATGTAATCGGTGCAAATTTTTTTTTTTTTCCACTTTCTCCACCTACCCTGGCCCGGTTTGGCTATAAATAAACCCAAAATGATGTTTTTTAATTTTTGGAATTTTTATACTATTTTTTTGAGAATTTTCTAGCCTGGGTCAAGTAGGAACGGAAATCAATACGAAATTTTTTTCTTCCTCTTTCATGGCATGACCAGGCCCGGATTGGCTAGAAATATAGCCAAAATGAAGTTTTATAATTTTTTGAATTTTTATAGTATTTTTTTGAAAATTCTCTAGTCCAGGTCAAGCAGGGACGGAAATCAGAACAAAGTTTTTTTTTTTTTTTTTTTTTTTTTTTTTTTTTTTTTTTTTTTTTTCCCCCTCTTTCTCGACCTGTCAAGGCCTGGTTTGGCAAGAAATAAAGCCAGAATTACGTTTTTTTTAATTTTACGAATTTTTATACTATTTTTTTGGGAATTCTCTAGAGCGAGTCTTGTAGGAACAGTAATTGGTGCGAATTTTTTTTTTCCTCTTTCTCAACCTGCCTAGGCCTAGTTTCGCTAAAAATAAACCCAAAATGAAGTTTTTTAATTTTTTGAATTTTTATACTATTTTTTTGGGAATTCTCTAGCCTGAGTCGAGTAGGAACGGAAATCAATAAGAAATTTTTTTCCCTCTTACTCGGCATGACCAGGCCCGGATTGGTTAGAAATATAGCCAAAATGAAGTTTTATAATTTTCTGAATTTTTATACTATTTTTTTGGGAATTCGCCAGCCCGGGTAGAGTCTGAACGGAAATCGGTGGAAAATTTCTTTTCCCTCTTTCTCGACCTGTCCAGGCCTGGTTTGGCCAGAAATAAAGCCAGAATTATGTTTTTTAATTTTATTAATTTTTATACTATTTTTTTGGGAATTCTCTAGCGCGAGTCTTGTAGGAATGGTAATTAGTGAAATTTTTTTTTTTCCCTCTTTCTCAACCTGCGTAGGCCCTCTTTGGCTAAAAATAAACCCAAAATGATTTTTTTTTTAATTTTTTGAATTTTTATACTATTTTTTTGGGAATTCTCTAGCGCAGATTTAGTAGGAACGGTAATCGGTGTGAATTTTTTTTTCCTGTTTCTAGGCTTGTCCGGGCTCAGCTTGGCTAGAAATAAAGCCAAAATGATGTTTTTTTTTTAATTATTTTTATTTTTATTTTATTTTTTTGGGAACGGAAATTAGTACAAAATAATTTTTTTTCCCTTTCTCTCAGCCTATCCAGGCCAAGTTTGGATAGAAATAATGCCAACATGACGTTTTTTATTTTTTATTTTGAATTTTATACTATTTTATTGGGAATTCTCTAACGCGGTTCAAGTTGGAACGAAAGTCAGTGTGAAATTGTTTTTTCCTCTTTCTTAGCCTCTCCAGGCCCAGTTTGGCCCAAAATAAAGCCAAATTGATGGTTTTTAATTTTTTGAATTTTTATACAATTTTTTTGGGAATTTTCTAGCCTGGGTCGAGTAGGAACGGAAATCAATATGAAATTTTTTTTCCTCTTTCTCGGCATGACCAGGCCCGGATTGGCAAGAAATATAGCCAAAATGAAGTTTTATAATTTTTTGAATTTTTATACTATTTTTTTGGGAATTTGCTAGCCCGGGTAGAGTATGAACGGAAATCGGTGCAAAATTTCTTTTTCCTCTTTCTCGACCTGTCCTGGCCTGGTTTGGCTAGAAATAAAGCCAGAATTATATTTTTTAATTTTATGAATTTTTATACTATTTTCTTGGGAATTCTCTAGCGTGAGTCTTGTAGGAACGATAATTGGTGCAAATTTTTTTTTCCCTCTTTCTCTACCTGCCTTGGCCCAGTTTGGCTAAAAATAAACCCAAAATGATTTTTTTTTTTTTTTTTTTAATTTTTTGAATTTTTATAGTATTTTTTTGGGAATTCTCTAATGCGGGTCAAGTAGGAACGGAAATCGAATTTTTTTTTCCTGTTTCTCGGCATGTCCGGGCTCAGTTTGGCTAGAAATTGATAGAGACCAAAGCACCGCTTCGAAGGATCTCGTTCAAGTACCAATTGGGCCGGTTACGAGAGCACAAGCAAAGAAATTCAAGGATGTACTCAACGGACTCATCCAAGAGTTTTGGGCTCAAGCAAATTCGTGGAGGCCCATTGAGCATGATCCACATGGGCAGCAAAGAATCGTCACATTGATTCAAGTTCTAGAAGGATCTGGTCAAGGCTAAGAATTGGCAAGAAATATTTTGGGCCTATTCTAGAAGGATCGTGATGCACGACACAATTTAATATTTAATTATTGCAATTTATTATTTTTGGTATTTTTATGTTGAAAAACGTTATTTTAGGTTTAGGTGATTTATTTCCTTGTTTTTAGGTGCATTTAATGCTTTTTAGGTCAAATTTGATTCCTCATATGGTTAGGTATCAATTAGGAGTTTTTTTAGAATATATTTTCTTGTCTGTCAAGTTTTATGGAGCCCTTAAATAGGCTCCTAAGTCTGTAAACGTTTTTGGATGACATTTTTTTTATATTCATAAAAACTTGTGAGGTTTATTCTCTTTGGTTCTTTGAAGAACTATTCGAACTTATCGGGATTTCCCGTGGCGTTCACCTTGACTTATCAAACGGAGTTTCCACCACCGTTTGTGGCGTCTTCCTTATACCGAGGTTCTTGTTTGTCATAAACAACGGGTCGAGGTCTTCCATTCAAATCTGTCCATAGAACGATCTTGGGTTCCCTTTCGTTGTTGGGTCTCGTTATTCTTGACGGGGTTCACATCAGAAATAAAGCCAAAATGATGTTTTTTATAGTTTTTTTTATTTTATTTTTTTGGGAATTCTCCAGCCCGAGTCAGGTAGGAATGGAAATTAGTATGAAATATTTTTTTACCCTCCCTCTCAGCCTATCCAGGCCCAGTTTGGATAGAAATAATGCCAACATGATGTTTTTTATTTTTTATTTTGATTTTAATACTATTTTATTGGGAATTTTCTAGCGCGGGTCAAGTAGGAACGAAAGTCCCAGTTTGGCCAAAAATAAAGCCAAATTGATGGTGTTTAATTTTTTGAATTTTTATACTATTTTTTTGGAAATTTTCTAGCCTGGGTCGAGTAGGAACGGAAATCAATATGAAATTTTTTTTTCCTCTTTCTCGGCATGACCAGGCCCGGATTGGCTAGAAATATAGCCAAAATGAAGTTTTATAATTTTTTCAATTTTTACACTATTTTTTTGGAAATTCGCCAGCCCGGGTAGAGTATGAACGAAAATCGGTGCAAAATTTCTATTTCCTCTTTCTCGACCTGTCCTGGCCTGGTTTGGCTAGAAATAAAGCCAGAATTATAATTTTTTTACTTTTATGAATTTTTATACTATTTTTTTAGGAATTCTCTAGCGCGTGTCTTGTAGGAACGGGTAGTTGGTGCGATTTTTTTTTTCCTCTTTCTCAACCTGCCTAGGCCCAGTTTGGCTAAAAATAAACCAAAAATGGTTTTTTTTTTTAATTTTTTGAATTTTTATAGTATTTTTTTGGGAATTCTCTAGCGCAGGTCATGTAGTAACGGAAATCGGTGTGAATTTTTTTTTCCTTTTTCTCGTTATGTCCGGGCTCACTTTGGCTAGAAATAAAGCCAAAATGATGTTTTTTTTTTTTTAAATTTTTTATTTTATTTTATTTTTTCGGAAATTCTCTAGCCCGAGTCAGGTAGGAACAGAAATTAGTACGAAATATTTTTTTACCCTCCCTCTCGGCCTATCCAGGCCTAGTTTGGATAGAAATAATGCCAACATGACGTTTTTTATTTTTTATTTTGATTTTAATACTATTTTATTGGGAATTTTCTAGCGCATGTCAAGTAGGAACAAAACTCGGTGCGAAATTCTTTTTTCCTCTTTCTTAGCCTATCCGGGCCCAGTTTGGCCAAAAATAAAGCCAAATTGATGGTTTTTAATTTTTTGAATTTTTATACTATTTTTTTGGGAATTCACCAGCCCGGGTAGAGTATGAACGGAAATCGGTGGAAAATTTCTTTTCCCTCTTTCTCGACCTGTCCAGGCCTGGTTTGGCCAGAAATAAAGCCAGAATTATGTTTTTTAATTTTATGAATTTTTATACTATTTTTTCGGGAATTCTCTAGCGCGTCTTGTAGGAACGGTAATTGGTGCAAATTTTTTTTTCCTCTTTCTCAACCAGCGTAGGCCCAGTTTGGCTGAAAATAAACCCAAAATGATTTTTTTTTAATTTTTTGAATTTTTATTCTATTTTTTTGGGAATTCTCTAGCGCGGGTCTAGTAGGAACGGTAATCGGTGCGGATTTTTTTTCCTGTTTCTCGGCTTGTCTGGTCTCAGTTTGGCTAGAATTAAAGCCAAAATGATGTTTTTTTTTTAATTTTTTTAATTTTTATTTTATTTTTTTGGGATTTCTCTAGCCCGAGTCAGGTAGGAATGGAAATTAGTACGAAATATTTTTTTTCCTTCTCTCTCAGCCTATCCAGGCCAAGTTTGGATAGAAATTTTGCCCACATGACGTTTTTATTTTTTATTTTGATTTTTATACTATTTTATTGGGAATTCTCTAACGCGGGTCAAGTACGAACGAAAGTCGGTGTGAAATTCGTTTTTCCTCTTTCTTAGCCTGTCCGGGCCCAGTTTGGCCAAAAATAAAGCCTAATTGATGGTTTTTAATTTTTTGAATTTTTATACTATTTTTTTGGGAATTTTCTAGCCTGGGTCGAGTAGGAACGGAAATCAATATGAAATTTTTTTTTCCTCTTTCTTGGCATGACCAGGCCCGGATTGGCTAGAAATATAGCCAAAATGAAGTTTTATAATTTTTTGAATTTTTATACTATTTTTTTGGGAATTTGCCAGCCCGGGGAGAGTATGAACGGAAATCGGTGCAAAATTTCTTTTCCTCTTTCTTGACCTGTCCTGGCCTGGTTTGACTAGAAATAAAGCCCGAATTATATATTTTAATTTTACGAATTTTATACTATTTTTTTGGGAATTCTCTAGCGCGAGTCTTGTAGGAACGATAATTGGTGCGAATTTTTTTTTCCTCTTTCTCAACCTGCCTAGGCCCAGTTTGGCAAAAAATAAACCCAAAATGATTTTTTAATTTTTTTAATTTTTTGAACTTTTATAGTAGTTTTTTGGGAATTCTCTAGCGCGGGTCAAGTAGGAACGGAAATCGGTGCGAATTTTTTTTTCCTGTTTCTCGGCATGTCTGGACTCAGTTTGGCTAGAAATAAAGACAAAATGATGTTTTTTTTTTAAATTTTTTTCTTATTTTATTTTTTTGGGAATTCTCTAGCCCGAGTCAGGTAGGAACGGAAATTAGTACGAAATATTTTTTTACCCTCCCTCTCAGCCTATCCAGGCCCAGTTTGGATAGAAATAATGCCAACAGGACGTTTTTTATTTTCTATTTTGATTTTAATACTATTTTATTGGGAATTTTCTAGCGCGGGTCTAGTAGGAACGAAAGTCGGTGAGAAATTCTTTTTTCCTCTTTCTTAGCCTGTCCGGGCCTAGTTTGGCCAAAAATATAGCCAAATTGATGGTTTTTAATTTTTTGAATTTTTATACTATTTTCTTGGGAATTTTCTAGCCTGGGTCGAGTAGGAACGGAAATCAATATGAAATTTTTTTTCCTCTTTCTCGGCCTGACCAGGCCCGGATTGGCTAGAAATATAGCCAAAATGAAGTTTTATAATTTTTTGAATTTTAACACTATTTTTTTTGGAAATTCGCCAGCCCGGGTAGAGTATGAACGGAAATCGGTGCAAAATTTCTATTTCCTCTTTCTCGACCTGTCCTGGCCTGGTTTGGCTAGAAATAAAGCCAGAATTATATTTTTTAATTTTATGAATTTTTATACTATTTTTTTGGGAATTCTCTAGCGCGGGTCTTGTAGGAATTGTAGTTGGTGCGAATTTTTTTTCGTCTTTCTCAACCTGCCTAGGCCCAGTTTGGCTAAAGATAAACCCAAAATGATTTTTTTTTTTTTAATTTTTTTAATTTTTATAGTATTTTGTTGGGAATTCTCTAGCGCGGGTCAAGTAGGAACGGAAATCGGTGCGAATTTTTTTTTCCTTTTTCTCGGCATGTCTGGGCTCAGTTTGGCTAGAAATAAAGCCAAAATGATGTTTTTTTTAATTTTTTATTTTTTTGGGAATTCTCTAGCCCGAGTCAGGTAGGAACGGAAATTAGTACGAAATATTTTTTTCAGCCTATCCAGGCCCAGTTTGGACAGAAATAATGCCAACATGACGTTTTTTATTTTTTATTTTGATTTTAATACTATTTTATTGGGAATTTTCTAGCGCGGGTGATGGAGACCAAGGCACCACTTCGAAGGATCTCATTCAAGTACCAATTGGGCCGGTTACGAGAGCACAAGCAAAGAAGTTTAAAGATGTACTCAACGGACTCATCCAAGAGATATGGGCTCAAGCAAATTCGTGGAGGCCCATTGAGCATGATTCACGTGGGCAGCAAAGAATCGTCACCTTGATTCAAGTTCTAGAAGGATCCGGTCAAAGCTAAGAATTGGCAAGAAATATTTTGGGCTTATTCTAGAAGGATCGTGATGCACGACACAATTTACTATTTAATTATTGCAATTTATTATTTTTGGTATTTTTATGTAAAAAAACGTTATTTTAGGTTTAGGTGATTTATTTCCTTGTTTTTAGGTGCATTTAATGCTTTTTAGGTCAAATTTGATTCCTGATATGGTTAGGTATCAATTAGGAGTTTTTTTAGAATACATTTTCTTGTCTGTCAAGTTTTATGGAGCCCTTAAATAGGCTCCTAAGTCTGTAAACTCTTTGGTTCTTTGAAGAACTATTCGAACTTATCGGGATTTCCCGTGGCGTTCATCTTGACTTATCAAACGGAGTTTCCACCACCGTTTGTGGCGTCTTCCTTATACCGAGGTTCTTGTTTGTCATAAACAACAGGTTGAGGTCTTCCATTCAAATCTGTCCATAGAACGATCTTGGGTTCCCTTTCGTTGTTGGGTCTCGTTATTCTTGACGGGGTTCACATCATTTGGTATCAGAGCACAGTTTCTAGTTCAGGTTTGCCTATCCTTTTACATCTTTCGTTCCTTTGTTTCTTCTTAGCCGAATTTCCTTTACCCTATCTGTTCAATCTTTGTTTGTTCTTGTTGATATCTGAACTCTTGGTCTGGTCTCACATCTCTTATTTATTTCGGAATTTTATTTCATTATTCTCAAAAGTTAGTTGCTGATCGTTTAAAAAAAAAAAAAAAACAAGTGGAAATTCCGAAATTTTATTTCATTATTCTCAAAAGCTAATTGTTGATCGTCAAAAAAAAAAAAAAAAAAAAAAAAAAAAAAAAAGAGTGGAAATTCCAATCTGCCATATTCCTTCTAATTCTATTCTGAAAATTTCCATATTCCTTGTATTCAAATCTGAAATTCCTTTATTAGTTCTTGGTAAATTGTTGCTGGAAATTTTTGAGTTGTTTGTTTAGTTTCAAAAGAACTGAAAGAGAATTATCAAGGGGAAAAAGGCAAGAGTGGTGAGAACATCAGAGGGTAAAAGCCATATTATTTTGAGTGAAACACGAGTGGAGAGTGATCCACATTCTTGAGTGTAAACACGTAAGGGAGTGATTCGTGAGGTCCTTTTTTTTTTTTTTTTTTTTTTTTTTTTTTTTTTCTAACCTTTGTTTTGTAGAAATCATGTCTCATGATAATGGT
The DNA here is from genome assembly GCA_023621385.1 of Quercus gilva. Lineage (NCBI taxonomy): Eukaryota > Viridiplantae > Streptophyta > Magnoliopsida > Fagales > Fagaceae > Quercus > Quercus gilva. The sequence goes on from CM042480.1 coordinate 29,408,576, forward strand.
AAGAGCATTACCGAAGATGAAACAAAATTGGTTGATCCGAAGATATTTATGGAGGCCATGATGAATGAGATGAGGCGTGTGATGAAGATAGAGATGGAGCAGGTTCATGAACGAATAGATCAAATGGAGAATAGATGTGAGGAGCAACCACAAAAAGGTCGTAATTTGCGTAGAAGGCAAAGATATCCATCGAGGGAGGAGGATGAAGAGTTTTATGGGTTTGGTTTTGATGAAGAAGAAGATCGAGATTCCATTGTTAACAATAGGAGACCTGGAGGAAGATATAGAGGAGCTAGGAATCACGAAGATAACAACTTGGGTGGTATTAAGATGAAAATTCCGTCCTTTCAAGGTAGATCTGATCCTGAGGCATATCTTGAGTGGGAAAAAAAGATGGAGTTCGTGTTTGATTGCCACAACTACTCCGAGGCAAAGAAGGTAAAATTAGCCGTGATTGAATTTTCTGAATATGCTATTACTTGGTGGGATCAGCTTGTGATAAACAGGAGGCAGAATAGAGAACACCAAATAGACACATGGGAGGAGATGAAAGTAGTGATGAGAAAGCGGTTCGTTCCAAGTTACTATTACCAAGAGTTGTACAAAAAGCTACAAGGTCTTAGACAAGGGAGTCGAAGCGTAGCGGATTATTACAAGGAGATGGAGATTGCTATGATCCGCGCTAATGTGGAGGAGGATTGGGAGGCTACAATGGCTAGATTTTTACTTGGCTTAAACCGGGAGATCCATGATAAGGTAGAGATGCAGCATTATGTGGAATTGGAAGATATGGTGCATATGGCTATCAAAGTGGAACAACAACTCAAGAGAGGGAGTGGGACACGTGCAGGCCATAACTTTAGTTCTACCTCTTGGAAATCAAGTCATGCCAAGCCGCTAGACAAGTCACAAACGCCCAAACCTGAGCCCAAGTCCGCGACCACCAGCCACGTTCCTCAAGGTAAAACTGAAGCCTCTACCTCTAGGAATCGTGATATTAAATGTTTTAAATGTCAAGGCAGGAGCGACATAGCAAGTCAATGTCCAAACAAGCAAGTCATGGTGTTGCAAGCCAATGGTGAAATTGTGACCGATGATGAAGATTCCGACACCGACGACATGCCGCAATTGGAGGATATTTTCGAGGAGGAGTATTTAGCCCCTGACGCATTGACATTGGTGGCAAGGAGAGCATTGAGCTTGCAAGTAAAAAGAGTTGATGAAGTACAGCGGGAGAATATCTTTCACACTCGGTGCTACGTTAAAGACAAGGTATGTAGTGTGATTATTGATGGTGGTAGTTGTACTAATGTTGCAAGCACAATTATGGTAGAGAAATTGGGATTGCCCATGGTAAAGCACCCTAGGCCATACAAGTTGCAATGGCTAAATGATAGTGGTGAGATAAGGGTGAACAAGCAAGTGTTAGTTGCATTTCGAATCGGTAAATACGAAGATGAAGTGTTATGTGATGTAGTACCGATGCAAGCGGGACACTTATTGCTAGGGCGTCCATGGCAGTTCGATAGGCAAGTGAAGCATGATGGCTTTACGAACAAGTACTCTTTTGTACTTAATCACTCTTGTACCATTGACACCGCAGCAAGTATACGAGGATCAAGTGAGATTACAAAAGGAGAGTGATCAAAAGAAAGAGACTGAGCAAAAGAAAAAGAGTGAAAATCAAAGAGAGGCCAAGAAAAATGAGAGAGAAAAAGAAAATCAAAGTTCGGCCCTTGAGAGAAAATCAGAGAGAAAACAAAAGAATTTCTATCCAAAAGTGAGTGAGATTAAGCGAGCAATGTTTTCAAATCAACCGATGATTGTACTTTTGTACAAAGAGGCACTTTTAAACACTAACGAACTTGACCTTGCTTTGCCTAGTTCTATTGTTTCTCTTTTGCAGGAGTATGAGGATGTCTTCCCCGAGGAAACACCACATGGGTTACCTCCAATCCGAGGGGTTGAACATCAAATTGATTTTGTTCCCGGTGCAACCATTCCAAATCGACCAGCTTATAGGAGCAATCCTGAGGAGACAAAGGAGTTTCAACGGCAGGTAAGTGAATTGTTGGAGAAAGGGCACATGAGGGAGAGCATGAGCCCATGTGCGGTTCCGGTCTTACTTGTGCCTAAGAAGGATGGGACATGGAGAATGTGCATTGATTGCCGAGCCATCAACAACATAACGGTAAAGTATCGTCACCCTATCCCACGCTTAGATGATATGTTAGATGAGCTGTATGGTTCTTGCATATTTTCTAAGATTGACTTAAAAAGTGGTTATCATCAAATTAGGATAGAAGAAGGAGATGAATGGAAAACTGCCTTCAAAACAAAATATGGTTTGTATGAATGGTTAGTTATGCCTTTTGGTTTGACTATTGCTCCGAGCACCTTTATGAGACTTATGAACCATGTTTTGCGTGCATTTATAGGCAGATTTGTTGTTGTCTATTTTGATGATATACTCATTTATAGCAAAAACATAGACGATCATGTAGTACATTTGAAATCCGTTTTAGATGTGCTAAGGAAAGAAAGGTTGTTTGCTAATTTAAATAAGTGCACTTTTTACACCGATAAGCTTGTATTTTTAGGATTTGTTGTTAGTGCACAAGGTATAAGGTCGATGAAGAGAAGGTACGTGCAATCCAAGAATGGCCGAGCCCCACAAGTGTAGCTAATGTTCGTAGTTTTCATGGACTTTCTAGTTTCTACCGGCGGTTCGTGAAGGACTTCAGTAGCTTAGTCGCACCGCTTACCGAAGTGATCAAGAAGAACGTTGGGTTTCGGTGGGGAGAAGAACAAGAGAAGGCATTTCAATTAATCAAAGAGAAGCTAACTAACGCACCTTTGTTGTCTTTACCTAACTTTTCTAAAACGTTTGAAATTGAATAAAATGCTTCAGGTATTGGTATAGGCGCCGTTCTTATGCAAGAAGGACGACCAATTGCTTACTTCAGCGAGAAACTCAATGGGGCAGCCTTAAACTACCCAACTTATGACAAGGAGTTGTATGCATTGGTTCTGGCTTTAGAGACATGGCAGCACTACCTATGGCCTAAGGAGTTCGTGATTCACACCGATCATGAGTCCTTGAAACACTTGAAGGGCCAACACAAGCTAAACAAAAGGCATGCGCGATGGGTGGAGTTCATAGAGACATTTCCATACGTCATTCGGTATAAGCAAGGTAAGGAGAACGTAGTCGCCGATGCACTTTCTCGCAGGTATGCCTTACTCTCCACACTTGATGCAAAATTGCTTAGTTTTGAACACATTAAAGAATTATATGCTGAAGACCACGAATTTTGTGAGGAATATAGAGCTTGTGAGAAAATCGCCTCTGGTAAGTTCTTTAGGCTTGATGGATTCCTATTTCGAGAAAATAAGCTATGTGTGCCTAACTGTTCTATGAGGGAGATATTAGTGCAGGAATCACATGGTGGGGGATTAATGGGACATTTTGGAGTTGCAAAGACTTTAGCTATTTTGCAGGAACACTTCTATTGGCCTCACATGAAACGAGATGTCGAACGGATTTGTGGTCGATGTGTCACATGTAAGCAAGCTAAATCCAAAGTGCAGCCCAACGGTTTGTATACTCCTTTACCAATTCCTAGTGAGCCTTGGATTGATATTTCAATGGATTTTGTGTTAGGATTGCCTAGGACTAAACATGGAAGAGATTCAATTTTTGTGGTCGTGGATAGATTTTCTAAAATGGCACATTTTATTCCATGTCACAAAACGGATGACGCTTCACATGTTGCTGTTTTGTTCTTTAGAGAGATTGTGAGATTACATGGCATGCCTAGGACAATTGTTTCAGATAGAGATGCTAAGTTCTTGAGCTATTTTTGGAAGACTTTGTGGTGTAAGTTAGGTACTAAGTTATTGTTTTCCACTACTTGTCATCCACAAACTGATGGTCAAACTGAAGTAGTAAATAGGACTTTGTCTACTCTATTGAGGTCAATCATTAGAAAGAACATCAAGACATGGGAAGAATGTTTACCACATGTTGAGTTTGCATATAATAGAGCTGTTCATTCTGCTACCAAATTTTCGCCATTTGAAATTGTGTATGGGTTTAATCCTTTAACTCTATTGGATTTATCTCCTTTACCTTTGACGGAGCACATTAATTTAGATGGCAAAAAGAAAGCTGATTTTGTGAAGCAGATTCATGACAAAGCAAGACTCAACATTGAGCGTAGAACGGAGCAATATGCCACACAAGCCAACAAGGGACGTCGCAATCTGGTTTTTGAACCCGAAGATTGGGTTTGGCTGCATATGAGAAAAGAAAGATTCCCGGCAAAAAGACGTTCCAAATTGCTCCCAAGAGGAGATGGTCCTTTCCAAGTCCTCGAGCGTATCAATGACAACGCTTACAAGCTAGATTTACCTGGTGAGTACAATGTAAGTGCCACTTTTAATGTTACTGATTTGAGTCCTTTTGATGTAGGTGATGATTTGAGGGCAAATCCTTTTCAAGAGGAGGGGAATGATGGAGACCAAGGCACCGCTTCGAAGGATCTCATTTAAGTACCAATTGGGCCAGTTACGAGAGCACAAGTAAAGAAGTTTAAAGATGTACTCAACGGACTCATCCAAGAGATATGGGCTCAAGCAAATTCGTGGAGGCCCATTGAGCATGATTCACGTGGGCAGCAAAGAATCGTCACCTTGATTCAAGTTCTAGAAGGATCCGGTCAAGGCTAAGAATTGGCAAGAAATATTTTGGGTTTATTCTAGAAGGATCGTGATGCACGACACAATTTACTATTTAATTATTGCAATTTATTATTTTTGGTATTTTTATGTAAAAAAACGTTATTTTAGGTTTAGGTGATTTATTTCCTTGTTTTTAGGTGCATTTAATACTTTTTAGGTCAAATTTGATTCCTGATATGGTTAGGTATCAATTAGGAGTTTTTTTAGAATATATTTTCTTGTCTGTCAAGTTTTATGGAGCCCTTAAATAGGCTCCTAAGTTTGTAAACGTTTTTGGAAGACATTTTTTTTAATATTCATAAAAACTTGTGAGGTTTATTCTCTTTGGTTCTTTGAAGAACTATTCGAACTTATCGGGATTTCCCGTGGCGTTCATCTTGACTTATCAAACGGAGTTTCCACCACCGTTTGTGGCGTCTTCCTTATACCGAGGTTCTTGTTTGTCATAAACAACGGGTTGTGAGGTCTTCCATTCAAATCTGTCCATAGAACGATCTTGGGTTCCCTTTCGTTGTTGGGTCTCGTTATTCTTGACGGGGTTCACATCAGCAGGTCAAGTAGGAACAAAAGTCGGTGCGAAATTCTTTTTTCCTCTTTCTTAGCCTGTCCGGGCCCAGTTTGGCCAAAAATAAAGCCAAATTGATGGTTTTAAATTTTTTGAATTTTTATACTATTTTTTTGGGAATTTTCTAGCCTGGGTCGAGTAAGAATGGAAATCAATATGAAATTTTTTTTTCCTCTTTCTCTGCATGACCAGGCCCGGATTGGCTAGAAATATAGCCAAAATGAAGTTTTATAATTTTTTGAAGTTTTACACTATTTTTTTGGAAATTCTCCAGCCCGGGTAGAGTATGAACGGAAATCGGTGCAAAATTTCTATTTCCTCTTTCTCAAACTGTCCTGGCCTGGTTTGGCTAGAAATAAAGCCAGAATTATATTTTTTAATTTTTGTGAATTTTTATACTATTTTTTTGGGAATTCTCTAGTGCCAGTCTTGTACGAACGGTAGTTGGTGCGAATTTTTTTTTCCTCTTTCTCAACCTGCCTAGGCCCAGTTTGGCTAAAAATAAACCCAAAATGATTTTTTTTTTTGTAATTTTTTGAATTTTTATAGTATTTTTTTGGGAATTCTCTAGAGCGGGTCAAGTAGGAACGGAAATTGGTGCGAATTTTTTTTGCTTTTTCTCGGCATGTCCGGGCTCAGTTTGGCTAGAAATAAAGCTAAAATGATGTTTTTTTTTTAATTTTTTTTATTTTATTTTTTTGGGAATTCTCTAGCCCGAGTTAGGTAGGAACGGAAATTAGTACGAAATATTTTTTTACCCTCCCTCTCAGCCTATCCAGGCCCAGTTTGGATAGAAATAATGCCAACATGACATTTTTGATTTTTTATTTTGATTTTAATACTATTTTATTGGGAATTTTCTAGCGCGGGTCAAGTAGGAACGAAAGTCGGTGTGAAATTCTTTTTTCCTCTTTCTTAGCCTGTCCGGGCTCAGTTTGGCCAAAAATAAAGCCAAATTGATGGTTTTTAATTTTTTGAATTTTTATACTATTTTTTTGGGTATTTTCTAGCCTGGGTCAAGTAGGAACGGAAATCAATATGAAATTTTTTTTTTCCTCTTTCTCGGCATGACCAGGCCCGGATTGGCTTGAAATATAGCCAAAATGAAGTTTTATAGTTTTTTGAATTTTTACACTATTTTTTTGGAAATTCGCCAGCCCGGGTAGAGTATGAACGGAAATCGGTGCAAAATTTCTATTTCTTCTTTCTCGACCTGTCCTGGCCTGGTTTGGCTAGCAATAAAGCCAGAATTATATTTTTTAATTTTATGAATTTTTATACTATTTTTTTGGGAATTCTCTAGTGCGAGTCTTGTAGGAACGGTAATCGGTGCGGAATTTTTTTTCCTCTTCCTCCACCTGCCCAGGCCTGTTTTGGCTTAAAATAAACCCAAAATGATGTTTTTTAATTTTTTGAATTTTTATACTGTTTTTTTGGGAATTCTCTAGTGTGGGTCAAGTAGGAACGAAAATCGGTGCGAATTTTTTTTTCCTCTTTCTCGGCATTTCTGGGCTCAGTTTGTCTAGAAATAAAGCCAAAATGATGTTTTTTAATTTTTTGAATTTTTATACTTTTTTTTTTTTTTTTTTGAGAATTTTCTGGCCCGGGTCGAGTAGGAAAGGAATTCACTACAAAATTTTTTTTTCCTCTTTCTGGGCATGTCCGGGCTCTGTTTGGCTAGAAATAAAGCAGAAATGATGTTTTTAAATTTTTAAAATTTTTATATTATATTTTTCGGATTTCTCTACCCGTGTCGAGTAGGAAAAAAAATTGGTACGGAATTTTTTTTTCCCTCTCTTCTCATCCTATCCAGGCCCAGTTTGGCTAGAAATAAAGCCTTTTGATGTTTTTTAATTTTTATAGTATTTTTTGGAAATTCTCTTACCCGGGTTAAGTACGAACAGAAATCAGTGCAAATTTTTTTTTCCCTCTTTCTCGTCCTGTCCAGGCCTGGTTTGGCTAAAAATAAAGCTAGAATGATGTTTTTTTTATTTTTTTGAATTTTTATACTATTTTTTTGGGAGTTCTCTAGCACAGGTCGAGTAGGAACGGAAATCGGTGCGAAATTTTTTTCCCTATTTCTAAGCCTGTCCAGGCCCAGTTTGGCTAAAAAAAAAGGCCAAAATGATGTGTTTTAATTTTTTGACATTTTATATTATTTTAGTGGGAAGTTTTTAAGCCCAATTCGAGTTGGAACGGAAATCGATACGAAATTTTTTTTTCCTCTTTCTCAGCATGACTGGGCCTGGTTTGGCAAGAAATAAAGCCAAAATGATTTTTTTTTTTTTTTGAATTTTTACATTATTTTTTTGAGATTTCTCTAGCCCAGGTCGAGTAGGAACGAATATCGGTTTGAAATTTTTTTTCATCTTTCTTAGCCTGTCTAGACCAGGTTTGGCAAGAAATAAAGCCAGAATGATGTTTTTTAATTTTTTGAATTTTTTAACTATTTTTTTGGGAATTCTCTAGAACACCAAGTAGGAAAGGAAATCAGTACGAAATTTTTTTTCCTACTACTTGGCATGTTTGGGCCTGGTATGGTTAAAAATAAAGCCAGAATGATGTTTTTTAATTTTAATTTTTTAATTTTTATACTATATTTTTGGGAATTCTCTTGCCCGGGTCGAGTATGAATGGAAATCGGTGCAAAATTTTTTTTCGTCTTTCCCAGCCTGTCCTGGCCCGGTTTGGCTTGAAATAAAGCCAGAATAATAATTTTTTTTAATTTTCTGAATTTTTATACTATTTTTTGGGGAATTCTCTAGCGTGGGTTGAGTAGGAAAGGAAATCAGTGCGAAACTTTTTTTCTTCTTTCTTGGACTGTCCGTGCCTTGTTTGAATTGAGACAAAGCCAAAATGACGTTTTTTTTTTTGTTTTTTTTTTTTAATTTTTATATTATTTTTTTGGGATTTCTCTAGCCCAAGTTAGGAAGGAACGGAAATTAGTACGAAATATTTTTTTCCCTCTCTCTCATCCTATCCAGGCCCAGTTTGGCTAGAAATAATGCAAGAATGACGTTTTTTTTTTTTTTTCTTAATTTTTATACTATTTTTTTTGGAATTCTCTGGCGCAGGTCGAGCAGGAATGGAAATCGGTGCGAAATTCTTTTTTCCTCTTTTTTAGCCTGTGCAGGCCCGGTTTGGCCAAAAATAAAGCCAAAAATGATATTTTTTAATTTTTTAAATTCTTATACTATTTTTTTGGGAATTTTCTAGCCTGGGTAGAGTAAGAACGGAAATCGGTACGAAATTTTTTTTTCCTCTTTCTTAGCATGACCAGGCCCGGATTGGCTAGAAATATAGCCAAAATAAAGTTTTATAATTTTTTGAATTTTTATAGTATTTTTTTTTTAGATTTCTCTAGCCCAAGTCGAGTAGGAACGGAAATCAGTTCAAAGTTTTTTTTTTCCTCTTTCGCGCCCTGTCCAGGCCCAGATGGCTAGAAATAAAGCCCAAATGAAGTTTTATAATTTTTTGAATTTTTATAATAATTTTTTGGGAATTCGCCATCCCGGGTAGAGTATGAACGGAAGTCGGTGCGAAATTTTTTTTCCTCTTTCTCGGCCTGTCCGAACCTGGTTTGGATAGAAATAATGCCAAAATGATGTTTTTAAATTTTTTGATCTTTTATGCTATTTTTTTGGGAATTATCTAGTGCGGGTTGAGTATGAACGGAAATCGGTGCGAAATTTTTTTTCCTCTTTCTCAGCCTGTCTAGGAAAAATAAAGGCAAAATTATGTTTTTTAATTTTTTTGAAATTTTATATTATTTTAGTGGGAATTTTCTGGCTCGAGTCTAGTTGGAATGGAAATTGGTACGAAATTTTTTTTTCCTCTTTCTCAGCATGAGCTTGGTTTGGCAAGAAATAAAGCCAAAAAATGATTTTTTTTTTTTAATTTTTCAAATTTTTATATTAGTTTTTTGGGATTTCTCAACCCAGGTCGAGTAGGAACGGAAATCAGTACGAATTTTTTTTTTCTTCTTTCTCGGATTTTCCGGGCCCTGTTTGAATAGTGATAAAACCAAAATGATGTTTTTTTTTTAATTTTTTTAACTTTTATATTATTTTTTTGGGATTTCTCTACTCCGAGTCAAGTAGGAACGGAAATTAGTACGAAATATTTTTTTCCCACTCTCTCATCCTTTCCTAGCCCAGTTTGGGTAGAAATAATGCCAAAATGATGTTTTTTAATTTTTTGAATTTTTATACTATTTTTTTGGAATTCTCAAGCATGGGTCGAGTAGGAACAGAAATTAGCACGAAATTCTTTGCTATTTATCAGCCTGTCAGTGCCCGATTTAGCTAAAAATAAAGCCAGATGATGTATTTTAATTTTTTTTTAATTTTTATACTATTTTTTTGGGAATTCTCTAGTGCGAGTCGAGTACGAACCGAAATCGATGTGAAATTCTTTTTCCCTCTTTCTTAGCCTATCTAGGCCCAGTTTGGCTAAAAATAAAGCAAAATGATTTTTTTTTTTTAATTTTTTGAATTTTTATACTATTTTTTTGGGAATTTTCTAGCCACGGTCGAGTAGGAATGGAAATCAGTGCGAAATTTGGTTTTCACTTTCTCAGCATGACCAGGCCCGGATTGGCTAGAAATAAAGACAAAATGAAGTTTAATTTTTTGAATTTTTATAGTATTTTTTTGAGAATTCTCTACCCTAGGTCAAGTAGGAACGGAAGTCAATACAAAGTTTTTTTTCACTCTTTCTCGTCCTGTCCAGGCCCAGATGGGGTAGAAATAAAGCCGAAATGAAGTGTTATAATTTTTTGAATTTTTATAGTATTTTTTTGGGAATTGGCCAACCCGGGTAGAGTATGAACGGAAATCGGGGCAAAAATTTTTTTTCCTCTTTCTCGACCTGTCCAGGCCTGGTTTGGCTAGAAATAAACCCAGAATTATGTCTTTTTTAATTTTATGAATTTTTATACTGTTTTTTGTTTTTTTTTGGGAATTCTATAGCGCAAGTCTTGTAGGAACTATAATTGGTGCGAAATTTTTTTTACCTCTTTCTCAAACTGTCCAGGCCTGGTTCGGCTAAAAATAAACCCAAAATGATGTTTTTTAATTTTTTGAATTTTTATAATATTTTTTTGGGAATTCTCTAGCGCGAGTCTAGTGGGAAAGGAAATTGGTGCGAATTTTTTTTTTTCCTGTTTCTCGGTTTGGCCAGAAATAAAGCCAAAATTATGTTTTTTACTTTTTTGAATTTTTATACTATTTTTTTTTTTTTGTAATTCTCTTGCCCGGGTCGAGTATGAATGGAAATTGGTGCGAAATTTTTTTTCCTCTTTCTCTGCCTGTCCCAACTGGGTTTAGATAGAAATAACACCAAAATGATGTTTTTAAAATTTTTGAATTTTTATACTAATTTTTTGGGAATTCTCTAGCGCCGGTCAGGTATGTATGGAAATCGGTGCAAATTTTTTTTTTCCCCTTTCGCGGCCTGTCCTGACCTGGTTTGGCTAGAAATAACACCAAAATGATGTTTTTTAGTTTTCTGGATATTTATGTTTTTTTTTTTTTTTTTTTTTTGGATTTCTCTAGCATTAGTCAACGGAAATGGGTTCAAAATTTTTTTTTTTCATCTTATTCGGCCTATCCTGGCCCGATTTGGCTAGAAATAAAGCCAGGATAATGTTTTTTAACTTTTAGAATTTTTATATTATTTTTTCGGGAATTCTCTAGCGCAGGTCGAGTAGGAAAGGAAATCGGTGCTAAATTTTTTTTTTCGTCTTATTCAGCCTGTCCTGGCCCAGTTTAGCTTGAAATAAAGCCAGAACAATGTTTTTTAATTTTTAGAATTTGTATACTATTTTTTCGGGAATTCTCTACCGCGGGACAAGTAGGAAAGGAAATTGGTGCAAATTTTTTTTCCCCTCTTTCTCTGCCTGTCTAGGCCCGGTTTGGCTAAAAATAAAGGCAAAATTATGTTTTTTTTTTTTTTTACAAATTTTTATGCTATTTTTTTAGGAATTTTCTCGCCCGGATCGAGTAGGAATAGAAATCGATACGATATTCTTTTTCCCTCTTTCTTGGCCTGTCAAGGCCCGATTTGGCTAGAAAAAAGCTGAAATGATTTTTACTTTTTTGAATTTTATACTTTTTTTTTTTTTTTTTTTTGTAATTCTCTTGCCCGGGTCGAGTATGAACGGAAATCGGTGCGAAATTTTTTTTCCTCTTTCTCAGCCAGTCCCAACCTGGTTTGCATAGAAATAACGCCAAAATTATGTTTTTAAATTTTTTGAATTTTTATACTATTTTTTTGGGAATTCTCTAGCGCGGGTAGTGTATGAACGAAAATCGGTGCGAAATTTTTTTTTCCTCATATTCGGCCTATCCTGGCCCGGTTTGGCTAGAAATAAAGCCAGAATAATGTTTTTTAATTTTTAGAATTATTATACTATTTTTTCGGGAAATCTCTACCGCGGGTTGAGTAGGAAAGGAAATCGGTGCAAAATTTTTTTTTCCCCTTTCTCAGCCTGCTTGGCCCGGTTTAGCTAAAAATAATGGCAAAATTACTTTTTTTTATTTATTTTTTTTTATAGTATTTTTTTGGGAATTTTCTAGCCCGGGTCGAGTAGGAACAGAAATTGATGCGATATTCTTTTCCCTATTTCTCGGCCAGTTAGGGCCCGGTTTGGCTAGAAGTTAAACCAAAATGATGTTTTTTTTTTTTTTTGAATTTTTATACTATTTTTTTCGGAATTCTCTAGCGCGGGTCGGGTATGAACGGAAATCGGTGCAAAATTTTTTTTCCTCTTTCTTGGCCTATCCCAACCTAGTTTGGCTAGAAATAAAGCCAAAATGATGTTTTTCGGTAATTTGAATTTTTATACTATTTTTTTCAGAATTTTCTAGCTCGGGTCGAGTAGGAACGGAAATCGGTACGAAATTTTTTTTTTCCCTTCTTTCTCGGGTTGTCCGAGCCCTTTTTGAATAGAGATAAAGCCAAAATGATGTTTTTCAATTTTTTTTTAATTCTTATATTATTTTTTTCGGATTTCTCTAGCCTAAGTCAGGCAGGAACGGAAATTAGTACGAAATATTTTTTTCCCTCTCTCTTATCCTATCCAGGCCCAGTTTGGCTAGAAATAATGCCAGAATGACTTTTTTTTTTTTTTTTAATTTTTATATATTTTTTTGGGAATTCTCTAGCGCGGGTCGAGTAGGAACAAAAATCGGTGCGAATTTTTTTTTTCCTCTTTCTTAGCTTTTCCAGGCCCGTTTTGGCCAAAAATAATGCCAAAATGATATTCTTTAATTTTTTGAATTTTAATACTAAATTTTTGGGAATTTTCTAGCCTGAGTCGAGTAGGAACGGAAATCAGTACGAAATTTGTTTTCCTCTTTCTCGGCATGACCAGGCCCGGATTGGCTTGAAATAAAGCCAAAATGAAGTCTTATAGTTTTTTGAATTTTACAGTATTTTTTTGAGAATTCTCTGGTCTCGGTCGAGTAGGAACGGAAATCAGTACAAAGTTTTTTTTCCGCTCTTCCTCATCCTGTCCAGGCCTAGATGGGCTGGAAATAAAGCCAAAATGAAGTTTATACTTTTTTGAACTTTTATAGTATTTTTTTGGTAATTCGCCAGCCTGGGTAGAGTATGAACCGAAATCGGGCTGAAATTATTTTTTCCTCTTTCTCGACCTGTCCAGGCCTGGTTTGGCTAGAAATAAAGCTAGAATTATGTTTTTTAATTTTATGAATTTTATACTATTTTTTTGGGAATTCTCTAGCGAGAGTCTTGTAGGAACGGTAATCGGTGCGAAATTTTTTTTACCTCTTTCTCAACCTGTCCAGGCCTGGTTTGGTTAAAAATAAACCCAAAATGATGTTTTTTTAATTTTTTGAATTTTTAAATTATTTTTTTGGGAATTCTCTAGCGCGGGTCTAGTGGGAAAGGAAATCGGTGCAATTTTTTTTTTCCTGTTTCTTGGCATGTCTGGGCTCGGTTTGGCTGGAAATAAAGCAAAAATGATGTTCTTTACACTTTTTGAATTTTTAAACTGTTTTTTTTCTTGTAATTCTCTTGCCCGGGTCGAGTAGGAACGGAAATCGGAAGGATTTTTTTTTTTCCATCTTTCTCGTGTTGTCCGGGCCCTGTTTGAACAGAGATAAAGCCAAAATTGATTTTTTTTAATTTTTACATTATTTTTTTAGGGATTTCCTTAGCCTGAGTCAGGTAGGAACGGAAATTAGTAGTAAATATTTTTTTCCCTCTCTCTCATCCATCGTCGTGTACGAACGGAATCGGTGCGAAATTTTTTTTTCCTCTTATTCGGCCTGTCCTGGCCGGGTTTGGCTCAAAATAAAGCCAGAATAATGTTTTTTAATTTTTAGAATTTTTATACTATATTTTCAGGAATTCTCTAGCGCGGGTTGACTAGGAAAGGAAATTGGAGTGGAATTTTTTTTTCCTCTTTCTCAGCCTGTCTAGGCCCGGTTTGGCTTAAAATAGAGGCAAAATTATGTTTTATTTATTTATTTTTATTTAATTTTTATACTATTTTTTTGAGAATTTTCTGGCCCAGACCGAGTAGGAGAACATAAATCGATAAGATATTCTTTTCCCTCATTCTCAGTCTATTAGGGCCTCGTTTGGCTAGAAATAAAACCAAAATGATGTTTTTTACTTTTTTGAATTTTTATACAATTTTTTTTTTTTTTTTTTTTGTAATTCTCTTGCCCGGGTCGAGTTTCATCGGAAATCAGTGGGAAATTTGTTTTTCCTCTTTCTCGGCCTATCCTCGACCCAGTTTGGCTAGAAATAAAGCCAAAATTATGTTTTTCAGTTTTTTTTTTTTTTTTTTTTTTATACTAATTTTTTGAGAATTTTCTTGCCCAGGTCGTGTTGTAACGGAAATCAGTGCGAATTTTTTTTCCCCTTTCTCGGCCTGTCCCAACCTGGTTTGGGTAGAAATAAAGCCAAAATGATGTTTTTCAATTTTTTGAATTTTTATACTATTTTTTTGAGAATTCTCTAGTGCGGGTCGAGTATGAACCGAAATCGGTGCGAATTTTTTGTTCCTCTTTCTCAGCCTGTCTAGGCTCGGTTTGGGAAAAAATAGAGGCAAAATTATGTTTTTTTTTAATTTTTTTTAATTTTTTGCTATTTTTTTGGAAATTTTCTAGCCCAGGTCGATTAGGAACAGAAATCAATACGATGTTCTTTTCCCTCTTTCTCGGCCTGTCAAGGCCCGGTTTGGCTAGAACTAAAACTAAAATGATGTTTTTTACTTTTTTGAATTTTTATACAATTTTTTTTTTTTTATAATTCTCTTGCCCAGGTTGAGTTTCATTGGAAATCGGTGGGAAATTTTTTTGTCCTCTTTCTCGGCCTATCCTGACCCAGTTTGGCTAGAAATAAGGCCAAAATGATGTCTTTTAGTTTTTTTTTTTTTTTTTTTTAAATTTTTATACTAATTTTTTTGAGAATTTTCTAGCCCAGGTCGACTGGGAACGGAAATCAGTGCGAAATTTTTTTTTTCCCTTTCTCAGCCTGTCCTGACCTAGTTTGGCTAGAAATAATGCCAAAATGCTGTTTTTTAAGTTTTCTGAGTATTTATATATATTTTTTATGGATGTCTCTAGCATTGGTCGTGTATGAACGGCAATCGGTGCGAAACTTTTTTTTTTCCTCTTATTCGGCCTGCCCTGGCCTGTAGCCTAGAAATAAAGCCAGAATAATGTTTTTTATTTTTAGAATTTTTATACAATTTTTTCGGGAATTCTCTAGCGTGGGTCGAGTAGGAAAGGAAATCGGTGCGAAATTTTTTTTTTCTCTTTCTCAGCCTGTCAAGGCCTGGTTTGGCTAAAAATAAAGGTAAAATTATGTTTTTTTTTTCTTTTTTTTTTAAATTTTTATACAATTTTTTATGCGAATCCCGTCAAGAATAATGAGACCCAACAACGAAAGGGAACCCAAGATCGTTCTATGGACAGATTCTAATGGAAGACCTCGACCCGTTGTTTATGACAGAGAAGAACCTCGGTATAAGGAAGACGCCACAAACGGTGGTGGGAACTCTGTTTGATAAGTCGAAATGAACGCCACGGGAAATCCCGATAAGTCCGAATAGTTATTCAAAAAACTAAAGAGAATAAACCTCACAAGTTTTATGAATATTCAATGTCTGCGTTTTCCATTGCTTATGCACCTATTTAAAGGGCTGAACATTACAAGAAAAAAAACCCTAACATAGAAAACCTAATTGAGGCTGAAAAAAATGGGTAAGGAAAGAAATCCTTACCTTCTTAAAACACACAAGACATATAAGGCAATAAAGGCTAGATGCCCATCTTCCTAATCAATGCTAAAATAAATCCCTACTTGCCAAAAAAAAAAAAAAAAGCCACTAAAATAGGAAAGAAGAGCTGGACATCCAGAGTCATATAGAAGGAAACAAAAGACAACATAAATGAAAAGAAAGTGACGCCTAGAATAGCCATGCAATCCTCTTACCAATTCTTAGCCTTGACCGGATCCTTCTAGAACTTGAATCAAGGTAATGATTCTTTGATGCCCACATGGATCATGCTCAATGGGCCTCCACGAATTTGCTTGAGACCATAACTCTTGGATGAGTCTGTTGAGTACATCCTTGAACTTCTTTGCTCGTGCTCTCGTAACCGGCCCAATTGGTACTTGAACGAGATCCTTCGAAGTGGTGCCTTGATCTCCATCATTCCCCTCCTCTTGAAAAGGATTTACCCTCAAATCATCACCTACATCAAAATGAATCAAAATGACTCAAATCAGTAACATTAAAAGTGGCATTTACATTGTACTCACCAGGTAAATCTAGCTTGTAAGCGTTGTCATTGATACGCTCGAGGACTTGGAAATGACCATCTCCTCTTGGGAGCAATTTGGAAAGTCGTTTCGCCGGGAATCTTTCTTTTCTCATATACAGCCAAACCCAATCTCCGGGTTCAAAAACCAGTTTGCGACGTCCCTTGTTGGCTTGTGTGGCATATTGCTTCGTTCTACGCTCAATGTTGAGTCTTGCTTTCTCATGAATCTGCTTCACAAAATCAGCTTTCTTTTTGCCATCTAAGTTAATGTGCTCCGTCAAAGGTAAAGGAGATAAATCCAATGGAGTTAAAGGATTAAAACCCATACACAATTTCAAATGGCGAAAATTTGGTAGCAGAATGAATAGCTCTATTATATGCAAACTCAACATGTGGTAAACATTCTTCCCATGTTTTGATGTTCTTTCTAATGATTGCCCTCAATAGGGTAGACAAAGTCCTATTTACTACTTCAGTTTGACCATCAGTTTGTGGATGACAAGTAGTGGAAAACAATAGCTTAGTACCTAGCTTACACCACAAAGTCTTCCAAAAATAGCTCAAGAACTTAGCATCTCTATCCGAAACAATTGTCCTAGGCATGCCATGTAATCTCACAATCTCTCTAAAGAACAAATCAGTAACATGCGAAGCGTCATCTGTTTTGTGACATGGAATTAAATGTGCCATTTTAGAAAATCTATCCACGACCACAAAAATTGAATCTCTTCCATGTTTAGTCCTAGGCAATCCTAACACAAAATCTATTGAAATATCAATCCAAGACTCATTAGGAATTGGTAAAGGAGTATACAAACCGTTGGGCTGCACTTTAGATTTAGCTTGCTTACATGTGACACATCTACCACAAATCCGTTCGACATCTCGTTTCATGTAAGGCCAATAGAAGTGTTTTTGCAAAATAGCTAAAGTCTTTGCAACTCCAAAATGTCCCATTAATCCCCCACCATGTGATTCCTGCACTAATAACTCCCTCATAGAACAATTAGGCACACATAGCTTATTTTCTCGAAATAGGAATCCATCAAGCCTAAAGAACTTACCAAAGGCGATTTTCTCACAAGCTTAATATTCCTCACAAAATTTGTGGCCTTCAGCATATAATTCTTTAATGTGTTCAAAACCAAGTAATTTTGCATCAAGTGTGGACAGTAAGGCATACTTGAAAAAAAGTGCATCGGCGACTACATTCTCCTTACCTTGCTTGTACGGAATGACATTTGGAAACGTCTCTATGAACTCCACCCATCGCGCATGCCTTTTGTTTAGCTTGTGTTGGCCCTTCAAGTGTTTCAAGGACTCATGATCGGTGTGAATCACGAACTCCTTAGGCCATAGGTAGTGTTGCCACGTCTCTAAAGCCCGAACCAATGCATACAACTCCTTGTCATAAGTTGGGTAGTTTAAGGCTGCCCCGCTGAGTTTCTCGCTGAACTAAGCAATTGGTCGTCCTTCTTGCATAAGAACGACGCCTATACCAATACCTGAAGCATCACATTCTCTTTCTTAGCCTGTCTATGCCTGGTTTGGCTAAAAATAAAGGCAACATTATGTTTTTTTTTTTTTTTTTTTTTAATTTTTATACAATTTTTGATGTGAACCCCGTCAAGATTAACGAGACCCAACAACGAAAGGGAACCCAAGATCGTTCTATGGACAGATTCGAATGGAAGACCTCGACCTGTTGTTTATGACAAACAAGAACCTCGGTATAAGGAAGACGCCTCAAACGGTGGTGGGAACTTCGTTTGATAAGTCGAGATGAACGCCACAGGAAATCCCGATAAGTCCGAATAGTTCTTCAAAGAACTAAAGAGAATAAACCTGACAAGTTTTATGAATATTCACTGTCTGCGTTTTCCATTGCTTACGCACCTATTTAAAGGGCTGAACATTACAAGAAAAAAAAACCCTAACATAGAAAACCTAATTAAAGCTGGAAAAAAATGGGTAAGGAAAGAAATCTGTACCTTCCTAAAACACACAAGACGTATAAGGCAATAAAGACTAGATGCCCATTTTCCCAATCAATGCTAAAATAAATCCCAACTGGCCAAAAAAAAAAAAAAAAAAAGACACTAAAATAGGAAAGAAGAGCTGGACGTCCAGAGTCATATAGAAGGAAACAAAAGACAACAAAAATGAAAAGAAAGTAGCGCCTAGAATAGCCATGCAATCCGATCCTTCTAGAATAGCCATGCAATTCTCTTGCCAATTCTTAACCTTGACCGGATCCTTCTAGAACTTGAATCAAGGTGATGATTCTTTGATGCCCACGTGGATCATGCTCAATAGGCCTCCACGAATTTTCTTGAGCCCATAACTCTTGGATGAGTCCGTTGAGTACATCCTTGAACTTCTTTGCTCGTGCTCTCGTAACCGGCCCAATTGGTACTTGAACGAGATCCTTCGAAGCGATGCCTTGATCTCCATCAATTTTTTTGGGAATTTTCTAACCTGGGTCGAGTAGGAACAGAAATCAATACAATATTCTTTTCCCTCTTTCTCGGCCTGTCAGGACCCGGTTTGGATAGAAACAATGCCAAAATGATGTTTTTAAATTTTTTGAATTCTTATACTATTTTTTTGGATATTCTCTAGCGTGGGACGAGTATGAACAAAAATCGGTGCGAAATTTTTTTTTCCTCTTTCTCGGCTTGTCCCAACCTGGTTTGGCTAGAAATAACACCAAAATGATGTTCTTTAGTTTTTTGAATATTCATAGTATTTTTTTTTTGGATTTCCTTAGCATTGGTAGTGTATGAACGGAAATCGGTGTGAATTTTTTTTTTCCTCTTATTCGGCCTGTCTTGGCCCGGTTTGGCTAGAATTAAAGCCAGAATAATGTTTTTTAATTTTTAGAATTTTTATACTTTTTTTTGGATATTCTCTAGCGCAGGTCGAGTAGGAAAGGAAATCGGTGCGAATTTTTTGTTCCTCTTTCTCAGCCTGTCTAGGCCCCGGTTTGGCTAAAAATAAAGGCAAAATTATGTTTTGATTTTTTTAATTCTTTTAAATTTTTATGCTATATATTTGAACATTTTCTAGCCCAGGTCGAGTAGGAACAGAAATCGATATGATATTCTTTTCCCTCTTTCTCGGCCTGTCAGGGCTCGATTTGGCTGGAAATAAAACCAAAATGGTGTTTTTTACTTTTTTGAATTTTTATACTATTTTTCTGAGAATTTTCTAGCCCTAGTCGAGTAGGAACGGAAATCGATTTAGTTTTCTGAATATTCATAGTATTTTTTTTTGGATTTCCTTAGCATTGGTAGTGTATGAACGGAAATCGGTGTGAATTTTTTTTTTCCTCTTATTCGGCCTGTCTTGGCCCGGTTTGGCTAGAAATAAAGCCAAAATAATGTTTTTTAATTTTTAGAATTTTTATACTATTTTTTCGGGAATTCTCTAGCGCGGGTTGAGTAGGAAAGGAAATCGGTGCGAAAATTTTTTTTTTCTCTTTCTCAGCCTGTCTAGGCCCAGTTTGGCCAAAAATAAAAGCAAAATTATGTTTTTTTTTTTTAATTTTTATACATTTTTTTTGGGAATTTTCAAGCCCGGGTCAAGTAGGAACATAAATCAATACGATATTCTTTTCCCTCATTCTCAGTCTGCCAGGCGGTTTGGCTAGAAATAAAACAAAAATGATGTTTTTTACTTTTTTGAATTTTTATACAATTTTTTTTTTTTTTGTAATTCTCTTGCCCGGGTCGAGTTTCAACGAAAATCGGTGGGAAATTTTTTTTTCCTATTTCTGGGCCTATCCCCGACCTAGTTTGGCTAGAAATATAGCCAGAATTATGTGTTTCAGTTTTTTTTACTTTTTATACTAATTCTTTGAGAATTTTCTAGCCCAGGTAGTGTGGTAACGGAAATCGGTGCGAATTTTTTTTTTCCTCTTATTCGGCCTGTCCTGGCCCGGTTTGGCTAGAATTAAAGCCAGAATAATGTTTTTTAAATTTTAGAATTTTTATACTTTTTTTCGGATATTCTCTAGCGCAGGTCGAGTAGGAAAGGAAATTGGTGCGAATTTTTTGTTCCTTTTTCTCAGCCTGTCTAGGCCTGGTTTGGCTAAAAATAAAGGCAAAATTATGTTTGTTTTTTATTTTTATGCTATTTTTTTGGAAATTTTTTAGCCCGGGTCAAGTAGGAACATAAATCGATACGATATTCTTTTCCCTGTTTCTCGGCCTTTCAGGGCTCGGTTTGGCTGGAAATAAAACCAAAATGGTGTTTTTTACTTTTTTGAATTTTTATACTATTTTTCTGAGAATTTTCTAGCCCTGGTCGAGTAGGAACGTCAATCGGTACGATTTTTTTTTTCTTCTTTCACGGATTGTCTGGGCCCTGTTTGAATAGTGATAAAGCCGAAATGATGTTTTTTAATTTTTTTTATTATTTTTTTTGGGATTTCCTCAAGGCCGAGTAAGGTAGGAATGGAAATTAGTGAGAAATATTTTTTTTCCTTCTTCCTCATCCTTGGTCATGTACGAATGGAATCGGTGCGAATTTTTTTTTTCCTCTTATTCGGCCTGTCCTGGCCTGGTTTGGTTTGAAATAAAGCCAAAAATAATGTTTTTTAATTTTTAGAATTTTTATACTATTTTTTTTGGGAATTCTCTAGCGCGGGTCGAGTAGGAAAGGAAATCGGTGCGAAATTTTTTTTTTTTTTTCTCTTTCTCAGCCTGTCTAGGCCCGGTTTGGCTAAAAATAAAGGCAAAATTATGTTTTTTTTTTAAATTTTTTTTAAAATTTTTATGCTATTTTTTTGGAAATTTTCTAGCCCGGGTCGAGTAGGAACAGAAATCGATACGATATTCTTTTCCCTCTTTCTCATCCTGTCAGGGCTCGATTTGGCTGGAAATAAAACCAAAATGGTGTTTTTTAATTTTTTGAATTTTTGTACTATTTTTCTGAGAATTTTCCAGCCTTGGTCGAGTAGGAACGTAAATCGGTACGAAATTTTTTTTTTTATTCTTTCACGGATTGTCCGGGCCCTGTTTGAATAGTGATAAAGCCGAAATGATGTTTTTTAATTTTTACATTCTTTTTTTGGGATTTTCTCTGGGCCGAGTAAGGTAGGAACGGAAATTAGTACGAAATATTTTTTTCCTTCTCTGTCATCCTTGGTCGTGTACGAACGGAATCGGTGCGAATTTTTTTTCCTCTTATTCGTCCTGTCCTGGCCTGGTTTGGCTCGAAATAAAGCCAAAATATTTTTTTTTAATTTTTAGAATTTTTATACTATTTTTTTGGGAATTCTTTAGTGCGGGTCAAGTAGGAAAGGAAATTGGTGCGAAATTTTTTTTTTTTTTTTTCCCTTTCTCAGCCTGTCTAGGCCCAGTTTGGCTAAAAAATGAAGGCAAAATTATGTATTTTTTTTTCAATTTTTGTGCGCTTTTTTTGAAAATTTTCTAGCCCGGTCGAGTAGGAACAGAAATCAATACGATATTCTTTTCCCTCTTTCTCGGCCTGTCAGGGCTTGATTTGGCTGGAAATAAAACCAAAATGGTGTTTTTTACTTTTTTGAATTTTTATACT
Organism: Quercus gilva; assembly: GCA_023621385.1. Taxonomy (NCBI): domain Eukaryota; kingdom Viridiplantae; phylum Streptophyta; class Magnoliopsida; order Fagales; family Fagaceae; genus Quercus; species Quercus gilva. The sequence continues at coordinate 29,430,251 of CM042480.1, forward strand.
ATTTTTCTGAGAATTTTATAGCCCTGGTCGAGTAAGAACGGAAATCGGTATGAAATTTTTTTTCTTCTTTCACGGATTGTCCAGGCCCTGTTTGAATAGTGATAAAGCCGAAATTATGTTTTCAATTTTTTTTAATTTTTACATTATTTTTTTGGGATTTTCTATAGGCCGAGTAAGGTAGGAACGAAAATTAGTACGAAATATTTTTTTTCCTTCTCTCTCATCCTTGGTCGTGTACGAAACGGAATCGGTGCGAATTTTTTTTTTTGCCTCTTATTCAGCCTGTCCTGGCCTGGTTTGGCTCGAAATAAAGCCAAAATAATGTTTTTTAATTTTTAGAATTTTTACACTATTTTTTCGGGAATTCTCTAGCGCGGGTCGAGTAGGAAAGGAAATCGGTGCGAATTTTTTTTTTCCTCTTTCTCAGCCTGTCTAGGTCCAGTTTGGCTAAAAATAAAAGCAAAATTATGTTTTCTTTTTTTTTTTTTTAATTTTTATACATTTTTTTGGGGAATTTTCTAGCGCGGGTCAATTAGGAACATAAATCAATACGATATTCTTTTCCCTCATTCTCAGTCTGTCAGGGCCCGGTTTGGCTAGAAATAAAACCAAAATGATGTTTTTTACTTTTTAGAATTTTTATACAATTTTTTTTTTTTTTGTAATTCTCTTGCCCGGGTCGAGTTTCAACGAAAATTGGTGGGAAATTTTTTTTTCCTATTTCTGGGCCTATCCCCGACCCAGTTTGGCTAGAAATATAGCCAGAATTATGTTTTTTAGTTTTTTTACTTTTTATACTAATTTTTTGAGAATTTTCTAGCCCAGGTAGTGTGGTAACAGAAATCGGTGCGAATTTTTTTTTTCCTCTTATTCGGCCTGTCCTGGCCCGGTTTGGCTAGAATTAAAGCCAGAATAATGTTTTTTAAATTTTAGAATTTTTATACTTTTTTTCGGATATTCTCTAGCGTAGGTCGAGTAGGAAAGGAAATCGGTGTGAATTTTTTGTTCCTTTTTCTCAGCCTGTCTAGGCTCGGTTTGGCTAAAAATAAAAGCAAAATTATTTTTTTTTTATTTTTTTTTCATTTTTATGCTATTTTTTTGGAAATTTTCTAGCCCGGGTCGAGTAGGAACATAAATCGATACGATATTCTTTTCCCACTTTCTCGGCCTGTCAGGGCTCGGTTTGGCTGGAAATAAAACCAAAATGGTGTTTTTTACGTTTTTGAATTTTTATACTATTTTTCTGAGACTTTTCTAGCCCTAGTCAAGTAGGAACGTCAATCGGTACGAAATTTAAAAAAAAAAAAAAAATTTCTCTTTCTCAGCCTGTCTAGGCCCGGTTTGGCCAAATATAAAAGCAAAATTATGTTTTTTTTTTTTTTTTTTTAATTTTTATACATTTTTTTTGGGAATTTTCTAGCCCAGGTCAAGTAGGAACATAAATCAATACGATGTTCTTTTCCCCCATTCTCAGTCTGTCAGGGCCCAGTTTGGCTAGAAATAAAACCAAAATGATGTTTTTTACTTTTTTGAATTTTTATACAATTTTTTTTTTTGTAATTCTCTTGGCCGGGTCGAGTTTCAACGTAAATCAGTGGGAAATTTTTTTTTCCTATTTCTGGGCCAAACCCCGACCTAGTTTGGCTAGAAATATAGCCAGAATTATGTTTTTTTAGCTTTTTTAATTTTTATACTAATTTTTTGAGAATTTTCAAGCCCAGGTAGTGTGGTAACGGAAATCGGTGCGAAATTTTTTTTTTCCTCTTATTCGGCCTGTCCTGGCCCGGTTTGGCTAGAATTAAAGCCAGAATAATGTTTTTTAAATTTTAAAATTTTTATACTTTTTTTCGGATATTCTCTAGAGCAGGTCGAGTAGGAAAGGAAATGGGTGCGAATTTTTCGTTCCTTTTTCTCAGCCTGTGTAGGCCTGGTTTGGCTAAAAATAAAGGCAAAATTATGTTTTTTTTTTTGTTTTTTTTTTTTATGCTATTTTTTTGGAAATTTTCTAGCCTGGGTCAAGTAGGAACATAAATCGATACGATATTCTTTTCCCTGTTTCTCGGCCTGTCAGGGCTCGGTTTGGCTGGAAATAAAACCAAAATGGTGTTTTTTACTTTTTTGAATTTTTATACTATTTTTCTGAGAATTTTCTAGCCCTGGTCGAGTAGGAACGTCAATCGGTACGATTTTGTTTTTCTTCTTTCATGGATTGTCTTGCCCTGTTTGAATAGTGATAAAGCCGAAATGATGTTTTTTAATTTTTTTAATTTTTATTATTATTCTTTTGGGATTTTCTCAAGGCCTAGTAAGGTAGGAACGGAAATTGGTGAGAAATATTTTTTTCCTTCTCCCTCATCCTCGGTCGTGTACGAACGGAATCGGTGCAAATTTTTTTTTTTCCTCTTATTCGGCCTGTCCTGGCCTGGTTTGGCTCGAAATAAAGCCAAAAATAATGTTTTTTAATTTTTAGAATTTTTGTACTATTTTTTTTGGGAATTCTCTAGCGCGGGTTGAGTAGGAAAGAAATCGGTGCGAATTTTTTTTTTTTTTTTTTTTTCTCTTTCTCAGCCTGTCTAGGCCTGGTTTGGCTAAAAATAAAGGCAAAATTATGTTTTTTCTTTTTTTTTTTTTTTAATTTTAATGCTATTTTTTTGGAAATTTTTTAGCCCGGGTCGAGTAGGAACAGAAATCGATACGATATTCTTTTCCCTCTTTCTCGGCCTGTCAGGGCTCGATTTGGCTGGAAATAAAAACAAAATGGTGTTTTTTTATTTTTTGAATTTTTGTACTATTTTTTTGAGAATTTTCCAGCCCTGGTCGAGTAGGAACGTAAATCGGTACGAAATTTTTTTTTTCTTCTTTCACGGATTGTCAGGGCCCTGTTGGAATAGTGATAAAGCCGAAATGATGTTTTTTCAATTTTACATTGTTTTTTTGGGATTTTCTCTGGGCCGAGTAAGGTAGGAACGGAAATTAGTACGAAATATTTTTTTCCTTCTCTGTCATCCTTGGTCGTGTACGAACGGAATCGGTGCGAGTTTTTTTTTTTTTTTCCTCTTATTCGGCCTGTCCTGGCCAGGTTTGGCTCGAAATAAAGCCAAAATGTTGTTTTTTTATTTTTAGAATTTTTATACTATTTTTTCAGGAATTCTCTAGCGCGGGTCGAGTAGGAAAGGAAATCGGTGCGAAATTTTTTTTTTTTTCTCTTTCTCAGCCTGTCTAGGCCTGGTTTGGCAAAAAAATAAATGCCAAATTATTTTTTTTTTTTTTTTTTTTTTTGGGAATTTTCTAGCCCGAGATGAGCAGGAACTTAAATCAATTCGATATTCTTTTCCCTCATTCTCAGTCTGTCAGGGCCCGGTTTGGCTAGAAATAAAACCAAAATGATGTTTTTTACTTTTTTAAATTTATATACAAATTTTTTTTGTAATTCTCTTGCCCGGGTCGAGTTTCAACGAAAATTGGTGGGAATTTTTTTTTTCCTATTTCTCGACCTATCCCCAACCCAGTTTGGCTAGAAATATAGTGAGAATTTTGTTTTTAATTTTTTTAATTTTTATACTAATTTTTTGAGAATTTTCTAGCCCAGGTTGTGTGGTAACGGAAATCGGTGCAATATTTTTTCCCCTTTCTCGGCCTATCCCGACCGAGTTTGGATAGAAATAAAGCCAAAATAATGTTTTTCAGTTTTTTTGAATTTTTATAATATTTTATTGAGAATTCTCTAGTGCGGGTCGGGTATGAACAGAAATCAGTGCGGAATTTTTTTTTCCTCTTTTTCGGCCTGTCCAGACCTGGTTTGGCTATAAATAACGCCAAAATGATGTTCTTTAGTTTTCTGAATATTCATATTATTTTTTTTTTTTTGGATTTCCTTAGCATTGGTAGTGTATGAACGGAAATCGATGCGAAATTTTTTTTTCCTCTTATTCAGCCTGTCCTGGCCCGGTTTGGCTAGAATTAATGCCAGAATAATTTTTTTTTTAATTTTTAGAACTTTTATACTTTTTTTTGGATATTCTCTAGCGCAGGTTGAGTAGGACAGGAAATCGGTGCGAATTTTTTGTTCCTCTTTCTCGGCCTGTCTAGGCCCGGTTTGGCTAAAAATAAAGGCAAAAAATTATGTTTTTTTTATTTATTTTTACGCTATTTTTTTGAAATTTTCTAGCCCAGGTCGAGTAGGAACAGAAATCGATACAATATTCCTTTCCATCTTTCTCAGCCTGTCAGGGCTCGATTTGGCTGGAAATAAAACCAAATTGGTGTTTTTTACTTTTTTGAATTTTTATATTATTTTTCTTAGAATTTCCTAGCCCTGGTCGAGTAAGAACGGAAATCGATGCGAAATTTTTTTTTTCTTCTTTCACGGATTGTCCGGGCCCACTTTGAATAGTGATAAAGCTGAAATGATGTTTTTTAATTTTTTATTCAATTTTTTTTTGTAATTCTCTTGCCCGGGTCGAGTTTCAACGAAAATCGGTGGGAAATTTTTTTTTCCTATTTGTCGGCCTATCCACGACCCAGTTTGGTTAGAAATAGAGCCAGAATTATGTTTTTTAGTTTTTTTTTTTTCATTTTTATACTAATTTTTTGAGAATTTTCTAGCCCAGGTAGTGTGGTAACGGAAATCGGTGCGAAATGTTTTTCCCCTTTCTTGGCCTGTCCCGACCTGGTTTGGGTAGAAATAAAGCCAAAATAATGTTTTTCTGTATTTTTGAATTTTTATAATATTTTATTGAGAATTCTCTAGTGCGGGTCGGGTATGAACAGAAATCGGTGCGAAATTTTTTTTTCCTCTTTCTTGGCCTGTCCCGACCTGGTTTGGCTACAAATAACGCCAAAATGATGTTCTTTAGTTTTCTGAACATTCATATTATTTTTTTTTTGGATTTCCTTAGCATTGGTAGTGTATGAACGGAAGTCAGTGTGAAATTTTTTTTTCCTCTTATTCAGCCTGTCCTGGACCGGTTTGGTTAGAATTAATGCCAGAATAATGTTTTTTAATTTATAGAATTTTTATACCTTTTTTTGGATATTCTCTTGCGCAGGCCGAGTAGGACAGGAAATCGGTGTGAATTTTTTGTTCCTCTTTCTCGGCCTGTCAAGGCCTAGATTGGCTAAAAATGAAGGCAAAATTATGTTTTTTTTATTTATTTTTACGCTATTTTTTTGAAATTTTCTAGCCCAGGTCAAGTAGGAATAGAAATCGATACAATATTCCTTTCCATCTTTCTCAGCCTGTCAGGGCTCAATTTGGCTGGAAATAAAACCAAATTGGTGTTTTTTACTTTTTTGAATTTTTATACTATTTTTCTTAGAATTTCCTAGCCCTGGTCGAGTAAGAACGGAAATCGATGCGAAATTTTTTTTTCTTCTTTCACGGATTGTCCGGGCCCACTTTGAATAGTGATAAAGCTGAAATGATGTTTTTTAATTTTTTATTCAATTTTTTTTTGTAATTCTCTTGCCCGGGTCGAGTTTCAATGAAAATCGGTGGGAAATTTTTTTTTTCCTATTTGTCGGCCTATCCACGACCCAGTTTGGTTAGAAATAGAGCCAGAATTATGTTTTTTAGTTTTTTTTTTTTTAATTTTTATACTAATTTTTTGAGAATTTTCTAGCCCTGGTAGTGTGGTAACGGAAATCGGTGCGAAATGTTTTTCCCCTTTCTTGGTCTGTCCCGACCTGGTTTGGGTAGAAATAAAGCCAAAATAATGTTTTTCTGTTTTTTTGAATTTTTATAATATTTTATTGAGAATTCTCTAGTGCGGGTCGGGTATGAACAGAAATCGGTGCAAAATTTTTTTTTCCTCTTTCTTGGCCTGTCCCGACCTGGTTTGGCTACAAATAACGCCAAAGTGATGTTCTTTAGTTTTCTGAATATTCATATTATTTTTTTTTTGGATTTCCTTAGCATTGGTAGTGTATGAACGGAAGTCAGTGTGAAATTTTTTTTTCCTCTTATTCAGCCTGTCCTGGACCGGTTTGGTTAGAATTAATGCCAGAATAATGTTTTTTAATTTTTAGAATTTTTATACCTTTTTTTGGATATTCTCTTGCGCAGGCCGAGTAGGACAGGAAATCGGTGTGAATTTTTTGTTCCTCTTTCTCGGCCTGTCAAGGCCTAGATTGGCTAAAAATGAAGGCAAAATTATGTTTTTTTATTTTATTTTTATGCTATTTTTTTGGAAATTTTCTAGCCCGGGTCGAGTAGGAACAGAAATCGATACGATATTCTTTTCCATCTTTCTCGGCCTGTCAGGGCTCGATTTGGCTGCAAATAAAACCAAAATGGTGTTTTTTATTTTTTAAAATTTTTATACTATTTTTCTTAGAATTTTCTAGCCCTGGTCGAGTAGGAACGGAAATCGGTACGATTTTTTTTTTCTTCTTTCGCGGATTGTCTAGGCCCTGTTTGAATAGTGATAAAGCCAAAATGATGTTTTTTTTTCATTTTTATATTATTTTTTGGTATTTTCTCTAGGCCGAGTAAGGTAGGAACGGAAATTAGTATGAAATATTTTTTTCCTTTCTCTCTCATCCTTGGTCGTGTACGTACGGAATCGGTGCGAATTTTTTTTTCCCTCTTATTTGGCCTGTCCTGGCCTGGTTTGGCTCGAAATAAAGCCAAAATAATGTGTTTTAATTTTTAGAATTTTTATACTATTTTTTCGGGAATTCTCTAGCGCGGGTCGAGTAGGAAAGGAAATTGATTTGAAATTTTTTTTTTTCACTTTCTCAGCCTGTCAAGGCACGGTTTGGCTAAAAATAAAAGCAAAATTATGTTTTTTTTTTTTTTTTTTTTATACTTTTTTTTTTGGGAATTTTCTAGCCCAGGTCGAGTAGGAACATAAATCAATACGATTTTCTTTTCCCTCGTTTTCAGTCTGTTAGGGCCCGGTTTGGCTAGAAATAAAACCAAAATGACGTTTTTTACTTTTTTGAATTTTTATACAATTTTTTTTTTTTGTAATTCTCTTGCCTGGGTCGAGTTTCAACGAAAATCGGTGGGAATTTTTTTTTTTTCCTATTTCTCGGTCTATCCACGACCCAGTTTGGTTGGAAATAGAGCCAGAATTATGTTTTTTAGTTTTTTTTTTTAAATTTTTATACTAATTTTTTGAGAATTTTCTAGCCCAGGTAGTGTGGTAATGGAAATCGATGCGAAATTTTTTTCCCCTTTCTCGGCCTGTCTCGACCTGGTTTGGGTAGAAATAAAGCCAAAATAATTTTTTTCAGTTCTTTGAATTTTTATACTATTTTATTGAGAATTCTCTAGTGCGGGTCGGGTATGAATAGAAATCGGTGCGAAATTTTTTTTTCCTCTTTCTCTGCCTGTCCCGACCTGGTTTGGCTAGAAATAACGCTAAAATGATTTTCTTTGGCTTTCTGAATATTCATATTACTTTTTTTTTGGACTTCCTTAGCATTGGTAGTGTATGAACGGAAGTCGGTGCAAAATTTTTTTTTCCTCTTATTCGGCCTGTCCTACCCGGTTTGGCCAGAACTAAAGCCGGAATAATGTTTTTTAATTTTCAGAATTTTTATACTTTTTTTCGGATATTCTCCAGCGCAAGTCGAGTAGGAAAGGAAATCGATGCAAATTTTTTGTTCCTCTTTCTCAGCCGGTCTGGGCCGGTTTGGCTAAAAATAAAGGCAAAATTATGTTTTGTTTTTTTTAATTCTTTTAAATTTTTATGCTATATTTTTGAACATTTTCTAGCCCAGGTCGAGTAGGAACAGAAATCGATACAATATTCTTTTCCCTCTTTCTCGGCCTGTCAGGGCTTGATTTTGCAGGAAATAAAACCAAAATGGTGTTTTTTACTTTTTTGAATTTTCATACTATTTTTCTGAGAATTTCTAGCCCTGGTCGAGTAAGAATGGAAATCGGTACGAAATTTTTTTTTCTTCTTTCACGGATTGTCCGGGCCCTGTTTGAATAGTGATGAAGCCGAAATTCTGTTTTTTAATTTTTTTTAGTTTTTATATTATTTTTTTGGGATTTTCTCTAGGCCGAGTAAGGTAGGAACAGAAATTAGTACGAAATATTTTTTTCCTTCTCTCTCATCCTTGGTCGTGTACAAAACGGAATCGGTGCGAATTTTTTTTTTCCTCCTATTCGGCCTGTCCTGGCCTGGTTTGGCTCGAAATAAAGCCAAAATAATGTTTTTTAATTTTTAGAATTTTTATACTACTTTTTGGGGAATTCTCTAGCGCGGGTCGAGTAGGAAAGGAAATCGGTGCGAAATTTTTTTTTTACTCTTTCTCAGCCTGTCTAGGCCCTGTTTGGCTAAAAATAAAAGCAAAATTATTATTATTTTTTAATTTTTATACATTTTTTTTGGGAATTTTCTAGCCCAGGTCGAGTAGGAGCATAAATCAATACGATATTCTTTTCCCTCATTCTCAGTCTATCAGGGCCCGGTTTGGCTAGAAATAAAACCAAAATGATGTTTTTTACTTTTTTGAATTTTTACACAATTTTTTGTTGTAATTCTCTTGCCCGGGTTGAGTTTCAACGAAAATTGGTGGGAAATTTTTTTTTTTTCCTATTTCTCGGCCTATCCGCGACCGAGTTTGGCTAGAAAAAGAGACAAAATTATGTTTTTTAGTTTTTTTAATTTTTATACTAATTTTTTGAGAAATTTCTCGCCCAGGTATTGTGGTAACGGAAATCGGTGCAAACTTTTTTTCCCCTTTCTCTGCCTGTCCCGACCTGGTTTGGGTAGAAATAAAGCCAAAATAATGTTTTTCAGTTTTTTGAATTTTTATACTATTTTATTGAGAATTCTCTAGTGCGGGTCGAGTATGAACAGAAATCGGTGCGAAATTTTTTTTCCACTTTCTCGGCCGCTCCCGACCTGGTTTGGCTAGAAATAACGCTAAAATGATGTTCTTTAGTTTTCTGAATATTCATTTTTTTTTTTTTTTTTTTGGATTTCCATAGAATTGGTAGTGTATGAACGGAAATCGATGCGAAATTTTTTTTTCCTGTTATTCGGCCTGTCCTGGCCCGGTTTGGCTAGAATTAAAGCCAGAATAATGTTTTTTAATTTTTAGAATTATTATACTTTTTTTTGGATATTCTCTAGCACAGGTCGAGTAGGAAAGGAAATCGGTGCGAATTTTTTGTTCCTCTTTCTTAGCCTGTCTAGGCCCAGTTTGGCTAAAAATAAAGGCAAAATTATGTTTTTTTTTTAATTTTTTTTTAATTTTTTTGGAAATTTTCTAGCCCAGGTCAAGTAGGAACAGAAATCGATACGTTACTCTTTTCCCTCTTTCTCGGCCTGTCGGGGCTCGATTTGGCTGGAAATAAAACCAGAATGGTGTTTTTTACTTTTTTGAATTTTTATACTATTTTTCTGAGAATTTTCTAGCCCTGGTCGAGTTGGAACGGAAATCGGTGTGAAATTTTTTTTTTGCTTCTTTCACCGATTGTCTGGGCCCAGTTTGAATAGTGATAAAGCCGAAATGATGTTTTTTAATTTCTTTTAATTTTTGTATTATTTTTTTTGGGATTTTCTCTAGGCCATGGTTGGAACGGAAATTAGTACAAAATATTTTTTTCCTTCTCTCTCATCCTTTGTCGTGTATGAATGGAATCAGTGCGAAATTTTTTTTTTCCTCTTATTCGGCCTGTCCTGGCCTGGTTTGGCTCGAAATAAAGCCAAAATAGTGTTTTTTAATTTTTAGATTTTTTATACTATTTTTTCGGGAATTCTCTAGCGCGGGTTGAGTAGGAAAGGAAATCGGTGCGAATTTTTTTTTTTTCTCTTTCTCAGCCTGTCTAGGCCCCGGTTTGGCTAAAAATAAAAGCAAAATTATGTGTTTTTTTTTTAAATTTTTATACTTTTTTTTTGGGAATTTTCTAGCCCGGGTCGAGTAGGAACATAAATCAATACGATATTCTTTTCCCTCAATCTTAGTCTGTCAGGGCCTGGTTTAGCTAGAAATAAAACCAAAATGATGTTTTTTACTTTTCTGAATTTTTATACAATTTTTTTTTTTGTAACTCTCTTGACCGGGTTGAGTTTCAACGAAAATCGGTGGGTAATTTTTTTTTTCCTATTTCTCGTCCTATCCACGACCCAGTTTGGCTAGAAATAGAGCCAGAATTATGTTTTTTAGTTTTATTAATTTTTATACTAATTTTTTATGTTTTTCAATTTTTTGAATTTTTATACTATTTTATTGAGAATTCTCTAGTGCGGGTCGACTATGAACAGAAATCGGTGCAAAATTTTTTTTTTCCTCTCTCTCCGCCTGTCCTGATCTGGTTTGGCTAGAAATAACGCCAAAATGATGTTCTTTAGTTTCTGAATATTCGTATTATTTTTTTTTTTTTTGGATTTCCTTAGCATTGGTAGTGTATGAACGGAAACCGGTGCGAAATTTTTTTTTTCCTCTTATTCGGCCAGTCCTGGCCCGGATTGGCTGGAATTAAAGCCAGAATAATGTTTTTTAGTTTTTATAATTTTTATACGTTTTCTCAGATATTCTCTAGTGCAGGTCGAGTAGGAAAGGAAATCGGTGCGAATTTTTTGCTGCTCTTTCTCAGCCTGTCTAGGCCCGGTTTGGCTAAAAATAAAGGCAAAATTATTATTTTTTTATTTAATTTTTATGCTATTTTTCTGGAAATTTTCTAGCCTGGGTCGAGTAGGAACAGAAATTGATACAATATTCTTTTCCCTCTTTCTCAGCCTGTCAGGGCTCGATTTGGCTCAAAATAAAACCAAAATGGTGTTTTTTACTTTTTTGAATTTTTATACTATTTTTCTGAGAATTTTCTAGCCCTGGTCGAGTAGGAACGAAAATCGCTACGAAATTCTTTTTTCTTCTTTCACGGATTGTCCGGGCGCTGTTTGAATAGTGATAAAGCCGAAATGATGTTTTTTAATTTTTTTATTATTTTTTTGGGATTTTCTCTAGGCCGAGTAAGGTAGGAATGGAAATTAGTACGAAATATTTTTTTCCTTCTCTCTCATCCTTGGTCGTGTACGAAATGGTGTTGGTGCGAATTTTTTTTTTCTCTTATTCGGCCTGTCCTGGCCTGGTTTGGGTCGAAATAAAGCCAGAATAATGTTTTTAAATTTTTAGAATTTTTATACTATTTTTTCGGGAATTCTCTATCGCAGGTCGAGTAGGAAAGGAAATCGGTGCGAAATTTTTTTTCTCTCTTTCTCAGCCTGTCTAGGCCCGGTTTGGCTAAAAATAAATGCAAAATTATGTTTTTTTTTTTTTTTTTTTTTAATTTTTATACATTTTTTTTTGGGAATTTTCTAGCCCGGCTCAAGTAGGAACATAAATTCAATACGATATTCTTTTCCCTCATTCTCTGTCAGGGCCCAGTTTGGCTAGAAATAAAACAAAAATGATGTTTTTTACTTTTTTGAATTTTTATACAATTTTTTTTTGTAATTCTCTTGCCCGGGTCGAGTTTCAACGAAAATTGGTGGGAAATTTTTTTTTCCTATTTCTCGGCCTATCCCCAACCAAGTTTGGCTAGAAAATATAGCCAGAATTATGTTTTTTAGTTTTTTTTTTTAATTTTTATACTAATTTTTTGAGAATTTTCTAGCCCGAGTAGTGTGGTAACTGAAATCGGTGCGAAATTTTTTTTCCCTCTTTCTCGGCCTGTCCCGACCTGGTTTGGCTAGAAATAACACCAAAATGATGTTCTTCAGTTTTCTGAATATTTATACTGTTTTATTGAGAATTCTTTAGTGCGGGTCGAGTATGAACGGAAATCGGGGCAAAAATTTTTTTCCTTCTTTCTCGGCCTGTTTTGACCTGGTTTGGATAGAAATAAAACCTAAACGATGTTTTTAAATTTTTTGAATTCTTCTACTATTTTTTTGGGAATTCTCTAGCGTGGGACGACTATGAACGGAAATCGGTGCGAAATTTTTTTTTCTTCTTTCTCGGCCCGTCCCAACCTGGTTTCGCCAGAAATAACGCCAAAATGAATATTCATATTATTATTTTTTTTGTATTTTTCTAGCATTGCTAGTGTATGAACGGAAATCAGTGTGAAATTTTTTTTTCTTCTTATTCGGCCTGTCCTGGTGATGTGCGACACAATTTACTATTTAATTATTGTAATTTATTATTTTGGTATTTTTATGTAAAAAACGTTATTTTAGGTTTAGGTGATTTATTTCTTTGTTTTTAGGTGCATTTAATGCTTTTTAGGTCAAATTTGATTCCTAATATGGTTAGGTATCAATTAGGAGTTATTTTAGAATATATTTTCTTGTCTATCAAGTTTTATGGAGCCCTTAAATAAGCCCCTAAGTCTGTAAACGTTTTTTGATATATTATTGAATAAAAATCAAAAAAGGTGAGGCTTTGCTCTTCTTTTGGTTCTTCAAGAACTGTGAACTTATCAGGGTTTCTTCCTTGTGGCGTTCAAACTTTATACCTTTGGTTCGTGATTTATTATAATCATTGGGTCAAGGTCTATTACTTATACCTTTGGTTCGCGTTTCGATTATAAACGTTGGGTCAAGGTTTCTATCAAAAATCTGAATTTTAGCTTTCTTGGGCAAGTATTCCCTTTCGTTGTTGGGTCTCGTTATTCTTGACGGGGTTCACATCATTTGGTATCAGAGCACAGATTCTAAAATCAGTTTTACTATCCCTTTATCATTTGTTTCCTGTTATCATCCTATCTTATTCCTTTTGTGTTCTTTATTCCCCATTCTTCTTTTGTGACGAGCACTAGGTTAAAATCGTGCACTAAGCTCCAAAAAAAAAAAAAAAAGTGAAAAAAAAGAAGAGATGGTAATTATTGAAAACATTGTGGAAGATTCAATTGAGGTCAAATATAAGGATGAGTCCACAACTCACAATCTTCAAGTCTCAGTTGATTTGTTGAAGATGACTATACAATATGTTGATTTTCTTGGAGTAGAAAATTTTAATTTTATTATCAACCCTTTGTTGATTGATGTTGCAAATAAATTGAAAGTAGATGAGAAGAAATTTTATGCTACACTTTATGAAGGATTCAAGTTTCAGAATCGGATCAAGTTATTAAAGCATTCGAAGTATTTGTTTATTTGGAGCGGAAGATTTCAGATTTCAAAGATGAACTCGAGGACGAGTTTGATTCAAGTGGAGGGGTCTGATGTGCGACACAATTTACTATTTAATTATTGTAATTTATTATTTTGGTATTTTTATGTAAAAAACGTTATTTTAGGTTTATGTGATTTATTTCTTTGTTTTTAGGTGCATTTAATGTTTTTTAGGTCAAATTTGATTCCTAATATGGTTAGGTATCAATTAAGAGTTATTTTAGAATATATTTTCTTGTCAATCAAGTTTTATGGAGCCCTTAAATAAGCCCCTAAGTCTGTAAACGTTTTTTGATATATTATTGAATAAAAATCAGAAAATGTGAGGCTTTGCTCTTCTTTTGGTTCTTCAAGAACTGTGAACTTATCAGGGTTTCTTCTTTGTGGCGTTCAAACTTTATACCTTTGGTTCGTGATTTATTATAATCATTAGGTCAAGGTCTATTACTTATACCTTTGGTTCGCGTTTCGATTATAAACGTTGGGTCAAGGTTTCTATCAAAAATCTGAATTTTAGCTTTCTTGGGCAAGTATTCCCTTTCGTTGTTGGGTCTCGTTATTCTTGACGGAGTTCACATCACCTGGCCTGTTTTGGCTAGAAATAAAGCTAGAATAATGTTTTTGAATTTTTAGAATTTTTATGCTTTATTTTGGAAATTATATAGCGCAGGTCGAGTAGGAAAGGAAATCAATGCGAATTTTTTGTTCCTCTTTCTCAACCTGTCTAGGCCCAGTTTGGCTAAAAATAAAGGCAAATTTATGTTTTATTTTTATTTATTTTTTATTTTTTATGCTATTTTTTTCGATATTTTCTAGCCCGGGTCAAGTAGGAACAGAAATCGATAAGATATTCTTTTCCCTTTTTCTCGGCTAGTTAGGGCCTGGTTCGGCTTGAAATAAAACCAAAATGATGTTTTTTACTTTTTTGAATTTTTATACAATTTTTTTTTTTTTTTGTAATTTTCGTGCCCGGGTCTAGTTTCATTGAAAATTGGTGGGAAATTTTTTTTTCCTCTTTCACGGCCTATCCTGACTCAGTTTGGCTAGAAATAAGGTCAAAATGGTGTTTTTTAGTTTTTTTTTTTTTTTTTTTAATTTTTATGCTATTTTTTTTTTTAGAATTTTCTAGCCCAGGTCGATTGGGAACGGAAATCGGTGCGAAATTTTTTTTTCCCCATTCACGGCCTGTCCTGACCTGGTTTGGCTAGAAATAACTCAAAAATGACGTTTTTTAAGTTTTCCGAATATTTATATTTTGTTTTTTTTGGATTTCTCTAGCATTAGTCGTGTATGAATGGCAATTGGTGCAAAAAAATTTTTTTTTCTCTTTCTCAACCTGTCTAGGCCCGGTTTGGCTAAAAATAAAGGCAAAATTTTGTTTTTTTCTTTTTTTTTTTTTTAATTTTTATACATATTTTTGCTAATTTTCTAGCCGGGTCGAGTAGGAACAGAAATCGATACGATATTCTTTTCCCCCTTTCTCGGCCTGTCAGTGCCCGGTTTGGCTAGAAATAAAACCAAAATGATGTTTTTTACTTTTTTGAATTTTTATACTATTTTTTTTTTGTAATTCTCTTGCTCGGGTCGAGTATGAATGAAAATCGGTTTGAAATTTTTTTTCCTCTTCCTCAGACTGTCCCGACCTGGTTTGGATAGAAATAACGCCAAAATGATGTTCTTAATTTTTTTTGAATTTTATACTAATTTTTTGAGAATTTTCTAGCCCTAGTTTAGTGGGAATGGAAGTTGGTGCGAAATTATCTTTCCCTTTTCTCGGCCTGTCCTGACCTGGTTTTGGTAGAAATAAAGCCAAAATGATGTTTTTCAGTTTTTTGAATTTTTATACTATTTTTTTGGGAATTCTCGAGCGCAGGTTGCGTTTGTACGGAAATCGGTGCGAAATTTTTTTTTCCCCTTTCTCGGCCTGTCCCAACCAGGTTTGGCTAGAAATAACGCCAAAATAGTGTTTTCTTAGTTTTCTGAATATTTATATATATATAGTCATGTATAACGGAAATCGGTGCAAAATTTTTTTTTTCCCTCTTATTCGGCCTGTCCTGGCCCGGTTTGACTAGAAATAAAGCCAAAATAAAGTTTTTTTTTTTTAATTTTAATTTTAATACTATTTTTTAGGGAATTCTCTAGCGCGGGTCGAGTAGGAAAGGAAATCGGTGCCAAATTTTTTTTTTTCAACTTTTTCAGTCTGTCTAGGCCCGGTTTCGCAAGAAATGAAGGCAAAATTTTGTATTTTTTTTTATATAACTTTTATACTATCTTTTTGGGAATTTTCTACCCAGGTCGAGTAGGAACAGAAATCGATACAATACTCTTTTCTCTCTTTCTCGACCTGTCAGGGCTCGGTTTGGCTAGAAATAAAACCAAAATGATGTTTTTTACTTTTTTGAATTTTTATACTATTGTTTTTATACGGTAATCAGTGCGAAATTTTTTTTCCTCTTTCTCGGCCTGTCCCGACATAGTTTGGATAGAAATAACGCCAAAATGATGTTTTTAAATTTTTTGAATTTTTATATTATTTTTTTGGGAATTCTATATAGCGGGTCGAGTATGAACGGAAATCGGTGCGAAATTTTTTCCCCTCTTTCTCGGCCTGTCCCGACCTGGTTTGGGTAGAAATTACGCCAAAATGACGTTTTTAAAATTTTTGAATTTTTATAATATTTTTTTGGAAATTCTCTAGCGCGGGATGAGTATGAACGGAAATCGGTGCGAAATTTTATTTTCCTCTTTCTCGGCCTGTCCCGAGCTGGTTTGGCTTAATAATGCCAAAATGAAGTTTTTTAGTTTTCTGAATATTTATATTATTATTTTTTATTTCTCTAGCATTGCTCGGGTAGGCACAAAAATCGGTGTGAATTTTTTTTTCCTCTTACTCGGCCTTTGTAGGCCCGATTTGGCTAAAAATAAAGGAAAAATTATTATTTTTTTTTTCTTTTCTTTTTGTACTATTTTTTTTGGAATTTTCTACCCAGGTCGAGTAGGAACAAAAATCGATACGATATTCTTTTCCCTTTTTCTCGGCCTGTCAGGGTCCGGTTTGGGTAAAAACAAAACCAAAATAATGTCTTTCACCTTTTTGAATTTTTATACTATTTTTTTTTTTTTTGTAATTCTCTTGTCCGGGTCGAGTATGAACGGAAATGTTTGGCCTTGTTTGGCTAGAAATAAAGTCGGAATAATGTTTTTTAATTTTTAGAATCTTTATACTGTTTTTTCGGGAATTCTCTAACACAGGTCGAGTAGGAAAGGAAATCAGTGCGAAATTTTTTTTTTTCCTATTTCTAAGCCTGTCTAGACCCAGTCTGGCTAGAAATAAAGGCAAAAGTATGTTTTTTTTTTTTTTTTAATTAATTTTTATGCTATTTTTTTTGGAATTTTCTACCCGGGTAAAGTAGGAACATAAATCAATACGATATTCTTTTTCATCTTTCTTGGCCAGTTAGGGCCCGATTTGGCTAGAAATAAAACCAAAATGATGTTTTTTGCTTTTTTGAATTTTTATACTATTGTTTTTGTAATTCTCTTGCCCGGGTCTAGTATGAACGAAAATCGGTGCGAAATTTTTTTTCCTCTTTCTCGGCCTGTCCTAACATGGTTTGGGTAGAAAATATTGCCAAAATGATGTTTTTAAATTTTTTGAATTTTTGTAATATTTTTTTGGGAATTCTCTAGCGCTGGTTGAGTATGGACGGAAAACGGGGCGAAATTTTTTTTTCCTCTTTCTCGTCCTGTCCCGACCTGGTTTGGCTCGAAATAACGCCAAAATGACGTTTTATTAGTTTTCGTAATATTTATATTATCTATTTTGGATTTCTCCAGCATTGCTCCTGTATGAACAGAAATCGGTGTGAAATTTTTTTTTCCTCTTATTTGGTCTGTCCGGGCCCGGTTTGACTAGAAACAAAGCCAGAATAATGTTTTTTAACTTTTAAAATTTTTATACTATTTTTTTGGAATTTTCTACCCGTATCGAGTTGGAACAGAAATTGATACGATATTCTTTTCCCTCTTTCTCAGCCTGTCAGGGCCCGTTTTTACTTGAAATAAAAACAAAACAATGTTTTTATATTATTGTTTTTGTAATTCTTTTGCCTGGGTCGAGTATGAACGGAATTCGTGCGAAATTTTTTTTCCCTCTTTCCAGGCCTGTCCCGGCCTTGTTTGGCTAGAAATAACACCAAAATGATGTTTTTTTAGTTTTTTGAGTATTCATATATATATATTTTTTGGATTTCTCAAGTATTGTCCGTGTATGAACGGAAATCGTCGCGAAATTTTTTTTTCCTCTTATTCGGCCTGTCTTGGCCTGGTTTGGCAAGAAATAAAGTCAGAATAATGTTTTTTAATTTTTAGAATCTTTATACTGCTTTTTCGGGAATTCTCTAACGCAGGTCGTGTAGGAAAAGGAAATCAGTGCAAAATTTTTTTTCCTCTTTGTAAGCCTGTCCTGGCCCGGTTTGGCTAGAAATAAAGGCAAAAGTATGATTTTTTTTTTTAATTTTTATACTCTTTTTTTTGGAATTTTCTACTAGGGTCGAGTAGGAACAGAAATCGATACGATATTCTTTTCCCTCTTTCATGGCCTCTTAGGGCCCGATTTGGCTAGAAATAAAACCAAAATGACGTTTCTTGCTTTTTTGAATTTTTATACTGTTATTTTTGCAATTCTCTTGCCCTTGTCGAGAGTATGAATGGGAATCAGCGCGAAATTTTTTTTTAATTTTCTCGCCCTCTCCTGACATACTTTGGATAGAAATAACGCCAGAATGATGTTTTTAAATTTTTTGAATTTTTATAATATTTTTTTGGGAATTCTATTTAGTGGGTCGAGTATGAACGGAAATCGGTGCGAAATTATTTTTCCTCTTTCTCAGCCTGTCCTGAACTGGTTTGGGTAGAAATTACTCCAAAGTGACGTTTCTAAGTTTTTTGAATTTTTATAGTATTTTTTTGGAAATTCTCTAGCGCAGGTTGAGTATGAACGGAAATCGGTGCGAAATTTTATTTTCCTCTTTCTTGGCCTGTCCTGAGCTGGTTTGGCTTAATAACGCCAAAATGATGTTTTTTAGTTTTCTGAATATTTATATATATATTTTTTTATTTCTCTAGCATTGCTCGCATTGGAACAGAAATCGGTGTGAAATTTTTTTTTCCTCATATTCGGCCCTTGTAGGCCCGATTTGGCTAAAAATAAAGGTAAAATTATTATTATTATTATTATTATTATTATTATTATTATTATTATTATTATATTTTCGTACTATTTTTTTTGGAATTTTCTAGCCGGGTCGAGTAGGAACAAAAATCGATACGATATTCTTTTCCCTTTTTCTCGGCCTGCCAGGGTCCGGTTTGGCTAAAAACAAAACCAAAATGATGTCTTTTACCTTTTTGAATTTTTATACTATTTTTTTTTTTTTGTAATTCTCTAGCCGGGGTCGAGTATGAACGGAAATCGGTGCGAATTTTTTCTTTCCCTCTTTCTTGGCCCGTCCCGGCCCGGGTCTAGTATGAAGGGAAATCGGTGTGAAATTTTTTTTCCACTTTCTCGGCCTGTCCTAACATGGTTTGGATAGAAATAACGCCAAAATGATGTCTTTAAATTTTTTTGAATTTTTAAAATATTTTTTTGGGAATTCTCTAACGCAGGTCGAGTTGGAATGGAAATCAGTGCGAAATTTTTTTTTCCCCTCGTTCTATGCCTGTCGAGTAGGAACTGAAATCAATATGATATTCTTTTCCCTCTTTCTCGGCCTTTCAAAGCCCGCTTTGGCTTGAAACAAAACGAAAATGATGTTTTTTACTTTTTTGATTTTTTATACTACTGTTTTTGTAATTCTCTTGCCCGGGTAAAGTAGGAACGGAAATCGGTGCAAAATTTTTTTTCCACTTTCTCGGCCTGTCCCGACGTGGTTTGGATAGAAATAATGCCAAAATAATGTTTTTAAATTATTTGAATTTTTATAATATTTTTTTTGGCAATTCTATATAGCGGGTTGAGCATGAACCGAAATCGGTGCGAAATTTTATTTTCCTCTTTCTTGGCCTGTCTGGGCCTGTCTCGGCCTGTCTAGACCCGGTTTGGCCACAAATAAAGGCGAAATTATGTTTTTTTTTTTATTTAATTTTTATACTTTTTTTTTTTGGAATTTTCAACCCGGGTCGAGTAGGAATAGAAATCGGCACGATAAAACCAAAAATGATGTTCTTTTCTTTTTTGAATTTTTATACTATATATTTTTTTAAATTCTCTCGTCCGGGTCGAATATGAATGAAAATCAGTGCGAAATTTTTTTTCCTCTTTCTCGTCCTGTACCGACCTGGTTTGGGTAGAAATTTCGCCAAAATGATTTTTTTTTTTGTTTGTTCAATATTCATAGACATTTTTTTTTTTTTGGATTTCTCTAGCATTGTCCGTGTATGAACGGAAATCGGTGCGAAATTTTTTTTCCCTCTTTCTCCGCCTGCCTAGGCCCGGTTTGGCTAAAAATAAATTCAAAATTTTGTTTTTTATTTATTTTTAATTTTTATGCTATTTTTTTTGGAATTTTCTACCCGGGTCAAGTAGGAGCAGAAATCGATACAATATTCTTTTCCCTTTTTTTTGGCCTGTCAGGGCCCGATTTGGCTAGAAATAAAACCAAAATGATGTTTTTTGCTTTTTTCAATTTTTATACTATTGTTTTTGTAATGCTCTTGCTCGGGTCGAGTACGAACGGAAATCGGTGCGAAATTTTTTTTCCTCTTTCTTGGCCTATCCCGATGTGGTTTTTATAGAAATAACACCAAAATGATGTTTTTAAATTTTTTGAATTTTTATAATATTTTTTTGGGAATTCTCTAGTGCGGGTCGAGGATGAACGGAAATCGGTGCACAATTTTTTTTTTCCTCTTTCTCGGCCTGTCCTGACCTAGTTTGGCTAGAAATAAAACCAAAATGATGTTTTTACTATTTTTAATTTTCATACTATTTTTTTTTGTATTCTCTTGCCCGGGTCGAGTATGAACGGAAATCGGTACAAAATTTTGTTTTCCCTATTTCTCGCCCTGTCCCAACGTGATTTGGGTAGAACTTACGCCAAAATGATGTTTTCTAAATTTTTGGAATTTTTATAATAGTTTTTTGGGAATTCTATATAGCAGGTCGAGTATGAACGGAAATCGGTGCAAAATTTTTTTTTCTGCCTTTCTCGCCTTTCTCAAGCATTGTCCGTGTACGAACGGAAATCGGAGCGAAATTTTTTTTTTCCTCTTATTCGTCCTGTACGGGCCCAGTTTGACTGGAAATAAAGCCAGAATAGTGTTTTTTAATTTTTAGAATTTTTATATTATTTTTTCGGGAATTCCCTAACGGAGGTAGAGCAGGAAAGGAAATCAGTGCGAATTTTTTTTTTCCCCTTTCTAAGCCAGTCAAGGCCCGGTTTGGCTAGAAATAATGGCAAAATTTTGTTTTTTTTCATTTTCTTAATTTTTATACTATTTTTTTTTAGAATTTTCTACCCGGGTCGAGTAGGAATAGAAATCGACACTATATTCCTTTCCCTCTTTCTTGGCCTGTCAGGGCCCGGTTTGGTAAGAAATAAAACCAAAATGAAGTTTTCACTTTTTTGAATTTTTATACTATTTTTTTTGTGATTCTCTTGCTCGGTTCGAGTATGAACGGAAATCGGTGCGAAATTTTTTCTCCTATTTCTCGGCCAGACCCGGCCTGGTTTGGCTAGAAATAACGCCAAAATGATGTTTTTTAGTTTTCAGAATATTTATTTTTTATTTTTTTGGATTTCTCTAGCATTGCTTATGTATGAACGGAAATCGGTGTGAAATTTTTATTTCCTCTTATTCGGCTTCTGTAGGCCCAGTTTGGCTAAAAATAAAGGCAAAATTATGTCTTTTTTTTTTTTTAAATTTTTATACTATTTTTTTTTGGAATTTTCTGCCTGTGTCGAGGTGGAATAGAAATCGATGCGATACTCTTTTCCCTCTTTCTCGGCCTGTCAGGGCCTGGTTTGGTTAGAAATAAAACCAAAATGATGTCCTTTTCTTTTTTGAATTTTTATACTAATTTTTTTTTTAATTCTCTTGCCCGGGTCGAGTATGAACGGAAATCGGTGCGAAATTTTTTTTTCCTCTTTCTCGGCCTGTCCCGACCTGGTTTGGCTAGAAATAATGCCAAAATAATTTTTTTAGTTTTTTGAATATTCATTTTTATTTTTTGAATTTCTCTAGCATTGTCCATGTAAGAACGGAAATCGCCGTGAAATGTTTTTTCCTGTTATTCGGCCTGTCCTGGCCCGGTTTGATTAGAAATAAAGCCAGAATAATGTGTTTTAATTTTTAGAATTTTTATACTGTTGTTTGGGGAATTCTCTAGCGTTGATCGAGTAGGAAAGGAAATTAGTGCGAAATTTTTTTTTCCTCGTTCTCAGTCTCTCTAGGCCCGGTTTCGCTAAAAATGAAGGCAAAATTATGTTTTTTTTTTTTTATATTATTTTTTTTTTTTTTGGAATTTTCAACCCGGATCAAGTAGGAACAGAAATCGGTACGATATACCTTTCCCTCTTTCTCGGCCTGTCAGAACTTGGTTTGGTTAGAAATAAAACTAAAATGATGTCCTTTTCTTTTTTGAATTTTTTTACTATATTTTTTTAAAATTCCCTTGTCCTGGTCGAGTATGAATGGAAATTGGTGCGAAATTTTTTTCTTCTTTCTCGTCCTGTACCAACCTGGTTTGGGTAGAAATTATGCCAAAATGATGTTTTTTTAGTTTGTTCAATATTCATATATATATATATATATATATTTTGGATTTCTCTAGCATTGTCCATGTATGAACGGAAATCGGTGCGAAATTTTTTTTCCCTCTTTCTTTGCCTGCCTAGGCCCGGTTTGGCTAAAAATAAAGGCAAAATTTTGTTTTTTGTTTATTTTTAATTTTTATACTATTTTTTTTGGAATTTTCCACCCGGGTCGAGTAGGAACAGAAATTGATACGATATTCTTTTCCCTCTTTTTCGGCCTGTCAGTGATTTGGCTAGAAATAAAACCAAATTTATGTTTTTTGCTTTTTTGAATTTTTATACTATTGTTTTTGTAATTCTCTTGCCCGGGTTGAGTTTGGCATATCCCGATGTGGTTTGGGCAGAAATAACGCCAAAATGACGTTTTTGAATTTTTATAATATTTTTTTTTGGAATTCTCTTGCGCGGGTCGAGGATGAACGAAAATCGGTGCAAAATTTTTTTTTTCCCACTTTCTTGGCCTGACCTGGTTTGGCTACAAATAAAACCAAAACGATGTTTTTACTTTTTTGAATTTTTATACTATTTTTTTTGTAATCCTGTTGTCTGGGTCGAGTATGAACGGAAATCGGTGCGAAATTTTTTTTCTCCTCTTTCTTGGCCTGTCCTGACATGGTTTGGATAGAAATAACGCCAAAATGATGTTTTCTAAATTTTTGGAATTTTTATAGTAGTTTTTTGGGAATTGTATATAGCGGGTCGAGTATGAACGGAAATCAGTGCGAAATTTTTTTTTCCTCTTTGTCGCCTGTCCTGACCTGGTTTGGCTAGAAATAATGCCAAAACGATGTTTTTTAGTTTTTTTGAATATTCATATATAAATATATATATATATATATATATTTTTTTTTGGATTTCTCAAGCATGTCCGTGTACGAACGGAAATTGGAGCGAAATTTTTTTTTCCTCTTATTCGGCCTATCCAGGCCCGGTTTGACTGATAATAAAGCCAGAATAATGTTTTTTAATTTTTAGAATTTTTATACTATTTTTTTGGGAATTCCCTAACATAGGTAGATCAGGAAAGGAAATCAATGCGAAATTTTTTTTTCCTCATTCTAAGCCAGTCAAGGCCCGGTTTGGCTAGAAATAATGGCAAAATTTTGTTTTTTTTCTTTTTCTTAATTTTTATACTCTTCTTTTTTGGAATTTTCTACCCGGGTCGAGTAGGAACAAAAATCGATACAATATTCTTTTCCCTCTTTCTCGGCCTGACAGGGCCCGATTTGGCTAAAAATAAAACCAAAATGATATTTTTTACTTTTTTGAATTTTTATACTATTGTGTTTGTAATTCTCTTGCCCGGGTCGAGTATGATCGGAAATCAGTGTGAAATTTTTTTTCCTCTTTCTTGGCCTGTCCTGACGTGATTTGAATAAAAATAATGCCACAATGATGTTTTCTAAATTTTTTGAATTTTTATTATATTTTTTTGGGAATTCTCTAGGGCATGTCTAGTTTGAACGGAAATCGGTGCGAAATTTTTTTTTCCTCTTTCCCGCCTGACCTGAATTGGTTGGTTAGAAATAACGCCAAAATGATGTTTTTTGCTTTTCAGAATATTTACATTATTTTTTTGGGATTCCTCTAGCATTGCTCGTGTATGAACAGAAATCGGTGTGAAATTTTTTTTTTATTATTTAAAGGCAAAATTATGTTTTTTTTTTTTAATATAATTTTTATACTATTATTTTTGGAATTTTCTTCCTGGGTCGAGTAGGAACAGAAATCAATACGATATTCTTTTCCCTCTTTCTTGGCCAGTCAGGGCCTGGTTTGGCTAGAAATAAAACCAAAACGAGGTTTTTTACTTTTTTGAATTTTATACTATTGTTGTTGTAATTCTGTTGCCCGGGTCGAGTATGAACGGAAATCAGTGTCAAATTTTATTTCCTCTTTCTCGGTCCTGACCTGGTTTAGGTAGAAATTACGCCAAAATGATGTTTTTTTAGTTTGTTGAATTTTTATAATATTTTTTGGGAATTCTATAGCACAGGTTGAGTATGAACGGAAATCGGTGCGAAATTTTTTTTTTCCTCTTTCTCGGCCTGTCCCGTCCTGGTTTGGTTAAAAATAACGCCAAAATGATGTTTTTTAGTTTTTTGAATATTTATATTATTATTTTTAAATTTCTCTAGCATTGCTCGTGTATGAACAGAAATCGATGCGAAATTTCTTTTTTCCCCTTATTCGGCCACTCTAGGCCCGGTTTGCCAGAAAATAAAGGCAAAATTATTATTATTATTTATTTTTTTAATTTTTATACTATTTTTTTTGGAATTTTCTACCCGGGTCGAGTAGGAACAGAAATCGATACGATATACTTTTTCCATTTTCTCGGCCTGTCATGGCCTGGTTTGGCTAAAAAAAAAACCTAAATGATGTCTTTTACTTTTTTGAATCTTTAGACTACTTTTTTTGTAATTCTCTTGCCCGTGTCCAGTATGAACGGAAATCGGCGTGAGATTTTTTTCCTCTTCCTCGGCCTGTCCGAGCCTTGTTTGGCTAGAAATAATTCCAAAAATATGTTTTTTAGTTTTCAGAATATCTATATTATTTTTTTTTTTATTTCTCTGGCATTGCTCGTGTATGAACGGAAATCAGTGCAAATTTTTTTTTCCTCTTATTAGGCCTCTCTCTAGGCCCGGTTTGGCTAAAAATAAAGGCAAAATTATGTTTTTTTATTTTATTTTTTTTATAGTATATTTTTTGGAATTTTCTACCCGGGTTGTGTAGGAACAAAAATCGATACGATATTCTTTTCCCACTTTCTCGGCCTGTCAGGGCCTGGTTTGGCTAGAAATAAAACCAAAATGATGTTTTTTGCTTTTTGAATTTTTATACTATTGTTTTTGTAATTCTCTTACCCGGGTCGAGTATGAACGGAAATCGGTGCGAAATTTTTTTTCCTCTTTCTCGGCCTGTCCCGACATGGTTTGGATAGAAATAAAGCCAAAATGATGTTTTTAAATTTTTATAATATTTTTTTGGGAATTCTGTAGCTAGGGTGGAGTATGAACGGAAAACGGTGCAAAATTTTTTTTTCCTCTTTCTCGGCCTGTCCTGACCTGGTTTTGCTCGAAATAACGCCAAAATGATGTTTTTTAGTTTTCTGAATATTTATATTATTTTTTTTGGATTTCTCCAGCATTGCTCCTGTATGAACGGAAATCAGTGTGAAATTTTTTTTTTCCTCTTATTCGGCCCGTCGGGGCCCGGTTTGACTAGAAGTAAAGCCAGAATAATGTTTTTTAATTTTAAGAATTTGTATACTATTTTTTCAGGAATTTTCTAACGCAGGTCAAGTAGGAAAGGAAATCAATGCGAAATTTTTTTTTCCTCTTTCTAAGCCTGTCTAGGCCTGGTTTGGCTAGAAATAAAGGCAATTTTTTTTTTTTTAATTTTTATACTATTTATTTTGGAATTTCTGCCCGGGTCGAGTAGGAACAAAAATCGATACGATATTCTTTTCCCTCTTTCTCGGCCTGTCAGGGCTCGGATTGGCTTGAAATAAGACCAAAATGATGTTTTTACTTTTTTGACTTTTTATACTGTTGTTTTTGTAATTCTCTTGCTCGGGTCGAGTATGAACAGAAATCCGTGAGAAAATTTTTTTCGTCTTTCTCGGCCTGTCCCGATGTGGTTTTGATAGAAATAATGCCAAAATACTGTTTTCTAAACTTTTTGAATTTCTATAATATTTTTTTGGGAATTTTATAGAGCGGGTCGAGTATGAACAGAAGTCGGTGCGAAATTTTTTTTCCACTTTCTCGCTTGTCCTGACCTGGTTTGGCTAGAAATAACGCCAAAATGATGTTTTTTAGTTTTTTGAATATTCATATATATATATATATATTTTTTTTTTTGGATTTCTCTAGCATTGTCCGTGTATGAACGGAAATCGGCGCGAAATTTTTTTTTCCTCTTATGCAGCCTGTCCTGGCCCAGTTTGGATAGAAATAAAGTCAGAATAATGTATTTTAATTTTTAGAATCTTTATACTGTTTTTTTGGGAATTCTCTAGCGCGGGTCGAGTAGGAAAGGAAATCGGTGTGAATTTTTTTTTCCCTCTTTCTCAGCCTGTCTAGGCCCGGTTTCGCTAAAAATGAAGCCAAAATTATTTTTTATTTTTTTTTTAATTTTTATACTTTTTTTTGGGAATTTTCTACCCAGGTTGTGTAGGAAAAGACATCGATACAATAGTCTTTTCTCACTTTCTCGGCATGTCCGGGCTCAGTTTGGCAAGAAATAAAACCAAAATGATGCCTTTTACATTTTTGAATTTTTATACTATTTTTTTTGTAATTATCTTGCCCGGGTCGAGTATGAACGGAAATCAATGCGAAATTTTTTTTCCTCTTTTTCGGCCTGTCCTGACCTGGTTTGAGTAGAAATTCCGCCAAAATGTTGTTTTTAAATTTTTTGAATTTTTATAATATTTTTTTGGGAATTCTCTAGCGCATGTTGAGTATGAACGAAAATCAGTGTGAAATTTTTTTTTCCTCTTTCTCGACCTGTCCCGACCTGGTTTGGTTAAAAATAACACCAAAATAATTTTTTTTCAGTTTTCTGAATATTTATATTATTTTTTTTGGATTTCTCTAGCATTTGCTCGTGTATGAACAAAAATTCATGTGAATTTTTTTTTTTCCTCTTATTCGGCCTCTATAGGCCCGGTTTGGCTAAAAGTAAAGGCAAAATTATTATTATTGTTATTATTTTTTTAATTTTTATACTATTTTTTTTGGAATTTTCTACCCGGGTCAAGTAGGAACAGAATCGATAAGATATACTTTTACCTTTTTCTCGGCCTGTCAAGGCCTGGTTTTGCTAGAAAAAAAACCAAAATGATGTCTTTTTCTTTTTTGAATTCTTATAC
Source organism: Quercus gilva (assembly GCA_023621385.1). Taxonomy (NCBI): domain Eukaryota; kingdom Viridiplantae; phylum Streptophyta; class Magnoliopsida; order Fagales; family Fagaceae; genus Quercus; species Quercus gilva. The sequence continues at coordinate 29,457,031 of CM042480.1, forward strand.
TATTTTTTTTGTAATTCTCTTGCCCGGGTCGAGTATGAACGGAAATCGGTGCGAAATTTTTTTTCCCTCTTTCTCGGCTTGTTCGGGCCTTGTTTGGCTCGAAATAACGCCAAAATAATGTTTTTTAGTTTTCTAAATATTTATATTATTTTTTTTGGATTTCTCCAGCATTGCTCCGGTATGAACGGAAATCGGTGTGAAAATTTTTTTCCTTTTTCTCGGCCTGTACCAACGTGGTTTGGATATAAATAACGCCAAAATGATGTTTATAAATTTTTTGAACTTTTATAATATTTTTTTGGGTATTCTCTAGCGCGGGTCGAGTATGAACGGAAAATGCTGCGAAATTTTATTTTCCTCTTTCTCGGCCTATCCTTACCTGGTTTGGCTCGAAATAAAACCAAAATGATATTTTTTAGTTTTCTAAATATTTATATTATTTTTTTTTGGATTTCTCCAGCATTGCTCCGGTATGAACGGAAATCGGTGTGAAATTTTATTTCCTCTTATTCAGCCTGTCCGGGCCCAGTTTGACTAGAAATAAAGCCAGAATAAATTTTTTTTTTAATTTTTAGAGTTTTTTTACTATTTTTTCGGGAATTCTCTAATGCAGGTCAAGTAGGAAAGGAAATTAGTGCAAAATTTTTTTTCCTCTTTCTAATCCTTTCTAGGCCTGGTTTGGCTAGAAACAAAGGCAAAATTATGTTTTTTATTTTTTTTTTGTAAATTTTGTACTATTTTTTTTTTGGAATTTTCTACCCGGGTCGAGTAGGAACAGAAATCGATATGATATTCTTTTCCCTCTTTCTCGGCCTGTTAGGCCCGGTTTGGCTAGAAATAAAACCAAAATGATGTTTTTTTACTTTTTTGAATTTTTATACTGTTGTTTTTGTAATTCTCTTGGTCGGGTCGAGTATGAACGGAAATCAGTGCGAATTTTTTTTCCCTCTTTCTTGGCCTGTCCCAACATTGTTTGGATAGAAATAACACCAAAGTGATGTTTTCTAAATTTTTTGAATTTTTATAATATTTTTTTGGGAATTCTATAGAGCGGGTTGAGTATGAATGGAAATCGGTGCGAAATTTTTTTTTCCTCTTTCTCGCCTGTCCTGACCTGGTTTGGCTAGAAATAAAGCCAAAATGATGTTTTTTCGTTTTTTGAATATTCATATATATATATATATATATATAAATATTATTTGGATTTCTCTAGCATTGCTCATGTTTGAACAGCAATCGGTGCGAAATTTTTTTTCCCCTTACTCGGCCTTTCTAGGCACGGTTTGGCTAAATATAAAGGAAAAATTATTATTATTATTTTTTTATACTATTTTTTTTTGGAATTTTCTACCCGGGTCGAATCAGAACAGAAATCGATACTATATTCTTTTCCCTTTTTCCATTTTTTTGGATTTGTCTAGCATTGTCCATGTATGAACGGAAATCGGCGCGAAATTTTTTTTTTTTTCCTCCTATTCGGCCAATCCCGGCCCAGTTTGACGAGAAATAAAGCCAGAATAATGTTTTTTAATTTTTTGAATTTTTATACTGTTTTTTCGAGAATTCTCTAGCGCTGGTCGATGATGGAGACCAAGGCACTGCTTCGAAGGATCTCGTTCAAGTACCAATTGGGCTTACGAGAGCACAAGTAAAGAAGTTCAAGGATGTACTCAACGGACTCATCCAAGAGTTTTGTGCTCAAGCAAATTCGTGGAGGCCCATTGAGCATGATCCACGTGGGCAGCAAAGAATCGTCACCTTGATTCAAGTTCTAGAAGGATCCGGTCAAGGCTAAGAATTGGTAAAAAATATTTTAGGCCTATTCTAGAAGGATCGTGATGCACGACACAATTTACTATTTACTTATTGCAATTTATTATTTTTGGTATTTTTATGTTAAAAAACGTTATTTTAGTTTTAGGTTATTTATTTCCTTGTTTTTAGGTGCATTAAATACTTTTTAGGTCAAATTTGATAGCTGATATGGTTAGCTATCAATTAGGAGTTTTTTTAGAATGTATTTTCTTGTTTGTCAAGTTTTATAGAGCCCTTAAAAAGGCTCCTAAGTCTGTAAACGTTTTTTGGGATGACATTTTTGAATATTCAAAAAAACTTGTGAGGTTTTTCTCTTTGGTTCTTTGAAGAACTATTCGAACTTAGCGGGATTTCCCGTAGCGTTCATCTTGACTTATCAAACGGAGTTTCCACCACCGTTTGTGGCGTCTCCTTATACCAAGGTTCTTGTTTGTCATAAACAACGGGTCGAGGTCCATAGAACGATCTTGGGTTCCCTTTCGTTGTTGGGTCTCGTTATTCTTGACGTGGTTCACATCATTTGGTATCAGAGTCAGGTTTCTAGTTCAGGTTTGCCTATCCTTTAAAATCTTTCGTTCCTTTGTTTCTTCTCAGCCGAATTTCCTTTACCCTATCTGTTCAATCTTTGTTTGTTCTTGTTGATATCTGAACTCTTGGTCTGGTCTCACATCTCTTAGTTATTTCAGAATTTTATTTCATTATTCGCAAAAGCTAGTTGCTGATCGTTAAAAAAAAAAAAAAAAAAAAAGAGTGGAAATTCCGAAATTTTATTTCATTATTCTCAAAAGCTAATTGTTGATCGTGAAAAAAAAAGAAAGAAAAAAAACAAGTGGAAATTGCAATCTGTCATATTCCTTCTAATTCTATTCTGAAAATTTCCATATTCCTTGTATTCAAATCTGAAATTCCTTAATTAGTTCTTGGTAAATTGTTGCTGGAAATTTTTGATTTGTTTGTTTAGTTTCAAAAGAACTGAAAGAGAATTATCGAGGGGAAAAAGGCAAGAGTGGTGAGAACATCAGAGGGTAAAAGCCATATTATTTTGAGTGAAACACGAGTGGAGAGTGATCCACATTCTTGAGTGTAAACACGTTAGGGAGTGATTCGTGAGGTTCTTTTTTTTTTTTTTTTTTTTTTTTTTTTTTTTTTTTTTCTTTTTTGTTTCTAACCTTTGTTTTGTAGAAATCATGTCTCACGATAGTGGTAAGAGCATTACCGAAGATGAAACAAAATTGGTTGATCCTAAAGTATTTATGGAGGCCATGATGAGTGAGATGAGGTGTGTGATGAAGATGGAGATGGAGCAGGTTCATGAACGAATAGATCAAATGGAGAATAGACGTGAGGAGCAACCACAAAAAGGTCATAATTTGCGTAGAAGGGAAAGATATCCATCGAGGGAGGAGGATGAAGAGCTTTATAGGTCTGGTTTTGATGAAGAAGAAGATTGAGATTCCATTGTTAACAATAGGAGACTTGGAGGAAGATATAGAGGAGCTAGGAATCGCGAAGATAACAACTTGGGTGGTATTAAGATGAAAATTCCGTCCTTTCAAGGTAGATCTGATCCTGAGGCATATCTTGAGTGGGAAAAAAAGATGGAGTTCGTGTTTGATTGCCACAACTACTCTGAGGCAAAGAAGGTAAAATTAGCCGTGATTGAATTTTCTGAATACGCTATTACTTGGTGGGATCAGCTTGTGATAAATAGGAGGCAGAATAGAGAACACCCAATAAACACATGGGAGGAGATGAAAGTAGTAATGAGAAAGCGGTTCGTTCCAAGTTACTACTACCGAGAGTTGTACAAAAAGCTACAAGGTCTTAGACAAGGGAGTCGAAGCTTAGAGGATTACTACAAGGAGATGGAGATTGCTATGATCCGCACTAATATAGAGGAGGATCGGGAGGCTACAATGGCTAGATTTTTACTTGGCTTAAACCGGGAGATCCATGATAAGGTAGAGATGCAGCATTATGTGGAATTGGAAGATATGGTGCATGTGGCTATCAAAGTCGAACAACAACTCAAGAGAGGGAGTGGGACACGTGAAGGCCATAACTTTAGTTCTACCTCTTGGAAATCAAGTCATGCCAAGCCGCTGGACAAGTCACAAACGCCCAAACCTGAGCCCAAGTTCGCGACCACCAGCCACATTCCTCAAGGTAAAACTGAAGCCTCTACCTCTAGGAATCGTGATATTAAATGTTTTAAATGTCAAGGCAGGGGCCACATAGCAAGTCAATGTCCAAACAAGTAAGTCATGGTGTTGCAAGCCAATGGTGAAATTGTGACCGATGATGAAGATTCCGACACTGACGACATGCCGCCATTGGAGGATGTTTCCGAGGAGTATTTAGCCCCTGATGCATTGACATTGGTGGCAAGGAGAGCATTGAGCTTGTAAGTAAAAGGAGTTGATGAAGTATAGCGGGAGAATATCTTTCACACTAGGTGCTACGTTAAAGACAAGGTATGTAGTGTGATTATTGATGGTGGTAGTTGTACTAATGTTGCAAACACAATTATGATAGAGAAATTGGGATTACCCATGGTAAAGCACCCTAGGCCATACAAGTTGCAATGGCTAAATGATAGTGGTGAGATAAGGGTGAACAAGCAAGTGTTAGTTGTATTTCGAATCGGTAAATACAAAGATGAAGTGTTGTGTGATGTAGTACCAATGCAAGCGGGACACTTATTGCTAGGGCATCCATGGCAGTTCGATAGGCAAGTGAAGCATGATGGCTTTACAAACAAGTACTCTTTTGTACTTAATCAACGATCAAACACTCTTGTACCGTTGACACCTGATGCGAACCTCAATCGACACGCTTTGAGACCCAACAAAAATATTGGAATTGATGCGAACCTCAATCGACACGCTTTGAGACCCAACAAAAATATTGGAATACTTGCCCAAGAAAGCTAAAAATTCAGTTTTTTTGATAGAAACCTTGACCCAACGTTTATAATCGAAACGCGAACCAAAGGTATAAGTAATAGACCTTGACCCAATGATTATAATAAATCACGAACCAAAGGTATAAAGTTTGAACGCCACAAGGAAGAATCCCTGATAAGTTCACAGTTCTTGAAGAACCAAAAGAAGAGCAAAGCCTCACCTTTTCTGATTTTTATTCAATAATATATGAAAAACGTTTACAGACTTAGGGGCCTATTTAAGGGCTCCATAAAACTTGATAGACAAGAAAATATATTCTAAAATAACTCCTAATTGATACCTAACCATATTAGGAATCAAATTTGACCTAAAAAGCATTAAATGCACCTAAAAACAAGGAAATAAATCACCTAAACCTAAAATAACGTTTTTTACATAAAAATACCAAAATAATAAATTACAATAATTAAATAGTAAATTGTGTCGCACATCAACACCGCAGTAAGTATACGAAGATCAAGTGAGATTACAAAAGGAGAGTGATCAAAAGAAAGAGAGTGATCAAAAGAAAGAGAGTGAGCAAAAGAAAAAGTGTGAAAATCAGAGGGAGGCCAAGAAAAATGAGAGAGAAAAAGAAAATCAAAGTTCGGCCCTTGAGAGAAAATCAGAGAGAAAACAAAAGAATTTCTATGCAAAAGTGAGTGAGATTAAGCGAGCAATGTTTTCAAATCAACCGATCATTGTACTTTTGTACAAAGAGGCACTTTTAAACACTAACGAACTTGACCTTACTTTGCCTAGTTCTATTGTTTCTCTTTTGCAGGAGTACGAGGATGTCTTCCCCGAGAAAACACCACATGGGTTACCTCCAATCCGAGGGATTGAACATCAAATTGATTTTGTTCCCGGTGCAACCATTCCAAACCGACCAGCTTGTAGGAGCAATCCTGAGGAGACAAAGGAGCTTCAACGGCAGGTAAGTGAATTGTTGGAGAAAGGGCACGTGAGAGAGAGCATGAGCCCATGTGCGGTTTCGGTCTTACTTGTGCCTAAGAAGGATGGGACGTGGAGAATGTGCGTTGATTGCCGAGCCATCAACAACATAACGGTAAAGTATCGTCACCCTATCCCACGCTTAGATGATATGTTAGATGACCTGTATGGTACTTGCATATTTTCTAAGATTGACTTAAAAAGTGGTTATCATCAAATTAGGATAAAAGAAGGAGATGAATGGAAAACTGCCTTCAAAACAAAATATGGTTTGTATGAATGGTTAATTATGCCTTTTGGTTTGACTAATGCTCCGAGCACCTTTATGAGATTTATGAACCATGTTTTGCGTGCATTTATAGGCAGATTTGTTGTTGTCTATTTTGATGATATACTCATTTATAGCAAAAACATAGACGATCATGTAGTACATTTGAAATCCGTTTTAGATGTGCTAAGGAAAGAAAGGTTGCTTGCTAATTTAAAGAAGTGCATTTTTTACACCGATAAGCTTGTATTTTTGGGATTTGTTGTTAGTGCACAAGGTATACAGGTCAATGAAGAGAAGGTACGTGCAATCCAAGAATGGTCGAGCTCCACAAGTGTAGCTAATGTTTGTAGTTTTCATGGACTTGCTTGTTTCTACCGGCGGTTCGTGAAGGACTACAGTAGCTTAGCCGCACCGCTTACCGAAGTGATCAAGAAGAACGTTGGATTTCGGTGGAGAGAAGAACAAGAGAAGGCATTTCAATTAATCAAAGAGAAGCTGACTAACGCACCTTTGTTGTCTTTACCTAACTTTTCTAAAACGTTTGAAATTGAAAGTGATTCTTCAGGTATTGGTATAAGCGCCGTTCTTATGCAAGAAGGACGACCAATTGCTTACTTCAGCGAGAAACTCAATGGGGCAGCCTTAAACTACCCAACTTATGACAAGGAGTTGTATGCATTGGTTCGCACTTTAGAGACGTGGCAGCACTACCTATGGCCTAAGGAGTTCGTGATTCACACCGATCATGAGTCCTTGAAACACTTGAAGGGCCAACACAAGCTAAACAAAAGGCATGCGCGATGGGTGGAGTTCATAAAGACGTTTCCATACATCATTCGGTACAAGCAAGGTAAGGAGAACATAGTCGCTGATGCACTTTCTCGCAGGTATGCCTTACTCTCCACACTTGATACAAAATTGCTTGGTTTTGAACACATTAAAGAATTATATGCTGAAGACCACGAATTTTGTGAGGAATATCGAGCTTGTGAGAAAAACGCCTCTGGTAAGTTCTTTAGGCCTGATGGATTCCTATTTCGAGAAAATAAGCTATGTATGCCTAATTGTTCTATGAGAGAGTTATTAGTGTAGGAATCACATGGTGGGGGATTAATGAGACATTTTGGAGTTACAAAGACTTTAGCTATTTTGCAGGAACACTTGTATTGGCCTCACATGAAATGAGATGTGGAACGGATATGTGGTCGATGTGTCACATGTAAGTAAGCTAAACCCAAAGTGCAGCCCAACGGTTTGTATACTCCTTTACCAATTCCTAGTGAGCCTTGGATTTATATTTCAATGGATTTTGTGTTAGGATTGCCTAGGACTAAACATGGAAGAGATTCAATTTTTGTGGTCGTGGATAGATTTTCTAAAATGGCACATTTTATTCCATGTGACAAAACGGATGACGCTTCACATGTTGCTGATTTGTTCTTTAGAGAGATTGTGAGATTACATGGCATGCCTAGGACAATTGTTTCAGATAGAGATGCTAAGTTCTTGAGCTATTTTTAGAAGACTTTGTGGTGTAAGTTAGATACTAAGCTATTGTTTTCCGCTACTTGTCATCCACAAACTGATGGTCAAACTGAAGTAGTAAACAGGACTTTGTCTACTCTATTGAGGTCAATCATTAGAAAGAACATCAAGACATGGGAAGAATGTTTACCACATGTTGAGTTTGCATATAATAGAGCTGTTCATTCTGCTACCAAATTTTCGCCATTTGAAATTGTGTATGGGTTTAATCCTTTAACTCCATTGGATTTATCTCCTTTACCTTTGACGGAGCACATTAATTTAGATGGCAAAAAGAAAGCTGATTTTGTGAAGCAGATTCATGAGAAAGCAAGACTCAACATTGAGCGTAGAACAGAGCAATATGCCACACAAGCCAACAAGGAACGTCGCAATCTGGTTTTTCAAACCCGGAGATTGGGTTTGGCTGCATATGAGAAAAGAAAGATTCCCGGCAAAAAGACGTTCCAAATTGCTCCCAAGAGGAGATGGTCCTTTCCAAGTCCTTAAGCGTATCAATGACAACGCTTACAAGCTAGATTTACCTGGTGAGTACAATGTAAGTGCCACTTTTAATGTTACTGATTTGAGTCCTTTTGATGTAGGTGATGATTTGAGGGCAAATCCTTTTCAAGAGGAGGGGAATGATGGAGACCAAGGCACCGCTTCGAAGGATCTCGTTCAAGTACCAATTGGGCCGGTTACGAGAGCACAAGCAAAGAAGTTCAAGGATGTACTCAACGGACTCATCCAAGAGTTTTGAGCTCAAGCAAATTCGTGGAGGCCCATTGAGCATGATCCACGTGGGCAGCAAAGAATCGTCACCTTGATTCAAGTTCTAGAAGGATCCGGTCAAGGCTAAGAATTGGCAAGAAATATTTTGGTCCTATTCTTGAAGGATCGTGAAACACGACACAATTTACTATTTACTTATTGCAATTTATTATTTTTGGTATTTTTATGTTAAAAAACGTTATTTTAGGTTTAGGTGATTTATTTCCTTGTTTTCAGGTGCATTTAATGCTTTTTAGGTCAAATTTAATTCCTAATATGGTTAGATATCAATTAGGAGTTTTTTTAGAATATATTTTCTTGTCTGTCAAGTTTTATAGAGCCTTTAAATAGGCTCCTAAGTTTGTAAACGTTTTTTGGGATGACATTTTTGAATATTCAAAAAAACTTGTGAGGTTTATTCTCTTTGGTTCTTTGAAGAACTATTCGAACTTATCAGGATTTCCCGTGGCGTTCATCTTGACTTATCAAAAGGAGTTTCCACCACCGTTTGTGGCGTCTTCCTTATACCAAGGTTCTTGTTTATCATAAACAACGGGTCGAGGTCTTCCATTCGAATCTGTCCACAGAACGATCTTGGGTTCCCTTTCGTTGTTGGGTCTCGTTATTCTTGACGGGGTTCACATCAGTCGAGTAGGAAAGGAAATCAGTGCGAAATTTTTTTTTCCCTCTTTCTCAATCTGTCTGGGCCAGGTTTCTCTAAAAATGAAGGCAAAATTATGTTTTTTGTTTATTTTTTTTAATTTTTATACTGTTTTTTTGGGAATTTTCTAGCTCGGGTCGTGTAGGAACGGAAATCGGTACGAATTTTTTTTTTCTTCTTTCTCAGATCGTCCGAGCCCTGTTTGAATTGAGATAAAGCCAAAATGATGTTTTTTTTTTAATTATTTTTAATTTTTATATTATTTTTTTGGGATTTATCTAGCCCGAGTCAGGTAGGAACGAAAATTAATAGGAAATATTTTTTTCACTCTCTCTCATCCTATCCAGGTCCAGTTTGGCTAGAAATAAAACCAGAATGACGTTTTTTATTTTTTTTGAATTTTTATAATAATTTTTTGGAATTCTCAAGCACGGGTTGAGTAGGAACAGAAATCGGTACGTATTTCTTTCTTTTTTTTCTCTTTCTCGGCCTGTCAGTGCCCGATTAAGCTAGAAATAAAGCCAGATGATGTATTTTAATTTTTTTTTAATTTTTATATTATTTTTTTGGGAATTCTCTAGCGCGGGTAGAGTATGAACAGGAATTGGTGCGAATTTTTTTTTCCACTTTCTCGTCTTGTCCAAACCTGGTTTGTCTAGAAATAATGCCAAAATGATGTTTTTTTGTTTTCTGAATATTTATATTATTTTTTTTTTCGATTTCTCTAGCATTTGTCGTGTATGAACGGAAATTGGTGCGAAATTTTTTTTTTCCTCTTATTCAGCCTGTCCTGGCTTGGTTTGGCTCGAAATAAAGCCAGAATAATATTTTTTTATTTTTAGACTTTTTGTACTATTTTTTCTGGAATTCTCTAGTGCGGGTTGAGTTGGAAAGTAAATCGGTGCGAATTTTTTTTTTCCTCTTTCTTAGCCTATCTAGGCCAAGTTTGGCTAAAAATAAAGGCAAAATTATGTTTTTTTTTCTTTAATTTTTACAGTATTTTTTTCAGAATTTTCTACCTGAGACGAGTAGGAACAGAAATCGATACAATATTCTTTTCCCTCTTTCGTGGCCTGCCAGGGTCTGGTTTGCCTAGAAATAAAACCAAAATGATATCTTTTACTTTTTTGAATTTTTATACTATTCATTTTGTAATTCTCTTGCCCGGATTGAGTATGAACAGAAATCGGTGCGAAATTCTTTTTCCTCTTCCTCGTCCTGTCCGGACTTGGTTTGGGTAGAAATAACGCCAAAACGATCTTATAAAATTTTTTGAATTTTTATAATATTTTTTTGGGAATTCTCTAGTGCGGGTTGAGTTTGAACGGAAATCAGTGCAAAATTTTTTTTCCTCTTTCTCGGCCTATCCCGACCTGGTTTGGCTAGAAATAATGCCAAAATGATGTTTTTTTAGTTTTTTGAATATACGTTTTTTTTTTTTTTTTTTTTTGGATTTCTCTAGCATTGTCCGTGTATGAATGGAAATCGGCGCGAAATTTTTTTTTCCTCTTTTTCGGCCTGCCCTAGCCTGGTTTGACTAGAAATAAAGCCAGAATAATGTTTTTTAATTTTTAGAATTTTTATACTGTTCTTTTGGGAATTCTCTAGTGCTGGTCAAGTAGGAAAGGAAATCGGTGCGAAATTTTTTTCCCTCTTTAGTCTGTCTAGGCCCGGTTTTGCTAAAAATGAAGGCGAAATTATGTTTTTTTTTTTTTTTTTATTTAATTTTTATATCATTTTTTGGGAATTTTCAACCCGGGTCGAGTAGGAACAGAAATTGATACGATTTTATTTTCCCTCTTTCATGGCCTGTCAGGGCCCGGTTTGGTAAGAAATAAAACCAAAATGAAGTTTTTACTTTTTTGAATTTTTATACTATTTTTTTTTTTTGTAATTCTCTTGCCTGGGTCGACTATGAATGGAACTCGGTGCGAAATTTTTTTTCCTCTTTCTCGGCCTGGGACCTGGTTTGGGTAGAAATAACGCCAAAATGATGCCTTATAATTTTTTGAATTTTTATAACATTTTTTTGGGAATTATCTAGCGCGGGTCGAGTGTTAACGGAAATCGGTGCGAAATTTTTTTTTCCTCTTTCTCGGCCTATCCCGACCTGGTTTGGCTAGAAATAACGCCAAAATGATATTTTCTAGTTTTCTAAATATTTATATTATTGTTTTTGGAATTCTCTAGCATTGCTCGTGTATGAACGGAAATCGGTGCGAAATTTTTTTTCCTCTTTCTCGAGCGGTCCCGACCTGGTTTGGCTAGAAATAACGCAAAATGATGTTTTTTAGTTTTTTGAATATTCATTTTTTTTGGATTTCTCTAGCATTGTCCGTGTGTGTACGGAAATCGGCTCGAATTTTTTTTTTTCCTCTTATTCGGCCTGTCTTGGCCCGGTTTGACTAGAAATAAAGCCAGAACAATATTTTTTAATTTTTAGAATTTTTATATTGTTTTTTCGGTAATTCTTTAGTGCGTGTGGAGTAGGAAAGGAAATTGGTGCGAAATTTTTTTTCCCTCTTTCTTACTCTGTCTAGGCCTGGTTTCGCTATAAATGAAGGCAAAATTATGTTTTTTTTTTTTTTTTTTTTAATTTTTATACTTTTTTTTGGGAATTTTCTAGCTCGGGTCGAGTAGAAACGGAAATCGGAACGAATTTTTTTTTTCTTCTTTCTCGGATCGTCCGGGCCCTGTTTGAATGGAGATAAAGCCGAAATGATGTTTTTTAATTTTTATATTATTTTTTTGGGATTTCTCTAGCCCAAGTCAGGTAGGAACCGAAATTAATAGGAAATATGTTTTTCCGTCTCTCTCATCCTATCCTGGTCCAGTTTGGCTAGAAATAATGCCAGAATGACGTTTTTTATTTTTTTGATTTTTTATAATATTTTTTTGGAATTCTCAAGCATGGGTCGAGTAGGAACAGAAATTGGTACGAATTTCTTTTTTCTCGTTCTCAGCCTGTCAGTGCCCGATTTAGCTAGAAATAAAGCCAGATGATGTCTTTTAATTTTTTTTTAAATTTTTATACTATTTTTTTGGGAATTCTCTTGCACGGGTTGAGTATGAACAGAAATCGGTGTGAAAATTTTTTTTCCTCTTTCTCCGCCTATCTCGACCTGGTTTGGCTAGAAATAATGCCAAAATGATGTTTTCTAGTTTTCTAAATATTTATATTATTTTTTTTGGAATTCTCTAGTATTGCTCGTGTATGAAAGGAAATCGGTGCGAAATTTTTTTTTCCTCTTTCTCGGCCTGTCCCGACCAGATCTGGCTAGAAATAACGCCAAAATGATGTTTTTCAGTTTTTTGAATATTCAGTTTTTTTTTTTTTTTTTTTTTTTTTTTTGGATTTTTCTAGCATTGTCCAGGTATGAACGGAAATCGGCTCGAAAATTTTTTTTCCTCTTATTCGGCCTGTCCTGGCCCGGTTTGACTAGAAATAAAGTCAGAATAATATTTTTTTAATTTTTAGAATTTTTATACTATTTTTTCGAGAATTTTCTAGCTCGGGTCGAGTAGGAAAGGAAATTGGTGCGAATTTTTTTTCCCTCTTTCTCAGCCTGTCTAGGCCCGGTTTGGCTAAAAATAAAGGCAAAATTATGTTTTTTTGTATTTTTTTTTAATTTTTATGCTATTTTTTTTGGGAATTTTCTAGCCCGGGTCGAGTAGGAACAGAAATCGATACAATATTCTTTTCCTTCTTTCTCGGCCTGTCAGAGCCCAGTTTGGCTAGAAATAAATCCAAAATTATGTTTTTTACTTTTTTGAATTTTTATACTATTTTTTTTTCTAATTCTCTAGCCCGGGTTGAGTTTCAAATAAAATCGGTTGGAAATTTTCTTTTCCTCTTTCTCGGCCAATCCCGACCCAGTTTGGCTAGAAATAAAGCCAAAATGATGTTTTTTACTTGTTTGAATTTTTATAAAATATTTTTTTTGTAATTCCCTTGCCCGGGTCGAGTTTCAATGGAAATCGGTTGGAAATTTTCTTTTCCTCTTTCTTGGCCTGTCCCAACCTAGTTTGGGAAGAAATAAAGCCAAAACGATGTTTTTCCGTTTTTTAAATTTTTATACTATTTTTTGAGAATTTTCTAGCTCGGGTCGAGTAGGAACGGAAATCAGTACGAATTTTTTTTTCTTCTTTCTCGGCTCGTCCAGGCCCTGTTTGAATTGAGATAAAGCCAAAAATGATGTTTTTTAATTTTTTTTTAATTTTTATATTATTTTTTTGGGATTTCTCTAGCCCGAATTAGGTAGGAACGAAAATTAATAGGAAATATTTTTTTCCCTCTCCCTCATCCTATCCAGGTCCTGTTTGGCTAGAAATAATGCCAGAATGACGTTTTTTATTTTTTTGAATTTTTATAATATTTTTTTGGAATTCTCAATGATGTGAACCTCAATCGACACGCTTTGAGACCCAACAAAAATATTGGAATTGATGCAAATCTCAATCGACATGCTTTGAGATCCAACAAAAATATTGGAATACTTGCCCAAGAAAGCTAAAATTCAGATTTTTGATAGAAACCTTGACCCAACGTTTATAATCGAAACGCGAACCAAAGGTATAAGTAATAGACCTTGACCCAATGATTATAATAAATCACGAACCAAAGGTATAAAGTTTGAACGTCACAAGGAAGAATCCCTGATAAGTTCACAGTTCTTGAAGAACCAAAAGAAGAGCAAAGCCTCACCTTTTCTGATTTTTTATTCAATAATATATGAAAAACGTTTACAGACTTAGGGGCCTATTTAAGGGCTCCATAAAACTTGATAGACAAGAAAATATATTCTAAAATAACTCCTAATTGATACCTAACCATATTAGGAATCAAATTTGACCTAAAAAGCATTAAATGCACCTAGAAACAAGGAAATAAATCACTTAAACCTAAAATAACGTTTTTTACATAAAAATACCAAAATAATAAATTACAATAATTAAATAGTAAATTGTGTCGCACATCAGACCCCTCCACTTGAATTAAACTCGTCCTCGAGTTCATCTTTGAAATCTAAAATCTTCCGCTCCAAATAAACAAATACTTCGAATGCTTTAATAACTTGATCCGGTTCTGAAACTTGAATATTTCATAAAGTGTAGCATAAAATTTCTTCTCATCTACTTTCAATTTATTTGCAACATCAATCAATAAAGGGTTGATAATAAAATTAAAATTTTCTACTCCAAGAAAATCAACATATTGTATAGTCATCTTCAACAAATCAACTGAGACTTGAAGATTGTGAGTTGTGGACTCATCCTTATAGTTTACCTCAATTGAATCTTTCACAATGTTTTCAATAATTACCATCTCTTCTTTTTTTTTCACTCTTTTTTTTTTGGGAGCTTGGTGCACGATTTTAACCTAGTGCACGTCACAAAAGAAGAATGAGGAATAAAGAACACAAAAGGAATAAGATAGGATGATAACAGGAAACAAATGATAAAGGGATAGTAAAACTGATTTTAGAACCTGTGCTCTGATACCAAATGATGTGAACCTCAATCGACACGCTTTGAGACCCAACAAAAATATTGGAATTGATGCGAATCTCAATCGACACGCTTTGAGACCCAACAAAAATATTGGAATACTTGCCCAAGAAAGTTAAAATTCAGATTTTTGATAGAAACCTTGACCCAACGTTTATAATCGAAACGCGAACCAAAGGTATAAGTAATAGACCTTGACCCAATGATTATAATAAATCACGAACCAAAAGTATAAAGTTTGAACGCCACAAGGAAGAATCCCTGATAAGTTCACAGTTCTTGAAGAACCAAAAGAACAGCAAAGCCTCACCTTTTCTGATTTTTTATTCAATAATATATGAAAAACGTTTACAGACTTAGGGGCCTATTTAAGGGCTCCATAAAACTTGATAGACAAGAAAATATATTCTAAAATAACTCCTAATTGATACCTAACCATATTAGGAATCAAATTTGACCTAAAAAGCATTAAATGCACATAAAAACAAGGAAATAAATCACCTAAACCTAAAATAACGTTTTTTACATAAAAATACCAAAATAATAAATTACAATAATTAAATAGTAAATTGTGTCGCACATCACTCAAGCACGGATCGAGTGGGAACAGAAATCGGTACGAATTTTTTTTTCTTCTTTCTCGGCTTGTCCAGTCCCTGTTTGAATAGAGGTAAAGCCAAAATGGTGTTTTTTAATTTTTGTATTTTTTTTTTTTGGGATTTCTCTAGCCTGAGTCAGGTAGGAACGGAAATTAGTACGAAATATTTTTTTTCCTCTCTCTCATCCTATCCTGGTCCAGTTTGGCCAGAAATAATGCCAGAATGACGTTATTTATTTTTTTGAATTTTTATAATATTTTTTAGGAATTCTCAAGTACAGGTCGAGTAGGAACAGGAATTGGTACGAATTTCTTTTTTCTCTTTCTCAACCTGTCAGTGCTCGATTTAGCTAGAAATAAAGCCAGATGATGTATTTTAATTTTTTTTTAATTTTTATACTATTTTTTTTTGGGAATTCACTAACGCGGGTCGAGTATGAACGAAAATCGGTGCGAAATTTTTTTTTCCCACTTTCTCATCCTGTCCTGACCTGGTTTGGCTAGAAATAATGCCAAAATGATGTTTTCGACTTTTTTGAATTTTTATACTATTTTTTTTTTTTTTTTGTAATTCTCTTGCCCAGGTCGAGTTTCAACGGAAATTGGTTGGAAATTTTCTATTCCTCTTTCTCGGCCTGTCCCGACCTAGATTGGGAAGAAATAAAGCCAAAATGATGTTTTCAAGTTTTTTAAATTTTTATACTATTTTTTGAGAATTTTCATGTTCGGGTCGAGTTGGAACGAATATCGGTACAAATTTTTTTTTTCTTCATTCTCGGAATGTCCGCGCCCTGTTTGAATAAAGATAATGCTAAAAATGATCTTTTCTAATTTTTTTGAATTTTTATATTATTTTTTTTGGGATTTCTCTAGCCCGAGTCAAGTAGGAACGAAAATTAGTACGAAATATTGTTTTCCCTCTCGCTCATCCTATCCGGGTCCAATTTGGCTAGAAATAATACCAGAATGACATTTTTTTATTTTTTTGAATTTTCATACTATTTTTTTTTTTTTGAATTCTCAAGCACAGGTCGTGTAGGAACAGAAATCGGTACAAATTTCTTTTTCGTCTTTCTTGGCCTACCAGTGCCTGATTTACCTAGATATAATAAAGCCAGATGATGTATTTTAATTTTTTTTTTTAATTTTTATACTATTTTTTTGGGAATTCTCTAGCACGGGTCGAGTAGGAATAGAAATTGGTGCGAAATTTTTTGTTCCTCTTTCTCGTCCTGTCCTGACCTGGTTGGCTAGAAATAATGCCAAAATGATGTTTTTTAGTTTTCTGAATATTTATATTGTTTTTTTTTTTGGATTTCTCTAGCATTGGTCGTGTATGAACAGAAATCAGTGCGAAATTTTTTTTTCCTCTTATACGGCCTGCCCTGCCTGGGTTTGGCTCGAAATCAAGCAAAAATAATGTTTTTTAATTTTTAGAATTTTTATACTATTTTTTTGGGAATTCTCTAGCGCGGGTCAAGTAGGATAAGAAATCGGTGCGAAATTTTTTTTTTCCTCTTTCTCAGCCTGTCTAGGCCAGGTTTCGCTAAAAATAAAGGCAAAATTATGTTTTTTTTTTTTTTTTTTTTTTTATACTATTTTTTTTTTTAAATTTTCCACACGGGTTTGGTAGGAACAGAAATCGATACAATATTCTTTTCCCTCTTTCTCAAAATGTCAGGGCCCGGTTTGGCTAGAAATAAAACCAAAATGATGTTTTTTTAATTTTGTATTATTTTTTTGGGATTTCTCTAGCCCGAGTCAGGTAGCTATGGAAATTAGTGCGAAATTTTTTTTTCCCTCTCTCTCATCCTATCCAGGTCCAGTTTGGCTAGAAATAATGCCAGAATGACGTTTTTTATTTTTTTGAATTTTTATAATATTTTTTTGGAATTCTCAAGCACGGGTCGAGTGGGAATAGGAATTGGTACGAATTACTTTTTTATCTTTCTCAGCCTGTCAGTGCTTGATTTAGCTAGAAATAAAGCCAGATGATGTATTTGAATTTTTTTTTTTAATTTTATACTATTTTTTTGGGAATTCTCTAACACGGGTCGAGTATGAACGGAAATCAGTGCAGAATATTTTTTTCCACTTTCTCGTCCTGTCCTGACCTTGTTTGGCTAGAAATAATGCCAAAATGATGTTTTTGATTATTTTGAATTTTTATACTATTTTTTTTTTTTTTGTAATTCTCTTGCTCGGGTCGAGTTTCAACGGAAATCGGTTGGAAATTCTCTTTTCCTCTTTCTCGGCCTGTCCCGACCTAGTTTGGGAAGAAATGAAGCCAAAATGATGTTTTCAAGTTTTTTAAATTTTTATACTATTTTTTGAGAATTTTGTTGTTCGGGCCGAGTTGGAATGGATATCGGTACAAATTTTTTTTTCTCCATTCACGGATTGTCCGCACCCTGTTTGAATAGAGATAATGCTAAAATGATCTATTTTAATTTTTTTAAATTTTTATATTATTTTTTTTTTGGGATTTCTCTAGCCCGAGTCAGGTTGGAACGGAAATTAGTAAGAAATAAATTTTTCCCTCTCGCTCATCATATCCAGGTCGAGTTTGGCTAGAAATAATACCAGAATGACGTTTTTTTTTTTTTTTTTTATAATTTTTATACTATTTTTTTTTTTTTGAATTCTCAAGCACGGGTCGAGTAGGAACAGAAATCGGTACAAATTTCTTTTTTCTCTTTCTTGGCCTACCAGTGCCCGATTTACCTAGATATAAAGCCAGATGATGTAATTTAATTTTTTTTAATTTTTATACAATTTTTTTGGGTATTCTCTAGCGCGGGTCGAGTATGAGCAGAAATTGATGCAAAATTTTTTTTTTCCCTCTTTCTCGTCCTGTCCTGACCTGGTTTGGCTCAAAATAATGCCAAAATGATGTTTTTTTAGTTTTCTGAATATATATATATATATATATATTTTTTTTTTTTTTCTGGATTTATCTAGCATTGATCGTGTATGAACGGAAATCGGTGTGAAATCTTTTTTTCCTCTTATTCAGCCTGCCCTGCTCTGGTTTGGCTCGAAATCAAGCCAAAATAATGTTTTTTAATTTTTAGAATTTTTATACTATTTTTTCGGGAATTCTCTAGCGCGGGTCGAGTAGGAAAGGAAATCGGTGCGAAATTTTTTTTTCCTCTTCCTCAGCCTGTCTAGGCCAGATTTCGCTAAAAATAAAGGCAAAATTATGTTTTTTTTTTTTTTAAATTTTTATACTATTTTTTTTTTTTGAATTTTCCACACAGGTCGGGTAGGAACAGAAATCGATACGATATTCTTTTCCCTCTTTCTCGGAATGTCAGGGCCCGGTTTGGCTAGAAATAAAACCAAAATAATGTTTTTTAATTTTTTGAATTTTTATACTACTGTTTTTGTAATTCTCTTGCCCGGGTTGAGCATGAATGGAAATCGGTGCAAAATTTTTTTTCCTCTTTCTCAGCCAGTCCTGACCTGGTTTGGCCAGAAATATAGCCAGAATAATGTTTTTTAATTTTTAGAATTTTTATACTATTCTTTCAGGAATTCTCTAGCGCCGGTCGAGTAGGAAAGGACTTGGCGCGAAATTTTTTTTGCCACTTTCTCAGCCTTTCTAGGCCTGGTTTCGCTAAAAATGAAGGAAAAATTATGTTTTTTTTTTTTTTTTTTTTTAAATTTTTATGCTTTTTTTTTTTTTTGGGAATTTCCTACCCGGGTCGAGTTGGAACAAAAATCGATACGATATTCTTTTCCCTCTTTCTCGGCCTGTCAGGGCCCGGTTTAGCTTTGAAATAATACCAAAATGATGTTTTTTACTTTAATGATGTTTTATACTATTGTTTTTGTAATTGTCTTGCCCGGGTCGAGTATGAGCGGAAATCGGTGTGAAATTTTTTTTCCTCTTTCTTGGCCTGTCCAGACGTGGTTTGGATAGAAATAATGCCAGAATAATGTTTTTAAAATTTTTGAATTTTTATAATATTTTTTTGGGAATTCTCTAGCACGGGTCAAGTATGAAAGGAAATCCGTGCGAATTTTTTTTTTCTTTCTCGGCCTGTCCCGACCTGGTTTGGCTAGAAATAACGCCAAAATGATGTTTTTTTAGTTTTTTTGAATATTTATATCTATATATTTTTTTGGATCTCTCTACCATTGTCCTTGTATGAACGGAAAACGGCACGAAATTTATTTTTCCTCTTATTTGGCCTGTCCTGGCCTGATTTGGGTAGAAATAAAGCCAGAATATTGTTTTTTACTTTTTAGGATTTTTATACTGTTTTTTCGGGAATTCTCTAGCGCTGGTCAAGTCGGAAAGGAAATCGATGCGAATTTTTTTTTCCTCTTTTTCAGCCTGTCTAGGCCAGGTTTCGCTAAAAATAAAGGCAAAATTATATATATATATATATATATATTTTTTTTTTTTTTTAATTTTTAATTTTTATACTATTCTTTTTTTTTTTTAATTTTCCACACGGGTCAGGCAGGAACAAAATCGATACGATATTCTTTTTCCTCTTTCTCGGATTGTCAGGGCCCGGTTTGGCTAGAAATAAAACCAAAATGATGTTTTTTACTTTATTGAATTTTTATACTATTGTTTTTGTTCTCCTGCCCAGGTCAAGAATGAACGGAAATCGGTGCGAAATTTTTTTTCCTCTTTCTCAGCCTGTCCCGACCTGGTTTGGCTAATACCGCCAAAACGATGTTTTTTAGTTTTTTGAATATTCCTATTTTTTTTTTTTTTTTGGATTTTTCTAGCATTGTCCTTGTACGAACGAAAATCGGCGCGAAATTCTTTTTCCTCTTATTCGATCTGCCCTGGCCCGGTTTGGCTAGAAATATAGCCAGAATAATGTTTTTTAATTTTTAGATTTTTTATACTATTCTTTCAGGATTTTTCTAGCGCCGGTCGAGTAGGAAAGGAAATCGATGCAAATTTCTTTTTCCTCCTTTCTCAGCCTGTCCAGGCCCGGTTTCACTAAAAATGAAGGCAAAATTATGTTTTTTTTTTAATTTTTATGCTTTTTTTTTTTTTTTTGGAATTTCCTACCCTTGTATAATTGGAACAGAAATCAGTACGATATTCTTTTCCCTCTTTCTCGGCCTGTCAGGGCCCGTTTTGGCTTTGAAATAAAACCAAAATGATGTTTTTTACTTTTATGATTTTTTATACTATTGTTTTTGTAATTCCCTTGCCCAGGTTTAGTATGAACAGAAATCGGTGTGAAATTTTTTTTTCTCTTTCTTGGCCTGTCCAGACGTGGTTTGGATAGAAATAATGCCAGAATAATGTTTTTTAATTTTTTGAATTTTCATAATATTTTTTTGGGAATTCCCTATTGCGGGTCGAGTATGAAAGTAAATCCGTGCGAATTTTTTTTTTCTTTCTCGGCCTGTCCCGACCTGGTTTGGCAAGAAATAACACCAAAATGATGTTTTTTTAGTTTTTTTTTGAATAATTACACATATATATTTCTTTGGATCTCTCTAGCATTGTCCTTGTACGAACGGAAATCGGCGTGAAATTTATTTTTCCTCTTATTCGGCCTGTCCAGGCCAAGTTTGGCTAAAAATAAAGGAAAAATTTTGTTTTTTTGTTTTTTTGTTTTTTTTTTTTAAATTTTTATGCTGTTTTTTTGGGAATTTTCTAGCCCGGGTCGAGCAAGAACAGAAAGCGGTACAAATTTCTTTTTTGTCTTTCTTGGCCTGCCAGTGCCCGATTTACCTAGATATAAAGCCAAATGATGTATTTTAATTTTTTTTTTAATTTTTATACTATTTTTTTGGGAATTCTCTAGTGCGGGTCGAGTATGAATGGAAATCGGTGCAAAATTTTTTTTTCCTCTTTCTTGTCCTTTCCCGACCTGGTTTGGCTAGAAATAATAAAAAAATAGTGTTTTTTAGTTTTCAGAATATTCATATTATTATTTTTTGGATTTCTCTAGCATTGGTTGTGTATGAACGGAAATCGGTGCGAAATTTTTTTTTTCTATTTACACAGCCTGTCCTTGCCTGATTTGGCTAGAAATAAAGCCAAAATATTGTTTTTTATTTTTTTGAATTTTTATACTATTTTTTCGAGAATTCTCTAGCGCGAGTCGAGTAGGAAAGGAAATCGGTGCGAATTTTTTTTTCCTCTTTCTCAGCCTGTCTAGGCCTGGTTTGGCTAAAAATAAAGGCAAAATTATGTTTTTTGTATTTTTTTTTAAATCTTTATGCTATTTTTTTGGAAATTTTCTAGCCCGGTTCGGGTAGGAATAGAAATCGATATGATATTCTTTTTCCCCTTTCTCGGCCTACCTGGGCACAGTTTGGCTATATAACCAAAATTATGTTTTTTACTATTTTGAATTTTTATACTATTTTTTTTTTTTTTTGAAATTCTCTTGCCCTGGTCAAGTTTCAACGGAAATTGGTTGGAAAATTTTTTTTCCTCTTTCCTGGCCAATCCCAACCCAGTTTGGCTAGAAATAAAGCCAAAATGATGTTTTTTAATTTTTTGAATTTTTATACTATTTTTTTTTTTTTTTTTTTTTGGTAATTCTCTTGCCTGGGTTGAGTTTCAACGGAAATCAGTTGGAAATTTTCTTTTCCTCTTTCTCGGCCTGTCCCGACCTAGTTTGGGAAGAAATAAAGAAAAATGATGTGTTTCAGTTTTTTTAATTTTTATACTATTTTTTTGAGAATTTTCGAGCTCGGGTCGAGTGGGAACGGAAATCGGTGCGATTTTTATTTTTCTCCTTTCTCGGATTGTCCAGGCCCTATTTGAATAGAGATAAAGCGAAAACGATGTTTTTTAATTTTTTTTTTTAATTTTTATATTATTTTTTCAGGATTCTCTAGCCCGAGTCAGGTAGGAACAGAAATTAGTACAAAATATTTTTTTTTCCCCTCTGTATCATCCTATCCAGGTCCAGTTTGGCTAGAAATAATGCCAGAATGACGTTTTTTATTTTTTTGGAATTCTCAAGCACGAGTCGAGTAGGAACAGAAATCGGTATGAATTTCTTTTTTCTCTTTCTCGGCCTGTTAGTGCCCGATTTAGCTAGAAATAAGACAGATGATGTATTTTATTTTATTTTTTTAGTTTTTATACTATTTTTTTGGGAATTCTCTAGCGCGGGTCGAGTATGAACGGAAATTGGTGCGAAATTTTTTTTTCCTCTTTCTCATCCTGTCCTGAGCTGGTTTGGCTAGAAATAATGCCAAAATGATGGTTTTTAGTTTTCTGAATATTTATATATATATATATATATATTTTTTTTGGATTTCTCTAGCATTGGTCGTGTATGAACAGAAATTGGTGCGAAATTTTATTTTTCCCTCTTTCTCAGCCTTTCTAGGCCCAGTTTGTCCATAAATAAAGGCAAAATTACGTTTTTTTTTTTTTTTTTTTTTTATATATTTAATTTTTATACTATTTATTTTGGAATTTTCTACCCGGGTCGAGTAGGAACAATAATCGATACGATATTCTTTTCCCTCTTTCTCGGCCTGTGAGGGCCCGGTTTGGCTAGAAATAAAATCAAATTCAAGGTTTTTACTTTTTTGAATTTTTATACTATTGATTTTGTAATTCTCTTGCCCGGGTGGATTTTGAACGGAAATTGGAGCGAAATCTTTTTTCCTCTTTCTCGGTCTGTCCCGACATGATTTGGATAAAAATAATGCTAAAATGATGTTTTTGAATTTTTATAATATTTTTTTGGCAATTCTCTAGCGCGGGTCGAGTATGAAAGGAAATCGGTGCGAATTTTTTTTCCTCTTTCTCAGCCCGTCTAGGCCTGGTTTCGCTAGAAATGAAGGCAAAACTATGTTTTTTATTTTTTTTAATTTTTATGCTATTTTTTTTGGAATTTTCTACCCTGGTCGAGTTGAAACAGAAATCGATATGATATTCTTTTCCCTCTTTCTCGGCCTGTCAGGGCCCAGTTTGGCTAGAAATAAAACCCAAATGATGTTTTTTACTTTTATGAATTTTTATACTATTGTTTTTGTAATTCTCTTGCCCGGGTCGAGTATGAACGGAAATCGGTGCGAAATTTTTTTTCCTCTTTCTTGGCCTGTCCAGATGTGGTTTGGATAGAAATAACGCCAGAATGATGTTTTAAAATTTTTTGAATTTTTATAATATTTTTTTGGGAATTCTCTAGCGCGGGTCGAGTATGAACGGAAATCAGTGCGAATTTTTTTTTTCCCTTTCTCGGCCTGTATCGACCTGGTTTGGCAAGAAATAACACCAAAATGATGTTTTTTAGTTTTTTGAATATATATATATATATATATTTTTTTTTTTTTTAATTTCTCTAGCATTGTCCTTGTATGGACGGAAATCGGCGCGGAATTTATTTTTCCTCTTATTCGGCCTGTCCTGGCCCGATTTGGCTAGAAATAAAGTAAGAATATTGTTTTTTAATTTTTAGAATTTTTATACTGTTTTTTCGGGAATTCTCTAGCGCTGGTCAAGTCGGAAAGGAAATCGGTGCGAATTTTTTTTTCCTCTTTCTCAGCCCGTCTAGGCCCGGTTTCGCTAAAAATGAAGACAAAATTATGTTTTTTTTTTTTTTTTTTTTTTCAATTTTTATGCTATTTTTTTTGGAATTTTCTACCCGGGTCAAGTTGGAACAGAAATTGATACGATATTCTTTTCCCTCTTTCTCGGCCTGTCAGGGCCCGGTTTGGCTAGAAATAAAACCCAAATGATGTTTTTTACTTTTTTGAATTTTTATACTATTGTTTTTGTAATTCTCTTGCCCGGGTCGAGTATGAACGGAAATCGGTGCGAAATCTTTTTTCCTCTTTTCCGGCCTATCCCGGCGTGGTTTGGATAAAAATAACGCTAAAATGATGTTTTTGAATTTTTATAATATTTTTTTGGGAATTCTCTAGCGCGGGTCGAGTATGAAAGGAAATCCGTGCGAATTTTTTTTTTCTTTCTCGGCCTGTCCCAACCTGGTTTGGCTAGAAATAACACCAAAATGATGTTTTTTTAGTTTTTTTGAATATATATATATATATATATATATTTTCGGATCTCTCTAGCATTGTCCTTGTATGTACGGAAAACGGCATGAAATTTATTTTTCCTCTTATTTGGCCTGTCCTGGCCTGATTTGGCTAGAAATAAAGCCAGAATATTGTTTTTTACTTTTTATAATTTTTATACTGTTTTTTCGGGAATTCTCTAGCGCTGGTCAAGTCGGAAAGGAAATCGGTGTGAAATTTATTTTTCCTCTTTTTCAGCCTGTCTAGGCCAGGTTTCGCTAAAAATAAAGGCAAAATTATGTTTTTTTAAAAAAAAAAAATTTTTATACTATTTTTTTTTTAATTTTCCACACAGGTCAGGTAGGAACAGAAATCGATACGATATTCTTTTTCCTCTTTCACGGAATGTCAGGGCCCGGTTTGGCTAGAAATAAAACCAAAATGATGTTTTTTACTTTTTTGAATTTTTATACTATTGTTTTTGTTCTCTTGCCCAGGTCGAGAATGAACGGAAATTGGTGTGAAATTTTTTTTCCTCTTTCTCGGCCTGTCCCGACCTGGTTTGGCTAGAAATATTGCCAAAACGATGTTTAGTTTTTTCAATATTCCAATTTTTTATTTTTTTTTTTTGGATTTTTCTAGCATTGTCCTTGTACGAACGAAAATCGGCGCGAAATTCTTTTTCATCTTATTCGACCTGCCCTGGCCCAGTTTGGCTAGAAATATAGCCAGAATAATGTTTTTTAATTTTTAGAATTTTTATACTATTCTTTGGGGATTTTCTAGCGCCGGTCGAGTAGGAAAGGAAATCGATGTGAATTTTTTTTTTCCCTCTTTCACAGCCCGTCTAGGCCCGGTTTCGGTAAAAATGAAGGCAAAATTATGTTTTTTTTTTTTTTTTTTTTAATTTTTATGCTATTTTTTTTTTGGAATTTCCTACCTGGGTCTAATTGGAACAGAAATCGGTACGATATTCTTTTCCCTCTTTCTCGGCCTGTCAGGGCCCGGTTTTGCTTTGAAATAAAACGAAAATGATGTTTTTCACTTTTATGATTTTTTATACTATTGTTTTTGTAATTCCCTTGCCGGGGTCAAGTATGAACGGAAATCGGCGTGAAATTTTTTTTTTCCTCTTTCTTGGCTTGTCCAGACGTGGTTTGGATAGAAATAATGCCAGAATAATGTTTTTTAATTTTTTGAATTTTTATAATATTTTTTTGGGAATTCTCTATTTTGGGTCGAGTATGAAAGGAAATCCGTGCGAATTTTTTTTTTCTTTCTCGGCCTGTCCCGACCTGGTTTGGCTAGAAATAACACCAAAATGATGTTTTTTAGTTTTTTTTTGAATATTTACATATATTTTTTTTTGGATCTCTCTAGCATTGTCCTTGTACGGACGGAAAACGGCGCGTAATTTATTTTTCCTCTTATTCGGCCTGTCCTGGCCCGGTTTGGCTAGAAATATAGCCAGAATATTGTTTTTTAATTTTTTGAATTTTTATACTGTAGTTTCGGGAATTCTCTAGCGCTGGTCAAGTCGGAAAGGAAATCTGTGTGAAATTTTTTTTTCCTCTTTCTCAGCCCGTCTAGGCCTGGTTTTGCTAAAAATGAAGGCAAAATTACGTTTTTTTTTTTTTTTTTTTTTTAATTTTTATACTACTTTTTTGGGAATTTTCTACCCGGGTTGAGTTGGAACAGAAGTCGATACGATATTCTTTTCCCTCTTTCTCAGCATGTCAAGGCCTGGTTTGGCTAGAAATAACGCCAAAATGATGTTTTTTACTTTCTTGAAATTTATTACTATTGTTTTTGTAATTCTTTTGCCCCGGTCGAGTTGAACGGAAATCGGTTTGAAATTTTTTTTTCCTCTTTCTCAGCCCATCTAGGCCCGGTTTTGCTAAAAATGAAGACAAAATTATGTCTTTTTTTTTAATTTTTTATACTACTTTTTTTGGGAATTTTCTACCCGGGTTTAGTTGGAACAGAAATCGATACGACATTCTTCTCCTTCTTTCACGGCCTGTCAAAGCCCGGTATCGCTAGAAATAAAACCGAATTTATGTTTTTTACTTTTTGGAATTTTTATACTGTTTTTTTTTTTTTTTTTTTTTCTAGTTCTCTAGCCCGGGTCGTATTTCAACCGTAATCGGTTAGAAATTTTCTTTTCCTCCTTCTCGGGCTGTCCCAGCCTAGTTTGGGAAGAAATAAAGCCAAAATGATGTTTTTCAGTTTCTTAAATTTTTATACTATTTTTTAAGAATTTTCTAGCTCGGGTCTAGTAGGAATTGAAATCGGTACGAATTTTTTTTTTCTTCTTTCTTGGATTGTCCGGGCCCTGTTTGAATAGAGATAAAGCCAAAATGATGTTTTTTAATTTTTTTTAATTTTCGTATTATTTTTTTGGGATTTCTCTAGCCCGAGTCAGGTAGGAAAGGAAATTAGTACGAAACATTTTTTCCCCTTTCTCTCATTCTATCCAGGTCCAGTTTGGCTAGAAATAATGCCAGAATGACGTTTTTTATTTTTTAAAATTTTTATAATATTTTTTAGGAATTCTCAAGCACGGGTCGAGTAGGAACAGGAATTGGTACTATTTTTTTTTTCTCCTTCTCGGCCTGTCAGTGCTCGATTTAGCTAGAAATGAAGCCAAATGATGTATTTCTAATTTTTTTTTAATTTTTATACTATTTTTTTGGGAATTCTCTAGCGCGGGTCGAGTATTAACGGAAATCGGTGCGAATTTTTTTTCCACTTTCTCGTTCTGTCCTGACCTGGGTTGGCTAGAAATAATGCCAAAATGATGTTTTTGACTTTTTTTTAATTTTTACACTATTTTTTTTTTTTTTTTTTTTGTAATTCTCTTGCTCGGGTCGAGTTTCAACGGAAATTGGTTGGAAATTTTCTTTTCCTCTTTCTCGGCTTGTCCCAACCTAGTTTGGGAAGAAATAAAGCCAAAATGATGTTTTCAAGTTTTTTAAATTTTTATACTATTTTTTGAGAATTTTCTTGTTTGGGTCGAGTTGGAACGGATATCGGTACGAATTTTTTTTTTCTTCATTCTTGGATTGTCCGAGCCCTGTTTGAATAGAGATAATGCTAAAATGATCTTTTTTAATTTTTTTTAAATTTTTATATCATTTTTTTTGGGATTTCTCTAGCCCGAGTCAGGTAGGAACGGAAATTAGTACGAAATATTTTTTTCCCTCTCGCTCATCCTATCCAGGTCCAGTTTGACTAGAAATAATACCAGAATAACATTTTTTTTTTATTTTTTTCAATTTTTATACTATTTTTTTTAATTCTCAAGCACGGGTCGAGCAGGAACAGAAAGCGGTAGAAATTTCTTTTTTCTCTTTCTTGGCCTACCAGTGCCCGATTTACCTAGATATGAAGCCAAATGATGTATTTTAGTTTTTTTTTTTTTAATTTTTATACTATTTTTTTGGGAGTTCTCTAGCACGGGTTGTGTACGAACGGAAATCGGTGCGAATTTTTTTTTCCTCTTTCTTGTCCTGTCCCGACCTGGTTTGGCTAGAAATAATAAAAAATAGTGTTTTTTAGTTTTTTGAATATTTGTATATATATATATATATTTTTTTGGATTTCTCTAGCATTGTCCTTGTATGAACGGAAATCGGCGCGAAATTTATTTTTCCTCTTATTCAGCCTGTCCTTGCCCGATTTGGCTAGAAATAAAGCCAGAATATTGTTTTTTAATTTTTAGAATTTTTATACTGTTTTTTCGGGAATTCTCTAGCGCTGGTCAAGTCGGAAAGGAAATCGGTGCGAAATTTTTTTTTCCTCTTTCTCAGCCTGTCTAGGCCCAGTTTCGCTATAAATGAAGGCAAAATTATGTTTTTTTTTTTTTTTTTTTAATTTTTATGCTATTTTTTTTGGAATTTTCTACCCGGGTCAAGTTGGAACTGTAATCAATACGATATTCTCTTTTCCCTCTTTCTCAGCCTATCAGGGCCCGGTTTGGCTTGAAATAAAACCAAAATGATGTTTTTTACTTTTATGAATTTTTATACTATTTTTTTTTTTTGCAATTCTCCTGCCCAAGTCGAGTTTCAATGGAAATCGGTTGGAAATTTTCTTTTCCTTTTTCTCGGCCTTTCCCGACCTATTTTGGGAAGAAATAAAGCCAAAATGATGTTTTCATGTTTTTTAGAATTTTTATACTATTTTTTGAGAATTTTTTAATGCGAGTCGAGCTGGAACGGATATCGGTGCGAATTTTGTTTTCCTCTTTCTCAGCCTGTCTAGGCCCGGTTTGGCTAAAAATAAAGCCCAAATTATGTTTTTTGGATTTTTTTTTAATTTTTATTCTATTTTTTTTGGAAATTTTCTAGCCCGGTTCGAATTGGAACTGAAATCGATACGATATTCTTTTTCCCCTTTCTCAGCCTGCCTTGGCCCAGTTTGGCTATATATCCAAAATTATGTTTTTTACTATTTTGAATTTTTATATTATTTTTGTTTTTGAAATTCTCTTGCTCTGGTCGAGTTTCAACGGAAATTTGTTGGAAATTTTTTTTCCTCTTTCTCGGCCAATCCCAACCTATTTTGGCTAGAAATAAAGCCAAAATGATGTTTTTGAATTTTTTGAATTTTTATACTATTTTTTTTTTTTTTGTAATTCTCTTGCCCAGGTCGAGTTTCAACGGAAATCGATTGGAAATTTTCTTTTTCTCTTTCTCGGCCTGTCTCGACCTAGGTTAGGAAGAAATAAAGCCAAAATGATGTTTTTCAGTTTTTTTTTTAAATTTATAATATTTTTTTGAGAATTTTCGAGTTCGGGTCGAGTAGGAACAGAAACCGGTTCGAATTTTTTTTTTCTTCTTTCTTGGATTGTCTGGAACCTGTTTGAATAGAGATAAAGCCAAAATGATGTTTTTAAATTTTTTTTTTTAACTTTTATATTATTTTTTTTAAGGATTCTCTAGCTCGAGTTAGGTAGGAACAGAAATTAGTACGAAATATTTTTTTTCCCTCTATCTCATCCTATCCAAGTCCAGTTTG
Organism: Quercus gilva; assembly: GCA_023621385.1. Lineage (NCBI taxonomy): Eukaryota > Viridiplantae > Streptophyta > Magnoliopsida > Fagales > Fagaceae > Quercus > Quercus gilva. Next base: position 29,486,079 of record CM042480.1, read on the forward strand.
GCTAGAAATAATGCCAGAATGACATTTTATTTTTTATTTTTTTGAATTGCGCTACTGTTTTTTTGGAATTCTCAAGCACGGGTCGAGTAACAGAAATCGGTACGAATTTCTTTTTTCTCTTTCTCGTCTTGTCAATGCCCGATTTAGCTAGAAATAAAGCCAGATGATGTATTTGGTCGTCCTTCTTGCATAAGAACGGCGCCTATACCAATACCTGAAGCATCACATTCAATTTCAAACGTTTTAGAAAAGTTAGGTAAAGACAACAAAGGTGCATTAGTCAACTTCTCTTTGATTAATTGAAATGCCTTCTCTTGTTCTTCTCCCCAGCGAAACCCAACGTTCTTCTTGATCACTTCGGTAAGCGGTGCGGCGAAGCTACTGAAGTCCTTCACAAACCGCCGGTAGAAACTAGCAAGTCCATGAAAACTACGAACATTAGCTACACTTGTGGGGCTCGGCCATTCTTGGATTGCACGTACCTTCTCTTCATCGACCTGTATACCTTATGCACTAACAACAAATCCCAAAAATACAAGCTTATCGGTGTAAAAAGTGCACTTCTTTAAATTAGCAAACAACCTTTCTTTCCTTAGCACATCTAAAACGGATTTCAAATGTACTACATGATCGTCTATGTTTTTGCTATAAATGAGTATATCATCAAAATAAACAACAACAAATCTGCCTATAAATGCACGCAAAACATGGTTCATAAGTCTCATAAAGGTGCTCGGAGCATTAGTCAAATCAAAAGGCATAACTAACCATTCATACAAACCATATTTTGTTTTGAATGCAGTTTTCCATTCATCTCCTTCTTTTATCCTAATTTGATGATAACCACTTTTTAAGTCAATCTTAGAAAATATGCAAGAACCATACAGCTCATTTAACATATCATCTAAGCGTGCGATAGGGTGACGATACTTTACCGTTATGTTGTTGATGACTCGGCAATCAATGCACATTCTCCACGTCCCATCCTTCTTGGGCACAAGTAAGACCGGAACCGCACATGGGCTCATGCTCTCCCTCACGTGCCCTTTCTCCAACAACTCACTTACCTGCCGTTGAAGCTCCTTTGTCTCCTCAGGATTGCTCCTATAAGCTGGTCGGTTTGGAATGGTTGCACCGGGAACAAAATCAATTTGCTGTTCAATCCCTCGGATTGGAGGTAACCCATGTGGTGTTTTCTCGGGGAAGACATCCTCATACTCCTGCAAAAGAGAAACAATAGAACTAGGCAAAGCAAGGTCAAGTTCGTTAGTGTTTAAAAGTGCCTCTTTGTACAAAAGTACAATCATCGGTTGATTTGAAAACATTGCTCTCTTAATCTCACTCACTTTTGCATAGAAATTCTTTTGTTTTCTCTCTAATTTTCTCTCAAGGGCCAAACTTTGATTTTCTTTTTCTCTCTCATTTTTCTTGGCCTCTCTCTGATTTTCACTCTTTTTCTTTTGCTCACTCTCTTTCTTTTGATCACTCTCCTTTTGTAATCTCACTTGATCCTCGTATACTTGCTGCGGTGTCAATGGTACAAGAGTGATTGATCGTTGATTAAGTACAAAAGAGTACCTGTTTGTAAAGCCATCATGCTTCACTTGCCTATCGAACTGCCATGGACGCCCTAGCAATAATTGTCCCGCTTGCATCGGTACTACATCACACAACACTTCATCTTCGTATTTACCGATTCGAAATGCAACTAACACTTGCTTGTTCACCCTTATCTCACCACTATCATTTAGCCATTGCAACTTGTATGGCCTAGGGTGCTTTAACATGGGCAATCCCAATTTCTCTACCATAATTGTGCTTGCAACATTAGTATAACTACCACCATCAATAATCACACTACATACCTTGTCTTTAACGTAGCACCTAGTGTGAAAGATATTCTCCCGCTGTACTTCATCAACTCCTTTTACTTGCAAGCTCAATGCTCTCCTTGCCACCAATGTCAATGCGTCAGGGGCTAAATACTCCTCCTCGGAAACATCCTCCAATGGCGGCATGTCGTCAGTGTCAGAATCTTCATCATCGGTCACAATTTCTCCATTGGCTTGCAACACCATGACTTGCTTGTTTGGACATTGACTTGCTATGTGGCCCCTGCCTTGACATTTAAAACATTTAATATCACGATTCCTAGAGGTAGAGGCTTCAGTTTTACCTTGAGGAACGTGGTTGGTGGTCGCGGACTTGGGCTCGGGTTTGGGCGTTTGTGACTTGTCCAGCGGCTTGGCATGACTTGATTTCCAAGAGGTAGAACTAAAGTTATGGCCTGCACGTGTCCCACTCTCTCTCTTGAGTTGTTGTTCCAGTTTGATAGCCATATGCACCATATCTTCCAATTCCACATAATGCTGCATCTCTACCTTATCATGGATCTCCCGGTTTAAACCAAGTAAAAATCTAGCCATTGTAGCCTCCCGATCCTCGTCCACATTAGCGCGGATCATAGCAATTTCCATCTCCTTGTAGTAATCCTCTACGCTTCGACTCCCTTGTCTAAGACCTTGTAGCTTTTTGTACAACTCTCGGTAATAGTAACTTGGAACGAACCGCTTTCTCATCACTACTTTCATCTCCTCCCATGTGTCTATTGGGCGTTCTCTATTCCGCCTCCTGTTTATCACAAGCTGATCCCACCAAGTAATAGCATATTCAGAAAATTCAATCACGGCTAATTTTACCTTCTTTGCCTCAAAGTTGTTGTGGCAATCAAACACGAACTCTATCTTTTTTTCCCACTCAAGATATGCCTCAGGATCAGATTTACCTTGAAAGGACGGAATTTTTCATCTTAATACCACCCAAGTTGTTATCTTCGCGATTCCTAATTCCTCTATATCTTCCTCCAGGTCTCCTATTGTTAACAATGGAATCTCGATCTTCTTCTTCATCAAAACCAGACCCATAACGCTCTTCATCCTCCTCCCTCGATGGATATCTTTCCCTTCTACGCAAATTACGACCTTTTTGTGGTTGCTCCTCACGTCTATTCTCCATTTGATCTATTCGTTCATGAACCTGCTCCATCTCTATCTTCATCACACACCTCATCTCACTCATCATGGCCTCCATAAATACCTTCGGATCAACCAATTTTGTTTCATCTTCAGTAATGCTCTTACCACTATCATGAGACATGATTTCTACAAAACAAAGGTTAGAAAAAAGAAAAAGAAAAAAAAAAAAGGACCTCACGAATCACTCCCTTACGTGTTTACACTCAAGAATGTGGATCACTCTCCACTCGTGTTTCACTCAAAATAATATTGCTTTTACCCTCTGATGTTCTCACCACTCTTGCCTTTTTCCCCTCGATAATTCTCTTTCAGTTCTTTTGAAACTAAACAAACAACTCAAAAATTTCCAGCAACAATTTACCAAGAACTAATCAAGGAATTTCAGATTTGAATACAAGGAATATGGAAATTTTCAGAATAGAATTAGAAGGAATATGGCAGATTAGAATTTCCACTTTTTTTTTTTTTTTTTTTTTTTTTTTTTAACGATCAGCAACTAACTTTTGAGAATAATGAAATAAAATTCCGAAATAAATAAGAGATGTGAGACCAGACCAAGAGTTCAGATATCAACAAGAACAAACAAAGATTGAACAGATAGGGTAAAGGAAATTCGGCTAAGAAGAAACAAAGGAACGAAAGATGTTAAAAGGATAGGCAAACCTGAACTAGAAACCTGGCTCTGATACCAAATGATGTGAAACTCGTCAAGAATAACGAGACCCAACAACGAAAGGGAACCCAAGATCGTTCTACTTGGACAGATTTGAATGGAAGACCTCGACCCGTTGTTTATGACAAACAAGAACCTTGGTATAAGGAAGATGCCACAAACGGTGGTGGAAACTCCGTTGATAAGTCAAGATGAACATCACGGGAAATCCCGATAAGTTCGAATAGTTCTTCAAAGAACCAAAGAGAATAAACCTCACAAGTTTATGAATATAAAAAATGTCATCCAAAAACGTTTACAGACTTAGGAGCCTATTTAAGGGCTCCATAAAACTTGACAGACAAGAAAATACATTCTAAAAAAACTCCTAATTGATACCTAACCATATTAGGAATCAAATTTGACCTAAAAAGTATTAAATGCACCTAAAAACAAGGAAATAAATCACCTAAACCTAAAATAAACGTTTTTTAACATAAAAATACCAAAAAATAATAAATTGCAATAATTAAATAGTAAATTATGTCGTGCATCACGATCCTTCTAGAATAAGCCCAAAATATTTCTTACCAATTCTTAGTCTTGACCGGATCCTTCTAGAACTTGAATCAAGGTGACGATTCTTTGCTGCCCACGTGGATCATGCTCAATGGGCCTCCACGAATTTGCTTGAGCCCATAACTCTTGGATGAGTCCGTTGAGTACATCCTTGAACTTCTTTGCTTGTGCTCTCGTAACCGGCCCAATTGGTACTTGAACGAGATCCTTCGAAGCGGTGCCTTGGTCTCCATCAGGATAGAAATAAAGCTAAAATGATGTTTTTAAATATTTAGAATTTTTATACTATTTTTTTGAGAATTCTCTAGCGCGGGTCGAGAATGAACGGAAATCAATTCAAATTTTTTTTTTCCTCTTTCTCAGCCTGTCTAAGCCCGGTTTGGCTAAAAATAAAGGCAAAATTATTATTTTTTTATTTTTTTTATATATTTTTATATTTTTTATTTTTGGGAATTTTATAGCCCGGGTCAAGTTGGAACAGAAATTGATACGATATTATTTTCCCCCTTTCTCGGCCTGTCAGGATCTGGTTTGGCTAGAAATAAAACCAAAATGATGTTTTTTACTTTTTTCAATTCTTATACTTTTTTTTTTTTTTTTTTTTTTGCCCAGGTCGATTTTCAACGGAAATCGGTGGGAAATTCTTTTTTCCACTTTCTCGGCCAATACCGACCCAGTTTGGCTTGAAATAAAGCCGAATTGATGTTTTTCTAATTTTTTAATTTTTATACTATTTTTTTGAGAATTTTCTAACCCAGGTTGAGTAGGAACGGAAATCGGTGCAAATTTTTTTTCCCCTTTCTCGGCCTGTCCTGACCTGGTTTGGGTAGAAATAAAGCCAAAATGATGTTTTTCAGTTTTTTGAATTTTTATACTATTTTTTTGAGAACTTTCTAGCCCGTGTCGAGTAGGAACGGAAATCGGTGCGAAATTTTTTTCTTCTTCTTTCTCAGATTGCCCGGGCCCTGTTTGAATATTGATAAAGCCAAAATCATGTTTTTTTAATTTTTTTTAAATTTTTATATTATTTTTTTTGGGATTTCTCTAGCGCGGGTCTAGTAGGAAAGGAAATCGGTGCGAAATTTTTTTTTCCTCTTTCTGGTCTTGTCCCGACCTGGTTTGGCTAGAAATTTTGCCAAAATGATGTTTTTTGGTTTTCTGAATATTTTTATTATTATTTTTTTTTGGATTTCTCTATCATTGCTCGTGTATGAACGGAAATCAGTGCGAAATTTTGTTTTTCCTCTTATTCGGCCTGTCCTGGCCTGGTTTGGCTCGAAATAAAGCCAGAATAACGTTTTTTTTAATTTTTAGAATATTTATACTATTTTTTCGGGAATTCTCTAGCGCGTGTCAAGTAAGAAAGGAAATCGGTGTGAAATATTTTTTTTCCTCTTTCTCAGCCTGTCTAGACCCGGTTTGGCTAAAAATAAAGGCAAATTATATATATATATATATATATAAATATATATATTTTTTTTTTCAACTTTTTTTTGTACTATTTTTTTTGGAATTTTCTAGCCTGGGTCGATAGGTACAGAAATCGATACGATATTCTTTTCCCTCTTTCTCGGCCTGTCAGGGCCCGGTTTGGCAAGAAATAAAAACAAAATGATGTTTTTATTTTTTTTTTATTTTTTATAATATATATATATTTATATATTTTTTTTTGTAATTCTCTTGCCCGGGTCGAGTACGAACAGAAATCGGTGCGAAATTTTTTTTCCTCTTTCTCGGCCTGTTCCGACCTAGTTTGGATTGAAATAAAGCAAAAATGATATTTTTAAATTTTTAGAATTTTTATATTGGTTTTTTGGGAATTCTCTAGCGCGGGTTGAGAATGAACAGAAATCAGTTCGAAATTTTTTTTTCCTCTTTCTCAGCCTGTCTAGGCCCGGTTTGGCTAAAAATAAAGGCAAATTTATTATTACTATTTTTTTTTATACTATTTTTTTGGGAATTTTCTAGCTCGGATCAAGTTGGAACCGAAATTGATACAATATTCTTTTCCCTCTTTCTCATCCTGTCAGGGCCCGGTTTGGCTAGAAATAAAACCAAAATGATGTTTTTTACTTTTTACAATTTTTATACTTTTTTTTTTTTTGTAGTTCTCTTGCCCGGGTCGAGTTTCAACGGAAATCGATGGGAAATTTTTTTTTCCTCTTTCTCGGCCAATACCAACCCCGTTTGGCTAGAAATAAAGCCAAAATGATGTTTTTCAGTTTTTTTTTTTAATTTATACTATTTTTTTTGTGAATTCTCTAGCCCGAGTCGAGTAGGAAGGGAAATCGGTACTAAATTTTTTTCTTCTTCTTTCTCAGATTTTCCGGGCCCTGTTTGAATAGAGATAAAGCCAAAATCGTGTTTTTTAATTTTTTTTAATTTTTATATTATTTTTTTGGGATTCCTCTGGCCCGAGTCAGGTAGGAATGAAAATTAGTAAGAAATATTTTTTCCCTCCCTGTCATACTATCCAGGTCTTCTTTGGCTAGAAATAATGCCAGAATGACGTTTTTTATTTTTTTGAATTTTTATACTATTTTTTTGGAATTCTCAAGCACGGGTCAAGGAGGAATAGAAATCGGTTTGAATTTCTTTTTTCTCTTTCTCTGCCTGTTGGTGCCCGATTTAGCTAGAAATAAAGCCAGATGATGTATTTTAATTTTTTTTTAATTTTTATACTATTTTTTTGGGAATTCTCTAGCGCGGGTCGAGTATGAACGGAAATCGATGCGAAATTTTTTTTCCTCTTTTGCGGCCTGTCCCGACCAGGTTTGGTTAGAAATAATGCCAAAATGATGTTTTTTAGTTTTCTGAATATTTATATATATATATATATATTGGTTTCTCTAGCATTGGTCGTGAATGAACGGAAATCAGTGCGAAATTTTTTTTTTCCCTCTTATTCGGCCTGTCTTGGCCTGGTTTGGCTTGAAATAAAGCCAAAATAATGATTTTTAATTTTTAGAATTTTTATACTATTTTTTCAGGAATTCTCTAGCGCGGGTCGAGTAATTAAGGAAATCGGTGAGAAATTTTTTTTTTCAACTTTCTCAGCCTGTCTAGGTCCGGTTTTGGCTAAAAATAAAGGCAAAATTATGTTTTTTTTTTTTTTTTTTTTTATACTATTTTTTTGGGAATTTTCTAGCCCGGGTCGAGTAGGAACAGAAATCGATACAATATTCTGTTCCCTCTTTGTCGGCCTGTCAGGGCCCGGTTTAGCTAGAAATAAAACCAAAATGGTGTTTTTTACTCTTTTGAATTTTTATACAATTTTTTTTTTTTTTTTGTAATTCTCTTGCCCGGGTCGAGTTTCAATGGAAATCAGTGGGAAATTTTTTTTTCCTCTTTCTCGGCCTATCCCGACCCAGTTTGGCTAGAAATAAAGTCAAAATGATATTTTTTAGTTTTTTTTTTTTTTAATTTTTATACTATTTTTTTGAGAATTTTCTAGCCCAGGTCGTGTGGGAACGGAAATCGGTGAGAAATTTTTTTTTCCTCTTTCTCGGCCCGTCCTGACCTGGTTTGGATAGAAATAATGCCAAAATGATGTTTTTAAATTTTTTGAATTTTTATAATATTTTTTTGGGAATTCTCTAGCGCGGGTAGAGTAGGAACAGAAATCGATACGATATTATTTTTCCTGTTTTTCGGCCTGTCAGGGCCCGTTTTGGCTAGAAATAAAACCAAAATGATGTTTTTTACTTTTTTGAATTTTTATACTAATTTTTTTTTTTTTTGTAATTCTCTTGCCTGGGTCGAGTTTCAACGGAAATCAGTGGGAAATTTTTTTTTCCCTCTTTCTCGGCCTATCCCAACCCAGTTTGGCTAGAAATAAAGTCAAAATGATATTTTTTTAGTTTTTTTTTTTAATTTTTATACTATTTTTTTGAGAATTTTCTAGCCCAGGTCACTCGGGAACGGAAATCGGTGGGAAATTTTTTTTCCTCTTTCTCGTCCTGCCCCGACCTGGTTTGGGTAGAAATATGCCAAAATGCTGTTTTTCAGTTTGGGTAAAATATCGTTTTCGTCCCTAAACTATCACAAAAATTCGTTTTTCGTCTCTAAACTTTCAAAAGTTCGTTTTTTCGCCCTTAAACTATCACGAAATTTCTATTTTCGTCCCTAAACTTTCAAAAGTTCAATTTTTGTCCCTAAACTTTTCTAAATGTATTGATTTTCGTCCCTCCCACATCAGCATTTTATCAAATCCACGTAAGTACTCTGAAAAAGTTTAGGGACGAAAATAGAACTTTGAAAGTTTTGGAATGAAAATAAAACTTTTGTGATAGTTTAGGGATGAAAAACGAACTTTTGAAAGTTTAGGGACAAAAAACGAACTTTTGTAATAGTTTAGGGACGAAAATGATATTTTACCGATTTAGTTTTTTGAATTTTTATACTATTTTTTTGGGAATTCTCTAGCGCGGGTCGAGTAGGAACAGAAATTGATAGGATATTCTTTTCCCTCTTTCTCGCCCTGTCAAGGCCCGGTTTGGCTAGAAACAAAACCAAAATGATGTTTTTTACTTTTTTGAATTTTTACGCTATTTTTTTTGTAATTCGCTTGCCTGGGTCGAGTATGAACTGAAATCGGTGCGAAATTTTTTTTTACTCTTTCTCAGCCTGTCCCGACCTGGTTTGGATAGAAATAACGCCAATATGATGTTTTAAAATTTTTTGAATTTTTATAATATTTTTTTCGGAATTCTTTAGCGCGGGTCGAGTAGGAACAGAAATTGATTTGATATTCTTTTCCCCGTGTTGGCTAGAAATAAACCAAAATGATGTTTTTTACTTTTTTAAATTTTTATACTATTTTTTTGAGAATTTTCTAGCCGAGGTCTAGTGGGAACAGAAATCGGTGGAAATTTTTTTTCCTCTTTCTCGGCCTATCCCGACCCAGTTTGGCTAGAAATAAAGTCAAAATGATATTTTTTAGTTTTTTTTTTTTAAAAAAATTTTATACTTTTTTTTGAGAATTTTCTAGCCCAGGTCTAGTGGGAACGAAAATCGATGGGAAATTGTTTTTCCTCTTTCTCGTCCTACCCTGACCTGGTTTGGGTGGAAATATGCCAAAATGATGTTTTTCAGTTTTTTGAATTTTTATACTATTTTTTGGGGAATTCTCTAGCGCAGGTCGAGTATGAACGGAAATTGGTGTGAAATTTTTTTTTCCCTCTTTCTAGGCCTGTCCCGACCTGGTTTGGCTAGAAAAAATGCCAAAATGATGTTTTTTAGTTTTCTGAATATTTATTTTTGTTTGGATTTCTCTAGCATTGGTTGTGTATGAACGGAAATCGGTGCGAAATATTTTTTTCCTCTTATTTGGCCTGTCCTGGCCCGATTTGCCTAGAAATAAAGCCAAAATAATATTTTTTTAATTTTTAGAATTTTTATACTATTTTTTAGGGAATTCTCTAGCGCAAGTCGAGTAGGAAAGGAAATCAGTGCAAATTTTTTTTTTCCTCGTTCTCAGCCTGTCTAGGCCTGGTTTGGCTAAAAATAAAGGCAAAATTAGGTCTTTTTTTTTTTTAATACTATTTTTTTTGGAATTTTCTACCCAGGTCGAGTAGGAACAGAAATCGATACGATATTCTTTTCTCTCTTTCTCAGCCTGTTCGGGCTTGGTATGGCTAAAAATAAAACTAGAATGAGGTTTTTTAATGTTTTTAATTTCTATACTATATTTTTGGGAATTCTCTTGCCCGGGTCAAGTATGAACAGAAATCGGTGCGAAATTTTTTTTTTCCTCTTTCTCGGCCTGTCTTGACCAGGTTTGGCTAGAAATAATGCAAAAATGCAGTTTTTTAGTTTTCTGAATATTTATATTATTTTTTTTTTGGATTTCTCTAGCATTGGTCTTGCATGAACGGAAATCGGTGCGTATTTTTTTTTTCCTCTTATTTGGCTTGTCTTGGCCCGGTTTGACTAGAAATAAAGCCAGAATAATCTTTTTAATTTTTAGAATTTTTATACTATTTTTTCTGGAATTCTCTAGTGCGGGACGAGTAGGAAAGGAAATCGGTGCGAATTTTTTTTCCCTCTTTCTTAGCCTGTCTAGGCCCGGTTTGGCTAAAAATAAAGGCAAAAAATTGTTTTTTTTTTATTATTTTTTATTTTTATACAAATTTTTTTGTGAATTTTCTTGCCCAAGTCGAGTAGGAACAGAAATTGATACGATATTTTTTTCCCTCTTTCTCGGCCTGTGAGGGCCCGGTTTGGCTAGAAATAAAACCAAAATTATGTTTTTTACTTTTTTGAATTTTTATACTATGTTTTATTGTAATTCTCTTGCCCGGGTCGAGTATGAACGGAAATCAGCGCGAAATTTTTTTTCCCCTTTCTCGGCCAGTCCCGACCTGGTTTGGATAGAAATAATGCCAAAATGATGTGTAAATTTTTGAATTTTTATACTATTTTTTTGGGAATTATTTAGAGTGGGTCGAGTATGAACAAAAATTGGTGTGAAATTTTTTTTCCTCTTTCTCGGCTTGTCCCGCCTGGTTTGGCTAGAAATAACGCCAAAAATGATGTTTTTTTAGTTTTTTGAATATTTATATATATATTTTTTTTTGGGTTTCTCTAGCATTGGTCGTGTATGATCGGAAATCGGTGCGAAATTTTTTTTTCCCTCTTATTCAGCCTGTGCTGGCCCGGTTTGGCTAGAAATAAAGCCAAAATAATGTTTTTTAATTTTTAGAAATTTTATACTATTTTTTCGGGAATTCTCTAGCGTGAGTTGAGTAGGAAAGGAAATCGATGCGAAATTTTTTTTCCCTCTTTCTCAGCCTGTCTAGGCCCGGTTTGGCTTAAAATAACGGCAAAATTATGTTTTTTTTTTTAATTTTTATACATTTTTTTTGGGAATTTTCTAGCCCGGGTCGAGTAGGAACAGAAATCGATACGTTATTCTTTTCCTTCTTTCTTGGCCTGTCAGGCTTGGTTTGGCTGGAAATAAAACCAAAATGATGTTTTTTACTTTTTTGAATTATTATACTATTTTTTTTTTTTTTTTTTTTTTTTTTTTTGCAATTCTCTTGCCCGGGTCGAGTTTCAATGGAAATCGGTGGGAAATTTTCTTTTCCTCTTTCTCGGCCAATCCTGACCCAGTTTGGCTAGAATAAAGTCAAAATGATGTTTGTTAATTTTTTTTTAATTTTTATATTATTTTTTTGGGATTCCCCTAGCCCGAGTCTGGTAGGAACGGAAATTAGTACGAAATATTTTTTTCCCTCTCTCTCATCTTATCCAGGTTGAGTAGGAACGAAAATCAGTACGAAGTTTTTTTGCTCTCTTTCTCGTCCTGTCCAAGCCCAGATGGGCTAGAAATAAAGCAAAATGAAGTTTTAGTTTTTTGAATTTTTATAGTATTTTTTTGGGAATTCGCCAGCCCGGGTAGAGTATGTACGGTAATCAGTGCGAAATTTGTTTTTCCTCTTTCTCAAGTCCCAGCACGGTTTGGCTAAAAATAAACCCAAAATGATGTTTTTTAATTTTTTGAATTTTTATACTATATTTTTTGGGAATTCTCTAGCGCGGGTCTAGTGGGAACAGAAATCGGTTTGAAAATTTTTTTTCCTGTTTCTCGGCATGTGCGGGCTTGATTTGGCTAGAAATAAAGCCAAAATGATGTTTTTTAATTTTTTTTAAAAAATTTTATACTATTTTTTTTTTAAGAATTTTCTAGCCCGGATCAAGTAGGAACGGAAATTGAACCAAATTTTTTTTTTCATCTTTCTCGGCCTGTCCGGGCTCTGTTTGGAAAGAATAAAGCAAAAATGATGTTTTTTTCTTTTTTTTTTTTTTTAATTTTTTATAATTTTTAAATTATTTTTTTTGGATTTCTCTAGCCTGTGTCGAGTAGGAAAAAAAATTGGTACGGAATATTTTTTTCCCTCTCTTCTCAGCCTATCCAGGCCCGGTTTGGCTAGAAATAAAACCAGAATGATGTTTTTTAATTTTTATAGTATTTTTTGGAAATTCTCTAGCGCAAGTTGAGTATGAACGGAAATCAGTGCAAATTTTTTTTTTCCTCTTTCTCGTCCTGTCCAGACCCAGTTTGGCTAAAAAAAAAACCCAAAATGATGTGTTTTAATTTTTTGAAATTTTATATTATTTTAGTGGGAATTTTCTAGCCCGAGTGATGCGAACCTCAATCGACACGCTTTGAGACCCAACAAAAATATTGGAATTGATGCGAACCTCAATCGACACGCTTTGAGACCCAACAAAAATATTGGAATACTTGCCCAAGAAAGCTAAAATTCAGATTTTTGATAGAAACCTTGACCCAACGTTTATAATCGAAACGCGAACCAAAGGTATAAGTAATAGACCTTGACCCAATGATTATAATAAATCACGAACTAAAGGTATAAAGTTTGAACGCCACAAGGAAGAAATCCCTGATAAGTTCACAGTTCTTGAAGAACCAAAAGAAGAGCAAAGCCTCACCTTTTCTGATTTTTATTCAATAATATATGAAAAACGTTTACAGACTTAGGAGCCTATTTAAGGGCTCCATAAAACTTGACAGACAAGAAAATATATTCTAAAAAAACTCCTAATTGATACCTAACCATATTAGGAATCAAATTTGACCTAAAAAGCATTAAATGCACCTAAAAATAAGGAAATAAATCACCTAAACCTAAAATAACGTTTTTTTTACATAAAAATACCAAAATAATAAATTACAATAATTAAGTAGTAAATTGTGTCGCACATCAGACCCCTCCACTTGAATCAAACTCGTCCTCGAGTTCATCTTTGAAATCTGAAATCTTCCGCTCCAAATAAACAAATACTTCGAATGCTTTAATAACTTGACCCGATTCTGAAACTTGAATCCTTCATAAAGTACGCATAAAATTTCTTCTCATCTACTTTCAATTTATTTGCAACATCAATCAACAAAGGGTTGATAATAAAATTAAAATTTTCTACTCCAAGAAAATCAACATATTGTATAGTCATCTTCAACAAATCAACTGAGACTTGAAGATTGTGAGTTGTGGACTCATCCTTATATTTGACCTCAATTGAATCTTCCACAATGTTTTCAATAATTACCATCTCTTCTTTTTTTTCACTTTTTTTTTTTTTGGGAGCTTGGTGCACGATTTTAACCTAGTGCACGTCACAAAAGAAGAATGAGGAATAAAGAACACAAAAGGAATAAGATAGGATGATAACAGGAAACAAATGATAAAGGGATAGTAAAACTGATTTTAGAATCTGTGCTCTGATACCAAATGATGCGAACCTCAATCGACACGCTTTGAGACCCAACAAAAATATTGGAATTGATGCGAACCTCAATCGACACGCTTTGAGACCCAACAAAAATATTGGAATACTTGCCCAAGAAAGCTAAAATTCAGATTTTTGATAGAAACCTTGACCCAACGTTTATAATCGAAACGCGAACCAAAGGTATAAGTAATAGACCTTGACCCAATGATTATAATAAATCACGAACCAAAGGTATAAAGTTTGAACGCCACAAGGAAGAATCCCTGATAAGTTCACAGTTCTTGAAGAACCAAAAGAAGAGCAAAGCCTCACATTTTCTGATTTTTATTCAATAATATATGAAAAACGTTTACAGACTTAGGAGCCTATTTAAGGGCTCCATAAAATTTGACAGACAAGAAAATATATTTTAAAAAAACTCATAATTGATACCTAACCATATTAGGAATCAAATTTGACCTAAAAAGCATTAAATGCACCTAAAAATAAGGAAATAAATCACCTAAACCTAAAATAACGTTTTTTACATAAAAATACCAAAATAATAAATTACAATAATTAAGTAGTAAATTGTGTCGCACATCACCGTGTCAAGTTGAAACGGAAATCGGTACGAATTTTTTTTTTCCTCTTACTCTGCATGACCGGGCCTGGTTTGGCAAGAAATAAAGCCAAAATGATTTTTTTTTTTAATTTTTTGAATTTTTATATTATTTTTTGGGGTTTCTCTAGCCCAGGTTGTGTTGGAACAAAAATTGGAATGAATTTTTTTTTTTTCATCTTTCTTAGCTTGTCTAGACCAGGTTTGGCAATAAATAAAGCCAGAATGATGTTTTTTAATTTTTTGAATTTTTTTGGGAATTCTCTAGAACACCAAGTAGGAAAGGAAATCGGTACGAATTTTTTTTTCCAACTTCCCGGCCTGTTCGGGCCTGTTATGTCTAAAAATAAAGCCAGAATGATGTTTTTTAATTTTTTTAATTTCTATACTATATTTTTGGGAATTCTCTTGCTCAGGTCGAGGATGAATGGAAATCAGTGCAAAATTTTTTTTCCTCTTTCTTCACCTGTCCAGACCTGGTTTGGATAGAAATAATGCCAAAATGATTTTTTTCAATTTTTTGAATTTTTATATTATTTTTTTGGGAATTCTCTAGCGCGGGTTGAGTATGAACGAAAATCGGTGCGAAATTTTTTTTCCTCTTTCTCTGCCTGTCCCGACCTGGTTTGGCTAGAAATAACGCCAAAATGATGTTTTTTAGTTTTCTGAATATTTATATATATATTTTTTTGGATTTCTCCAGCTTTGGTCGTGTATGAATGGAAATCGGTGTGAAATTTTTTTTCCATCTCTTTCAGCCTATCTAGGCCCGGTTTGGCTAGAAATAAAGCCAGAATATTGTTTTTTAATTTTTAGAATTTTTATACTATTTTTTCAAGAATTCTCTAGCGCAGGTCGAGTAGGAAAGGAAATCGGTGCGAATTTTTTTTTCCTCTTTCTCAGCCTGTCTTGGCCCGGTTTGGTTAAAAATAAAGGCAAAATTATGTTTTTTTTTTTTTTTTTTTAAATTTTTATACTAGTTTTTTGGGAATTTTCTAGCTCGGGTCGTGTAGGAACAGAAATCAATACAATATTCTTTTCCCTCTTTCTAGGCCTGTCAAGGCTCGGTTTGACTAGAAATAAAACCAAAATGATATATTTTTTTTTTACTTTTTTGAATTTCTATACTATTTTTTTTTTTTTTTGTAATTCTCTTGCCCGGGTCAAGTATGAATGGAAATCGGTGCGAAATTTTTTTTCCTCTTTCTCGACCTGTCCCAACCTGGTTTGGATAGAAATAACGCTAAAATGATGTTTTTAAATTTTTTGAATTTTTATACTATTTTTTTTGGGAATTCTCTAGCGCAGGTCGAGTATGAACAGAAATTGGTGCGTAATTTTTTTTCCTCTTTCTCGGCCTGTCCCGACCTGGTTTGGATAGAAATAATGCCAAAATGATTTTTTTTTTAGTTTTCTGAATATTTATATATATATATATATATATATTTTGGATTTCTCTAGCATTGGTCGTGTATGAACAGAAGTCGGTGCGAAATTTTTTTTTTCCTCTTATTCGGCCTGTCCTGGCCTGGTTTGGCTAGAAATAAAGCCAGAATAATGTTTTTTAATTTTTAGAAATTTTATACTATTTTTTCGAGAATTCTCTTGCGCAGGTCGAGTAAGAAAGTAAATTGGTGCAAATTTTTTTTTTTCCTCTTTCTCAGCCTGTCTAGGCTCGGTTTCGCTAACAATAAAGGCAAAATTATGTTTTTTTATTTTTATTTTTATTTTTATTCTATTTTTTTTGGGAATTTTCTACCCGGGTCGAGTAGGAACAGAAATCGATACGATATTCTTTTCCCTCTTTCTCGGCCTGTCAGGGCCCGGTTTGGCTAGAAATAAAACCAAAATGATGCTTTTTACCTTTTTGAATTTTTATACTATTTTTTTTTTTTTTGTAATTCTCTTGCCCAGGTCGAGTTTCAACAGAAATCAGTGTGAAATTTTCTTTTCCTCTTTCTCGGCCTATCCCGACCTAGTTTGGCTAGAAATAAAGCCAAAATGATGTTTTTTAGTTTTTTAATTTTTATATTATTTTTTTAAGAATTTTCTAGCCCAGGTCGAGTGGGAACAAAAATCGGTGCGAAATTTTTTTTCCCCTTTCTTGGCCTGTCCCGACCTGGTTTGGGTCGAAATAAAGCCAAAATGCGATTTTTCAGTTTTTTTGAATGTTTATACTATTTTTTTTAGAATTTTCTTGCCTGGGTCGAGTAGGAACGGAAATTGGTACGAATTTTTTTTTTCTTCTTTCTCGGATTGTTCAGGCCCTGTTTGAATAGAGATAAAGCCAAAATGATGTTTTTTAATTTTTTTTAATTTTTATATTATTTTTTTTGGGATTTCTCTAGCTCGAGTCAGGTAGGAACGGAAATTAGTACGAAATATTTTTTTCCCTCTCTCTCATCCTATCCAGGCCCAATTTGGCTAGAAATAATACCAGAATGACGTTTTTTTTTTTATTTTTTTGAATTTTTATACTATTTTTTTGGAATTCTCAAGCACGGGTCGAGTAGGAACAGAAATCGTTACGAAATTCTTTTTCTCTTTCTTGGCCAGTTAGTGCCCGATTTACCTAGAAATAAAGCCAGATGACGTATTTTAATTTTTTTTTTTAATTTTTATACTATTTTTTTGGGAATTCTTTAGCTCGGGTCGAGTAGGAATGGAAAGCGGTGCGAAATTCTTTTTTCCTCTTTCTTAGCCTGTCCAGGCCCGGTTTGCCCAAAAATAAAGCCAAAATGATATTTTTTAATTTTTTGAATTTTTATACTATTTTTTTGGGAATTTTTTAGCCTGGGTCGAGTAGGAACGAAAATCAGTACAAAATTTTGTTTTCCTCTTTCTCGGCATGACCAGGCCCGGATTGGCTAGAAATAAAGCCAAAATGAAGTTTTATAATTTTTTTTAATTTTTATAGTATTTTTTTGAGAATTCTCTAGCCCAGGTCGAGTAAGAACGGAAATCAGTACAAAGTTTTTTTTCCCTCTTTCTTGTCCTGTCCAGGCCCAGATGGGCTAGAAATAAAGCCAAAATGAAGTTTTATAATTTTTTGAATTTTTATAGTATTTTTTTGGGAATTTGCCAGCCCAGGTAGAGTATGAACGGAAATCGGGGTGAAATTTTTTTTCTCTCTTTCTCGACCTGTCCAGGCCTAGTTTGGCTAGAAATAAAGCCAGAATTATGTTTTTTAATTTATGAATTTTTATACTATTTTTTTGGGAATTCTCTAGCACAAGTCTTGTAGGAACGGTAATCGGTGCGAATTTTTTTTTCCTCTTTCTCAACTTGTCCAGGTCCGGTTTGGCTAAAAATAAACCCAAAATTATGTTATTTAATTTTTTGAATTTTTATACTATTTTTTTGGTAATTCTCTCGTGCGGGTCTAGTGGGAATGGAAATCGGTGCGAAATTTTTTTTTCCTGTTTCTTCGCATGTCCGAGCTTGGTTTGGCTAGAAATAAAGCCAAAATGATGTTTTTGAATTTTTATACTATTTTTTTTTTTTTAGAATTTTCTAGCCTGGGTCTAGTAGGAATGGAAATTGAAACAAATTTTTTTTTCCTCTTTCTCGGCTTGTCCTGGCTCTGTTTGGCAAGAAATAAAGCAAAAATGATGTTTTTTTTTAATTTTTATATTATTTTTTTGGGATTTCTCTAGCCCGTGTCAAGTAGGAAAAAAAATTGGTACATAATTTTTTTTCCCTCTCTTCTCAACCTATCCAGGCCTGGTTTGGTTAGAAATAAAGCCAGAATGATGTTTTTTTTTTCAATTTTTATAGTATTTTTTGGAAATTCTCTAGCCCGGGTTGAGTATGAACGGAAATCGGTGCAAATTTTTTTTTCCTCTTTCTCGTCCTGTCCAGACTCGGTTTGGCTAAAAATAAAGCCAAAATGATGTTTTTTTTTTTTTTTTTTTTTATTTAATTTTTTGAATTTTTATACTATTTTTTTAGGAATTCTCTAGCGCGGGTTGAGTAGGAACGGAAATCGGTGCAAATTTTTTTTCCCTATTTCTAAGCCTGTCCAGGCCCAGTTTGGCTAAAAAAAAAAAAAGCCAAAATGATGTGTTTTAATTTTTTGAAATTTTATATTATTTTAGTGGGAATTTTCTAGCCCGAGTCCAGTTGAAACGGAAATCGGTACGAAATTTTTTTTTTCCTCTTTCTTAGCATGACTGGGTCTGGTTTGGCAAGAAATAAAACCAAAATGATTTTTTTTTTTAATTTTTTTAATTTTTATATTATATTTTTGGGATTTCTCTAGCCCAGGTCGAGTTGGAACGAAAATCGGTATGAAATTTTTTTTTCATCTTTCTTAGCCTGTCTAGACCAGGTTTGGCAAGAAATAAAGCCAAAATGATGTTTTTTAATTTTTTGAATTTTTTTACTATTCTTTGCAAATAATATGTACATGGTTTTTGTACATATTCTTTGCAAATAATATCACATGCTACTTACATATGTAAATGATATATTTTCATGGTATGTATATGTATTGTTTGTACAAAACTCTTTCAAAAAGCAAATGTATAATATCTAATTTATTTTAAAAAAATATGGATGTTGTGATTAAATTAAAATGAGATACTATCCTTTGGATAGGTGGTGTGAGATGCTTAACACCTTCCCCACTCGTACTTTTGAGTCTAAGAATATTTGGTTCAGGACTTTGGATACCTTAATTAATTTAGGAACCCTTGAAATTGGTTTTTAGTTTATTACATAATTAAAATGAATTAGAGAAATAAGTAACCAATCACACTAAGAATAAAATCAATGAATGGTGGTGACTACTTAAAATAAAATAAGTAAAGAGACTCACACAAACCTCACCTTAGTAACACATACACACATCACACATCACCAAGCTCCAATGTGGAAATCGAAAAAAGGGTTGAACTCGAGAGGGAGAACTCCTCTTTTTCGAGAGTCCACAATCAGGAGGTAAATGTTTCACAAAACTTTCTCTTTCAACTTTTTTTTTTTTTTTTTTTTAAAGAAAATCAAATATGAAATAATATTGATAAATTATGAATCTTACATATAAAAAGGAAAATTTTATTGAAGAATCGTTTCAAGAATTTTCCTATTGGTTATTGCATAAACTATTTTACAATATTTTTTATAAAGTTTTACTAGTTTTCATCTTCTTTTTTTTTAGGGAAAATACATCAAAGCTTTATTAATGCATAATGGCTATATCAACCTGAATTACAGGATAGATGTGTGATAGAACATCCTTCATCCACACTGCAAAGTCATGGATATTAATAGCAAATCTCGCCAAATTGTGGGCAGCTTAATTACCATCTCCCTTTGTACGAGAGTAGAGTAATTTTGAAAAGTATCTAGAAAAATAAATTGTGTCCTTCAATAACAAACCATAGGAAGCTAAATTAAAATCTTCCATTGCCAATGCTTTCACCACAACCTCTAAAATCTAAATCCCCTTCCACTATAGCTCAATTAATACCAATTTCCAGGCCGAATTCAGGGGCTCTAGTTGAAGCCATTGCTTCAATCTCCATTGCCTGATACGATGAAAGCAGTTGTTGAACTAAGGATGCAATGACAAGTCCCTGATTGTTGCGGATAACTATACCAATTCTAGATTTGTTGGTTCCAACAAAGGTGGCACTATCATAGTTAATTTTGAACAAGTTTGGTTGAGGGGGTGACCATGCAATCCGAGGTTACTGCTGTCATGGGCGTGGTCGAGCTATGATAGAATTATATTCTTCATATCTATTTTGGCCTACCTGGAAGAGCTGGTCTGTTGAGCAGTTGGGTTGACGTAGTCTAATCTGGTTCCTTTTTTGTCCAAATAGACCAAACTATCATAGCAAAAAATTTAGGAGTTTCATTATTTGAGAGCATCTAGGCCGTGAGTGCCTTAAAATCTAGAAATTGAGAACAATGCCTTAAGTCCCAAAACTCCGAATTATCCCAAACCACATCTAGTTCGATGCATGACCAAAGAGAGTGCAAGGGAGTCTCTGGAGCTGCTGAAGAATGATCATAAGAGGAATTGAGGATGATAGTTTGACAGGCCAAATTCTCTTTGGTTGGTAAACCGTTTCTACAAGCTCTCCATATGAAATTCTTCACCTTATTTGGGGAGATTAACGCCCAAATTCCCTTCCATAGCTCTCTGTCATGTTCCATATGGTCACCATGAAAACTAACATCAGCTTCCTCCTTTAAGAATCTGTAGCCAGATTTGCAGTAATATTGTCCATCATGTGAGAAAGGCTAGTAGAGGGAGTCCTCTAAAGCTACCCAAGCCAATGTAATTCTTTTTAATCAATCTAACCTCCTCCTGGTGGAAAATTCTTTCAACCATCTCTATCCACTGTCTCAACTCAACATCAACTAGGCAATACACCGTTGCTTCACCCATTGTCTCCACCACCGGGGAGGCTATTTTAGTTTGGTGCTTTATTGGCAACCATTGGTGTTGCCAGATTTTGATTGATCTCCCATCTCCCACCCTCCAACAAGAGCCTCTTTGGATAACATCCCTACTGTATAATGTGCTCTTCCAAGCATATGACCCCGAGGCTGACTCCTTTGCCTCTATAATGAACAATAGGGAAAGAAGAGTGCTTTGAAGATACGATAGAAGAGAGTCTTTGTATCATGCAAAAGTTGCTGAAAGCTCGAAAATGTGTTGAAAACACAAGAGCTGTTTAGACCCCCAAATTAAAATTACGGCTCGATAGATTTTACACAACTTTAATACAAAGTGCGGAATAGTGTAAAAGCGAGCGGATGAACAAGTAAGCTACTCTAATCCATAAACTAAGCAACACAGCAGTATAATGGAATTAAACAAGAGTAGGGAAGAAGGATGCAAACACAGAAAACACCAAGACGTGTTCACGAAGAGGAAACCGAAGAACTCGGCGAAAAACCTCTCCGCCGCCCTCCAAGCGGAAATCGATCCACTAGACAATCAGTTGGGATACATGGGTTAGCAAAAGACCCTCCAAGCCTAGTCTACCCGCTGTACCTAAGCCCTCCAAGCTCTTACTCTAACAAGGCTTCTCGGAACCGTGTCTTGTCCTAGTTATCCGGATCCCGCAACAAGCTCCATGTTGCATCTGCCATTCAAGGCTTCTTCCAATGCTTCCCAGCAGCACCAAAACGTCACACAGCACTCACAAGGTGTGGTAAGTGTTTGGGCTATCAACCTCTCAAAGATATGGATAATGGAGAGGGAAGGGTTGAGGAAATACCACAAGCAAATGTATAGAGAAAGATGGGGAAGACAATCTCTAATTACCAATGTGTTTGGCTAGGGTTTTCTCTCTGAAGCCTTCCTCAACAATTGTGGGTAATGATGGTATATATAGGAGATGTGCAAAAGGTGTGACTCAAAAAGTACAGGCTGGCAGAATAGCTAGTCTCGCGGGTGTCTCGCGGGAAGGCCTTACTCGCGAGATACTCGCGAGACACAGTTGTCTCCACCTGGCCTGACTCTTCGCATTCCAGCATGTGCCTGGCACATGGGTCACTTCGCGGGATGCTAGGTCGCGAGATACCCGCGAGAATCCTTCAGTTCTTCAAATGCTTGAGCCTTCATACACTCTCTCTATCACACACCTCTTACAACAAATCCCACAACAAATACAGGGTTTTAAACGATTGAACATAATTACAATCAAATTTGGCACGGAATAAAAGCCAACAAAAACACAGTTGTAAATTACAACTTTACAATCTCCCCCTTTGGCTATTCCGTGACAAAACCCTAAAATAGACTCTAGACTTAAACGTGAGTTTGGGAACAAAGGCAAAACTCACTCACACCTAATTCTAGATTCTGAAGTGCTCTTGAAACATATGAACAAGTAACTCCTGAAACACAACAACACAATAACATCATTGTATGCAGAAAAACTTGAAACGCATATGGAGCAATAAAAGCAAGATCAAGCTAAATGAAATAGAAACACTAGATCATGGCAAGATCGAACAGGTAATCACTATACTGAAGCAATTACTATGCTCATTCACACAGGGAATGAACATCCGGATTTGCAAGAAGATACGCTCAATTGAAGAGAGTCACTTGCAACTCCAACACTCAACCAATGCGAAATACACGAAGTATTTGCATCTAGGAACAATCCTACTAGGGCACAAGAGTGTTCATCACTCAACCAATGCATAGAATATGTATGCATCTAGGAACAATCTTACATGGGCACAAGAGTGATGTACTTGAAGTAGAATGCATGACATTGAACAACAAGCAAACATGCATGAAGGTTGCATAAGCATGATATTGCAAATG
The DNA here is from genome assembly GCA_023621385.1 of Quercus gilva. Taxonomy (NCBI): domain Eukaryota; kingdom Viridiplantae; phylum Streptophyta; class Magnoliopsida; order Fagales; family Fagaceae; genus Quercus; species Quercus gilva. The sequence goes on from CM042480.1 coordinate 29,508,500, forward strand.
CATGGCACAAACCACAAAGACCTACAAACTATGCATGCAACAAACCCTAAAGCTTACATAAGCAATCATAGGTACAAATAAATTGCCACATAGCACATATGCCACAAAGCATAGAAATTAAACACACAGTTCTGAAAATATACTGAATATACTGAAATTAATACTGAAGTTAAAGCATAAGTGTTAGAACTATAAACCAAAAAACAGTAAGACATTAACTATAAACCGAAAAAAAACTTAGTAAAACCCGTCTGTAAAACCAATAACCAATAGTTAATGTAACTATGTATCTAAGCTACGCTCCCCCTAAGTCTGTGCAAGCTCTTCTTCATCAGCTCCCCCTCAAAATTTTCTCCCCCTTTTTGACCGGAATGGCCAAAGGGCTAGAATTGGTCGGATTCGGAGTCTGAACCATGTGTAGGAGATAAGCTCTGAATCTGGGCTGATAATGTAGTGATCTGCTCCTAGAGGTATGCAAACTGATCCGCTGTGTGCTGAACGTGAGTGTCAAGCACTGTTGACATGTGATCCATCTTAGCTAGGATCTGATCAAGCTTGCTGAGACCTTGTGTTTGTGCTGGAGCAGAAGACGATGGCTGTGCAGTCTCTGGATGTGCAGTCTCTGGAGCAGAAGTAAACCTGTCAATCTCCTCCTCTGTATCGCCACCCTCATCTGGCGCATCCTGAGGCACAACCCGAGGCGGTGGAATGAGATGAGCACCAGTCTTGGGGCCTTTAATGTGTGCAATGCTCCGAGTCAGAGTATTTGCACCAATGGGGTAATCCCTCTGAACAACCGTAAGGCCACTAGGGAATTTCAGCTTCGTCTTGGCAATGAAACCCATTATCAGTGAGGGAAAAGGCATTATGGTTCGTGAATTTTGCTTTGTGATGCTCTTTTTCAGGACATGGAAGATGTGGCTGCAGATATCAATTTCCTTGTGATTGAAGAGGTCGTAGAGAAATCTCGTCCTTGGAGCAGATAAAGTGGTGAGGTTGGTGACCGGATACAGGTTATGGATCATGACATAGCTCAGAGTCCTCATCTCTGGAGAAAACTTAAGAGTATCCATTGAGGATTTCTTTGGAACCCCACCAAGAGTGGATATCATCTCCGTGATAGACCCCAATCTCTCATCATATTGAACCGTCATCGGCTGTGAGGTAGGACGTATCTCCAGAAGGTCTTGAATACTGTCCCTTGTGATCTCAAATTCTTTGTGCCTCACCCAGCAGATTATCTTGTCATCTTCTACAGCAGCATTGGAGAAGAACTCTCTGATTATTTTGGAGTACACGGTTCCAATTGGATTCAACAGTTTGGTCCAAGTTCTTTCTTTGAATGCATCTGGAATGCATGTGTGCTCAAGTTCCTCCAATTGGACCACCCTTTCCATGATAATGGTTGCTTTCTTGTAGCAATCATTGTACTTCATATCTGCGTCCGCAGATTTGAAGTGATCGGATTCAGTGCGAGCACGCTTAGGAGCCTTCTTCTTTGAGGCAGCATGCTTGGTGGGAGACATCTGCACAAGAGGACACAACACACAAAGCACAAGTGCACAAAACATAAGAGCAAAGACTTGATTAGATTCAAGTTAGTTTGCACCTATTGAGATAATCCCAAAACAGAATAGATTGAAAGAAAACAGAGCATGACCAATTCACACAAGCATGCTTCAATACATACATCACAAAATCAAAAACAAGAATGCATGAAAACAAGACATTATGCATGAAATGAAATAACTGTGCAAGTGTGTGTGTTTGTGTGTATGCATGTGTGTGCAACAAGTGATGCAAAAGGGTGTGCCTAGGAGTTTGGTTGTGCTCCAAGTAGTAACATATTCAAAATGCAATATACACAAGATCAAAGATCGATTCTAGACCAAATCATGGTAAGACACATGCAAACCTTGAAATTGGGACTCACTTGAGACCAATTAGGCACAACAATATCACTTAGACAATTAATCAAACACCTAGTATGCATAAGACCATTTTAAGTATAAGCAATGCATGAACATGGTAAAATTATGCCTAAATACATGATAAAATGCCACAAGGGGCCAACACAGATGCATCAAGATCCAAAGAAACAAAACCCAATCCAAAATTTAACAAAAATTTCACCCAATTTTGAAAACCAATCAAAGTTTTGAAAAATCCCCAATTTTGAAAGCCCAAACAAAAAATCTGCATAATCTAAGTAAAAACTTAAAAAGAAATGGTTAACAAACATACCTTGAAGAAGAAAATGCAGAAAAAATCTTGATTTGGAAAGGGATTTGATGTAATAGTGTTTTGGGTCAAGAGAGGTTCGAAGAAAAATGAGGGAGGGAGTTTTTGTGTTTTTGAAAAACTGTCACATCAGCCCCTTTAAAAACTGAAAACACGCGTTTTTCGTGGGTTAGAGAGGGGCGAAACAGTCGCGAGACAGTCGCGAGAAGTGCCACTGAAGCAAAAAATTTTCGCAAGAAGCTCTAAGTCGCGAGATAGTCGCGAAACAGTCGCGAGATTCTCTGCCTGATTTGGAGAAAATTCCAGTTTTTGCCAAACAGCTTTTCGCGAGAAGCTGTTGGTCGCGAAACAGTCGCGAGACAGTCGCGAAAGTCTCTGTGTGACAAGATGAAAAAAATATTTCCCTCAAATCTTTTCGCGGGAAGCAGCTTAGTCGCGAGCTTCTCGCGAAAGAACCCCTGAACCAGTTTTTTGATGAAAAACACACAAAAAGCATTTTGACCAAAAAGAAACACAAGAAAGTATAAAATCACTTTCAAAAACTAATAAAACTCACAAAAATCTTTTTGGATTTGATCAACAAGTTCATGGGCAATCACATCACATTTGGACATATACAATCACACAAATGAGATAGGCATTGATTGAATCAAAAACTTGTGTGTTGTGTGTGAGTATCAAATGTGAAATAGTCCTTAGACCAGAGCGAAGCTTCAATGATCAATTCACACGAGTCATACACAACTGATACGAAATCATGTGGACTATCTCCATTATAGAAATAAGTATATATGACCTCCCACACATTAAAAACATAACTTAGAAGCTTTTCATTTGGCTTCTTATAACTCATAACAATTGGTCCATTTTCATTTTGTATGGACAAAACATCTCATTTTGAGGAAGGTGCTTGAAATTTATGATATTTCAACATTGATGAGAAGCCTTTGGCATTTTTGAGCACCTTAACATTTACTTTAAAAGAGTCGCTTTCCCTTTTTCCTAGTCAAATACTAGTGTGTGCGACAGGCTTTTGCAGCTCAATATCTCTTTTCATTTGGAGATTTACAATTGGTGAGCTCTTTTTGCAAAAACATAAGAATAAAGTGGGAAGAGATATAGACACAAGTCTATGCAAGTATCAAGACCAACAAGACTATTGACCAATCATTCATGACAGGCTTGAAGATCTATTTACAACAGTCACACATAGTTTTTAGGGTTTCTTCCACACAGAAAAGAGTGCATACGAACAAGCGAAGATTGTAAATGTACTATGCCATAAGTACGAAGGTACTAGGCCAAACTCACATGAGATATACACATAACAAGTGATCAAACTTTTTGAGATTTTTCAAATTTTTATGGGTTTTTGAATTTTGAAACACACCCAAAACAAAACAAAAGAAGTAAGATCAACAAAAACTAGGTTTAAAAAAAAAATTGCATGAAATGATGCAACAACAAATGTCCCTATACATGGAAAGAATTGATGCATGGACATATTATAATGCTTATGCATGAGTACCCCTCTTCACCCACACGTCACGTGCGTTTGGGGTGATATCCTTGACGGATTGGGTACGAGAGTTGGGACTTTCAAACCTCATTGTGAAATTCTCCATGCAAGTGGTGAAGGCACCTATCATCTTCATCATGTCTGTCACTCCGGGATCACGATTTTGGCTTCTTGAGTTCTCACCGCTCCAAGCTCTATTGTCATTTCTTCTTCCTCGTGACCGCGGTGCGCTTGCATTGTTGTCTGCTCTCAACTTTTGGCAGTTTGGTCTAGTATGTCCTCGCAGTCCGCAATAGTGACATACATAATCTGTTCTAGGACCCCGTTGAGGTCTTGAAAAGGATCTTGCTCTGGTTTCATGTCTTCCTACATATTGATTTCGGGGCTTATTCACCATCCGTTGCTCAATTACATTCTTCTTTTCAACCTTAACATTCTCAGGAACGGCCTCCTCTACAATTTGCTCTACGGCCTTCACAAATTTTACTTCTTTGGTAGCTTTGACTGATGAGCTACTCACTCCGGCATATCCCAATCCGGACTTGTCTGAGGAATGTTTTTGGGATGAGATAACATCATTCAACTTTCTGGAGGAGACCCTATCTACCTTGGCTTGCGCTTGAACCACCTCTTGTTCAAGAAATCTGATCTTTAAGTAAGCTTCTGACAGCTCACCATTCATCTTTTCTATCTCGCATTTTGCCTCCCTATGTCTGACCATGAGGCTCCGGTAATCTTCCTCAGCCTTCTTCATTTTTCTGACGGCCACCTTGGCTACCCTTGCATATTCTCCCGACTTCTCAAGGAGTAATGAGTAGTTTTCTTGAAGATTAGCTGCACTCTCATCCTTTTCTTCATCTGATTCTTCTACAATTCCAATGGACTCTGAATCAGAATGCTCACCAAGTTCCTTCACAAGTGCACCCAAGTCATCCGAGGAGTCTACATGATCAATGGTCATGAATGCGGAGTAGTTTCCCTCACCGTCACAGCTCTCTTCCGAGTCAGTATTAGAAGAGTCAGAATCACTGAGCGTTGTAGCATAAGCTTTCCCTTTTCCCCTCAAAAAGTTCGGACACTCCTTCTTTAAATGTCCATGGCCATTGCACTCATAGCACACAATGTCTGAAGAAGGTTGATAATCCTTTCCTTCTTTTCCCTTAAACTCTTTCTTATCACCTCTTGACGGAGAGAACTTTCCTCTGTTGAACGGTTTTCCACTGTTCTTCATTTTCAGAAACTTGCGGAAGTTCTTTGCAAGATATGCTACTTCCTTCTCCATTCCATCTTCTTCGGAGGAATCATTTATTCTTTCGGTGATGGTTTTAAGAGCAAGCGATTTGCTCGTCTTATGGGAAGGCAGTCCCAGTTCATACGTTTGGAGAGACCCAATTAGCTCTTGAATCTTAATCTCATCCAAGTCTTTGCTTTCTTCTATGGCTGTAACCTTTGCTCTAAAACTTTCAGGTAGGGACCTCAAAATTTTTCTCACCACCTTAGTGTCTCTAATCTTCTCCCCAAGATTGAGTTTGGCAATGACAATTTCATTGAGCTTCCCATAGAATGAATCAAATGGTTCATCATCACCCATCTTGAGTTCTTCAAATTTAGTGGTAAGCATCTGAAGCTTCTTGTCCTTAACTTTCTTTGTACCCTCATAGGTAGTCTCCAAAATCTCCCAAGCTTCCTTGGCTATTGTCATATGAGAGATCCTGTGGAATTCATCAGGGGACACACCACAAAAAATGGCATTTAAACCCTTACTGTTAGCATTGGCTGCCGCTAGAGCTGCCTTATCCCAAGTGGACTTAGGAGCCTCCAGCTTAGTCCAACCTATCTCAACTGCATCCCAAACGGTATCATCAATAGAGCATAAAAATGCTCTCATTCTAACTTTCCAGAATGCATAATTATTTCCATCAAAAAATGGTGGAACATTGAGCGATTGAGACCGGTCCATCTCAACAAGGGTCAAGGATCACACTTAGGTAATTAAACCTCAGCAAGTGTACCCGCTCTGATACCAATTGAAAGCTCGAAAATGTGTTGAAAACACAAGAGCTGTTTAGACCCCCAAATTAAAATTACGGCTCGATAGATTTTACACAACTTTAATACAAAGTGCGGAATAGAGTAAAAGCGAGCGGATGAACAAGTAAGCTACTCTAATCCATAAACTAAGTAACACAGCAGTATAATGGAATTAAACAAGAGTAGGGAAGAAGGATGCAAACACAGAAAACACCAAGACGTGTTCACGAAAAGGAAACCGAAGAACTCGGCGAAAAACCTCTCCGCTGCCCTCCAAGCGGAAATCGATCCACTAGACAATCAGTTGGGATACATGGGTTAGCAAAAGACCCTCCAAGCCTAGTCTACCCGCTGTACCTAAGCCCTCCAAGCTCCTACTCCAACAAGGCTTCTCGGAACCGTGTCTTGTCCTAGTTATCCGGATCCCGCAACAAGCTCCATGTTGCATCTGCCATTCAAGGCTTCTTCCAATGCTTCCCAGCAGCACCAAAATGTCACACAACACTCACAAGGTGTGGTAAGTGTTTGGGCTATCAACCTCTCAAAGATATGGATAATGGAGAGGGAAGGGTTGAGGAAATACCACAAGCAAATGTATAGAGAAAGATGGGGAAGACAATCTCTAATTACCAATGTGTTTGGCTAGGGTTTTCTCTCTGAAGCCTTCCTCAACAATTGTGGGTAATGATGGTATATATAGGAGAGGTGCAAAAGGTGTGACTCAAAAAGTACAGGCTGGCAGAACAGCTAGTCTCGCGGGTGTCTCGCGGGAAGGCCTTACCCGCGAGATACTCGCGAGACACAGTTGTCTCCACCTGGCCTGACTCTTCGCATTCCAGCATGTGCCTGGCACATGGGTCACTTCGCGGGATGCTAGGTCGCGAGATACCCGCGAGAATCCTTCAGTTCTTCAAATGCTTGAGCGTTCATACACTCTCTCTATCACACACCCCTTACAACAAATCCCACAACAAATACAGGGTTTTAAACGATTGAACATAATTACAATCAAATTTGGCACGGAATAAAAGCCAACAAAAACACAGTTGTAAATTACAACTTTACAGTTGCCATACTTGTTTTGCTAGCAAATAATCATTGAAGAGAGCAAGATCTCTAAATCTCATCCCACCAATCACCTTATATTTTGTCAACTCATCCCACCGTACCCAATGTATTTTTCTTTTATCTCCCTGCTGCCCCCAAAAGAATTTTTTTATCAAAGCCTCTATTTCATTACATAGACCCAAGGGTAGTTTGAAATAGCCCATAGCAAAGGTAGGGATAGCTTGAATAACCATTTTGATTAAGACTTCTCTTCCTGCTTGAGACAAAAATTTCTCTTTCCAACCTTGTAGCTTCTTCCACACCCTTTCTTTAATGTAGCTAAAGCTAGCTTTATTGCTTCTCTCAACCAGAGATGGAAGGCCTAGATACTATTCATAGTGCTTGATCTCTTGAACTCCCAACATTCTCTTGATAACATCTTGTGTACACTCCTGAGTAGACCTGCTAAAAAAGAACGCCATTTTTTCTTTGTTAATCTTTTGGCTAGAAGATGCTTCATACTCGAGGAGAAGTTTTAAGACCTTGCCACATTCCTCCGTACTTGCTCTACAAAAGAGGAGGCTATCGTCTACAAAAAAATAAGTGTGTTAGTTTTGGCCCTCGTTTGCACATGTGAAAACCTCTAATGTCTCAAATTCTTACAACTTGCTTAATTAGACAATATAACCCTTCAGTGCATAAGAGAAAAAGGAAAGGAGATAAAGGGTCCCTTGCCTTATACCTCTTGTGGGGTGGACCAAGCCCTTAGGTTCGCCATTTAGAATGGAATAGGAGACAGTTTTCACACACACCATAATCAAATCAATTGATTTTTGACAAAACCCATTTTTTGTATTAGATTTTCTAGGAAAACCCATTCCACATGATCGTATGCTTTGCTCATATCTAACTTCAAAGCCATGAATCCATTCTTCCCCGAATCATGCAATCATACAATGCAATGTTTCAAAAGCAGCAAGAATATTATTTGTGATCAAACGATTTTTTGCAAAGGCTGAATGGTTTTCTATGATTAGGTAGGGAAGAAATTTTTTTAACCTATTTGAACTTTTGAGAAAAATTTATATAGCATGTTACACAGGCTAATAGGTCTATACTTAGAAACTAATTTAGGGTTTTTAGTTTTGGGGATTAGAGTAATGAAAGTATGATTCACCAAGTGTGTGAAAGTATCTAAATTCAACCAAGACAAGACAGACTAATTGACGTCATGATCGACTACCTACCAGAAGTGTTGGAAAAATAGTGGAGGCATGCCATCCAGACAAATTGCCTTAAGCGATGCAATTTGTTTTAATGCAACACTTAATTCCCATTCCATGAATTCCCCCATTAGTTTTGCATTCATATCATCTGTTACAGCTTGTGGAACATGAGCTTGAGTTTCTGCCTGTGTATTTGGGTTGGAGCTAGTGTACAACTTCTCATAATAATCAATCAAAACCTTCCCAATCTCATTGGGTAGGACCTATCACTGTGGCGAGCTATCCTTGATGCCCATAATGGAATTTTTTATGTGTCATTGTGTTGCTTTACTATGGGAATACTTGGAATTACTATCACTGTTGCTAAGCCACTGTATTCTATATCTTTGGCTCCACATTCATGTTTCTCTATCAAGTAACACATTAATGTCAAAACTAATCTCCCTAACCCGATCATTACACCCATTCTCCATGGCCTCATTCTCGGCTATCTTAAGGGCTCTATTCTTCTCTTCCAAATCCCTTCAAACGTTCCCAAAATTTTTTTTACTGCACCATGTTAGGTCTTTGCTACAATTTTCCACTTTCATCAAAACATCGGTGCTTGCTTTCGACTCGACTGATGCCAGCCACGATGTCTTTACAGTTTCTCCATTGCAACTGTCTGACAGCCACATCTTCTCAAACTGGAACATTCTCTTATGTGGTGGACTTTCAAGCCCAGAAAGATTAATGAGAAGAGGGGTGTGGTCCAATGAGTGGCAAAAGAGGTGAGTTACCCATGTACCAGGAACCTCAAGAGCCAATTGCTTGTGGCCAAACCCTTATCTAGCCTCTCCCAAATAGAATGTCCATCTTCAAAATGTTTACTCCAGGTAAAGTTAGTGCTCATGTATCTTAGATCCATAAATCCACATTCATCAATCACGTTCCTAAAAAGCTGCATTTGATTATGACTGCTCAAAGCTCCACCCAATTTCTTAGCTATTTACATAATTTTGTTAAAATCATCTACACAAAGCCATGGAATATTGGGACGGTTATTCAAACTCCTAAGTTTACTCCAAGTCTTGTGTCGCTTGAAAGTCTCTGGTTCCCCATAGAAACCTATAAATCTCCATTCTGTCTTAGTATTCTTATTGATAGAAGTCTCAGTGTTATACTTGTGGGAGTCCTTAATGATAAGATTGAGTGATGCTTTTCAATACAAAACCAAACCCCCTCCTTTCCTAGTTCTTGGAATTTTCCATCTGGGCTAACTATTGACATCATTTTTTCATTTATCAATAACCGTACACCACATTCACAATTTATAAAAAAATCAACAAAAAAAGTTTATAACTCTAATATTTTCCTTCAACTAACTTCTATTTTTTTGGTAGATAAAGAGAGGAGAGCCACAGTTTTGCTTCTCCATCTATTTGTGTAGTATACACTGAATGAGAAGGAGGGCATCAACATCACGCAATATTTTGCGACGCCTACTCTCCAAAGTCACTTAAGTCAAGTCAATAGAAGAAGATAATTGAAGTAATATTCACGCAGAGAAAAAAAGAAAAAAGGAAAAAAAAAGGCGTTCTTATCCATTGAATGAGTTATTCCTTCCTCTTGACGTCATTGACCTTGAATAATGAATATTGACTTCTAGGCAGTGTTATCGACTTATAATCAATGCCAAACCCCTTTATGTATACAAAGCAAGAACCCAGAAATCAGACCACTGAACTCAACAGGACTTTGAGAATTTTTAAAATGGTATCTTCTTTTTTCATTGCCGTGGTGGCAATATTATGGGTTACCTTTGCTACAACTGTGACATCTCAATCATCGTCCCTAGAATTGGAGGCTTTGCTCAAGACAGGGTGGTGGAATAATACCAACCTCAACATGTCAAGTTCTTGCAATTGGCTTGGTATAGCTTGTGATGAAGGTGGAAGCGTCACAAAGATTGATCTCCGAGATAATGGCCTTAAAGGGAGCATACCACCAGAGATAGGTAATTTTTCAAAACTGACCCGCTTGGACCTGTCTTATAATTATGTTTCGGGTGAGCTACCTATTTCACTTGCCAGACTCACTCAATTAAAGGAACTTCTCCTTAGCAACAATCATATTACCGGCTCCATCCCTCTAGAAATATCAAATTTGGAGAATTTGGTGACTCTAGACCTGAGTTTTAACATTCTTATTGGTCCAATACCACATGGTTTCAAGTCTTCTGAGGCATTTATCGGCAACAAGGATTTGTGCGGTGATATCACAGGTTTCCCCCCTTGTCCACGCCCAACCAAGGAAAAAAAATTGTTTCTTTGGAAAATTTTACTTCCCATTAATATTTTCCTTGCTGTCTTATTTTTTGGATATTTATTCGTGAGAATGAGATATATATTTCCAGCTTTTAAATTTAGCCTGATGTCTCAAAAGATCCAATGTGAAGGTGAGGGAAGAGCTACAAAGAATGGGGATTTATTCTCAATTTGGACTTTTGATGGAAAGATTGCTTATGAAGACATCATTAATGCAACGGATGATTTTAACATCAAATATTGCATCGGGATGGGTAGTTGTGGCAGCCTGTACAAAGCACAATTGCCTAGTGGCAAAGTGGTTGCTTTGAAGAAACTTCATAGTATTGAAGCTCATGTGCCAGGTATAACTAAAAGCTTCCAAAATGAGATCAAAATTTTAACAAACATACGTCATCGAAATATTGTGAGGCTTCATGGATACTGTGTTCACAAACGATGCAAATTTTTGATTTATGAATACATGGAAAGAAGAAACTTCTATGGGGTACTAAGCAGTGATGTGGAAGCTAAGGAATTGACTTGGAGAATAAGGGTAAATATCATAAGAGGGATAGCAGATGCTTTATCTTACCTGCATCATGATTCCAATCCATCGATAATTCACCGAGACATAACTACTAGTAATATTCTATTGAACTCAGAACTAGAGGTTTTTGTTGCTGACTTTGGCATGGCTAGATTTATTGACCCCACTTCCTCAAATCCAACGAAATTAGCTGGCACTCATGGATACATGGCACCAGGTATTCTTTTTATAACCAATGTTTTACTTTTAATTTCTCCAAATATTGTGTATTTTTTTTCCTCCCCTTAAAGGACAAGTGGTTGTGCAATGGTTCTCTGTTTAACACAGGCGTTATTCGTAGGTGAAATTGGTCCATGAAAGTGGTGAAATTCGTTTTTTTCCCCTTCATTTTCTGCCCCTTCCTATAATGTTTATTGCTTAAATGGAATCTTTCATTTAAACTATATATATATACACACATACAAACTTATATGAAATCAAACGATGCAACAAATTAAGAAACCCCCATCACATGAATTAAACTTTTTGTGCTAGACATTAACAAAGGAAATTTTCCTTAATTTTTTGACCATGTTTGTTTTCTCCAGAACTTGCCTACACCACTGTTGTAACAGAAAAATGCGATGTTTACAGTTTTGGTGTAATAGCATTAGAAACAATAATGGGCAAGCATCCGGGAGAGTTTATCTTATCTTTATCATCGTCCTCGTCATCATCTACTAAACACATGATGCTTAAAGATATATTGGACCCACGCCTCTCTCATCCCTTGAATAGACCAGCTGGTCCAAGTGTGGTTCTTGTAGTAATACTAGCCCTGACATGCCTTCGTTCTGACCCAAAATCTCGGCCAACAATGCGACATGTGTCTCGAGAGCTTCTTGTTCCAAGACCAGCTTTGCCCGAGTCTTTTCATGATATTTCAATCCAGCAGCTGATGAATCAAGAAATATATGTGGTAGACCAGAATTAGGGAGCATTTATGGATGTCATGTAGGTGAGCTATACATTGAATTTGGACCAGAAGTACTACTTTTCCATAAGCATTGCTATTTCCTCAAATCTGACTTGGGAACATTGAATCGGGATTAAGATTGGAATGCTAATCTTTGTTTCTAGAAATAAAATGTGTTGTAATGAAATAATTAAACTTATTCATAAGTTTGGTTGTGAGCTGTAACATTAGAATAAAACTTAAAATTTATTTTTAGAAATATCTTACTCAAAACAATTATATTTCTAAGAAAATAATTTTTTTTTTTTTTAATTTGAGAGAGATGATTTATTTTTTGATATTTTTTATCTCCATAATTGTTATGTGCATTAAAAAATTTGTTTATTTAGAAATATATTAAGTTTAGAAATTATTACACCTACTAAGGAATAACTATTACAACCCTTTTAGAGAGGAATAATTATTCTTTATTTTAAAGAATAGCTATTCATAAAGAATGAGTATTCCTTATAATAAAAACATAATTAAACTACTAAATAGTTAAACCACATGAATAGTTATTACATTACATTGTCATACTTGTTTGATATTTTAAGTTGGAGGTAACAACACTCCCCTCTCTTAAAGTTTGGAAGAATGACAGTTCACTCCAAATTTGAGGGGAAAAAACACTCCCCTCTTCTAAGGTTTGAAAAAATTAAAACTCTTCCCTCTTCTATTTATATTAGTAACAAAATATTTTAAATTTCTTTGAAAATATCTTTACAAAATTTTAGCCATGGTTAGTAAATATATAATTGATAAATTTAGATTAAAAATGCATAATTTATCAAGTACCAAAACACTTGTAATGGAAAATCTCACCATGCCACCTTGGAAAAAAATAAGCAAAAGCCATACTTAATATTTTAAAATTCACTTTAATTAAAAATTTAAAACAACAAATTTTAATTCAAAAACGGAGAATAATTTGAAAATTTACCTTTAAGCAAATGGTATGTCAGAACACAACATTTTTAATATTAAATCTAACAAAATTTGGTCAAACGGATGTCAGTGAGGAAAACTGTTTTTTCCCTTCAAATTTGAAGTGAAGTGTCATTTTCCAAACCTCAAAAAGAGGGGAGTTTATAGTAAAGGGAAAGCTCCCTAGAAGATCATAATTGAAGAAATGGGCCGGGCCCATCTCTGTGAATAGTAAAGGGAAGCTCCCCAGGACAATTCCCTTGGAGATCCGAGTATGCCACCAATACTGGAACTCTTATCCGAAGTCATGAGCATGGGTGATTCTTTGGTGAACAAAAGAAGAACCACAGGCAACTGATCCCCCTTTTTTCTTCTTTCTTTTTAGTTGAGATGCCACTCCCACCAAGTGCACCTTGGGAGACTTCTTGAAAGGATAAGGGTCACAGAGGCCATCACCTCCGCATTAATAAAAGGTTCTCTACCTAATCTCTTTCCTAGTAAATGCAAGTAAGACAATTTGAATAGTGCAGACACCCCTAAAAGTCTTATTTCATGATGAAAGAGGGATAGAACCAAGGGAGGATGGGACAAGTAACCCAAAATATCTAGCTGGGGGTAAGCTAGCTGGAAAGATAAGAGAAGGAAAAATGCTTATAATTGGGGAAGAGGCTGCAACAAAAAGAAGGCTAGAAGATCTTAAGAAAGAGGACTTTGGAGAGAGAGAGAGAGAGAGCTAAAGAAGCTAAGGAGAGATACAGTGTACTTTTGTTTTCTTGCTAACTCCACACATCTCAGGAAAGCAGTTTATGTATTTTTGAGGATCCTATACACCCTTTACAAATACTACCAATGGGATAATGACCCTTCCTTCCCCTTTAAGAATATTACCTTGGACTCGGGGCAGTACCTCACCTCTACATCCTCGAGGATCCTATACACTCTTTTGAACTTAAGCAATCTTTCAGGTGTATCAACCATGGACTTGAACTTCCCCATTGTCCTAATATATTGTCAAATCAAATAAATGAAAGGAAAAAAAAGAAAAGAAAAGGAAAAAAAAAAGGGACTTACTAACAAGAAAAACAATGACGAAACACTTGACGTTGCCTGAAGATGGCCGGAGAAATTCTTGGTAGGGAAGGAGGAGAAAAGCTTGAGAAAAAGCTTGAAGAGAAATTTGAGGAGAAGTTGGAGAAGAGTAAGAGATGGGAACTTAGAAATTGGTCTGAGTTCCCCCTTTATATAGAAGAGGAGGGAGCAAAAAAGGCGAGGAGTGACCCTTGATTTCCTGTTCCTTCTCCGTTTTCCAAAGTACCAATTTGACCATTCATAAGTACGCGTGCCATTAATCGAAGGGCAGGGAACCCAGGCATGATCTCCACCTCCCATCAATGACAGTTAATGATTATCTTCCATTTATCTCAGGCCAGGACCTCCAGCTTAGCATTAATGACGTAGAGATCGTGGGGGGCTATTGGGGGGGGGGGTTGAACTTGATTTCAGGTTGAGGCCTAAAGGCCCATAAGATCATACTTGAAGAAATGGGCCAGGCCCATCTTTGTGAATAGTAAAGGGAAGCTCCCCAAGATGATTCTCGCAGAGATCTGAGTATGCCACCAAAAGACAACTTGAATAGTGCAAACACCCCCAAAAGTCCTATTTCATGATGAAAGGGGGATAGAATCAAAGTAGGATGTGACAAGTATCCCAAAAAATTCGGCGGGGGCCAGGCCAGCTGGAGAGATAAAGGAAGGAAAAATGCTTATAAAAGGGGAGGCGGTTGCAACATAGAGGAGGTTGGAAGATCTTAAGAAAAAGGACTCTAGAGAGAGAGAGAGAGAGAGAGAGAGAGAGCACTAAAGAAGCTAAGGAGAGATACAATGTACTTTTGTTTTCTTGCTAACCCCACACATCTCGGGAAAGCAGTTTATGTATTTTTGATTCGTTCATTCTCGCCTTTACTCTCTTAGTTAGTTGTTTAAGTCTCCCACTGTGGAATTTCTACCTTATTTTTATAACAAATAAATTATGCATGTTAGTTACTTTGACATTTAAGCTCGTTACTGTTTGAGTTTGAGTTTATGATCCCCACAATAGTAATTAATATCCGTTTTTTATGCTATTGTAGTGGTAAAATCATGGCATAATGACAAGTGCCTTCTGCCTAAATAATATGTTGTAAATTAAAGTCTTGTAATAAATAGGCGGTCTATCAACAATCTCTCTCAAACTCTACATGAACTGAAGCCTTTATGTACTAGGTAGGACCTATTTGTTCCATAAAAGCAAGACCTTATGTGCACTAAGTATGACTTATTGATTTATCCACCTTGCTTTAAAACTAGTGATAGGCCAATAATGTATTGATCTCTTATGATAAATTAACCAATTAATTAGTCAAGTGAATTAATTAAGTTAATTAACATGCAATACGTGTGGTAGCACAAATAAATCACCAACTAAGTTAAATGCAATGGAAAATAAAATAGACGTGGTAATTTGTTTTTGAATGGGAAAAACCTCTAAGGCAAAACCCCCAACCGAGTGATTTTAAGGTCACTACTTCCGAGAATCCATTATTATCACAACAAGCGGTTATAAGTAAAGGAATCTCAGTACCTTATACTAACCTACAGTTGAACTCTTATCCCAATACACAATTGGACTTGATCTGTAGTGACAATCTCTCATTTTCAATGCACGGCTCTTAGTACGTGACTAACCAATCGATGCACGGACTCAAGTACATGACTAACCACCAACTTGAGAAGGATGTTGGCTGCAAAGTTCTTCAATTCATCAACACGATGAAGATCACGAAGCTTCTTGGTTACAAAACCCTACATCGTACAAACGCAGTAGCTTATTTAAGAGAAAGATGAACTAGGACAAATTTGTCTCCAGTCACAATTTGCTTGAACAAAACCTTTGCATCAAGTTTCATCAAGTGTGATGGCCTTAAAATAATCTTATATATGTTTAGGGTTGTGAGAAAAGAAAGCCTAAACAAGTATACACGGATATGTGTGAAATCAGATTTGAAAAACCGATTTTTGTAAATCTCGATAAATAGGTTATCTATCGAGCAGTTGTCGAGCATTGGGCTAAACATGCCTTTTAAATCTCGATAGATGCTATCTATCAAGCTAGCTGTCGAGATTTAAAATACAACAGTTCTTTACTTGATTCTTGAACAAATTTGCATTGTTTTAACACTTGGACTTGAACTTTTATTCCTTGAAGTATTAAACACATCCTAGATCTACCAAATTACAAGTAAAGTGTGTTTTGTCAAATGATTAGCCAATTCTAAATGACATATGTTCCTAACATGATTCACATATGTCCTAACAATCTCCCCCTTTGGCAATCCGTGACAAAACCACAACAAACAAAATGAACATATGAGAGAAGTCATAAATCACTCAACTCATACTCACTTGGTTGCAAAACCTGATGAAGATCACGAAGCTCCTTGATTGCAAAACCCAACGACATACAAATGTAGTAGCTTCTTCAAAAGAAAGATGAACTAGGGCAAATTTGTCTCTGGTTACAATTTGCTTGAACAAAACCTTTGCATCAAGTTTCATCAAGTGTGATGGCCCTTAAAATAATCTTTATATATGTTTAGGATCGTGAGAAAAGAAAGCTTAAACAAGTATACATGGATATGTGTGAAATCAGATTTGAAATTTTGATTTTCGTAAATCTCTATAGATAGGTTATCTATCGAGCAACTGTCGAGCATTAGGCTAAACATGCCTTTTAAACCTCAATAGATATTATTTGTCGAGCTAGTTGTCGAGCTTTAAAATACAACACTTCTTCACTTGATTCTTGGACAGATTTGCATGACTTTAACACTTGGACTTGAACTCTTATTCCTTGAAGTATTAAACACATCCTAGATCTACCTAATTACAAGTAAAGTGCATTTTGTTAAAGGATTAGCCAATTCTAAATGACATATGTTCCTATCATGATTCATATATGTCCTAACAACTAGTTTAAAAGATAAGCATTCATTAATTAGTAATTACTAATTAGCGTCATTCTGCTTCTTGTCTGAAACTTTGACGTACTCGACCTCTGCTCAAATATTTTATAGCTTGAGGGGAAAAAAAAATTTGGACAATAAACTTAACCACACTTTTGTCACAACTTTTATATAGTTGACTATGAGTAATAAAGAAAAGTAATCAATTTATGCGAAAGTAACAAACAACAAATCATAGTCTACCATATAGAATAGTTGTGGCAAAGGACGTGGTTAAATTTGTGGTCTTAAAATAATTCTAGAAAAAACAATCAGTCCAATTAGTTATTGGCTAAGCCTTAGGCCCTATTTGGTTATCATTGGGGGTAGACTAAAATCATTTTTTGTTTCTCAAATCTTGTATTAATTTTCTCTACCCAACCCATTTCATGTTTAGCATTATTTTTTGGTCTAGTTTTTGGTCTTTTTTTTTTTTTTTTTTTCACTTTATATTTTTCAATTAAAAATTCAACACAATTGAGAGAGAGAGAGAGAGAGAGAGAGAGAGAGAGAGAGAGAGTGTGTGTGTGTGTGTGTGTGTGTGTGTGTGTGTTTTGATGGGACAAGTTAGTGTTAGAGGAGCCCACATATTTGGTTTTTTATGAAAATGCCACTGTATTCATTTTTAAGATGATGTAAATACCAAAAACTTATATTCAGTTTTTGTATTCATATCCTATTTTTTTGGATATTGAAAATGAAAACAGAATACAAATACAAAGTCTAACAAGTTTTTTAGTGGTGAGTCCCACAAAAAATTGAAAATAAATGCAGAATAAACCCATTTTTTGCTCAAACCAAACAGTCATTGAATTTTAATTTGAAGCAAGTTGGTAGTAGCTGCCAATTAAGCTCAACATTAATTTCAAAAAGAGATCTGGGAGACAAAAAGAGGGCATCCACAGCCCTTAACATTTATTCCAAAAAGAGAAGAAGAAAAAGAAAGCATCCACAATATCAATATGCATGACAAATATTGCCCACAAACTTTTAGTTTACTTAAGTAGAAGATGGAATCTAATTCAAGTTTATATAACAGTTTAAAAAGTGGGTATATAAAAATAGATATAGTTGCGTCTTTTGGATTTAAAATGAACCGATGTGCAGCATTAAGACTTAGAAAGCGACTCCTCTGGGCTTATGGCGGAAAACCCAAACTGAAACTCTTTTAGCTAGGCAAGCACGCGGAGCTTGTCTGCTGATGGATCAGTTTACCATCCAAATTTACTGGACGACTGTTTTTATTTATTTATTATTATTTATTTTTTTTAACCCTAGCATTTACTAAAATCACTTAAAAACTATTTTTAGCACTTCAAAAACCAAAATACATGTTATATCAAAGGTTCTAGAGCTAAAAAAATTTAACAACGTGCTATAGTGATCTGCTATTGTACCATGTTGCTATTAATATTTAATTCATTTATTTTATGGATGGGAGAGGAAGAGAGAGAGAGGAAGGTTATAAATAGATAAATTAATATGTTAAATTGTTTATATTATTTTAATAAGTTGTACATAAAAATAGAAGATTTAATGTAATGTGCAATTTAAAAGTGAAGTGTTAACTTAAAATAGATAAAGTAGATTTCTAAGTTACTAAAAACTAAATTTTTTAGTAATTAAGTGACAGTCAAAATTTGAATAAAAATAAATAAGTTGATATATACTACATGGATATATTAGGTTGGGATTTATATACAATGTATATATATTTTTAAAAATTATAATCACCTCCAATTTATTTTATAGAAAACCAGTATGATTGTTAACACTATCCCACGTTTAAAAGTCACTTTTGACTTTTGGTTAGCGTGATCGAATTTGTGTCTAAATTTCACTCGATCGGTACGTAGTAGAGCTCCCACATAGACAACGAAAAAGAGAGGGCATGCACTTTGGAGTTTGGAGTCTTTGGACCACTATCTGAAATATAAAAATTTTCTCTCTAAAATCTCATATAAGAATATTTCGACCATCTAATGCTTGTCTACGGTCCAACTTTGATTTACCCAAAAAGAGGGGCAAGGAATCTAATTCAAGAACAAGTTGATGAGTCATAACAGACAAAAGAAGAAGAGTACCTAAAAAGAACCGTTGTTTGCAATGCATTTGTCCTTTATAACCTAAAAGCAGGCTGTAGTCTACACTTTATTAATTAATTAGCAGCAAAGCCAGACTGAATCTCTTAATTTCCACACCAACCATGTCTGGTCTGGCTGATTTGTCATTGTACCGTTCTTAAAACTCCGAATGCATGAATGGCTTCAGTTATATATAATCTCAAACCAAGCACAAAAAATTCAAATATATTATAACATAATTAGGATCTCTATGAATACATGTAGCCACTCAAACTAAAAATACATATATGCCTTTCAAAAAAAAAAAAATACATATATGTATATGTAGCTTTAAAAATAAATAAATAAATAAAAATTCACACATATTCAGAGGTTCTATTTTCACTTAAACCTCTTAGAAATTTGACTGATCGGCAATTTTCTTTTTCTTTTTTAGACAAGCTCGACTTGTTGATTGCTGGAATGCGTATCTCTAGCGCTTTACACAACATTGTGAGGGATTATATTAATATATATGTATAGAGAAAAGAAGGGGCTTTGTGGATGGGATATATATATCATTGTGAGGGTGGCACCAACATTGTCTTTAAGAGCACCAACAGGCCTGAAAAAGAAAGAAAAGCACCCAGCATTATTTGATAACTAATTATTAGAAAAAAAAAAAAAAAAAAAAAAAACGTAACGAACATAAATTTAAATAACATAAAATAATGTATTAAAAAAATAATATAACATAACATAAAATAAAGGGAAAGTATTTTCTCTTACGTACATTTATTTATATTCACTATTTTAAATCGACATTCACAGATAGAGAAATATCTACACGTTTTAAAATATTGAGAGTGGATGTAAAAAAAGAAAAAAAAAAAAAAAAGGGATTTATTGTAAGAGTATTTATTATTACCCTAAAATAAAAGAAAGAAAAGAGGATCGGAAATGCAAGAATGCACTTACAATGTTGAGACAAAATATGCGTCTCCAGTTCCATGCTTTGTTTGCTCTTTTAAGTTTAGAGAATATGACATCTTGGGAGCATATTTTACCTGGTGAGTCCAAGAATGCCCTACGTTGTATTGGAGGAGACCACAAACCACTCTGCTCATAATCAAAGTCATATTGTGATGCATCAAAGAACTTCCCTAGCAGCCTCTCAGAAACCGATTTTGAAACCATTTGAATACTCGGACTAGCACTACTAGTGTTGGATGATGAGGAACTTTCCAAGGATGAAGCTGTACAAGAGCCCTCAAAAATGGACATCGAGAGGTCTCAACTCTCAAGGAAAAGAAACACAATGGTGGACAAAGGTTCAGAAGTTTCTGAGATTTTTTTTTTGAGGAACAAGTTTCTGAGATAGATAAGCATATATATATATATATATAGAGAGAGAGAGAGAGAGAGAGAGAGAGAGAGAAGAATATCGAGGGGTGTATGTTCCACGATTATACTTTCTTTTTTGGGTGTTTGAGCATTCATAATTTGTTTAATGAGTTTTGTTAATTATAGCAGTAAAGAATTAAAGGCTTGAAGTTGGACAGTATAATCAAGACCCTATATATATGTCACGGAATGAGACCTAGCTAGCTCATACATTTTTTTTTTTTTTTTTTTTTTTTTTTTTTTTTCTTTTTGCTTGAAGGAGTTGGTACCGTTACAGAACATGGGTTCTTTTTTCTGGGTTTGAAAGGGAAGAGATGCCAATTTGCTTGCCTTTACTTACTGAGGTTAGCAATAACCAAATTTTGAATTTTGAATTGATTAATAAAGCGTGTCATGTGGTGGACATGGGTCGGTTTCCATGAAATCTAAGCCATACAAAAAGAATGGATATGTGATTCATTTATGGAAAATCACACATATAAATGTTGATTCAATGGTCGTTAAATCCATATCAATAGCCAAAGACATTCATTACAACTTTCTGTGACTTTACAGCATGGTCGTTTAAACTATTCGAAACTTTTGGTTAGCTTATACACTACGGATCACCAAAGTTGCATTACAAGGGTTAAATAAAAAAATAAAAATAAAAGGGAGTGGGAGAGGAATCACGGGATGGGACTAACAGAAATAAGTTCAATTCCAAGGTTTGAGTTTCTCTCGTGGGTCCACTCTGTTGGGTCTAGGCGTCTACCGGAAGCTATCACATGCATATATTGGTCAAATTTCTGTCTTGATTAAAATTATTAAATACAGAAAATCTTATTGCACATTTATTGTATTATATTTCTTGTATACTCCTTTTTAAAATTGTATTTTAAAAATATGATTTCACAATTATAACTGAAATGGTGTTTTAAAAACACAATTTCAATTTAAGTGGCAATGTGTGTATAGTTTCATTACTCAATTAAGTGTACATTTGGCAATCGATAAAAAGTTAGTTTTTTATTAAATTATCTATGTTTTGCAAGTCTTACACTATTTATCTCAGTTTTATTTCAAATAATCTAACTTTAAGTTTTTTGGAAGTAAACTAGTTTTCAGGTTTTTGCCTTACATTATGCAAATAAACTACCAGAAATAAGCAATTCTCAAACGAAAATTAAATAACCCTAAAAAATAAAGAAAAATAAATAAATCTACATAAGAACCAAGAAAATCAATCACATAAGAGCACACAAAATTTATGTGAAAACCCCTCAAATATAGCTGGGAAAACCAAGGAACAAATTCAACAAATCCTTTATAATAAAATAGAAATTACAATACTTAAATGAATGTCCAAAACTTGAATTCACAATAAATTTAAAAAAGTACATGAATAAATTTTTAGGAGTAAATACAATCTCACCACAAAAGGTTGGAACCCAATGAAAACAATGACATGAAAAGAGATTTATTCTGGAAAACCTCCCAATTTGATATCTCTTGTGTGAGTCTTGAGCAAAAGATAAAGAATCACCTTCTTCTTCTCTCACCACTTGCACACTCTCTATGTGTTTTCTCCTCCTCCTTGCTCTATCTCACCAAGGACACCAGCATAACACTGTTTTTCAATAAATAAAAGGTTATGGCTTGTTTGATAATATTGTTCTAGTAATGTTGTTTGTATTTTTTGGAAATAAGTGTGGGTGAAAAAGTGTGTGAAAATACATGTAATGTTGTTTAAATATTGAAAACTGTTGTTTAAAATACACTACCAAATAGCCCCTTAGTTTTCTTAACTTATCCAACAAGTTCATTAAATAAGAAATATTATTGAGTGGGTTAGACCACTAAAAGTGTGGTGCACCCTATAATCTTTGCTTCCAGCCCGTTGAAGAAGGAAATCTTCAACTCAACTTTTTAGTTGGACTTTGTGTTAGTCAACTTGTCAACTAGATTTTTCTCTTTGTGAATCTACCTCACTTGCATTAACTTGAGACGGTGCAGGCAGTCTAGAAACCAATACCCAAGAGGAAAACAACTCTCACAAGCAATGGAATTGTGGAAGAGCCAGGCGTGGGCGGAGGGCAAATAAACAAGGGTCATGTTAATAGGTGCCTTAAGAGTAATTGTCAATAAATCATATTAGAAAAGTTTTAACATCATTTTTATGAAAAATATAATAAGTTGTCAACATAATTAATTGTTTTATCATTTTTTCATAAAATGTTTCTAAAAATAGTTCCTAAACCAATACCCTTAGGGCATTTGTTAACATTTGCCAATAAACAATGTGACAAATTTCCCTTTTTATTCATGCCATTTTCTTATCATTAGAATTGAAAACAAAATACTTTAAAAACAAATCAAGATACAAATGAAATATTTTATAACCCGATATATGTATTGCAAAAACTATATATATTAAACTTGACAAATTTGTGTCAAGATTAAAAAAAATATATATGACATCTTTAGCCTATCTCTAATCAACTATCATGCAATCACTAGATAGGTACAAAATAAACAAAAATGAAAAATCTAAGTATTTCATTTTGAATTGCATGTTAGTTTGATAATTGTTTATTTCTGGTAGCTTATTTGTATAATATAAAACAAAAAAATTCAAAACTAGTTTATTTTCAAAAAGTTAAAAATTAGATCATCTAAAATAAAGTTGAAATTAAAAGCAGTGTAGACCTACAAACAATACATAAAATAAGCAAAAAACTAGTTTATAATCATTACCCAAACACACATAGTCTACACTCTTTAAAAAATCTAAAATTATCAAGTATCAAAATTGAAGTGAAGTTCTCAGCAATTTCCCTTTCAATATGGACAACCAAATTGTCTACTAAAAACCTATCCTCCATTTTGTTGGGTAGTCTTATTCTAACAACTTTCATAGCCAAAAATGCTCGTTCACTAGTTGCTGTGGACATAGGAAGAGTCAAAATAAGACAAATTAATCTATCAACGAGAGGGTACACTATTGAATTTTCTATATTTACTAACCCTTAACATAATTTCCCAATAGAAGACAAATTTTGTAATTTCGGATGATTAGGTACATCAAATTCAAAATACTTCAATTGATATGACAAATTAAGTTTCTCCTGCTTAGAAAAATGAAGAGGATAATACTTCTCCACAAAACTACTTATATCATCAATTTTAAAAGAGTCATAACCATACTTTGGATTTAAAGCTGAGCTAAGTGTCAAAAGTTCCATTTCCCCTTCACCAAACATACTATTAAGTTCTTGCAATTGAAAATTATTCAAATTAGGAATGTGTATTTCAAATTGTTTGGAGAAAGAGATAATATTCTCAAGAAATTCATTTTAACCATCTTCTCTTAACTTTTGATGGCAAGCTTTTGTAGTTGAAACTAGATGACTAACATTTGCGATGTTTTGAGATTTTTGTTGCAAAGCTTGACAAAATACATTAGTAATACCCATTGATGAAGCACAAAGTCACCTCATCAATATGTTCCTTGTCAATGTCAATGGACGAAGCCAATTTCCTGTTAAGAGCAAAGAGGGTAAAGGTGAAAGACACCGGAGTGGTGCTAGCCAAGGGCCCTTTGATGCTTAAGTTAGATAATCTCTCTTTAGGAATCTATAGCATATGTTGCAGTATGATGTGTGTGTGAGTTCACTTACTTGAGTTAGTTGGCTTTATATAACCAATACTCGAGTTAATGCGTTTGTCCATTGATCTTCCTTGGACGTTGCATCTAAATGAATTGCGGCATTAATGGCAATGAAGTCTCCTCTTAATTTGTAACATCTAAGTAGTGACTCATTAAGGCTTGTAATAGCCCTTTTACCATTACTCATTGCTAGCTGGATTGGTGGAATTATTTCTGACTTTAATGTGCTTTTGGTCGTCCATTGGAATGAACGACCATTTAATCACTGTTCGTCAGGTATAGTTATTTATGACTTCATTGAGCTTATGATTGTCCATTGGAATTGACGACCATTTAATCACTACTCATCAGTTGCCCCCTTTGTTCCTTTGTCATCCAGATATCAAACAAGCATAGGAATATGATTAGTTGTGATGGTGTGTATTTTTCCATTTCCCGATACTCTTCTTTTCACCATAAATGCAAAATGACTTCTTTGTCAGATGACAGAAACGTATCTTCCTTCTACTCGTGGTATGTGCGAATTCTCCTAGATTTTAACGTGCCTTAACTTCGGTTTTCTTTTTTTTAGAAAAAATCATTCCCTTCCTTATGCCTTATTTTCCCTGCTTTTGAAGCTCTGAGGAATTTCAAACTTCATATCTTCTTTCTCCCTGGAAAGGTCTCTTTTCTTTATGCTCTCTTGATGGTTGATTTTGATTTTGTTAGACAAAAGTGTCCTTCTATCTCCTTTTTCTTTGCTAGATTAGGAGTCTACCTTGAATACTCTTTTGGTCAGTGTACTCAAATAGGTCTATTCGTGTCACATTTTTCTACTTTCAAACCTATCTTGCTTACCTTTTATCCTTTGATTCGCCACTCTCTAATCAATCTCCGTTTAGAGATGACCACTATAGAGTATAGGGAGGATGATGTGTAGGTCAAGTGAATTGGAGACAAGGTTATCATAAAATGCTAAATCCCTAGGTAAAGAGGTTGACATGGCTATGTCAAAACTGCCCTCGTCCTCATCTTCAACCCCCTTACATGTCCTCTCCGAGTCTTGCTCTTTAAAAGGAAAGCATTTGAAAGATTTTAGGAAAATGTTTCAATTTCCCAAAGGTACCATCTCGCTTGCCTCGTTCTAGTGAAAAGGCTTGCACTTTTGCTCACGGTGAAGTGTGCTTCTATGAAGCTGCCTTTCTGTGTGGCCTTCATTTTCTCGTCCATTCGTTCATCATGAAACTTCTTTCTTATTTCCACATTGCCTCTAGTCAACTCGTCCCTAACGCATAGAGGACGATTGTAAGTTGCATGTTGATTTGGATGTTCGCCTGTGAAAGGGACATGATAACATTGAACGAATTTTTTTATTTGTATCGTTTGAAGCCCTCCACCCATTATGGGTATTTTAAGCTTTTACTTTAGGATAGAAAATCTAGGGTCGTCTTTGGGTTTCCCTATTCCTTTCGTGACTAGAAATCACGATATTTCTTTATCTTTGGAACTGGCTGGGAAACCATGTTTGGTGACCTATGGGGCGAAGTCCCGAGGTTATTGTAGAAATGGGAAGTTCCACCACTTGGTGCGTACTTTTTTTATTTTTTTTATTTATCATTTTTCTTGATTCCTTCATCTAACATTTACTTGTATAACATTGTTTCTTTTTTGGTTTTGTAGCTTTTGATTGTCCTGAGTTGGAGAATCAATACTGTGACCAAGTTCGGATTGCTCTTGCTTTTGCTCGAGAGTTCTAGGATTTGACGACCTGGTCAACCCTCATCATTTTTTTGACTATTGCCTTGAACCTGAACCCACTGAGTACGTGTTAGATAAAATTTGCTGAGAAGAAAAAAGTAAGTTCGTTTTTATAAGGCTTCTCGTCTTTTCCTCCCTCTTTTCTCTAACTACTCATCTTTCCTCTTTTATTAGTAGAGATGGCCACTAGATATAATAAAGTATGCCCGTATTAAAGGGATGAAAAATGAGCCCTTGTCCTAGCTTTCTGAGAATCTGAAGAGGTGAAAAATGCATGATGAGAAAGGTGACACAATGGTCTCTTCCTCCATTTAGATTATCCCATCATTCCCAACCCTGTTTCTTGAAGTCACAGCTTCTACTCCTTCTATTACTCGCTCAATGGGAAAGAGCAAAGTTGGGAAAAGTGTTTAGGACGATCTAGCTATGGCCTTTAGACGAGCTCACAACGTGATTATAGATGATGAGCTCAAAGGCCTAACTTCCATTCCTTCCCATGAGCTAGTTAGCTGTCTTGCCCACAAGTTGGTGCAGGTAGAACATTTTGACCATATTCTCCAACATCAACTTCACTATAGTCTCTATTTTAACTTTGGAATCTTTCCTCCAGGTTCTTGGAGAATCCTTATGCTTGACCACAGATTACCTCAGTAGTGAAGAGAAAGTCCTAGTGGCCAACTCTAAACTTGAATCTGTTGAAGCAAAAAAGTTCAAAGCAGAGAAAGGACCTGATTAAAGCTATGGACGAGACTAAAAAGGTGAAGGAGAAGATCAAAGAGCTTAATGAAGCCTTAAGAGTGGAGCAGATGCTCGTCATCTAGAAAGACGGGGAGATCCAGGCTACTCTTTTAAGGACCAGTGTTGAACAAGAGAAGGTCGTTGAACAATTCATAAAGTCTGAACATTTTTTTGACCTTCAGTTCATTCAATACTACAAGGGCTTCGAGCTTCTTCGTAGGTGGATGATGAAGCAGTTGGGAAATCTGGTTTTGTATCTCATACAAAACACACAGCGGAAGCAACAAACACGGATCTACTTCAATCATGAAAGATAAACATGTAACCATGAATTCTAGAACAAAGAAAAGGAAGCATACCTTAATGCAATGAATTTCAAAACCTTGACTTGAGAATACCTTTAATCTTCATCTCAATTCCACATGGTGCCCAAGATGTGTGGCCTCTCAATCAGTCTTTTGTATATAGACTCTCAAAGAAAATTCTTCTTTTTCTCCTTGTGGAGAAAAAATTGATTTCTTTTCTTTTCATCATACGTACGTTCAAACTATTCTCATAGTTTCTTTATTTAATAACTCTTATTAAATAATGACTGATTATCTAATTGGGTTAGCCTTTTCGGCCTACCCAATTGGGCTTTAGTTTGTGGCTTGAGATGGGACCAAAGGGAACAAATAAGACTCTAACTCCAATGGGCCTTGGGCTTTTCCGTCAACTCTTAACAAGCCCAAAGTTACCATTAATTATATTCAATACCACTATAAGAATATAATTGCACTTAAGCCTTATTAATAAATTATATTCCAAGACTTTATTATACATACAACCCCTTCATTAAAATATTCGTAGTAATACAAAGTCATAAATATAGACTGCCACTTTGAAGATTACTACATCTTAATCCTTGAGTACCCGATTTAATCCTTTAAGTTATTCATAATATATTTATGAAATCCAATTCCATAAATATATACTTTAGTAACTCCTTACTAAAGTGGTTGGGCCCAACACTCTGAATAACCAAACCCATTAAACTTATCTCAAGGGAATATTTTATATCTCTGTTAAGAGATTATGAATTCCATCTTAAGAATATATGTTCCATCAACACTAAATGTGGTTGCCCAACATACTGAGGTTTTGACCGTGACTAATAGATCTCACTCCTGATATATCAAAGCAACTTACACCTCATGATCAGGTCCATTATTCTCTCAGGATTTAGAGTTGATGTAAATAGAAGTCGTGAGATTTATTATTCAATTGACAGTCGTTAGGAGAATAATAAATCTCACAGCGGTCCAGTTTAATATGTCTTAACTCTTAAAACATATCAACATACCAACTAGAAGTCTCCACTTCCATGATCAAGACAAATCATCGTAGTTGATATGTTATAGTCTTCGCAGATGAAATGTCCAATTTCATCACCGACTACAAACTAAAATTCTGAGTTTACAAAGAACTTGCGATTTATATCTTCTGTGACTAAATCACATAAATCACATACTATGCATCTCATGGACTAAGATAATATCCCATTAGTTCATTTATAGATAGTATTATATAATTAAACAATTTAATTATTTATGACATGCCAATGAATTGAATTTTAGGGCATAAACCCCAACAATCTCCCACTTGCCCTCAAAGACAATTTACCATGTATCCGACACTTATCTCCCTTTAGAGTAATTCAAAGTCACTCTAAGGCAAGGTTTGGAAACAAGTTTCAGTCAGATTTATTGCATAAATTATCCTTTCTACTACTACTTTACACGTACTCATATCTCTCTAATGAGATGATGCTTATGCTTAATGTGTGTCTTCACCACCTAGGATGAACACATATCTTGAAGTCCAACTTCATGAATTACAATCAAACTACAAGTCAGTATTTGTATATCCAATAACCATCAAAACCTCACTTTGGTGGACAAGTATATAATCTCTCATTCTTCTAAGATATTTGAGTATATGCTTTACTCCCACTAAAATAAGCGATCTTTGATTCAATTGATATTTGCTTACTATGCCCACCCCAAAATAGATATTTAGCTTAGTATATAGCATAGCATAAAGACTTCCTATGGATTTGATATAAGGAACTGTCTTATATGCTCTTCCTTTTATATGCCTTAGGACCATAGTCCTTTTATAAAAGAACTTCAAACTTAAAAGGAAAGAATCTTTTCTTGAAGTATTACATGCTATACTTGGCTAGAATCTAATCTATTTAAGCAGTTTGAAATAGACCCAACATCCTAATTTCTGAATTTTAACAAAGTTATAATTCTTAGGATGTGATTAGTCTTTCCCAAGTACTTTATATCAAACTGGACTAGACAACTAAAAACTCCATTGATGACAACAACTCTACATCATCCTAAATGATTAGAATGTCATCAACATACATTAAGAAATTTATTATTCAATATAACTTTTACACACTTAAGGCCTTTTAATACTTGATCAAAATCAAACAATTTGATTTCTTGATCAAAGATGATATTTTATGATTTAAATGCTTGCTTTAATCTATAAATGGACTTTAAGCAACTTGCATATTAAACACTACTGATTCTTTGCTATGAACAAGTCTAGTTACATCATATAGATGTCTTTCTCAAGATTGCTACTAAAAGAAGCTTTCTTGATATCCATTGCCATATTTCATCCAAATGAAATATAATGAATAAGAGAATCTAGATAGAGTCAAAACTTAACTATTGGTGAAAAAATCTTTTCATAGTCGAACCATTTTTTTTTAATAAATCTTTTCGCCACTAGTCTTGACTTTGAAGGTTTGCACCTTCAAATCTATCAATCTCATTTACTTGTAGACCTATTTGAAAACAATAGGCTTAATGCAATTAAGCACCTTTACAAGTTCTAGACTTTAAATAGAATCTAATTCTATTCACATAACCTTGAACCAGTATTCCATATTCATATCATCTATTGCCTTTACGTAGGACCGATGATCAAATTCATATCCTTGTGGAATGACTTCAAAAGTGTATTCCAAAAGTATGAATTTATTTGGTAATCCTCCCACTATGATATTATACCGGTGTAATAGTTATCTACAGAATAACGTCTTGTGGTGTATCTAATACAACCATTTCATTTCAAAATGTATTTTATAGTTGTCTTTTAACAAATTCTGACATTTTTCTTCTAGAATAATCTACCTTTAATTCTACCTTTAAAAGAGCCCTATTCCTTCTTTATGTATGTACTAACTTAAAGAAGTCATTGGAACTTTATTCCTTTACAAAAAGGAACCCTAGATCATATTATCCTCTAAATAGAATTTATAGATTGTGAATATAACAAAATAATGGTTCTAAAAGCCCATCTTTCACAAATCTTGAATAACACTTAGATTAATAAGATCTAGACATAAGTGCCAAAACATACAATACAAAAGGATGTAAACTTTCTCTTTAAAAAGTAAAACATGTAAATTTCCATCTAGAAGATAATTATGAACAATGCTTAGCTTTACCAAAATCAGAAACATTTTCCTTTTGGTCATGCTTTTGAGTCTAATTTCCTTTTGGCAACTACTAGGGCAACTAATTTGTCCAACTGTTTGGTATTTTAATTCCTCTTCTTATCACCCTTACCTTTCAGTTCAGGCTAAGAATTTGAATTAAATCATATTGATCTTAGCCTTAGCTTTTAGGATGTCTTCCGTTGCATAGAACTCACTCATCAATTCAGATAATATAATAAGAATTTATTTTCAAAACAATCTGAATTGATCAAATGAATCTAACAAGGACTTGTGGATCATATCCAAATGAGATTAACATTTAATCTCTACATCCAAGAATTCCAATTCATTTTAAAAATAAAATATTTTCATAAAATGACATAGAATTGGAACTTCTTAAACTTTTCTTAGCACTCAATATGATTCATAGCAAACATCTCATTTAGACTTAATATAAAGTCTAAGTTTAGTACTAACTCTTGCATCTCATGCTGTAGTACAATTGAGATAGAAGCCAATGAAACATTTTAGCATTTCAATGGAAACTATGATCATATCATAAGCTATCTTCCATTAAATGCATCAATTATAGGAAATTATAACAATGCTGAATCAAAACATGAAAATGTACTTCAGCTCCTTTAAGCACTATGTCCAAAATTATTTCTTAGTTAATTTGATTCAACTAAAATAGTAGCTAGAGGACAAAATTTATGACAAATTTATATTGAGACAATGAACTTAAATACAGGAACATTATCATTTTGCATACATAACCATATAATATGGAACCCAAAAACCATACTATACTAGGTGCAACGACAACCCAATCCATGTCTATAATTCCTTGGTAGCAAGTTTATTATAAACACATTAATTGATTGAGAATTATTCTCATTATTAGTGCTATCATGATAACTCTTATCATACACTAATAATATGCCGTATTAACTTTAGCCTCTAAGTAATAATGACATAGCTCCTTTGAGAGGTTAACATTACACTTAGTCTAGTGTACACCATTATCTTGAATCATGTGTAGCCACATTTCATCTCCCTTTATAGTGTTTAAACTTGCATTACCATGAATCAAAACACCCTCCTTTGGGATAGCGAGGCATATACGCCAAGACGAGGTGCTTGTTCACACTACTTTAAACGGGTAAGTTCAATCTTGTAGTACTATGAAGTAAACACCCTCCTTTGGGATCGCGAGGCATATACGCCAAGACGAGGTGCTTACTCACACTACTATGAACCGACAATGGAGGCCATGAGATCCAACCCTTGTATCTCTCTCCCACTAGAAATTTTAAAACAAGTGGATTATCTTGAAATCATTGTGATCTAATCACAATTTTAACCCTACACATTAAATGTGTTTAATTTTTTAAATTCAATGTGATGTAACTAGGTCACGTCACAATAGCGTAACGAACATTCGCGCAATCATAAAGAAGTTTAACCTTGTAATCCGTGAAGTAAATACCCTCCACATGGAATGCAAGACTCGAAGTCAAGACAAGGTATCTATTCACATTACAATAAACTTAACAAAAGGGTTATTTCAAGAACTCCCACTCATTATTTGGGTTTTTCTTAAATAATTGTGATCACATCACAACTAATAACCTTGCAATTGCTAAAGACTCTAATCTTATTGGAATCACTAACTAAAATGGAAATCCTAAACTATTTAGGATTCCTTAAACACTAATGAATAAAAAATTAGTTATATAGAACTCTATCCTTAATTTACTAGATAAAGTATTCTAATCTCATTAGAAACTATATAACTTTAATTAGAATTTTAATCTCATTAAAAACCTCTAACTAAAATAAATTAAGGACTTTTAATCATAAAATGATTTAGTACCAAGAGTTCTATTTAACTAACTTCTTTGATATCATTAGGTCTTTTAGTTAGAGCCATGTGTAATCTAATCACACATAACCTTGCTTTTAAAAAACTTGAAAACACTTAGAAAAAATTCTGATTTTCTTTTTTTCGATCGATCGAATGTGCCTCTCGATCGATCGAAAAAATTAAAAAATTCGAACTTGACCAACTGACTTGTTCGATCGATACTCGATTGCCTCTCGATCGATCGAAAAATAAATTCGATCGATCGACTATGAATCAAAAATCAGTCTACTTAAAAAGTCTAATCACTGTTTCACTCGATCGATCGAAACTCGTGAAACTTGAATTTCCAGAAATTTTCTAAGGCAGTTTTCTACGGTTTTTCTTGAACAAACAACTAACATTTTTGACATCTTCATTGTTCTTCCATCAAAAACACTTTTGAATTTTATCAACGAAGATTTTCAGATCAAACATTAGGGTTTTCAATATCTAGATCAAGAACCATAATAATGCTAGAAACCTTGAAAACACAATCCTAATCTCATTAGGAATAAATTTCATAATCCTAGCATTAACATACTGTTTGATCATAAAATAAATATATAATGTAAGGCAAGCAAAAAAGCTACGTTCATCATTCAGATCTTAATATATATTAATCAATCCATGATGAAGCCTTGAAAGCATATGAACCCATATAAAATTATATATATAATATACGGATTGGATGAATCTTTGTACCTCTTCCTTATATTAGTCAATTCATCAATTCATCAAGGCAATAACGTTCAATTAACTTAATATAGCCAAGCGGTGTAATGAATGGCAACGCACAGGACCATGGTTGTCAAAATCCCGATCTGGATCCTACGATCCTACGATTTTACGATCTTATCTGCTCAAAACGATTTAAATCTTTCAAGGATCTTAGCGATCGTTCAGGATCGTACGATTCTGACGATTCCAAACGATTTTGGTTTCTTGTAATCTTCTTTGACTTAACAGAAGGTTCAGTTGAACCCAAATGAAAAATAATATTTCAATAGATCAAGTTTTGCTATTCTAATGATTCTAATGTAGCGAGATAGAGTGTTAGTTGAAAACAAACAAAAAATAACATCCTAATAGAGTGTTACGTTTTGAGATTTTTGACATCTTAAATGATGCTTACAAATGGATGTAATGATGCATGGTAATTACATCAAATGAATGCAAATTTTTGATTTTTTATGAATGTATAATTTATGTGATTATTTAACATATCAATTTGTTTTTTTTTTTTTTTTTCTCAAATAATGTAGGATCTTACGATTCACGATCCGATCCTACGATACACGATCCCACCTACCTCCCACGATCTTACGTAGGATCCCGATTTTGACAACCATGCACAGGACAGTTATGTTAAGTAGTTATTGTCAACGGAAAATAACTACTTTCTTTGAATGGCCATGTTAATGGCCGATCATGTTTATAAAACAAATTCACGCACTTGACAGTTACATTTAATAGTCAATTATAACCAAGCCGTGCATAACAAAAGTAAACCCATTCGCAAGATGTGTAGATGGTGTCGTTGATGAATACAAACACCAAAAACATACGGCACTAAACAAAAGTTACAGCCGTGTCCTCTTGGAACCATGCAAAACAATATATCACATATATTGATCAATGCACACAAGGTTTATGGAGCAATATTATGCAGAAACTTTATTGCTGAAAATTAAAACACCAATAAAACGATTTTTCTTTAATTCTAAAATTCAATTACATGTTATACAAGCATGATATTGAAGACCGCTCTGATACCAATTGTTGGGAAATCTGGTTTTGTATCTCATACAAAACACACAGCGGAAGCAACAAACACAGATCTACTTCAATCATGAAAGATAAACATGTAACCATGAATTCTAGAACAAAGAAAAGGAAGCGTACCTTGATGCAGTGAATTTCAAAACCTTGACTTGAGAATACCTTTAATCTTCATCTCAATTCCACATGGTGCCCAAGATGTGTGGCCTCTCAATCAGTCTTTTGTACATAGACTCTCAAAGAAAATTATTCTTTTTCTCCTTGTGGAGAAAAAATTGATTTCTTTTCTTTTCATCATACGTACGTTCAAACTATTCTCATAGTTTCATTATTTAATAACTCTTATTAAATAATGACTGATTATCTAATTGGGTTAGCCTTTTGGGCCTACCCAATTGGTCTTTAGTTTGTGACTTGAGATGGGACCAAAGGGAACAAATAAAACTCTAGCTCCAATGGGCCTTGGGCTTTTCCGTCAACTCTTGACAAGCCCAAAGTTACCATTAATTATATTCAATACCACTATAAGAATATAATTACACTCTAGGCCTTATTAATAAATTATATCCCAAAACTTTATTATACATACAACCCCTTCATTAAAATATTCGTAGTAATACAAAGTCATAAATATAGACTGCCACTTTGAAGATTACTACATCTTAATCCTTGAGTACCCGGTTTAATCCTTTAAGTTATTCATAATATATTTATGAAATCCAATTCCATAAATATATACTTTAGTAACTCCTTACTAAAGTGGTTGGGCCCAACACTTTGAATAACCAAACCCATTAAACTTATTTCAAGGGAATATTTTATATCTCCGTTTAGAGATTATGAATTCCATCTTGAGAATATATGTTCCATCAACACTAAATGTGGTTGCCCAACATACTGAGATTTTGACCGTGACTAATAGATCTCACTCCTGATATATCAAAGCAACTTACACCTCATGATCAGATCCATTATTCTCTCAGGATTTAGAGTTGATGTAAATAGAAGTCGTGAGATTTATTATTCAATTGACAGTCATTAGGAGAATAATAAATCTCACAGCGGTCCAGTTCAATATGTCTTAACTCTTAAAACATATCAACATACCAACTAGAAGTCTCCACTTCCATGATCAAGACAAATCATCGTAGTTGATATGTTATAGTCTTTGCAGATGAAATGCCCAATTTCATTACCGACTACGAACTAAAATTCTGAGTTTTCAAAGAACTTGCGATTTATATCTTCTGTGACTAAATCACATACTATGCATCTCATGGACTAAGATAATATCCCATTAGTTCATTTATAGATAGTCTCATATAATTAAACAATTTAATTATTTATGACATGCCAATGAATTGGATTTTAGGGTATAAACCCCAACAGAAGCATCACAGCCAAGCCATGGACTTCTCAAATCTCGACTTCAAAGCTATTGATACTGAGGTTCTTGCTGAGAAAGCTAAGGAGCAAGAAGAAACAACTGTTGCCATTGCTACTGGAGGGGAGGATGCTGTTGACACTGAGGGAGCAGATCCTGGTCAGGGGGACGAGGCTGTTGCTCCTTCTGTTTAGCAAAATTTAAGTTTTTATTTATTTATTTATTATTATTATATATATATTTTTAATTTTTTAACAATGGTTGCCTCCTTTTTTTGAGGCTTTTATTTATTTTTGTTCAAGGACACTGGTTTCCTTTCTGTTTTGAGGCTTTTACTTGCCTGCTCCTGACTAAGTATTTTGTCTAGAAATTGACAATTTCTTTTGAGTATTTATATCAGCTGAGCTTTTTGTTTATTGACAAAATTTCCTTGGAATTTCTCACATGATTTAAATTTGCTTGTTGAATTTACACCTTTGATTCTTCATGACTTACTCAAGGTCTAGCCTTCGAGATTTAAACTTGTCTACAGAGTTTGTATCTTCGAGAATAACTTGGGCTTACCATTATTGAGGGCCTAAGCTTGCAAAGATTTAGACACATTGGCAGAGTTTTCATGAGTTACTTAGAACTTCACACTTTGAATTTTCTTATAAAGATTCTGAACTTGTTGCTTGTCAGCGAAGTCCTTACCATTGATACTTGTAAATTTAACTCATCACTTGCAAATGGAGTTTTTGTCATAATGACTTGACCTCATCATTCTTGAGCGAAGGTTTTATCGCCGTCAATAATGATTTAACTCGTCATTCATGAGCAGAGTTTTTACCATTGATAATTATGATTTAAACTCGTCATTCGTGAGTAGAGTTTTTACCATTGATAATTAAGATTTAAACTCATCACTTGTGAGCAAAGTTTTTACCATTGATAATTGTGATTTAAACTCGTCACTTATGAGTAGAGTTTTTACCATCGATGATTTAAACTCGTCATTTTAAAGTTTTTACCATTGAACATAATGATTTAAACTCGTCATTTTTGAGTTTTTACCAATGTTTAAATCTTTCAGAGACTCCATCAATATGCTTACTATGCATAGCTTATGCTTAGTTATTGGGTACGCATGTTAAAGACTTGGTCTTTGGGAAGAAATGGCTTAGAGATGCCTTATTTGCTTTATTCACCCTTGCTTGTGAAGGTATTACAAGGGTATAATTTTAACAAAGTAAAAATGTGGGAAATAGAAAATACTTGCAAGAAAATGTAAGGTCTCACTTATCTGTCAGTGAGTAAGACGAGGTATTCCAGGTGTTCGGAATTTATTGGCGTCAGTACTTTTACTTCTACATTCCAAGGACAAGGTAAAGGACTCCCGTCAAGGTCTTCCAAGTAGTAACTTCCTCTTCTCGAGTAACGGATGACCTTGTACGGACCTTCCCAATTAGGTCCTAGCTTTCCCTGGGTTGGGTCTTTGGTGGCCTATGAAACTTTTCGTAAAACCATATCTCTAGGATTAAAGCTTCTAAGCTTCACCCTTTGATCATGCTACTTTGAAAATTTTTGCTGGTATAGAGCCATCCTTAGAGCCGCATCGTCTTTGACTTCAAACAAATAATCTAAAGCTAATTTCAACTCCTCGTTGTTGTTGTGGTCGTCATAATAAGCTCGTCTAAGGCTTGACATCCCCACTTCAATGAGAATCTCTGCTTTAGTACCAAATGCTAATTTAAACGGAGTTTCTCTCGTTGGCATCCTTGCAGTTGTTCGGTAAGCCTATAGGACACATGGTAGCTCCTCAGGCCATGCTCCCTTTGCCCCCTCAAGTCGAGCTTTGATGATTTTAAGCAAATTTCGGGTGAAGAATAATGGTTCTTTATTCCTTACCTTCGGCAAAATTCCCAGAATTTGTGGCTATCAAATTGTCGTCCATTGTCAGAGATGATCACCCTAGGGGTTCCAAACCCGCAGACGATGTTCTTCCAGATGAAATTTTGTATCTTGGCCTCTGTCATTACTACCAAAGATTCTACCTCGACCCATTTTGTTAAATAGTCAATAGTGATAGGCAAAAATTTGACTTGCTTCTTACCTTGTGGTAGTGGACCAACAATGTCGATCCCCCATGTTGAGAATGGCTAGGGGGATGAGATACTTGTCAAGTGCTTTACTGGAACATGCTACACATTCCTAAACCTCTGGCACTTATCACACTTCTGGACGACCTCAACTGCGTCCTTTTGCATGGTCGGCCAAAAATATCTTGCTCGTACCACCTTCCCCACCAGTGATCGTGGACCTAAGTGGTTTCCATATATGCCTTCATGTATCTCTCATAACACATACATTATGTCTTCTGAGTTTAGGCACTTCAGGTAGGGTAGCGAGAATCCCCTTTTGTAAAGCTCGTCATTCAAGACAGTGAACTTGGACGACCTAACTTTGACCTTCCTAGCCTTTGATGGATCTAATGGGAGTTTTCCATCTTTGATATAGGTCAAGATTGGGCCCATCCAGCTATTTGCAGATTGAATATGAGAGACATGCAACCCTTTTATACTTGGAACCGTCCGCACTTCCATGTATAATCCAAGCCTTTCTATATAACTGTTGGATAAGGCTAGCTTAGCCACTCCTTCTGCTTTTGAATTCTCCTCCCTTGGTACTTGGTCAATCCTAACATCATTAAAGTGAGAAATTAACTGATTAGTCAATTTTAGGTACCTTTTCATTCTTTCTTCCTTCGCTTCATACTCACTGTTTATGTGCCCTACAACCAACTTTGAGTCTGTATTCAGCTTCAAGTTTCTTGCTCCTAGAGCTTTCGCTATCCTTAGCCTGGTGAGAATTGCCTCATACTCTACTTCATTGTTCGAAGCCAGGAATTGAAGCTAGACCCCATATTTGAGAACATCCTTCTCAAGAGAAAGGATGATCACGCCTACACCCCCTAGACCTGTAGCAGATGACCCATTTGCATACATCGTCCAATACTCTGCCTTCGGGTCTGGATCTGTCATGGTGAACTCAGCAATGAAGTCTGCTAATGCCTAAGCTTTGATAGCAGTTTGTGGTTTATACTCAATATCGAACTGGCTTAGCTCAATTGCCCATTGAACCATTCTCCTTGCTGCATTGGGCTTGCTCATGGCTTTCTGGATGGGTTCATCTGTCATGACCAAGATGGTATGAGCCTTGAAATATGGACGAAGCTTCCTTGACGCGACAATTAAAGAGAAAGCCATCTTCTCTATCTGCAGGTACTTTGCTTCGACACCTTAAAAGGCTTGGCTTGTGTAATAAATTGGTTAATGAACTTTGAGCTCTTCAAAGATCAATGCCGAGCTAATAGCTGTTTGGGACACAGCTAAGTAAAGGAATAAGTCCTCCCCTTCCACAGACGAGCTTAAGAGTAGTGGTCTGGACAAATTCTCCTTGAGGCTCTAGAAAGCTGCTTCATACTCTTCTATCCTCTAGATGGCTTTCTTTAATGTTTTGAAAAAGGGGAGACACTTATCTGTTGCTTTGGAAACAAATCTGTTTAGGGCTACTATTTGTCTAGTCAATCTCTGCACCTCCTTCACATTTCTTGTCAAAGTCATATTGAGTATGGCTTTAACCTTCTCTGGGTTGGCTTCAATTCCTTGCTAAGATTCCATAAACCCAAGAAACTTGCCCGACGAAACTTTAAATACACACTTTGTTGGATTTAGCCTAATCTAATATTTCTTCAGAGTATTAAAGGTTTCCCTGAGGTCGTCTAGATGGGAGCATACCTTCTTGCTCTTGATGAGTATGTCATCCACATATACTTCCATATTCCATCCTATTTGCTTACTAAACATCTGATTTACTAGCCTTTGGTAGGTAGCCCTTGCATTTTTTATTCCAAATGGCATGACCTTGTAGCAATACAACCCCTGGCTAGTGACGAATGCTATTTTTTCCTAGTCTTCCTTATTCATGCAAATCTAGTTATAGCCTAAAAATGCATCCATGAAAGTGAGCAACTCATGGCCAGCTGTGGAATCTACAAGCTGATCAATCCTAGGGAGAGGAAAACTTTCTTTTAGGCAAGTGTTGTTGAGGTCCGTGAAATCCACACACATCCGCCACTTCCTATTGGACTTCTTGACCATGACAACATTGGCAAGCCACTCAAGATAAAGACTTCTCAGATGAAACCTATAGTTAAGAGCTTTTCTACCTCTTCCATGATAGCTTTGTTCCTTTCTGGAGTGAAGACCTAATGTTTTTGCTCGATGGGATTTTTTTTGGGGTCGACATTCAAATGGTGTTCTATCACCTTGTCGTCTATATTCGGCATATCCTTATGGGTCTAGGCAAAGATGTCTAGATTCTTCTTCAAAAATTCCATTATCTCTCCTTTCATCGACGGGTCGTGTTCCCCACCTACCTTGGTGACTTTTGAAGGGTCCCCTTCCACCAGTTCTACATCCTCCAAGTCTTTGGTTGGTTTCACAGGTTCTTCCTCTACCATCCAGGTGTGATTTTCTTTGGAAGCTAGCACAACCTAGTAACAATCTCGAGCTAACAGCTGGTCTCCACATATCTCTTCAATCCCATGAGGGGTTAGGAATTTTACTTTGAGACAGTAAGTTGAGGTTGCAACTTTGAGACAACTTAGCGTGGGTCGTCCAAGGATCACATTATATGATGAGGGGTAATCAACGACCAAGTAGTCCACCTTCTTTGTTATTTGCGCAGGATATGTCCCCGCTATGATTGAAAGTGAAATGATGCCCTTTGGGTAAATACGGTCTCTGCTGAAACTGACCAAGGCTGAATCGAAGGGTTGAAGCCGCTTAGGGTCTAGCCTCAATTGCTGATATGTCGTTATGTACATTATATCTTTTGAGCTTCCATTATTAACTAACACCCTCCTTGTGTTGAACCTTTCTATTGCCAACATGATGACAAGTGGATCGTCATGTGGCTGCCTAATCCCATTGGCATCACGTTCAGAGAAAATAATGTCATCATCACCTGAACGACTATACTTTGTAAAAGGATGCTTGATGTGGACACTACTGATCTGTCTTTGGTATGCCCTTCTCAAGGACTTATATGACCCTCCAATGACCGGCCCTTCGATGATCATCCTTATTTCCCCCACTGCTTGTTTCAGATGATCTTGTTCATCATCTTTATGGTTGTCATGGGATTTGTCTTCTGCCCTTGACCTAGATTGGTGGTTTCTTTTGACAAACTTCTGAAGTTTCCCTCTCTGGATAAAATCTTCGATCTGCTCCTACAAATCATGACATTCATCTATATAATGACCATGATCTTTATGGAAGTGACAATACTTCTTCAGGTCTCGTTTCTTAGAAGACAAGCTTAATGGCTTTGGCCATTTAAGGTCGGGTTCGTCCTTGATCTGCATCAGGATCTTATCTATAGGCATTACTAGAAGAGTGAAGTTCAACTTCTTCTTCGGAGCCTCTAGGTTACTCTTATGGGACTTAGTCTCCAAAGAGTGATCCTCTCAGTACTTCATTTTATTCTGGGAGTCACAAGCTTCTTCCTTCTTCCGTTTGCCAATCAGAGCATCTACCCCATTCATGTACTTCTAAGCCTTCAACAACAAGTCTGTCATGGAGGTTGGTGGTGTCTTTCCTAGCGAAAAGACGAGATCAGGATTGTTTAGCCCAGCTTGGAAGGTCGTTATGATAACCTGATCATCAGCTTCATCAATCTCGAGAACAACCTTATTGAAACGCTTCACGTACTCCCTTAAGTTTTCCCCCTTCTATTGCTTTACAGTCAGCAAGTAAGAAGTGGACCTTTTATGACGCTAACCCCCAATAAAGTTTCGGACAAACGAGTCGCTTAACTGCTTGAAGTTCGCGATTGACGATGCTGGCAGTTTTTTAAACCATACCCTTGCAACTCTTCTAAGGCTGGTAGGGAAGGATCTGCATATTACCTCGTCAAAAAAGGAGTTTGGAATGGCTCCCAGATGATGTGGGATTCATTCCAAACTTCAGCCATTATTACAAAAAACTTGCCTTTTCCATGCTTCTGAAACCCTAGCTGCGTAAGCAAGAATGTGCCTGCATACGCATGCTTTGACCTACGTATGCAGGCCACTGCCCACATTCGGGGGCTGAGGGCCAGTTTGGTCATTTATTTCCAAAAATAGATTTTTGCTCATTTTAAAAGTTATATTTTCCATTTTAACATGCTCAAGTCAATTTGATATCTGATTGGGCTCTAAACTAGCCTTGAGCCTTAAAGTTTGAGCATCATTGGGGAATGAGGGCCCAAGTCATTAGGGGTACAAAATACGGTGTCTATAGATGCCCCTCTTTTGATTCGTGAACTTCGCTAATGAAATCAAAAGAATAAGAGACAAAACATTTTGTTTCAACGTATGGCTCAGGCCCAACCCATTCATACAATACACATCACGCATACATGAGGCGAGGTGCAACTTCGAAGAGCTGCTTGAGATTTGTATGTCTGAAGTCCCACCTTTGTCACTTGGGATACGAGCAATGACAAGTTCATTGTCCCAGAACTTGTTTTGCCACTTGCAAGCAAATAACGAGTGACTCACTATCCTAGGGTCACCTAAAAAGAAAAAAGAAAACAAATGAGGGTGCTCTTACGAGCTAACCCAAAAAACAACAAAAGGATATAGTCTCTATGATGTCCATCCAAGGCTCTTGCCTCAAACTTCTCTAGGAGACTTGCTCCTCTTGTCTTCTTCATTTCTTTCTTTACCTTTTCTAGTGAGGCTCTTGCCTTAGGTTGACCTTGGTCTCTTTCTCTATCTCTACCTTTTTCTACCGTGCTTGCATGTTCAATTCCTGAAAGACATGTGCACAAGTAGTCTTGATTGTTGGATCCACTGGGGATGGTGAAAACTCACTGAGGAGTAGATGTGCATGGGGAGGAATCTTCTGCCTCTTGCTTGGTGATGAGAACTCACTGAGGAATAGGTATGCATGGGGAGGAATCTTTTGCCTCTTGGTTGGTGATGAAAAACTCACTAAGGAGTAGTAGGAATGGACTCGCTAAGGAGTAGTGTAGATATGTGATCCACTGAGGAAGAATCTTCTACTTTCTTCATGGTATGCTGAAGACTCTGAGGAAGAGTCTTTTGCTTCCTCGTTGGGGATACTTTAGGTGTGCTTGCTCTATTGGGAATACTTTGGGGAAGAATCTTCTGCTTCCTCACTGGAGATTGTTTTAAGTATACTTGGGTCCATTAGGGAAGAATCTTCTGCCTCTTCCATACGGATGATGTTCTAGATATGCTTGATCCATTTGGGGAAGAATCTTCTGCCTCTTCCATGGGGATGATGTTTGATGTGTTTGATCTATTGGGGAAGAATCTTTTGCTTCCATACTAGGGATAGTGTTCTTAATATGCTTGATCCATTGAGGAAGATTTTTCTACTTCCTTACTGGGGATAGTGTTCTTGATATGCTTGATCCATTGGGAAAGAGTCTTCTGCTTCCTTACTAGGGATAGTGTTCTTGATTTTCTTGATCTATTGGGGATGGTTTTGGGATGTACATGCTTCAATAGGGGAAGAGTCTTCTGCTTCCTTTACTACTCACTTGGGAGTCCTTCGATGATTTTGTGTCTAATTGGGGCAATCCTGAGATGTTTTCCCTTTTTTTTAAAAGAAGGATTTTTTTTTTTTATTGTTCATGACTAAACTACACATAGTTTAGTAGTGAACCCTAAACTACAAGTACTTTAGCCATCAGGTGTATTCCCGCCTTTTTATTTTTTTCTCCAATAGTTACCAACAGTTTTTTTTTTTTTTTTTCATCTCCCTCATCTCTTCACATTCTTCATAACTCTTCCTTTTTTTTTTTTTTCGCTACAAAACCCTCCCCTCCTTTCTCTTCCTCACACCCTTTGATTCTATCTCTCTCAACTCCCTCATTCTCTCATTTTCTCTCTAAACTCTCTTCATCTTCTCCAATGGCACCCAAGGCCAATAAGTCCTTTTATGTCCTTTCTTTTAATGCATTCCACCTCACTCACTAGAGTAGGGCAATGAGATTGATGGGGCCTCCATCATTGACATATCGGCCAAAGAATCACATCTCCATGGTTGAATTTGTAAGTTTTCAAACTTTTTCTCATTTTCAAGTTTCTCTCTAATCTTCCGTTTTAATGTGTTTTTAGCCATGTAAATGCTTGAGTTTTGCTATGAGATGGGTTTAGATGAAAACTTGACACCTTAAGAGGGGTAGGAACATGTTTAAGATTGATTTTGGATGATGTATGCTTGAAAAAGTCGAAAAACTGCTTCTGTCTGTGCTTTTGCGAGCGTGGGCTCGGGCTTGCGTACGCAGCTTGTATACATGTATACGCAGCACTGTTCTTGAGGCTCTGCATACATGGGAATGGGCCTATGTACGCAGGGTCTTGTCAACATACGTGGGCTTTGACCTGTATACGTGGGACACCTCGCAGAGGCCCTACTTTGCCCATTTTCACTTCTTTTTAATTTGTTTCACTTCTATATGCAATCCTAACACCTCTTTTTATCATTTTTTGCATCTAAACATTATCACATCCTTCTTTTTATCTTTATTCTTGCATCAAAAACTCCATTTTTCATCATTTTCACTTGAATCAAGAATCTAATGTCATCTTTTTTTTCTTTTCTTTTCTTTTCTTTTTTTTTTTTTAAATTTTTAAAGAGTCATCATCCCTTTATGCTGGTAGGGGAAGCACCAATAAGGTAGTGGAATGGTACAACCTTCTCACCCTCAAAACAAGGGCCTATATCTAGGAGGCGGGCTTCAAGCCTATCATTGGCCTTCTTCTAGAGAAGTCCGCGAGTGTTACCTAGGTGCAGTGCCTCATTAAAAGGTGGTGGGATATAACCCACACTTTTCACATTGTTGAGTGAGAGACAACGGTGACTCCCTATGACTTGTACTGCATGATTGGGCTTAGCTTCAAAGGGGCCATTATCAGTTTGGACAGCGTGTAAGGTATCCAACGGGCCTCAACATGTTGGGGTGGAAGTACTCCACTAAGACCATCCACTACCTCGACTTGGTGTCAGATTACATGCTTCTCCCATAAAGGACTATGAAGGAGCGTGTCCGTATGGCTAGGGCCTTCCTTCTACACTTGCAGGGAGCTTACCTCTTCGCCAATGATGGGCAAATGGTATCC
Source organism: Quercus gilva (assembly GCA_023621385.1). Taxonomy (NCBI): domain Eukaryota; kingdom Viridiplantae; phylum Streptophyta; class Magnoliopsida; order Fagales; family Fagaceae; genus Quercus; species Quercus gilva. The sequence goes on from CM042480.1 coordinate 29,552,699, forward strand.
TTGAGGTGGTTTACCATCTTTCAAGACTTTGGAAAAGCACAGAGGGCCAACTGGGGTAGGCATGTCTCGCCTATCTTTACTCCACCCTCGACACTCTCAGTCGAGGTACCTTATGGCAGCTTGTGGGGCCTTGGAAGCTCCTTGAGGTTAGTTCTTTTTCCATTCCTTGCATTTTCACTTGTAGCTTGTAGTTTTGCAAATTGTGTTATCTTGCAATTTGTCATCTTGCAAACTGTCATCTTGCAATCTCTCATCTTGTAAACTATCATCTTGCATCTAACCTGTGGCTTGTGCTTTCTCTTGCAGTGGTGGATTGTTAGGTTTGGCCTCATAACCCTGGGTACCGATCTAATTCTGAAGGAGTCCCTCGAGTGAGGGCTCACCTTGCTGGGTTTTCGGATGAGGTAAGTTTAAGAGTTCTAATTTTCATGTTTCTTCATGCACTTCCCTTAGGATATCCCTCTTCTAATCTTGTTTCATTATAAGTTAACTGGACTCCATGGGCCATTCAAGCCCTTCCTGCTTCTCCAGACCTGAAGCCTACTGCTTTCATTGCTTCGGAGATTACTCGTTCCTTTGAAGGAGCAAGCTTAAAGGCGCTATAACTAGCAGAGATGGTTCGATGCCAATTGGTGGGTAGAGATAACCCACAGATTCCGATGGACCCTCTTGAGTTCATGCTTGCCCTACACTCCAAGATCGATGCTGAGTACAACTTATGGGGGAATAGTGTTCCCTATGCCGGGCGACTTCTTGAGGGATTGGACTATGAGGAGTTCAACATTACTCACCTTATGCCTTCCTTCACTGCTCGGGTATATGCTCATCCTCTTTTCTCTTCTTTTCCTTTACCTTATTTGTCATGACTTTTAACGGTGGAAAATTGTAAGAGGAGAAGCTTGCTGCCGGTGAACCCATTGATCCTCCATATCTCCCTTAGACAATCTACGTTTATGGCCCTGATGGCTTTGCTCGGGAGCATGCCGTGCCCCGTAATCCCAATGTCATGGGTTATCCTTTTCCTCCCAACACCCAGGCAGTGAGTTCTTCCTTCCCTTTGCTCTTTTGCCATTTCTTTCTTTCTGGTTTAGTTACTAACCTTTCTTTCTTTCAATTGCAACCCACCATCCAAGAGCATGAGGAGTTGATATGGTTGGCTGGGAATCTCAAGCTGGAGGTGACCAACTATTCAAGGAGCTTGTACGGTCTTGAAGGAGTGGCCTACTCGGGCGGTGGTGATAATGATGATGATGATGATGATGGTGATGATGAGGAGGATTCAGAGGCGACTCCTAGCTATCAGTCAAGGAAGAGGCGGCACCATTGATTACCCGCAGTCAAGACATATAAGCATACAACACATAGGTTTCTTTTTGTTGCTTTTACTTTTTTCATTCCCTTTAGCAAACATTTGAATTTAGTTTGAGACAAAGGATTGTACTTAAGAACATATTTTTACACTTATGCTTTTAGTTGGGACTAACACTTAATTTATAAGATATATGATTAATTTGTATGTTTCTATACAACTTTGCTTCTTGGATGCTTAAAATATTATACTTGGAATATGTCTTGGATGATCCTTTAGGTTGTAGGAACCCTAGGAATGCTTTGGAGTGAAAATCTATGCTCAAAACAGGGGAAAATGGGCTTCTGCCAAGCGTTGTGCATACGTAGGGATGGGCTTGCGTACGTAGCTTTGACTTTGCATACATAGGGTTGACCTTGCATACAAGAGCCATGAATCAGAGGAAACCCTAACGCCCTACTAAAGTATAAAAGTAGCCGTTTGGGTCCAAAACCCTCACCAATGTATTTCTAAACCAGAGAGTCCCTTTTTAAGGTTCCCTTATGGAAGAAAACTCTCCACTCGATGTCTTGGCTTGGATTAGGAGGCTTGGTCCAGATTTCAAGGATTCCATCGCCCCCTATGGTCTTTCTTGTGACTTTCGATACCATCAAATTAGGGTGGATATACCTTTTCTTTATGCTACGGCCAACTATTGGGTTCCTTCTCGGCATGTTTTTCGCTTCAATGAAATAGAACTATGCCCCACTATCGAAGAATTTGGTGCCATCATGGACAAACCGGAGATTGATGATCTCATCTTCTCTACCATGGGCAGGGAACTCCCTTCCTTGCTGCAAGTTGTGTTGGGTGACCCTTATGCCATAGCAAATAGGTGGTGCATCTTTGGCAAGCTCAACCTTAGGTTGGTTTTTGAGTACTTTTCCAATTCGACCCTTCCCACGGGTGAAAGATCACGTTCATACTTTCTTCGTACCTTTTACTTATGTGCTCTTGCAAGGTATTTCTTGGTTCAGAAGTCATATTGTGTGGACCTTCGGATGTGCATGGTCGCTTATGAGCTAAAGAGAGGTAACCCGATGGGCTTAATCTTGGTGGAGACTCTCAATGGTTTGAATGCCTTTCATAGGAAGAAAGCAAGCTTCTTTGTGAGAAGTCCTTTTCTTCTTCAGGTATAATCCCTAACTTTTGCTTAGGTTCTTAACCTAGCGGGATTCCTCTAATTTTGCATGTATTGCAAGCTTTTTTATTTTATTTTATTTTATTTTTTATTTAGATATGGCTACAAGAGAGGCTTCGGCTGCTTCAACCTCCCACCATACCTCTCAGCACCTACCTCCTTAGGCATCTTAGGGACCGCCGGCTTCATCAGAATGACATGAGTTTCAAGGCGTACCTAGAGCTTATGGGTCACCTCAAAGAGACCGACATTTAGTGGGTCATGGAGTGATGGCACATCTCAAGCATGGTCCACAGTTGCTGCAAGGACGTTGTTGCTCATACTACTCCACTTGTTGAATCTCAAGGAAATTTAGAGAATGTCAATGAGCTCCTTATGTTGAAGGTGCCTTCCACACCAAGGTGTTTACCAATAGGATCTTTGGCAGGATTAGTGAGGCTTGGCCACGTTGTAGGGTGACAAAAGGCATTGTCCCTCCTCGATACATCTATCCCTTTACGGGGTACAAGCAATGGTTGAAGGATGACATGAAGTGGATTCTGAGGGATGAGAAAGCCTACATGAAGACTAGTAAGGAAGCAAGGAGGACTGAGTGACCACCTTGATATGCCCCATCTTTTACTTTTTTGCACTTTTATGATTCTCATGTTTTTGTTTTTGAATTTAATAAAGGATTGGAGTGTTCCAAATCCCCTATGAAAATAGTCTTGTTACTTTTTAATTTGAGCAATAAGAGAATCACCTTTTTATTATCTTTGCTTATTGTCATCTCATTTATTTTTCCCTTTTTCTTTTCTTTTTCTGTTGCCATGTAACTTTTGCCCACGACATCCCTTCTGGAATTTTCGCCATGCCCATGGTCTTTCCTTTAACTTTTGCCTAGACTGCCCTTTCGGGTTTTTAATCTAGCGGGGTTCTCTTACCTTAACTTTTGCCTAGGCCACCCTTTCGGGTTTTCAACCTAGCAGGCTTTCTTTCTTTTTTCTTTTTTCTTTTTTTAATTTTTTATAAATGTTGTATTTACGAAATCTATCCATGTTAATTGGGTGAAGCATCTCTTCCCTATCCAAATCTATGATCCTTGTAGCACCTCTGGACATGATCTTCTTAATGATAAAAGGCCTAGAACACCTTGGCTTCATCTTTACTTTTGGATCAAAAGTCTTGTTTCTAAGCACCTTTAGAACCAAGTCCCCTTCTTTAAGGTTTTTTGGTTTCACTTTCTTATTGAATGCTTTAGCAATCCTTTTTTGATACCCTTGTGCATGATATTGTGCCCTATCCCTTTTCTCATCTATCAAAGCCAATTGTTCATATCTCACCTTAGCCCAATCCTCTTCTAAGACCTTGGTTTCTACCAATACCCTCCAAGATTGTATCTCCACCTCAATAGGAAGCACTGCCTCACTACTATAAACCAAAGAGTAAGGTGTTACCCCAGTCGACACACGGATAAAAGTCCTATAACCCTATAAGGCAAACGAAAGCTTTTCGGCCTAGTCTTTGTATGTCACTACCATCTTAGCTAGGATATTCTTCACATTCTTATTAGCTACTTCTACAGCCCCATTAGCCTGTGGTCGATATGGTGAAGAACTTCATGATCCTTCGAACCTCCCTTTCAAAGTGGGAACCATTATCATAAATGATCTCTTGGGGCACTTTAAATTGACATATGATGTTTTTTTCTAAAAACCAAGCCACATGTTTAGCCTTCAATACTCAGTAGGAGGCTGCCTCCACGGTGAAATAGTCAATTGCCACCAGAATGATATGCCCTAAACCGAGAATGGCCATGGTGAAGTCAAGCTATACAACTCACTAGGTAGTACATGGTTCAAGTTAGTGTGTGTTTGACAATCATGGCAACCCTACACATAGTCCACGCAATCGATCTCCATCGTATTGCAATAGTACCTATCCTTAGGGTTTTCTTGGTTAACATTCTCCCATTCATATGAGGACCAAAAATCCCTTGATGAACTTTTTCCATTACCTTCTTGACTTCTTCTCTCTTCAAGCGACGAATGTGTATACCATCGTAGGATCTTTTATAGAGTTGTCCTCCATATAGGATGTATTGTGTTGCCATCATCCGAATGGAATGATATTCTCTCTTGTCAGCACCATCCAAATATGCCCCATAGCTCCAAGAACTTCATGATGTCATAGTACCATGGAACTTCCTCTCCCTCTATGGTCATTACTAAAGTTTTGGTCTTCCCTTTATGCACTTCCTCATAACTTTGCTCAATTTCCAAGGGTCGTGTTCGCACTCCCTCGGGTATTTGAACCATGGAGGCTAAGGTAGCTAAGGCATCTACAAATTGATTTTAAGCTCTAAGGATGATTGTGTATTCAATCTTGTCAAACGTCTTGGTCAAGTCCTCCAAGTATTATTGATAAGGCTTCAAGTGTTCCTCCTTTACCTTCCACAACTTTTGTGCTTGGGCTATAACCAAAGTTGAATCTCCAAAGACTTCGGCCTCCCTTATCCTCAAATCACGAAGAGCTTCCATTCTGGCAATATAAGCCTCATATTTAGCCATGTTATTAGTAGCTTCAAAGTTCAACTTGATTGCCAAAGGTATGTGAGATCACTCGGGAGTGGTCAAGAGTATTCTTATCCCATTCCCATATTGGTTTATGGCTCTGTCAAAGTACATCTTCCATGTCCCCAACTCAACATCCAAAATGTCCTCATCTGGAAAGTCTTCTTTACCATTTTCCCCCTCTATTGGATTCTCAGCATAGAAATCTGACATGACACTTCCTTTGATAGTTTTCCTAGCCACATACTTCAAATCGAATTCTACCGATAAGATCAACCATCTTAACAATCTTCCACTCAAAGTGGACTTCTCAAAGAGATACTTCAATGGGTCAATTCTTACTACCACCCATATTTGGAAGGGTGAGATGATATGTCTCAATTTCTGTATGGCCCAAACAAGTGCAAAGCATAACTTTTCTATGGGAGTGTACCTAGTCTCATAATCATGGAACCTCTTGCTCAAGTAGTATATGGCCTTTTCATTCTTGTCATCATTTTCTTGTGCAAGCATGCTTCCAACGGCATCCCTTATGATGGAAAGGTATAAGAGTAAGGGTTTTCCATGTTGTGGAGGCACTAAGATATGTGGATGGAGGAGATATTCCCAGATAAGTTCAAAGGCTTTTTGGCACTCATCGTTCTATGTATGTGGTTCATTCCTCCTTAAGAGTTTGAAGATGGGCTCACAAGTGGAGGTGAGCTTGGCAATGAATCTACTAATGTATTATAATCGACCTAAGAAACCCCTTATCTCTTTCTCACTTTTGGGTGGAGGCATTTCCAATATGGCTTTGATCTTGGATGGGTCAATTTCTATCCCTTTATCACTCACTAAAAAGCCTAGCAATTTTCCGGTGGTTACTTCGAAGGTACACTTTTGTGGTTTCAATCTTAGCCTATACTCTTTAATCCTCTCAAAGAACTTCCTCAAGTTTACAATGTGGCTTCCTTTATCCTTGAACTTCACTATCATATCATCGACATACACCTCTACCTCATTATGCATCATATCATGTAACAAGACTGTAGCTATCATTTGGTAGGTTGCCACAGCATTCTTGAGGCCAAACGACATCACCGTGTAACAATAGATTCCCCATTCAGTAGTGAAAGTGGTTTTGGTAATATCTCTAGGAGCCATCTTAATTTGTTTGTACCCTGAGAATCCATTGATGAAAGACATCAAGGCACTTCTTGCCGTGTTATCCACCACGATATCAATGTGAGGGAGAGGAAAGTCATCCTTAGGGCATGCCTTGTTCTAGTCCTTAAAATCCACACATATCCTCACCTTCCAATCCTTCTTGGGTACGAGCACAACATTGGCTATCCATTCAGTTTAGTGTACAGGTTTGATGAACCTTACCTTCAATTGCTTAGTGACTTCCTCCTTGATTTTTAAGAGCCATTCAGTCCACATTCTTCTCAACTTTTGTTTGATAGGCACCATATGATCACAGGAATCAATGTGATTTTTGAGCTATCTTGAGGTCAATTCTAGGCATGTCTTCATTGGACCATGCAAACACCTCTTGAAATTCCATGAGGAGTTCTTGAAGATATTTTCTTTCTTTTTCATTTAGAGTTGAGCCAATTTTAATTAAGTGTGGATTCTTATTGTTGCCCAAATTAATAGTTTCAAGAGTTGGTTCCATAGGGTTATTTTTTTCCAATTGTTTATTAATTTCATTTTCAAATCCATTTGAATAATTTAAGTGCAGAATTTCAATGTCATGGGACACATCAAAGTAAGCCAAACCTGAATTCATCTTATTGAAAATATTGAAAAGTACATTGGAATTTGCATTACAAAAAAATTTTCCCTATGTTTTCAGAAAACCCAACCTAGGTCCAATTATTAATGGGCCTCACAATTGGCATGATGAATTTGGAAGGATCATTTGGCTTTTCATTGGTGATGGCAAACACGTCCCCACCCATCTTCATCATGGTCTTCATTGCTTTAGCATCCATGTAGTTCACCCAATCGACCTCTTCTTGTATCTTTTTGACCAACACAATAGGCTTCTCCTTAAAGATAAACTTCTCAAATTGCTTGTTCCTTTCATATATCACTTTGTCCTTTTCATCCCATTCTTCCTCTTCATCCTCATCGTCATTGATTTCCACATGTGAAGGCTTCTTGAGCCTAGATTCCTCTAACCTAGTGAAACGCCCTCCCATTTTCTTAAGGGCCTCTCCATGTTCATCCAAATCCTTAAGGATCTTTTATGCCATTGAGTCTTCCACAGAGGTGGTCATTGTTTCTTCTTGATGTGTGTCCTCAATCTTGATTAAGCGCTTTCCTTCCTCTCGAATGTAAATAGGAGTGGGGACGTGTTTTCTTGACTTTGATCGTTTAATGATGCCTGAAAAGGAGCCCCCTTTTCATTGAGTTCTTGTCCCCACTAAAGATCTAACCTTTTTTAGTTGTCCTTAGAAAATTCTTAAGTCTATTTTAGTGAAGGCCCAATTACAATATCACTCCCTTCCCTCTTATGGATTTTTGCCCCTTGTTTCATTGGGCTTTGGTCCATTTACAACAATGCTCTCATTTTACTCTCATGGGCTTTCATTAGAATGCACTTAGAATTTTTCAACCCTTTGTCTCAAACATGGACTTACAATGTATTCATCACCTTTGGGCTTTTCATTTTATTCATCACTTCACTTTTCTTTGAAATATCCCTTTTAGCTAGAATACATTGTAGCCTTCTTCTCAAAGTCCACGAAGTTCTCATTGATTTAGGCCTAGGTATACAACAAAGAGGCCTAAGATTGGGGAAGTTCATGTTGGTTTTGTAGGATTTTGGATGCTAAGTCCATAGCATACTTGTTACCTTAGGCCCAAAGTCCTCTTTTTCAAAAGGGCTTTTTCCACTTGGGCCTATGATAGCAATTAGTTTATGGTCTTGTGAACCTTTCAAGTTAAGATATACCTTGGGATTTAGGGATAAACCTAATATATGTGAGAACTTTTTTTCTTTTATCCCGTAATATCTTAAGGTATGCCATTACTTTAGGGCCATCCCTTCCATTTTTATATCTTTTATTTGTTCTTTAGAATTAAGTGAACACATGGTATATGATTGAACAAACAAGAGATATATAAAGGGTATCCTTTGTGATAGGCTCTGGGATCTCTCTAGTGTGGGAAGGGTCTCTAAGGCTAAAGGGATAGAGAAGTAGGTCACTCACAACTAGATGGACTATGATTCAAACTGAGGGCCTAAGTGGACCCCATAATGGATTGGTAGTAAACCTTTAACGTACTTAAAGCCCATTATAGGCAATGGCACCGATTGTGAATTGGTGGGATGAACTTCGGAAGATTTGGGCCTCAATAGAGCCTTCCATCTTCCCATTCATCACCAACCAAGGTTGACGGACAATAAAAACCAAGTGATATGCGTGCAAACAAGAATTGAAATAATTTTTTTTGTTTTTTTATTTTTTTATTTTTTATTTTTTTATTATTAAGGTTAAGACATAGGACACATAGGAATTAAACTCATTATCCCCAGCAGAGTCACCACTGTGGGCATAAGGGGGAAGTCGCCACCTAGTTTTTGCAATGGTCTAGGAACCATATATATAACATCCTTTTCAAGGAAGGACTTTTGATTTTACTACCAGAGATGTGGGTTCGGAGTTTAGGTACGCTCTTAGGAAGGTGTTAGGTACCCAATATTGCCTAACTCTAAGGTTGGCCTTTCGTCATTGTGTCTTACGTTTTAACCTTATTAAAAACATTTCAATATTTGTATCTATAACTCACACACACACTAGCATACATCTAAGCATAGAATCATGACATCATTCATCCCAAAACACATATCATGTCTACCTATAAAGCAATAAGGAGCCAAACCATACATATATGTAAATCTTAGCTTTCATCTAACATGTGAAAACCCTATCATACATCTAAAACAAAGCAGCAACTTAAATGTGGCAATCATAAGATCATATAAACACTTAGGGTCTATTTAGGATCCACCTATTTTGCTGAAACTAAAAACTTTTTGCTGAAAGTACTATAGATAAAGGTAAAAGTTAGCTGAAATAGTATAGTGAGACCCATGAATAGTATCAAAAAGTGCAGTGGGGCCCATGAATAGTAGTAAAAATAAGCTAAATAGTAAAATAAGTTGACTTTTTAAGCTGGAGTCAAACGCACACTTACACTCAAAACCAAACATCATACAAGCATATTCATCACAAAAGATGCATGTTCAAAGCATGACCTACCTTTACTTACCTTGCAGCAACTTAGCACCTATGGTATCAATGCATGGGCATGTGAATGAATGGCATGGTATTAAGATTGAGAAACAAGAAGACAAACCCTCATATAGCATACAATAACAAACAAACATGTGAACAAAGAAAAAGCAACTCAAAAGCATATAAGAAGGTTAAAATAGCGGCATATTAGGTAAAACAAACAAAACAAAAGAAACACGAAAATCAGAATTAGGGTTTCAGGGCACGAATATGCGTGCGCATACATAGGCTTGCATACGCAGGCCAGTTGTATGTGTACACATACTTCGAGCCTACATGTGCATACGAAAGTATGCGTATGCAAACACGCTTGAACCCTAACCTAGAAACAGACAAGTAGAAAAATAGGCTAGAAATGAAAGCCCTAGTTCTAGCAGAATATGCAAGAAAACATAAACCTACTCTAAACAAACAGATTATAACACAAACAAAGAAAGAAAATAGATTAAACAGTAAAAGAAAACTAAAAAGAAAAAAGAGAGGTTGAAGCTTGATACCTCAAAAAGGAGTTCCCAAGCTTTGATTTTAACTGTTCCCCTCAGTCAAATCTATCACAAGTCGTTAAACAAGCGATTAGCAACATATCATATATGATCAACATAATGATATTAATGCCAAGTTGTCTGCATTGTAACAACGTATTGGTAAAATTGTAAATCATTTCATATGATTATATAAAATTTCATCAAATATAGTATGATAGTAAGCTATAATAATTTGTTGTCACATAAATTATACAAATATAATTTTTTCTAAAACATGAGAAACATAAAAAAAACTAAAAATCAATTATCTTTTTCAAGTTTGTCTTGCTCAATGCAGCTTCTTAAATCTCAACTGTCTCAACTTTGAACTCAACAATCTTGTAAAATTGTATGGTATCTCATGCCCTTGGTGCACTACATGGCTACCATCTACACTATGCCATCCTATATCAATCTAGTGATTTATAAGAAGAAATTTTCAAATTTTCTTTTACTATTTGTAGACACCCATTTTTGCAACTATCATTCAACCTTATATGCATTCTATTGTATATCATCATCACATCACATCACATCACATCACAAGGGTAAAACTACAAGTTTGATCATTTGCTTTCCAATTGCATTGCATGAAATAAATCTTAAAGTCATAACGATCAAAATGATAGTTCATTAGCCTTAATTGGATCACTAGATTGAAATATATCAAATAAACAAGTTTTAACGATAACTTGCACTTGCATTAATTAAGTCCCGACCACATATGATTATGAACTCTTTTTAATTGTTATATTTGTAGTCCAAATTAAGTCTATTAAGGTGTCATAACACTATTGGTTATAGGCTTAACTTAAAACTTAATGTAAGGTTGCATGCACCTAATTGAATCCTGAAGATAAAACATTAATTAATTCCTAAATATTGGATAATTTAAATGTTAATTGATCTAATTAAATTATTTTGGAGTTAATTGGCTAACCTTAAGATTCAAGAAAGTTTGACAAATGGTGAAAATTTGAAAGGAAATCAAATCACAATTAAATTTGAAAGAATTAAACTGAAAAGGAAAAAAATAAGGGAGATTCTAGGACCAAGTGCCAATTGACACTTGGACCAAAATCACCAGATTTTCTTCATTTTTTGGTTCAACTTCAACAATTTCAATTTGTTCCTCACTTAGTTTGACCTTAATTCCTATGTTTTTCACTTAGAATTCTAAATTATTTAGAGTCCCACATCACCCAAAGACTCATTCCAAGCTTGTATAAATATCCCCTTCTAGCATCAATTCAAAGCACGCCAAATTTGAGATCTACACCTGAGATTTACTTCTCTCTTTGTCCCTATTCTCTAGAGTTAGTAGTAGAAAGGTTCCTTTGGTATTTTGGTCCACTTGGTCTCAGTTCACTAGAAGGGTTAGCTTGGTCCTCGTGGTCTCAAGCTATCAACTTCCTATTACAAATCCCACTTTGGAGAAGTTTTTGTGCTTGGAATACTTGGGAGTGCGTATGCATGTTAGGTTTTTAACCATTTCTAATAATTATGCCCTAGTTATTTTTCAATTCAAGCATGCTTTATAGATCTTCACATTTACTTGAATGTTAGCATGCTAGATCTAGGTTGTCCTTAGCTTTTCATGTTAAACATGTTTCTAGGCTTTTTCAATTCAAATAACATGCTCATATACTCTTAGATTGAAATTTATCACATAACACACATATTCACCACGGTTTGATTTCAATTCATGTTTGTATACCTAAACTAGGGTTTTCACCATGCCTATGAATGCTTGTTTCAATCTTTAATCACATGTTTGTATGATATCATGTCCCAGCCCCAAACCTTTTCAGATATTGGCATTACCCACAAGAATGGGTGGAGTCATGTTGGTGTCTTTCTTAAGTGAAGGTTCTACTGATTTTATTATCGCTCCTAGATTAAGGGTTTTACATTGAGTTGTCACTTATTTAATTGGAAACATAAGAAAACCAAAATTAAAAAGATACATCTTTATTGATGAACTAAAATTGAAAACGTACATCTCTTGAAAATAACTAGAAAATTACGTGGTTTTGGCCCTAGATTCAATTTAAGAAAAGTACATGACTTTGTTACAATCTAGAAATTGAAAATTACAAGGAAAAACATAATTTACTAACCTTGATCTAAGTTCGGATGCTAGTTTACAAGATGGGAAAGTGTTAGACACTCATCTTGCCCAGTGAAACTGGTCTTCTAAACTTGGTGGCCAATTGCATATCATAGAATTGAAACAATTTATATAATAAAATAACATGTAATTAAAGACTGAAACAAACATTCAAGAGCATGATGAAAACCCTATTCTAGGCATACAGACATGAATTGAAGAAAAGAAAAGTGAATATGTGTGTGCTATGTGATTAACTTAAATCTAAGACTTTCTCAAAAAAAAAAAAAAAAAAAAAAAAAAAAAAAAAAAAAAACTCAAATCTAAAGGCATGTGAACATGTTTTTAAATTGAAAACCTAGAAACATGCAAAAGTTAAGAACAACCTAAAGCTGACATGGTAATCAAACAAGAACAAGTGAAGAACTTATAATAAAACATGCTTAAACCTAAACACTAGGGCATAATTGAAGGTGAAAGCATCTCTAGAGTGGGATGCATTAATAAGAAGTTGATACATTGAGACCAAGAGGACCAAGCTACCCCTTCTAGTGAGTCAAGACCAAAAAACCAAAGGAACCTTCCTACTATTAACTCTAGAGAATAGGGACAAAGAGAGAAGTGAAGAAATTTTAGGTTTTTAATTGAAATTTTGGGTGCTTTGAAATGTTGGGGGAATATATACTAAATAGTAGGGATAAGTGATGAGTCTCTAAGCAATGTGGGATTCAAGGAAATTCAGATTTTCTTAGAAAAAACAAGGGGGACAAGGTCAAACTGAGTGGGGTGCAAGTTAGAGCAAAAAAAAAGGAAGTATTTCTAGGGATTCTGGTCCAAGTGTTGAACGACACTTGCTTCAAATTCTCAGTTTGTTTCATTTTGTTTCAGTTGCGATATGATTTTCTTACAAATTTTGTTCTTTTTTCATACTTCTTTGGTCCTCAAGCTCAACAAATCAATTCCAAATATATTAAATTATTTATTTATTTACTTAATTAATCTTTTTTTTTTTACCAATTTTTCTTGGAATCAATTAATGCTTTGTCTTCGAAATGAATTGGGTGCATGCAACCCTACCATAAACTATATCTTCAACCAATAGTGTTATGATACATCATTCAATTTAAATTGGACTAAATATAGAACAATTAGAATTAAGATTTCATAATCATGTATGGTCGGGAACTAATTCATACAAGTGTATGTTACTGTTAAAAATTGTTTCTTAATATCTTCAATCTAATGGTCCAATTAAGGCTCATGAACTGTCATTTTGATCGTTATGACTTCAATATTTATATCATGCAATCCACTTGAAAATCAAATGTTCAAAATTTGAGTTCATCCCTGTGATGTAATATGGTTATGATATGCAATGAGATGCAAAATGCAATGCAAGTGAGGTTATGGTTTTCTTATTTTAGCTACTTCACAAAGATGTATAATTTCAATTCATCAATAAAGATGTACTTTTAAATTATGGTTTTCTTATTTTTCAAATAAAATAATTGACAACTCTATTGTAAAATCCTTAACCCTAAGAGGATAGATAAAATCAGTGGAATCTTCACTCTTGAGAGGCACTAACGCAACTCTACCCATTCGCACGGATTTAGCCCAACTATTGAAAGGAGCGGGGGAATCTTGATATATGCTTACATAGACTTTCCATATAAGTATATATATATATATATATATCTTTTTTTGTTTTTTTAAAAGAACTAATATCCTTAACATTACCACCATAATCCTCATTCAAAAAATTTCATACTAGCTTATTGCCATAACTCAAAACTATCTCAAAAAACCCATCTTTCACACTCTCTTACACACTTTGTTATACTTAGAGCTTTTTTTTTTTTTTTTTTAATTTTTTTTTTAATTTTTTATTAAGGCAAAAAGCTCTCATGAAGAGACCCATATCCTTTGAAGCTAGTGATCAATAAGGGGACTTGGTGAATGCTCCCTATAATCACACTCGATTTTTTTTTTTCCTTTAATCGAAAATCATCACGGAAGAACTTATTCTAACTTTCTGCTTCTTTACCCCTGGACTTGTATCATTTTACTAATACCTTACTACTATACTCATAAACCATTATTATTGCATATTCATGATAAGTTATTGTTTCTCTACTTTTTCTAATTTGTGATTGCTTTAGTGTTGAATGTGGGTTGCTTCATTGTTATTTTACTGCTAGACGTATATGACTTCATTGATACTATACCACTAAAGAGGTGAAAATTTGACCGCAGAGCCTACCATAAGATGTTCCAAACTAATAAATGGATTTGGGTAAGCCTGGGTTCATTAGGGGAGTTTGACCCACCACTCTAATCAAAGCTCCCCTGGATTGATGTTGAGATAGCCAAAGATCTAGCACCTAAAAAAGCCATGACCCCATACTCATATCCACTCAATGAATGAATAAATGAATTCATTTTGGACTTGAAACTTGCTCACCTAGTAAAACTTCCACTTACTACGAATGTGCCGCTAGAGAATCGATGTTGAATTCCAATAGCTAATGGAGTTCTTTTTCTTGCTTACCTAGTGAAGCTTTAGTTTACTCAGGATGTCTTGCTGGAGAAGTGAAGATGACTTCTAGCAGTTTATATAGCTCCTTTTATTTTAATGGTTCATGCTTGCTTATGCTTGCATTGTTGATGATCATTCTTAGTTCAAAGAGAGAGATGAACGGGGTGATAGAGAGGGAATACATCCAAAAGGTGGATTGTGTCTTGGTTGCTTGCTAATAGTGAAGTTGCTTCTAGAGAATGAAAAATGACTTCTAGCAAATGGAAAATTTTCAATTGTCTTTGGTTTCTTTGTTTTCTCCTCTTATTTAATGACTTGCATCTGTGATGGGTTTTCATTCTGATAGGCCAAAAATGAATTGACCCTTTGTGATGAATTAATTGACTAATTAGTCAAGTTTATCAATTAATCAAATTAACATGCAAACGCGTGCTAGCACAAACAAATCACCAATTAAACTAAGTATGTAGCGGAAAATAAATTGACATGGTGATTTGTTTACGAATGGGGAAAACCTATACGGTAAAAACCCCACCGGGTGATTTTAAGGTCATTACTCTCGAGCATTCACTATTATCACAACAAGTGGTTACAAGTAAAGGAATCCCAGTACCTTATATCAACCTACAGTTTAACCCTTACCCCAATACCCAATTCAACTTGTTCTGTAGTGACAATCTCTCCTTTTATTGCACGGCTCCCAGTACATGACTAACCAATTGTGTGGATTCTAGTACGTGACTTCAATCACCAACTAGAGAAGGTTGTTGGCTGCAAAGTTCTTCAGTTCATCACACGCTGAAGATCCAGAAGATGCTTGGTTACAAAACCTTACAGTGCACAAACACAGCAACTTTTTTCACAAAAAAGATGAACTAGGGCAAATTCTGTCTTCGATCATAATTTGCTTGAACAAACTTTGCTCAACACTTGTGCAACTTGTTCCACCTTTGACGACCCTTAAAATAATCCTTTTATATGTCTAGGGTTGTGAGAAAAGAAAGCCCAAACATATAATCACAGATTGGAGTCAAAATAGAACTGAAATTTTATTTTTCATAAACCTTGATAGATACCCTATCTGTCAAGATACTGTCAAGCCACGGGCTAGAACAACTCTTCAAGGCTCGACAGATGGCTAGCTATCGAGCTTTAATGACAGGCATTTTTCAGACTTGAATCTTGGATAAACTTGCATGGCTTTAACACTTGAGTTTGAAACAAGGTTTCTTGAAGCATTAAACACATCCTAGATCTGCCCAAATACAAGTAAAGTGCGTTTTGTCAAAAGATTAGTCAATTACATAAAATAGTGACATATGTCCTAACAATCTCCCCCTTTGGCAATCCGTGACAAAAGCACAACAAACAAATGAGATATGAGAGAAGTCATAAATCACTCAACCTATATTCACTTGTTGAATACAATAAAATCTATCCTAACACAAACTCTTGAAAAACTTTGTAAAAAGAGAGTTTATAGCAAGAAGACTTTGACAACCTATATTTCTGAAACACTTTAAACAAAACTCATCAAGGCAATTTAGTGTGAAACAGAAATAATAGATTTCATACAAGAAATAAGAAACATGTGTATAAAGAAAGAAAAAAAAAAACACATGGAGAGATAGGTGAAAGAACTGTAATAACAACCTCAAATGTGTGTGTATATATATATATATAAACAAGTACAAGGTTTGCTATCACAATATGATCACAAGATCTACGGTACATGAACAATGTATCCAAAATAGAAAGAAAAGAAAAAGATACATAAAATCCTCACTACATCCCTCAATGTGCACTATCCCCTAACAAAAATCTCCTATAGTAACCCTTCCCCTAATTATGACTACTCTTATAACCAAAACTACTCCCCCTTTTTTTCACGGGTGACAAAGGTTAAGAGTGTCAAATAGACATCTCGTCAAAGCTGGAAGAGCTAGCATCTCCATCCTCACCATCATCACCGTCGTCGGAGTTGTCATCGTCCTCGAATACCTCAAGTGCCTCGGGAAGAGGAGAGGGAGACTCCACAAAGCCACTAAGGCGAGCCTACCGTCTAGCAATACGATCGACACAGGTGTTCACCTGACACAACTCATTAATAAGAGTGTCAAGGCGAGCATCCATGCGCTGAAGCTGCACCATGATCGCATCTAGAGTCACACCTCCCGCTGAAGTAGAGGGAGCAAAGGTGGATGGAGCTGAAGGGGTGGATGGAGCTGAAGGGATGGGAGAAGCTGCTGTACCAGATTGCCTCGAATGAAACTATGCCTCGCTTCGTTTAACAGTAGTATAGTCAATGGCACACATAACAGAGAAGTGGTCAGACGAGGGAAAAGGAATAGAAAAATGGCGTAAATTCTACGTGATAGCTGAAGGGAAGATGAGCTTATCACGGGTTGCCATATCCTTATACACATCTATAACAGAAAGAATGAAATGTGAAGGAAAATCTATAGTGAGATGCTTAAGAAGGGAAAGCAAAAATCAAGCACGAAGCTCTATGATAGAGTTATAATGAGAAAGAGGGTGCAAAACAAAAGTTATCACCATGTTCATGAATCTAAAACCTTCAGCAAAGGTTGAACATGGAGTAAACTGACGATCACCCCAATCAGAAAGGCGCTCGTAAAAAGTAGAAATCATCTCGTCTTTGGACACAGTCCTCAGACACTCATAACCGAGGTAATCAAGATGCTCTACCCTCGGGACATGGAGCACCTCGGATACAATATCTAGTGTGACCACTATATGCGTACCTCGAACATGAGTATGAAAAAGAGATACAGAATAATCCAGTCCATGCATGTTGAAGTAGAACTCCTGGATCAGCATAGAAGGACCGGTGACTGGGATGTCACACAGTGACTCCCAACCCTGACTGCAAATGACAATGGGTAGGTCAGTGTCAGAGAAGTCCAACAAGATGACTCGGCGTTACGAATGAATGCTTCGTCTAGAGAAGTTCTCTGAGACGTCCTTTTGGGCATCCTCATCACGAAACTGAGCAGAAGAGGGGGTAGGATCAGAAGACGAAAATGCCCAAGAACGAAGAGGATTCCGGGATGGAGCAGACTTACATTTCAGTGCCATTAATGCACTAACATAAACTAGAGAGTGAGGGGAAAGAAAGAAACACTCAGAAAAGTCCCAAACAGTTCAAATATACAAAAATATATTGAATGTAAAGAACGTGTTCATGAAAATGCATGAGCATGTGACGTGCAACAGTAATATCATCATGGGCTCAGCCCAATCCAAACCTACCAGCACACAATTAGTTTAACATATATAACACACATCTAAATGCATGAAAATATAGTTATAATGCACATGGAATGCAATGCAAGAAGTTTTTAAGATCAAAACTTCAAAACCCATCCCAAAATTTTTCATAAAAACCTCTTTGATTTTGAAAAACCCCAAATTTTGCAAAAATCCCAAAAACTTAGGTTTCAAAGCATGAAATGCATGAAAATGAAGGATTTGAAACTTACCAAGTGATGAAAAACTTGAATAATCTTGAAGAAACCTTAAGGAAGAGGTTGAAGAGAGAGAAGAGAGTGTTTGGAAGGTGAATAGGCGCGGACATATCGAGAGAGATCGAGAAAATGAGGATTGGATTGCGCTGAAACCTATATATAGGTGTTCAGTAATTCTCGACAGATAGAGGTATCGAGAGGTGTCAAGCTTTAAAAGCTTCGACAGATGCAGCTATCAAGAGGTATCCACAGTAAAACAAGCTAGATGGATCGAAGAGCTATCGAGGAGACAAGAGATTTCTTGATCAATCCACCTAGCTATCGAGAGGTATCAAGATTGTGATAAAAATCAACAGATGAGCTCGATAGATAAGCCAGGTGTCGAGAGGTGTCGATGAGTTGTTGAGATTGCTTAAAAACAGTTTTTCAGGAAGAGAAAAACACAGATATGAATGCAATCAAACATGCAACTCAACCAAGGATTCAAACAGCATTTTGAACTCTCAAAATCATCTCTCAACCAAAAAATTTAAGCACATAGACTATTATCACCACTATTAAGGTCACTATTCCCGAGAATCCACTATTATCACAACAAGCGGTTACAAGTAAAGGAATCCTAATACCTTATATCAACCTACAGTTAAACCTTTACCCCAATACCCAATTGGACTTGTTCTGTAGTGACAATCTCTCCTTTTATTACACGGCTCCCAGTACATGACTAACCAATTGTGCGGATCCTAGTACGTGACTTCAATCACCAACTAGAGAAGGTTGTTGGTTGTAAAGTTCTTCAATTCATCACACGATGAAGATCCAGAAGATGCTTTGTTACAAAACCCTACGGTGCACAAACACAACAACTTCTTTACAAGAAAGATGAACTAAGGCAAATTTTATCTCCGGTCACAATTTGCTTGAACAAACTTTGCTCAACACTTATGCAACTTGTTCCACCTTTAACGGCCTTTAAAATAATCCTTTTATATGTCTAGGGTTATGAGAAAAGAAAGTCCAAACATACAATCACGGATTGGAGTCAAAACAGAATTGAAATTTTGTTTTTCATAAACCTCAACAGATACCCTATCTGTCGAGCTGCTGTCGAGCCACGGGTTAGAACAGCTCGTCAAGGCTCAATAGATGGCTAGCTGTCGAGCTTTAATGAACAGCACTTTTCACACTTGAATATTGGACAGACTTGTATGGCTTTAACACTTGAGCTTGGAACAAGGTTTCTTGAAGCATTAAACATATCCTAGATCTACTCAAATACAAGTAAAGTGCGTTTTGTCAAAGAATTAGCCAATTACATAAAATAGTGACATATGCTCATAACAAGTGAATCACATATGTCCTAACACATTCTTGTACATCACCCCTTCCTTTATAGTGGAAGGGATGGAGTCTTTAGGTCTATTGATTATCCTATAGATATAGTGAGATTCCAAAGCTCTTCTTTAAGTAGCCTCGATTGTCTATAGGAAGTGAGAATGTCATCTCTCCTTTCCTCCACTTATACTTTCCAATCAATTTTCTTACACCCATAAGCTTTTTGGGAATTTATAGGCCGAGAATGTATTGACCACTTAGGTAGATTCACCAATTAATTAGCCAAGTTAATTAATTTGGTTCAATTACATGCAATAAGCGTGGAGGCACAAACAAATCACCAAATGACTAAATGCAGCGAAAATTAAAAATTGACACAGGTGATTTGTTTATGAATGGGGAAAATCACCGTAGCACAACTCCACCGGGTGAATTTAAGGTCACCACTCCCGAGAATCCTGTTAGGACATATGTAATTCACATGTTAGGAACATATGTCACTATTTTATGTACTTGGCTAATCCTTTGACAAAACGCACTTTACTTGTAATTGGGTAGATCTAGGATGTGGTTGATGCTTCAAGAAACCTTATTTCAAGTTCAAGTGTTAAAGGCATGCAAGTTTGTCCAAGATTCAAGTGTGAAAAGTGTTGTTCATTAAAGCTCGACAGCTAGCATCTGTCGAGCCTTGAAGAGCTGTTTTAGCCCATGGCTCGACAGTAGCTCGACAGATAGGGTATCTATCGAAGGTTATGAAGTTCAGTTTTTCATACAATTCGTGATTATATGTTTGGGCTTTCTTTTCTCTTAACCCTAAACATATAAAAGGATAATTTTAAAGGCCGTCAAAGGTGACACAAGTTGCACAAGTATTAAGAAAATTTTGTTCAAGCAAATTATGACCGGAGACAGAATTTTCCCTAGTTCATCTTTCTTGTGAAGAAGCTGTTGTGTTTGTACACTGTAGGGTTTTGTGACCAAGAATCTTCTTGATCTTCATCGTTTGGATGAACTAAAGAACTTTGTAGCCAACAACCTTTTCTAGTTAGTGATTGAAGTTGCGTACTAGGATCCACCCAATTGGTTAGTCACGTACTGGGAGCCGTGCATTGAAAGGAGAGATTGTCACTACAGAATAAGTCTAATTAGGTATTGGGGTAAGGGTTCAACTATAGGTTGGTATAAGGTACTAGGATTCCTTTACTTGTAATCGCTTGTTGTGATAATAGTGGATCCTCGGGAGTGGTGACCTTAAAATCACCCGGTAGGGTTTTTGCCGTGTAGGTTTTCCTCATTCGTAAACAAACTATCATGTCAATTTATTTTCCATTGCATCTTTAGTTATTGGTGATTTGTTTGTGCTACCACGCGTTTGCATGTTTATTTGATTAATTAATAAACTTGGCTAATTAATCAATTAATTCATCGCAATGGGTCAATTTGTTTTTGGCCTATCAAATCCGCTATTATCAAAACAAGTAGTTATAAGTAAAGAAATCTCAGTACCTTATACCAACTTACAGTTAAACCCTCACCCCAATACACAATTGGACTTGTAATATAGTGACTGATGGAAAAATACATGTTTGTATCGCATACAAAATATACGCAATGGAAAATTAACGGATCTACTTCATTCGCAATTGATAACATATGCTATGTAAGTTTCAGAATATAAGATCAAGAAAGTGTACCTTGATGCAGTGAAATTCAAAACAAAGATGAAAAGTACTTGGGAACGCTTTTAATCTTCACTCCAATTCTACTTGATGTCTAAGAAGTGTGTTCTTTCAATCAGTTGTATGTATATGTCTCTTGAGAGAATTCAAGAGTGTCTAACACTTACATACATACTCTTTCATGTTCTTACAAAAATTCTGTATATTTCTCTCCGCATAACTGATTATCTAATTGGGCTAGCCTTTTGGGCCTTACCAATTGGACTTTAGTGTGTGACTTGGAGTGCGACCAAAAAGGAACAAATAAGACATTAGCTCCAATGGGCCTTGGGCTTTTCTGTCAACTCTTGACAAGTCCAAAATTACCATTAATTATATTTAATACCACTATATAAATATAATTGCACTCTAGGCCTTATTAATAAATTATATTCCAAGATTTTATTGTACATGCAACCCTTTCATAAAATATTCGTAGTAATACAAAGTCACGAATGTGGACTGCCACTTTGTAAATTGCTATATCTTAATCCTTGAGTACCCAGTTTAATCCTTTTAAGTTATTCATTATATATTTATGAAATCCAATTTCATAAATATATACTTTAGTAATTTCTTACCAAAGTGGTTAGGCCTAACTCTCTGAATAACTGAACTCATTAGACTTATCTCAAGGGAATATTTTATATCTCTGTTAAGAGACTATAAATTCCATCTTGAGAATATATGTTCCATCAACACTAAATTTGGCTGCCCAACATACTGAAGTTTTGACCGTTACATTAGATCTCACTCCTGATATATCAAAGCAACCTACACTTCATGATCAGGTCAATTATTCTTTCAGGATTAAGAGTTCATGTAAATATAAGTCGTGAGATTTATTATTCATTTGACAATCGTTATGAGAATAATAAATCTCACAGCGATCCAGTTCAACATGTCTTAACTTTTAAAACATATCAACATATTAACTAGAAGTCTCAACTTCCATGATCAAGATGAATCATCTTAGTTGATATGTATCATCTTAGTTGATATGTTATAGTCTTCACAGATGAAATGCCTAATTTCATCACCGACTGCGAACTAATATTCTGAATTTACAAAGAACTTGTGATTTATATCTTCTGTGACTTTTCACATAAATCACATACTATGCATCTCATGGACTATATGATAATGTCCGAATATTCATATTACCATTATTTTAGATAATAGAAAAACAACATAAATCACATACATAATGTCACACATAATAACATACATAGCATCATACAATAGAATTTAAGGGCACTAATCCTAACAATGACAATCTCTCCTTTCAATGCACAGATCAAAGTATGTGACTAACCAATCGATGCACGGATCCTAGTACGTGACTAACACACCAACTTGAGAATGATGTTGGCTGCAAAGTTCTTTAGTTCATCCACACAATGAAGATCAAAAAGCTCCTTAGTTACAAAACTCTCGGCGCAAAGACGCAGTAGCTTCTTCAAGAGAAAGATGAACTAGGGAAAATTGTCTCTGGTCACAATTTGAGTGAATAATTACTTTGCATCACCTTAGACAGCCCTTAAAATAATCCTTATATATGTCTAGGGTTGTGAGAAAAGAAACCCTACACGAATAGCTTGGATATGTGTGAAAAACAGAACTGGAAATTTGAATTTCATAATTCTCGATAGATATAACTTCTGTCGAGAGCTGTAGAATTATATATTAAATCTCGATAGATACATCTGTCGAGATATCTATCAAGCTTTAATGAACAACACTTCTTCACTTGATTCTTGGACAGATTTGCATGGCTTCAATACTTGGACTTGAACTCTTGTTCCTTGAAGTATTAAACACATCCTATATCTACCCAATTATAAGTAAAGTTCGTTTTATCAAAAGATTAGCAAATTCTATATGAAATATGTTCTTAATAAGTTCTACATATGTCCTAACAATCTCCCCCTTTGGCAATTCGTCACAAAACCACAACAAACAAATGAAGTAAGAGAGAAGTCATAAATCACTCAACTCATAATAACTTGTTGAATACAATAAAATCTAATCTTAACACAAACTCTTGAAAAACTTTGTAAGAAGAGAGTTCATGGCATGATAGACTTTGACAACCTGTATTTCTAAAACACTTTAAAAAAAACTCATCAAGGCATTTTAGTGTGAAACAGAAATAAAAGATTTCATACAATAAGAAGAAACATGTGTATAAAGAGAGAAACGAAACAACACATAGAGAGATAGGTGAAAATGATAACAACAACATCATCATCATCATTATATATATATATATATATATATCAAAGATAAGTACAATGTTTGCTATCACTAAGTGGTCACAAGACCGATGTACAAAAGATAATGTATCTAAAAAGAAAGAAAAGAAAAGATACATAAATCCTCACTACATCCCTCAGAAGATATCAACACTCCCTCTAACAAAAAGTCCTATGCTAACTCTCCCCCTAAGTACATGACTACTCTTATACCCAAAACTATTCCCTTTTTTTGTCACGAATGACAAAGGACAAGTCACTGAGAAGCAGTCATCTCTTCATCACCAAAAGAGCTAGCATCCTTATCCTCATCATCATCATCATCACCAAAGCCATCATCAGCGTCCTCATCCTCTAAAGCCTGTGGAGATGGAGAGGGAAATGGAGACACGGTGAAGTCACCCATGCGAGCCTGTCGTCGTGCGATACGACTAACACTGGTGTTCACCTGATATAACTCAATGGTGAGTGTATCGAGGTGAGCATCCATGCACTCAAGCTGCGTCATGGTGGCCTTTAGCGTCACACCACCCACAAAAGAATAAGAAGGAGCGGAGGTGGATGGAGCGGAATGAGATGGAGGAGTCGCCATCTCAGTCCGTTACCGCTTCGGTTGAAGTTAGGCCTCATTCTGTTGAATAGACACCGCGTTGATGGCACCCATGACGGTGAAATGAGCAGACTCGAGATAGGAGATAGAGGAGTGGCAAGTGATCCTCGTGATAGCAGAATGAAAGATAAGCTTATCATGGGTCACCGTATCCTTATAGACATCTATAAGGGAAATGATGAAATGAAAGGGAACGTCTATAGTAAAGTCCTCGATAAGGGAAAGCAAAAGGCGAGCACGAGGCTTGGTAATAGAGTTATAGTAAGACAAGGGATGAAGAACAAATGTCATCACCATATTCAGGAACCTCAAACCTTTTGCAAAGCCCGAGCATGAGGTGTTTTGACGGTCATCCCATGAAGAAGGTGTCTCACAAAAGAGAGACAAAAGCTCCTCTTTGGACATAGTCCTCAGACGTGGACATCCGGGGTAACTAGGATGCAATACCTTTGAAACATGTAGCACCTCGGAAATAAGCTCCGAAGTAACTACTATACGTGTACCTCGTACATGAGTAATAATCCAAGGTATAAATGAATCAAAACCGTGCATATTAGAGTAGAACTCCTATATGATCACGGTGGGACAACTCGCAGGTATCTCACATAGAGATTCCCATCCCCGCCTGTGAATGACAGTTGGTAGATCAGTATTGGAAAAATCTGATAAAATCACACAACGTTCCGAATGAATGCTACATTTGGAGAAGTTCTTTGAGAAGTCTTGACGGGCCTTCTTATCACGAAACTAGATGTGAAGAGGAGTAGGATCAGAAGATGATGCCTCAGAAGTAAGAAGGTTCCGAGATGGAGTAGTTTTGCGCTTGGGTGCCATGCGCAAACTATCCGAAAGAGAGAGAGAGAGAGAGAGAGAGAGAGAGAGAGAGAGAGAGAAACAAAAAAGTACCATCAACATAGAGTACCAAATATGGAAAGGAAAAGGTACGTATGCATGAACAATGCATGAGCATGTGACGTGCAAAGAAAATTGCATAATGGGCTCAACCCAATCCAATCCTACCATCGCACAAATTTCAACATATAAACACACATCTATAATGCATGAAACATTGTGAAAATGCAAATGTAATACAATGCATGAGGATATAACATCATATAAGCAAAACCTAACCCAAAAATTTCACAAAATACTCATCAATTTTCAAAAACCCCAAAAATTTTAAGAAAACCCAAAACCTAGGTCTAAATGCGTGGAATGCATGAAGAATGAAGGAAAGAAAGATCATACTAGAGGGAAAAAGATCACACTAGGCTGAAATCCAAGTGGGTTAGAGGTTTAGAGAGAGTAAAGAGCGTTTGGGAGGTGAAAATGTAGGTTTCTGTCAAGAGAGATAGGAAAGAAATGAAATTTGAAATCGCGCTGGACCTATTTAAGGAAAATGCATCTCTATGGATCGAGGATCTATCGAGATTCTACCGAGCACTAATTCTTGACAAATAAATCTATCGAGGTGTTGTCAAGAATCTGTCGACGGCAAAAGTACCTCGATGGATCAAATAGCTATCGAGAAGCTATCAGCTAGACAGAAACTTTCTCGATGGATCGAGAACCTGTTGAGAAGCTACTGAGACAAATTCCAGAAAGCTTTGATAGATCAAAGATGCAATAAGATCTATCGAGAAAAAGAAGTCCAAGGGTCTCAATAGATAGCTATTTGTCGAGGTCTATCAAGAAGCTGTCAAGCTTGATAAAAAAGCAATTTTTCAAAGAGAAGAAAAACACATATATGAATGCAATCAGGCAAACTACTCAACCAAAGATCCAAACAACATTTTAAGCTTTCAAAAACATCTCTTAACAAGAAAAATGCAATGCATTTAAGATCCAAAACACACACACACACTAAACAAATCTAACCAATTTTATATTTCAAAAACAAGTCAAGACAGGTTAGTGAGCATACATTAACACATGTATTCCTTGTGATGGCCAAATCACATTTTACCTGCATATGTATTAAAAGTAGCAAAGAATTTTGCGTGTTATGTGTGTGAAAAATATCGCAAAATTGCATAAGTGTCTCATGTTATGACGATTTGAGATATGAGAAAATCAATTCAACTCACACACAATCATAACTGCTTGATAAAGACTATCACCTTCGAGGTACATCCTATAACTCC
Organism: Quercus gilva; assembly: GCA_023621385.1. Lineage (NCBI taxonomy): Eukaryota > Viridiplantae > Streptophyta > Magnoliopsida > Fagales > Fagaceae > Quercus > Quercus gilva. The sequence continues at coordinate 29,578,752 of CM042480.1, forward strand.
CACGTCTCCTAGAAACACGCTTGCAACTATATTTAAAAGCATTTTGATTCTTTTTGCTTTTGATTTTCTTTGCATATTTTTTTTCTTGAGCATATCATGCATGGGCATATAAGAGAGAGAGAAGAAATACCCAATTATGTAAGCTTAAAACATCATAATTTTGCTATGTCGAAGCACACAAATGTTTATTCATGATTGGCAGGCTTTAGTGGTGAGATGGTTATTTATGCCTTTCTCTTAGGATTTCTTAGTCCTTCTTGTCAAAAAGAGTAATATGGGTGTTAAGTACAAGAGATTACTTAATCGTACTCAACACAAATATGAGTCACAAAGCTCACTTGTTTAGTTGTGCATTGAGATGCTCATCTAAGTTACAAAAGATACAAAGTATAGAAAACTTTGTTTCAATGGCCATCTAAGGTACACAAGTACCAATGTACACAAAATACACTGTTTTTGTATTTTTCAGATTTTTAAATTTTTTTAAAATTTTTATGAAAAAAAAAATAAAGCAAAACTAAAAACAAACAAATAAAAACATGTTAAACAAAGCATAGCATAAAACTAGACCGACTCAAAAACAAGAAAGCAAAACACATAAGTAATGCGTAAACAAAATAAGAGGGAGAGAGAGAAAAAGTGACTAAATCACTTTGAGCCTTTTTCCTTCCATACCTTGGAAGAACTTTTCCGTTTGGTGAACCCTTGATCTGACGGTGAGGGGGAAGAATTGAAACTGTTCAAGTTTGAAAGGAACATGAAGGTCTTAAGAAGATCTCCAAAAGGAGTAAAAGAGGATGGAAACTAATTTTGGTTTCTAGACAAGATCATAATGTTGCTCTGTTGAGTGGCTAACCACTTGTAGTAATTAGGTTTAGTATGTCCTGTAGCTCCATAGTGATGACAGAGATGCTATTTCTTCTGTTTAAACTTTTGATTATTTCCCTTCTTAGCCCTAGGGTTTCTAGTCACTACCTTTTCAAGCTTAGGGGGTACTCCTAAGATAGATTTATCTTTATCTCTGTGCTCACTAGCTAAAACAATTTTAACATTATTTTTCCCAGAAATAACATTATTAGCAGGAGAAACAAACACAGTAGTACTAGAAGAAGCAATATTAGGAGAAAAGAAATCATACCCCAAACCGGTTCTTCTAGAAGCAGATTTCTGAAAGCTAAGCATTTCATCAAGCTTTGCACTGGAAGTCCTCTCCAATTGAGCTATGACTTGAAACAACTTCGCTACAAGCTTCTTTGCCTTTTCAGCAAGGAAGTTGTTCTCAAACCACAGTGTTCTAATGGTCTGATAAGCTTCCTCAAATTTTATGGAGAGCTCTTCTTGATCAAGTTCCACATCACTCAGCTTCTTGGTGGCCAGCCTATACAATTTCTCATGCTTTTCGGAGACTTTGTACAACTTTGCATAGGCTGTATGGATGTCATCTTGTTCATCCATTTTCTCAAACTTGGACTCCACCAAGTCCTCTTCTTCATCTACCTCTTCAACAATCCCCTTAGTAGGATTTACTGTGGCAATGAAGGCATTCAAGATTCCCTCATCATCATTGTCATCTAAGTCATCCTCAGGCTCGATGTCACTCAAGGTAGCAACAAGGACTTTGCCTTTCCTAGTGGTCTTGAGATAAGTTGGACATTCTTGTTTCATATGTCCAAAACCTTAACATCCGAAACACTTTGGTCCGAAGGTAACAGTGTACTGACCGCCATCAAATCCTTTCGCATTGGCATTCTTCATGAACTTCTTGAACTGCCTTCTAATATAGGATTTCATCTTAGAATCTTCATCATCAGAAGACTCATCAGTATTGCTGCTTTTGGCCTTCAATGCCATGCACTTGCTCTTTCTTGATTTCCCAATCCTAGTCAAACATAATTCATAAGTTTACAGATTTCCAACTAACTCTATCAAAGGAATTTGGTCAATGTCCTTTGATTCCTCAATGGCGGTGATCTTGGCATGGAATCTCTCCAGAAGAGATCTGAACACCCTTCTTACAATCTTAGGTTCGGGAATGGTTTCCTTGAGATTAAATACAAAGTTCACTATGTCCTTTAGCTTGGTATAGAAATCATTAAATGACTTATCCTCCCCCATCTTAATTTCTTCAAAGCTCGTGGTAAGCCGTTGAAGCTTTGAATCCTTAACAGCCTTAGTCTCTTTATAGGTCATCTCGAGGATAGTCCAAGCTTCCTTAGCAGTTTCAATGGAGGATATCTTCTTGAACTCCTCATTTGTGACCGCACTGAATAAAGCATTCAATGCTCTACTATTGAAGTTTGCTGCTTTGATCTTAGCATCATCCCAATCAGCCGATACTTCCTTTGGCTTGGTCTAGCCTATCTTCATAACTTGCCACACTTTTTCATCTAAGGACTGCAAGAAAGCTCTCATACATACTTTCCAATATGCATAGTTAGTGCCATCAAATAAAGAAGGGATAATTAAAGATTGTCCTTTATCCATGACAAACAGGGGTTAATGGATAGCAAAGATTAACCTTAATCAGAGTGTGTCCGCTCTGATACCACTTCATAGGCCAAAAATGTATTGACCCCTTAGGTAGATTAACCAATTAATTAGCCAAGTTAATTAATTTGGTTCAATTACATGCAATAAGCGTGGTAGTACAAATAAATCACCAAACAACTAAATGCAGTGGAAATTAAATTTGACACGGGTGATTTGTTTACGAATGGGGAAAACCACCAAGGCAAAACCCCACTAGGTGAATTTAAGGTCACCACTCCCGAGAATCCACTATTATCAAAACAAGTCGTTACAAGTAAAGGAATCCCAATACCTTATACCAACCTACAATTGAACCTTTACCTCAATACACAATTGGACTTGTAATGTAGTGACGATCTCTCCTTTCAATGCACGGCTCCAAGTACGTGACTAACCAATCGATGCATGGATCCCAGTATGTGACTAACACACCAACTTAAGAAAGATGTTGGCTGCAAAGTTTTTCAGTTCATCCACACGATGAAGATGCTCCTTGGTTATAAAACCCTCGACACAAAGACGTGGCAGTTTCTTCAAGAGAAAGATGAACTAGGGCAAATTATCTCCAGTCACAATTTGAGTGAATAATCATTTTGCATCAATTTGCATCACCTTAGACGGCCCTTAAAATAATCCTTATATATATGTCTAGAGTTGTGAGAAAAGAAACCCTACACAAATAGCTTGGATATGAATGAAAAACAGATCTGGAAATCTGAATTTCGTAATTTTCAATAGATACAGCTTCTGTCGAGAGCTGTCGAGAATTACATATTAAATCTTGATAAATACATCTGTCGAGATATCTGTCGAGCTTTAATGAACAACACTTTTTCACTTGATTCTTGGACAGATTTGTATGACTTCAATACTTGGACTTAAACTCTTGTTCCTTGAAATATTAAACACATTCTAGATCTACCTAATTACAAGTAAAGTACATTTTGTCAAAGAATTAGCCAATTCTATATGATATATGTTCTTAACATGTTCTACATATGTCCTAACAAGAATGGCTGATTAAAGTGGTTTTTCAACCATTAGCCATCTACGTTGATTTTGGAGATTTCGAGCCTTGACCATATCGTTCAACCAAGAGCTTGGTGCAGCATGTCGTCAAGTATTGATAGCAACCACACACCCCTGTGCTATGCAATTCAGCTCATTTACACCTATTCCAAGCTCATGGTGTGTTAATGAGCTAAGTTCACATACCCTCTATAGTTTTACCCCATCCTTCCAAACTCTCCCTCTCTCTCTCTCTCTCTCTCTCTCTCTCTCTCTCTCTCTCTCGCTTTCGTGTTGAGAAGATAGATTCTTGTTGTTAAGGATTTGAATTGCCTAGAATGAGCATTTGTGTTGAGGGGGACAAATGCATGATGCTTATGATTTCATGGGGAGGAAAAACTCTTTTACTTGTTACTAGAGATTTAAATCTGCCATTCGCTTTTGATTTACTCTATGCAAAGTAGCCGCAAGGAAAAGAATACAAAAGAAAAATGAAGAATATCATGTAACAGCAATACAAATTAAACAGGGCTTACCCATGACTTCGTGGGCTCTACAAGAAATTAAAGGAATTTTGGGCTCACTTCCCCTTGTATTTTAATGGACCTTCTTAGGCCTATATTCTTGTGGATGAATAATGGACTTATTCTTTCTTTCTAAATAAACTCAAAGTTGATTGTCGATGCCTTGCAGCAGTTCAACCATCCATTACGGCAACGCTCGCGCAAGCACCTGCATAATTATGGGTCCAGGAGCTCGAGTATTGTGGAGGGGGTTGTACTTCTGGTGTGTGACTGGAAAATGAATAAATTTTATTTGAGTTTACAAAAGGTAAGTGAAGTCACCACCAATCATTGGGTTTTTTCTAATGTGTTATTGGTCACCTGACTCTATTTGATTTTATTACCTATTCTAGGTTAAGAAAAATGTCACTTTTCCTAATCTAATATGGATGGATAAGAAATCTTGATTCTTGAGTTCGGAAGTCTGAGTATGTGCGGGGAAGGCGTTAGGCACCCCACAACGCCTGCCTAAGGACAGTCCTTTATTTTGGTAAAATCTTAAGTTGAGTACATTGGCAATTGAAAACGTGCTATTGGCATTAACTTTCGGGGCTTTAAATGAATTGAGCTTTGTGGTTTGGTTTCGAAAAGGGTGTGGTCTCGATCAATGCTTCCCTAGTGTGTTTGGAATCAGTGCGAAATTTCCACAATGAAAATCTGACAGCATTTTGCCTTATTTTGTGGCAGAAATTTGGCAATGCTTTGCCTCTGGTGCGTCATAGCACGCAAAACGCTATACTCACCAAGCTTTCACCTTGAGAATATAGCAATGGGGATGCTCCATTTTCACGGTGAAAATCCAATAGAGTTTCGCGTTTGGTGCGTTATGGCGCACCAACAGGGTTTCATGCCTGTGTATGCGGCACGTGCCAACATGCTTATGCTAAGATAAGCCAAAACCCCTCAAAGCATCAAGCATATTGATGCATGTCATATACACGGGGAAACCAATGTCATTTGGTGACATGGATTGGGACGATCACACCGCGATGATTGTGCACACTATAGCGTGAGCATGCACCTACAGCAAATGCCTTAGGCGCATTCCCACACTACAAGGTCAAGAGCACTCATGGCTCGAGAGGGTCGCTCACATAGCCACGAGGGTCCATCATACAAAGTGCACAATCACCTATATATAAGTATATATAGATATACATACATCATGCACAATGCTATCACACAGAGTGGGAAAGTAAATAGACATTGCCAACGTCCCAAGGGTTTGGCCTAGCAAGGTACAAGAAATGTAAAATAGAACTTGCCATCCTCAGGGAATGTAGCCCAAGCAAGGAGCAAGAAAGATAAAGGGTACATAGAGAGGGGAACCCTAATACAAGATTCTAGGGAAAAGGCTAGAAGAAAGGGTGAAAGAAAACCGCTTGGGGAGGTTAGGCCTTCTAATCTACTAAACATTGCCCTTTTGTGGGCTTGTGTCTTCTTGCTTGCATCCTTGCCCTTTTTACTTGTGCCTAAGAGGTCGCACCCTTGCTCTAAGTGTCCATACTCCAAGCGTGTACATGAAATGACAAGAGAAACAAGCTAGCAGACAAGTAAAGAAACAACTAGAAGGAAAGCATGGTAAAAGAAAAACTATCAAAAGGAGCTAAATAGGGGAAAACAAACATGCTATCAAGCAAAGAAGGGTGTCCTAGGAGGACAAATGTAGGTTTGCTTGCATCTTTGCCCTTTTTGCTTGCACCTAGGAGGTCGCACCCTTGCTTTGAGTGTCCATGCTCCAAGCATGTACATGCAATGACAAAGGAATTAAGCCAACAGACAAGCAAAGAAACAACTAGAGGGAAAGCATGGTAAAAGACAAACTATCAAAGGGAGCCAAACGAGGGTAAACAAACATGTTATCAAACAAAGGAGGGTGTCCTAGGAGGACAAATGTAGGTTTGGATCGAATGTCTATTGTTCCATGAGATTGGAGTATGGACAACACACAGACTCATGCATGAACATGTAGGCAAGCGTGCAAAAATGCAAAGAAGCAAAGAAAGCCAAATAGGTGGTACAAAGCAAGCAAGGCAAGCATAACATCATCACAGGGAGTGGAGAAAGGTATGTATCAAGCACACCCACATCACAAAGATGTAACTCACAAGTGGTCGTAACCAAACAAGCCATAAGAGGGACGCAACCACACAAGCAAGTGACCCCAAATATTGACAAGCACAAGCCCACGGAGGGCAAAAAGTATGGCAAAGCCTAAATCTAGACAGGCAAACATGGATATAAAACATAGAAGCAAGACCTAGATGTATGGATATAGACCTAGACCACAAGATCTAGATCTACACCCTACCTAAAGGGCCAAAACATAAGAAAAAGGCATAACAAAAGATAAAAGCGCTTTAGAAGCACATGGAATAGCAACCAACATGTAGATATAGACACATAAACATGGCACAGAGCACACAAAGATATAGATCTAAGCATAAGCATGCTAAAAGACACCTAGGCACATGGATCTAAGCACAAACACAAAATTTAGGCATATCCTAGATCAAGAAGGCTAGGCCAACATCATCAAAGCAGTAAATCATAGCAAAAAGTAAGGAGACATTGTTATGAAGATATACTATGGAAAGCAAGATAAAGTAAAGATATACTATGGAAAGCAATATAACATGTTATGAAGAAAGATAAAGAAAAGGGTGTAGATTGTAGCTAACAAGCTACATCTACACCCTTAAAAACTCAAATCCAAGGTCTTAAGACTAAGGAGAGGAAAAAGAGTGCAAGAACACTACCTCTTGATTGTTGAGAAAATAGAGGAATCAAAGGTTTTTTGATGTGTTTAGGAAAGAATTTAGAGAGGAAAAGATGAAGAATCTACCAATAAAATGCTCCAAAACTTCCCAGGACTGTATTTTTTTTTTTTTTTTTTTATCTGAGGGGGGGTCTAGGGGTCTTTAAAACAAAAAGGTGACTTTTCAGAAGTGGCCGCCAACTTGGGAGGCCTTTTTGAAGGCCTTCTTGGGTTTTGATTAGGTTGATCTTGGTGTCCCTAGAAAGTTATGGATATGTAGTTTCCAGAACACTAAAGAAATTGAAATTCTGACGGTCGGATCAAAAGTTACTACATCGAGAAGCGAGCTGATGTGATTTGCACGATTTCCAAGATATCTCAACTGTTTTAACTCCGATTTTGATCCATGAATAGTCATTCAAAAAAAATTCAATAATCTTCACAATGACGCTAGTCCCAACCTAATCTGATGGTTGGATCAAAATTAGGGTTTTTGGAGCCCCTAGGAGTCAACCTCGGGTCAAACTTGGTCAAAGTTGATGAAAATCACCGAGTAGCTCGAGTTTGATGTAGAAACATGAAAAATGTTGTTTTGGGATGATTTTGACCAATTGACTTTCAGTCAACCTAGGGTTGACTAGGGGCATTTTGGTTAATTTGACATGAAATGGCATTTTAAGTGCTTTGATGCCCGAAAGGGTTGCACCACATTAATCTAGATGTTTCTGTGGCCCCATGGAAGAAAGTTAATATTTTTGGAATTTTTAAGGTCCAGCACGTAAATCGAGGGGCAAACAAAATATGGTATCTATAGCTACCCCTTCTTTATCTTGCAACTCGATTGCAAAGAGAGGTGTTGGATAAAGAACATAATTCCGCATTTTTCGCCCCAAAATTGCATGTAACAACTTCTTTTCATGGGCCAAGACTAGTCTTATCCTGGTAAGGTTGAGTTACTGTAGCTGGTCTAAGAAAAATTTCTTTTGGCTTAGCTCTTTGGCATTGGATAGGAACTTTATCTTTTCTCTTTTTTTTTTTTTTTTTTTTTGGTTGACAGTCAACTAGTCAATGCTAACCAGCAGCCACTATATGTGTGCCGGGTAGACCCAGCGACCACTAAAGGTGCATGGGGCTATCCAGGCCATACGGTGACCTCTAAATGGGCCCTAAAACCTCATTTTTACCATTCTAACTTCATTTCTCTGAATTCTTACTTCTAAAAAAAAAATTCTCTGGAGTGAGTTGCGGTCTGGCGGGTCTAGCTTTTAGCTTTAGTTTGTCTCGCTTTAGCCTTCTATTCCACATTTTAGATTAGAGTCTATTTTCTCTTTCTCTTTATTTTTCTATAAATACATTAGTAGCAAAGCAACTAGAAAAGCATGCTAGTATTTATTTTATTTTTGGTATTTTTGCATATATATATATATATATTATCATTTATGCCATAATGATGTTGGAAAATATTTTTTGTTCACATGTTTAGGCAATTATGTTGATATGAGCATACTTGCATGCTTTCACATGTACATACACATACGCATTCATATATATATATATATATGAATTCAAGTTACACTTGGTGTAACTTCACAAGAGTTACACATTTTTTGCACTATTGATTTCTATGAGATCTAACGGTGAAAAAACATTTATGGTAATGTCATTATTGTTCTCTAGAAATTAGTGATTTATGCATTATCTCTTTTTATCAAAGAAAAAAAAAAACAAAGCATTAACTATCCACTTTCCCCCACGTTATCATCTTCTTCCTTGCATCCTCTCTCACATTTTTCTTCTTGTACTAGAAAATTTTAGAAATACATGGCAAAAGAGTACTGGAAAATTTAAGAAATACATGGCAAAAGTCACAATTGTTTTAGATAAAGATTGTTGAGGCCTGAGTATTTTTGAAACACTCATGGCCAATTTTATTCAAGGTACTACCAAATTCATATGAATCTATGGATAAAAAACACTCATGGCCAAAGTCGATGTTTAAAAAATTAGTGCTCTAACAACATTATATCTTAGCCACTAGATCCACAAGTTGCCAACTAAGGCATACATATCTACTTTCTGCCATTTTTACTACTTCCTCAACCCTTTTTGGGTTCTAAATAATTCCTTTATCACTTTTTTGCTAAGTTCTCAAATGGCATACATCCATGAGAGGAGGAGCAAGTTTTACAAAAGAATAGAATTTACTCCCGTCTTAAAAATCTCTCCAAGGCAACCCACATAACCAGCCCCCTTAATCTCACAATGAGGTTATTGTTTCTCATAATTAAGGGGAAAAAATAAATCAAATACGTAGACTGAAATTAGTAGACAAGTGAGAAGAGAAAGAATACGATAAATATGGAAAGTGGGGAGAGTTAATGCCTTTTTATTTATTTAATAAGAACAATTAATGGCTTAGATCACTAATTTATAAGGAAAAATAATGATATGGTATTAAGTGTTTTTTTATCCGTTAGATCTAATACAAATCAATGATCCAAAATAGGTGTAACTCTTGTAAAGTTACACTAAGTGTAACTTGAACCCAGCCCATATATGTGTGTGTGTGTGTGTGTGAATTGCATACATGTGTAATTATGTTTACACACACCTGTCCATGCGAGAACAACTTAATTTTAGGCCGTATAGATGGACATGCACATGTTGGATGCTATGAAAACTAAAAACAACGAAAATTGAAGAGAAAGTGCTAGGAAAACATGAGGTCCTATGTAAGAAGATCGAAGATTTTGGGATATTGAAAACATGAGGACCAAACAATTTTGAATAAGAGTAGTTTTGGAAAATATAGGATTAAACGGTTGTTACCGAATCTGAATCCCAATGAGACTAAACAATCACTACCGAATCTGAATCTTGAAGGGGTGGATAGGATTAAACGGTCAGTGCCAAATCTAAATCCTGATGAAACTAAATGGTCGTTGTCGAATCTAAATCCTGATGAGACTAAATGATCGCTGTTAAATCTGAATCTTGAAGAGGTGGTTAGGATTAAACGGTCGCTGTTGAATTTGAATCCTGATGAGACTAAACAATCACTGCCGAATCTGAATCTCGTAAAGGTGGATAGGATTAAACGGTCATTGCCGAATCTAAATCCTGATGAAACTAAACGGTCGCTGCCGAATCTAAATCTTGAAAAGCTGGATAGGATTAAACGGTCACTACCGAATCTGAATCCCAATAAGACTAAACAGTTGTTGTCGAATCTAAATCTCGAAGAGATGGATAGGATTAAACAGTCACTGTCGAATCTGAATCCTGATGAGACTAAACGATCACTTCCAAATCTAAATCTCGAAAAGGTGGAAAGGATTAAACGATTGCCGCTGAATCTAAATCCAGATAAAACTAAATGGTTGCTGTCAAATCTAAATCTCGAAGAGGTGGATAAGATTAAAGGGTCACTGCTGAATCTGAATCCCGATGAGATTAAACGATTGCTACCAAATTTGAATCTCGAAGAGGTGGATAGGATTAAACGATCACTGCTGATCCCGATGAGACTAAACAGTCACTGCCGAATCTGAATCCCGATGAGACTAAACAGCCGCTGTAGAATCTAAATATAAAAGAGCTAGAAAAGATTAAACGATCGCTGCCAAATCTGAATCCCGATAAGACTAAACTGTCGCTACCAAATCTGAATCTTGAAGAGGTATTTTGAAAACCTTGATATTTTGAGATAAAAGAGGTAAAATTACATGGTTTCTGCCGAATCTAAATCTCAAAGAGGTGGATAGGATTAAACGGTCCCTACCGAATCTGAATCCCAAGAGAGGCGGTTTGAAAACCTTGATATTTTGAGATAAAAGAGGTAGGATTAAACAGTCGCTGCCGAATCAGAATCTCAAGAGAGGCATTTTGAAAACCTTGATATTTTGAGATAAAAGAGGAAGGATTAAAAGGTCGCTACCGAATCTGAATCCCAAGAGAGGTATTTTGAAAACCTTGATATTTTGAATTAAAAGAGGTAGGATTAAACGGTAGCCGCCGAATCTGAATCCCAAGAGTGGCATTTTAAAAACCTTGATTTTTGAGATAAAAGAGGTAGTATTAAACAGTCGCTACCAAACCTGGATCCCGAGAGAGGTATTTTGAAAACCTTGATTTTTGAGATAAAAGAGGTAGGATTAAACGGTTGTTGCCGAATCTGAATCCCAAGAGAGGTATTTTGAAACTGTGATTTTTGAGAAAACATGACATTTTGGTATGATCATGCAAATACGTGTCAGGTAGTAGGGTTAGACATACTTACCTGTTTGTTAGCATTGCTGTCTGATTTGGGCTTACTAATTAAATCTGAATTTGTCTTTGCATATTATGTCTCGATGGCTAAGATCTAGTGGGGATCGTGGGAAGGCTCCTGTTATTGCTTCATCCCAAGGGGATCCGTCTCGTAGTGACGATGACACCATTTCGGCCAATGAGCAAGTGGCGGACCCTCCAAAGGCATTTTGATCTAGAAGGTAATGATATTGTGCCCTCTGGGGGCATGCATATAGCACATCACACTAGGAGCCAATGTTCAATAGAGACGGCCAGTTCCTCATCTCAGTCCCGTATTGGTTCAGGTCGAGGTTGTTCACAGTTCCCTCAGACGAAGGAATGAGGAGGCCCAAGGGGTGACGAGCTTGGAGACGAGTTCATGTTTGACATGGATGCTTATTTGGAGGCTATTGATGCAGCCAGGCCAGGCCCTAGTACCCCTAAGCGCAACAATCATAGATTGAGGTTTCCACCTCGTCAGGCCGAATCAAAGGCCTATACTAGAGAGATAGATGACAGTATCGAGGACACTCATCTACAGCAAGATTTGAAGGAGCATCCTTTTGCTCAAGCATGGAAGGGTCAGGTATGCTCTTCTTTCCCTTCTGTTTGTCAGTTTGGTATATATATATATATATATATTATGTGTGCTAACGAACAGCTTTTCTTTGATCTTGAACATAGAGTGCTAATAGAGTCTGCGACCAAGGGGCGTGGTCTTTGTTTTCCCCCCGCTTGTTCCACGCCTCTACTAATGCGCATTATCGCGTCTTCCTAATGGAGAAGGGATTCGAGACCTTCCTTAGTATTCCACCTTGTTCCATGAGGCATAGGCTAGCTGAGGCTTTGGTGCAGTGGTTTCATACTAAGATGGGCACTTTTCACCTGAGCTGCAAGGAGTATGCAGTCCTTCCCCTTGATTGGATGGCCATCTTGGGCCTTAGATTTGGAGGGGAGCTCGTCCCATATGAGTTTGTGAGCTTCATGGTGGCGTGAGAGCTTTTGGGTATCCCTTACACTCTTACTATGATGACTAAAAGGTACTTTGGGCCTATTGAGGAGCCTCAAATTCACATGGAGGCTAGAGATGAACATATCTTAGGCGGCAGAGCCAGATGACATCGCTCTCAGGCAGTTCTTCTTCTACTTTATCGGTAGTTACGTGTTGGGCAACAAAAGGTTGATGTTAACTTGTAGGCTATTGGCAGCCATGAGAGTGGTGTCTATTATTGGGGTTTATGATTGGGGGTCCTCTTCCTATGGATTCTTCATCGCCTATTTGAGGCAAGCATCACGCCAGGGCTCTAGGAGCCATAAAGGTTGTTAGCAGATTTTGACATGATAGGCGTACGAGTACATCCCGGCCCTGCGTCCATAGTATACTAGCCTTTCCATGATGATATATCCTAGGGCATATGCTTGGTCTTTCTGTGATATTTCCAGAGTCGTTCTAACACAACGAACTACTATCAGTGTCGCGCTTGATTGTGTCACCTGAGGTGAGATATGCAAACCCTATGACGGAGGGTTGTTGGCTAGACACGATGTCACTCCTGCTATGGCTTAATCGTGTGCACGATGCTGGCTTTGACGAGCTGGGAGTTCTTTTTGGCTGAGGGAATTTTTCATCAGGTCATGCTAACTTTCAAAGCGCCCATAGATCCACCTCGTGAGATATATTGTTTTAAGGTGATCGTGGACGACCCCATTTATGTGATAGGCTCCTTTGAGGGCTTTCTTACAGAGGATACTAATTATGCTGTCTATTTTTTTGAGTCATCGACTAGACCCATTATTGATGACTGCCCTGTGAGTGGGGGCAGAATGCTTAGGGGTATTGCACGTGGCCGAAGGGCTTCGAAGGGCCGTTTGGGATCACACTTAGAGACCCCACAAGCTTGGGTGTGAAATCTTGAGAGTGTTATTGTCACCAGGGAAGGGTACATGCAGGGGAGATTGCTAGAGTATTGGCTTGGGATAGGGAGTAATGGCAGAGAGAGTAGGAAAGCCAGACTGTTGCCATGGAGAGGGAGAGGAGCCAGCATATTGCTGAGACAAGCTTGCTCCAAGAGTACATTGGCATCTTGATCGATGAGATGAGGGGACAAGGGATGCACATGCCCCCGGTGCCCTACATTCTTGGCAGGGATTTTCCTATTTGGAGACATGAGACCAAGTACATGCCAGTTCCTCTAGGTCCTACTAGCGGATGATGATTTACCATCATTTCAGATTAGGCACGAGGCCCTATGCCAGGGCAAGCTTCATTTCAGACTTCGAGACAAGTCCCAGGTTTCTTCAGCTAGGAAAGCCGAACCTTCTGCTGGTGATGGTGCAGATGATGGATGCACCAAGTGCTTTGCGGATGACTTTGTCAGAGATGATGACTCTCCTTAGATTAGCCACTGTTGTTGTATCATTATCATGATGTAGCCTCTGCATAGGCATGTATATTTCTATGTACTTTTTCAGACATTGCCCTTCGATGGGCCCAACATGTATGTATTATATTGCCTCATAGTGGCCCGAACTATGTTTTGATATTGCCACTTGGTAGTCTTTGGACATGTATGTATTATTGCCCTATTGTGGGCCTTAGATGTGTACTTTTTTACATTGCCTCTTGGTAGGCTTTAGATGTATGTACGAACATTGCCTCTTAATGGGCCTTATGTATGTATTGACATCTTGGTAGGCTCAGATGTATGTTTCTTATATCGCCTCTTGGTAGGCTTAGATGTATGTATCTTGATATTGCCTCTTGGTAAGCCTAGATGTATATATGGACATTGCCTCTCGGTAGGCATCATATATGTGTTAACATTGCCTCATGGTAGGCTCAGATGTATGATCTTAATATTATCGCCTCTTGGTAGGCTCAGATGTATGTATGCCAGTATCACTTTAGCATTGATGAGCCTGTTGCACAATTGTTGTTATTCATACATTGTTGCATTTCTAGAACGACATTCTTGCGCCAATTTATATTCCATATTCATTTGCATCGCACCATATTTTCATGAGTTTATCAATAAAATTTGATATTGATTGACCCGCTTGGAGATATGGAAAAGGAAGAGACCGCATAAAATAAAACTGCCTCAGTGTAGGTTTCATGTGGTTCTTAACATGAGAGGAAATGTTCTCGACAGGACGGACTCATCATTGTACCCAAAATGTTGATTTTGAGCACTTTGATCCATAGAAATGGATTGAACTGCCCAAAATAAACTACCCCAATGTGTATTTTGTGTGGTTCTAAACAGGTAAACCGACTTGAAGTGGGGTTAGACTCGCACTGGACGATTATATGATGATGGGCTTCTTGGTAACCCTAATTATGAACATGGACTTCCCTAACTTGGATTTTCTTGGACTCGCCATGTGGTGGAATTTAGTAGCTGACCTGGCTATCAACTAAATAGACAAGTGTTCTAAAAAGGCTCCGTACAGGAACTGATCGTTGTGATCTTCATACCATGCTGGATGGATTGTTATCAATGATTAGGAAAAGCCTTGGCATTATCCTATCATATGTCCTGACGACAGGGGCTGAACCAACCCCTGAATCGGGTTTCAACAATGAGGTTCAAGATATTCCGAGATGACGAATGAAACAAGCAAAAATAAACTACCCTAGTTTAGGTTTTGTGCGATCTTAGTTTGCTAGAAAAATCCCTAAACCGATTGGTTTGCTACTGAACTGCCCGTGTACCACTGTTAGTGCAAAAACCGAGGGAATCTTTGCTCTAAAGTTGACCAAAACTTTTCATTTTTCAAATCCAATGGTCAAAAACATGTGGGGCTATGCCAAGGGCCTTTGATACCATTGTGGAGGAATTCGATGAGATGGGGAGGACATACGAGGCTAAGCTTGCCACACTTCGCATAGAGCTCGCGTAGAAGGGTCAAATCCCTTTAGCTACTGAGGTTAAGTGCACTCAATTGAGATATCAGGTTACGAGCATGGAGAGTGAGCTAGCAGATCTTACTCAGAGATTCACTACCTTGGGCCAGATGAGAGATAAGGAAAAGGCCACAATGGAGGCTAGTCATGCCGAGGCGAGTAGCAAGGTTAATGATTTAGGCATAAGGCTAATGCAGGCTAGATCCTACATTCACTCTACTTTGAGTCTTGAGTATGGGTCAACTAATGAGCCTAGTGAGCCACAGTTGGCATTTCGTCATCTCCAGGTTAAGGTAGCCAAGAAGAAGGAGGCATTGAGAGCTAGTACTACTAAGATTAGCACATTGCAAGTTTTGCTTGATACAGAGAGGTAGGGTTGCACCTCGAGTCCCAGTCTAGAGAAGGAGTTGGTTCATCTTCGACATTCTTATAGCAGGCTCAGCAAGATTGATAGAGATCTTGGCTTCGATGTTGTAGGGTTACTTCATACCTACTTTAGGTTGCTACACAAGGCAGTGTCAAACCTTTTGGGCCATGTTTGACTTTTTGGAGTCTTTTCTATTTCTTTTCATTTCTGCACACAAGCTATGTAGTTAGTATTCCACCATGTATGGAAAGGTTTGTCGTAAATTGCTAGATGATTACATACGGCCTCCCACTTTTGAGTTTTTAAAGTATAGTCTAGTTTGTAAGGCATGCTTAAAAATGAAAAGAACGTGGAAACGAAGATGTTTACGCATATATTGATTATTAGGAGATATTTATGTTTATGAGATTTGTGTTTGGAAGCATAATGATGAATGCATGAAAGGATTAGAAAAGCACAAAACAAGAATGTTCAATGAATATATGCACAAATTCTTTAAGAATGCAAGATCATGCAAATAAAATGGTAAATGTAAGTCATGCATATCAATATCTCAAGTTCCAAAGGATGCATCCCATTCTAGGTGGATCTTTCCCATTCCTATTGGGGTACACCTTCCATTAGCGTGCACCATAAAATCTTTGAACAAACCACAAAGGGCCATACGCATTGGAAACATAAAGTAACTCGAGAGGGTCCATCCTTTCTTTCCTTGATCTTGATTACAATCCCAAGTGGATTCAACTGACTAATTTTTCTTTTAAAATGTGATCTGGCTAGAGTTGGCTGCCTACGTACCTCCGCTGGGAAGGATCAGGTCATCACTTAGTTCAACTGACATTAAAAATTTTGACTGCCTTAATTTTTGCCTAGACTGCTCTTTCAAGTTTTCTAGAAAAACTGGCATGCCATGCCTTTGATGAATTTCTTCTCACCGTATATGGCTCTAGACGGGTATTCACCATCTTTGATATAAGCCTTGATATCATGGTACCATAGCTTCCCATCGATTTTGACTTCAACGTTCATTCACTCTTCAATATTCATGCAGTAGGCTAGCACGCTGCGAACCTCTATGTGCAATTATCGCATCTTATCTCCTTCTACCAACTTAACCATGCTAGCTAGGGTGGCTAAAGCATCTGCAAATTGATTGTGTGCTCGGGGAAAATAAGCAAAGGTAATGTTTTGGAACTTTGGAGTTAGGCAGTTGACACATTTCTAATACGAAATCAACTTGGTGTCTTGGGCTTGCCACTTTCCCTCTATTTGGGAGATGATTAACAGGGAATCTCCAAAGACGCTTAGATCATATGCGTCAAACTCCAAGGTGACTTGTAAGCCCACTATGCACACCTTGTACTCTGTGACATTGTTCATGCAATTAAAATTCAATTTGACTGAAACAGGGATTTGCTGGCCCTTCGGGGATACTAGAACTATTCCCACTCCATTTCCAGTGCTATTGGTAGTTCCATCGAAATAAAGCTTCCAACGCCACAGTTCTACATTGCTGAGTTTTGGCTTTATTGCCAAAACATCCTCATCTAGGAAGAGGGATTCTGAGAAATCTAGATCATTCAACAGCTAATCCACTAGGTAATTGGCTATGGCTTGGCCCTTGAAGGCCTTTCGGACTACAAACACAATATAGAACTAAAATAACAACTTCTACCAACAGGAGATCTTCCTTGTGAGAGCAGGCTTTTCAAAGATGTACTTTATGGGGTCCATGAAGGAAATCAACCACGTGGTGAAGTAGAGCATGTATTGCAGTAACTTACGGGAGGCCCATGTTAGGGTGTAACATGTCTTCTCAATGGCAATGTTATTGATTCACAATTGGTGAACTTCTTACTTAGGTAGTAAATTGCCTTCTCTTTTTTATCGAGTTCATTTAGTTGGCCTAACATGCAACCCATGGACATCTCTTGCACCGCTAGGTAGAGAATCAACGGAAATCCCAATGTTGGGCGAACCAGAATAGGAGGGTTCAACAATTACTGCTTAATCCTCTCAAAGGTCATTTAACACTCATCTATCCATTCTATCTTTGTATCCTTCTTCAAGAGCTTGAACAAGGGATCGCACGTGGTGGCCAACTGCACTATGAAGCGAGCTATGTAATTGATCCTTCCCAAGAATTTTCGAACTTGTTTCTCAATTTTGGAATTAGGCATGTTCCTGTTGGCCTAGACTTTTGCTAGGTCTACTTCAATTCCTCTTTGGCTGATTATGAAGCCGAGCAATGGTGACTGTTGTCTTGGCTTTGTCTTCTTCAGCCATCTTAATCTGATTATAACTAAAGAACCCATCCATAAAGGAGAAGAACATGTTGATCGCGGTGTTATCAATCAGAGTGTCGATATATGGCAAGAGAAAATTATCCTTCAGGCTGGCCCGATTCAAATCTCAATAATCAACACACATGCGTACCTTCCCATACTTCTTTGGCATGGAAATAATGTTTGCAACCCAATCAGAGTAAGCTATGGCGGTAAGAAAATTGGCGCTCAATTGCTTTTCTACATCTTCTTTGATTTTCAGGATAGTCTCAAATTTCATCCTTCAGAAAGCCTACCGCACTGAGGGGCATTTGGGTTTAACTAGGATATCTTGTTAAGACCAATCTAAGATCTCCTTGAATTTCTTCAATAGAGCTATGAGCTCATCTTTCATGTCCTTGGGAAAGTTTACCCCAATCTTCACAATCTTGCCTTCCTCAACTAGGTTTATCACCTCTGTCTCTTTTATATTGGGCTTGGACCCTTCACTCTCTCTGTTCAGAGCTTCTAGGATGTCTCAAGGTAAGTTGGGAACCTCTTCCAATCCTTTAACATCATGAACTAAATCTATTGTCTTATTCATATCATCCACACCCTCGTTATGGCAAAGGGACGATGTACCCACTTGGGAATCAGAACATATCCTATAAAGCAAAACATATACAGAGAAACATAAGATAATTTGCACACACACACACACACACACACACATATTCATAGAAAAGCGAATAAAGAAAGATGCAAGGATTTTCTTGAATAATACGCTAAATATTTCATTAATGGATTATGGGTAGGGGGAAAACAAAGTTCAAGCTTGATAATGATAAAAGGGAAATACTCTTTTTTTTTTTGTTTCTGGGAAAACAAACTAGGGAAATGAACAAGGAATACAAATAAAGCAGGAAATGACATAAGCATACAAAAAAAAAAAAAACTAAATATGCTATTCCAACCCTTCCAAACGATCAGGAGGACCAATCACTAAATGATGGAATACTCCTTACTCAGCTGGTGCAACCACAAAACAAGGCTCGATGGCCCAAAGGCCTGTTGTCTTGTCAAGCATCCCCAGTCAGATAGTAAAAGTTAGATCATCTTCAAAAGATATGATAGAGTTCACAGAGAACTCTTCGGGACAGAGTCGAATAATGCAAGCCAGATCAGGCTTTTAATCTTCCAATTCCTTGAAAGGTTCTAGCATAATGACCTCAGCCGGAGCCTAAAAAATGGTCCTAATATGGGGAATAGACATCCCTAAAGTGACACACTTCCTCTTCTTTCCTCTAGAGGCTTGAAAGAATTCTTCATGAATGGGTTCATACCCCAAACCGAATCTTCCTTTGTTATCTAAGAGTTCAATTAGAGCAAGGCTCCCACGTCCTATGGCTCTGAGGCCTTGGCCTAACTTGTGCCCAAACTTGGGCATTTCCTTCGCGGCCATTAAAACTACTACGGGCCAGCTGGACTCAGGCTCTGAAGCATTGTGAATCATGGAAACTAGCTCAAAGCTATGGAAAGACACTTCTAGAAAGGCATTAGCATCGATGTAAGGAATAGATGTCTTCTAGAAGATATTCATGGGCTTTTCATCCATAATGGTTATCAACTGATTCTCAAATATGAACTTGAGTCTCCAATGTGGGGTTAGACGTGACTACACCTGCTGCATGTAACTAGGGCCTCCCTAAAAGCATATTGCATGGAGAGTCCACTTTAATCACATGGAAGTTGACCATGAAGGATCTCGGGCCGATCTCAATCATTAGCTCAATTTCGCCTTGCACTTCATGGCGCGTACTGTCAAAGGCTCTGATGATCATGGTGCTAGGCCAAATAAGAGACATATCCACTTTCAGGCGCTCTAAAGTGGCCATCGGGCAAACATTCAAGGCTGGTCCATTGTCGATTAACACCCTTGCAATAATCATATCCTCACACTTGACCATGATATGCATGGCCAAGGTATGGTCTCCTCCTTCTAGAGGAAACTCATTATCTAAAAAGGAAACTTGGTTGGTGGCCAACACCAACAATACCATACGCTCGAAGGAGGAATCTACTATACTGATAGGAACATGCATTTCCTTCAATACCTTCAATAAAGCCTCACAGTGGACCTCGAAAGATAACAACAATGCCAAGATAGAAATCTAAGCGGGAGATTTGTTCAACTTCTAAATCACACTATATTGTAGCTTTCCTCTCAAAGTCCATGAAGTTCTCATCATTCTGGGCCTAGGCATACAACAAAGCGGCCCAAGATTAGGGAAGTTCATATTTGACTTTGTAGGATTTTGGCTGCTAAGTCCATAGCATACTTGTTATCTTGGGCCTAAAGTCCTCCATTTCAAAATGGCTTTTTAGATTTGGGCTTACAATAACAATTAGGCTATGGTCTTACGAACCTTTCAAGTTAAGATATACATTTGGATTTAGGGACAAGCCTCTTACATGTGAGAAATTTTTTCTTTTGTCCCACTTGTCTTAGGGTATGCCATAAATTTAGGGTCATCCTTCCAATTTTATGTCTTTTATTTGTCCTTTAGAATTAGGTGATCATGAGATATATGGTTGAACAAACAAAAGATATATAAAGAGTGTCCTCTTCTTGATTGGATCTAGGATCTCTCTAAGTGTGGGTAGGCCTCCCTAAAGCTAAAGGGATAGATAAGTAGGTCACTCATAACTATGTGGGCCATGATTCCAACCAAGGGCCTAAGTGGACCTTTATGGATTGGTGGCAAACCATTAACATACTCAAAGCCCATCATTGGCAAAGGCACACATTGTGAGTTGGTGGGATAAACTTCGAAAGACTTGGGCCCAAATGGAGCCTTCCATCTTCCCACTCATCGCCAACCGAGGTAAAAGGGACAAAACGAACCAAGTGATTTATGTGTGCAAACAAGTATTGAATAAGCCTTTATTAAGGTTAAGACATAGGACACATAGCAATTAAACACATTATCCCTTGTGGAATTGCCACTATGAACACAACGGGGAGTCGCCACCTTGTTGTTGCAATGGTCTAAAAACCATATATATAGCGTCCTCTCGAGGAAGGAACTTTTGATCTTACTACCAGAGATATGGGTTCAAAGTTAAGGTATGGTCTTAGGAAGGTGTTAGGCACCTAAAGGCATACTTAATATTGTATCTATACTCACACACACACTAGCATACATTTAATCACTCAACAAGGAATCAATCATGCTTCAACACATCATTTCTTAACATACATCTTGCATAGCATCATATATCCAAGCATAAACCCTAGCAAGCATGACAAAACATGTCAACTCACAGATCCTAGCATTCATCTAGCATCATATCCATCCAAGACAGCAAGCATACATATAACATGACGACATCAAAGAATCATATTGAAGGTATCAAGAACATGTTATCCAACCAATCATCAAAGCAAAATCATATTCAAATATGCATGCTCATGTGAATGCATGACTTACCTCACTTACCTTGCAGCAACTCAGCACTTATGGAATTATGCATGGACATGTGAATGAATGGAAAAATATTAAAATAAAGAAACATCAAGAGAAAGCCCTAATCTAACATACCACAACAAACAAACATGTGAAGAGAGAAGCATAAAGCTTAAAAGCATACAAGAAGATTAAAACAGAAGCATATGATGTGAAATAAAATAAGGAACAGAAAGCAGAAAACTTGAATTAGGGTTTCTGGGCATGAATATGTGTGTGCATACATAGGCCTGCGTACGCAGGCCAGTTGTATGCTTACGCATACTTCAAGCCAACATGTGCATGCAAGAAGCATGTGCACGCAAGCACTTTGTAAACCCTAACCCAAAAACAAAACACTAAAAAATACTTGAAAGCTTAAATCTAGCAACCTAACATGCTTTTAAGACTTATAAACACATAAACCTAAACTAAAAAAACATATTAAAGGGTAAAACAAGTAAAGAAACCAAACAAAAAAAAAATTTGAAAGCAGAAAATAAAAGAAAAGGCTTGAAAAGCTCCTAGGCTTGATTTTTTATCGTTCCCCTCAGTTAAATTTGTCACAAATCAATAAACGTGTGATTAGTAATCTTAAAATTCAAAGATCAAGACCAAAAATGGCCCTAATAAAATAATATTGACTTGAGGATGTTTTGTGAAAAAAAATCCATCTTTGATTCACTATTTCTAGTGAATCTTAGTGTTTTCTTATGGGATTTCCGTGTGTGTTTTTGAAAACGTACCATGTATGACTATTTATATTGTGAAAATGGGGGTTTGGAACGGCTCCTGGACAATATGGGATTTTTTATAAACCTCAACATTAATGCAGAAAACTTTCCTTTCTTATGCTCCTGAAATCCTACCTACGTATGCAGGCTCGTGCCTGTGTACATTGGCTTCTATGCTGCGTACGCAAGTTTATGCCTGCGTATGTAGGCTGTAAAGTTGTAATTTACAACTGTGTTTTTGTTGGTTTTTATTCCGTGCCAAATTTGATTGTAATTATTATCAATCGTTTATACCCTATATTTGTTGTGGGATTTGTTGTAAGGGTTGTATGATAGAGAGTGTGTGTGAAGACTCAAGCATTTGGAGGCTGAAGGATTCTCGCAGGTATGTCGCAACCTAGCTTCCTGCGAAGTGAAGCATGTGCCCCGCACATGCTGGAATGCAAAGGGTCAGGCCAGGTGGAGACTAGCTGTCTCTCGCGAGTATCTCGCGGGTAAGCCTTCCCGCGAGACAAGCTGTTCTGCCAGCCTGTACTGACTGACTCACACATTTTGCACCTATCCTATATATACCATCATTACCCACAAATGTTGAGGAATGCTTCAGAGAGAAAACCCTAGCCAAACACATTGGGAATCAGAGATTGTCATCCCTAGCTTTCTCTATACAATTGCTTGTGGTATTTCCTCAACTTTTCCCTCTCCATTATCTATATCTTTGAGAGGTTGATAGCCCAAACACTTACCACACCTTTGAGAGTGTTGTGTGACGTTTTGGTGCTGCTGGGAAGCATTGGAAGAAGCCTAGAATGGCAGATGCAACATGGAGCTTGTTGCAGGATCCAGAAAACTAAGACAAGACACGGTTTCGAGAAGCCTTGTTGGAGTAGGAGCTTAGAGGGCTTAGGTACATCGGGTAGACTAGGCTTGGAAGGTCTTTTGCTAACCCATGTATCCCAACTGATTGTCTAGTGGATCGATTTCCGCTTGGAGGGCGGCGAAGAGGTTTTTCACCGAGTTCTTCGGTTTCCTCTTCGATAACACGTCTCGGTATTATCTGTGTTTGCATCCTTCTTCCCTACTCTTGTTCATTTTCTTTTTACTGCTGTGTTGCTTTAAATATGGATTAGAGTAGTTGTTTTGCATTTACGCTTGTGTTTACACTATTCCGCACTTATCATTAAGTTAGTGTAAAATCAACCAAGCCGTAATTTTAATTTGGGGGTCTAAACCGCTCGTGTGTTTTCGACACATTTTTGAGCTTTCATAGGCCTATGATTTCTTTTGGCCTTTATTTTTCAAATTTTGATTTTTAGCTCTTTAAAAAGTTATATTTTCCATTTTAACATCTCTCAAGTCAATTTGTAATTTGATTGGGCCTTAAACAAACCTTGAGTTTTAGAATTTCAACATCATTAGGGAACAGGGGCCCGAGTTGTAAGGGGTACAAAATACTGTGTCTACAGATGCCCTTCTTTGGATTCGTGAGTTTTATTCATGGAATCAAAAGAATAAGAGACAAGACATTTTGTTTCGACATACGTCTCGAGCCCAACCCACGCACACGACTCACAACACGCGTACATGGGGTGGGGTGCAACTCCGCAGAGTTGCGTGGGATTCATATGTCTGAATTTCCACTTTTGTTGCTTGGGAAACGAGCAACGACAGGTTCACTATCCCAAAACTTATTTTACTAATTGCAAGTAAAAGGCAAGTGACTCACTATCCTAGAGTCACTTAAAAAAAAAAAAACAAACAAAGGTGCTTTTTTGAGCTTAAACAACCAAATAAACAAGGGTGCTCTTACAAGCTTAAAAGGATATATATATATATATATATATCTATGGTGTCCATCTGGGGCTTTTGCCTCAAACTTCTCCGGGTGGCTTGCACCTCTTGTCTTCTCCATCTCTATCTCTACCTATTCTGGTGAGGCTCTTGCCTCGAAGTGACCTTGGTCTCTATCTTTATCTCTATCTCTTGTACCATGCCTATATATTCAATTCCTTTGGGATATGTGCACGAGTTTTATGTCTTTTGACCCACGAGGGAGTCTTGGGTGAATAATCCCCTAAGGATGATAAAGGGGAACTCACTGGGGAGTATGATCTTGAAATTTTGGTGACCCTTAGGGGAGCCTCCTTATTAGGGAAAAAGAACTTGCTGAGAAGTTTGGTGATTTTGACCTACAAGGAAGTCTTTGAAGATGTGTGATCCACTAAGGAAGACTTTCTTCTTCTTCATGGCTCACTGGGAAACTTGTGCTGACTCTACCCACGAGGGAGTTTCATCAACTTTATGGGAATTATCTTCTTCACAACTCGCGAGGGGCTTGCCAATGTGCTTTGGACCCAAGGGGGAGTCCCTTCATGATATTGTACTTTACTGGGGATTTTTTTGAAAATTTGAACTCGCCAAGGAGTTCTTTTGGTTACTCATGGTCTGCTGAGGGATGCCCTTGATGCTTTCAATCTGTTGTGGATGCTTGTGTGGTCTTTGTGTCTTTTACCCAACTGAGGGCGTTCTGGTCATTTCGGCATGTTCTTGGATTTTTCTTTTGCACTTCCTACCTCTCTAGAACCCACTAGAGATTTGAGGCATTTTTTTTTCCTAAACTACATATATTTTAGTGGTGGCCTAAACTACATGTAGCTTAGTAACCAAGTGTGTTCCCGCCTCTTCATTTTTCTTTAACGATTACCAACCGTTTTTTCTTTTTTTCTTCATCTTCCTCACCTCTTCATATTCTCTCTACTCTTCAACTTTTCTCTCTTTTTTTCTCTACAAAATCTTTTGCCCCCTCTCTCCCTCTTTCACCATCTGATTCTTCCCTCTCACATTCTCTCTGAAACTTTCTCCCTCCCTACACTTTCTCATTTCCTCTATGGTACC
Source organism: Quercus gilva (assembly GCA_023621385.1). Lineage (NCBI taxonomy): Eukaryota > Viridiplantae > Streptophyta > Magnoliopsida > Fagales > Fagaceae > Quercus > Quercus gilva. The sequence continues at coordinate 29,603,573 of CM042480.1, forward strand.
TAAGTCCAAGAAGACCTCTTACGTGCTCTCAAGTGATGCCTTCAATCTCACTCGTTGGAATAAGGCAGTAAGGCTACTAGAACCCCCTTTGCTGACATGCTGGCCAGAGAATCATCTTTCGGCAAATGCTCGGGCCAGATTACTGAGTTTTCCATTTTCTCTCATTTTTGAGTTTCTTCTGATCTTCCATTTTAATCTGTTTTTGTACTTGTGAATGCTTTGGTTTTGTTGTAGGATGGGTTTAGATGAAAACCTGACACCTTAGGAAGGGTAGGAACATGTTTAGGATGAATTTTGGTTAAGATATGCTTGAAAATGTCAAAGAACACCTCTCTGCATTGGTTCATGAGTACGAAAGATTCCACCCTATGTACGCGGCATATATTCATGCGTAGGTAGCCTCTCTTCCTACATATGAGGGCTTGTTCTTGAGAGCCTGTGTACATGGGCTTCAACCTACGTACGCGTGCTTAGTGTCTACGTATGTAGGCTTGGGCCCACGTATGCACATCACTAGGCAGAAACCTTTTTTTGACAATTTTGAACCCCTTTTCCATCTGTTTTTCATCCAATTGCAAATTTACCCTTTCTTATTTATGCATCTGAAATGTTATTTTAACACCATTTTGCACCTCATTGGAAATCTCAAACTCTCTTTTCACTATTCCTTGATCCATATTGTGAATTTAACATCATCGCACTTCTTTTGCAGGCTATCTCCCCGTACTCTGGTAGGGGTAGCACTAACCGCGTGGCTAAGTGGTATGAGGAACTTGCTAAGGTGACGAAGGCCCATATTCATGTTGTAGGCTTTAAGCCCATTGTTCGCCTTCCATCGGAGAGGTTGGCTAGCGCCATCTTGGTGCAATCTCTTGTCGAAAGGTAGTGGGACACTACCCATACCTTCTATAGTACTGAGATGGAGATAACTATATGACTCTCTGTGATTTTCACCACATGACTGGCCTCAAGTGTGATGGTACTATCATAAAATTGGAGGGCGAGTCAGGCACTCGATTGGCGATTAACTTGCTCGGGAGGAAGGTACTCCACAGACACGATCCACTACTTTGATATTAAGGCGGATTACAGGCCTCTTCCCTAAGACACAGCTGAAGACTGTGCCCAAATGGCTAGGGCTTTCTTGCTGTACATTCAAGCAGCATATCTCTTTGCCAATGGAAGGCAAACCGTATCCTTGAGGTGGTTAGCCCTCTTCCATGACTTTGGAGCTGCTAAGGGAGCTAATTTGGGCTAGGCATGTCTTGCCTATTTATACTCATGCCTAAATGTACTCAGCTGAGGGACCTTGCGCTAGCTGATGGGACCTTGGAAGCTTTTGGAGGTTAGTTCTTTCTCTCTTCTTTTATAGCTCTTATACATGCTAAAGAAAACTGTAACTCAGGTTCTTGCAAACTGCCTTCATACTCTTTTTTGCCTTGCAAATTATCATCTTACAAACTATATTCATCTTGTACACTATGTTCTTGCAAATTGTATTCATCCTGTACACTATATTCTTGCAAACTGTATTCACCTTGTACACTACATTCTCTGCAAACTATATTCATGCCTCCCTTTTTCTTCTCAACGCTAGGCCGTTCGATATGGTATTATTGTTCAAGGGTTGGACCTAAGTCTTAGAAATTCCCTTGCAGTGAAGGCCCACTTGAGGGGTTGTCTTCTGATGATGTGAGTTTGAAATTTAAAGCCATTTATTGTGTTCTTCACATATTTCTTATTCTTTCTTTCTAACCTTATGCATTTTTACAGATCGACTAGAACCCATGGGTCGACGTTCCTCCGGCTGCGACTCCCGATTTAGAGGCATCTGCTATCGTTGCCTCCAAGATCACCCAACCTGTAGAGGGTTCAAGCTTAAGAGTGCTTTATTTGGTGGAGCGAGTGCATTGCCAATTGATGGGCGAGGATGCACCACAAGTGCCTATGGATCTACTAGAGTTCATACTTGCCTCACTCTCTATGACCAACACTTAGTACGCCTTGTAAAGCCCTGGTGTGGCCTATGTCAACCGGCTTCGGTAGGAGTTGGACTATGACTTCAACCGTACTCGCCTCATGCCCTCCCTTACTATCGAGGTATTGCTATTTCTTCCCATATTTTCCATTCTTACTCTCTTCTTTTGCATTCTTGTACATGGTGACATTCAACTGAAATACTTGTACCAGGATGTCCCTGCTCCTAGCGTTCCTATTGACCTTCCTTAACTGCCTTGGACGGTCTATGCTTATGGCCCTGATGGCTTTGCTAGGGAGCATCCCGTGCCCCGCAACACAAATGTCATGGGCTATCCTTTTCCGGATGGCACACAGGTGGTGAGTTCTCTTCCATTTCTTTCTTCTATGTTTCTTCTTCTCTTGCATCTTTCAACTACTACTCATTCTAACCTATTTTCCTTCAAATTTCAGCCTACTTTCCAAGAGCATGAAAAGTTAGTTAGGCTGGCTAGGAACCTCAAGTTGGAGGTGACTCAATATTCAAAGGACTTGTACAGCCCTAAGGGACTAGCTTATCCCAGTAATGATGATGATGATGATGATGGTAGTGAGGACTCGGAGGCGACCCCTAGTTACCAACCAAGGAAGAGGCATTTCCAGTGATCCCTACATGACAGACAGACAGACACACAACACACAACATAGCATAACTCTTTTCTTTTTGTTGCTTTTATTATTATTATTTTTTTCCGTTTAGCACACATATCTGCACTTTGGATTTGATTTGAGACGTTGGGTTGTATTTTAAGAACATCTTTTACATTCATGCTTTTTATTTAGGATATGTACTTAATATACAACTTATGGGAATAGATGCACAATACTATGCTTTTCTTGGTCTTTGATGATTGAAAATCTGAGCTTGAGTTGTGTCTTGAATAGTCCTTCGAGCCATAGGATTCATGGAAGAAGCATGTGGAAGAAAACCATGCTTAAAACAAAGAAAACTAGGTTTCTGTCTATCGCCATATGTACGTATAAAAGAGCCTACGTACGTAGGTTTGACTATGCGTATGCATGCCGCGGGTCAGAAAAACCCTAACTGCCCTTCCTTAGTATAAAAAAGCCATTGGGGGATCCTAAACCTCACCAAATGTATTTTCCTCCTAGAAAACACTCTTTTAAAGCTTCCCAATGGTAGAATTCTCTCCTTTCAAAATCTTGACTTGGATTAGGAAGCTTGGTCCTAGTTTCAAAGAGATTGTCATTCCTTATGGTCTCTCTTGCATTTTTCCATACCATCAAATCAAGGTGGATGAACCTCTTCTTTATGCTATTGCCAATTATTGGATCCCTTCTCGGCATGTTTTTCAATTCAATAGTGTAAAGATATGCCCCACTCTTGAGGAGTTTAGTGTGATCATAGGTGAACCTTCGGTGAACGACCTTGTCTTTCCTACCATGGGTGGTGATCTTCCTACCTTGATTTAAGCTTTGTTGGGTGTTCCTTTTGAAAAGGCAAAGTAGTGGTGTGTTTTTGGCAAGTTGAATGTTCATCTCATCTTTGCATACTTCTCTCGGCTAGCTATCCCAACAACTGAGATACCGTGCTCCCAGTTTCTCAATGCCTTCTATCCATGTATGCTTGCAAGATACTTCTTGGTTCATGAGACCTATTGTGTGGATCACAGGATGTGCTTGGTGGTTGCTGATTTGAGGAATAGAAATCTTGCAGGCATGATCTTGGCTGAAACCCTCAATGGCTTGGATGCATTTCATAGGAAGGAAGCAAACCTCTTTGTAGGGAGCCCTCTCCTCCTTCAGGTATGATCCTTAATTTTTGCCTATGTTTCCAACCTAGCGAGATTCCTTTAATTTTTACATGGATCACCTTTTGGTTTTCAACCCATCGAGGCACCTTATATCATCTTTTCCATCTTTCTCTTTTTTTTTTTTTTTATCTTTTTTTTTTTACTCATGCCCTCTCTTTTTCTCCCTTTTTTTCTTTCCTTTCTTTTGTAGATATGGCTGTCTGAGAGGCTCTTTTTTCTTCAACCCCCTATTGTTCCTCCTATTCAACACCTAACCAAGCATTATCATCACCGTAGGCCCAAGTGTGCTGAGATGAGCTTTGAAGAGTTTACTGAGCATATGGAGCGTATTGATGCCACAGTCATCCAATGGGTGGTGGAGTGGTGGCACATCCCAAGCATGGCTCACCATAGCCTTAAGGACAACTATGTTCCTTTGGTGGGACATCGCTATTGCTCTTACTACGCCACATGTCGCATTGCCAGACAGTTTGGTGACCGCCAAGGAGCTCCTAGCAATGATGGCTCTTTCCATACCTTAGAGTTCACTGATAGGAATTTGAGCAGGATCCATGAGGCTTGGCCACGACAAAGGGTGACCAGGGACATTCGTCCTCCTTCATTCCTTCATCCAACTTCGATGTACCAGAAGTGGCCGCAAGATGACATGAAGTGGGTCCTCATAGATGAAAAGGCTTACAAGAAGTCCAGCAAAAGGAAAAGGGCTGAATGACAAACTTGATATTGCCCAAATTTTAATTTTTTGAACTTTATGATTCTCATGTCTTTTCTTTTGAATTTAATAAAGGATTGGAATGTTCCAAATCTCCTATAGAAACAATTTATTATCCTTTAATTTGAGCAATAATAGAATCATTTATTATTTATGCCTGTTGTCTTTTTTTTTTTCTTTTTTCCATGCCATGTAATTTTTGCCCATGACGTCCTTGAAGGAATTTTCACCATGACCATGGTCTTTCCCCTATCTTTTGCCTGCCCTTTTCGGGTTTTCAACCTAGCAGGCTTTTTTTTTTTTCTCTCTTTTTCAAGCATTGTATTTCCAGAGTCTATCCATGTTGATTGGGTGAAGCATCTCTTCCCCATCCAAATCTGTAATCCTTGTAGCACCGCCTAACATGTTCTTCTTAATAATAAAAGAACCAAACCATCTTTGCTTCATCTTTCCTCCTGGATCAAAAGTTTCATCTCTAAGCACTTTTAAGACCAAGTCCCTTTTTTTAATGTTTCTTGGTTTCACTTTTTTGTTAAATGCTCTAGCAATCCTCTTTTGGTATCCTTGTGCATGGTATTGTGACCTAACTCTTTTCTCATCTATCAGAACCAATTGATCATATCTTGCCTTCATCCAATCTTCTTCTAAGACCTTGATTTCTACCAGCACTTTTAAAGATTGTATCTCCACTTCAATTGGAAGCACCGCTTCACTCCCATAGACCAAAGAGTAAGATGTTGCCCCAGTTGATGCATGGATAGAAGTTTTGTAACCCCATAAAGCAAATGGAAGTTTCTCGACCCAATCTTTGTATGTCACTACTATTTTGGCTAGGATGTTCTTATTGGCTACTTCTATGGTCCCATTAGTCTGCGATCGGAATGGTGAAGACTTGTGTTGCTCAATATTGCACAATCTTTTGAACCTCCCCCTTGAAATGGGAGCCATTATCTGAAATGATCTCTAGGGGTACCCCATATCGGCAAATGATGTTGTTCTCTATGAACCGATCCACATGCCTGACTTTTAACACGGAGTAGGAGGCTGCTTCCACCCACTTGGTGAAGTAGTCTATTTTCACTAAGATGTACTCGTGTCCATTTAAGGCCTTAAGGGCTATTCTTCCAATCAAATATATGCCCCTACTGAGAATAGCCAAAGGGGGTCATGTTGTACAATTCACTAGGTGGTTCAAGTTTGCATGCGTTTGGTAGTCATGGCAACTTTTCACTAAGTCCACACAATCGGTTTCCATAGTGCTCAAATAGTACCTTATCCTTAGAATCTTCTTGGCTAATATCCTCCAATTCATATGAGGACCACAAATCCCTTAATGAACCTCTTCAATAACTATTTCTGCTTCTTTCTTTAGGCAACAAAGGTGTATACCATCATAGGACCTTCTATAGAGCTGTCCTCTGCATAAGATGTATTGGACTGCCATTATCCAAATCGAACAACGCTATCTCTTATCAGCACTGATAAGTGTAATTTTTACATGATTTTTATTATCCTCTTATTTATTAAAATTGTTAGTTTTCCTTTATTTCTTTTGATTTGATTTGATTTTTTTATTTATATTTATCTATTCATTTGTGCTTTGAAGGAATGAGAAGAGCAAGGAATCAAAGGAATTTTGTACAAAATCCAAGTCCAATTCGGATTAGGATTCCAGCCTGCACATCAGTTAGTATTTTCAGCATAACTTTGGGCTCAGATATCCAATCGAGATGATTCAAGTTGGGCTGGAAATTTAACTTAAAGGGCTATAACTTTGTAGTTTACCAAAAGTCCGAATTCTGACATTAAATGGGCCAAAATCGTCGGTTAAGTGAAGCCTAAAAATCTGGGATTTTTTCCAAACGGGAATTCAACTTGTAATAGGATTCCTTGACCTATTTAAAGGCTCTTTAGGGTAAAAAGAAGAGAAGAGAAACCTGAGAGGAAAAGGCAGGGCCGCATTGAAGATTTTGCTTTTAGGAGTCTTTCTGAAGAGCAGGATCTGAGGACAAAGGCAAGAGCTTCATGTTGATCAACCATCAGATGAAAGACATAAGTTCTATTTGTTTTCTTTTCAGTTTTATTATGAACTAAATTTTATTTTCTAGAGCGTTGATGTAGTCGTTCTATTTGTTTTCTTTTCAGTTTTATTATGAACTAAATTTTATTTTCTAGAGCGTTGATGTAGTCTAGCAATGAACACACAATTTATTTTCTGAGTTATTTTATTTTTATTATTCCAATGATTAAGTGTTTAATTCTTATTCTTAATGCTTACTATTTTTCTTTATGAATTATTGTTTGATCAATTGAATTACAATGAGACCGAGAGGTGATTTGTTATTTTAGTTCTAGAATTAAACACCATTAGTTGAGCGAAAGTAGAGATGCTTTACCGCGACTAGTGTGATTTTTTAAAAAAAAATTCAAAGTAAGTAATGAGTCTCCAATTAATTAAATTCGCATAGAGATATGGAATTGTTAGTTGAAGATATTTTTGATATTATTCGAGAGAAGATATTGAATACTTAAGGAATTTTTAATCATCAACGGGAGATTATTAGAATTTAATAATTAGGAAGGATAAATTGTGAGGGATTTGTTAGGTGATGTCAATCGCTCTAGATCCATTCTTATCATATTTTTACACTGTTAGATTTTTACGCTTTGTTAATTCTTTTTATTCGTAGATTTATTTTTATTAAATAGTTTAATTTAATTCAGACAGCAGAACGTCCCTTTTATTTTCGATTTTCCAAATAGTAATTAATTTAGTGAATTTCGGTATTCAATAAAATAGTTAATCCCTGTGGGTTCGACATTCGTTTTCTAAAAACACTTTACTACTTGTTACGATTCTGTGCGCTTGCAGATTATTTTACGCGAACAAGCACCATCCAAATATGCCCCCAATTCCAAGAATTTCATAATGTCATAATACAAAGGAACCCTTCCCTCTTCTATAACTAAGACTGAAACTTCACTCTTCTCCCTGTACACTAACTCATAACTCTGTTCAATCTCTAAAGGTCATGTTTATATTCCCTCATGTATTTCTACCATGGATGCCAAAGTAGCTAAGGCATTTGCAAACTAATTCTAAGCTCTAGGGATGATCGTGTACTCAATTTTGTCAAAAGTTTTGGTCAAATCCTCTAGATATTGCTGATAAGGTTTCAAATGTTCTTCCTTTACCTTCTGTAGACACCATATTTTGTCCACCCTCTATTTTCATGTCAGACCCCAAAAATTCCAAAAATATTATCTTCTCTCTAAAGGGCCATGGAAATATCTAAATTGACATGGCGCAACCAGTTCGGGACATCGAAGCACTCGAAGTGCCATTTCAGGTCAAATTGACCAAAATTCCCCTGGTCAACCTTGGGTTAACTAAAATTCAAACAAGGTCAAAGTCCTTTTGAAACAACCTTTTCATTCTTTTACATCAAACCTGAGCCACTTAGAGATTTTTTTCAACTTTGACCAAGTTTGACTCAACGTTGACTCTCGGGAGCACCAGAAACCCTAATTTTGATCCGACTATCAAAACGGGTTAGGACTAGTGCCATTTTGAAGATTATCAAATTCCCTTTCCAACGACTATTCATGGGTCGAAATCGGAGTTAAAACGGTTGAGATATCCAGAAAACCGTGTAAAGCACGTCAACACGTTTCTTGAGGCCATAACTTTTTATCCGTCCGTCGAATTATCAATTTCTTTGGTGTTCTGGAAACTAGACATCCATAGCTTTCCATGGACACTAAGATCAGCTAAATTTGAGCTTGGAAAGACTTTCAAATATGCGTCTAAAGCTAGACTAATAAAAGCCAAAAGGTCGAAATCCCACTATAAATGCCCCCAGACCCCTCATTTTGCACCCAAAAAAAAAAAAAGATTTTGGTTAGTTTCCTATGCAGATTATGTGTCTCCTCTCTCTAATTTCTCTTCCAAACACCTTTGAGTCTTTCTTTTCTCCATAATCACAAGGTAGTGTTCTTGCACCCAATCTTCCTCTCCTTGGTTCCATACATTGGATTTGAGGTTTAAGGGTGTGGATGTAGCTTTTTAGCTACAATCCACACCCTTTTCTTTTCTAGCTTTTGCTTTTTCAATAATATGCTTTATTACTTTTCCTAGCATGTTCTTGCTTCCTAGCATGTCTTTATGGTTTTTCTAGCACATTTCCTTACTTATGCCATGATTTATCACTTTGATGTTATTGGCCTAGCCTTGTTGGGCTAGGATATGTCTAAATTTAATTTTTGAACTTAGATCCACATGCGTTTAGGCTCCTCACCATGTTTATGCTTAGATCTACATGCCTATGTGTTCTTTGCCATGTTTATGCTTAGATCTACATGCCTATGCTTTCTATGCCATGCTTTTGCTTAAATCTACATGTTTATGCATAGATCTACATTCCTATGTTTAGATCATGTCATGCATTTTCTTAGATCTATGTGTTTATATGCTCCGTGCCATGTTTGTGTGCTTAGATCTATATGTTGGTTGCTATGCCATGTGCGTCTATAGTCCTTTTGTTCCTTGATGTCTCTCTTTCTTGTGTTTTGGCCCCTTTTTGGTGAGGTGTAGATCTAGATCCCATGGCTTGCTTATTTTTATGCTTTATGCCTTTGTTTGCCTGTCTAGATCTAGGCTTTGCTATCCTTTGCACCCTTCGTGGGCTTGTGCTTGTCAGTCCTTAGGGCCACTTGCTTTGTGTGGTTGCATCCGTCCCTCTTAAGGTTTGTCTGGATGTAACCACTTGTGAGATACACCTTCATGGTGTTAGTGTGCTTGAAACATTCCTTTCTTTGCTCCATGCAATGTTGATATGCTTGCCTTGCTTGCTTTATGTCACCCGTTTGGCTTTCTTTGCTTTTATGCATCTTTGCACACTTGCTTACATGTTCATGCATGAGTCTGTGTTTCATCCATACTCCAATCCAATGGAACTATGGACACTCGATCCAAAGCTACATTTGTCTTCCTAGGACACCCCCTTTTGTTTGATAACATGATTGTTTGTCCTCCCTATTTCCCTTGTTTCTTCCTTTGCTTACTTGCTAGCTTATTTCTTTTGTCTTTACATGTACACGTATGGAGCATAGACACTTACAGTAAGAGTGCGACCTCCTAGGCGTGAGCAAAAAGGGTAAAAATGTAAGCAAGAAGACATAAGCCCCAAAGAGGGCAATGTTCAACAGATTAGAGGCCTAGCCTCCCCAAGTGGTTATGTCCTTCTATCTCCCTCTCTAAGCCTCTTCTTTAGAGCATGTATTAAGGTCCCCCTTCATGTACCCCTTTTACCTTTTTCCTGCCCCTTGCTTAGGCCACGTTCCCTAGGTATGGCAATGTTTGTTTTATATTTCCTATACCTTGCTGGGCCATACCCTTGGAATGCTGGCAATGTCTAATTTACTTTTCTGCTCTATGTGGTTGCATTATGCATGATGTATGTATATCTATATCTACTTGTATATGGGTGGTTATGCACTTTGTATGATGGACATTCATGGCTACGTGAGTGACTCTCTCTAGTCGTGAGTGACTCTCTCTATTCATGAGAGCTCTTAACCTTGTAGTGTGGGTATGTGTTTAAGGCAATTGCAGTAGGTGCCTATTCATGCTATATTATGTGCACAATCATCGCAGTGTGATTGTCCCAATCCATGTCACCCTGTGACATTGGTTTTCACATGCAAGCGACACGCATCAACACTCTTGATACTTTGGAGGGCTTTGTCTCATCTCAGTACAAGCATGTCGATATGCGCCATATACACAGATGCGAAACCCTGTCGGTGCGTCATTGCGTACCAAACGCAAAACTTTGCAGGATTTTTGCCGTGAAAATGGGGCATCCCCATTGCCATATTCTCACAGTGAAAGCTTGGTGAGAATAGCATTTTGTGTGCTATGATGCACCTGAGGCAAAGCGTTGCCGGATTTCCACCACGAAAATAAGGCAAAACTCTGCCAGATTTTCGCCATGGAAATTTAGCATTGATCCCAAACGCACTGGGACAGCATCAACTGGGGTCATACCCATTCATAAATCAAACCTCAAAGTCCAATTCATTTAAAGCCTATTAAGCTAATGCCAATAGCTTGTTTTCAATTGCCAATGTCTAAAAATTATGATTTTATCAAAACAAAGGACTGTCCTTAGACAGACGCTGTGGGGTGCCTAACACCTTCCCTACACGTAACCAGACTTCCGAACTCAAGAATCAAGATTTTTTATCCATCCATATTAGATTAGGAAAAACGACCTTTTTTTTAGCCTAAGATCGATAATAAAATCAAATAGAGTCAGGTGACCAATCACACCTTAAAAAAACCCAATGATTGGTGGTGACTTTACTTACCCTTAGTAATTTCCTTAAAATCAACTCATATTCCAGTCTCACACCCGAGGTACACACACCTCCACAGCACTCGAGCTCCGAGCTTCGTATGCATGTGCATTGCCTACACCCCCTCTCTTCCCAAGAGGAGGGAGAAGCGCGTGAGTGTTGCCACGATAGGTGGTCAAAGAGCCACGAGGCGTCGACACCTTCCATAACTTCTAGGCTTGAGCTACAACCAAGATCGAATCTCAAAACACTTTTGCCTCTTTTACCCTAACTCTCGAAAAGCTTTCATTTTAGCAATACAAGCTTCATACTTTGCCATGTTATTAGTTGCCTCAAAGTTCAATTTAATCGCCAAAAGCACATGGGATCCATCGGGGGTGATCAAAAGTATTCCTATTCCATTCCCATATTGGTTCACAACTCCATCGAAATACATTTTCCATGCCCTTAGCTCGATATCCAAGATATCCTCATCCAAGAAGTCTTCTTTTCCATCCTCTCCCTCTATAGGATTCCTGACACAAAAGTCAGACACAGTGCTCCCTTTTATAGTCTTCCTCACCACATACTTCAAATTGAATTTTGCTAATAGGATAAACCATCTTGACAGTCTTCCACTCGAGGCTAGTTTCTCAAATAGGTACTTCAAGGGATCCATTCTAGCTACCACCCATACTTGGAACGACAGGATGATATGTTTCAACTTTTGTACTGCCCACATGAGTGCAAAGCATGACTTCTTTATGAGGGTGTTCCTAGTCTCATAATCATGGAATCTTTTGCTCAAATATTACACTGCCTTTTCATTCTTATCATCGTCTTCTTGTGCAAGCATACTCCCAACCGCATCTCTTATGATAGAGAGGTATAGTAGTAAAGGCTTTCCTTGTTATAGAGAACTAGGACAGACGGATGGAGGAGGTATTCCTTGATAAGTTCAAAGTCTTTCTGACATTCATCATTCCATGTGTGGGGTTCATTCTTTCTTAGGAGTTCAAAGATGGGCTTACAAGTGGAGGTGAGCTTGGCAATGAATTAATTGATATATTGTAGCCAAACTAAGAATCCTTTTATATCCTTCTCATTCTTGGGTGGAGGCATCTCCAATATGGTTTTAATCTTGGATGGATCTACTTCTATCCCTTTATCACTTACTAGGAACCTAGCAACTTCCTAACTGTAACTCCAAAGGTACACTTTTGGGGGTTCAACCTCAATCTATACTCCTTGATCCTTTTGAACTTCCTTAAGTTAACGATGTGACCTCCTCTATCCTTGGATTTTACAATCATGTCATCAACATATACCTCAACCTCATTATCCATCATATCATGTAACAAGGCCGTGGCCATCCTTTGGTAAATCGCGCCTGCCTTCTTGAGACCAAATGGCATTACTGTGTAACAATAGATCCCCCATTCCATGGTGAAAGTAGAGTTAGTCATATCCTTAGAAGTCATCTTGATTGGTTATACCCTAAGAAACCATCTATGAAAGACATCAAGGCACTACCAGTCTTGTTATCCACTAAGACGTCTATGTGAGGAAGGGGGAAATCATCTTTAAGGCAAGCCTTATTCAAGTCCCTAAAATCCACACACATTCTCACCTTTCCATCCTTCTTAGGTATGGGCACAACATTGGCTATCCATTCAGCTTGGTGCATGGGCTTAATGAACCCCACTTTCAATTATTTTGTGACCTCTTCTTTGATCTTTAAGAGCCATTCAGCTTTCATGTGCCTCAACTTTTGCTTAACGGGTACCGTGTGGGTATGGGTATCAATGTGATGTTGGGCTATCTCAAGATCAATTCCGAGCATATCTTCATAGGACCATGCAAACATTTCTTGGAATTCTGTGCTAGGACATATGTGATTCAATGTTAGGAACATATGTCAATATTTTATGTAATTGGCTAATGCTTTGACAAAATGCATTTTACTTGTAATTGGGTAGATCTAGGATGTGTATAATGCTTCAAGAAACAAGTTTCAAGTTCAAGTGTTAAAACCATGCAAGTCTGTCCAAGAATCAAGTGAGAAAATGCTGGATTTTAAAGCTTGATAGCTAGCATCTATCGAGGTTTAAAAGCTATTTCAACCCGTGGCTTGACAGCTAGCTCGATAGATGGCTATCTATCGAGGTTAATATGAAACTTAGTTTTTTAAAGCTGTTTTTCATCCAATCCGTGGTATATGTTTAGGCTTTCTTTTCTCACAACCCTAAACATATATAAGGATTATTTTGAGGGCCATCAAAGGTTGCACAGTTGCACAAGTGTAGAGCAAAGTCTTGTTAATGCAAATTGTGACCAGAGACAAAATTTGCCCTAATTCATCTTTCTCTTGAAGAAGCTGCTGTGTTTGTACAAACGTAGGGTTTTATGATCAAGGAGCTTCTTGATCTTCATCATGTGATGAACTGAAGAACTTTGTAGCCAACATCTTTCTCAAGTTGGTGATCAAGTCGCGTACTGGGATCCATACATCTATTGGTTAGTCACGTACTAGGAGCCGTGCATTGAAAAGGAAAGATTGTCACTACAAAACAAGTGCAATTGGGTATTGGGGTAAGGGTTCAACTATAAGTTAGTATATGGTATTGGGATTCCTTTACTCGTAACCGCTTGTTTTAATAATAGTGGATTCTCAGGAGTGATGACCTTAAAATCACTCAGTGGGGTTTTTGCCGTGTAGGATTTCCCCATTCGTAAACAAATCACTGTGTCAATTTATTTTCCGTTGTATTTAGTTTAATTGGTGATTTGTTTGTGTTGCAATGCATATTGTATGGTAATCTAATTAATTAATCAACTTGGCTAATTAACTGGTTAATTTATCACAAATGGTCAATACATTCTTGGCCTATCAAGTGATATCAGAGCAGGCACACTCTAATTAGGTTTTAATTGTTATGTGTGATACATTGACCCCTACTTGTCATGGATAGAGGACAGTCTCTTATTATACCTCCTTTATTTGATCGCAAGAATGCATGAGAGCTTTCTTGCAGTCATTAGATGAAAATGTGTGGCAAGCTATAGAGATAGGCTGGACCAAGCCTATGGAAGCGCCTGCCGAGCGGGGTGATGCTAAGATCAAGGCGGCAAACTTCAACAGCAAGGCATTGAATGCTCTATTCAGTGCAGTCATGAATGAGGAATTCAAGAAGATATCCTCTACTGAAACTGCTAAGGAAGCATGGATCATTCTCCAGACAACCTATGAAGGAACCAAGGCTGTCAAGGATTCAAAGCTTCAAAGGCTCACTACAAGCTTTGAAGAGATCAAGATGGAGGAGGATAAGTCATTTAATGAGTTCTATGCCAAGCTCAAGGACATAGTGAACTCAGCTTTTAATCTTGGGGAAACCATTCTAATAGGCCAAAAACGTATTGATTCCTTGTGATGAATAAATTGATTAATTAGCCAAGTTTAATTAATTTATCAAATTAACATGCAAACACGTGGTAGCACAAACAAATCACCAATTAAACTAATTATGCAGCGAAAAATAAATTGACACAGTGATTTATTTACGAATGGGGAAAACATACACGACAAAAACCCCACCGGGTGATTTTAAGGTCACCACTCCCGAAACTCCACTATTATCACAACAAGCAGTTACAAGTAAAGGAATCCATATACCTTATACCAACCTACAATTAAACCCTTACCCCAATACCCAATTGAACTTGTTCTGTAGTGACAGTTCCTCCTTTTGATGCACGACTCCCAAGTACGTGACTAACCAATTACGCGGATCCCAGTACGTGACTTCAATCACCAACTAGAGAATTTTGTTGGCTGCAAAGTTCTTCAGTTCATCCAGACGATGAAGATCAAGAAGATGCTTGGTTACAAAAACCTACGGTGCGCATACGCAGCAACTCTTCAAGAATGATGAACTAGGACAAAACTTTGTCTCCGGTCACAATTTGCTTGAACAAACTTTTTCCAATGCTTGTGCAACTTATGAACATTTTGACGGCCCTTAAAATAATCCTTTTATGTGTCTAGGGTTAGGAGAAAAGAAAATCCAAAGACACATTCACGGATCCTAAGAAAATCATATCAGAATTCTGAAACTCTTAAACCTCGACAGATAGAAGCTGCCAAGCAGCTGTCGAGCGTACAGAGCTGAAACAGCTTTCTTAAGCTCAATAGATGCAATTGTTGAGCCAGCTATCGAGCTTTAATGAACTTGCACTTTTCAGCTTGTTTCTTGGACAGACTTGAATGGCTTTAACACTTGATCTTGAAACCTTGTTTCTTGAAGTATTAAAAACACCTAGATTTAGCCAATTACAAGTAAAATGCGTTTTGTCAAAGGATTAGCCAATTACACAAAAGAGTGACATATGTTCTTAACAAGTGAACCACATATGTCCTAACAATCTCCCTCTTTGGCAATCCATGACAAAACCACAACAAACAAATGAACATATGAGAGAAGTCATAAATCACTCAACTCATATTCACTTATTGAATACAATAAAATCTATCCTAACACAAACTCTTGAAAAACTTTGCAAAAAGAGAGTTTATGACAAGTAAACTTTGACAACCTATATTTCTGAAACACTTTAAACAAAAATCATCAAGGCATCTTTGTGTGAAACAAAAATAATAGATTGCATACAACTAATAAGAAAAATGTGCATAAAGAGAGAAAAGAAACAACACATGTAAGGATAGGTGAAAGAAACATACATCAACATATAAAAAAAAATAAGTACAATATAGGTCAATAAATGGTCACAAGACCCAAGGTACAACAATCAAAGTATCTAAAGTATAGAAAAGAAAAAGATATAAATAATCCTCACTACATCCCTCATATCAACACTCCTCCTAACAAAATGGTCCTATACTAACTCTCCCCCTAAGAATGACTACTCCCATATCCAAAACTACTTCTCATTTTTGTCATGAGTGACAAAGGGTAAGAGTGTCAAGTAGACATCTAATCAGCAGAGCTAGCATCTTCATCATTATCATCAGAAGCATCATCGTCATCATCATTGTCATCGTCATCACCATCATCATCATCATCCTCAGCCTCAGAATCAGAAGCCACTGAAGGAGGTGGAGGAGAAGCCTCAAAAGCAAAACCACCTAAGCTCGCCTGCCACCTAGCAATACAGCCTACAGGAACGTTCACCCGATACAACTCAGTAGAGAGTGTATTAAGGCTAGCATCCATGCGCTGAAGCTGCATCATGATGTCCCCGAGAGTCACATTGCCCATGGAAGAGGAGGGAGCGGATGCAGATCGAGCTGATCGAGATGGAGTCGAAAAGGAGGAAAGAGCTGCTAACCCAGACTGCCTCGACCTAAATTGCGCCTCACTACATTTTACAGTAGCGGCATCTATGGCACAAATATGAGTGAAATAGTCAGACACTGGAAAGGGAACAGAAAATGGCATAAGATCCTCGTGATAGCAGAAGGAAAGATGAGCTTATCACAGGACGTCGTATCCCTATAGACATCTAAAATAGAAAGAATAAAGTGAGAGGAGAAATCTATAGTAAGATGCTTAAGAAGGGACAACAAAAAGTGAGCACGAGGCTCTGTGATAGAGTTATAGTGAGAGAGAGGGTGAAGAACAAAAGTCATAACCATATTCAAAAACCAAGGACCTTTTGCAAAGTCCAGATAGTAAGTGAACTGACGCTCACCCCAATCAGAAGGGCGCTCACAAAAAAGCAAATTTGAGCATCTTTGGAAACAGTCCTCAGACGCTTACAACCAGGGTAGTCAGGAAACTCAACCATTGGTATATGAAGCACATTTGCAACAAGCTGCAGTGTGACAGCAATGCGCGTACCTCGAATGCGAGTGTGAAAGAGAGGTACTGAAAAATCAAATCTATGCATGTTGGAGTAGAACTCCTGAATCAGCACAGATGGACATGTGACTGGGACTTCACATAGTGACTTCCAACCCCGACTATGAATGACATCGGGTAGGTCTGTGTCGGCGAAGTCCACCAAAATGACTCAGCGTTCTGAATGAATGCCTCGTCGAGAAAAGTTCTCCAAGAAAGCCTTACGAGCATCTTCATCACGAAACCGAATATGTGATGGAGTAGGATCATATGAAGTGGATACCTCGGAACGAAGAGGGTTCCGAGACGGAGTAGACTTACGTTTGGGTGCCATAGACATGACTAATGTAAACAAAAAAAAGAGGGTGAAAGAGAGACAATCAGAAAAGCTCCAAAACAGTAAAAATATAACAAGTACATTGAAGAGAGTACGTATGCATGGGAAATGCATGAACATGTGACATGCAAAAGAAATTGCATCATGAGCTCAACCCAATCCAATCCTACCAGCACACAAACTGTTCAACATGTATAACACACAACTAAATTTTTTGTAAAACCCCAAATTTTCTCAAAAAACTCCAAAACCTAGATTTCAAAACATGAAATGCATGTAAAAGAGAGAAAAGAAACTTACCAAGTGAAGAAAAGGACTTAAAAAGGCTCAAAAATCACTTGGGAAGAAGATTTGGAGTGAGAAATGGTGTTTTGGGAGGTGAGAAGTCAGATCTGTCGAGAGAGAGATCGAGAGAAATTAGAACCGAATCACACAAAACCTATATAAAGAGGTTCAGTAAAGTTCAACAGATAGAGATGTCCAGAGGTGTTAAGAAAGGTATCAAGACAGGTGTCGAGAAAATAGCCGTCGACAGATGCAGCTGTCGAGAATGTGTCAAAGAACAAATCAACAAAAGGCTAAAGGAAGCTCGATCAATCCACCAATTGTCGAGAAGCTATCGAGGGTCTAGGAACTTTCTTGATTGATCCATCAGGTGTCGAGAAGCTGTCGAGATTGCAATAGGAAAAGCTTAAGAAGCTCGATAGATAGCTAAGTGTTGAAGAGCTGTCAAGCTAGCTTTTAAAAACAGTTTTTCGAGAAGTGAAAAACATAGACATGAATGCAATCAAGCATGCAACTCAACCAATGATCCAATCAACATATTGAGCTCTCAAAATCATCTCTCAACAACAATTTTAAGCACATGGATCCCAAAAACACACACACACACTAAACAAGTCTAACCAATTTTATATTTCAAAAACAAGTCAAGACAGTTTAGTGAGCATACATTGACACATGTAAACCTTGTGATGGCCAAATCACATTGTACCTGCACATGTATCAAGAGTAGCAAAGAATATTGCGTGTTGTGTATGAAAAAAACATCGCAAAATTGCATAAGTGTATACATGTTATAACGATTTGAGATATGAGAAAATCACTTTAACTCACACACAATTATAACTGTTTGATGGGGACTATCACCTTTGAGGTACATCCTATAACTCCCACATCTCCTAGAATATACGCTTGCAATCATATTTAAAGCATTTTTTATCTTTTATCTTTTTATTTTTCTTTACATATTTTCTTTTTAAGCATATCATGCATGGGCATATAAGAGATATAAAAGAAATACCCAATGATATTTGACATTCCAATTTTGCTATGCCGAAGCACACAAATGTTATTGACATTGCATTTTTGCTATGTCAAAGCCTACAGATGTCATTCATGATTGGCGAGCAACAGCAGTGAGATGGTTATTTATGCCTTTCTCTTAGGATTTTCTAGTCCTTCCCGTCAAAAAGAGTGATATGAGTGTTAAGTATAAGAGATCACTTAACTTTACTCATCACAAACAAGAGCCACAAAGCTCACTTGCTTAGTTGTGCATAAAGATGCTCATTTAAGCTACAAAAGATACAAAGTTTAGAAAACTTTGTTTCAATGGCCATCCAAGGTACACAAGTACCAATGTACACAAAACACACACTATTTTTGTATTTTTCTAATTTTTCAAATTTTTTTTATATAAAAATAAATAAATAAAACTAAAAATAACAAACAAAAACATGTTAAGCAAAACCAAGCAAAACTAGACTGACTCAAAATAAAAGTAAAACACACAAGTTATGCAAAAACAAAAACATTAAGAGAGAGAAGAAAGTGATAGAATCACTTGGAACCCTTTTCCTTCCACACCTTGAAAGAACCTTTTCTTTGATTAAACCCTTGAACCGGCAATGAGGGGGAAGAATTGAAACCGTTCAAGTTCGAAAGGAATATGAGGGCTTTGAGAAAATCTCCAAGAGGAGCAAGAGAGGATTGAAGCTGATTCTAACTTCCAAATGCTATCATGCTGTTGCTCTATTGAGTGGCAAGCCACTTATAACAATTAGGTCGAGTATGACCGGCAACTCCACAATGATAACAGAGATGCTGCTTCTTCTGTTTAGGCTTTTGAAAGTTAGCCTTCTTAGCCCTAGGGTTCTTAACATCTTTCTTATCTTGCTTAGGGGGTGCTCCTAAGATAGATTTACCCTTGTCTAAGTTCTCACTAGCTAATTCATTTTTAACAACATTGTTCTCGATTTTAACATTATTAGCAGGAGGAACAAAAACAGTAGTTCTAGTAGAAGCAATATTAGAGGAAGAAAAACCATACCCTAAACCTGTTTAATCTGAAGCAGACTTCTGAATGCTGAGCATCTCATCAAGTTTCGCACTTGAAGTCTTCTCCAATTGAGCTCTAACTTAAAACAGCTCTGCTTCAAGCTTCTTGGTCTTCTCAACCAAGAAATTGTTCTCAAACTTCAGTGCACCAATTGTCTGATTAGCTTCATCAAACTTTGTGGAAAGCTCTTCCCGATCAAGCTCAACATCACTGAGTTTCTTGGTAGCCAATCTATAGAGTTTCTCGTGATTCTCAGAAAGCTTGTACAGTTTCTCATAGGCTATATGGATGTCATCTTGTTCATCCATCTTCTCAAACTTGGACTCCACCAATTCCTCTTCTTCATCCACATCTTCAACAACCCCCAGTAGGATTAACAGTGGCAGTAAAGGCATTCAAGATTCCGTCATCCTCATTGTCGGAATCATCCTCAGGCTCGGTATCACTCAAAGTAGCAGCAAGTGCCTTGCTCTTCCCAATGCTCTTGAGATATGTGGGACACTCTTGCTTCATATGACCGAAGCCTTGACACCCAAAGCACTTAGATCCTGCAGGAACAGTGTACTGACCACCATCCCTAGCACCTTATTCCCTTTATCTTGTCTCTTGAACTGAGCAGAACTGGATTGCCTACGGTCCTTGTCAAAGCCCTTACCATTGGCATTCTTCATGAACTTCTTGAATTGCCTTGTAATGTAGGACTTCGTCTTAGAATCCTTATCATCTGAAGACTCATCAGTGTCACTGCTCTTGGCCTTCAAAGCCATGCTCTTACCTTTACTTGACTTGCCAATTCTTGTTAACCCTAGCTCGTAGGTCTGCAAGTTTCCAACTAGCTCAGTCAAAGGAATCTTGTCAATATCCTTTGATTCCTCTATTGCCGTGATCTTGACATGGAATCTCTCGGGTAGAGATTTAAGTACCTTTCTCATAATCTTAGGTTCATGGTTTCCCCTAGATTGAATGTTGAGTTCATTATGTCCTTAAGATTGGCATAGAACTCATCAAACGACTCATCCTCCTCCATCTTTATTTCTTCAAAGCTTGTAGTGAGCCTTTGAAGTTTTGAATCCTTGATAGCCTTTGTTCCCTCATAGATTGTCTGGAGGATGGTCCATGCTTCCTTAGCAGTTTCAGTGGAGGATATTTTCTTGAACTCCTTATTGGTAACCGCACTGAATAAAGCATTCAATGCCCTGCTGTTAAAGTTTACTGCCTTGATCTTGGCATTATCCCAATCGCCGGCGCTTCCTTTGGCTTAGTCCAGCCAATCTCTACAGCTTGCCACACCTTCTCATCTAAAGACTGTAAGAAAGCTCTCATGCGTACTTTCCAGTATGCATAGTTAGTGCCATCAAATAAATGAGGAATAATTAATGACTGTCCTCTATCCATGACAAACTGAGGTCAATGGAACAACACAGCAAAGATTAAACCTAGTCAGAGTGTACCTGCTCTGATACCATTTGATAGGCCAAAAACATATTGACCCCTTGTGATGAATTAATTGATTAATTAGCCAAGTTTAATTAATTAATCAAATTAACATGCAAACATGTGGTAGCACAAACAAATCACCAATTAAACTAATTATGCAGTAGAAAATAAATTGACACAGTGATTTGTTTACGAATGGGGAAAACCTACAAGGCAAAAACCCCACCGATTCCTGAAACTCCACTATTATCACAATAAGCGGTTACAAGTAAAGGAATCCCAGTATCTTATACCAACCTATAGTTGAACCCTTACCCCAATACCCAATTGGACTTGTTCTGTAGTAACACTTCCTCCTTTTGATGCACAGCTCCCAAGTACGTGACTAACCAATTGTGCAAATCCCAATACGCAACTTCAATCACCAACTAGAGAATTTTGTTGGCTGCAAAGTTCTTCAATTCATCTAGACGATGAAGATCAAAAAGATGCTTGGTTACAAAACCCTACGGTGTACATTCACAGCAACTTCTTCAAGAATGATGAACTAGGGCAAAACTTTGTCTCCGGTCACAATTTGCTTGAACAAACTTTTTCCAATGCTTGTGCAACTTGTGAACACTTTGACAGCCCTTAAAATAATCCTTTTATATGTCTAGGGTTAAGAGAAAAGAAAACCCAAAGACACATTTACGGATCCCAAGAAAATCATATCAGAATTCTGAAATTCTTAAACCTCGATAGCTAGCTCGACAGTTGTGATGGAAATTTAGACCCCTTAAACCAACCAGATTAACCTAGTTAATTAGCCAAGTGATTAACTTAGTCAATTTATGCAAATCTAGGTTAACACAAACACACAATCATATCAAGAATATATAAAACAGCAGAAAATAAATAACACAAGATATGATGACCCAGGAAACCACACGGTAAAAACCTAGGAAGGATTTGACCTAGTTATCCTCAAGGTAAACCTGAATCCACTATGCGAAAGAATCGAAGTTCATACAAAAGGACTTACAAGCTCCCCGCTTGACTTCCTAATGCTACCCACCAGTAGAAATTACTGACACGACCACGTGCAAGCTCCGAATCCACGGACTCCTTCTTTCTTGGATTCTCCAATCAGCTACAAGCTCCCCGCTTGTTTTTCTTTAAGCTCCAATGGCAGCAACCGAGTTGATCATCAAGATGTTGAAGTAATCTCTACCTTGAAAACCCTAAGTTTTGTGTAAAGGAAAGCTCCTCTAGATCTCACAAGAGATTTACACAACACAGAAAATATGAGCAACAATACAACTGAAGCAACTCTCAAAAACGTGGCTAGGGTTTTGCCTTATATACCTAGGGCAAAAACATAAAATCCTAAACGTTAAATGAGGTAGGGCTAAATTGGAAATTCTGCAGAAAAAATGATCTGGCTGACTTTCGATCTATCGAGTCTGTCCTTCGATCGATCGAGCCAGGCCGAAAGTCACAAAGACTTCTGCAGTCACTCGATTCCAACTTTACAATAATTAATCAACTTTGAGCAAGCCTAAACAAGACTAAACATATTGTTTTGATTATGGTTTGCCAACATTATACATTAGAGTTCTAAATACATTAAATCCTAAATCTTTAGAACCTAACAAACTCCCCCTTTGGCAATCCATGACAAAACACAAACTAAAAGCTCAAAGTGTACAAAGTAAAAGCCCTTTACAAAAAGTAATGCTCATAAAATAAAATTCAATCCTAACTACTATCCATTAGTTGCAAGTGTAGACAGCAGCTCAATCGAATCAACCTGTATATTCCTAAAACACTCAACAAACGCATAAACGCATGTGTGACAGAAAAACAGTAAATCAACAGATATGTAAACTAACTCTTGCCCTAAGTTAGATACACCAAAAAAAAATATTCTTGAAAGTTCACACAACACATAATAAAGACATATATCAATGAATAACTCACAATATAAATCAATAAGCAGTTAACACATGAATCAAGAATCATATATCAAAAATAATGTATCTTCCCTAACATGAATAGCCCAAAAATGATATCAAAAGAAAGTATACATGATGAAGCACCTAGATACAATCTAATATCTCAACTAGCTCCGTAAAAACAAAAGAAACTCCCCCTAACAACAAAATCTCCTCTACAAGTCTCTCAAAACTACTCCCCTTTTTTGTGACGGAATGCTAAAGGACAATCACATGTCATTAAAAGGAGGTGGTAAGGGTGAACGAAAATGTGCTAAGTCAGCTCTCAGAGCACATATCTCATCAAGCAAGTCCACCAAAATTTGACCATGAGCTGCCTGAATGGTCATGACAGTCTCCAAGGTACGACGTACATCAAAGTCATCCGACGGAGGTGGAGGAATAGTAACAGCAGCATCACCAACAAGATCATGAACATCCTTACCAGCAGGACCTATAGAAGAAGAAGGAGGGGGTACGGAACTAGAAGGCTCAGACCTAGGGTGTTTAAAGCCAGCTCGAAGATGAGCAGCCCTCTGTCTAAGAAAAGACGCACCTATGGGTCCAATAACATGAACAAGCTCAGAAGAAGGAAAATCATCTAAACCAAGATGAAGCAAAATCCTATGAATAAAGATAGGATGAACAAAAGCGTAAGATGTAGAAGAACTCCTATAAACTTCGTTCAAAGAACGAAGAAACAAGTGAGGAAAACTGATAGGAGCATCAGTAACAAGAGCATACAAAAATACACACCGCTCGAGAGGAATGGTGTGAAGATGAGAAATGGGCCATAAAGAATGACACGCTATCCTAAAGAAAAGATAGATCGTCTCAGGAAGCTCAGCAGAGGTGATTTGAGAATCAGAACCCCACTGGATAGAAGACCCAGTGATGTAAGACATGACATCACTCAACACAGGAGAGACATCATAAGGGTAAACAGGGTGACGTACCAAAGGTACCCCTAGAGCATCAGCCACTACTGTAGGAGTAATGACATACTCTACGCCTTGTATCCAACTCTTAACTAGAGTGTTGGAATCATAGACGCGAATAGAGATGTTCGAAAAGAACTCTCTAATCAAGGTAGCTGGAGGAGGAGGATCAGAAACATCCAACAAAGGTAACCAGCCCCTATGCTCAAAATTTGCCCTAATGGCAGGATCAACCTCATCTAAGATAATAGAACGCTCAGCCCAAATTTTTCTCTGAAGGTTCAGCTTCTCAAAAATCTCTTGTTTTTTCTCACTCGGAAACCTCTCACGATCAAAGGAAGGTGGAGGAGGAGAAGGAGAGGGAACAAACCTACAAGCATAGATCATGTTAATAACATGTCCCCACAAAAACCTATTGATCAATTTCACAAAATAGTGTTTGAAACATCAAAAATCCCAAATAGAAAAAGGTCTGAAAATAACCCCAAAAATCATGAAATAATGCATGAAAACTTGAAAAATAATGCAAAAGGAAGGGTATAAAGGTCTTACTAGCTTGAGGAGAGAGAAACCTTGCAAAAATTTTGGAAGAAAACGACAAAAAATTCGTTATGGAGCCTTGCCAAGTCAGAGAGAGAGAAGAAAAAGTTTGAAAGTGATTTAAACTATTCAAAGTCTGATTTTAAAAAACTTTTTCCACGATCTTCGATTGGTCAAAAATTACATTCGATCGATTGAATCAACCCGAGACTCATAAAGACATTTAAAGCTCATTTTCGATCGATCGAAAATTAGATTGGATCGATCAAAACAGGCAGAGGCTCACTAAATTTTGAGAAAATCACAAGTTTTGAAAAACAACAACCACTTTTTGAAAACAACTCCTCAAAGCATTAAAATTGAAGAAACAAAATGCATGAGTATGAGATGTAATGGAATGCTTTTTCAAAACCCAAATTTTCCAAAAACAAGTTTCAATCATTCTTCCATTGAAATTTGTCAAGCAACAAATATGTTGTGCATAATTCTCAAGATATTTTCAAACTTGGTTGGTCAGACCAAAAACACACACAAAAACATGTACAGTGTTTAACAAAGAGTAACTTGTGAAGTGTGTGCAACTAGCAAAAGCTTGAGAGACATGTGAGGTGATATGTGAATAGAAATCAAACACAAAGTCTACAAAATTCATCACATAGAATTTAAAAGAGACTATCTCCAAAAGAGTTACATCCTATAACTCTCACATCTCCTAGAACAAAAGCTTGCAATCATGTGAGTTTCTTGTATTTTTGCCTCTCAATTATGTGAATTGGCATCAAGCCTAATAGTACAAACCATTTTTAATTAAGTGAATTAGCATCAAGCCTAATAGTACACACCAATTTTAATTATGAAAATTAACCGAGACTACACCTTATGTTCTTTTTGTGCATGTGCTACACTTTCTCGAGCACAAAATCTTATGATATGCACTAAGGTGTTCATGATTGGCAAGTGAACAGTGGTGAGATGGTTATTTATGCCTTTCTCAAAAGGATCAAGTTCGTCAGTCAAATAACATGTGACTTCAAGATTAAGACAAAGTGATAAACACCATAAACATCTTTCCCACACAACATGCACTACAACGCTTTAACTAGTAAAGTACAATGAATAAGCTCATCAAAGTTAAACAAGGTACACAAGATATGAAATGTGTAAATAGATTGACCAACCTTGTTTTCAAAAACCAAGAAAAATAATGTCAAACATAGTTTTGCTTCCTCTTCACCTTTTTTTTTTTTTTAATTTTTTTTTTATTTTAAAGAGAAAACAAATAAATCCTAGAATGAAATGCATGAATGTAATGCAATGCAAGTCCTAGAACAAAAAAAAACACAAAAACCAAAGAACAATGGTCACAGATGAATAAAGCAATGAAGCACAAGGATCATGTCAGAAAGACTCAGTTAGGTCGAGTCTTTTGCATCCAAAACCTTTTAGATGCACCACGAGCATTGGAGTTCTTATTCACATTCGAGTGATTCCCAATTCTAGGATTGGAATAAAGGTTTAACGCCTTTACCAATTCACCAATTAGTGCTATACGATCTTGTGCTTGAGGCACAGGCACTTTTGGTTTGTTTGCTCTCTTAGCAGCTTGCAGCTTGTAACAATTAGGACGAATGTGTCCAAACTTTCCACAATAATGACAAACCCAAACAGGTTTACCATGCATCTTGTCCTTAGATTAGGTAGATTCCTTAGGTTTAGATTCTCTCAAATCAACCCTAATCTTTTTAGGTGGTGAAACTTCTACAGATTTGACAACCTCACTCACAGGGGGTTTAACAGTTTCACTCACAACCTCACTCACAGAAGGTTCAGAAGAAGATAAAGAACAAAGATAGTGGAATGGGGTGCAGACACAGACATGCTCTCAACAAAACCTAAACCAGATTTGTTAGAAGGATACTTTTGAACACTCAACATTTGATCAAGTTTAGAACTAGCAGATCTAGCAACAGATAAATTAAGTTCTAATTTCTTCACTTTATCAATCAACATCATATTCTCAGTTTTCACATTGTTCAAAAGATCATTAGCATCAAACAATTTAACAAGCAAATTTTTCTTATCAAGCTCAAGAGATTCAATTTTCTTCAGGCCAAGTTCAACATTCATAGCATCCTTTGCAGCAACTTTGCAAAGTTTATTATAGGCCTCTTCAAGATCTGCATCTTTAGAGAGTTCCCCATCAGAAGGGTTCACCTCAGCAGATATGCTTTCATTGACTACAGCAGTAGCAGTGAAAGCAATGAAGTTTCCATCCTCATCACATCCAAACTCATCATCAGAAACCTCATTATCACTAAGGGTTACAGCCATAGCTTTGCCCTTAGACCTCAAGAATGTAGGACATTCAGATTTAACATGACCATACCCTTGACAGCCAAAACATTGAGAACCCAAAGAATTGTTGGAAGATTGACTTATTCTTTCTCTAGGTTTTTCAGTGTTGCTAACCTTAATGGGATCATTCTTCCTAAAATTTCTAGGTTCAGCAGTGTTTGTATTCCTTGCCCTTCTATTTGTATTCCTAAGAAAGTTTCTAAAATTTTTGGCAAGGTAAGCTATCGCTGTAGCAGAGATCTCATCATCAAATCCACCAGCATCAACATCATCAACAAACTTAAGAGCCATTGATTTCAATTTGTTAATTTTAGGTAGGTCTAACTCATAGGACTGAAGAGATCCTACAAGTTCATCCACAGGGATGGAGTCCACATCCTTGCTCTAAGTAATGGCAGTCACTTTGGGTCTAAAGTCTTTAGTTAAAGATCTAAGAATCTTCCTAACAATTTTAGGTTGATCATAGACTTCACCCAAATTAAAAGCAGGATTAACAATGTCATTCAGTTTGGCATAAAATTCATCAAAGGATTCATCATCAGACATCCTAATGCTTTCAAACCTAGAAGTTAATTGCTGCAACTTATTTATTTTGATAGCCTTTGTGCCTTCATGCATAATTTGGAGGATTTTCCAAGCAGTATGAGCAATCTCAACATTTGAGATTCTCTTAAATTCCTCCATAGAAACAGCATTAAAGATGGCATTCATAGCTTTGCTATTAAATGCAGCTGCTTCTCTTTGAGAAGTTTGCCTCTCACTCACAGGAGTAGTGGGCTTCTCCCATCCGTACTCAACGGAATTCCAAACTCTCTCATCAATAGATTTCAGGAATGCTTTCATTCTTACTTTCCAATAGGCATAGTTATTCCCATCAAAGTGAGGAGGAACAACAAGAAAGTGTCCGTGCTCCATGACAACAGGGGTCAAGGATCAGCTCAAAGATCAAAGGATCTACAACAAAAAGAGCTACCCGCTCTGATACCACTTGATGGAAATTTAGACCCCTTAAACCAACCAGATTAACCTAATTAATTAGCCAAGTGATTAACTTAGTCAATTTATGCAAATCTAGGTTAACACAAACACACAATTATATCAAGAATATATAAAGCAACGGAAAATAAATAACACAAGATATGATGACCTAGGAAACCACACGGTAAAAACCTGGGGGGGATTTGACCTAGCTATCCTCAAGGTAAACCTAAATCTACTATGCGAAAGAATCGAAGTTCATACAAAAGGACTTACAAGCTCCCCACTTGACTTCCTAATGCTACCCACCAGTAGAACTTACTGACATGACCACGTGCAAGCTCCGAATCCACGGACTCCTTCTTTCTTGGATTCTCCAATCAGCTACAAGCTCCCCGCTTGTTTTTCTTTAAGCTCCAATGGCAACAACCGAGTTGATCATCAAGATGTTGAAGTAATCTCTATCTTGAAAACCCTAAATTTTGTGTAAAAGAAAGCTCCTCTAGATCTCACAAGAGATTTACACAAAACAGAAAATATGAGCAACAATTCAACTGAAGCAACTCTCAAAAACGTGGCTAAGGTTTTGCCTTATATACCTAGGACAAAAACATAAAACCCTAAACGTTTAATGAGGTAGGGCTAAGTTGGAAATTCTACAAAAAAAATGATCTGGCCGACTTTCGATCGATCAAGTCTGTCCTTCGATCGATCGAGTCAGGTCGAAAGTCACATAGACTTCTACAACCACTCGATTCCAACTTTACAATAATTAATCAACTTTGAGCAAGCCTAAACAAGACTAAACATATTGTTTTGATCATGGTTTGCCAACATTACACATTAGAGTTCTAAATACATTAAATCCTAAATTTTTAGAACCTAACAAGTTGCATCTATCAAGCTTAAGAAAGCTGTTTCAGCTCCGTATGCTTTACACCTGCTCGCACTTTTCAGCTTGTTTCTTGGACAGACTTGATTGGCTTTAACACTTGATCTTGAAACCTTATTTCTTGAAGTATTAAAAACACCTAGATCTACCCAATTACAAGTAAAGTGCGTTTTGTCAAAGGATTAGCCAATTACACAAAAGAGTGACATATGTTCTTAACAAGTGAACCACATATGGCCTAACACATTCCTAAATCCAAGATTGTGAGAAAGGTGCTTAGATCTCTACCCAAGAGATTTCATGACAAGATCACCGCGATTGAGGAATCAAAGGATATTGAAAAAATTCCTTTGACGTAGTTGGTTGGCAATCTGCAGACTTATGAGTTGGGTTTGACAAGGATCGAGAAATCGAGCAAGAGCAAGAGCATGGCATTGAAGGCCAAAAACAGTGATACTAATGAGTCTTCAGATGATAAGAATTCTAAAATGAAGTCCTACTTTACAAGGCAATTCAAGAAGTTCATGAAGAATGCCAATGGGAAGGGCTTCGACAAGGATCGTAGGCAATCCAGTTCCTCACAGTTCAAGAGCCAAGATAAAGGGAAAAAGGATGCTAGGGATGGCAGTCAGTATACTGTTCCCTCAAGACCAAAGTGCTTTGGGTGTCAAGGTTTCGGTCATATGAAATAAGAGTGCCCTACTTATCTCAAGACCATTAGAAAAAGCAAGGATCTTACTGCTACCTTGAGCGATACTGAGCCTGAGGATGACTCCGATAATGAGGATAATGGAATCCTAAATGCCTTCACTGCCACCGTAAATCCAACTGAAGGGATTGTTGAAGATACAGATGAAGAAGAGGACTTGGTGGAGTCTGAATTTGAGAAGATAGATGAACAAGATGACTTCCACACAGTCTAAGCAAAGTTATACAAGGTCTCAGAAAATCATGAGAAGTTGTATAGGTTGGCCACCAAGAAGCTTAGTGATGTGGAGCTTGAGTGAAAAGAAATCTCCACAAAGTATGATGAAGCCAATCAAACTATTGGAGAACCGAGATTTGAGAATAATTTATTGGCTGAAAAGACCAAGAAGCTTAAGGCAAAACTATTCCAAGTCAGATCTCAGTTGGAAAGGACTTCGAGTGCAAAGCTCGATGAGATGCTCAGTCTTCAGAAATCTGCATCCGATCAAACCGGTTTAGGGTATGATTTCTCTTCTCCTAATATTGCTACTTCTAGTAATACTGTTTTTGTTTCTCCTGCTAATAATGTTGAATATGAGAACACTGATGGCAAAACTGTTTTAGCTAGTGAGAACATAAACAAGAGTAAATTTATCTTAGGAGCACCCCCCAAGCTTGATAAGAAAGAGATTAAGGGTCCGTTTGGATATAGCTTATTTTGCTGAAAACTTAAAACATTGTAACAAAATAATTTTTAAATATGTGAATAGTGCCATGAAACCCATTTTTAATGAAAAAGTTACTGAAAAGTAAGGTTTTGGGGTCCTGTGAACAGTGCATAAGACCCACTGACAGTGCCATTTCAAACTAATGTGTGGACGTTCAAGTGCTAGTGAGTCTCGTGCACAGTGCACGAGACCCACTGGTAGGTCTATGTCCCACGTGAAACCAACTTCTGGTATAAAAAAATAAAAAAATAAATAAATAAAAAAAAAGGAAACATGAAAATGCAAAACGCAAAATGCAGACGTGAAAACGTTAAATCCAAACGCATACTAAGAACCCTAGAGCTAAGAAGGGAAAAAATCAAAAGCCTAAACAAAAAAAGCAGCATCTCCGTCATCACTATGGCGCAGCTGGACATACTCAACCTAATTGCTATAAGTGGTTAGCCACTCAACAGAGCAACAACATGATCATGTTGGGAAACTAGAATCAGTTTCCATCCTCCTTTGCTCCTCTTGGAGATCTTCTCAAAGCCCTTATGTTCCTTTTGAACTTGAACGGTTTTAATTCTTCCCCCTCACCGCCAGATCAAGGGTTTGCCAAACGAAAAGCTTCTTCCAAGGTGTGGAAAGAAAAAGCCTCCAAGTGATTCTGTCACTTTTTCTCTCTCTCCCTTTCTTGTTTTTAATTTTGCATTACTTGTGTGTTTTGTTTTCTAGTTTTGAGTCAGTCTAGTGTTATGCATTGCCTTGTTTAACATGTTTTTGTTTGTTTTCTTTTTAGTTATGTTTTATTTTGTTTTTCATATAAAAATAAAATAAAAATTGAAAAATCAAAAAAATACAAAAACAGTGTGTGTTTGTGTACATTGGTACTTGTGTATCTTGGATGGCCATTGAAATAAAGTTTTCTAAACTTTGTATCTTTTGTAGCTTAGATGAGCATATCTGTGCACAACTAAGCAAGTGAGTTTTGTGGCTCGTGTTTGTGATGAGTAAGATTAAGTAATCTCTTGTACTTAACACTTGTATCACTCTTTTTAATGGGAAGGACTAGAAAATCCTAGGAAAAAAGCATAAATAACCATCTCACCACAGTTGCCCACCAATCATGAAATGACATTTGTATGCTTCGGCATAGCAAAAGTGGAATGTCAAATGCTTAACATCATTGGTTATTTCTTTGCTATCTCTTATATACCCATGCATGATTTGCTTAAAAGAAAAATAAAAAGCAAAAAGAATCAAAATGCTTTATATATGATTGCAAGCATGTCTTCTAGGAGATGTAGGAGTTATAGGATATACCTCGAAGGTGATAGTCCTCATCAAATAGTTGTGATTGTATGTGAGTTAAAGTGATTTTCTCATATCTCAAATCGTCATAACATGTAGACACTTATACAATATTGCGATGTTTTTTACACACAACATGCAAAATTCTTTACTACTTTTGATACATGTGCAGGTACAATATGATTTGGCCATCACAAGGAATACAAGTGTTAATGTATGCTCACTAAACTATCTTAACTTATTTTTGAAATATAGAATTGGTTAGACTTATTTAGTGTGTGTGTGAGTTTTGGATCTATGTGCTTAACATTTTCTGTGTTGAGAGACGTTTTTTAGAGCTTAAAATGTTGTTTGGATCTTTATTTGAATAGCATGCTTGATTGGATTCATATCTGTGTTTTTCTCTTCTTTAAAAAACTGTTTTTAAGCAATCTTGATAGCTCTCGACAGCTAGGCTATATATCGAGACCTTTCAGCTGGTTTTTATCGCATTCTCAATAACTCTCTATAGCTAGTTCGATCCATCGAGAAACTTTTTGTCCTCTCGATAGCTTCTCGATTGCTACCTCGATCCATCTAGCTTCATTGTTGAGGAAACCTCTAGACAGCTCCTCAATAGCTAAAAGGCGCGTTTTAAATCTCGATAGCTCTCGATCGATCAAGGTTTATGATTTTTCTATATCTAGGCACCTTGTGATTTCTCACTCACTTCTTTCGATCTCTCTCGATTGATTTGTGTCTTTTCACCTCCCAAACACCTCTCACTCACTCCAAACTTCATTCCCAAGAGTTCTTCGACCTTAATTTTGTTCTTCTTCACTAGTAAGGTCCTTAATCCCTCTCTTCATCATGCATTTCATATTTTGTGACCTAACTTTTGGGGTTTTTGGAAAGTTTTGAGATTTTTTCAAAACCAATGAAGTTTTTGCTATATTTTTAGGATGGGCTCTGTATATTTGATCCTAAATGATCATGCATTTCATCACATTTGCATTATAACAATGTTTCATGCATTTTAGATGTGTGTTTACTTTGTTGCTATGTAATGTGCTGGTAGGTTTGGATTGGGCTGAGCCTATATGTACTTAAATTTGCATGTCACATGTTCATGCATTTTCATGTATACGTACCTTCAAGTTTCTATATTTGTTATATTGTATCTTGTTAGTGCTTTTCTGATTATCTCTCTCTCTCCCTCTCTCTCCTTCTTATGTTAGTTGCGTTATGGCACTTAAACGTAAATTCACTCCATCCCGAAACCCTCTTCATTCCGAGGCATCTTCTTCTTCTTCTCCTTTTGACCCCACTCCACCTCACGTACGGTTCCATGATGAAAAGGCTAAATCGAACTTCTTGGAGAACTTTTCCCAACGAGGCATTCATTCAGAACGCCAAGTCGTTCTGTCAGATTTTTCTGACACTAACCTACCCAATGTCATCTACAGTATGGGTTAGGAGTCACTATGTGGCGCCCCAGTCACGTGCCCTTCCATGACCATACAAGAGTTCTACTCTAATATGCACAGATTTGATTACTCTATACCCCAGTTTGTCACTCGCGTTTGGGGTATACATATGGTAGTTACTCCGGATATTGTATCCGAGGTACTACACATTCATAGAGTAGTGTATCCTGACTACCCTGGCTGTGAGCGTCTGCGAACAACGTCCAAAGATGAACTCTTGTCTCTATTTATAAGACACCTTCTTTTTGGGGTGACTGTCAAAACACCTCTTGCTCAGCCTTTGCTAAAGGTCGGAGAATCCTAAACATGGTGATGACATTCGTTCTCCATCCATTGTTTCACTATAACACTATCACAGAGCCTTGTGCTTGGTTTTTGTTATCCCTCATTAAGGATCTTTCTATTGACTTCCCTTCTCACTTTATACTCTCCCTTATAAATGTCTATAAAGATATGGCGACCTGTGATAAGCTCATTTTTCCTTCGGCTATCATGTGGCTCCTTCGCCATTTTTATATCTCCTATCCTGAGTCTCTCCACTTTACGTTCATGTATGCCATTGACATCGCTACCTTTAAGCAGAGTGTTGCGCAGCTTTGCTCGAGGCAAACTCAGACCGAGACGGCCGCTCCTCCAACTTCTACCGCTCCATCCACCTCCGCTCCTTCGTCTTTAGTGGGTGGAGTGACACTTAAGGCCATCATGGCATAGCTTATGCATATGGATGCTCACCTTGACACTCTCAGTGATGAGTTGTGTCAAGTGAACACCCGTGTTGGTTGTGTCACACGACAACAAGCTGTCATGGGTGGTTTCACGGTTGCTTCTTCTCCATCTCCACCGGCGTCCGAGGATGAGAGTGATGATGGCACCAGCAGTGATGATGCTAATAAGGATGATGATGCTAGCTCGCCTAGTGATGATGAGATGTCTACTTGATATACTTGCCATTTGTCACTCGTGACAAAAAGGGAGAGTAGTTTTGAGATGAGAGTAGTTGTACTCATAGGGGAAGGGTTAGTATAGGAGATAAGGGGAGTGTTTATGAGGGATGTAGTGAGGATTTTTGTATCTTTTCTTTTCTTTCTATTTTAGATACATTATTCTTGTACATTGGTCTTGTGACCATTTAACATACATTGCACTTATATTTGGTTTATATATATTTTGATGTATGTTCTTTCACCTATCTTTCTATGTGTTGTTTCTTTTCTATCTTTATACACATTTTTCTTAATTAATGTATGCAATCTTATATTTCTTTTTCACACTAAGATGCCGTGATGAGTTTTGTTTAAAGTGTTTCAGAAATACAGGTTGTCAAAGTCTACTTGCCATAAACTCTCTTCTTGCAAAGTTTTTCAAGAGTTTGTGTTAGGATAGATTTTACTGTATTCAACAAGTGAATATGAGTTGAGTGATTTATGACTTCTCTCATATGTTCATTTGTTTGTTGTGGTTTTGTCACGGATTGCCAAAGGGAGAGATTGTTAGGACATATGTGATTCAATGTTAGGAACATATGTCTATATTTTATGTAATTGGCTAATCCTTTGACAAAACACACTTTACTTGCAATTGGGTAGATCTAGGATGTGTTTAATGCTTCAAGAAACAAGGTTTCAAGTGAAAGTCTATCCAAAAATCAAGTAAGAAAGTGCTGGATTTTAAAGCTTGATAGCTAGCTCGAAAGCTAGCATCTATCAAGGTTTAAAAGTTGTTTCAGCCCGTGGCTCGACAGCTAGCTCAATAGATGGCTATCTATCGAGGTTTATGAAACTCAATTTTTCAAAACTGTTTATCATCCAATTTGTGGGTATATGTTTGGATTTTATTTTCTAACAACCCTAAACATATATAAGGATTATTTTGAGGGCCGTCAAAAGTTGCACAGTTGCACAAGTGTAGAGCAAAGTTTTGCTCATGCAAATTGTGACCGGAGACAGAATTTGCCCTAGTTCATCTTTCTTTTGAAGAAGCTGCTGTGTTTGTACACCGTAGGGTTTTGTGACCAAAGAGCTTCTTGATCTTCATCTTGTGATGAATTGAAGAACTTTGCAGCCAACATCTTTCTCAAGTTAGTGATTAAGTCGCGTACTGGGATCCGCACATCTATTGGTTAGTCACGTACTGGGAGTCGTGCATTGAAAAGGAGAGATTATCACTACAAAACAAGTCCAATTGGGTATTGGGGTAAAGGTTCAACTGTAGGTTGGTATAAGGTGTTGGAATTCCTTTACTTGTAACCACTTGTTTTGATAATAGTGGATTCTCGGGAATGGTAACCTTAAAATCACCCGATGGAGTTTTTGCCGTGTAGCTTTTCCCCATTCGTAAACAAATCACCGTGTCAATTTATTTTCTGCTACATTTAATTTAATTGGTGATTTGTTTGTGCTGCCACGCATATTGTATGGTAATCTAATTAATTAATCAACTTGGCTAATTAATTGGTTAATTTATCACAAGGGGCCAATACATTCTTGGCCTATCATTCTGCAAGAAGAACCTTGAGATTGTTCATTTCTTCTTCATTTAGGGTTAAGACAATTTTAATTAAACATGGATTCTCATTATTGCCCAAATTAAGAGTTTCAAAAGTTGGTTCCATAGTTTCAATTTTCTTTTCCAATTGTTTATTAATTTCATTTTCAAATTCATTTGAATCATTTAAGTGCAGAATTTCAATATTATGGGACACATCAAAATAAGCCAAATAAGAATTCATCTAATTGAAAATATTGAAAAGTACATTGGGACTTGCATTAAAAAATTTCTTTTGCCCACTCTTAAAAAACCCAACCCAAGTCCAATTATTAAGTTGCCCTACAGAGCGCATGATGAATTCTATCTTCTTTCTTCTTCAAGGCTTGTTACTCTTCCTATCATCCCCCTCACCAAAAAAAGTCTTCAACTCAGCGGACCAGTCCTCGTCCTTCAAAGGTTCACATATGCGCACAACTTTGGTTATGTTAAATAGAACCTCACCTTATTAGGGAAATATCTTTCTGTCTCATCAAAGAACTAGTCACCGTCATCTTCGCTCCTATAGCTAATCACTCCATCATCTCCTTCCTCTTTCTCTTGAGTCAGCACAAGGTGTTGATTGTTGTCAGAAGAAGGATCCATCTTGCGCTCAAGCATGAAATGAGCTAGGGTGACTTAAGTTACCCATACCATCAAGGTCCATTCCGGCTAGTCATAATCTTCCCAAGATCCTACATCTCCCGACTCAGAGAAGTCATTGACATGGGCCCTCTTGAAAGTCCAAGGTCTGGGAACGCTCTTTAATTGCGACATAAAGTTGGGTAGAAGCAAGCGGACCTTACCTTCTGTCATCATTCGATCGATGTCCTCTTGAGTCAGCTCGCTTTATCCATGATCAGCTTTATCTTGTTCTTCCTTGAGATCATCTTCTTCTATCTTGGAGAGATGACTTATTATCTTCTCAAGGACTTTTCCTTGTGCCTCCACATGCTCGAGTAGCTTTTGCAAGAGGGCTTTTTCACATAAAGCATTCATCCTTCCTTAAAATGTCTCACCTTCCATCCTGCTTTTGGACTTTGGATTGTAAGGGGACTTAATTTTGATCTTGGTGGTGCAGTGGGGCCTGAAAAGAAGTACCCTTTTCATTAATTCCATGTCCCATTTAAAAGGTTCTTTTTTGTTTTTAGATGTACTTAGAAAATCTTTAAGTCCATTTTAATGAAGACCCAATTACAAAGTAGTTCCCTTTCCTCTCATGGACCTTGCCCCTTATTCCATTGGGCTTTGGACCATTTACAATAATGCTCTTATGGGCTTTCATTAGAATGTACTTGGAGATTTTCAACCCATTGTCTCAAATGTAGGCCTACAATGTACTCATCACCTTTGGGCTTTGCCTTTTTCATTTCATTATCATCATTCATTTTTTTGAAGTAGCTTTTTAGCTAGAATATGTTGCAGCCTTCCTCTAAAGGTCCATGAAGTTCTCATCATTTTAGGCCTAGGCATACAACAAAGAGGCCCAAGATTAAGGAAGTTCATAATTGACTTTGTAGGATTTTGAATGCTAAGTCCATAGCAAACTTGTTATCTTGGGCCCAAAGTCCTCCCTTTCAAAAGGGCTTTTTAGATTTAGCTTACAATAGCAATTAGGCTATGGACTTATGAACCTTTCAAGTAAGACCTTTGGATTTAGGGACAAGCCTCTTACAAGTGAGAACTTTTTTCTTTTGTCCCGTTTGTCTTAGGGTATGCCATAACTTTAGGGTCATCCTTCCAATTTTATGTCTTTTATGTCCTTTAGAATTAAGTAATCACGAGATATATGGTTGAACAAACAAGAGATATATAAAGGGTATCTCCTCTTCTTGATTGGATCTAGGATCTCTCTAAGTGTGGGTAGGCCTCCCTAAGGCTAAAGCTATAGATAAATAGGTCACTCAATATTAGGTGGGCCATGATTCCAACTTAGGGCCTAAGTGGACATTTGTGGATTGGTGGCAAACCGTTAACGTACTCAACTTAGGCAATGGCACACATTGTGAGTTGGTGGGATGAACTTCGAAAGACGTAGGCCCGAATGGAACCTTCCATCTTCCCACTCATCACCAACTGAGGTAAAAGGCACAAAACGAATCAAGTGATTTGTGTGTGCAAATAAGTATTGAATAAGCCTTTATTAAGGTTAAGACATAGGACACATAGGAATTAAACTCATTATCCCCAGTGGAGTTGCCACTGTGGACACAACGAGGAGTCGCCACCTAGTTTTTGCAATATTCTAGGAACATATATATAGCATCCTCTTGAGGAAGGACCTTTTGATCTTACTACCAGAGATATGGGTTCAAAGTTAAGGTATGGTCTTGGGAAGGTGTTAGGCATCCAAAACCACCCAACCCTAAGGTTGGCTTCCCTTCATTGTGTCTTATGTCTTAACCCTATTAAAGGCATACTCAATATTGTATCTATACTCACACATACACTAGCATACATCTAATCACTCAACATGGCATCAATCATCCCTATCCATACATCTATCATGGCAACCTAACATTCATCTAGCATGACACATCATCGCATCCCAAACCCTAGCATACATCTAATCATGCTTCATCACATCATATCCTAACATACATCTTGCATAGCATCATATATCCAAGCATAAACCCTAGCTAGCATGACAAAACATGTCAACTCACAAATCCTAGCATTCATCTAGCATCATATCCATCCAAGACAACAAGCATACATATAACATGACAACATCAAAGAATCATATTAAAGGTATCAAGAACATGTTATCCAACCAATCATCAAAGCAAAATCATATTCAAATATGCATGCTCATGTGAATGTATGACTTAACTCACTTACCTTGCAGCAACTCAGCACCTATGGCATTATGCATGGACATGTGAATGAATGGCATGATATTAAAATAAAGAAACTTTAAGAGAAGGCCCAAATCGAGCATACCATAACAAACAAACATGTGAATAGAGAAGCATAAAGCTTAAAAGCATACAAGAAGATTAAAACAGAAGCATATGATGTGAAATAAAATAAGGAACAGAAAGCAAAAAACTTGAATTAAGGTTTCTAGGCACGAGTATGCATATGCATACATATGCGTACGCATACTTCGAACCTGCGTATGCATGTAAGAAGCATATGCACACAAGCACACCCTAAACCTTAACCCAAAAACAGAAACACAAAAAAACACTTGAAAGCTTAAATCTAGCAACCTAACATGCTTTTAAGACATATAAACATAAAAACCTAGACTAAACAAACATATTAAAGTATAAAACAAGTAAAGAAACAAAACAAAAAATAGAATTGGAAGCAGAAAATAAAAGAAAAGGCTTGAAATGAATACCTTAAAGCAAAAACTCCTAGGCTTGATTTTTTACCGTTCCCCTCAGTCAAATCTATCACAAATCAATAAATGTGTGATTAGTAATCTTAAAATTCAAAGATCAAGGCCAGAAAAGGCCCTAATCAAATAAAATTGACTTGAGGATATTTTGTGAAAAACTCCCTCTTTGATTCACTATTTCTAGTGAATCTTAGTGTTTTCTCGTGGGATTTTCGTGTGTTTTTTCAAAAGGTACCATGTATAGCTATTTATATTGTGAAAATGGGGGTTTGGAATGGCTCCCAGATGATGTGGGATTCTTTCTAAACCTCAACATTAATGCAGAAAACTTGCCTTTCTTATGCTTATGAAACCCTACCTGCGTGGGCAGGCTCATGCCTGCGTATGTAGGCTTCTAGGCTGTGTACGTAGGTTCATGCCTGCATACGCAGGCCTAGGGTTTTTTTTTTGCCTTTATTTTCCAAAAATATTTTTTTAGCTCATTAAAAAGTTATATTTTCCATTTTAACATCTCTCAAGTCAATTTGTAATCTGATTGGGCCTTAAA
Source organism: Quercus gilva (assembly GCA_023621385.1). Lineage (NCBI taxonomy): Eukaryota > Viridiplantae > Streptophyta > Magnoliopsida > Fagales > Fagaceae > Quercus > Quercus gilva. The sequence continues at coordinate 29,642,660 of CM042480.1, forward strand.
CCAACCTTAAGTCTTAGACTTTCAACATCATTGGGGAACGGAGGCCCAAGTCGTAAGGGGTACAAATCTACAACAAAAATATTCCCCACTTTTCTTTTTTGTCCTCTAAAGAACTGTCGGTTGGAAGTTATCTCTATATTAAACCAGTAATACTCCAAGAATGCATTGGCCATCTCTCTTTAGCTGGAATCTTTTCCAATCTCATATACCATGTGGCTGTAGGGTTGGTCAAGCTATCAAGGAAAATCTAGTAGAGCAAAGGATGATTGTCTCCATGGGGTGCCATCTTCCTACAGAACATGCGCAGATGGCACAAGGATCTCCAATGCCATCATACTTAACAAACTCAAGTGCTTGAACTTGGATGGCATAATGACTTGATGGAAATTGGTCAGGCTGTCCAAATCGACACTTCCTTAGGCACTAGAGCCCTCTATGAATCGGATTTTCTCAATTACAGTCTCCACATGACTTTTGACCTAACCATATCCAAACTCTGAGGTCTTAACCTTAGGGCGTTTTAATTCTTGGTCACCCCCTTGTAGGACGAATGGCTGTGTGGCTTGGCCTTGATGCAGATCTAGCGGCAGTAGAGCCTTATTTTCAAACTAAGGCGTAAAGCCCTCCGGAGAGGGACCAGGTGAATCTCGGCTCCCTTTGACAACCAACTTTTGCATCATATGCATCATTTCGACCATCTGCTCTTTTAAGAGAGAGATCTCATGAGTGTTTTCCTGAATAGGGGAAGGACTACCAGTAGACGTCCCTTTAGCATGAGACCTAGTGATGATAGGATCACAATGTGATGGTAACTTGGATTGTTTCCTTTGAGCAATCTTTTCTCTTTATAATCCTGGAAAGGAAAAGAATGGGATGGGAAAGAAATGGGGTGCATTTGAAAATTTGACAATGTGGAAACACAAAACAAACACGAAGTTAGTTTAGGTTCTTTCTTATTTAAAACGCAACTATCATTTTCGAAATATTGGCTTGGACCCTTAAGCGGGTTTTGGCATGGTGAGTTTCTATAGTGATGCGTAATTAATGCACAAGCTTGGCAAGTAACCGAAACTTTTCATATCATGCTTAAAATTGCAAGATCAACCCTTCTCTTTTGATTACATAGAAAACAATGTTTTTACAAAACTTTGGCTTTCTACAATGCCCCCAAAACATGAGCTATAGACAATGGCTCCAACAGTAGGCCTTTTACATTACAAGGAAATTCAAATTTACAATGAAGAGGCTTCATTCTGGATGATCTTGCCTTCTTGGAGAAGATCTTGAACTTTAGCGATGTCCTCCTTGGTGTGGAGTTCATGCTACTTGCCACAAATTTTATCTGTACACATTTACATGACGAAGCCATTAGTGTAAGCATGCTTGCCCTTGTAGGGTTGGAAACCCTTAGGGATTGGGTATGATCCAATGTGCAAGCAACGGGGTTGCTTTTCCCTAAAGGTTATTCACAGATGCTATGTAAACATGATGGATAGAACCTAGAGTAGAGTACAACTGTTTGACGCAAGCAAAAAGGGAAAACCTACAAATGGAAACTAGACATTTTTCCCTTGACTCATTTTGAAAGCAATCCTAAGAAGGATATCCTACCCTAAGCTTAGATGTTCACTCGGCTCTGGCTCTTCCTAGTCTTCACAGGTTTTGACTTAGTCTAGGCCAACTATATGAGACACAACTTAACTGGTAAGTTGGTCCTATTCTTAGTGGGGACTCATCATCTAGTCCTTCCCTTTATAAAAGTTGTGGTATAGTGCCGATCAAGGGGGCCTTTTCAGCATAATCCTGTCCACCAATGGACCCAAGAAAATCCTACAATTTAGCATCCAGTAACTATCTAAGATATACGCATCCAGCATTCGCCTTCAATGCTGAGTCCGGGTTCAACCCAATATAAGGGGTGATGTCATACATTTTGAAATGAAAGGGGAAAGATTTTCCAAGCACAACAGATATATGAATAGATAAAGGTGTAGCAGAAATCAAGTCTACTACCCTAGGTTTGCACATGTGAAGGAAAGCTATAAAGCAAGCTTAGGAAAGCAAGAAAACTTCACCCATACAAAAATACCTCAAAGCCAGTTTTTGGAAAACCATTTAAAAAAAAAAATTTTGAAAAACATTTTTGAGTTTTGAAAATAATTTACTAGGATATAGTAAAACCATTTTTCAAAAGGAAATCCTCGGAGGCTAATGCCAATTTCAATGTTTTTGAAAGACAATGTCCAAAGATTAAGATCTTATCAAAAGCTCTAAAGGCTAAACTCTCTAAATGTCCCCAATGGAGTCGCTAGTCTGTCGATGTCTCGCGGCAATTTGACCACCCATTGTGGCAACACTTGCGCAGGCACCTGTGGAATTGCGGGCCCGAGAGCTCCAATGCTGTGGAGAAGGGTTGTACCTCTGGCATATGACTAGAAAACGAATCAATTTTAATTGAGTTACCAAAGGTAAGTGAAGTTGCCACCAATCATTGGGTTTTTTTTCTTCTAATGTGTGATTAGTCACCTGACTCTATTAGATTTTATTACCAATCCTAGGTTAAGAAAAAAGTCGCTTTTCCTGATCTAATATGGATGGATAAAAAAATCTTGATTCTTGAGTTTGGAAGTCTTGTTACGTGTAGGGAAGGTGTTAGGCACCCCACAACGCCTGTCCAAGGACAGTCCTTTATTTTGGTAAAATCTTAATTTAAGGACATTGGAAATTAAAATCATGTTATTGGCATTAGCTTTTAGGACTTTAAACGAATTGTGATTTGAGGTTTAGTTTCGGAAAGGGTATGGTCTCAATCGATGCTTCCCTAGTGTGTTTGAAATCGGTGCCAAATTTCCTTGACGAAAATTAGATAGCATTTCGCTTTATTTTCGTGGCAAAAATCCGGCAGCGCTTCCCCTCAAGTGCATCATAGCATGCAAAATGCTATCCTCACCAAGCTTCTGCGAATATGACAATGGGGATGCCCTATTTTCACGGCAAAAATCCGGCAATGTTTCGTGTTTGGTGTGCTATGGCGCACCGGTAAGGTTTCATGCCTTTGTATGCGGCGTATACCAACATGCTTATGCTGGGATGAGCCAGAGCCCCTTAAAGCATCAAGCATATTAATGTGTGTCGCATACATGAGGAAACCAATTTCACTTGGTGACATGGATCGAGATGATCATACCGCGATAATAGTGCGTACAATATAGTGTGAGCATGCACCTACAGCAAATGCCTTGTGCACATTACCACACTACAAGGTCAAGAGCACTCATGGCTAGAGAGGGTCGCTCACATAGCCGCGAGAGTCCATCATACAAAGTGCACAATCAACCATATACAAGCATATATAGATATACATACATCATGCACAATGCTATCATATAGAGCGAGAAAGTAAATAGACATTGCCAATGTCCTAAGGGTATGGTCCAGTAAGGTATAGGAAAGGTAAAATAGACATTGCCCTACCCAAGGAATATGGCCCAAGCAAGGAGCAAGAAAGATAAAGGGTACATGGAGAAGGGAACCCTAATACAAGATTCTAGGGAAAAGGCTAGAAAAGAGGGAGAGAGAAAACCGCTCATGTAGGCTAGGCCTCCTAATCTACTAAACATTGCCCTTTTGTGGGCTTGCATTTTCTTGCTTGCATCCTTTCCCTTTTTGCTTGCGCCTAGGAGGTTGCACCCTTGCTCCAAGTGTCCTTGCTCCAAGTGTCCATGCTCCAAGAGTGTACATGCAATGACAAAGGAAACAAGCCAGCAGACAAGCAAAGAAACAACTAGAAGGAAAGCATGCTAAAAGACAAACTATCAAAGGGAGCCAAACAGGGGCAAACAAACAAGTTATCCAACAAAGGAGGTTGTCCTAGAAGGACAAATGTAGGTTTGAATCGAATGTCTATAGTTCCATGAGATTGGAGTATGGACGACACACAAACTCATACATGAACATGTAGGCAAGCGTGCAAAAATGCAAAGAAGCAAAGAAAGCCAAACAAGTGGCACAAAGTAAGTAAGGAAAGCATAACATCATCGCATAGAATGGAGAAAGGTGTGTATCAAGCACACCCACATCACGGAGATGTGTCTCATAAGCGGTCACATCCAAACAAGCCACAAGACAGACATATGCAACCATACAAACAAGTGGCCCCAAAGACTGACAAGCACAAGCCCACGGAGGGCAAAAAGCATGGCAAAGCCTAGATCTAGATAAGCAAATACGGATATAAAGCATAGAAGCAAGAAAGCATACACATGCATAAAGAAAATGATCCAAACCCTTTGATATAGGCCTAGGCGTATAGATGTAGGCCTAGACCACAAGATCTAGATCTACACCCTACCTAAAAGGCCAAAACATAAGAAAAATACATAACAAGAGATAAAAATAAAATTAAAAATTAAAAATTAAAAAAAAAAAAAAAAAAAAAAAGGCTTTAGAAGCACATGGCATAGCAACCAACTGTTGGAAAATCTAGTTTTGCATCTCATACAAAACACACAGTGGAAGCAACAAACACGGATCTACTTCATTCATGAGAGATAACATGTAACCTTGAATTCTATAACAAAGAATAGAAAGCGTACCTTGATGCAGTGAAATTCAAAACCAAGACTTGAGAATACCTTTAATCTTCATCTCAATTCCACATGGTGTCCAAGAAGGGTGGTCTCTCAATCAGTCTTTATGTACATTGATTCTCAAAGAAAAATCATTCTTCTTCTCATTGTAGAGAAAAACAGTTTTCTTTTCTTTTCATCATACGTACATCCTAACTACCTTGGTAGTTACTTTATTTAATAACTCTTATTAAATAAAAACTGATTATCTAATTGGGTTAACCTTTTGGGCCTACTCAATTGGGTTTTAGTTTGTGGCTTGAGATGGGACCAAAGGGAACAATAAAACTCTAGGTCCAATGGGCCTTGGGCTTTTCTGTCAACTTTTGACAAGTCCAAAGTTACTATTAATTATATTTTATACCACTATATGAATATAATTACACTTTAGCCTTATTTATAAATTATATCCCAAGACTTTAATGATATCATTTGACCCCTCCATGAAATATCCATAGTGAACAAAGTCATAAAGAACTGTCACTTTGTAAACAACTATTTTATTCTTGAGTACCGGGTTTAATCTCTTAGTCATTCACATTTATTGAAATCCAATTTCAATAAATATAAGTTTTAGTAACTCCTTACTAAAGTGAGCGCCCTGAATAACCAGTTGCCATTAAACTTATCTTAAGGGGATATTTCATGTCTCTATAAAAAGAGATTATGGATTCTATCTTGAGAATATGTGTTCCCTCAACACTACATGTGGTTACTCAACATACTGAGGTTTTGACTGTGAATATTAGATCTCACTCCTGATATATCAAACTAATCTACATTTCATGATCGGGTTCACTATTCTCTCGGGATTAAGAGTCAATGAAATTAGAAGTCGTGAGATTAATTATTTAGGTGACAAATGTTGATTGAATAATTAATCTCACAGTGGTCCAATTCAATATGTCTTAACTCTTAAGACACATTAACACATCAACTAGAAGTCTCCACTTCTATGATCAAGACAAATCATCTTAGTTGATGTGTTATAGTCTTCGCAAATGAAACACCCAATTTCATCACCGACTACGAACTACATTTTGAGTTTACAAGGAACTTGTGATTTATATCTTCTATGACTAAATCACATACAATGCATCTCAAGGATTATGATAATGTCACATTAGTTCATTTATAAATAGTCTCATATAATTAAACAATTTAATTATTTATGACATGCCAATAAATTGGATTTTAGGGCATAAACCCCAACACCAACATGTAGATCTAGACACATGAATATGGCACAAAGCACACTAAGATATAGATCTAAGCATAAGCATGCTAAAAGGCAACTAGGCACATGGATCTAAGCACAAATACAAAATTTAGGCATATCCTAACCCAAGAAGGCTATGCCAACATCATCAAAGTAGTAAATCATGGCAAAAAGTAAGGAGACATACTGGGAAAGTTATAAAACATGCTAGGAAGCAAGATAAAGCAAAGATATACTATGTAAAGCAATAAAACATGTTATGAAGAAAGATAAAGAAAAGGGTGTAGATTGTAGCTAAAGAGCTACATCTACACCCTTAAAACCTCAAATCTATGGTCTTAAGACCAAGGAGAGGAAAAAGAGTGCGAGAACACTGCTTCTTGATTGTTGAGAAAAGAGAGGAATTAAAGGTATTTTGATGTGTTTAGGAGAAAATTTAGGGAGGAAAAGAGGCAGAATCTACCCAGAACATGCTCCAAAACTGCCAAGGACGTTTTTTGTTTATCTGAGGGATGGGGGAGTCTAGAGGTCTTTATAGCAAAAAAGAGACTTATCAGCTCTAATGGCCACTTAGTGGCCACCAGCTTAGCTTCGGCCGCCACTAAGGGAGGCCTTTTTGAAGGCCTTCCTAGCCTTGGATTGGGTTGATCTTGGTGTCCCTATAAATTTCTAGATATGTAGTTTCTAGAACATTAAAGAAATAGAAATTTTGATGGTCGGAGCAAAAGTTATGGCCTCGAGAAGCAAGCTAACGCGCTTTGCATGGTTTCCAGTATATCTCAATCATTTTAACTCTAATTTTGACCCATGAATATTCGTTGGAAAAATAATTCAATAATATTCGTAATAACATTGGTCCCAACCTGTTCTGATGGTCAAATCAAAATTAGGATTTTTGGAGCCCTAAGAGTCAACCTCAACTCAAACTTGGTCAAAGTTGACGAAAATCACCGAGTAGCTCGGGTTTGATGTAGAAACATGAAAAATGTTGTTTTGAAATTATTTTGACCGACTTTGACTTTCGGCCAACCTAGGGTTGACTAGGGGCATTTTGGTCAATTTGACCTAAAATGGCATTTTGAGTGCTCCAATGCCCAAATGGGTTACATCACGTTAATCTAGATATTTCTGCGGCCCCATGGAAGAAAGTTAATATTTTTAGAATTTTTGGGGTCTAGCATGCAAATCGAAGGCAGGCAAAATATAGTATCCACAACGATGTTAGAGCTTTGTCACTTGGGCATGAAGGTGTGTGCAAAATTGGGCCTAATTGTAGGCTAATGCACAACATGGCTTTGTTGGATGATAAGCATGTTTAGTATAGGACAAGGTCTCGAAGGTGTGCCTTAGATTTGTGTAGTCATGAAATTGGCCTGAGGTACCTTAGGCTCTTGTCTTGAAATTTTGGACTTGGGCTACAAAACTATTTCCAAAATTTCTCTTAACAACCACTAAATATATAGTACTTTATTAATATTTCTTTAATGTTGGACATGCATTACTCCATTTAACTCATCACTTGATCCATACTACTTTGATCTTCACTTTATTACCAAATAAAAATTATAGTTCTTTTATTATTTGTACTTTCTTTCTTGGACTTTGGGTTTTGTTTCTTTTGTAAACCATTGTTGGGGGCTGTTTTTGCGCATAGCTACGTGTCATCCACTAGGGGGTGACTTTGTTAGACCCAGATTTGTTTTGGGGAGTTGAGTCTGGAACTCGACATTGGACCGCATAGACCAACTATTTCCGATACATTTTTAAGCCTACAAAATAGATAAAGTCCAAAGTCTAAGAATCATGATAATGGTTGAAATAAATAAATAATATGTTTAATTAAATAGCTTTGATTAAATGATGAGTTGAAGATCATTATTATGTATATTAAGTGATGTCCAATATTAGAGAATAATTAATAAGTGGGATATGTCCAGAAATGGGATAAGTCCAAAATAGTCCATATCCAGCTGTGGTTTATGTCCAAATATTATAGGCCTAACGATGGTTTATATCCAAATGATATATGTCCAACAGTAGTTTATATCCAAATAATATATGTCCAGCGATCGTTTATGTCCAAATAATATATGCCCAGTGGTGGTTTATGTTCAAATAATATATGTTCAGCAGTGAGGTGATAAATTTATTAATATATATATGTTCATTAGTGAAGCATAAGTAAAACATTAGTGAAGTCATTTTTATTAATTGGTGAGATAATATTAAAACTAATTTTCATTTGACGACATAGTGATAATGAAGCAATATGTACTCAATTTAGAGATAAAGACATATAGCATCAATGAGCATTAATGAGCCATATAGCATCAATGAGCTGATATGGCATTTTTATATGGTTTGTGGCTCCAGCCATATAGCATCAATGAGCTGATAATATTCCAGCAACATAATAGCATGAGTTTAGCAGTACAGTATAATGAAATAAAATATGCTCAATAATGTAATTTCAAAGATAAAGAAATATTGACTTATCTTTATCTGTATGTTAGTGACTCCAGCCGTATAGCATTAGTGAACTAATAAACATTCCAACAGAGATCATGTGACTCCAGCGGTGGAGAGGCAGTATGCTTTGATTTCTTTTATGATGATATCAAGGTTGAAGGGGAAAAATAGGTGCAATTGGAGGGAGAGAGAATATGTCCAGCCGTGTGCAAAGGTTGTTAATTAAGCTTGTATCCATTACCATGCACTTAAATGAAATTCTCTGTGATAATGCTCTTTTAGTTTTTAGTTATTTATGAATAGTATTGTCCTCCATGAGAAGAGCTTTTAGTATTAGAAATGTATGTCTTCCATAAGGACTTTAATATGAAATCTTTGTCTTCTAGGAGAATGACTTTTTGTATCATAAGTTTGTGCCTTCTAAGAAAAGAGCATTTATAATAATGTTTGATATTTCTTAGGAAGCATGGAAGATGTGTGAAATATGAAGGTGGTGAAAAATATAGATGTTTTGTGATATGTATGAGAAATATGTATGGATAGTTTGTGATGAATGTGTTTGTAAAATATATGGAGAATGTGTATAGGCACTTTGAGAGAGAAGTAATTGGTAAGATGTGTAAAAAATATGTATAGATACTTTGTGAGTATGAACAAGTACTTTGTAAGAAATGGGCTTGTGAGATATATGATAGATGTGTGTGTGTGTGTGTGTGTGTGTGTGTATACTTTGTGAGAAATGGTTTTGTAGGATGTGAAGAAGTATAATAGATATAGAGGTTAAAGATAGTAAAAATTAGATATTGGAACTGCTAGGGTGGTATTTTGTGTTATGTCATGGATTGTGTTGCTTTCTAAGAGAAGAGTTTTTGTAAGACAAATGAAGAAGGAGATGTGTTTAGATGTTTGGAGATATGGATAGCAAGATAAATGTATTTTTTGAATATGGAGAGTGAGAGAATTGTGTTTAGATGAGTTCTAATGTTTGTAAGAGTTGTAGTGTTTGTTTATTAAGAGATTTTTGTAAGGGAAATGGAGAAAGAAGTATGGAGATGTGTTCATGGGTAGAAAAATGATAAAGATTCAGAATAAGAGAGTGTGGGAAAGTATAAGATGGCTCATAATGTCTTTAGCGTGTATAGCTTGGTCCTCTTTATATAGAGCCAAAACTGTAACTAGATTAGAATGATTTGAAGAGAAAATTAGCAAATGATGAAAGGTTTTTAGAAAAATGGGTGATTTCTTTAATTGGTTTTTGGTTTTTAGTTGAAAGAAGAAAATTCTGAAATTTAAGGTTGTTGTCATAGCTGTACAACTGTCTGTCACAACTGCACAGCAATAGCTGACATAACTGGATGACATCAAGCTACTAAAGAGTATATTCAGCATTTAATTCATGGGTTTGGCTGAAAATGATAAAATCTCTTTTATAGGATCCTTCTATTTTTGGTACAACAATTGGAGGCTAAAAATTTGGTTTAAAATGGTAGGATTTCTTTAATGGGATCCTTGCTTCTTTGGGTATGGCAACTAGCTACTAGGATTAAGCATTAATGGGCTAATGATATCACTTTGGGACACATGTCAACTATTGGAGCTGCTGTTGGTACTTTTTGGCTAAGTTTCCTCTTTTGAAAAATTATCTATTTAGTCCGTGATTTTATTACAATATAATTTTAGTAAGTAATAAACTAATTGGTTGATATTTAACGAAGCTTTAGAGATGTAATTATGGTCTCTCTATGTTGTGACCATATCTTGGAGAGCAAGGAGAACAACTAATGTTGGATGAGATATTAAATAGATTTATTATATTTAGAGACAGTCAATAAGATTTAGTCATGTGTTTGGGTTTGATTTAAATGAAAATAGTAATATAATTTATATGCAATAATATAATTAGATTTTTGAAGTTATATTATATGATGAACATTAAATTTTAGGTAAAGAGCAATGAGGAGTTTTATCATTTTAAGTATTTATGTGATATGAGATGCTTACCAGATGTTACCTATTGCACACTAGCCAGTCAGAGTTCAGGGAATTTGAGAAGACATGCTAAGCAACATTTTTCTTTTATCAACTTTAAACTGCTAGAGCTTTTATGAACATACTTCTTGGCCCTTTAAACCATGACTCCCAAAATTCTCCCAATGAGATTCATGAGCTCGAATCATGAACAGAAAATGAGATGATGTGCCATGAGCTTGAACCATGGGCTTTGATGAGATAATATCGTCATGGGTTTTGAACCATGGGCTGTGGTGTCGTTTTGTGTAAATATGGGCTCTTTTGGGCTTTAAAAGAGATTTATCCAAAATCCATGATAATATTAATGTAGTGCAGGTTGCCAATGAAATAAAGTCATGTGACGTGAAAATTTTGTCCTCAACAAACGTAAAGATGCACCGGTAGTTATTGATCTTCTTTAGGTTGATCTCAAGTTTAGCGCTTGACTCTAAAAAAAAAAAAAATCAGCATCTATTATAATCACCCTCCAATGGTTGACACGTGGCCATGTCTTTGGCGCCATTGCTCCAATAGAATTTCAACACATTCAAACTTTTCAAACTTTTTTGTTTTTTGTTAATATATATTTTTAATGTTTTCTATCTTCCCCTTAGATAATCATTTACATCTTTACATTTAAAATAAATAAATAAATTCTTAATCACTTTTTGCTTATGCTCATGTCCTTTTGGGTTTTCTGCGAATTTAGATCCTTTAGATTTCCTAGGATACTCTATCAAATAGATTTTCTTAAAGTTTAACCATTCTTTAACAATTTAATGATTTAGATTTTGCCATGTCAGTATTCCACTAAAAATAATCTTAATTGTTTTGTTTGCAACATTATTTTATTATTTTAAGAATGTTGTTAGTGGAATGCTAACATGACAAAATCTAGACCCTTAAATCATAAAAGAGCGGTTAGGATTTAAAGAAATCTACTGGTAGAATATCCTAGGAAATCTAAAAGATTTGAATCTATTTTTTGCACATATGATCTTGTTAGAGCATTGTCACTAATATGTCTAAAAAGTTTTGTCGATTTTAGTATAAGAAGCTACTTTTTCTATTTTACCCAATCATTAAAAAAAAAAAAAAAAAAAAAAAAAACCACATCAGATTATCTATTATATACTCCATTTTATTTAAATAATCATTTTTATACATTTTTATTATTATTTTCATTTAGTCTCTCTTTATCTCTCTTTTCAATATCAAAAATCTCGTCTCTCACTTTTCTGCCTCTCTCTCTCTCTCTCTCTCTCTCTCTCAAAATAATACTCTTTCACCTCTTGCCTCTCGCCTCTCACCTCTCCAATGCCGCTATTGCCATCATTGCTGCTTCATTATTACTGTTGCTTCTTGGTCATTGTTGTTGCTTCTTGGTCGTTGCTACTTCTTGGTTTAATGATTCATAGTATATGGTTTTATGAGTTTGAGATCTATATTTAAGGATTTGTATATGGGTTTGATGATTTTAAGATCTATATTTGATGAATTTTATGATTTGTATGGATTGATGAATTTGCAAAGTATTTGCTGGGATTAAAGTTGAGATTGAGATGAAAGAAAGTAAGGGGGAAGAGAGAGAATCTGGTGGGAGAAATGAGAGAAAAAAATATTTTAAAAAAAATCAAATTATAATAACCGTGTATATTTACATAGTTACTATAGTAAAAATGTAAATCTACAGTGATATAGATGGGCTAATGTGAGTAGTTTTGGGGCTTAAATATATAAATTTCACGTCTTTTTTTATTATACACAAAATGATGTGGATGCTTTTAGATCCTATCATAAACGTCAAGTTTTAACATTAACTTTATTATTATTTTTTTTTTTTTATCGATTTCAACAATGATTATTATAATTTTTCTTTTTCTTTTTTTCTTTAAGGACATCTAACACCAGCAAAGCAACTAGTGTGGAAAAAAAAACTAATTTTATTTAATTAGGATGAAACAAACGCCTAATTAAAAAGGATTTTTAGACATGTTCATAGTAGAAGGAAAGGTAGGTGACAATTGTTTTAAAATTAAGGAGAGCCAACAATAATAATGCAACAACAACAAAACCTTAGTTCTAAATTTGGTCAACTATGGATCTTTAATAAAAGGAGTTAGGGTCTCAAGAAAGAGGTAAGAGGTTTTGAACCCAAGATCACTTGAATATCATGAGGCCTTAGAATCACTGAGCCAACCATTTAGGGTTAGTTGCTATTGTTTCTTTTATTTTTTATTATTTCTTCTAATGTTAGTTTTTTTTTTTGTGGATAACTTCTAATGTTAGTTTTGGTCTTTCGTTCTCTTTTTTTGTTCCCTCGACTTTAATCAACTCACTATTTCTTAGAGGTGCATTAGTCAATCGCTTATGAATGTGATAAACTATCTTAAGTGATTCTCCATTATCCTTTTGTTGATAGGGGCTACCATTTGTCACGTAGGTGTTTTCCGTTATTAAGTTAACAATAGAGACGAAGTTGACCGCAAGTTGAAAATAACAGAAATCAGACTGTGACTGATGTAGGACAGAATCTTCAAATTAATTTATGCAATTTTTTTTTTGGGTAATTTTTATGTAATTTTCGTTATTTTAGGTTTAGAGCATTTATATCCTTGTTTTTATGTGTTTTTTTAATGCTTTTTAGGTCAAATTTGTTTCCTATTATGGTTAGGCATTAATTAGGACTTATTTTAAAATATATTTTATTATCTATCAAGTTTTACGGTGCCCTTAAATATGCCTCCAAGTCTGTAAACGTTTTTCAGCTTTATTGATATTAATAAAAATTCAAACTTTGTCTAGTGGATTCCAAAACCCTTTCTTCTTGGGGATTCAAGGAACCCTCGTGAATTTGAGGTTATTTTCAGAAGCAAACATGTCTTATTTCTTATTTTCTAAAAGTAGACGTGTTTTGCTTCTTAATGCTATCATATCCCGCATCAATTGGTATCAAAGTCTTGACTTATCCTAGTATGGTGGCTAGCGTATGAGATAGTAGTAATTCCAGTGATAGAAAATTTAGCAAGTATTACGTGACATACAACTAGCACTCACAAATATTTTTACTAGGATCCTGTCGTTGGAGCATGGAAACAAAAGGGATAACTATCGTGGAGACATAACTAACGAGCAACCTATTGGTAAGTAAATTTCATATAGGCCTTATAAAAGAGTTGCAAGTTTTAATGGTTATTTTTATAAAGAAGATTTTCTTGATTGGTTACTTGATCTAGAGGATTTATTTGACTATGAGAATATCTGTGATGAGAGAAAAGTTAAACTTGCTCTATATAAACTTAGAGAGTATGTCTTATGTTGGTGGGAACAAATGCAGTTTGATAGACTCATACGAGGTAAAAACAAAATTAATTCATGGCCAGGGATGAAAAAGATGTTTGCTATCAAATTTTATCCTTTGGATTGTGATGAACTTTTGTCATATACAAAACAATATTATTATTGGCCAATAAGCTCATACTTGAATTATTTTAAAGAGCCATATATTCCACAATTAAGAAAAGAGTTACATGTTGAAGAAAATACTTATCTTGAAGAATATGTAGAAGTCAAAGAATGAAGGCCTTGTTATAGAAGAAGATCCTAAAATCAAGATTATTGTGGAGGAGAATAATGAAGATCCTATTATAGAGAAAGATCTTGAAGTCGAGATGATAGAGACCATTGAGGCAGAAATTGAAGAGGAAAGTTTCAAGAATCTCAATGAAATCAAATCATATGATTGTCAATCTCAAGATCCTTTTATTTTGGTGGTAAGCAATACATTGAAGTTTATTGATTTTATTGGGGTCGATAGATTTGATTCAATTGTCTGTTCTTATTTGGTAAATCTCTACAATTACATGAAGATCAAGGAAAAAGAAATTCAAGTTGATTTTTTTATTCCATTGATAAGTTACAAGTATGGAAAGAAGATCAAGGGGCTCAGGCACTCGAAGTATTTGTTTATTTGGAGCGGAAGATTTTATATTTCAAAGATTAATTTATGTAATTTGTTATTTTTGGTATTTTTATGTAATTTCATTATTTTAGGTTAAGGACATTTATTTCCTTATTTTTAGGTGTTTTTAATGCTTTTTAGGTGTTAAGTGTTTTTAATGCTTTTTAGGTCAAATTTGGTTCCTACTATGGTTAGGTATTAATTAAAACTTATTTTAAAATATATTTTCTTGTCTGTCAAGTTTTACGGAGCTCTTAAATATGCCTCAAAGTCTGTAAACGTTTTTCAGCATTATTGATATTAATAAAAATTCAGACTTTGTCTTGTGGATTTCAAAACCCTTTCTTCTTGTGGATTCAAGGACCCTTGTGAATTTAAGAAACCCTCATAGATTTGAGATTATTTTCAGAAGCAAACATGTTTTGTTTTTTGTTTTCTATAAGTAGACGTGTTCTACTTCTTGATGCTTCCACATTCTGCATTATTAATCCTAAAATGTATGAACCAAAATGATATTTTCACCTATTTTCATTTTAGCTACATTCATTTTATGTATATTTTACTTTTTAACAACCCAACATTCAATACTAAATAACATTAACTGGTCATATAACAATCTTATAAATTTTTCATTTTAATATAATTATAATAATAATAAGTCTCTCATTGAAAGCCTTGAACAAATACTGTGAAAAACCAAAAAAAAAAAATAATAATAATAATAATAATATGTCTCTAGGTATATTTGTTTTTTATCAATCTTTTATAACTAATACGGTGTTCACAATTCCAAGGCAATGGCCCATTGGCCGGAAAAAGGTGAAAAACGCAATCATTCGGATTACGATTACTATTTACTATTCAAATTTTTTTTTTTTTTAGACAGGATTTACTATTCGAATTTGAACATCAATTCAAAAAGTCGTCCTCTTACACGCAAAATGAAGCACCTGTAATCATAAACGACCACATATTCAACTTTTTGGATTAAAAAAAATAATTAAAAAAAAAAAGTCATTATGGTGAAGCAGGTGCACTAATCGAATATTTGCAATTTGTTAATTTGACTCATTTCCATTGGACCAAAGTCAGCATTTCAAATTTTGTCTCAATGTGATTAGATTTGAATGATTTCATAATTAACATAAACAGATATAAATTGGTTATTGCACTAACAATGTACGTTAGGGAGAGGTATTCTACCTTCTGACTAGATTATTCTATTCTAGCTTCTTACTCATATAAAAATAATGATTGAATAATATATTTAAAGCAATATTAAAACGATAAGATGAAAATGATTAGTGGTGCAATTTTTCACATTCACCTATTACTTATACTAATGAAACAACTTTTATTAACTAAGATACTAATTAATTTTTTGGTGTAGACAAAGATTGAGGTAACGTTTGGATACAACTTCTGTATGTTTGCGTTTGTATTTTTTCTTTTTTTTCTTTTTTGCGTTTGTATTTTTTTTTTTTTTGGGAGAAGCGTGTTTCAACTTTTTCAGTGGGTCCTGTGCACTATTCACGAGACTCACAAATTTCTTTTTTCAACAAAATTTTCATTAAAAATAGATCTGACGGTACTATTCACATATTTAAAAATTATTTTGCTATAGTGGTTTTAGTTTCCAACAAAATAAGCGATATCTAAACAGATTCTAAATCTCAGATTTCTTAATTAATCATCAGAAACTTTTGAGCCAACTGAAACTCACAATAATACTTAAGACTTGTATAAAAAATATATATAAAGTTGTGTTCCAACCAATGAGGCAATACTAGGACGAACATAAATGCGCAAAGCGGATACCAATTGTATCTAGCGCTTTTTTTTTTTTTTTTTACTTTTTGTACATGATGAAATTCTACCCTAATTTAATCTAAATGTAAATACATATGAAAATTTCTTATGAAAACTTAACTATCATCCTTGCCCCATATACCATCAACACTTATATTATAGACACTTATATTATAGAATTATGGAGTGACCATCACATAACAGGTGAAGGGCGGTATATCGATGCTTCTTTTTTTTTTTTTTTTAACACTTTCACGCTTCCCACAACACATACACTGTACTGTACACACCACCGTTCCATCACCGAAAGAGGAAAAGAAAAAGAAGAGTAAAACTCCAGTATATATAAATATATTTGGAATTGGGTGGCTGTTGCTGTTGCCGTAGCTGATGAGAGGAGGGGTCTGTTGTTCCATTTTTGTACAATTGAGGAAATCAAACGAAATACCCATAAATAAATAATAAAAATAATAATATATTAGCAGCAAGTTGAAGTAGTAGTAGCAGTAATTTGGAATGGCGGGTTACAGAGGTGACGATGACTATGACTACCTGTTTAAGGTTGTGTTGATCGGAGACTCCGGAGTTGGGAAGTCGAATCTGCTGTCGAGGTTCACCAAGAATGAGTTCAACCTCGAGTCTAAGTCCACCATTGGCGTTGAGTTCGCCACTCGCACCTTGAATGTCGATACCAAGGTTATCAAGGCTCAGATTTGGGACACTGCTGGCCAAGAAAGGTAATTCAAGTCTTCTTCTTTTGCTTTTGCGCATTCACATTCCAAAATAGAAAAATAAATAAATAAAAAAGCTAATTTTGATTCCACTGCTTTTCATTCCTTTGCTTATAAATAATTCAACTAATTACTTAATAATAATGCTCTTTTAATTTAATTATTATACATACATTGATTATATACAGATCTGGGGTCATTCGACCTGAACAGAACCATATTTGTGAGTTAATAATGAATTCTATGTCTACTACTACATTTTGTCAGAGTATCTATTTCCAGATCTAGACTACAAGAATCAGAAGACTAGTTTTCCTTTAAATTACTAGACTAGCAATTATTCTGCGCGATCTATTACTCCTTATATAAAAAAAATAAATAAATAAAAACACCCCATTTCCCAGATTTCTCGAAAATAAAAAAAATCAAAATTTTCAAGATATATCATTGGTTAAATTCCATCTCACTGGACCCATATATTATCTCCATCCAGCTATAAGCTAACAGGCACCAAATCTAAACGATGCCCATAAAACATCCAATGCCTCACGCACACAAATACTTCACCCCCCCCCCCCCCCCCCCCCCTTTTTGCTTTTTTCTTTTTTCTTTTTTTTAAGTGTTATCGGTTTGCAAATGGAATCAACTAATCAGGTCACATCAATATCAAGTGTACAAAAAGTCTTGAGAGAACCTTATAAAATTTCAAGCCTAGTCGTCAAAAGAATTGATGACAACAGCTCCTGTAACCTGTTTAAGTTTTTGTTATAAAAGTGGAACTCAGACAGCATATTGTAGTATGAGAAGCAGTGATTCAAATGTATAGAATATTTTCTGGTGGGATCAATATAGAAGACTGATGGAATGTGTGTGTGTTTGTGTGAGTGAGAGAGAAAATGGCAATCATTGTGTTGAAGGGATGGATTAATGAATTTGCATTACATTAAGTGAAATCTAGTAAAACCCAACTGCAAACAAGTGAATTTTTGAGGTCTAGAGAGCCAATAAGTGGGGGAAGGGATGGTTATAGTTGAATTGGTGTGAAGTGCTTGAAGCCTGAAGGGAGAGATTGAGATGGACTTTGCAACTGTGCATCAAGGGATAGCAGCATAGATATTCCAGAGTGGTTGAATCAGTGTTGGTAAAAGTGAGGGGCGCACTTAAGCGCAAAGGCCTCTTGGAGCCTAGGTGCAAAGCGCAAATTTTTAAAAAATAATTTAAAAAATTTAAAATTTATTATTAATGAGAAATGCAACAATCAAATGATCAAATTATCATATAAATTGAAATAAAACTTTTTACATAATTCTTATTACATTTAGATATGCCCTACTTTTGCAATTTTAACACAAAAATTGCAAGTCAAGTCATTTTATTTTTTTTTTATAAGCTAGATATCAGTACTTCCATGTAATATCCTTTCTTAAATGTCCTATATCTATAATGCCCTATGACTAATTAGCAATATTAGTTAATAATTTAATCACTTAATGACTATAACTTTGGAAGAATTAGTTTGCTATGTTCAAAATCAACCCCTAAAGTAACTAAACAATTACCACATATATTATATCATACTTTCTTTCTTTTTTCATGAATGAGTTAAGAATATGAGGACATTGCAACATGGTAATTGGTACCAAGGAGCTAGGTGGGTTACTGTTTCAAGGAGAAAAGATAAAAATAGAGAAGATCTGGGAGGTTGTGTGATGGGTTTTAGGACAAGTTATACTCAAAATATTTTTTTTTGATAAGTAATATACACTAAAAATATACAAAATCAATGGTTTATATCAATAATGTCAAGATCCTATAGCTTTAATTCAGTTTTGGTTTTTTTTTTTTTTTTTTTTTTTTTGAAAAATATAAAAAAGCTCCAAAAAGCGATCTTTGAGCTTTTTGAAAAAGCGCAAAAAAGCACGCCTGAAGCGTGCTTCTTTGAATAGCTTTTGAGACAAAAAGCATTGGAGCCTTGGGGTTTTGAGCTTTGAGCTTAAGCACGCTTAAAGCGCGCTTTTAACAACACTGGGTTGAATGAAGGCAGTTAGTTGGGTTGGGCGGTTTTTATTGAAGAAAAACTTTAATTAGGAGCAGACACGAGGGCACTATCATTTTGGCAAATTCAGCATAAGTTTATTAGGCTTTGTGAGGAAAGCATCTTCCCTGTATTCAATTATAATATATTTATGGTACTGTATGGTTTTTTTTTTTTTTTTTAAACAACTGAGGGCATTTGGTAGGTTCCTTTGAATTTGCATCATGATCATGTTTTGCATATAGGCTGTAGGATGAATGCTAGGTCTCATCTCAACTGAAAATATGAAAGCGAAACAATTAAATGACATATGAGGTTTCTTTTAATTTGTATTGTGCCATCATATTTTTGCATATAGGCTGTTGGGTGAATGCTAGCTCTCATCTCAATTGAAAATTTGAAAGTGAAACAATTAAATTGAATAATTCAATGACACCTCAGAAACTTATTTTAGAACATCAGTTGCAATGTAGTCTTTAGTTTTTCTCTTTTGTCCTGATTATGGTTGAGGGTTGATGGGTTGATATCGGATTCCAAGGTAAAACCTTAGTAAAGTTATTAAGTTGTTGTTGATGTTTAAAGCTTACTTCAGTATTTGATGAAAAATTTCAAAAGGATCTGTAGTCTGTCTAAATGTTGCACAGTGGGATTAGAGTTCTATCAGCTTGTGTTATGATTTTTATTCCTCTATTTTAATTTTTAATTCATTATTATTATCATGTTTGTCTGTGTGTGTGTGTGTGTCTAGGGGGAGGCTTAGCTTAAGTTAGATAAGAATCCAAATGTTTTGGCCCATTGTTTTTTGTTGGTATGTTACACATATCCAGTGGGTCTTGAACCCATGATCCCACTCTCCACCTTATACTTACAAGGGCAGTAGGTGCCATTTGGGTTAGAGTTCATTGGCTATATGTTCTGGCCCTTTATTGATGAATAAGCTATAAACCAACTTTGGATATGTTTTCTGCAATGGTGTATTGATGATTGATTGGTCTTACTGGTAAATTAAAAGACAACTAAAAATCATGGATATTTGGTTTGAGATGCTTGAATCTCAAATAAATGGGCTGAATTCATCTGCATGTGTGTAAGTACATAAATGGTTTGTAAAGGACTGATGGTAGTTATATCTGTCCTGACATTGCTAAGCCACCTTTTCAAGTACCCCGTTTATATTTATATATGGGAATAAGAGTTACTTGGACATACACAGTCCATTGGATTGAGCGGCTAGGTGGCAACATGGGATATGATTCTACAAGGTATGTAGTGCTCACAATGGGAAAGACTAATAATGGTTGGCAGTCAAGTGTTTTTTTTTTTTTTTTTTTAATGTCAGAGGGCTTAGGGAAGGAAAGAATAAGAATGAGAACATTTACAAAACTGCAGGAGCAGCCTGGTTATCAGGAAAGTGTTTCACATATACCAACACAGAGCCAGACAATATGGTCACTAGCTAAAGAAGACCAATGCTTTGCTATTGAGCTGGTCAATATGAATTTGGAATTCTCTTTTTTATTTTTTGGATAAATGAGAATTCCAAATTCATATTGACTAACTCCATAGCACAGCACTGGTCTTCTTTAGCAAGTGCTGGGCATGATAACTGATAAAATCATTATAAAATCAAAATCTCCTTCTGAGACCAAATGCCTTTAGGCTTACTGAAATGGTTGAGCCGGAGGATGTCGGATTGAACTGTTGGGAACTAGGGATAAAATTTTGCTGATTGATTTGTGGCTCTTTACCTTATACCCCGTTTGGTATTGTATGGTCTTAAACGTAGTTTTGTTAGTGTTGTGGGGGGCTCACATTGCCTTAGTTGCTCAAGATTGATACTGGAGTTACTGCCTGCGAAATCCCACAGGGGGGTGGCAGTGCTAGGTTAAAAAAAACTTGGGCCTTAAGATCTTATCTCAAGTCACCACCAGAAGTGAGAGTTAATGCCTGCACGATGTTTTTTTCAGAGCTAGATTGGCAAATATCAATTGGAGAAAGTTTAAGACTGCATGGAAATATCCCTTTTTCCAGTGTCTGAATTATCGTTTCTTCTGCAGCAGCATTTAACAAATCCTGTATCTTTTTTACTGTATTTTCTGCCTGAGTAAGCTGATCTAACATACTGCATACAGAAAGTTCTAGAAAATGCTGCCAGCTTTACTTGCTTTTAAGTAATCCCTATATGTGCACTTTACTGTTTCTGATCAGATCTTCATTAACTGCAATGTGTGTTGATGTTGACTCCAGTCTCAATAATAATTTCTTTTCTATGTTCTCGACCAACCCTTTAGTGAACTGATGCTTTGTTACTTTATTCTCTTTATCATATTAAGCCTGCCAAACTATGATTATTGTTGGTAATGTGTAAATTCTGTCTTTTTACTTCATACTCAAGCCCTCACAGCATAGATATATTTCCATTTGCCTTTTTTGAGTTTTGTAGGTACCGTGCCATCACCAGTGCTTACTATCGTGGAGCAGTGGGTGCACTCCTTGTGTATGACATCACTCGTCATGCAACATTTGAGAATGTCGACAGATGGCTGAAAGAATTGAGGGGCCACACTGATTCCAACATTGTTGTGATGCTTGTTGGGAACAAATCTGATCTTCGCCACCTAGTAGCTGTCTCAACTGAAGAGGGGAAGTCCTATGCTGAGAAGGAGTCACTTTACTTCATGGAAACTTCAGCACTGGAAGCAGTAAATGTGGAAAACGCTTTCGCTGAAGTACTGACTCAAATCTACCACACTGTTAGCAAGAAGCAAATGGAAGGAGGAGAAAATGGGGCTGCATCATCCGTTCCTGCCAAAGGAGAGAATATAAATATCAAAGACAATCAGTCTGCTTTGAAAAAACTTGGTTGCTGCTCAAGTTAGAGCTAGGGAATAGAATTTTATTGGCTGGATTTGGTTTTGTTGTACGATGTATTATTTTCAGAGGGATACAAACTAGAAACAATTTGTTAAACCAAAAAGGGGAATTCTCTCAGGATATTAAACTTAATTGGTTAAACCACAATACATGAGATGAGATGTATGAACAGAATTGGCGCATAAATGCCTTGGCTTTCCTGTTCCAATTTTTTTCCCTTTAATCTGTTTCAATGATGTTTTATTTGAGAAAATTTCAGGCCAGAATTTTCCATGAATACCAGTCTTGTAAGACTTTCTACAAGCATTCTTGTGGTCTATATGTAGGGGAAAATAACCTTGGAAGAAAGTAATTCCTGCATTTTCCTTAGTTGATATTTTCCGAAGGACAGATTTCCTGGAACGGATCAAGAAGGCCACGTTAGTTGTAGTTAAATGTACAAGGCATGTTGGTCCTGAAAATAAAATGACAACGAAATATTTGTTATTATTTCTGTACAAGACAAACTTAGAACTAAAAGAACATAGAACCAAGTAACATTTCCGTTTTGCGAGAATGAACTCTCTTTCTAAAAGAAAAAGACCTCAAATTTTCGAGATATATGGACAAAGTAAATAAATGTTGTTTAACCAACTAGACTACAACGGATTTGTTCCTACACTACATCATTTTATGTCATTGTACGTAATTTCTATTGTTTTCATCTCGGTTGTTTTCGACTTTTGAAGGCTTGGGCCGGGTTTCCTTTTCAAAGTTGAGATGCATGGGCATGGCTGCTCATTTCGGAATAAGGTTATACTCCCAATAAATCATTAATTATCTCCAATTCACATACATGATACATGACATTATTTGATTTTTTTTTTTTAATTCTATTTATTTAATTATTACCCCAAAATGAAAATTAAAAAGAAAAAACGGATTGAGATATTTTACCCAAAAAGAAGAAAGAGAGAAAATTTATTATCATAGCTAAGGTGCCTAAGCCCAAGGTACTTGATAAGTTTTGTATCAGATTCCCAATTTATTTGTTTTTGATGGGTATGGGATTTCCTACAATGGAAAAACCACTTAGAGCCAACCTAATGGCCCAAGGGAAGGTTCTGAAGCCCAACTCTAAATTCTTTTCCCTCATTTGTCTACTTCCCGAGAAGGCTTAAGTTGTATGGAGCTAAAACCTACTTTCTTTGGTCGTTCCTCACTCTTCTCTAGTGTGTTGCTCCCCAAAAAATGCCAACTCCCTCTCCTTTACCCATCAGTCTTTATTTATAGACTTTCCTTAGTGGGGGCGTCATGATGGGAGGGTGGTTTCCCAAATTGGTGAGTCCCTCTGAGATATATTCCTGACCTGATGAGGCCCACTACTCGTGACTGATGTGACTTTCTTGAAACTTGCAACTGTCGCCAAATGGTTTTCGGCAAACAATTTCCCCCCAAGCATTATCGTTCCCCTCTGATATGGGCCCCAACCTAGCACTAGGCCCTGACCTCTTAACCATACGAGGGCTAATGGGTTGGGCCTAAACTTGATGCTCATACAATAGCCTCCCACGATTCCATTCCCACGGTGTGGGGATAAGAACAAGGTTAACTTCTATATATCGGTAAGGGATGGATTGAGGTTAACTTTTATATGTCGGTAAAGGGTACTCGGGATATTGTTTCCCCTCGAGAAAACCAACCGTCAGTCATTAAATGTGGTGGACATGATAGTCTATACGTTTTGCACGCATGATTGCAATTGTCATGTCAAACGGCCAAGATCTTCTGACGTTTCGTATACCGAGGCACGCGTGTAACAGATAAAAAGGGGGAAGATATTAAATTTCCCTCTAAAGGCATTTAAAGTAACTTCTCCTATCAATACGGTCAAACCCCCTTTGATCACTTTCTTTATTTCATTTTTCTCTCTTAGCCTCACTTGTTTTATCCTCTCGAGCCACAATTCTTCCCCCAATATCATCCCTTTAAATGAAAAGACAACACTATAAGTGTTCTAACCCCTCATTTTCTCTTCAAAATTTATCTTTGGACTCCCCTAAAATGGGTTTTGCACATCTTCTAAACTCTGACACTGCTATGGCAGCCTTTAAAACTAAGTTCAATATCCCTTAAGATGTAGATATTGAGTATTATCTTGAAGGGAATATAGAAAACGAAAGGCGTGCTGGGTAGTTTTCTTTCCCCTTGTGGCAATCCTTGAGGGCGGTGTTAAATTCCCCGTAGATCCTATGTTGCTTAGGACTCTAAATTTCTACGGGCCCAACCCCGACCAGTGCCTTCCCAACTTCTATAGAGTAGTGAATAGTGTGAGGCACCTCAACGAAATGCACAACTTAAGGCTCTACCACCATGATATCAACTTCCTATATGGTATTTGTGGTGGTCTAAAAAATGGCTACTACCTAAAAATCTGATACCCCGTAATGAGACTAATATCATGCCTCCCCAACTCTAGTAGGAACTCCATGGGAGAGTTTGTAAAAGTGAGCGGGAATTGGCTTGCTGGCGAACTCATATGTCCAACATCACCTCGACAAATTGGTCGATACCTTTATTTTCCCGTGCACAAATAGCACAGGGTTAACTACTTCTGCTTTACCTCTCCCCCTATTCTATTTTTGCATATATTTCATCATATTTATTATTTTTAATTAACTTTTGTTCTCTACTTACTTTGCCTTTGGTCTACAATGCAGTTTCTAAGCGCTTCAAACCAAACCTTAACGTTGTCCACATTCGAGATCTGAACTTTGTCTTGTGCTCGGAGATTTTCATCCACTATGACGGGTAGCTTATCCTCAATTGTATTCATTCCTACACAAGCTACTAGGATCAAGGACCCGCTTTGACAGCGGGATCCCCCTACTATCTTACATAGATATGCGCCTTCTAGGGTTTTTATCGAAATGCCTTATAATAGGAGAAGCTCTAGAAAAAAGGCCTTATCGTAGGAGAGAAAGCTCTTTGGAACTGGCTAGAGATGGTTTGGCAAATGTTGTCTTTCAGGGCAAGGCGGAGCATATTCCTGTAGAAGAGACTACTGCTGCAGCCCGAACACCATCATGGCTCAACGGAGTAACATGAATATCGGGCGTTACTTCCTAGATGCCAAGCGAGCCAAAGGTCAAGTAACCCCTTAGCAGACTCAACCTCCAGCACCTCGAGATTGCCATAAGAGGCCGAGGACCGCTAATGAACCATCCAGAGAGTTTGGCGTTCCCCTTTCCAAGCATACCCTACCACAGTTATAGCCATCACAAATCCTCCCCACCCCCCCCCCCCCAACTCGAGATGTTACTTCAGGACTGAGGGTCGCCAAACGGTTGGCCATCACTGGTGTTGACGTGGCCTCGTCTTCCACTCTTCCATCCTCAGGTTGGTAAAGTTCTTTCATGTTGAGGGAGGGTCCTCTTCCTTCAAACTCCTACATGCGGACATGGAGAAACAGGTTAAGTGGCTCGGTCTCGAACAACCTTGGGTAGGCTTTGCTTTTTCTTAAGGACCTAAAATACTGGTCAAATGGTCGAGATGAAGATATTGCCCTCATTTTGAAGTGGCATACTATCGCCGTAAGTATTCTTGATCGATATCTTTCATTCCTTCTTGATGTTCTATATTTTGTTTTAAGTATCCTTCCTCAGCACATATCTAAACCTTTTCTTTCTTTTCACTTGCTTCAGGCCACTCAAATGACGCACATCCTCGAAGGTCGGCTAAAGTTAGCCACCGAGGAGGCGAATAGGGGGAAAGTCCTCAAGCAAGTGGCTGAATCCACTCTCTAGGAGAAGGTTTAGAAGTTGGCCCACATTGAACAAAAGGCTGTAGTTTCCAAAAGGGCCCGAGACTCTGCCGAATGTGAGGTGGGGGTGCTGGAGGCCAAAATAGAGGATTCTGACTCTAAGCTGGCCGAGGCAATAAGTGTGGTTTCAACCTGAGATAAGGAATTAGCAAATCTGAAAGGGGCGATGAAGTAGGTCGAGTAGTTATTCTACGATATGGGCTTCAATGATGCTAAGACTCAAGCGGCCCCATCATCTTTGAAGCTTGGCAGATGGGGTTCATGCAGGGTTGGATGGCACCAATGGAAGCCATGAATCTCCCTAAGACTTCTTCCTTCGTAGATCCTACCCAAGTGTCGCTGCCTTATGACCCTCCAATCCAAGCCAAGATTAGGGGACAACTTGCTGCAAAGGGAGAAGAAGAAGAGGAGGAATGAGAGGATAGTCCTAGTATGAGAAAGCTCGTCTAGGAAATCAACTCCTACATAGTGGTGGTTGATTTGGACAACCCGGCTTCCCCTATTGCCCCTAAAGGTGCAGGCACCTCGGAGATTGCCCTTGCACCAACTGCCCAATCTTCCTAAGGTGCTTCCCCCGTCCTCCCTGATGCCGCCCAAGATCCTTCCCCCTAAACATTTTATTGTACTTGTATTTATCTTTGTTATTTCATTTTTGCTTTTCTTTGTTATAAATTAAAGCTATTGTATGGATTAAGCCATGTTTTGGCCACCGAATTGTAAAACAACTCTTTTCGTTCGTTTGTTTTTTTTTTTTTTTTTTTTTAAATATTTGATTAAATTTGTTCTAAGTGATTTTAAGTTTAGTTTTGCAAATATTCACAAGTGTTTATGAATGGGAAGTATTTCAATCACCGAACTGCAATAATCAACCAAGCCATTATAATAATCCGTATGCTGTGATAGGTTTTTGTTTCACATAAAGGTTTCCTACTAATTCGATAACCGTGGTTAATCCGAACAAGATTTCTATTCTTAGATAGTCTTCATCTAGATTTTTATTTCATCCATCGATCAAGATCAGGTCGAATTAGCACTCCGTCCTTGGAAAATTCTATTAAGGTTTCCACCTAGTCGGTGACCGAGGTCAGGTTGAGGCTAGGCTTTCGTCCTTAGATAATTTTGTTAAGGTTTCCACCTAGTCGGAGACTGGGGTTAGGCCGAGGCTAGGCTTCTGTCCTTAGTCTCTTTAGAGTAAGAACGTTAAATGCATCAAACATAATTCAATACTGATAAAGATGATTTCTTCTGTCTCATTTCTTTCAGAGAAAATTACAGTGTTAGACATCTCAGCATAATAGTTTCACTTAATGGTAATATATTCTCAAATTGCTCACATTCCAAGGTCAAGGAAGCGGTCTTTTCTCCATATCCTCCAAGTAGTAAGCCCCATCTCCTGCTACTGCAGTGACTTGGTAGGGACCCTCCCAGTTTGAAGCCAACTTTCCCAAACTTTGATCCTTCATACTTCCCATTACCTTTCATAAGACCAGATCCCCTGTAACGAACTCTCTTGGCTTTACATTTCTATCATACCTTTGGGCCAACTTCTACTGATAGTCAGCCAATTTGATCAAAGCCATTTCTCGGTGCTCTTCCAAAAGGTCCAACTGCTTGGTCATATAAGCATCATTATTGTCTGAGGAGAAATTTGAGACCCTCAAACTAGATAAACGTGCGTCCACTAGAATTACAGCTTCAGTCTTGAAAGTCATGGAAAAAAGGGGTTTCACCTGTAGATCTCCTGGGCGCAATGCAGTAAGCCCACAGTACATTTGGCAGCTCCTTGGCTCATTTACTCTTTGCTCCTCCAAGCCTTTTCTTTAACCTAACGATTGCTTTGTTTGTCGCCTCTGATTGTCCGTTACTCTGAAGGTACACTGGAGATGAATACCTGTTCTTGATTCTGAGGTCACTGCAATACTTATGGAAGGCCTTGCTGTTATACTACAACCCGTTATCTGAAATCAATGTCACTGGGATCCCGAACCTTATGATAATATTTTCATAAACAAACTTCTTCACGTCTACATCTCAAATTTTTGCCAAGGCTTTAGCCTTAACCCATTTTGTGAAATAATCTGTAGCTACTATGGCAAACCTCCTATTACCGATGGCCAAAGGGAATGGCCTCACAATGTCCAATCCCGATTGGGTGAAGGGCCATAGACTGGAGATCGGGTTCAGGTTTCCTCCCGATTGGTGGATATTCAGTGCATGCTTCTAACATTGATCACACTTTTTAACATACTCGGCAGCATCCTTTTGCATGTTTGGCCACCAAAATCCTTATGTCATGGCTCGGTGTGCTAATAATTGTCCTCTCATGTGACTGCCATAAATCCCTTCATGCAACTCGGTAAGGAGACCCTCCACTGCCCCTGGGTGAAGACATAACAAATAGGGTCCTCCAAACGACCGTTGGTACAACCTCTTGTCTTTAGACAACCAAAATAGGGCTGAAATTCTTCGAATATTTTCGACTTCTTTTGCTTCACTTGGAAGGACACCATCTGATATAAATGAGACAATAGGATCAATCCAGCTTGGATCGAGTGTCGATATTAAGGCTACACACTGTTGACGTTCTATGCTTGGATGGTTCAGCACTTCTACTGAAATTATACAAGGGACACAGTTGTCCATGGATGAAGCCAAAGTGGCCAATGAGTCCACATGACTATTTTGTCCCTTGGAGATCTAGGACACCTTCACTCTTTGAAAGCAAGCTCATAGTGTGCTAACCAGTTTTGAGTATTCAGCCATCCGAAGGTCTTTTACCTCAAACCTTCCTTCCACCCGACTCACTACTAAGCGCGAATCCGAGAACATCTCTACCTCTTCAGCATCCAACTTCTTAGCTACTCCTTAGCGAGTGCTCTAACCTTACGCCTGTTGAGGTCTAAAAAGTCACAATGTTGCACCAAGGCCTAAAATGGCACAAAGAATTGAACTCCATAAAAATAAAATACTTGAGCCTGCAATAAAGAAAAAGATGGTAGGCCTAAATCCATTAAGGGTTTTAAGGAGGAACCTAAACCCACAAATGGGTAAGCCTTAGAACTCATGAAACGAAGTGAAGAAGAAAAGCCCAGCTGGCCAAGGTCAGAAAATCACTAAGGAGCCTAGTGGTAAGAACTGGGCTGGGATACTTGGGGACTGTCAGGAGCTCGGGATCCTCGGGACGTGTAGCAAATCCAGGGTTGGATTAAGACAGTTCAAAGGGGGTGCCAAGAAACACAAGGAACGAGAACAGATATATCCTTATTAGCCACCCAATGATGTAGAAAGGAATCAGAAGGCTTGGGAACCAACAATTCATGAACAAGAATTGCCTTCAACTTATCCCTATGAAGCAAGTCTAATTGAGAGTAAACATGGCCTAAGAACATGGGGGCTAAAGGATACTGAGCACCCCGGGCCAATTTGATTACCAGCAGAAAGAAAATAGACTTAATCCCGTATCTGGGGAACTCACTGAACAAGAACTTACTGAGCCAAAGCACCAAAAACCCGGCTTTCCTAACTACCTTGTCCTTTTCTCGAGAGAGGTTCATAACCCACTTGCCCATTCTGGCTGGTTTCCCCCAAGAGAAGCAGTACGCCCACCGAAGTGACTGAAAAGCTTGTCTTCGACCTCGAGATCCTCGCTAGAAAGGCTGATATCAAAAGGATTCTCATCACCAAACACTAGGAGAAGAAGATTGTTGACCACATCCTCCAAAGTGATAATAAGCTCACCAACAGAGAAGAAGAATGTGTGGAGGGCAGGACACCAGCGGCGCACTAAGTGTCTGAGACCCTTAGCATCCCTAAAACCTTCAAGGTTCCTAGAAATTGTTACTGATCTCAAAATTCTGGCACGCTCCAAACAACTGACGAATTTGCCATTAGAAAGCTCCCTGTCCACCCAAATGGGCCAACCAGTGATCTTACCAGGAACGAAATCAAAGAAAATGGGAATTGCTTCACGAGATCCTCGCCTAATCTGCAGATTTAAAATCTCCCTCAGATTTGGAACCTGAGCGAAGCTAACCCGGACTGGCTAGAGAACACCCAGATATAAGGGGAAGGAGGAGCTTCACCGTGAGATACCTGAGGAAAAAACAGGTTAGAGGTGTACCAAGGATTCTGTAAAGGGAAAGCTCGGCGCTTCGTAACCTCTTGCGTCTCGCCCTGTGCAGACTACGCTCCCTCCTTTTTCATGAAGAAGAAGAAGTCAACGGCAAATGCACTAGGAAACAGGGAAGTCAAAGGAGTGAAGAACACAGAAGAAGAAACAGAGAAACAAAATGATTGGAAGGAAGAAGATAAGTTTGGAAATAAAGATCTCTAGAAAGTGAAAAGAAAGTTTGAAATGACTGCAATAATGGCGTAAAGAGCAGTTGGAGAAGACAATGTATAGAAAGGCGCGCTAGTTGCCAAAATTTAACTTTTTAAAGAGGAGAGATATTGGCAGTTACTAATAGGAGTTACGGGGAACGTGAGAAATGGATGGGGGAAGTTTTCACTCAAACATTCAACTGCCTCGTTCCGTGCAAAAGGGGGAGGTTGCAAAGAGAAGTGCAACACGCAAAGAAAACCAGGATACCCGAGGATAGCAAGAAAAGCAGGATCCTGAGGGAAGAAGAAGAGGGACCCTGAGGCTAATTAAAGTAGTAAGGAAGGAACTCCTACAAAAATTAAGGTCCAGGTCTACTCACGCGTGGGCTGCAGGCAACCCACGAGCTCGGGGGGTTAAATGTTGAGGTCTAAAAAGTCATAATTTTGCACCAAGGCCCAAAATGGCATAGAGAATTGAACTCCATAAAAATAAAATACTTGAGCCTGCAATAAAAAATAAAAAAAAATGGTAGGCCCAAATCCATTAAGGGTTTTAAGGAGGAACCTAAACCCACGAATGGGTAAGCCTTAGAACTCATGAAACGAAGGGAAGAAGAGAAGCCCAGCTAGCCACGGTCAGAAAATCGCTAAGGAGCGTAGTGGTAAGAATTAGGCCAGGATACCTAGGGACTGCCAGGAGCTCGGGATCCTCGGGATGTACATCAAAGCCAGGGTTGGATTAAGACAGTTCAAAGGAGGTGCCAAGAAACACAAGGAAAGAGAACAGATATGTCCCTATCAGCCACCCAATGATGCAAAAAGGAATCAAAAGGCTTGGGAACCAACAATTTATGAATAAGGGGCTAGTACTTCGGGAAACCCAGAAAGAAGAACCATGAAGGGAAGTGGCTGGGAAACTTTCAACCTGGCAGGAAGGAATCAACTCACTTGGGAAAAATGGCAAAGGGAAAGGCAGCCAAAGGCTGAGTCTAAAAAGGTGAGGTTTAGAAGCCTCGAAGGAAGAAGGACCAAAGGTCAGCTCTCGAAGGACACCCTAGAACGGAAAGTCAGCAAGAGACTTTTGGGGAAGAAACACCAAAAGAAGGAAATTATGAGAAATGAAGAAGAGACCAGCCACCAATATTGCTGGCACAACATTGGTTCTGGTACCTAGGGGAGCAAATGGGGGGAATCAGTGGTACCCCGAGAACCCTAGGATGACACTATAAAAAAGGGAAGCAGCCAACAGTGAAGGGCATTCAGCAACAGTGAATTAGAGTAGAATCATTGAGAAAACTCTATTATAACTCAAAGAAAGAAAGAAAATAGAGGGAAATACCGCTCGGTATCCTCAAATATCCACTAGAGAATACACTTGGATTCAAAGGGATTCAAACTTTGTAAGTATTAGAGGCCTGAAGAGCCATCTAAGTCTGTGATTTTTGAACTTATTTGGACCTTGTAACACGTCCTAGTGAGCATAATGTATGACACAATTAAGAAAGTAATGAAATATTTCATATTGCCTTAAGGACTCTTAACGTTTTATTGTATGTTTTTCTTGATCACATTGCCCCTTTTATTGTTTCTTGCTGTTCAATGCATATATTTCTTGTTTGCTAGCATGTATATGTTGTAGGATTCGTGCTCTGTGCACCATTTGGTTCGTAATCAGACCATTTATTTGCAGTGAACCAAGTCGAGTCCCTTAAAACAACAAGTAAAAGGGCCCAGTGTCCTTCTTTCTACTTGGGCCTGGGTATTGTCCAAAACGGACCCACACAACGCCCTCAAGCGAAACAAGTACGATCCTTATTCCTGCTCCCGAGCATTAGATGCCCCATCCATGTACAGTTGCCATGGCCGGACTGAGATTTGATAGACCCTATTTGTGCCACTAGCCGAGGGGGTAAACTCCGCAACAAAATCCCCCAACACCTGCCCCTTGATAGTGTTTCTCCTTTTGTACCTCACGTTAAGCAACCTGAGCCTCATCCCCCACTTAGCTATTCTTCCCGTGAAATCGAACCTCCTTAATAGTGATTGCAAAGGGTGTTCGGTTAACACATACACTGTGAGAGCCTTGAAGTAATGGGGCAATTTTCTTGTTGCGTGGACCAATGCTAAAGCCATCTTCTCCAATGGCAGGTATCGCATTTCTGAATCCATGAGTGTCTTACTAATATAATACACCGGCCTCTGTACTCCACCCTGAGTTTTTAATAACACAACACTCACAGCGTGATTAGATACTGCCAGATACATGTACAGATCTTCCCCGAGCTCAAGACTGGACAAGATAGGCAGGCTAACCAAATAACACTTCAAGTCCTAAAATGCTTCTTCACATACTTCACACTGGAACCCTTTCCATTTCTTCAATAGTTGGAAGAATGGCCTACACTTGTCTACCGATCTTGAAACAAAACGGTTCAGGGCTGCAATCATCCCAGTGAGTTTTTGTACCTCTTTGGTATTGCTCGATGGATTAAGCTATTGTATTGCCCTAATTTGGTTTGGATTCACTTCAATGCCCCGATTTGTAATCATGTACCCTAAGAACTTTCTGGCTCCCACTCCAAATGCACACTTATTGGCATTAAAGCATAGTTTGTGTTGCCTCAGGATTAAGGCTTTGATTAGGTCTGTTACGTGCCTCTCATCTTTCTTGCTTTTGACCACCATGTCATCAATATAAACTTCTATCGTGCTTCCAATTTGATCCTTGAACATTCTGGTAACAATCCGTTGGTTAGTAGCCCCTACGTTTTTTAGTCTGAAGAGTATCATGGTATAATGATAGTTGCCTTCAAGAGATATAAAGGACGTCTTCTCCTAATCCTCTAGAGTTAGGGCGATCTGATGGTATCCTTGAAAATCATCCAAGAAACTCATCCTTGGGTGCCCACAAGTGGCATATACTAGTTGATCAATTTTCGGGACTGGAAAGGGGTCTTTCAAGCAAGCTTGGTTCAAGTCGGTAAAATCCACACAGACTCTCCACTTCCCATTCTTCTCTTTCACCACCACTGTATTCGATAACCATTTTGGGAAGAACACTTCTTTGATAGTACCAGCTTGCTTCAACTTCTCTACTTCTTCCTTCATGGCCTCTACATGCTGTTTGGCAGATCTCTTTGTCTTCTACATTCTTGGGGGGAATAGGGGATCCACATTCAACTTATAGATAATGAAGGTCGGGTCCATGCAGAGCACCTTATATGGAGTCCATGCGAAAATGTCCAAATTCTGCACCAATGATGACAACATTTAAACATGGTCCTCTGGCCGTAGGCTCTTTTCGATCTGGAAGTATCTATCTTCATATGGCAAAATTCTAATTTGGACCAACTCTTCTGTACTGTCAACCCCGATGTCCTCCTTGGGTTCCTGTAATTACTATAATGACTCTGGTTCTACTTGCTCCTTTTGTTTGATCTTATGGTTAATTGTAGCTACCAGGCATTGTCGTGCTACTTGTTGGTCCCCTCTGACCACAACAATTCCATATTTAGTGGGGAATTTAACCTTCATGTGTAACGTACCTCTCCCATGGCATGAATCCAAGGTCGACCAAGGATTATCATGTATGGTGAAAAAGTTGCTTCCCCTCTATGAACAACATCCAAACCATTGAGGGTTTCAGCCAATATCATGTCTACAGGACTTCCCCTCTCTAGGTTAATGACCATCGAAAGTATCCATTGACCCACACAAAGTGTCTCATCAGGAAGTGCCTTGCAATAAGGCATAGATAGAAGGCATTGAGATAGCGAGAGTGCTGTACCCCAGCCAAGGGAACATTCTACTGAGAAAAGTACGTGAAAACCATATGGATGTTTAACTTGTTAAGCATACACCACCTTTGAGCCATAGCAAGAGGAATCCCCAAGAGCTGTTAGGCCATGTCAAAGAAATCCTCATCAGTAGTGGGAAGAATGAGAGTACTAAGGGTTCGCCCATAATTGCACTAAATTCTTCAAGAATGGGGCATAATTCCACACCATTGAATTGGAAGACATGTCGAGTGGGTATTCAAAATTCAGTAGCAATACGAAGGAGAGGTTTATCCACTTTGATTTGATGGTAGGGAAAGATGCAAGAAAGACCAAGAGGGATGAGAGCATCCTAGAAACTAGGGCCAAGCTTCTTAATCCATGCCAAAACCGCTAAAGGAGTGAATTCTACCATTGGGAAGCATTGAGAGGTGTTTTTAGAGCTTAGAACACATTTGTGGGGGTTTGGAGGCCCTCAATGGCTATTTTATATTTAAAAGAGGCAACTAGCATTTTCTAGCCCATGGCATGCCTATGCACGGTCAAGGCTGCATACACTTGGTCAACGCCTGCGTACATAGGCTCGTGTATGTGCACGCAAGGAGTAAGGCAGAATCGAATCACTTTTCCTATTTGGAGTGTGATTCCTCCATTAAGGCTTCCCTTATAATTCCCATAACCTAAAGGGCTACTCAAGGTACAATCAAGCTCATATTTCAAGCGTCAAGGACCAAGGAAGATAAAATTACATGAAAATAAATACAATTATCCCCATGAGTTGTAAATTAAGTACATGTCTTAAATAAAAGTAGAAATGTAAAAGTTGTTCTTAAAATACAATCCAATGTGTCAAATAAAATCTAAAATTCAAAAATACATGCTAAATAAAAAGGAAAAAGAAAAAAAAGGAAAAATGTTGTATGTTGAATCTCTGCGTCTGTGTGTGTGTGTGTGTGTGTGTCTGTAGGATCGTCACTAGTGGTGCCTTTTCCTCGTATGATAGCTGGGAGTAGTCTTGGAGCCGCCAGCACCACCATCATCACCATCATCATCATCATCATCGTCGTCGTCATCATCACCCACGAGGGAAAGCCCTCCAGAATCGTAGATTCGCCTGGAATACTTGGTCACCTCCAGCTTAAGGTTCCCAACAAGCTAAACAAGCTCCTCGTGCTCCTCTACAGTAGGCTAAATTTGAATAAAAGACAATGTTAGAACAAGTGTTGAGAGATGCAAGAAAAGAAAAGACAAGACAAGGATGAAGGAGAACTCACTGCTCGTGTACCTTAGGAAAAGGGTAGCCCATGACGTTTGTGTTACGTCCCACTGCACGCTCCAGAGCAAAACCATTAGGTTCGTAAGCATAGACCAACCAAGTAGGGTCAATGGGACCACCAACAACAGGGCTAGCCTAATATAAGCATCATATTTGAGTATCACTATGTGTAGAAGTACAAGAATAGAATAATGAAGGGAAATGGAGAGGAAAGAATACATACCTCCTAAATAAAGGAAGACATGAGACAATTCTCACTAAACTCATCATACCTCATCCCATCCGTGAAATGCTCAGCTTAGGGAATGCTGGCTTTCCACAAATGGTACTCAGCATCCATCATGGAAAGTAGGGCAAGCATGAACTATAGAGGATCCAGCGGAACTCGCAGTGTGACCTCACCCACCAACTGGCAACATACCCTCTCCACCAAGTAAAGAACCCTTAGATTGGCACCTTCGAAAGACTGGCTAACCTTGGAAATGATGATGGCGGCAGCCTCTAAGTTTGGGTTTGCAACAATAGGAGCACCTACCCATAGACTCCAAATGACCTATGACAGCATGTAGGGTTAGATGCAGTAATAGGGAAAAATGAATGTCTAATTCACCTCCTCAAAAAGAAAGTCTATCAAAGTGAGTCCTAACTGAGGAGAAACTCTTTAAATCCACCTTCGCCCCACGAGTGATAAGACCATACTTCACGGCTTAGCGCTGAAAAGAGAAAATACAGTTTGCAAGATGACAGTTTGCAAGATGACAGTGTGCAAGAAGAATGGATATAGTATGCAAGGTATGGATATGAATGCAATTTGCAAGATGACAGTTTGCAAGGTACAAATATGGATACAGTTTGCAAAGGTGTGAAGCACAATTTTCAAGACTAGATGACATATGAATAAGCACAACTACAAGAAAGGGAAACGCATATATTGTAAGATGGTAGAAAGGGTGAGAGAACTAACCTCAAGGAGCTTCCAAGGCCCCACCAGTTGACGCAGAGTTCGTATGCTGAGTTTGTCCAAAGAAGAGTACGGGTAAGCAAAACATGCTTGGCCCTAGTTGGCCTCCCAAGCCTTCTCAAAATCACAGAAGAGGGACAGCCACCTCATGGACACTGTCTGCATCCTATTGGCAAAGAGATATGCCTTTATAATATACAGCAAGAAGGCCCTAGCCATTCGAACATAGTCATCGTGAGTCACCTACGGCAGAGGCCTATAATCCATCTCAATGAAATAACAGATCGCATCCATCGAGTACCTCCTCCTAAGCAACTCTATGCCCTGCTGCATGCCTGACGCAACCCCAGATTGATGAGCATCCCGTCATACCTAAGGCCAGTCATCCAATGAAAGTCATGAGGAATCACTGTCATCTCGCGATCAGCAATATGGAAGGTGTGGGTAGTATCCCACCATCTCTCAGCCAAGGACTACACCAAAATGGCACTAGTAAAGGTCTCCGGCAGCAAATGGATGATAGGCTCCAAGCTTGCAGCGTGTATGTGGCCCCTTGTCTCCTTGATCAAGAGCCTATACCATGTAGCAACATGGTTGGTGCTGCCTCTACCTGAGAAGACGGGCAAGGCCTGCAAAAAGATGAAAATAAAGCATTAAAATTACAGTCAGATGAGAAAATAAGTGAAAATGACTTAAAACAATCAAAATAAGGTTTCTAAGTGCCAACATGCACACGTGGATCCGCATCTATGTACGCAAGGACTCCACACATGTACGTAAGTTGGATCATGCATTCGTGTAAAATGAAGAACGCGGACGCATACGCATGAAGAGAGTCTACATACACATAAGTCATGTATGCATACGCATGAGTCTTGTATGGATACGCATGGAACCAATACCTACATACGCATGAACACAGACAAAGAAGTGTTCTTCGACATTTTCAGACATATTTCGATCAAAACTCATCCTAAACATGTTCCTACCCCTTCTAAAGTGTCATGTTTTCATCTAAACCTATCTCACAACAAAACCCAAGCATTTACGTGTCCAAAAACAGATTAAAATGGAAGATCAAAGCAAAAATCGAAAATGAGAAAAGTTTGAAAAACTTACCAATCTGTTCTTTACATTCTCCAAGAAATGATCATGTTGCCTGTAGGTCAATAGAGAGGACTCATTCAGCCTCATAGCCCCATTCCAACGGGTGAGGTTGAACACACAGCCGAAAATTACGTAAGAGCTTTTTTGGACTTAGGTGCCATAGGAATGAGAGAGTTTGAGAGAAAGAGAGTTTTGGATGAGAGAATTTGAGAGGAAAATGTCATATTGTAAGGAAATGAGAGAGAGGTAGAGAGTATTTGTAAAGAGAAAAGACGGAAGCTGAAGAGTTAGAGAGAATGTGAAGAGATGAGGAAGATGAAGAGAAATAAGAAGAAAAAGAAAGGAAACTGTTGGTAACCGTTGGAAAAACAATTTTGAAGAGGCAGGAACGTTTGATGGCTAAACTACTCATAGTTTAGGCCTCTCCATTAAACTACGTGTAGTTTAGTAAAAACAAAATATCAAATATCCCTAAAGGATTTCTAGAAGGTATGAAGTGCAAAAAAAAAAAAAAAATTCAAGAATGCATCCAAAGATGACAGAAATACCCTTAGTTGGGTAAAGGACACAAAGACTCTCAAAACACTCCCCAGTGGATTAAAAGCATCAAGAACATTCCTTGGCGAAATAGAAATCCCTAAAGAAACTCCCTCGTGAGTTAAGATCATCAACCGAATCCCCAGTAAAGTACAATATCATGGAAGGACTCCCTCGTGGGTCTAAGGCACAAGGACAACCCCTTCGAGAGTTGTGAAGAAAATTTCCCCATAGAGTTGATAAAACCCCCTTGTGAGTGGACTCAACATAAGTTTCTTAGTGAGTCATGAAGGAGAAGAAGAAGATTTTCCCTAGTGGACTACACACCATCAAAGACTTCTTAATAGGTCGAATTACCAAGAAGGCTCCCCCATGGGTCACCAATACACTATTTAACAAGTTATTCTCCCCAATGGATGTTTCACCAAGGACTCCCTCGTAAGTCAGAACACCAAGGCCACTTATGCACATATCCCGAAGGAAGTGAATATGCAGGTTCAGACCCTATGTAAGCCAGAATTTGTGCATATATCCTGAGAGAGTTGAATATGCAGGCATAATAGAAAAGGTAAAGATAGAGATAAAGACCAAGGTCACCCCGAGGCAAAAGCCTCACTAGAATAAGTAGAGATAGAGATGGAAGACGGGTATTACCTAGAGGCGCAAGCCACCCAAAAAAGTTTGACAAATATGTATCCTTTTAAGCTCGTAAGATCACCTTGTTTATTTGGTTGATGGTTGTGGCCGTTGGCCGTGTTTGTTTTTTTCTTTTTAAGTGACTCCAAGATAGTGAGTTACTCGCCTTTTGCTTGCAATTGGCAAAACATTTTCTAGGATAGTGAACTTGTCGTTGCTCATTTCCCAAGCAAAAAAGATAAGAATTCGAACATACAAATCCCACACAACTCTGCAAAGCTGCACCCCGCCCCATGTATGCGTGTTGTGTGCCGTGTACCCGTTGGGCCCGAGCCATATGTCGAAACAAAATGTTTTGTCTCTTATTCATTTGATTTTGTTAGTGGAGCTCACGAATCAAAAGAGGGGCATCTATAGACACCGCAGTTTGTACCCCTTACGAATCAGGCCCCCGTTCCCCAATGATGGTAAAATTCTAAAGCCCAAGGTTGGTTTAGGGCCCAATCAGATTAAAATTTACTTGAGGAAAGGTTTTTATGGAAAATATAACTCTTTTATGAGCTGAATAAAACTATTTTTGGAAAATAAAGGCCATGAAAACCCTAGGGCATGCGTACGCAAACACACATATGCATGCTCTAGACTTGCGTATGCAAGCTTCATGCATGCGTACGCATACACGAGCATGCGTACCCATGTTAGGGTTCCAGAAACTATGAAAGACAAATTTTCTGAATTAAAGCTGAGGTTTGGAATGAATGCCACAACATTTATGAGTCATTCCAAACCCCCATTTTCTCAATATAAAAAGCCATGCATGGCATCTTTTCAAAACACACAAAAAATCCTAAGGGTAAACCTAAGATTCACTAGAAATAATGAATCAAAGAGAGAGTTTTTTCACAAAACATCCTCAAGTCAATATTTCTCTAATTAAGGCCTTTTTCTGGCTTTGATATTTGAGTTTTGAAGTTTACTAATCATTTTTGTTTGGTTGTGAATAGATTGACTGGGAGGAACGGTCAAAATCAAGCTTGAAAAACTTTGTGTTTGAGGTATTAAGTTCTAACCCTTTCTTTTTCTTTTCTTTGTTTTAATTATGCTTTTTATTTGTTTTTCTTCTTTTGTTTATGTTTTAATATGCTTAAGTAGCCTAGGATTTAGTATTTTTCTATTTTAAAGGATGTTAGGTTGTTAGATTTATTGTTTTAAGTTCTGCTCTATTTCCTACTTTGCTATGTTTTTGGGTTAGGGTTTTGAGACGTGTATGCGTACGCATACTTACGCATACTCGAAGTATGTGTACACATATAGCTGGGCTGCGTATGCTAGCACTATGCATGTGTACACATACTTAAGCCTAGAAACCCTAATTCAACATTTTCTGCTTCTGTTTGTTTATTCTGTTTATATCATTTGCATATGTTTTATCTTATTTCGCGCTTCTTGAGTCTCTGTTCCTCTGTTTACTTGT
This sequence comes from Quercus gilva, assembly GCA_023621385.1. Taxonomy (NCBI): domain Eukaryota; kingdom Viridiplantae; phylum Streptophyta; class Magnoliopsida; order Fagales; family Fagaceae; genus Quercus; species Quercus gilva. The sequence goes on from CM042480.1 coordinate 29,682,285, forward strand.
TGTTTGTTCTTTATATGTTAGATTAGGATTTCCCTTTAATGTTTTCTTTAATGTACCATGAACACACATTCACATGATCATGCATTGATGCATAGGTGCTATGATGCAGTGAGGTAAGTCATGCATTCACATGAACATGCATTTTGGATGAATATTTTTGTTTGATGCTTTGATACTATGCTTAGATGTTTGGGTTATTTTTGATGTTAATACCTTGTTGTCATGTCTATATTTCCACCATTGTGATATCTTGTTTGTTTGTTGCCTTGGATGAGATAATATGATATGCATGATAGATGTATGCTAGGCTTGATGTGAGTTGTCATGATAGATGTATGTTAGGGTTTTGGGATGATTGATGCCATATTCATTGTTAGATGAATGTTAGTATGTGTGTGTGTGTGTGTGTGTGTGAGAGAGAGAGAGAGAGAGAGAGAGAGTTTAGGATGCAATATTGAACTTGCCTTTAATGAGATTAAGAAGTAAGATACAATGAGTGGAATTTGACCAACGAGTCGAGTGAGGTTGGGTGCCTGACACCTTCCCATCCCCATACCTAAACTTCGAACCCATACTCTAGTAGTAAGATCAGCCATTCCACATAAAGGCGCTATATATATGGTTCCTAGACCTAAATAAGGTGGTGACTCCAACATCTTCTTCTTTTTCTCGGTCCACTAAGCCGAGGCGTACTCCTCCACGCATTGTGCCTACATTAGAGATGACTTGTTTTGCTATAATTGTGTTGGTGATGATGGGTGAAACGATAGTGTGTCGATACTGTATTTTGTCTAGCTCGAATTCACGCTTCAAAACAAAGACCAAAAAAAAAAATAATAATAATAATTATAAAAGATGCAAAAACATGAGTTTTAATGCCAAAAAGGGCAAAAAATAAATACAACATGTTTGAACGGTGAATCAAAAATTCACAACATTTGAAAAACCCGTTTTACAGAAAATTTGACCAAAACCCTGATCGAGTATGGTCAAAATTTTGACTTTTTGATCCGACCGTTGGATCATGATGAATTTTGGACCGTATCTTAGGGCATGTTTTTCCCTTCAAAATGATATTTTACGGGCCAAAATTGAAGTTGAAACAGATGAGATATCACAACAATACCAAAACCCTAATAAAGTTTTCATTATATTTTTCTAGAAAACTAGCAATTTTTTACTCGACTTTGCTCAATAAACAGTACCGATTGGGCAAGAACTGAGATAAACGGGTTGGACCATCTTGAAGAATAAGGTCTTAGCTAATTTTCACCGTAAGGGCTCGACGATATCAGCTCCGGATTAAAAGATATGAATTTATCAAGGGAAGACGTCCAAAATTTTTCTACTTTGTGTCACCTCCTCTCTAAGCATGATATCTCGAAGACCGTAGCTCCAAATTAAACAAGGCTAGAACCGTTGGAAACTAGACATCCAGAGCTTTCCGTGCATATAAAATTTAGAGAAAACAGAGCTTGTAAGGGCCTCCAAACACCCATGCGGAAGTTAGGACACAAGTTGGGAAAAAGACAAAAATTGCTGAAGAGATGAATAAGGATGGTTCAAAGGGGCGGCGTTGGGGTACCATGGTACACTAATGCTAGCTTCCTATTCTACCCCTTTTTGCTATAAATTACCCCCCCCCCCCCCACACTTTTGGAAGAATCACGTAGAAATAGATGTAAAAAAGTGAGGTAAGAAATTTAAGTAGGATTTGAGTAAGAAATGAGAAAAAAAAAAAAAAGGAAAAAAAGAGTAAAATCAGAAAAAATAAATTAAAACCCTAGAAAATCAAAAAAAAAAAAAATCTTTCTCTTTCTTTTTAGGAAACCCCACACAAAAAGCTCCATCCTTTCTCCAATCTTGTAATTTTTGTGGGTAAGGATAAGGGGTGGGTTTAGTTTCTTGATAACTAAACCCATCCCTCCTTTTTACCTTTGTAATCATTTTGCATATCTATAAAAATCTCTTTTCTTTACTTGTGTATATGTTGTTCTTGTATATATTATGTTGGATCTAACCCTTTTTTTCAAGCTTTTAATATTAATGTTTGGATATTATATTTATCTTGTTCATCCTAGATGGATATTGGACCATCATCTTAGGCTCTTCATGGGAAGTACCCTTAAAGGGAAGAAGTTCCATCCACCTAGGTATCTAGGATTTTATTACTTTCTTTACATTTTTGCAATCCCATTTATTTTATTGCACATCCCCATTCCCCTTTACATTCTTGCAATCCCATTTATTTTATTGCACATCCCCCATCCCCTTTACTTTCCTTGCTCTCATATTATATTATATCTAGACACCAAAAAAAAAAAGATTTTCCATCTTCTTTAAATGGTGTCTAAACCCCCATTAGGGCACAATATGAGTGTGTCTCATAATAATGGTGATGACGTAAGAACTCCACTTGTTTGTGTTGAAGGATGCATAAGGCTTGAAGGAGTTTAGGCTTTATTTAAAGAGGAAAAAAAAAAAAAACATTTTAATCAACTTTACAATATTTCAAGTCATTTACTTTCAAGCCTTTACATTTCAAGTCATTTACTTTCTTGTCATTTAAATTCCAAGTCTTTATTTTTCTGCAATTTATTTCATTGTTGTCTCTTTATTTATCATGTTAATAATGTGCCATAAAGTAAGATGATTGGGTATACGTCTCCCCTACATCCCTATTCTAAGAAAAATACTTTCTTTTTATGTTTTTCCCCAACTTTCTAAGTAAATTCTTCACACAAAAAAAACATCTTTTTTTAAATAAATAAATAAAAAAATGTGAACCTGAAACCTTAAGAAGTAAGTTTAAAAAAAAAAAACTGTTTTTTTAAAGGGTTCAAAACTGTTTTTTTTATAAAGCTCTTTTTTTTTTAGTTAGTTTTCAAAAACAAAAATCTGTTTTATAACACTGTTTTTCAAATCTGTTTTTCTGTTTTCTGCACTGTATAAAAACTGTTTTCTGCACTATATAAATCTGTTTTCTGCACTAACAAAAAATTGTTTTCTGCATGAAATAAAATCTTTTTTTCAAAAACTGTTTTTCTAAAAGCTTTTTTAAAATCTGTTTTAAAAAATCGTAAGGAAATTGTTTTCCAAACCTTTTCAAACTAAAAAAATCTGTTTTCTAAAAAAGAGGGGGCTGTCCGAAACTTTTTTCAAGAAAATAATTCCTCTTTTCTTTTTCTTTTGGGGGAACCCGAAACTACAAAAAAGAGTACATAAATTGTGTTTTCAAAAATCCCTTCTCTCTCTTTTTTTATTTTTTATTTTTATTTTTATTTTTTTTAAATAATGCTTTCAAAAAGGTTTTTTTTTTTCTAACATACATCCAAAAAATGTTTTTCTTTCAAATGCATGTTTTCAAAAGAAAGTGTTTCCCTGAAAGCCTTCACAAAAAAATTTGTTTCTCTTCCAAAATGTTGTAACTTCCTTTTTCAAGGTTTTTCTTAGAATAAGTGTAGTTGTGGGGGGTTGTGTTCAAAGCTCATTTCCTTGAGTCTTTGAACACCCCATAAGCATACATTTATTCCTAACATATTTGGCACGAACAATTTTCCTTTTGTCATTCTTTTTTGCGTGAATATAAATGAGAAAATGGTGGATGACAATAAGGTGCAATTCTTCCAACCCTCCTTTTTTTATTCCTTGTTATTTTTCTTTGTATAGTTATAGTATCCACATGCTAGCTACATAATAAATAGATACTAACATGTTATTGTATAGTATATATGTATGCCCTTGTCACATGCTAATTATGTACATATCTTTTACACGCCTTGTTTGTATATTTTGATGGAATTATTATTCACAAGAATACTATACGTAAATATTTACTCACATGTATTTATATGTATATTGTTTGCAAAAACTGCTTATAAAAGTATCAAAATGCCAAGTATTCCATTTCTTTGTAAAAAGTTAACGTTGAGATTTAATTAAAATGAGGTACTATCTTCAGATAGGCATTGTGGGGTGCTTAACACCTTCCCCACATGTAACCAAACTTTTGAGTCTCAGATCTTTGGTTCAAAGACTTTTAGTTTACCTCAATTAATGAACCCTTAAAATTTGGTAGTTAATTAGGTAATCTAAAATGAATTAGACATCTAAGTGACCAATCTTACCAAATACAAAACCAATGATTGGTGGTGACTCCTAAAATAAAAATAAGAAAAAGGGACTCACATACACACACACCCCACTCTAGATACACAACCACACACGAGTCATGTCACCAAGGATCCAATGTGCAATGGCATCCAGAAATAAAGAGATTCTCTCTTCGAGGAGATTTCCTTTCGAGGAAATGAAGCGGGGCGTCCACACAGTATTTAGAATTCTTGGATTTCAATTTAAGAGAGAGAATGAAAGTTTTTGTTTTAGGAGATAAACAGACAAGAGAGAGAGAGAGAGAGAGAGAGAGAGAGAGAGAGAGAGAGAGAGAGAGAGAGAGAACTTTGATGAGCTAAAATAATGGATTTGAAACTTTATTTTGAAATTTGAAATTTATTTTGAGTTTTGGGAGGTAAATCGGTTAGATTTTATTTTAACTAGAGTTAAATTTCAATTTATTAGGTGGTTACTTAAATATGACATTAGCTACATGGATCACATCCAAGTAAACAAGATTTTAGTTATAATTTTGAAATGGTGAAATTGTATTTTGAAAACTCTGCATTTTGAAGTGAAAATAGCGGGTTTCAAGTATTGTTACTCAAAATGATGTGAAAACTATGGTTTAAAAAGTGTTGTGAAAAAATGTATTTAAAGTACTCGTAATGGAAAAAATGTGTTTAGTACCATGTTTTAAATAACATATCTTAAAATGTGAAAAATTTTTAATTGTATGTTTGGTATGTGTATGTGTTTTTTTTTTTAAAGTGAGTATGTACAGTACATTTACGATTATTTTATTTCATGAAAAAGAAATTCCCACTTATTACTATTAACTCTCTAGTCTTTCTCTACTCTTCATCTCTCTCTTTTCTTCCTATCTCCTCTCTTCTGTGGAATCCTTTAAAGACCCACAAATTTTACATAGAAATCCTAGCAAAGGGGTTGTTCAAATACCCAAACCAACCATCCAAGACATTATGAATCCACCCTCTCTAGCTTATTAGAAAAAAAATTAAATCAACACAAGAAATTAGGTCAAACTCATGCCACAAAAACAAATCCACCATGGAATCAAATCAAATCCATACCACAAAATCAAATTCACCAACCCATGCCAAAAAGATAGAGAAGAAAAAAAAGGATAGGGAGATCTTGGCTTTGACGTCATCGATAGTGTTGGCAATCATGAAGAGACAAGAGGAGAGAGAGATATAAGGTTGAGACCAACAGTTAAAACCATCGACAGTGCACCAAGGAACGACAAGAGAGAAGGGGAACTGAATGAGAAAAGATCTAATAGTTGGTTTGGATTAAGGGAGAGGGTGGGGGAGTAGAGTAGAGTAGAGTAGATTTGACTCAAAATTAGCCTATTTTTAGTCAACTCTACTCTACTTCCCTCCACTCCCCCCTCCATCCAAATGGGCCCTAAGTGAAGAGAGAGAGTTGAGTTTGTGTCTATGTGAAAGAGAGAAAGTGAAGCAGGTGAGAGAAAGAGAAAAAAGAAGCCGATGAGAGGGAGAGAGAGGAGTGTGAAGATTTCATAGATTGAAAAGAAAAGAGAGAGAAAGGAGGCTGTTACGTTTGATCTTTTCAGGTGGGTCTCATAGTTTATTTACAAAATTGTCATTAGACAATATTACTTGGAAACTAAAAACTAGTATGGATGAGTTATTTAAATACCGTGTTTTTTGTTGTTGATAAATATAATGTTTAAACACCATAAATTGAGAATTGTGATTCAAACACTCTTAAATAAACACTCCTAGCAAATATGTTTTTTTATTTTTATCCCATAGTTGTCGGTTTTTAAGCACTAAAAGTGTTAAGGGGTTTTTAAGCACTAAAAGTGTTAAAGGGTTGTTTGGAATCACTTAGATGGTGTGTCACGTAGGGGATTCTAGCCTTTTACCCATATTTTAAAAAAATATTTGGCAATATGCCCCAATTTTGAAACTATTTAGGTCTGTGTCCCTGTTTCGAAACTCGATTTTATTAAAATTGAGTTTTAATGAAAAAACTCAATTGGTAGAAAATCGAGTATGGGGCGGTCAAACTTAAAAAAAAAAAGAGAAGAAATTGCATGGAATTCGAGTTCTTGGAGCTCGAGTTCCATGCAATTTTTTTATTTTTTTTTATTTTTTAAGTTTGATCGCTCCAAACCTATAGCTGTGTTCAGAAAGACCTATAGTGGCGTTTTAAATGAAACTCGAGTTCCATGAACTTGAGTTCCATGCAATTTCTTTTTTTTAAAGTTTGATCTTCCCAAACCTATAGCCGCGTTTAGGAAAACTTATAGTAGCGTTTTAAATGGAACTCAAGTTCCATAACTCAAGTTCTATGCAAAATTTTTTTTTTTAAAGTTTGATCAGCATAACTTGATTTTAAACCAATTGAATTTTTCATTGAAATTTAATTTTAAGAAAATCGAGTCTCAAAACAGAATCATGGACTTAAATAATTTGAAAACGGGAACATATTACCAAATATTTAAAAAAATAGGATAAAAAGTAGGGGTGTCAATGTTCGACCCAACCCGCGAACACGACACGAACCCGACACGGGTTTTTTCGGGTTAGGGTTGGGCCTTAATGGGTTTGGGTCATAAACGGGTTGACCCGAAAGCAACACGATAAGAAACGGGTCATAAACGGGTCAACCCGCATAACCTGCAATATACACGTTTGACACGCCAATTTATTTGTGTCAACCCGAAATAACCCACTTAACACAACTCGTTTAACTCATATAACAAATAAATATTTATTTTATTTTAGAATTGTCAAATACCTTTTATATCCAACATATATTTTAAATTTAAAAAGAAAAGTGAGTAATTACAAAAATTTACAAGGGATATAATTGGAAATTGAAACTTTACCGACCCTAGAACTACTAATATATATTTTTGTTTGGCATAAAACTTACACAAATGAAATTGGATGAGCTTGTGGAAGATGTTATGAATTTGGACATCAACAAAGAATTTATGGATGATAATCGTGGTCATAGTCAGGATTAGTCTACTGCTTGTTCAAAATATTTTAATATTGATACTTAGCATTTGACAAGTTCTAAGAATATTATATTTTTGTTGAACTATGTTATTTTATTTTTGTGAAACTTTGTTATTTTGAATTTGGGTTGACGTGTATGCACTGTTTTCTAGATGAACTTATTTCTAGATGAATGTTATATTTTTGTTGAATTTTATTATTTTGAATGTGGGTTGAAGACTTGAAGTGTATGCACTACTTTATGGGATGTAAAAAAAAAATATTTCTAGATGGATGTTATATTTAATATTATGCAGGTTGAAATGGGTTAGTTACATTCGTGTCAACCCAACACGACTCGTTTATTAAGCGTGTCAAATGGGTTGGGTCAGGTCAACCCGCTTTATTAACAGGTCGGGTTAGGGTTGAAGGATCATGACACGATTATTAAATGGGTCGGGTTAGGGTTGAGCCATTTAGTCGAATACCCCTACCTCAACACGACACGAACCCGACACGCTAACCCGAATTGACACCCCTAATAAAAAGCTAGAATCTCCGTCTCACGTATCTAAAACCTCCCGCCCATTTCTGATTTTCCTTTAAAATTAAAACCTAAAAGTTAAAAAAAGAAAAAAAAGCCAGTCACAGAAACAGAGAGGATTAGGAAAACCCTAAGGTGGAAAGGGAAATGAGAGAGGAAGAAATAGAGAAGCTTAGGGGAGTAGTACGGGACTGCGTGAGCAAGCACCTCTACTCCTCCGCCATATTCTTCGCAGACAAAGTGGCCGCCTTGACCAATGACCCTGCTGACATCTACATGCAGGCCCAAGCTCTATTCCTTGGCCGCCACTTCCGGCGCGCCTTCCATCTCCTCAACGCCTCAAAGATCGTCCTCACCGATCTCCGCTTTCGATACCTCGCTGCTAAATGTCTGGAGGAACTCAACGACTGGGACCAATGCCTCTCTATGCTCAACCTCCCTCACCACCACACCAATAGCTCTCTCATCTACTTGGATAAAGACGCTGCTGCTGCTGAAATCAATGTTTTTCGTTATCTTTATTTACTCTTTCTTCTAATCATATTTTTATATAATAATTAAAAAAAAAAAAAACATTCATATTTCTGCTCTATATCCTCCATCAACAGATATCTTCCGCTATTTGCTTTCTTCGCGCCAAGGCATATGAAGCTCTCGAAAACCGTGCCCAGGCTCGTCTCTGGTTAGTTTCATTTTCCTCCAATTATTTGCTTTTATTTATTTATTTATAATTATTATAATTTCTGATTAAAAAAAAAAAAAAGGTACATAGCTGCCGTCAAAGCTGATCCTTTATGTTACGAGGTACATACATCTTTATCTTTATTATTATTATTATTATTATTATTATACTCTTGTCTGTGTTGATGCTATTCTCATGGTCAGGCTTTAGAGTGTCTTATTGAAAAGCACATGCTAACCTGCGATGAAGGTGAGTGCCACTATGTTTTTCTTTGACTCAGTTATCTAAGACAAACAAAAAGACCTCATCAATGCCCGCCTACTTTCGTTATACGATGATATCTTTTTCATTTTAACTTTTCAAGTTGCTGCTGAATTTCAGAAGCAACTCTACTCTCATCACTGCAATTTGGTCCCGAAGATGGATGGCTCTCATCATTTTACTCGTGTATAACAAAGAAGGTAAATTTAAGTTAATAAACCAAATGCAAAATATGTCGGACCTAAACTAAATTCCATTGATTTCTTGTGCTTGTTACTCATTGGTTCTATTTCTTTTGTTACCTAGTATGACAAAGAAAGTGTTGTAGAAGCCAAATTCAGAGAACTTGAAAAAGAAAGTTGTATTAGTGACTCTTCTGATTCATCCATCACACAAACTCTAAAAACAAACACAGATCTCTTGGCCTGTAAAGCTGAATACTACCATCAATGTGGTGAATATCAAAAATGTTTTGAACTAACTTCCGTGTAAGTTGACTGCTGTTTTCCAACTACACCCACGATGTATTACTAAGATGTCTCTATTTGACCTTAGCCTTTAGCAATTGTGTTACAGACTGCTTGAAAAAGACCCTTTCCATCTGAAAAGTACCTTGGTGCATTTAGCAGCTGCTATGGAGCTTGGAAATTCAAATGAGCTCTATCTTATGGCATGCAATTTAGTGAAGGACTATCCTCAAAAGTAAGAGGGACTTTCATTATTCAATTGTTCTTATTGTTTTTTACCTTGTTGGTATGTTTTGAATTTTATTTTATTTTATTTTTTTAAAATTCAAATTTCTGATTTAGTCATCTACTACAACTCATCATGAGATGTTTTGCTTACCATCAAGGTTAGGGCTGTCCAGATAGAATGGTAATGTATAATAAACAGCTGACAAATAGTTTTGGATATATCTTTCCAACTTTCCCCCTCCCACTGCCCCTTTCCCTCAAATTAAAGAAAAGAAAATAGATGCATACAATCTTGTGTTTTCAACTTTGTTGCTATTGGTATATAGATTCTAGATTTTTCTTGGAGTTATATGGCCTTTAGTGCTTTAAGTTGATTAGTAATCAGAATTTTTCTCTTTTTAGGGCTTTGTCATGGTTTGCTGTTGGCTGCTACTACTATTGTATCAAGAAATACGATCAATCACACCGTTATTTCAGGTATGCGTCAGATGTTATTAATAGAATCCCAATTAAAATTATCATACTTTTGAGCTGCCTTACCTCTGCTAAGTGTTTCAACTATAATTTGTTGGTTTTTTAGTCTATGAATTGGAACATAAGTGTAAAGCTTGATATTCTTAGTTTATTACCTTTTAGTTAGTAGATTTTTATGTTCCCTGCCCTAGCAAGTAGGCTATAACAAATTTTCAGCTGCAATATTGGTGTTGATTTGTGCCCAATGAGCCCTAACTCAATTGGCACCTCCTCTTATAAGTCTTAGGTGGAGGGTGAGGTCTTGAGTTCAAGATCCATTGAGTGCATATGTAACTTATAAAAAAAAGGGTGTTGGTTTGTTGATACTTCTGTTATAATGCTTCAAATCCTACGTTAATGGTCTTGTTTTTTGCCTAGTCAAATCGCTTGATCATGGTTGGTTTAACTTCATGACTTCAATCATTTGTCACATTATTTTTTATTATTAATAAATTGCTAAGTGAGACAGGCACCCAATGAGTTTTGAATCCATGACCTCACCCTCTACCCATTCTTTGTGGAAGAAGTTCTATTTGAAGCAGAGCTCATTCATGGGCTTTTTGTTTTTAAAATCTCTGTGGTCTTTTAAGCTAGGAAGCACAGTCATGGCAAAAATGGCTGTGTCTGTAGAGTGTCCTTTAAATTTTTTTTTTTTTTTTTTTTTTTAAGTGGGACATGGCAACATGGTTGTGATGCACTCAACACGACTGACAACAAAATTAAAAAGGAAAAAAAAAATATCAGTGTTTACTTCCCTACCACAATAACCATTGTTGATTAGTAGAACAAAGGCTTCAAACAAATTTCTCTCTTTCTCACTCTCACACTCAGTTCTCTCTCTTTCTCTCTCTGCTTTGCGCTGTTGACCATCTTTGCTTTGTCAATGTCAGATCAGCGACCCAATATTGCCATTGGTCATTGTTAGCATCAGATCAGCGACCCTTTTGATTTCTCCAAGCTCTGTTGCTGATTGCTCCTCAGTAAACCCAATTCATTGTTTATCTAAACTCTATTGCCTACCTGCCCCTGTTCTGTTCTCTAATGCTTTTGAATTTTTTTTTCTAGTGTTCTACTGAGTACTCTCTCTTTTTGCTAAATACTGAGTATTATCTCATATCTATGAAGACAAGGGGTTTTATATACTTTTTAAAATTATTATAAAGTATAAGAGTTTTGGTTAAGTATTTAAGATTGTTATTTGCCAACAAATTGTGATCTGATTAAAATTTTTACTCTTAATCATTCTTTGATTAATTGTTAAAAATTATTATTTATTAGTACTTAATGGTCAATTTTCTACTAAAAACAAAAATATGTTAGTTAAAAGTTGTCATTTTGTTGTATTTATTTATTTAATTTTGAAGTTGAATTATTTGTAGATAAAATATATAAAATTATTTAATTGCTGTGTCCCCGCCGTATCTTGAGAACTTCCATTTCCTTGTGTCTAGTGTCATGTCAGTGTCTGCGCTTCCTTGCTTTTAAGTAGGTTTGTGTTTGTTATTTTTCTCCAAACACATATGGATTTATTTATTTTTACAATGTGTTTGAGCTCAAAAAATTTTCAGACATCTATTAATGGATATTATTTATAGGTCGGATTCTCTTGGCTGCCCCAAGTTTGGGGCTTGGTCCTGCCCAAATGTGATCTGGTGTCTGCTCTTTTTATTTTTCTTCTCACATTATAGGTGATCATCTTTTTGAAATTATTACAGAAGCACCAAATGCTTTGGGAATCTCAGTGATTATTTGTTTGAGTTGATTATAGTTTATTAGTTATTTGGTAAATTTATTGTACCTTATTGCTTTTTGAATCTGTTTCTGACTTGAGATTAATCTGGGAAAGTCCAAGATAGTCCCTGTGGGGGATGTGCCTCATATGGAAGAGTTAGCTCAAAATTTGGGGTGTAAAATTTCTGCCATACCACTGGATAGTTGGGGTTACCATTAGAAGCTCATTTCATATGTAAGGCTATTTGGGATGGAATTTTGGAAAGGATTGAAAAATGCTTGCAAGTTGAAAAATTAGAGTGGTAGGCTCACTCTAATTAAAAGTATGCTCTCTAGTCTCCCTACTTATTTTATGTCTCTTTTCCCACTTCCTTGTTTGGTTGCAAATAGAAAGGAAAAAAAATTCAAAGGAACTTCCTTTGGGGTGGTTTGGGGAATGAATATAAATTCCACTTGGTTAATTGGGAGGTTATTTGCCAACCCATTCATTTGGGTGGTTTGGGCATAAAAAAACTGATGGTGTTCAACCAGGTCTTATTAAGTAAATGGTTGTGACGATTCAGGATAGAAACTGGCTCTCTTTGGTGGGAAGTGATTGGGATTAAATATGGCATTGCTAAGGGGGGGGGGGGGGGGGGGGCTGGTGTACAGAAAAGGTGGGAGGCAATTATGGGGTTAGCTTGTGGAGATATATAAGCAAAGGGTGGTCTGATTTTTCCAAGAGCATAGCTGATGATGTGGGGACAGGTCATAAGATTAGTTTTTGGCTGGGTAGATGGTGGGGAGATGGTCCTGGCATGTTTAATGTGGCTGGTTTGGACGGAACGTAATATACGCATCTTTGAAGACAGTGAGAGAACCTTAGATCTTTTAAAAGCTCTTCTCTTCGGTACTTTGTTTCAGTGGGTGTGTGTCTGGGGGTTTTACGAATTGTATTTCCATTTCTGAATTCTTACACTCTATTAGATTAAGTTTTTGAACCTGCTGTATTTTTTCTTGATCAGAATGTTCATCATCGTGAAGATGATGCTCGGCATTTTTGAATAAAAGTTTTATTACCTATAAAAATAAATGGTGGGGAGATGGGTCTTTTAAAGATAAGATTCCTAGAACTTTTTGCAACTGCCAAGAATAGAGATGACACTGTTGCAGGTTATTTGGGTTTGTCCAATGGGTGGCCCCAATGGAATCCCACCTGCATTTGGCCTCTTTGTGATTGGGAGCTAGAATAGGGATTCCTTCTTGCCAGAAATGTATTCTGCCAAGGTAAGTCTTTTACAGGAAGACAGGTTGGTTTGGACTCCATCTAAATCTCAAGGTTTTTCTGAGTATTCCTACTGCATAATTTTGAGTGGAGGGGATTGTTTTTTTTTTCCCCCTTGGAAAGAGGTATGGTGGGTTAGAGTACCTCCTAGTGTTGGTTTCTTTGTTTGGTCCACTGAGAAAGGGAAGATTTTAGCTACAGATAGTCTCAGGAGGAGTATGGTGATTCCCAACTGATGTATTATGTGTGAATCTGATGGGGAGGATATAGATCACCTGTTTTTGCATTGTGCTGTTATGGGTGAGTTATGGGCTTTCAATTCTGACACTCATGGGAATTAGTTGGGTGATGCTTAGGAGGGTTCCAGATTTAACCATTAGTTGGAATGGACTGTGTTCTTAGAAGACATTCTAGTATTTGGGGGCTATTCCTGTGTTTGATGTGGACTATTTGGAGGGAAAGGAACCTGTAAAATTTTGATGGACACAAATGCTCGATTATTCAACTCAAATCTCAGTTGTTGGGGTTTCTTATTTTCTGAGTGGCACTGACAGCATGTATATTCTTCTGCTGCTGGATCAGAATTAGATGTTCTGGCATATCTAGATAGATTGTATTTTGCTTAATTCTTTGTTTTCTGGTGAGTGTCCATTGTATACTCCTAAAAAAATAAAAAAATAAAAAGAAGGAAGCCATGAGTGCTTTGTTCTTGCTCTAAGTCATTATATAAATCTTTCTTGTAGTCATGTCACTAATTTGATTAACTTTACATTATTGTGAATCAAACTTAAATCTCATTGGCTTTATTTTTTACTGATAAAGGAAAAAAAATTCTCATTGGCTTTGGTGTAATCCACAGCAAGGCTACAAATTTAGATGGAACATTTCCGCCTGCTTGGATAGGTTATGGAAATGCATATGCTGCTCGAGAAGAGGGTGATCAAGCAATGTCGGTATATCGCACTGCTGCTCGCTTATTTCCAGGGTATTGTGTTGTTCCACTGGGCTCTTCTTTTTAGTGAAATATTATTGAAATTTTTTTTTCAGCCACTTGGCTGTATATTGAAGAGAACATATTTGTATTATAAATTTTAGTTGACCTTGCTTGACTCTTTGTTTAACACGCTCATAACTTTTGTTTTTCTTATTCTCTAAAATTTCTATTTTTGTTGAGTTGAAATTTGACCATAATAGTTTGAAATTTTTTCCTCTTTCTGAAACTTTTCTCATCTTGGTTAAGTAAATAGGGTTATTGTCCGCATGTACACGGCTTTAACATTGCCACAGTAATGAGCTTTGCTCAAATGATACTCCTTCCTTGTGAGAGCAAAGTAAAGGGTGAAGTTGTGGGGTTCAAGATTCATTGAGTGCTTGTGTAACTTGCCAATAAAAGGTATTTAACATAGCCATGTCTAGAATTTTGTTAACCTGGATCTTTTGGGTTGAACATTATAATAGCAACAGGAGTTTCACGTCTTATCTACAAGTTATTGTCAACAAGAAGAATGATTTTTTTTTTTCTACAGCAAAGGATTAATACCTTATATGGATATGCTCAAGATAGTCGAAGGTTAAAGGTGACCTTAAGGTGCCAAGGCCTTGTATGGCCCAGGGAGTGAGGCGCCATAAAGGTGCTAGCCCGATTGAAGCGAGATGCCAATTCTAAATATAGTTGCTATACATATAGATTTTAAATTTTATTTATCTAATGTATTGAACTATTATAATTAAGTGTCTCTGATAGTCTGACCTGTGTTGCATGTAGAAACTATGTCTATTAATTGATTTGAACATAGGCTTTACTCAGTTTAGGCTCTATTAATTAATCTAATTATAGGTCTTGCAACAAGCTTTTGTAAATAAATAATTTAACAATAAGTTCTACAACCAGTTAATATAAATTAATAATCTAACAATAGGTTCTACAACAAGCTTCTATAAATAATTAATCTAACAATAGGTTTTTACAACAAGCTTGTATAAAAAAAAATAAAAAAAAAGAACTATCAAAGCTAAAGCCTAAAAGACTACATGATTGAAAATTTAAAATATTAAAAAAAAAGTTCTAAATTGATGAGGAAATAAAGAGGTACTATAGAAAAGGAGGGAGGGGGGGTGGGGGATGAGATGGAATAGAGCTGCCTGAGAGGTGAGAGTGAGATAGAGAAAGGGGAAAGAAATAAACAAAAAAAGGGATGAGTACAGTTGCCAGATAGAGAGTGAGGAAATAAAGAATAAGGGGAGCTGTTTGTGAGAGAGAGAGTAAAGAAAATTTTGTTGATGAAGAAAAAAAAAGAAAAAGAAAAAGAAAAAAGAAGGTACTCCAGCTGATTTCTTTGGGAGCTCAAGGGTTTGAGACAAGGGGACCTGCTATCCCCCATGTTGTTTCTGGTTATGATGGAGGTCTTCAGTAAGATGATGAAAAGAGTTGAAGGGGCGGGTTTGTTTTGAGGCTTTAGGGCTAATGGTGGAGGGGTATGTGTCTCGCATCTTTTGTTCGCGGATGATACGATTCTGTTTTGCGATGCTAATGAGGAGCAGATTCTACATGTTAGGTTGTTTCTTCTTTGTTTCCAGGTTTAAAGGTTAATGTGTTGAAGAGTGAGATGGTTCCCATTGGGGAGTTTCCTAATGTCTATGCCCTGGCAGAGATTTTGGGTTGCTAGATTGGGTCTTTGCCTATGACCTATCTTGGTATGCTTTCGGGGGCGTTCCACAAGTCCCCTACTGTTTGGAATCTTATCTTGGAGAAAATTGAGCATAAGTTGGCCGGTTGGAAGAAGATGTATTTGTCAAAAGGTGGAAGACTAACGTTGCTTAAAAGTACATTATTTAGTCTCCCCACTTATTATTTGTCACTTTTCACCATCCCTACGCATGTGGCCAATAAAATTGAGAGGTTGCAAAGGGATTTCTCGTGGGGTGACTCCCAAGTTACACTTGGTGGGATGGGACAAGGTGTGTGCACCTTTGCAAAATGGTGGGTTAGGAGTAAGGAAATTAACTACTTTCAATAAAGCCTTGCTTGGGAAGTGGTTATTGAGGTTTGGGAATGAGGAGACAAGGCTTTGGATAAGGGTTGTAACTCTCAAGTTTGGGGAAGATTGGGGGGGGATGGACTTCCAAGCTAGGTAGAGGGATACATGGGTGTGGCTTGTGGAGAAGTATCCGCATGGGATGGGAGGATTTTAGCAAGAATATTCGCTTTGAGGTAGGGGTGGGGGATAGAGTGAAGCTTTGGACAGATCAATGGTGTGGGGATTCTCCACTTCAAGTGACTTTTCCGAGTGTGTATGGGATTGCCTCGAATAAAGGGGCATCGGTGGCCTCTTCTCTTGAACGGTTGGGGATTGAGGAGAGGAGAAGCTGGAATGTTCACTTTACTCGGAGACCAAATGATTGGGAAATGGGTGGGGTGGATGATTTTCTCTGCACCTTGGGCTCAAATCTACCTCCCATTGAGAACGGAGATCGTATGCGATTGAAGTTGACAAAGAATGGGGACTTTGATATTCGATTGTTCTACAATAAGTTAAGAACCCCCTTGCCCATTATTTTTCCTTAGAAAGGTGTTTGGAAGGTTAAGGCTCCTTGGCATGTTTTCTTCTTTGTGTGGACTGTTGTATGGGATAGGATTCTTAGAGGTGATAATTTGAGGGGTAGATGAGATTTTTTCGACTGGTGTATTATGTGCCGCAGTAATGAGGAGACGGTGGATCATTTGTTACTACATTGTGGAAAGGCTTATCGATTGTGGAGCTTGGTGTTTAGATCTTTTGGGTTTTCTTGGGTCTTGCCAAGATCGGTTGCGGAGATACTCTTTTCGGTTGGTGGAACTAGCCTGGAAAGCATTTGTCTAGCATTTGGAATTTAGCTCCGTTATGCTTGATGTGGTGTCTTTGGAGGGAGCGAAATAGGAGGACATTTGAGGACATGGATAGTTCGGATGACCAGCTTTTGGCCTCTTTCAGTGACACTTTGTTTGACTGGTCTAGGGCTTGGAGACTCACCTTTAGTGATTCTCTCCCGATGCTCCTTAGCTCTCTCTTATGTACTTAGTTTCTTTTCCTTTCTTTTCCCTTTGTATTTTTTCTCTCTGCCTTATGTTTTTTTTTTTTCATAAGGTAGTGTTCTTGAATATAAATCTTTATTACCTATAAAAAAAAAAAAAATTTTTAAAAAAATTTCTAAAGTATACAGGCAATATACTAAAGAGCATTCAAACAGGAAAGAAAAGAAAAAAAATTAACAAAGACACAGGCAATCTAGAAAGGATATCAAATCTGGGTAACACTCATGGGATTGCAAGAAAGCATGATTCCAAGCGAATAACATGCCAACCAGCTGTGACTTAATCTGATCCATCGACCTTTCTTTATCTTCAAAGACGCGTGAGTTCCTTTCTCTCCAAAGTGTTTGCATTAAACTAGGAGTCACTCTCCAAATAGGCAACTGGCCCTTTTTAACATACAGACCAGTCCAACTCAGCAGAAAGTCCAACACCCGTCAAGACATCACCAAGGCACCGCAATAAACCCCAGTGTTCTCGAGCTATCTGGCAATGTAGAAATAAATGGTCAATTGTCTCTCCATTAGAGTTACACATACTAAACCAATCTGGGATAACAATAGCCCACTTCTGTAGATTGTTGTGATAATCTTGCCTTTCACTATCATCTGCATGAAGAATGCAACCTGAGGAGGGGATTTAACTCTCCAAACAGCTTGCCAAGGGAACAATGAATCCCCCATGATAAAACGTACTTACCTTTGAACCCCTGAGCTTTGGACAGAATCCAAGTCATCCTATCGTCCTGGAATTGATGTAACCGAACAAAGTATAACTCATTCAGGAATGAATTCAAGTATTCCAATTCCCAAGCATGCACATCTTGGATAAATATTGGATGCCAATGAAGTCTTCCATCTGATAAAATTCAAATAGTCAGCCACCTTAGCCTATTCATCTCTAGCAATTAGGAAAGTTCTGGATAATGATCCTTTAAAGGTGAATCTCCCCACCATCTATCATGCCAAAATTGAATTCTATCCCCTACTCCTATCTCATATTTCACTTAACTGGCAAACTTTTCCCATCCCTTACTAATATACTTCTATAGGCTCACACCATATGTCCCATCCACAAGATTTGTTTGCCAACCACCCGGCGAAATTCCGTACTTGGCAGCAATCACCCTACGCTATAAACCAACAATCTTCTAATGGCCAAACCCCACTCCTAGATGGGATAACAGGCTGAATTCCAATTTCAAGATGGAATTTAAACTCATGGTCTTGCTAGTGGCCACAAGTCTTTGTTTTGTTAGTACTTTGTTATAGCGTAATTTTTTTTTGGTTTGACTTTAAGGGGGTTGTGATTGCAAGCTCATCCCCCACTAACTTCATTTAGAGTATGTGTTTGCCCCATTTTTTTTAATACCGAATTTCGTAAGTGCCACTATTTCTCAATGGCTCATTGCTGTTGAATATAAGTGAGCCTCTTTCCTCAATGCCTTGAACATGGTTTAAGGTGCTCACCTTGCTCACCTGGGCTCTAAAGGCGAGTGCCTCTCCTTGCCTGGGCGCCTAAGTGACTACCATGTGCAACCCTAGCTTGCCCAAAGTCTGGGTTGGGTTCAGGACCTTCAGGTTGGTCTTGAAAATTTTTTCCAAGATGCACCCCTATTAGCATTATTGCCGCATAAAGTTGTCTCTGTCTTAATCAAAATTGTGTAACAAATATGTGATTATTTTCATGGTGGTGCATATGCCTAGCGTTTAGTTCATTTTTACTCAAGCGATGCATCGAGGACATCTGCTTTTATTTATAAATTGTTACTTTACAGGTTAAATCTTGATATTCACTTATTCCAGGTGCCATTTACCAACTTTATACATTGGGATGGAATATATGCGAACCCACAGCTTTAAGCTTGCAGAGCAGGTTACTCACCCTCTTGAATACATTGGCAAATTGACATTTTTGGTTTTGGTTTTTCAAGAATGTGAATACGTCCTGTGTTCTGTTAGTGGAAGAGTACTTTCTGAACTTGTATTGTAGATATTGCTGTTTAAGTTTGACACAAGCTTCATACTTATTTTCTAAGATGATGTTGGTAGACTTCTTTGTTAAGTAGTGAGTGTATAGGGTTGAAAGTCATGGTGTTTTTTAGTTCTCCAAAAAAAGACTGAATTATTTGTTACATCGTCTTTGCAGATACATACATGTGTTCAATTATATAAAATCTATCCTAAGAGAAGGAAAAGTATGAAGCTAATCATATCATGCTTGTATGAAATAATATCATATCATGTTCAATTTGTATGTATCTTGAAGCATGATATAAAATCCAAGCATGATATAAAATCACAAATTGAACACATTTTTTCTTGAAGCGTGATATAAAATCACAAATTGAACACATTTTTTCTTGATTTTGTTAGATAGTAATGCTTATGAAATAATAGAGGTTATTGGCATAGAGGATACAAAAATTGGCATGAAATACATGACCCCAAACATTTTCTATCAGACTTGTTTTTCAATTAACCAAGTTTTTAAGTTACGAGTTCTAATTGTATAAAAACTTCTAGAAAAAGTAAGATATGAAACAAAATTAATAAAGAAGATGATGTTTATCTTTCTGTGTAGTTTGGAACGCGTGTATTCTAATTGCTACCTTTTTTCCTAATAAAATTATTTTACTTATCAAAAAAAGAAAGAAGGCAAATATATATTTTTGGTAAGTGAAAGAAGACATGTTTTACACCATTGATGTCGCCCTCATGGACTTTTGTATCATAACTTTATGCAAATATTTTACAACTTATCTTAAGAGCAAAAGGAACTCTACCTAAATAAACTGAAAGTAACCATTAGAGGCCAGATAGTGTTTTATTTTGGTTTATTTATTTCAAAGAGATACTTCAACTCAACTTACCCTTATTCCCAACTGTCGAAGGTTGATTATGTTGGTCCTTTTTTGCCACTTAGCCCTATCTAGGGCCATATCAATTGTTAATTATTTGATAATCATGTCTTTCTTTATAATTTCTATCAATGTCATTTTTGGCCATTTTGTTCCTTCAGCATTTTCATAATCTCTCTTTTGGATTGGTTCATTTGTATCTGTTACGAATGTCCAAACAATCTAAAAATACTCTCCCTCATTTTATCTTCAGTTGGTTCATTTCCCCTCCTCACGATAATTGTGTTTCTTTTCGTATCTTTCCTAGTTTGCTACATGTCCATCTTAACATTCCCATATTTTCCACACTCATTTTTCTTATATAGAAAGTTCATTTTTCTCCTGTTGGCTGGTTTGCTACCCAATATAGGACTCCTAATCCTAACTGATTTTAATGGAAAAAGAATAAGCACTTTTAGAAAATTAAAATTTGTAAAACAAGTGCATACGTTTTACAAGAATTTTGTATTTCTTGAAGACTTCTACATTCAAAATTTTTAACAAGGATGTGAATTAACAAACCCTGTAGACAACTGAGTAATAATTTATATTTTAGAAAATTGGATTTTTAAAATTTCCAAGTGGCAAAATACCCCCTTATCATATTCCTACCAATTGGAATATCCTGAATAAACCTTGTCTGAACACCTTTCTGCTTAATATCCACAACCTCATTCTCCCTTTTAATTGAGAGCATTATAATTATAATGGTCTTTGATTTGTTCGTGGTTAGGATTTGGTGTGTGCGAAATTGATGTGTAACCCTTGCTTGTAAATGAAGAGAATTGTATCATTCTCTATTAAGTCATTAAGGAATACTAAAACGGTGAAACCTATAGTTGGGTTATAAAGAGGAGACACTGGTGGATTGTTTGGGAACATAATCTAGCCTTATTAGTTTCTTGTTATTAATGTTTTTATCATCTAACTCTATTGATTTTTATTTTTTAAGTAGCTTGGTGGCTTCTCTATTGACCTCTTCATGATTTTATATCAAACTTTCAAAAATTTGATAGACCTATTTTTCTTTAGTTTTTCATGCAGGCAAAGACAATATGCCCTTCAGATCCACTTGTATATAATGAACTTGGTGTTGTCGCTTATCATATGAAAGAGTAAGGATTTTTGGCCTCATGAAATATTATGCCCGTGTTATGCGTAATATTCTTGTGAGATGTATTTTCTTAGAGTTAGTGTTTTGTGTTTAAAGCTTCTATTATATACAAGATGGAAAGTACCTAAAACTATAAAAGTTTGACTTTCAGATATACAAGATGGTAAATACGCAAAGCCCCGATGCCTACACACCCACACCCACACCCACACCCGGGGTGCCTCAGCAGTGAGGGAGTGACTCTGGTTTGACTCCTACCTGAGGCATTTCGTGATTTACCTGATGCCTGCTCAGTGGGGGTGTGTAGGAATCTGAGGTTTGCCCCTCAGGGGTGGTCCCACTGGCCCAAACCTTGAGAGGGGGGGGGGGGGGTTCCTCGTCATAAAATAAATAAATTAATAAATGAAAATAAAAGCTAAATTACCAATTGATCCCCAAAGCTTAAGTTGTTAGGAAATGGTGAATTTAAACATTTAACCAGTTTTCTAATAAACCTTTTCTGCCTGTGAAATTTCTACTTTTAAAGTTTGACAAATGGCATAGATAAACATCTAACTTCGGGAGGTCTGTTAATTGTTTTCAAGTTTGTAGAAGTTCTTGAAGTTAATCAGTAAGGCTTGATGTAAGGTTTTACCAGGTTTAAGTATTCACTTTGTAGAATTTTGTGAAATTTTGCAGAAGTTAAAAAAATACTCTTTTCTTAAATTCAAAATTCAAATTTACTTTACATATAAAATTCTTCCACTTTGTTAGTATGTGAAGTGTGAACTACTAACTAGTTATGAGCTTCTCGATACTGGATGACTTAAATGATGAGAATTTTGCAAACTTAGTTATGTTCCTGATCTTGATTAATTAATTTACCACTAGAATAGAGATGTGACAATTGAAAGTTATGCGACTTTAATGCTTTTTTTGTTTTGTTTTGTGGATTTAACTGATTCTTTATAATTATTTTTACTGGTGAGCAAATTACATGCAAGGAAGTGTCATTGGAGCCAGAGCTCTTTGGCCAAAGGGTAGTTCTTTTTCTCATTGATGAGGGCTCTAAGTGTAATTTGCTTGTACTTGATTTATCATTGAGTTATAGCTTAACTGGTACTTTCTTCTCCCATAATAATGGGATGGAGGGTGAGGTCATGGGTTGAAGACCCACTAGGTACGTGTAACTTACCAATAAAAAAAATTTCTGGTAGTTAATTGCTTTGTCATCACTCTCATATTGTCAGTAGTTTGAGGTTTTGTTCCTATGAAAGTGGGGCTTAACTCTTTTCTCCTTCTCCTTTAGAATTGAATTATCTTTTTTGAAGAGGAAAAGACTGCAAGAACATGAAGCATAAACTTGAAAGGCTTTGCTCTTAAGATAACTATAAGCACTACACAAATGCATGGTATAAATTCATCTAGATTACTCCAAAAAAGAACGCGGAAAAGATATGAAGATAATGAAGCTGTCTTTGAGAGTAGATTTAACTTTGTACCCAATTCATAAGATGATTGATACTGAAGCAAGACAGCCCACACTTGATATGATACTTCTTCATCCAAAAATAGCACGTATATAAACATTCTGATTTGTGCAAGCCTCAAAACTAGCAAT
Source organism: Quercus gilva (assembly GCA_023621385.1). NCBI lineage: Eukaryota > Viridiplantae > Streptophyta > Magnoliopsida > Fagales > Fagaceae > Quercus > Quercus gilva. Next base: position 29,704,769 of record CM042480.1, read on the forward strand.
AGTTGACGGCTTGACACGTAATTGATAAAATTGACCTCCAAGTACCAATCTCAATTATCCCAATTCCTAAGTCCCTTCTCTCTTCAAAATTACTCAAAAACACTAATCAGTTAAGCCTGATGCAGAGAATGCAGGCTTAAGAGATGAATGTTTCTTGAGAATTGATCAATTAAACCCATTTTGGCCTGTACGGGGAGCCTGTTCTGAAAACTTAAATGTGATAAATCAGGCGAAAGAAAGGTTGATATCTCGAATAAAATTCTGATATATTGTTGAGTAATTTTGACTAGCAATTTTTTGTATTTTGGTTCAGGTATAATAAAGCTGCGTTGTGGTTCGAGAAGACTTTGGCTCATATTCCATCCCCTTTAAGTGAATTATGGGAACCAACCGTGGTTAATCTTGCTCATGCATACCGAAAGTTAAAGTATGTCTCTAAAATGGTTCTTGGGGCTGTTTTTACTTCCTGGAATTTTTTTTGCTAATCACCTTCTTGAAACTTGAAGATAACTTTGTCTGATTCTTTTTTATTGTGGTATTACAAAGGAAACATAGACGACTATGTAATGTAGTACTTCTGTAGTCAATTATCTTTCATTGTCTTGTTGCCTCTTTACCTGTTATGGCTGAAATTATTCTGGCAGTTTAAGAGAACAATATTGCACTTGTAGGCGCTTTTGATACACTGACCTTTTTTCATAGTATATTGACAAATAATGTTCCTCCTGCCCCTTATACAATTTCCCTTGGGGCCAAAACTTAACAAACACCACCTCCCCCCCCCAACAAAAAAAAAGAGGGGCATTATAATTGTATTAGATAACTATTTATTGATGTTTCACATATTGCTGATGTCACTTAGGATGGCATTTTGAACGTTGCTGGCAATATCTTACCTTGATCCTATGGAAGGAGCCAAGATATGCTTGAAGCATTCATGATACTAAGTTACATAATAAAAAATAAAACATAATATCTCATTTAAAGGTCCATTATGACAAGTGGATGCATATTTTTTCTCTCCTTAGCATTTGGTTTAGGGAGTCTATTATGCCTTCGGAATCCAGATTTTTGGTAATGTGATGCATGAGAACCTAGATCCCCCAGAATATAACTATGCCCATGAAAAGTAGCTTCTATCGACATTGCTTTTGTTTGAAGTTTATGGGGAAGTCCTTTCATTGATTGTGATGCTTTGGATGCTGTCTAGACTTCAGGAGGGGTCTTGCTGGTTTGGGACAAGAGGGTTTTTGAAAAGATGGATGTAATTGTTGGACAGTTTTCTGTTAGTGTCTTATTGAAAGGGGTGGTGGATGACTTTGTTTGGGCCTGTACAGGTGTATATGGCCCAAATGATGATGGATAGCGGTCTATTTTGTGGGAGGAGCTATTACGGGTGCGCGCCAGATGGCCCATGGCATAGTGTTTAGTAGGTGATTTTAATATTATCAGTTACCCAAGTGAAAGACTTGGCTGTGAGTCGTTCAGCCCTGCTATGTTTGCATTCTCGGACTTTATAGAGAGTAATTTTTTAATTGATTTACTGTTAGAGGGGGCTTCCTTTACATGGTTTAGAGATTCTGGTATCTCCTCTATGTCAAGAATTGAAAGGGCTTTGGTTTCTCTAGATTGGGAGGAACATTTTGAGAATACATCCCAACAGGTGCTTTCTCGTGTTAGTTCAGATCACTATCCGCTTTTGTTGGAAGCTGGTGTTGTTTGACAAGGCCGAAGTGCCTTTAAATTTGAAAACATGTGGCTGCAAGCTAAGGGTTTTATTGATAGAGTTTAGCAGTGGTGGATTGGTTACAGTTTTATGGGCTCTCCAAGTTTTATTTTGGCACAAAAGTCGAAGGCTTTGAAAGCAGATTTAAAAAAGTGGAGCAGGGAGGTGTTTGGTGATTTGGCTTTTAGAAAGAAGAATTTGCTGACTGAACTTATGGGTTTAGATGCTAGAGAGGAGTTGGTGGGTCTATCAAATGAGGATCAGACTCGTCGTATTCAGCTCAAAAGGGACATAGAACAGTTGGCTTCTCTTGAGGAAATTTCCTGGAGACAAAAGTCTTGTGCTTTGTATGTGAAGGAGGGAGATAATAATACTCGTTTCTTTCATAGATTAGTAAATTCCCATAGAAATGCTAATCAAATTAAGAGGATAGAGGTGGATGGTGTTCTTTATGAGGATGAGGCTGATGTGCGCTCTCAATTAGTTCTCTTCTACTTGGGGTTGTATGAGGAAACTGAGGTGGCGTGCCCTACTATGGATGGGTTAGAGTTTGCTTGTATTAAAAAGGAAGAGAGGTTGTCCTTAGAGAAGGAGTTCTCGAAGGAGGAAGTTATCCAAGTCTTAAGGGAGATGGAAGGTGAGAAAGCCCTTGGTCCTAATGGTTTCACCAGGGCTTTTTTTTCACAAATGTTGGAGTGTTGTGGAAAATGATGTCATGGATTTTTTTTTGATTATTTTTATCGACACTCTGTGTTTGAATGGTCTATGAATGCTTCGTTTCTCACTTTAATTCCTAAGAAGTGTAATGCCGTTAATATTAAAGATTTTCGCCCTATTAGTTTGGTGGGTGGTGTGTACAAGCTGCTGTCCAAGGTGTTGGCTAATAGGTTGAGGGCAGTTTTGGATAATCTCATCTTTGAGACTCAAAATTCTTTTGTTGGCGGAAGGCAGATTCTAGATTCAGTGCTCATTGCCAATGAATGCCTAGATAGTAGGGTGAAGAGCCGGTTACTGAGTGTGGTTTGTAAGCTTGATATTGAGAGGCCTTTTTTTATCTATTGGGGAGGGTGGGTTTTGGATTGAAATGGAAGGGGTGGATTAAGGCTTGTGTCACTTCTGTCCGATTTTTAGTCCTAGTAAACGGTTCCCCTGAAGGTTTTTTAGGAACCTCTCGTGGGTTGAGACAAGGTGACCCATTATTTCCGTTTTTGTTTCTCTTGATTATGGAGGTTTTAAGCAGACTTTTGAGGAAGACAGAGGAGAGCAATCTTATTTTGGGTTTTCATGTGGGAGCAGTGAATTCTGTCGGTGTGCGTATCTCCCAGTTGTTATTTGCTGATGACACTATTATATTTTGTGATGCTTCTAGGGAGCAAATGCTGTCCATAAGGCTGGCATTGTCTTGTTTTCAGGCTTTTACAGGTTTGAAGGTCAATGTTGAGAAAAGTGAGATTGTCCCTATTGGGGAGGTGAATAATTTAGATGCACTGGTTAATATTCTTCAATGTAGAGTGGGCAATTTGCCTATAAAATATTTGGGGATGCCGTTGGGTACTTCAGCTTCAATTTGGAATCCCATTTTGGAGAAGATGGAGAAGAAATTATCAAGGTGGAAGCTTCTCTATTTATCTAAGAGTGGTAGGCTCACATTACTGAAGAGTACTCTCTCAAGTCTTCCAACGTGTTTTTTGATCTCTTTTTACTATTCCTAAAGCTGTGGCTGCTAGATTGGAAAGTATTCAGAGAAATTTTCTTTGGGGGTGTTCCGAGGGGAGTTTCAAATACCCTTTGGTGGCTTGGGAAAAGGTGTGTCTACCCATGGATTTGGGTGGTGTAGGGATAAAAATTATGGTGTCGTTTAACCAAGCTTTATTAGGGAAATGGCTGTGGAGGTATGGTCATAAAATTACCCATCTTTGGTGGAGAGTAATCTCCACAAAATATGGTGAGGGCCAAGGGGGATGGATTTCTAAAGTTTGTAGGAGGGCTCTTGGATGTGGTCTTTGGAGAAGCATTCATGAAGTGTGGGAGATATGTCTTTTGTAGTGGGTGATGGCACTCATATTTGCTTCTGGCACGATAGGTTGATTGGTAATAATACCCTAAAATACCTCTACCCAAAGCTCTACATGTGTTCAGCAGCCAAGGATGCTTGTATTTTTAAGGTTTTGTGGACTCTAGAGGGGGGTACTATTAGAGTGTGGGATTTAAGGTTTTATAGAGTTTTTGAAGACTGGGAGCTAGCTGCATCTTGTTCTCTCCTTCAGTTCATCCAATCTTGTATTCCTCGGGGTGAAAGGAGCGATAGTCTTTGTTGGTGGCTAAAAGGAGATGGTGAGTTTGACCCTCGGTCTTACTACCATGCGATTCGAGGTACTCCAGATTCTTCGTTTCCTTGGAAGGGTGTTTGGAAATCAAAGGTTTCTAAGCGAGTGGCTTTCTTCTTGTGGACAGTTGCTCATGATCGGATTCTCACTTTAGATAATCTCATGCTTAGGGGTCACCCTTTGGCAAATTGGTGTTGTATGTGTTGTTGTGATGGGGAATCGGTGGACCACCTTCTTCTTCTTCATTGTCTTGTTACACGTTCCTTATGGACTCTTATGTTTCGGGCTTTTGGTATAAATTGGGTTATGTCAGGATCGGTGGCGGAATTGTTATTTTGCTGGCAATAGTGGCCTGGGAAGCACATATCGAGCATCTGGAATTTGATTCCCGGCTGCTTAATGTGGACTATTTGGTTGGAACGAAATCGTCGTTCCTTTGAGGACACTGAGAAGATGTTGAATGAGTTAAAGGTTTTATGCCAACGTAGTCTTTTTGAGTGGTCTCGATATTGGGGATTTACTAATTATTCTTCTCTCTTTGAGTTTATTTTGTCCGTTAGATTAGTTTCCTGATTTCCTTATGTTTTTCTATTTGTTTTATCTTTTTCTTCTTGTTCATTATCATGAACATCTTGTACTATTTCCTATTTTTTTTTATTAATAATAGTTATCTGTTTACCTATAAAAAAAAAAATATATTTGGTTTGTTCTTAGGAATCCATAGGAATTATTTGTTCTTCCCAAAATATCCGTAGGATTATTGTTATGATTCTAGTGTTCCACATGACTTAAGTATAAGCTTAATCATGAGTATATAAGCTCTTGGGCACCTTCCCCTTCCAAGCCGGTTTTCAAGGGTGAGTTCTACTTATGAATTTGTATTATTTGGTATCAAAGCCAACCACCATGTCGAGTAATCAAATGTAGCTTGTTGAGTGTGAGATCAAATGAGTTGTGGCTTTGTGGTTGGATTGTGGAGTGGATGACCTAGAGGCTAGATTAAAATGTCTTACTAAGTCATTGAATAATTGATAGGTGAATGGAGCCACCATGTGGCTTAAGTGTAAGCTTAACTATGTGTATATAAGCTTTTGAGCACTTTTCCCTTGTAAGCCGGTTTTCAAGGGTGAATTCTACTTATGGGTTTGTATCAATTGTGAACACCATGTCTATAGCAAATAACTAATAAGAAAAATAATGTGAGTTGTGAATTAATTCAATCTCTTAACATAATAGCCCAACTTTCCAAATAACACATACCAGAAAGGAAAAAATAAAATAAAATAAAATACAAGAAGATAATAATTATTGTAAAAAGTTTACTCCAACCCACTACATGGAGGATAAAGCCCTCCACTTGTACTTTTAGTCACATGACCTAACCATAAGCACACAATTAAGGAGATAGATGTTTGATTAGGAAAAACAAAAACTTTTCTACTTTTGTTAGTCAAAGGTCATTAATTGCAAGTATAATTGTCACTTAAAAAAAAATAAAACTTTTGCAAGCCATGAGAATGTGGAAACTTTTTAAAAAGGGAATCTACATTCCCACCAAAGTGAGGTTTGATGGCAATTTAGATGCCCATAAGCATTTGGATTCCTTTGAGCTATTTGCAATCAAACATGGGAATATTTGGGAATCTTGAGAGAATTTCTGGGAATCCTAAAATATCATCCCAAATCGAATGAGTGGTTAGTGTGATGTTCATCATGAATGGGGTACATGGAGGTGCTAAATGTGTTTTTTGTTTGCACATGGGAGTGGTAATGGTGGTGGGGGATGTTAATGTGCTTTGTTTTTTGTGGCACATTGGTATTTGGTTTGGTGGGTTAGAGGGGTGGCTGGTGGCTGTGTTGCTGGTGTGGTGGCTGCAAAGGCTGTGGGTGTGAGCTGGTGATAGTGCTGTTATGGTGTTCTGTTACTGGGGATGCAGTGGTGCTGCTTGGTTAGGTGTGGAGTTAAAAGTTATGGCAGCTGCGTATTGTCTTGGGCAGTTTTCTCTTTTTGGTTGGTGGGTTGCAGGCTAGGCATGGGCAGGAAAGGGTCTTCCAATTAAGCTGTCAAGCAGTCTGACAGGTATATAAATAGCCTGTGTTGTCACTAGCTTGGAGCTCACTAGAAGACATTCACTAGTGAAGGATTTTGACAAGTAGTTGGTTTTTACCTGGAGATGTTAGTATCTTTCTGTTGCTTATAGATTTTGTATTTTTACTGCTTTTATTGTGTCCTTATTTAGGTGAGTTTCACATCCTCTATGCTGAAACAAACACCTTGTTCTCTTACTGATTTACGTTTTCATGTCTCATTTAAAAAACAAGAAATAAAAGTCTTCCTTGTTGTGTTGCCTTGGGTTTTATTCGTAATTTTAAGGTGGATATGATTATGCTAGTACTTATCATAGAAACCTAACATGTCTCAGGATGTACCATGAAGCAATTTCACATTATGAGAAAGCACTTGCGTTATCAACAAGAAGTGTGAGCACTTATGCAGGCCTTGCATACACTTATCATTTGCAGGTATCTACGGTTTTCCAATGCTCTTATATGTTTGTTTCCATTGTCTTCATTAGAATGTCCTCTGCTTACCTCTAGAAACAAGTGCTCAGTTGTAGCAGTGTGTTTTTGAATGCAACTTGAGGGAACGACTGCTTTCTAGTTGAACTTCTGCACATGACCTGACTAGAGTGTGTACCCCACACCTGCGCATGTGTTGTACTTTTTTTATTTGAGTTCCTACGTGAGTTAAAATGGTTTCAGGAATGCAGGTAAAATGATTTGAATGAGGAGCTTGGGTTGCTCGTTACTGTAAAATTACATGGTTGATCATGACTTCCCTTCAAATATGATACTTAGGATCTTTTTGGGTACCCTGCAGTTTTTGGCAACTTTGATGTTAAATGTGTGACGAAAAGCGAAAAGTTAGTTTGTTTCCAAAAAATAAAAATAAAAGTTAGATTATTTGCAAAAAAAACTAAGACAAATTTTTTTTCCCTTTTTACCTTTTCCTAAACACAGACTTATTATTGGGAACCAATAATCAATTATTGTCAGGATTAGAAGTCATTATCAATTAATAATTTCTGAAAAATACTAAATGCAAACGCAATTCTATTGTCTTTGTGAAAATTTCCTCCTCTTAGGATAAATTGGAGAATTTGTCCATTGTGTGGTTGTGGTGGGTTTAGGGTTAGGTGAATTTTTAGATGTAGGGTTTAGAATTGTTGAAGAAAGGCTTTTGGGGTTGTGTTAGGAATTAGAAGGTTATTTGATGGCTATTTAGTTTAAGAAAGTATGTGGGGTTTCAAGGGTTTTGATATGTGAAAGAAAGGGCTTGATTTTAGGTTTTAAGGAAGAAGGAAAAGAGAGAATTTTATGGTGTTTAGGGACTGTATGAACAGTATGGCAAAAAAGAGAAGGGAAAGAGAGAGAAAATAATAAGGCTAACGTGCGTTAGCCTTATTATTTTCTCTCTCTTTCCCTTCTCTTTTTTGTAATATATATATATATATATATATTTCTTGTATTAGTAGTATTAGGGCTTTTAGTTTGACTGGTAAACTAAGCTAATAAAAAGACTAACTTGGACTCATAAACTAAAACCTAAAATACTTGGGATCTCATAGAAAATTTGAGATTGAACTAAAATATCAAAATACTCTTACTTTGTAGGAATTGCAGGTATTATAATTTTGGATGTTATACCTATCAAAAATATATGTATATTTTTTTAAAATTGGAGATTACAATTTTGCCCATGAATACACCTCAGAGTAAAATGAGCACAAATATATCTATGGACTATTTCTTGTAACAGTAGTATTAGGGCTTTTAGTTTGACTAATAAACTAAAAGCTAATAGAAGACTAACTTGGACTCATAAAATAAAACCTAAAATACTTATGATCTCATAGAAAAATCTAGACTCTACTTTTGATTTGCAGGAATTGCGTATATTACAATTTTTCCTGTGAATGCAAAAATTGACCATAAAACTTAATAAATAAAACCCATTAAAAACTGTAATTTTTAACCCTAGGACACATAACTTTCACCTCATTTGGGTTTCACATGTGGGCCCCATAGAATAAATTTTCAATAAACAAATTTGCATAATTGTAACAAATAAAGCTTCCATGACTGCATAAAAAATTGTGTCTTCAGTTATTTTTATTTTTTGTGTGGGAGAAAAGCGGGCGGTGGGGGGGGGGGGGGGGGGGGGGGGATTGGGATTTAATAATTATTGTGGAGTGGTAAATGTTTTCCTAGGACTGCGATTAGGGGATGCATCCATGCCCAGCACCACCCTCCTGCCCCTTTTGCCTCAGCCAGAACTAAAAATGACCATGCTTTTATTGTTGACGAAACAATATTTGTACAAAAAGTGTGTAAAATAGTTACAAATTAAAATGGATGGTATTCTCCATATATTGAGAGTTATAGACCTAATACATTGGTTTTTCGGCATGGGTTTTTATTTATATAGACTAACAATCAATGTTGGTAAAACCATCATGCGTGCACAAGCGCATAGGCCTCTTGGATCCTAGGCGCAAAGTGCAAGAGCACACCTGATTGAAGCCAAGCGCGCACATTTCTCAAATACAATATCTAATAACCTTTAATATAAATATTTGTAACATATAATAAAAAAAATATAAAAACTCAAAATTTGTACATTTTACTTATTTGGTAAGTACAATTGTATAATATTATAATGTTTGTAAGTTAATTGCCACGATGCACTCTGTTGAACAAGTTAATTTTCAAAAAAAGAAAAAGGAAAAGAAAAGATAAAAAGCCTATTTCTTATAAAACTTGTGTATGCAGCAATGGTTTTAATGACTTAGCAAAGTAGTTTGTAGCCAATGGTTACAATTCTACTCAATATCTTTCTATTGAATTTGAATTTAGACAAATCTATCATTAGATTACAATTTTTTTTAATATCTTCCACATTTGCGAAATTTCCAGTATATTAAAGATTAATAGTTATGTCATTAATGAAATGTTTAAATTTCAAGTTTGTAATATAAAACTATGCATAAAAAATAAGTTTATAGATCAAATAGTAAATAACATCCAATTGACACAAAATTTGACATGCGTGTTAAGAACACAAAGAACATATAATTTAATGGTTAGATTTTCAAAATATATAGTCATGTTATTCTTTTTTTTATTTTTTATTTTTTATTTTAAATGGGAGATGTAGCCATTGACTACAAACTAGTTTGTAGCCAAATTTTGTTCTTATTTATGTAATCCTTAAAGAAACTTAAGTACAAGGTTTGACAACAAACTTATATATAGCTTAAGGCTACAACTCCATTTAATATCTTTTTATATATTCTCCATGCTTGTAAAATTTCTAGAATATCAAAGATCAATAATTATATCATCAATCAAATGATTAAATTTCAAGTTTTTGTAGTTTAAAATTATGCATAAAAAAATAAGTTTATGGATAGTAAATAATATTTGATTGACATATTGTATTAAGAACTAAAAAAACATGAAATTTAATGGTTAGATTTTCAAAATATGTAGTTATCAAATATATATAGTTAATTTTTTGAGTGGGAGTTGTAGGCTTGGGCTACAATTAAGTTTATAGCCAAACTTTATCATTTTTGAAAGGTTGAAATGTGATCAAACTTTTAGTAACTTGGGATGTTTTCTTAATCAATAAGAACCAGTATTGTTTTTTCTGAGTTGAATAATTGCAGGATAGCTCACCTATCAGAAAAATAATAACTGGAGGATAGCTACTAAATGCGTCATTGATGATTTGATTGGCTTGCTGCTTTTAAATTAATGCGTGATACATTTTTCTGGTAAAAAATGACAACACTTTTCCAGTCAGGCATGTTTGAATCTTGGGGCGGGTCCAAATTTCTTTTGATATAAAATGAATAAACTTCTTTATACCTGCTTGAAAAGTATTATTTGTACTTGTCTCTAAGCACGTGAAGATTTCAAACACACTTGCATTTTTAACCCTGATAATTGTGATAATCAGTCTAATGTTGATATTACTGGTTCTCTTCCTTTTTCATTTGTGCAGGATAACTTTACTGCAGCAATTACATACTATCACAAGGTGAGGAATCACCAATTTACTTGAGTGCTCTTTCATTTAAGGCATGATGAACTTTATTGCACTATTGTTATTTACCCCTCAAAAATTGTTGCCATTTTGATTTAGCTGGTGTTTATTTAATGGATTTGATTTTTAATGGGACCGTAAGAAAGGTTGGGAGCCATTATACAAATGGGATGAAGGATTGGATGTTTGTCATTGAAAACTTAGAAATTTTGTTATACCATGTATTGTGCTCTAAAAGAGGACATTGTGCAATGGAATCGCCGAGAGTTTGGTAATGTAGAGCGTCAAAAGAAACAATTACTGGAGGAGTTGAAAAAATTAGACGCTAAGGAAGGGGACTTTGGTCTCACTGATGGGGAGAAAGGTCATAGGGCAGCTTTGAGGTCCCAGGTGGAGCATCTTCTTTCTTTGGAAGAAATTTCCTGGAGACAAAAATCTAGGATGTTATGTATCAAGGAAGGGGATAATAACACCAAGTTCTTTCACAAAATGGCTAACTCCCATAGGAGGTTTAATCATCTAAGGACCTTGGAGGTGGATGGGGTGGTTTTTGAGGAGGGATCTGAGGTAACTAATGAGGTAGTACAATTTTATAAAACTTTGTACAAGGAGACTGAGGGGTGGAGGCCTTTTGTGGAGGGTTTGGAATTTGATCGTATTGGGGATGTGGAGAGGGTTTGGCTTGAAAGGAAGTTTGAGAGAGAGGAGATACTTCAAGTTGTTAGTGACTTGGAAGGAGATAAAGCTCCAGGTCCGGATGGGTTTACTATGGCATTTTATCATCTTTGTTGGAGAATAGTGGAGAAAGACGTCTTAGCGGTCTTTGAAGAGTTTTTCCATCATTGTAAGTTTGAAAAATCGCTTAATGCTACCTTCATTGCATTAATTCCTAAAAAGAATGATGCCTCTAATATTAGAGATTTTCGACTTATTAGCTTGGTGGGGACTGTGTATAAAATCTTGGCTAAGGTTTTGGCAAATCGATTGAGAGTGGTTTTAGATCAATTGATCTCTGAGACTCAGAATAGCTTTGTGGGTGGGAGACAAATTCTTGACTCGGTTCTTATTGCGAACGAGTGTGTGGATAGTCGAGGGAAGAGTAGGTTTCCTGGAGTCATTTGTAAACTTGATATTGAGAAAGCCTACGATCATGTGAATTGGGAGGCTTTGCTGAATTTGTTGCATAGAATGGGCTTTGGAGTAAAGTGGTGTAAGTGGATTCGTACTTGTATATCCACAGTTCAGTTTTCTGTTTTGGTTAAGGGGTCTCCAGCTGATTTTTTTGGTAGTTCGAGAGGTTTAAGACAAGGGGATCCGCTATCTCCTATGCTGTTTTTGATTATGATGGAGGTGTTTAGTAGGATGTTGAGAAGAGTGGAGGGAGCTGGCTTGATCCATGGTTTTAAAGTTGAGGGTAGGAGGGGTGGTGGGGAATGTGTTACACATCTACTTTTTGCAGACGATACTATCCTTTTTTGTGATGCGGATGTGGAGCAAATTCTTCATATTCGGTTGTTGTTACTTAGTTTTCAGGCAGTAACAGGTTTAAAGGTTAATGTGCATAAGAGTGAATTGGTTCCAATAGGGGAGGTTGATGATGTGCATGCCCTGGCTAAAATTTTGGGCTGTAGAGTTGGAAAGTTGCCTATGTCTTATCTTGGCATGCCGTTGGGGGCTTCACATAATTCCCCTTCAACTTGGAACCCTATTTTGGAAAAATTTGAGCGGAGATTAGCCGGGTGGAAGAAGCTGTATTTGTCTAAGGGGGGTCGGTTGATGTTACTTAAGAGTACGCTATCTAGTCTTCCTACCTATTTTCTATCGTTATTCACAATTCCTACTCATGTGGCTAATAAAATTGAAAAGTTGCAAAGGGACTTTCTATGGGGTGATAGCAAAACTCATCTAGTAAGATGGGATAAAGTTTGTGCGCCTATAGCAAATGGTGGCTTGGGGATAAGGAAACTTACTACTTTTAATAAGGCCTTATTGGGGAAATGGTTGTGGCGATTTGGGAAGGAAGAGAATCGGTTATGGAGGAGGGTGGTAGCTTCAAAATTTGGAGAAGAATGGGGGGGATGGACCTCAATTTTGGGTAGGGGAGCTCATGGTTGTGGTTTGTGGAGAGGTATTCGCATGGGATGGGAGAAATTTAGCAAAAATTGTCAGTTTGTTGTTGGGTTGGGGAATAGAGTGAGGTTTTGGCAGGATGGGTGGTATGGGGATCAACCTTTTCAATTGGCTTTCCCAAGGCTGTATGGTATTGCCATTGATAAGGAGGTATCTGTAGAGGCTTCTTTGTCAAGGCAGGGGGCAGAGGATAGAAGAATTTGGAATGTTCGTTTTATTCGAGAATTTAATGATTGGGAGATGGATGAAGGGCTGCTTTTTCTCCGTATATTGGGAGCTAATACTCCTCCAATGGATGTGGGAGACCGGATAAGATGGAAATTGAAGCCTAATGGGGATTTTGATATCCGGTCTTATTATAACAAATTAAGGGATTCTTCCTCAATTGTCTTTCCTTGGAAAGCTATATGGAAAGTAAAGGCCCCTAGGCGAGTATCTTTTTTTGTTTGGTGTGTAGCTTGAAATAAGATTCTAACGGGTGATAACTTGAGACTGAGGAGCTTGTTTTTTGTGGATTGGTGTATTATGTGCCGACATTGTGGAGAGACAGTAGACCACTTATTTCTTCATTGTGAGATGGCTTATCAGTTATGGAGCTTTGTCTTTATAACTTTTGGCCTGTCTTGGGTTGTACCTAGATCGATCCCAGATTTGCTCTTTGGCTGGTGGAATTGGTTGGGGAAGTACTTGTCTCAGATTTGGAATTTAGTTCCGTTGTGCATCCTTTGGTGTATTTCGAAGGAACGGAATCGGCGGACTTTTGAGGATTTGGATAGTTCCAGTGATCAGATGCTTGCTTCTTTTAGTGGGACTCTTTTTGATTGGTCTCGGGCATGGGGACTCACAACTAGTGATTCTCTCCCTTCTTTCCTTAGCTCTCTTTCTCTTTGTAATTAATTTGTTGTTTGGTTTTCTTTTTTGTTTTTTCTCTGTTTTCTCCTTCTTGTATTTTCTGGGTTTGCTCTATGTCATTCATGCATAGAGTAGCCTTTCATTTATATAACAATCTTACTTATCAAAAAAAAATTATATATAGTGTTTCATGCATAAGCGTGGTTATCTACCTTTAGTTCTGTAACAATATTATAAAATTTATTCTAAGAATATTTTTAAGAAGTACTCAATAATTGTTGGATTGCTTGATATGATATCATTAACTATAATATCTTAAAAGGAGTGCACTGAGAAGTCTGCATCTTGATTATTTGTTTGGTTTTGCTTCACTGGCTTGAAATTGTTCCCATTGTTCTTGTTACTGAATCAGGCTCTATGGCTGAAACCGGATGATCAGTTTTGCACTGAAATGTTAAGTGTAGCTCTTGTAGACGAATGCCGCCATGGTGTAGACCCCAAAATTGAATTTCGACAAAGTGAGGTTTTTGTTTGAAGCTTATATTCATCTAGATTTGATGTAATTTATGTGTAACTCATAACTATAATACCAAAACAGGTTAATTTTTGTGATTTTTAATGTGAAATATATGCATCAAACATTAGGCAATATGTATTTGATCGACTTGGTTTTATTGAGGTTTTTAGTGCGTTTGGTATAAGCTTATTATCTTATAAAAGCTTTTTTAGTCATTTTTTACAGGAAATAAGCAAAAAGCTAATTCAAATACACATGAAACGTTTTATTGATGGCCAGCCTTTAAGATGAATTACTTGTATTTATTGAAGAGTTAAGATAACATGAATCATGTGCTAATTATGAAAGATTTAGGCAGAAATGTAAATTATACCCTTTTAAGTTTTGTCAATTGTGATTTTAGTCCTTTTTAAGTTTTACTTTTGTTCATTTTAGTCTTGTAAGTTTACGTTGCACTTACTGTCAATTTGCCTTCAAATACCCCTTAAAATGACGAAGTCTTCCTTTATCCCTAATTTTTTATATTAAAAAATTTACTTTTATTTTTTAACATATTTTATTTTTTAATATATATATTCGATACTCAAGTGGAAAGGCAGAGTTAAAGTGAGTGTTACAAAATTGCTGGGTTAACCCAGCATTGGTGTATAGGCATCTCAGAGGAATAGACTTGATGAAAAACGTTAACCCATGTTGACTTAGGTATTGCAAATCTTCTAACATTGTTTGTTCTGCATTGTATGCTTCTTGATATTTTAGAGAGAAAAAGTTAGATATTTGTCTTTATAGAAAGTTTTCCTCTTTCCAACGTTTCCATAGTCTCTCCCTCTCTCTTCTCCCCTTGGTTTCCAGAATCCATAATCTCTCTCTCTCCCTGCGGTCAAGAATATGGACGAATTGATAGTCTCAGCCATAGACAACAATATTGAGAGATCCAACTGTGGCCATGGACTACAGATTGGTCGATATTGGCAATTGCCATGGAGCCTCACCACCCCATGTTTGCTGATGAAATAGCATGGTTCTTTAACACCGAGACCAACCTCAACCCCAGTCAAATCCTAGAATATTAGGTTTGGTATTACTGTTGTCGGTGATGATGGGTTGTGGAGGTCTGGTGGTTGAACTCGGTGATGATGGGGCTGTTTGAGTGGCTCTACGATGGTTTATTTGTGGTATTGAGTTTGTGTTTTTTTTTGTTTCTTTTTGGTTGCCTGATTTATTTGGGTTTGATTTGAATTTATATAAATTTTTTTTTTTTTTTCCGTGTTCGGCGTGTATGAAAATCTTGAAAAATCTTGTTGCCCAGATTTTCAAATTTGACGTTAATGTTTTTATTTTTTATTTTATAAAAATTATTCGAAAGAAAATTTAGATAAAAAAATTGATTCCTTTAGTAATTTTGGGTTTGCTGGATGTTTATTTGAATTTATGGAGCCTTGATTTGAGCCCTTGTGTTTGTGAAAATTTGGAAAATCTTCTTGGTGAGAAAGTCGATTCCCAAATCTGGGTTCATTTTTTTTAATATTTAAAAGGAAATTTAGTAGTTTTTTTAATAGTTGACGTTAAATTGGATGGAATGACAAATAATGAGTGCAAATGTAATCTTACAGGACTAAGAGCATTCACATTAGCATCCTCAAATTTTTAGCTAAACTAACTTTAAAAACTTCATTTTTTATAGTTTAGCTATTTATGTTTTTTATAGATATACATCAGCCTCAATATTCTATTACTATTTCACTTAAATATTATTTATTTCTTTTTATTATTCATTCACATTTACAATCCAAAAAAAAAAAAAAATAATAATAACAACCATCCCAACCCAAAAAAAAAAAAGGAAAAAGATTAGTTTAAACTTGCAAAGTCTGACGATGGCCAACTTTGTGCAGCATTTGGCGTGTTCAACAACGCAAATGCCATGGCCAACTTTTCACTGTGATATGCAGTAGAAGTGTGTCTTTGGGTTTGAGCTTTAGTAATTGTTTAGCAGCATAAAAACTCAATTCTGAATTCCCATGACTTCTACATCTAGCCATCAAGAGCGACCGTATAAACTTATTGGGCTCAAAATCAATTTTCTTGTAATCAAAAGCTTCATTTAACTAACCCAAACTCACAAGCATATCAATTAGGCATGCAAAGTGGTCCATTATAGGGAGTCCAAATCTTCTGTCTCATCAATTGTGTTCTACTTTATGCTCCACCAATAAAATTTAGACAGCTAGCCTCTCTCATTAAATGAGATAATTCATTAAATAAGACAACTAGCCACTCTCATTAAAGTCAGAGTTATCTCATTTAATGAGAGAGGCTAGCTGTCCAAGTTTTATAGGTGGAGTATGAAGTGGAGCACAATTGATAAGACAGAAGATTTGGACTCCATTATAGGCTTAATCTTATATACTTTTTGCATCATCTCTAAGTAATTGAGTGCTTCTTTGACCATTCTAGCATGGCTACAAGTAGCTAGAACACCCACAAAAGTATTCTGGTTGGTCTAACACCAAGCAGTCTCATATCCTCAAAGAACTACAAACAATAAGAGATGGGGATAAGAACAAAGACAAAGAAAACTCCAATCACATACGGGAGCAGTTACAAGAATCTGGATGGACCAAAAAATGGTGAACATGCTCCTCTACAACAAAATCTAAAAAGTTTAGAAACACTTTAACAACAAAATCCTTGCATTGAAAAAAAGGTTGCATGACTAGTTTGCTACATTGCGACAATATTCACCAATTACTCTTCTCTTGACATTGAATGGTTTCTTGGCGAAGTTGGCCAATGTATTGTTGCTGCTCTGGATCCAAGTTTGTAGTATCCACCACGGTAATTTCCAATTCTTTCGTGATTCGTTCTAATTGAGGCCTCTCTCTCTTAACATGAATCAATTCTTCAACCTCCATTTTCTTGATCTCCACAAGTTCTTGATGCTTCATTTTCTTAATCTCTCTGAGTTCATGATTTTGAGAATATGCCCTCTCAAGAACATCTTTTTTCTCTTCAAATTTTTTGTTCTTCTTTTTTGCCATGTCATTCAGTATCCCATCAAAATTCGAAATCAAAATATTATTACTTTTTCATTTATTTAATCGTTCATTTTCAGCCTTCCTATTGAGTGATCTCTCCAAGTATACAAAGGAAGCAGGGGAGACCTCATCTTCCCCTAGATGTATTGATTCCAGAGTAGGAGAAGATTTTTTGTTGATCTTCTTATCGTTTGAGGCTTCTAAGGCTTCGCAATAAGTTCCAACCATTTTGGTTGAAGCCTCAAGAGATTCCAACAATGATCAAATTTGAATGCAACATTTTGGACCTTTAGATACGCTTCCTTTGCCATACTAATCTAAAAAATTGACAAATAAAAATTGGATTAGTAAATAGATAGTAATGGTGAATTAATTGATTGACACTACTTTGAGCAACGATTTTTTAACCTTATTTTGCTCGTTCACACCACTTGGATTAGTCATCTCAATTGAAGCTAACATCCCAACAAACTTATTAGTTTGGAGTTGAATTGTTGACCAACGATTCATTGGAGAGTTTGAACTACGAGTAGATGTAAATGTCTTCTCTGTATTGAAGTACTCCCAAACTCTATTCCAATATGTTTTGTGTTTTTGTTTATCTCCTTGCACTGCATCTAATGTAGTATTAAGCTAGGCTGACACAAGGAGACAATCTTCTTTTATAGTGAAATTACCACCCTGTTGTGTCTTCTCAGGTTAAACTTTAGGTGAAGACTGTTGGGTATGCATTTCATTTGAGGGAATTTGTAGACTAGCAGCGTGAGAAGAAAGAATAGCATAAGTTAACATACGGTTGGAAGAAAATTGCAAACTAGAATCTCGAGTTTTGTAGACTCGATTTTAGTCTAAAACTTGAGGATTAAAGACTCGATTCCCACTTGGTGAGTTGGAAATATGATGCCAGATAGATCTCGAGTCTTACAGACTTGAGTTTTAAAAAGCAAAACCGAGTCTCTAAGACTTGATTTTGGTACTTGAAGAACAACAAACTTGAACGATTTGACGATGAAGAACAGAGGAACGATCTAACGAAGAACAGAGGAAGAACCAAGAACGCTGGGTGGGCGATTGGACTGCACGAAGAAGAATGTTGGGTACTCAAAAGTACGCGAGGAATAAAAAGTAATTAAAATGGTGAAACTTGATTCTTAAAAGTGAAACTCGAGTTCCACGTCGATTTTATTTCACATTAGCTCCCACCACTTACAAATCGAGAATTAAAAAATCGAGTTTTATCTTGGAACTTGAGTTTTAGACCCTCGAGATGCTAGTTTAGAACAATGTTTTGAAACGTGACAGCTAACTAAATTTTTTGATATTTAGAAGGCGTTTGGATAGGAATTATAATTTCTGCGTTTGCCTTTTTTTTTTTCAAATCCAGCGCCTCTTGCGTTGTTCATAGGACATGAATAGTGCAATTAGGTAAATGCACAGTGATTTCATTAATGAATAGTAACTAGAAAATATTTTGTTTATTGTTTTCAGTTTTCAGCAAAATAAGCGGTATCCAAACACACTCTTAATGTTATTTGGGAAAAAAATTCCACTTCATATTGTGGAGAGTCCATCATAAATTCATTATTTATGATAGACCCCTCTTCAAAGAGCTGTGTGAAGTTACAATCCCCACGCATTTGCGAATCCATTCCTTAATAGTAATAACATAAAAAGTAATATGATGAGAAGTTAAGCAAATCAACTTTACATACAACAGCAAAAGGATCACAAGGACAGGCAAATTAGTAGAGGACTTAAATACCATCAAACATTAAAGACATGTAATCTACAGGTTGTTCAAGATGCTTAATAATTAACCTTACATATTAACTAAAACCAAGAGCTACGGGGATGAATTAAAGAAATCTTGATTAGGCCTAAAAGAATCTGTTCCCATCCAAAAAGTTCTAGAAAAAGAATAAACTTGATAATAATGGATTTTTAAGACAAGTAATTCTTACTATTTTTCCTAGGTAATGATTCTGTCAATTTTTTCATTCAAAGAAAAAGCTAAAATAAATGTTAAAAGGGTTCCACCGATATGATACAGTAGTCCAACAAGGTATAGTCTATGCACACCAACTAGCAAAAAAGTTTTTGTGAAAAATATATGTATACACATAGAAAGTTCATTTTAGTTTTTTCTTAAACTCTTTTGCTTTAAGTTTAGCATGTTAAAAAGGGACAACGAAATATTTTAAAAGAATGAGAAACAAAAACAAAAGCAGCAGTGGCATGTGAATAATGTGTGTTAATAGCTCTGGCATTAACTATTAAAAAAAAAGATAAATTCTTTTGAATGACAAAGATTTTCACTTATGTATTATTATATGATATTCAATCATTAGAGAATGGTATGGTAATCTATGCACAGAAGCCACATCCTTGTGTTCAACTATGCTACAAAATTTTCTTGCATGAAAAAGTTTTTGGAAGTATGTCTTGAGCTATGAGAACTATGTATAAGATGGTATAACCTCTACGTATCCCCCTCCATAAAACTCAATATGTAAGGTTAATTATTAAGCATCTTGAAGACATGTAAACATTAAAGAATTGAAGTTACTGTAGGATGAAGAAGAAGACTTTCTGTCTAAACTACAGGTTGTTCTCTTGCAATGACACTAAAAGACATGTATAAAGCTTAGATGAAGTTAGTTACTATATTAGTGGATTTCGTTACTAGATTAATATGTTAGGATATGTGCCCTTTAAATCTTATTGTATGATGCTATGTATGACATTATGTATGATATTATGTTGTGATTAATAAAGTTGTTTTTATTATTATCTAAAATAATGGTAACATGAATATTTGGACAATATGGTATAGTCCATGAGATGCATAGTATATGATTTATGTGATTTAGTCACATAAGATATAAATTACAAGTTCTTTGTAAACTCAGAATTTTAGTTCGTAGTTGGTAATGAAATTGAGCATTTCATCTGCGAAGATTATAACATATCAACTAAGATGATTTTTCTTGATAATGGAAGTGGAGACTTCTAGTTGATATGTTGATATGTTTTAAGTGTTAAGACATATTGAACTGGATTGCTGTGAGATTTATTATTCTACTAACGATTGTCAAATGAATAATAAATCTCATGACTTCTATTTACATGAACTCTTAATCCTGAGAGAATAATGAATTTGATTATGAAGTGTAGGTTGCTTTGATATATCAGGAGTGAGATCTAAAGTCACGATCAAGACCTCAGTATGTTGGACAGCCATATTTAATGTTGAAGGAACATATATTCTTAGGATGAAATTCATAATCTCTTAACGAAGATATAAAATATTCCCTTGAGATAAGTTTAATGAGTTTGGTTATTCCAAGTGTTAGGCCTAACTACTTTAGTAAAAAGTTATTAAAGTATATATTTATGAAATTGGATTTCATAAATATATGATGAATAACTTAAAGGATTAAACCGGGTACTTAAGGATTAAGATGTAGTAATCTTCAAAGTGGCCGTTAACATTCATGACTTTGTATTACTACAAATATTTTAATGAAGGGGTTGAATGTATAATAAAGTCTTGGGATATAATTTATTAATAAGGCCTAAAGTGCAATTATATTTATATAGTGGTATTAAATATAATTAATGGAAATTTTGGACTTGTCAAGAGTTGATAGAAAGGCCCAAAACCCATTGGAGCTAGTGTCTTATTTGTCCCTTTTGGTTTCACTTCAAGCCACATACCAAAGTCTAATTAGAATGGCCCAAAAGGCTAGCCCAATTAGATAATCAATTATATATAAGGAGTGAAACATACTGATGTGCGACACAATTTACTATTTAATTATTGTAATTTATTATTTTGGTATTTTTATGTAAAAAACGTTATTTTAGGTTTAGGTGATTTATTTCCTTGTTTTTAGGTGCATTTAATGCTTTTTAGGTCAAATTTGATTCCTAATATGGTTAGGTATCAATTAGGAGTTATTTTAGAATATATTTTCTTGTCTATCAAGTTTTATGGAACCCTTAAATAGGCCCCTAAGTCTGTAAACGTTTTTCATATATTATTGAATAAAAAATCAGAAAAGGTGAGGCTTTGCTCTTCTTTTAGTTCTTCAAGAATTGTGAACTTATCAGGGATTCGTCCTTGTGGCGTTCAAACTTTATACCTTTGGTTCGTGATTTATTATAATCATTGGGTCAAGGTCTATTACTTATACCTTTGGTTCACGTTTCGATTATAAACGTTGGGTCAAGGTTTCTATCAAAAATCTGAATTTTAGCTTTCTTGGGCAAGTATTCCCTTTCGTTGTTGGGTCTCGTTATTCTTGACGGGGTTCGCATCATTTGGTATCAGAGCACAGATTCTAAAATCAGTTTTACTATCCCTTGATCATTTGTTTCCTGTTATCATCCTATCTTATTCCTTTTGTGTTCTTTATTCCTCATTCTTCTTTTGTGACGTGCACTAGGTTAAAATCGTGCACCAAACTCCCAAAAAAAAAAAAAGTGAAAAAAAAGAAGAGATGGTAATTATTGAAAACATTGTGGAAGATTCAATTAAGGTCAAATATAAGGATGAGTCCACAACTCACAATCTTCAAGTCTCAGTTGATTTGTTGAAGATGACTATACAATATGTTGATTTTCTTGGAGTAGAAAATTTTAATTTTATTATCAACCCTTTGTTGATTGATGTTGCAAATAAATTGAAAGTAAATGAGAAGAAATTTTATGCTACACTTTATGAAGGATTCAAGTTTCAGAATCGGATCAAGTTATTAAAGCATTCGAAGTATTTGTTTATTTGGAGCGGAAGATTTCAGATTTCAAAGATGAACTCGAGGACGAGTTTGATTCAAGTGGAGGGGTCTGATGTGCGACACAATTTACTATTTAATTATTGTAATTTATTATTTTGGTATTTTTATGTAAAAAACGTTATTTTAGGTTTAGGTGATTTATTTCCTTGTTTTTAGGTGCATTTAATGCTTTTTAGGTCAAATTTGATTCCTAATATGGTTAGGTATCAATTAGGAGTTATTTTAGAATATATTTTCTTGTCTATCAAGTTTTATGGAGCCCTTAAATAGGCCCCTAAGTCTGTAAACGTTTTTCATATATTATTGAATAAAAAATCAGAAAAGGTGAGGCTTTGCTCTTCTTTTGGTTCTTCAAGAACTGTGAACTTATCAGGGATTCGTCCTTGTGGCGTTCAAACTTTATACCTTTGGTTCGTGATTTATTATAATCATTGGGTCAAGGTCTATTACTTATACCTTTGGTTCGCGTTTCGATTATAAACGTTGGGTCAAGGTTTCTATCAAAAATATGAATTTTAGCTTTCTTGGGCAAGTATTCCCTTTCGTTGTTGGGTCTCGTTATTCTTGACGGGGTTCACATCACATACAGAACTTCGTAATGGATGAAAAGGTATGAAATGGTGTGTATGTGAGTGTAAGCCACTCTTTTATTCTCCCTTGAACACATACGTATAAACTGATTGAGAGACCACACTTTTTGGGCATAAGTGGAATTGGAGTGAAGATTAAAAGTGTTCCTAATTACTTTTAATCTTTGGTTTTGAATTTCACTGCACCAAGGTACGCTCTCTTGTTCTTAAAATTTGAAATTTACATAGTACATGTTATCAATTGCGAATGAAGTAGATCCGTTGATTTTCCACTGTGTCTGTTTTGTATGTGATACAAACTATATTTTTTTCTACATAATATAGTTACTAGATTAACACACTTTGTATAGTTAGTCATTCTTTCTCTTTCTTACCTTTGATTCTCATATTTAAGGATAGAGACTCTGAATTTCCAACCAATGATAGCATGAAGCTACGCTAGCTATTTCATTCCTTGGTTTGTGCAGAAGTTCACACTTTTCCCCATGTTTTCTACATCTAGCCTATCTTCAAGGCTTTGGTGGGAGGTCTTACCGATGTTTGATTCAAATGATTTCAGTGTCATTGGAAAGATTGTGAATTCTACTTTCAAATGAATCTAACCCTATTTTCATCAATGATTTCCCTAGCAATATTTTCATCAATGGTAGCAATCTAACCCTATTTTCATCAATGGGATGTGCCATCTCTAAACTTACCAAGACTGTGGAGGAGAAAGACCTTCAAATTGCCACCCTTATGAACAAGCTTGAGGTTCAAAATCGAGGGGAGTCTAGCAATGGCAAGTCTCAAACTCATCAGCATACATCGTAAGGGGCTCATACATCTTCCCCAAAGAAGGCTAACAACTAGCAAGGAAGCTCCACCTTCATTGCTTCTCTATCATTCCAGCAATTGCAAGATATGAAAGCGAATACTATTAGAGCTCAATATGGTGGTGCACCTCAAAGTTCTCTTATGTACTCAAAGCCATACACAAATAAGGTTGAAAACTTATGAATGTCTGTAGGTTATCACCCTTCCAAGTTTCAATGGTTTGACGGGAAAGGATATTCCAAACAACACGTTTCCCACTTCATCGAAACTTGTAACAATGTTGACACAAAAGGAGATCTCCTTGTGAAATAGCTTGTTCACTCCCTTCAAGGGATTCTTTTGATTGGTACATCAATCTTGAGCCTATGTCCATTGACAATTGGGAGAAAATGGAAAGAGAGTTTTTTAAATTTCTATCACAGTACTCTTCGCATAGTGAGCATGATGAAACTAACAAATATGAGGCAATGGAAGGATGAACTTGTTGTCGAGTACATTAACTGTTGGCATTCCTTAAGCTTTGATTGCAAAGATCGCCTTTCAGAAGCATACAAGGTGAGAATGTGCATCCAAGGTATGCATTAAAGACTAATGTACTGTTGGAAATTTTGGTTTTGCATCTCATACAAAACACATAGTGGAAGCAATAAATGCAGATCTACTTCATTCACGAAAGATAACATGTAACATTGAATCCTAGAACAAAGAATAGAAAGCGTACCTTGATGCCGTGAAATTCAAAACAAAAGATTAAAGTACTTGGGAACACTTTTGATCTTCACTCCAATTCCACTAATGCCCAAGAAGTGTGGTCTCTCAATTAACAAGGGAGAATAAAAGAGTAGCTTTCTCTCACACATACACACCATTTCACAATGATTGCTTACCAAAAATTCTGTATGTTTCTCCCTTAATATTTAATTGATTATCTAATTGGGCTAGCCTTCCGGGCCATTCCAATTGGGCTTAAGTGTGTGGCTTGGAGTGGGACTAAAAGGGAACCAATAAGACTCTAGCTCCAATGGGCTTTGGACTTTTCTGTCAACTCTTGACAAGTCCAACTCTTGACAAGTCCAAAGTTACTATTAACTATATTTAATACCACTATATAAATATAGTTGCACTCTATGCCTTATTTGTAAATTATATCCTAAGACTTTATTGTACATGCAACCCCTTCATAAAATATTCGTAGTAATACAAAGTCATGAATATAAATTGTCACTTTGAAGATTACTATATCTAAATTCTTGAGTACCCGATTTAATCCTTTAAGTTATCATATATTTATGAAATCCAATTTCATAAATATATATTTGAGTAACTTTTTACTAAAGTGGTTTGGCCCAACACTCTGAATAACCAAACCCATTAGACTTATCTCAAGGGAATATTTTATATCTCTATTAAGAGATTATGAATTCCATCTTGAGAATATATGTTCCATCAACATTAAATGCGGCTACCCAACATACTAAGGTTTTAGGGCATAAACCCCAACATTTACATCCTTCAGGGGATCAAGCCTCACACCTTTGAAGATATTACTACTCGGGAACATGACATGGAGCTTAGCTTGTCTTACCGTGGAGAAAAAGGCCTACCCATTGATAAAGATAGAAAGAAAGGTGACAAGTTTTCCAAGTCCACTGTTGAGGTGTCTCTCACCATCACTACATAGCCAATTCATTACAAAAAGAATGCAAGTCTACCACAAGAAAAAGAGAGGTGTCGACCCACCTTAAAAGAAATGGAAGAAAAGACATAATTTTCTAGACTGATGTTTTAGGAATGCTTGATGAACTCCTAGAAAAGAAGATAATTAAGCTACTGGTAAGCAAACGACCTGAAGAAATGGGATGCACCAATGATCCAAAGTATTGCAAATACCATTACGTTGTAAGTCACTTGGTGGAGAAATGCTTTGTTCTGAAAGACCTCATATTAAGGCTTGTAAAGGAGGGTAAAATCCTCTTAGACCTGGATGAAATGGTGGAGTGATGCTATTCCTGTAGACAACGCATTTTGTACCCTTTACAACTCGGGCCTCCGTTCCCTAATTATGGTAAAATTCTAAAGCCCAAGGTTGGTTTAGGGCCCGATTAGATTGAAATTGACTTGGCGAAGGTTTTTATGGAAAATATAACTCTTTTATGAGTTGAAAAAACTATTTTTTGAAAATAAAGGCCATGGAAACCCTAGGGCATGTGTATGCATACACGCATATGCGTATGCATACTCCAGACCTACATACGCAAGCTTTATGCATGGTACATTTTCAAAACACACAAAAAATCCTAAGGGAAAACCTAAGATTTACTAGAAATAGTGAATCAGGAGGGAGTTTTTCAGAAAACATCCTAAAGTCAATTTTCTTTTGATTGAGAACTTTTTTGGTCTTAATCTTTGAGTTTTAAAGTTTACTAATCAATTTTGTTTGGTTGTGAATAGATTGACTGCAAGCTTGAAAATCTTTATGTTTGAGGTATTGAGTTCAAACCTTTTCCTTTTCTTTTCTTTATTTTAATTATGCTTTTATCTATTTTTCTTGTTTTATTTATGTTTTAGTGTGTTTAGTTAGCCTAGGGTTTAGTTGCTTTCTTTTTTAAAAGCATGTTATGTTGTTAGATTTATAGTTTTTATGTTTTGCTTTGTATTTTTGTGTTTTTGTTTTTAGGTTAGGGATTGGGTGTGTATGTGTATGCATGGGGTTAGGGATTGGGCGTGTATGCGTACACATACTTGAAGTATGCATACGCAGGCCCTATGTATGCGTACGCATACTCAAGCCAAAAAACCCTAATTTGCAGCTTTTTGCTTCTATTCTTTTATTTTATTTGTCTAATACGTCTCTATTCTATCTTGTTTTCACATGTATATTTTTTTGTTTCTCTATTTATTTGTTTATTTGCCTTTGATATGTTAGATTAGGGTTTCCCTTATTTTTATGTTTTCTTTGATATACCATGAACACAGATTTACATGATCATTCATTGATGCATAGGTGCTGTGATGCAGTGAGGTAAGTGAGGTAAGTCATACATTCACATGAACATGCATTTGGTTGGGGATATGATGAATATGGTATACATTGGATGTGTAACCTAGGATTGCCTTGGATATGATAACATGATTGTTTGATCTCAATATGCTTATGTTTCTACCATTGTGATATCTTGTTTGATTGCTATCTTGGATGCGATAATATGATATGCATGATAGATATATGCTAGGCTTGTTGTGAGTTACCATGATAGATGTATGTTAGGGTTTTAGGATGATTGATGCCATGTTGATGGTTAGATGAATGTTAGTGTGTGTGTGTGTGAGTTTAATCTGCAATATTGAACATGTCTTAAATGAGATTAAGACATAAGACACAATGAATGGAAGCTGACACATGGGTTGGGTGGGGTTGGGTGCCTAACACCTTCCCATCCCCATACCTAAACTCTGAACCCATACTCTAGTAGTAAGACTAGTCCTTTCACGTAAGGGCGCTATATACATGGTCCTAAACCTAAACTAGGTGGTGACTCCAACATCTTTTCTCCTCCCCGGTTCACTCGATCGAGGCGTACTCCACTCCAAAAAAATGTTGTGCCCACAGTGGAGACTCCATTGGGGATAAAGAGTTTGATTCCAATGTGTCCTATTTTTTAATCTTAATAAAGGCTTGTTCAATATTTGTTTGCACACACTTCACTTGGTTCTTTTGTCCCTTTTACCCTGGTTGGTGATGAGTGGGAAGATGAGTATGCTCCATTGAGGCCAAAGTCTTTTGAAGTTCATCCCATCAACTCACAATCTGTGTCATTGCCTATGATGAGCTTTGAGTACATTACGGTTTGCCACCAATCCACAAAGGTTCATTTAGGCCCTCGATTGGAATCATGGCCCACCTAGTTGTGAGTGACCCACTGATCTTACCTTTTAGCTCTAGGGAGCCTACCTACACTTAAAGAGATCCTAGATCCTATCAATCAAAGGTTACCATTTTATATCTCTTGTTTGTTCAACCATATATCTTGTGTTCACCTAATTCTAAAGGAAAAATAAAAGATGTAAAAGCTTGAGGATGACCCAAAGGTTATGGCATACCTTAAGATATTGGGATAAAAAAAATGAAGAAGCTCTCACATGTAAGGGGCTTGTCCTAAAATGCAAAGGTATATCTTAAAAGAACCTTGGGCCTAGGGTAACAAATCAAAAGGCCTCTTGAAAAAAAATCTTGGGCCTAGCATAACAAATATGCTATGGACTTAGTATCCAACATCCTACAGGGCCAATATGAAATTCCCAAATCTTGGACCTCTTTGTTGCATACCTAGGCCCCAAAATGATGAGAAGTTCATGGACTTTGAAAGGAAGGTCACAATATATCCTAACTAGAAGGCTACTTCAAAAAAAAAAAAAAAAAAAAAAAAAATTGATGATAGTGAATGGAAAGAAGAAGAGCCCAAAGGTGATGGATACATTGTAGGCCCATATTTAAGACAAATGGTTGAAAATCTCTAAGCACATTCTAATGAAAGCCCACGAGAGTAAGATGAGAGCATTATTGTAAAAGAACTAAAGCCCATTAAAACAGCGGGCAAGGTTCATGAGAGGAAAGGGAGTGATTTTGTAATTGGGTCTCTATTAAAATGGACTTAAAGATTTTCTAAGAACATCTAAGTTAATACAAGGAACCTTTTAATTAGGACATGGGCTTAATAAATGGGACTTCCTTTCAGGCACCATTGCACCACCAAGATCAAGAAAACACATCTCCACTCCAATTTGGGTCTGAGAAAAGAACGGAATGCGTTTGGTCAAAATTAAGGAAGCATATCAAAAAGAGGTATTTCAAGAAGAGACATTGCAAGGGGAAGCATCTCAAGAAGTAATGGCTGCTCCAATCGATAACGCAACCGCGCAAAAGATATTCAAGGAAATAGAAGAAAAAAAATGATGTTCTAAAGAAAATGGGGGGTCATCTCACCAAGCTAGAGGAGAGCAAGCTCAAGAGGTCCATACATGTCGATATACATGATGAAGATGAAAGGAAAGACTGGGATGAAAGGTATAAGGTTGAATATGAAAGAAACAAACAATTTGAGAAGCCCACCGCTGATACCATGGCCATGAAGGAAAAGATGGACAAGATGCAACTAGCCTTTCACAACGCTTGAGGAATGGATGATTGTCTCTACAATATGGGTGGCATAAGCTCCAAGGCTCCCATGGCATTGCCTCCAAAGTTCAAGATTTCTAATGTGGAAAAGTTTGACGGGATTGGAGACCCAAAGCAACATGTTAGAAGGTATCTAAGCATTGCTGAAGTGAAAGGATTGGATGAGAAGCAAACCTTGCATTCATTTCCTCTGTCACTTACAGGGGGTGCATCAAGGTGGTACTATAGTTTGGTCCTAACTAAGACCAAGGTGTAGAATCAATTAGTGAAATTTTTTATGGATCAATTTATCTTCAATACTATGATTGATGTGACTCTAAGGGATTTGGAGACTACCAAGCAAAGAATAGGGGAGACATTTTTTGAATACATGACAAGCTGGAAAGGGCCTTCTACGATGGTTAATAGGCCAAATGAGAAGGACCAAATCAACATGATCATCAAGAATTTGCTTCCGGCATATAACAGTAGGTTCCTGTCATCGCCTATTAGTTCTTTTGGGGAATTGTGTGATTGTGGAACTAGGATTGAAGAAGCTATTAATAATGGACAATTGGAGAAAGGCGAGACCAAACCTCTAATCAAGCAGACATATAGGGGAGGAGTGACCACTTCTAAAGCACCTAACCCCATGAATGTGAGTGCCATCATACCTCAACAAACTTTAGCCTATCCAAGTTTCACAAAGAAATCCCGATGAGAATTTTTGACCTAGGAATGACCCCTATCCAAGCCTATGAGAATTTAACTTCCAAAGGATTCATTAAACCCTTAGACCCTACACTTATGCCTAATCCTGTGCCTCCTACTTGGAACCTTAATGAATATTGCCACTTCCATAAAAAACCTGGCCATAAAACCGACAATTACTTCCACCTCAAGCATGAAATACAAGACCTCATAGACAATGGAACCTTCCCAAATCCAAACATCATCACCAAGCTCGACATTAGGAAGAACCCTTTGCCTGATTATCATCGAGCTCCTCCTCTATATCAGAATTGGGTGCAAATAGAAGAAGTCAATTAGGATTGTTCAATGTTGATAGAAACTGTGGAGGGTTAATGCGGTAGAAGTCTAAGGAATATGGGATGAAGAAGATGAGATTTTGAAAAGTGCAGTGGCTGTGTAGGAGATACTCCCTAAAGGAATGATCAAGTTAAAGAAAAAAGTCCTCGAGGAAAATGTGGCAAACATCACTAGGAGTGGGAAACACTATAAGCCATCCTTTTTAGAGAAGGATCACTCTGGTAGGAACATGGGGGAAGGGTCTAAGCCCATGGAACTAAAAGGGAAAGAAGAGAAAGAGGAAGAGGATATGGTCTTGACCCAATTGAAGAAGATTAAAGCTCATGTGTCTGTATTGGGCTTGCTAATGGCTTCTCACAAGCATCTAGTGCTCTCTTGGATGCTTTGAATGGAAAAGAAGAGTCTATCGAAACTACTCCATAAGAAGTGCTATCTCTCATGGGAGTTAAGGCCTCATCTCATCCTTCCCTCACCTTTTCTGATGAAGATCTCCTTCCCGAAAGAGCCACTCATACTAGGCCTTTACAAATCACCATCGAGTGCATAGGTGCCAAGGTTCCAGTGGTGCTTATTGATAATGGATCCACGTTAAATATGTGCCCTTTTAGGATCGATCTCACCATTGGGCTAGATGTGGAGACAATCATCCCCTCTCCTTTGATCGTTAAGGCCTATGATAATACTTCAAGGAAGGTTATGAGAACTTTCAAAGCTCCTTACAAGAATGGTCCATTGAAAACAATTGTGGAATTTCACCTGATGGACATTACTCCTAACTACAACCTTTTCTTAGGAAGAGCACGACTTCATCCCATTGGAGCTATCCCTTCCACTTTACACTAAAAGATGAAGATCCCATGGAAAGGGGGAATTATTGTAATGCTTGGTGATAGGGATCCTAGCTCCTGTTTATGGGCTTGAAGAGGGAGGAATTGAGCTTTAAATGCGTAGCTTTGAGTTTGTGAACATGGCTAACTATGGAGTGAAGGATGAAAGCTACACCATGAATTTGCTCCCACATTGTAGCCATGAGGTGATTGTGATGATGAAAAACATGGGATACATGCTTGGTATGGGTCTTGGAAAGGAAGGAAGAGGAGTGGCTGAATTTCCCGACTTCAAGACTCAACTGACCAAGAAAGGTTTAGGATTCTTTGAAGGCTGTGATGGAATAAAAAAAAAAAAAAAAAAAAAAATCTTTGTACCCTAAATGGGAACTTTGTGAAGGAAGGAGGGGTCTTCCATTTCTGTGGTTTTCCCAAACTTTGGGTAGGCAAGGACAGAAATGTGAATCTTGGCTGGGAGATATTCTTTAATAAAAAGCTCACTTTCAAGGAGAAACCTACTATGGTGATCAAGGAAGTTCAAGAGGAAGTCGATTGGATAAACTACATGGATGTTGAGGGAATGGAGACTATGTTAAACATGGAGGGGAACGTGCTCGCCATCACCATCAAGGAGCCAAGTGATCCTTTTACCTTCATCGTGCTTGTTGTTGGGCAACTTAATAAATGGACTTGGATTGGGTTTTCTAAGAATGTGGGAAATGAATTTTGTAATGTGTTTAGATGTACTTTTCAACATTTTTAATAAGATGAATTCTAATTTGGCTTATTTTTATGTGTCCCATAATATTGAAATTATGCACTTAAATTATTCTAATGAATTTGAAAATGAAATTAATAAACAATTGAAAAAGAAATATGAACCTGTGGAACTAACTTTTGAAACTCTTAAATGAAAAAGAAAGAAAAGATCTCAAAGAGCTTTTCACAGAATTCCAAGAAGTATTTGCATGGTCCTACGAAGATATGCCTGGAATTAATCCCAAGATAGCCCAACACCACATTGATACTCATGCTCACATGGTACCCGTCAAGCAGAAGTTGAGGCGTATAAGAACTGAATGGCTTCTAAAGACATTGAAGGTAGGATTCATCAAACCTATGCACCAAGACAATTGGATAGCCAATGTTGTGCATGTTCCCGAGAAGGATGGAAAGATAAGGATGTCTGTAGACTTTAGAGATCTAAACAAGGCTTGCCCCAGGACGATTTCCACTTCCCTCATATAGATTTCTTAGTGGATAATACCGCAGGCAGTGCCTTGATATCTTTCATGGATGGATTTTCGGGATATATCCAAATCAAGATGGCTCTTAAGGACATGACTAAGATTACCTTCACCACAGAATGAGGAATCTATTGTTAGACCGTGATGCCATTTAGGCTCAAGAATGCGGGTGCAACTTACCAAAGAATGGCTACAAATTTGTTACATGACATGATACACAATAAGGTGGAGGTGTATTTGATGTTATGATTGTGAAGTCCAAAGATAGAGAAGGCCACATAGCTAATTTGAGGAAAGTCTTCGAGAGGATCAAGGAGTATAGATTGAGATTGAATTCGCAAAAATGTACTTTTGGAGTAATTGCTGGAAAATTGGTAGGCTTTTTGATAAGTGATAGAGTGATAGAAGTTAACCCATCAAAGATCAAAGTCATATTGGATATGTCTCCACCAAAGAGTGAGAAGGATATAAGAGGATTCCTAGGATGGTTACAATACATCAGTCAGTTAATTGCCAAGCTCACCTCCACTTATGAGCTCATCTTTAAGCTTTTAAGAAAAAATGAACCTTTTGCAAGGAATGATGAGTGTCAGAAAGCCTTTGAGCTCTAAAAGCTCAAAACTGTGTGAAAACACAAGAGCTATTTAAACCCCCAAATTAAAGTTATGGCTCGATTGATTTCACTCTAACTTAGTACTAAGTGCGGAATAGAGTATATGCGAGCGGATAGACAAACAAGCTACTCAAACACATAATCATTATAACACAGTAGTAAAGTGAAAGGTAAAAGAGTAGGGAAGAAGAATGCAAACACAAGATAACACGCCGATGTGTTATCGAAGAGGAAACCGAAGAACTCGGTGAAAAACCTCTCCGCCGCCCTCCAAGCGGTAATCGATCCACTAGACAATCAGCTGGGATACATGGGTTAGCAAGAGACCCTCCAAGCCTAATCTACCTGATGCACCTAAGCCCTCCAAGCTCCTACTCCAACAAGACTTCTCGGAATCGTGTCTTGTCTAGCTCTCCGGATCCTGCAATATGCCCGATTGCATCCGCCAAAGCCTGGCTTCTTCCAATGCTTCCCAGTAGCACCAAAACCTCACTTGACACTCTGAAAGGGTGTGGTAAGTGTTTGGGCTATCAACCTCTCAATGGTATGGAAATGGAGAGGTAGGAGTTAAGGAAAATCCACAAGCAATTGTGTAGAGAAATGTGGGCGTAAAAATCTTTAACTCTCAAGATTTGTGGCTAGGGTTTTCTCACAGAAGCACTTCTCAACATCTGTGGGTAATGTGGGTATATATAGTGTAGGTATAGAAAGTGTGTATTAGAAATGACAATTTGGCAAAACAAAATGTTTTGTGGGTATCTCGCGGGAAGGCCTTACTCGCGAGATACTTGCGAAAACTAGCTGTCACTATTTTGTCCTGACTCTTCGCATTCCAGTCATGTGTAGGGCACATGCATCACTTCGCAGGATGTTTAGTCACGAGCTACCCGCGAAAACACTTCTGTCTTCAATTTACCTTGAGTCTTCATACTCTCTCTCCCTCACACACAACCCTTACAATGTAATCCCCCAAATAATAGAGGGTACAAAAGATTGAACATAATTACAATCAAATTTGGCACGGAATAAAAGCCAACAAAATACATAGTTGTGAATTACAACTTTACAATCTCCCTATTTGGCTATTCCGTGACAAAACCCCTAAAGTAGACTCTAGACTTAGACGTGAGTTTGGGAACAGTGGCAAAACTCACTCACACCTAATCTAGAAGCTGTGAAGCACTTGCACGTATATACCTGTAACCTGAAACACTCGCACACAAACAAAACTTTCATTAAGCTTATGACAAGTTGAATACATGGTACGTACATGAGCAAGTAAAGTGCGATCAAGTTTGTAAACACTATAAAACATGTAAGCATATCTTGATCAAACAAGGTCAGTCATTAAAGAATGACTACAATGAACATTTAACTAATAAATGCTCATCCGGACACGCAATGCAATTAAGATCAATCACTAGGATCAATTGCATGTCCAACACATAACCAATGCAAAATACACTAAGTATTTGCATATAGGATACAAGATCCTACTAGGGTACAAGTGTGAGGTACTTAAGATAGTTTTACAACATCTAAAAGTACTAAAAAATTGCTACAAAGCAATGAGATGAATACAAGTACTAAATATTAAACTAAAATATAAAACATAGTACTTACGCTTTAAAAGAAAGCAATAAAAACAACTATCCAAGAGATATAAAAACTAAAACAATGCTAAACTACCTGTAATGAACCAATATATCTATGGTCTAAGCTATGCTGCCCCTCAACTGTGCAAGCTCCCCGTCAAAATTTTCTCCTCCTTTTTGACAGGAATGGCCAAAGAGGCTAGAATTGGTCAGACTTTGAATCTGATCCCTGCTTCATGGATAAATCCTTGATTTATGAAGATAATGCAATGATTTGACCCTGAATGTATGCGAACTGGTCCACAGTGTGCTGCATATGGGAGTTTAACATAGTATACATCGGCTCTACTCTAGCAATGAGGCGATCAAGTCTGTCGGGTCCTTGTGCTGCTGTTGAAGATGATGGCTGAGATGAAGTCTCTGGTGCAAAGGTGAATCTCTTAATCTCCTCCTCTGTATCTCCTCCCTCTTCCTCAACACAATCCCTCGGTATTTGAGACACATCGGTTTTGGATCCTGGAATGTGAGCTGTGCTTCGAGTGACCGTGTGTGCACCAATGGGGTAATCTCTATGCACAATAGTGAGACCGCTCGGAAGTTTGAGCTTTGCCTTTACAATGAGGCCCATAATGAGAAAGGGGAATGGCATGACTATTCTGGAGTTCCGCTTCTCAATGCTTTTGGTTAAGAGGTGGAAGATGTGCCACAAATATCAATCTCCTTGTGAGTGAAGAGATTGTACAAGAAGATTGTCCTTGGACCGGACAAGGTTGTCAGGTTGGTGACCGGATACAAGTTATGGATCATCACATAAGCAGGAGCCCTCATCTCCGGACTGAATGGAATTGCGTTCATGGACTTCTTGGTTGGTGTACCACCAAGAAGCTTTACCATTTCCTCAATGGATTCCAAACGATCATTGTATTGCACGGTAATTAGCTGAGAAGGAGGATGAACTTCAAGGAAGTCTTGGATTGAATCTCTTGTAATCACAAATTCCTTGTGTCTCACCCAACAGTTAATGTGGTCTCCATCCATACTAGCATTTGAAAAGAACTCTTTAATGATTTTCGAGTACACATTTTCGCTCGGAGTTAACAGCTTTGTCTATGTCCTCTCCTTGATCACATTGGGAATGAAAGTGTCTTTAAGGGTATCCAATTGGACAACTCTGTCCATAATTAATGTAGCTCGCTTGTAGCAGTCATTGTAAGCCATATTTGCCTCAACAGACTTAAAGTTGTCAGAATCCATGCGAGCACACTTGGAGGATTTCTTGGACGCTGAATGTTTGGTAGGAGACATCTGCACATGTACACAGAAAACAAAGAAAGGAAATAGGTGCAAAAACATAAAACAGACCACAAAACTTGATTAGATTCAAGTTAGTCCAAAACAAACTACTTAAACCAAAACACAACAAACTTAAAATAGCATGCTATAAGTGCTAAGACATGTAAACAATAGCAAAAATCAAGAATATATCAACCAAGAATGCGTGCATCTACTGTGCATGTGTGTGCATGAGGTGATGCAAGGAGCGTGCCTAGTGGGTGCCTAGTGTGTGCCTAGGTGATGCATGGCATGGCATTGAGGCAAAAATTGGGCAAAGTGTGTAAAACACACACCCAATGATCAAAACATGTCAAGCATGTTCAATCAAGGGTAAACCCAAACATTGGAACTCATTTGAGTCCAATTCAACACAAATATGTCACTTGAACATTTTGTCAAACACTTAGCATGCAACACTATACTACATGAATGGACAATGCATGAACACAAAGAAATCTACCTAAATACAAGTGTAAAATGCCACAAGGGGCCAACATAGATACACACAAACCAAATGGGACTCAGCCCAATCAAAATTTTGAAAAAAAATTTGTTAAAATCAAAAACCCCACCCTTGTTTCGAAAATCCCCAAATTTTAAAAACGTAAGTTAATTTCTGCAAAATCTAAGACACAAATGAAAAGAATGTTTAAGAAAACATACCTTGAAGTTGAAAATGCAGAAAACAAGCTTGAAAATGATGGGGTTTTGAAAGAAAATCAGTTTTGGGTTGAGAGTGGTTCTAGAGAGGCAGTGCGAGGGAAATGAGAGTGTTTGAAAAAATTGTCACATCAGCCTTATAAAACTGAAAACACGCGTTTTTCGTGGGTTAGGCAGTCGTGAAATTAGTCGCGAAAAACACCATTGAAGCATAAAAGCTTTCGTGAGAAGTTTTTAGTCGCGAAACAGTTGCGAGATAGTCACGATAGCCTCTGTCTGAAACTTGTGTTTTTCCAGTTTTTGCCTAAAAATCATTTCACTGGAAGTGCTTGGTCGCGAGATAGTCGCGAGACAGTCGCGATACTCTTTGTATGAAAATGAGATTTTTAGATTTCCCTAAACCACTTTTCACGAGAAGTTGTTAGTTGCGAGCTTCTCGCGAGAATGCCTCTGAACAGTTTTTTTGTAAAACAACACAAAAATTGAATTTTGAACAAAAACTAAAAACACAAAAGTATAAAATCACTTTAAAAAACATATAAAATGCTCAAAAATCTTTTAGGGTTTGATTGGCAAGCAATTGAGTATACACATCATATTTGAACATGTACAATCACACAAATGAGATAAGCATTAATTGAACAAAGTCTTGTGTGTTGTGGGTGAATATCAAATGTGGAATAGTCCTTAGACCAAAGTGAAGCTTCAATGATCAATTCAATCAAGTCATACACAACCGGTACTAAGTCAAGTGGACAATCTCAATTATAGAAATGAGCATATATGACCTCCCACAAGAAAATGATTACAAATCTTAAAAGCTTTTCATTTGGCTTATGAACAAATCACACCATTTGATCTTTTTGAATAATACATCTCATTTTGAGATTGGTGCTTGAAATTTTTGATATTTCAATATTGAGAGTTAGTATTTGGCTTTTTAAGCACCATACATTTCAATTTTAAAATGTCGCTTTCCCTTTTTCCTATTCAAATACTAGTATGTGCAATGGCTTTTGCAGCTCATTATCTCTTTTCATTTTGAGATTTACATTTGTTGAGCTTTTTAAGCAAAAACATAAAAATAAAAGTGGGAAGAGATATAGGCACAAGTCTATGCAAGTATCAGGACCATCAAGACTATTGACCAATCATTCATGACAAGCTTGAAGATCAATTTACAACAATCACACATAGTTTTTAAGATTTTTCCCACACAGATATATTTGCATACATAACAAGCTAAGCTCGGAAATGCATTACGCAATTAGTACGAAGGTACTAGGCCAAACTCACATGTGATATACACAACACAAGCGATCAAACTTTTTGAAGATTTTTCAAATTTTATCGGTTTTTGAATTTTTTAACACACTAAAAAACAGAACAAGTAAAGTAAGATCAACAAATCAACAAGTACAAAACAAAACTTGAAATAGAAACATGCTATGAAAGACATGATGCATGAACCTATGATCCTAAACATTGGAAGAATTAATGCATGGACATAGAGGGTGATCATGCATAAGTACCTTTCTTCACCCACACTTTACGAATGTTTTAGGTGAGAGCCTTAGATGGTGGGGTATGGCAACATAACTTTCAAATCTCGAAGTGAAGCTAGAAAGGCACAGTGATATGTTCTTCAGCATTTCCATAACATCTCCAATGAGATGTCCTTCACTATCTACCTTAGCTTGTGCTCCCTTTGGTCTTCTCCTTGAACTTTCTTGACCACACATAGAATCAGCCTTTTTAAGTGCATGAGGCTTGAAACAATTTGGCCTGCTGTGTCCTTGTGCGCCACAATGATGACACAAGTGCTTTACTTGAGGTCCCTTTTGATTTTTGGGTAATGACTTCCCTTTTTCCTTTGGCTTTGCACCAATGGTTCTCTTTACTACAGCAGGGGTCTCAATCTCAGGCTTCACTTCTTTAAGTTTCTCAACATTCTTGGCTAAAAAGAACTTCACTTCCTTCTGGGGTTCACTGCTCGTACTTCCTTCTCCGGTATAGCCCAAACTGGTCTTATCATGTGAAGATTTTTGAAAAGATATCACATTGTCAAATTTCTTGGTTGAGATGCACTCAACCTTGACATTTGCTTGAATAATTTCAAGTTCAAGAAACTTAATCTTAGAGTAAGCTTCAACCAACTCTCCCTTGAGCCTTTCTTTTTCACACTTTGATTCCTTAGGTTGCACAAGTATACACTTATGCTCTTCTTCAACCTTTTTCATCTTTTTCACAGTAAGGTTGGCAACTTTGGTGTATTTTCCACAATCTTCCAGTAGAGAATCATATGCTTCTTGAAGATTGTTCTCCCCTTCATTTTGGTATACGTCTTCATCTTCGGATTCTTCAATTTCCTCATCCTCAGAAATATTACCAGGTTCATCAACCAAATTGCTCAAATCATCTTTTGAATCAACTGAGGCAATAGCCATAAAAGCCCTATAATTCCCTTCACTGTCACATTCTCCTTTAGTGTCTGAATTTGAGCTGTTAGAATCACTAAAGGTAGTGGCAAACACTTTACCCTTCCCTCTCAAATAGTTAGGACACTCTTTCTTGAGATGTCCATGATCATCGCATTCGTAACACACGATGCCTTGAGGGGATTGAGAGTCCTTCCCATCTTTCTTCTTGATCTCCTTCCTATTACCTTTGGAGGATGAAAACTTCCCTCTGCTGAATGGTTTCCCATTGTTCTTCATGTTCAGAAATTTTCGGAAGTTCTTTGCCAGGAATGCTACCTTCTTCTCCACATCATCTTCTCAGAGGAGTCCTCCATTCTCTTGATGATGGTTTTGAGAGTAAGAGATTTGCTCGACTTATGAGAAGGCCGTCCCAGCTCATATGTTTGGAGAGATCTAATGTACTCTTGGATTTTGATTTCATCCAAATCTTTACTCTCTTCTATAGCTGTGACTTTTGCTCAGAAGCTCTTCGGTAAGAACCTCAAAATCTTTCTTACCACCTTAGCATCCTCAATCTTCTCATCGAGATTGAGCTTAGTAATTACAATCTGGTGGTAAGCATTTGGAGCTTCGTGTCCTTGACTTTCTTGGTACCCTTATAGGTAGTCTCAAGAATCGTCCAAGCTTCCTTGGCTGTCTCCACATGCAATATCCTATGAAATTCATTAGTAGACACACCACAGAATATAGCATTAATAGCCTTACTATTTGCATTATCCAAAGCTAGAGCTGCCTTGTCCCATTCGAACTTGGCTATCGTGGGTTTAACATACCCATTCTTAACGGAGTCCCATACTGACTCATCCATAGCACACCTCTTGCTTTATCTTGCATCCTAGCATGTTTTATAGATTTCCTATCATGTCTACTTGTTTTTTTAACATTTTTTATTGCTTAAATGATGTTGGCCTAGCCTTCTTAGGCTAGGATACGCCTAAATACTATGTTTGTGTTTAGATCTACATGTTTATGTACTCCTTGCAATGTCAATGCTTAGATCTATTTGTTTATGCGCTCCTTGCTATGTTTATGCTTAGATCTATATGTTGATGTACTCCTTGCCATGTTCATGTGTCTATATCTACATGTTGGTTGCTGTGTCTAGTGTTTGGCTTTGGGCCTTAGGTATAATGTACATCTAGATTTGTGGTTTAGGCTTACATCCTTGCACCTATGCCAATAATAAAGGGTTCGGATCATTTCCTTTATGCATCTATATGCTTGCTTGCTTTTATGCTTTATATCCATGTTTGGTGCCCTCTGTGGGCTTGGGCTTGTTGGTCTTTGGGGCCACTTGCTTGTGTTTGGTTGCATCTGTCCCACTTGTGGCTTGTTTAGGTGTAACCATTTGTGAGAACACCTCCCCATGATGTCTGTTTGCTTGATGCATACCCTTTTTTCGCTCCGTTCGATGATATGCTTGCCTTACTTGCTTTGTGCCACTCGTTTGGGTCTCATTGTCTCTTTGCATCTTTGCATGCTTGCCTACATGTTCATGCATGAGTCCTTGCACTTGCTTGTGTCATCAAGCCTAATTCCTTCTATCTCATGCAAGTTCACATCCGTCTTTGATACACGAGACCTCGAGTCCCTTTTAGGAATTTTGCTTGATGGCACATGTGTCGTCCATACTCTAATCCAATGGAACTATGGACACCTGATCCATTGTCCTCCTAGGACACCCTTTTTTGTCTAATAACATGCTTGTTTGCCCTCTTTTGGCTCTCTATGTTAGTGTGTCCCTTTGCATGCTTTCTTTCTAGCTATTTCTTTGCTTGTTTGCTGGCTTGTTTCCTTTGTCATTGCATGTACACGCTTGGAGCAAGAATTCTTGGAGTGAGGGCGCAATTCCTAAGATGCAAGCTAAAAGGGCAAGGATGTAAGTAAGAAGACGCAAGCCTAAAATGGGAAATGTTTAATAGATTAGAAGGCCTAGCCTCCCTGAGTGGTTTTCTCTCTTTCTCTTAGCCTTTTCTCTAGAACCATGTATTAGGGTCTCTTTTCCTTATACCTTTTATCTTTCTTGCGCTTTGCTTGGGCCGAAATCCTTAGGTATGGCAATGC
The DNA here is from genome assembly GCA_023621385.1 of Quercus gilva. Taxonomy (NCBI): domain Eukaryota; kingdom Viridiplantae; phylum Streptophyta; class Magnoliopsida; order Fagales; family Fagaceae; genus Quercus; species Quercus gilva. The sequence continues at coordinate 29,744,702 of CM042480.1, forward strand.
CTGTTTTACATTTCCTATACCTTGTTAGGCCATGCCCTTGGAATGTTAGCAATGTCTGATTTACTTTCCTGCTTTGTGTGATAGCATTGTGCATGATGTATGTATATCTATATATGCTTGTATGTGGGTGATCATGCATTTTGTATGATGGACTCTTGTGGCTAAGAGAACGACCCTTTCTAGTGATGAGTGCTCTTGACCTTGTAGTATGAGTATGTGCTTAAGGCAATTGTTATAGGTGCATATTTATGCTTTATTGTATGCGTGATTATCCTGGTGTGATTATCTCAATCCACGTCACCTGAGTGACCTTGGTTTCCCTGTGTATGCAACACGCATCAATATGCTTAATTCTTTGAGGGGCTCCAGCTTGTCTTAGCACGAGCATGTTAGCATGCGCCATATACACAGGCATGAAACCCTACCGATGTGCCATAGCACACTAAACGCAAAACTCTACTGGATTTTCACTGTGAAAATAGGGCACCCCTGTTGCCGTATTCTCATAGTGACAGCTTTGTGAGAATAGCATTTTGTGTGATATGACGCCTTTAAGGCAAAAAGCTGTTGGATTTCCACCACGAAAATAAGGCGAAATGCTGCTGGATTTTCGTCGTGGAAATTTGGCAACGATTCCAAACATACTAGGGAAGCATCGATCATGACCATGCCCTTTCTGAAACCAAACCTCAAAACCTAATTCTGTTAAGCCCCGAAAGCTAATATCAATAGCTCGTTTTTAATTGCCAATGTCCGAAAATTAAGATTTTATCAAAACAAAAAGTCTACAGACAGGGGTTGTGGGGTGCTTAACACCTTCCCCACACATAACCAGACTTCTGAACTTAAGAATCAATTTTTTATTTATCCATATTAGATTAGGAAAATTGACCTTTTTCATAGCCTAGGATTGGCAATAAAATCACATAGAGTCAGGTGACCAATCACACCTTAGACAAAACCCGATGGTTGGTGGCGACTTCATTTATCTTTGGTAACTCGATTAAAATTGACTCATTTTCTAGTCACACACTAGAGGTATACCCTTCTTCATAGCACTTGAGCTCCTAGGCCCGTAATTACACGGGCTAACATGAGTGTCGCCGCCATGGGTGGTCGAACTGCCGCGAGGCATGGACGCAGAGTATAAGGCCTATATTGTCAGAATGGAGGCTCTTTGAGTTGGTATAAAAGGGGAGAACAAAATCTTCAGTCATGGCTATAGAAGAAGAAGTTCCTTAGTATTATGACATCATGAAGTTCTTGGAATTGGGTGTGTACCTTGACAGTGCCAATAAGAGAGAGTCTAGTTCGATTAGGATGATGGCAATGCAATACATCCTATGTAGAGGTCAACTTTATAGGAGATCCTATGAAGGTATACACTTTCGTTGCTTGAAAAAGGAGGAAGTCGAAAGAGTCATGGAGGAAGTTCATCAAGGGATTTGTGGTCCTCGCATGAATGTATGATGGAGACCGATTGTGTGAATTTTATGAAAAGTTTCTATGACTGCCAAGCATATGCAAATTTGAACTATGTACAACCTAGTATGCTATATAGCATGACCTCTCCATGGCCTTTCTCAGACTGGGGCATAAATGTGATTAGAAGAATAGCCCCTAAGGCTTCAAATGGATATGAGTACATTCTAGTGGCAACCAACTACTCTACCAAGTAGGTAGAAGCTGTCTTCTACTCCGTGATAAAAGCCAAGCATGTGGCTCAATTCATGGAGAAAAACATCAATTGTTGGTTCAAGGTACCACAAGAGATCATATCTGACAATGGTTCCCACTTTGAGGGAGAGGTTTGAATGATCATGGAGTTGTACAACATTGAGCACCACAAGTCTTCGCCATACCGACTGCAAACTAATAGGGCCATAGAAGCAGCCAACAAGAACATCAAGAATATCCTAGCCAAGATGGTAGTAACGTACAAGGATTGGGCTGAAAAGCTTCCATTTGCCTTATGGAGTTACGAAATTTCTATCCGTGCATTAACTAGGGCAACCCCCTACTCTTTGGTTTACAAAAGTGAAGCAGTACTCCCTATTAAGGTGGAGATACAATTTTTGAGGGTACTAGTGGAAACCAAGGTCCTAGAAGAAGAATGGACGAGAGAAAGATATAAACAGTAGGCTTTGATAGATGAGAAAAGAGCTAGAGCACAATACCATGCATAGGGTTATGAAAAGAGGATTGTTAGAGCATTTAGCAAAAAGGTGAAACCTAGAAACCTTAAGGAAGGAGATCTAGTCCTAAAGGTACTTAGAGATAAGTCTTTCGACCCAAAAGGAAAGATGAAACCAAGATGGTCTGAGCCTTTTATTATCAAGAAGATCTTGTCAGGAGGTGCTATAAGAATTATAGACTTGGATAGGGAAGAGATGCTTTGCCCAATCAACATGGATAGGCTCCGAATGTATAACATTTGAAAAGAAGAAAAAGAAAAAAAACCTGCTAGGTTGAATGGCCTAGGCAAAATTAAGGCAAAAGATAGGGGAAAAGACCATGGGCATGGCAAAAATTCCTACAAGGACATCATGGGCAAAAGTTACATGACAAAGAAAAAATAAAAGAAAAAGAAAGAAAAAAGAAAGATAATAAAATGGTTAATTCTCTTATTGCTCAAATTAAAAGATACTAAATTGTTTCCATAAGGGATTTGGAACATTCCAATCCTTTATTAAATTCAACATGTAAATACATGAAAATCATAAAGTGTAGAAAAGTAAATTTTGGGGCATATTAAGGTAGTCAGTCGATCCTCTACCTTTTGTTGGACTTTCGGTAATCTTTCTCTTCCATACAAACCGACCTCATATCAGTAGTCAACCAAGTCTTGTAATCGAGTTAGGCTGTAGAAACCAAGGGAAACAGATGTCCTTAGCCACCATCCTTTTCAACCAAGTACGGATCTTGCCATCATCATTAGGAACTCCTTGACGGTCACCAAATTGCCTTGTAATGCGGCCTAGGGAGTAATAAGAACAACGGAGAGACCCAATCAAAGGAGCATAGTTATCTTTGAAGACATGATTGGCCATGCTTGTAATGCACCACCATTCCACCATCCATTGGACACCCAAAGGGGAAATACGCTTCAAGACCTCATCAGGGTCCATCTTTTTGTTTGTAAGCTTATGGTCACGATAATGCTTTGGTTGATATTGACTAAGAGGGACAGAGGGAGGTTGTAGCAATCGAAGCCTCTCATATAGCCATATCTGAAAGAAAGAGAGAAAAGAGAGAGAAAAAGAATGCATGAGTTTTGAGTGGAAAAATGAGAGATAAAAGAAGAGAGAGAAAAATACAAATAATAATAAATGCAAAGACGATATAAGAAGCCTTGATAGGTTGAAAATCGAAAGGAAATCCATGCAAAAGTTAGAGGAATCTTGCTAGGTTGAGAACCTAGGAAAAAGTTAGGGATCATACCTAAAGGAGGAGAGGGCTCCCCACAAAGAAATTTGCTTCCCCTCTATGAACAACATCCAAACCATTAAGAGTTTCGTCCAGGATCATGCCAACGGGACTTCCTTTCTCTAGATTGATGACCACCGAAAGCATCCTTTAATCCACACAAAGTGTCTCATGCAACAAGAATTACCTCACAAGAAGGCATAAACAGAAGGCATTGAGATAGTGAGAGCACTATACCTTAGCCAAGGGAACATTTTACTGAGAAAAGTACATGAAACCATGCAAATGTTCAACTTGTTAATCATACACAACCTTTAAGCCATTGCAAGGGGAATCCCTAAGAGCTGCTGAGCCATGTTAGAGAAATCCACGACAGTAGTGGGAAGAATGAGAGTACTAACGTCGGGTTCGCCTATGATTGCACTGAGTTCTTTAAAAGTAGGGCACAATTCCACACCATTGAATTGGAAAGCATGTTGAGTTGGGATTCAAAATTTAGTAGCAACATGAAGGAAAGATTTATTCACTTTGATTTGATGGTAGGGAAAGATGCAAGAGAGACCAAGAGGGATTAGAGCATCCTTGAAACTAGGGCCAAGCTTCTTAATCCATGCCGAAACCGCTACAGGAGTGTATTTTGCCATTGGGAAGCTTTGGGAGGTGTTTTCTAAGCTTAGAACACGTTTTGTGAGGGTTTGGAGGCCCCAGTGTCTATTTTATACTAAAAAGAGGCGACTAGGGTTTTCAGGCCTGAGGCATGCGTATGCATGGTTAAAGCTTGTGTACACATGCCCTTGTATGCACACTTAAAGAGGAAGGTAGAATCGAATTCCTTTTCCTATTTGGAGTGTGATTCCTCCATCAAGGCTTTTCCTATGATTCCCACAACCTAAAGGACTACTCAAGGCACAATCAAGCTCAGATTTCAAGCATTAAGAACCAAGGAAAATAAAATTGCAAGAAAATAAATACAATTATCCCCATGACTTGTAAATTAAGTACATGTCTTAAATAAAATAGAAATGTAAGAGATGTTCTTAAAATACAACCTAATATCTCAAATAAAATCCAAGATATAGAAATACATGCCAAATAAAAAGAAAAGGAAATAACAAAAGAGAAATATGTTGTATGTTTGTGTCTGTTTCTGTTTGTCTGTTTGTAGGATCATCACTAGTGGCGCCTTTTCCATGGCTAATAACTGGGAGTAGTCTTGGAGCCGCCAACACCACCATCATCACCATCATCATCATCATCACTCGAGTTGGCAAACCCTCCAGGACCATATAGCCACCTGGAATACTCGGTCACCTCCAGCTTGAGGTTCCTAGCAAGCCAAACAAGCTCCTTGTGCTCTTGTGTAATGGGCTGAATTTGAAAAGAAGACAATGTTAGAAAAATTATTGAGAGATCCAAGAAAAGAAAATACATGACAAGGATGAAGGAGAACTCACTACTCATGTACCTCAGGAAAAGGGTAGCCGATACCTGCGTATGCATGAACATAGACAGAGAAGTGTTCTTCGACATTTTTAGTAATATTTTGACCAAAACTCATCCTAAACATGTTCGTACCCCTCCTAAAGTGTTAGGTTTTCATCTAAACCTATCCTATAGAAAAACTCATGCATTTACATGTCCAAAAACAAATTATAATGGAAGATCAAAGCAAAATGAGAAAATGAGAAAAGCTTGAAAAACTTACCAATCCAGTCCTTGCACTTTCCGAGAGATGATCATGTGGCCTGTGGGTTAGTGTAGGAGACTCATTCAACCTCATAGCCCCATTCTAGTGGGTTAGGTTGAACACATCGCTGAAAATCATGTAGGAGCTCTTCTTGGACTTGGGTGCCATAGAGATGAGAGTTTGAGAGAGAAAGAGAGTTTTGGATGAGAGAATTTAAGAGGAAAAGATCTGAGTGTGAGGAAGTGAAAGAGAGGCAGAGAGTATTTGTTGAGAGAAAAGATGGAAGTTGGAGAGTTGGAGAGAATGTGAAGATATGAGAAAGATGAAGAGAAATAAGAAGAAACAAAAAGGAAACGGTTGGCAATCGTTGGGAAAAAATTTGAAGAGGCGAGAAGGTAGGAAGTGCAAAAGAAAATTCAAGAATGCATCCAAATATGACAAAAATACCCTCAGTTGGGTAGAGAACATAAAGACTCTCAAAACATTCCTCAATGGATTAAAAGCATTAAGAACATTCCTCAACGGAACAGAAACCCAAAAGAAACTTTCCCATGAGTTAAGATCATCAACCAAGTCCCCAGTAAAGTACAGTATCATGGAAGGATTCCCTCTTGGGTCTAAGGCACAAGGACAACCCCCTCGAGAGTTGTAAAGAAAATCTCCCTATGGAGTTGACAAAACCCCCTCGTGTGTGGAATCAACATAAGTTCCCCAATGAGTCGTGAAGGAGAAGAAAAATATTTTCCCTAGTGGGCTACACACCATCAAAGACTTCCTTGTAAGTCAATATCACTATCAAAACACCTTAGCGAGTTATTTCTTCCCCAGTGGACTACACACCATCAAAGACTTCCTCGTAGGTCGAAATTACCAAGAAGGCTCCCTCGCGGTTCACCAATGCACTACTTAACAAGTCATTTTCCCCAGTGGATCTTTTACCAAGGACTTCCTCCTAAGGTAAAACACCAAAGCCAATTGTGCACATATCCTCCAGGAATTGAATATGCAAGCACAGACCCTATGCAAGCCAAAATTTGTGCACACATCCTAAGGGAATTGAATATGCAAGCATAATAGAAGAGGTAGAGATAGTGATAGAGACCAAGGTCACCCCGAGGCAAGAGCCTCACCAGAACAGGTAGAGATAGAGATGGAAGACAAGAAGCGCAAGCCACCCAGAGAAGTTTGAGGCAAGAGCCCCAGATGGACACCATAGATATGTATACTTTTAAGCTCCTAAAAGCATCTTGATTGTTTGGTTAATGGTTGCATCTGTTAGCCATGTTTGTTTTTCTTTTTAGTGACTTTAGGATAATGAGTCACTCACCTTTTGCTTGCAATTGGCAGAACAGGTTTTGGGATAGTGAACCTGTCATTGCTCGTTCCCCAAGAAGCAAAGGTGGAAATTCAGACATATGAATCCCACACAACTTTGTGGAATTGCATCCCACCCCATGTATGAGTGTTGTGTGCCATATGCGTAGGTTAGACCCGAGCCAGACGTCAAAACAAAATATTTTGTTTCTTATTCTTTTGATTCTGTTAGTGAAGCTTACAAATCAAAAAATGGGCATTTGTAGACACCGCATTTTATACCCCTTACAACTCGGGCCTCCATTCCCTAAAGATGGTAAAATTCTAAAGCCCAAATTGGTTTAGGGCTCAATCAAATTGAAATGGGCTTGTGGAAGGTTTAATGGAAAATATAACTCTTTTATGAGCTTAATAAACTATTTTTGGAAAATAAATGCCACAATAACCCTAGGGCAAGCGTACGCAAACACGCGTATGCGTATGGAAGCTTTATGCATGCGTATGCATACACGAGCATGCATTCGCATGTTAGGGTTCCATAAACTATGAAAGGAAGGTTTTATGCACTAAATTTGAGGTTTTGAATGAATCCCACATCGTTTGAGAACAGTTCCAAACCCCCATTTTCGCAAAATAAAAAGCCATATATGGTATCTCTCAAAACACATAAAAAAAATCCTAAGGGAAAACCTATGATTCACTAGAAATAGTGAATTAAGGAGGGAGTTTTTCACAAAACATCATTAAGTTAATTTCTTCTGATTGAGACCTTTTCTAGTCTTGATCTTTGAGTTTTGAACTTTACTAATCAATTTTGTTTGGTTGTGAATAGATTGACTGAGGGAAACGGTCAAAATCAAGCTTGAAAAGCTTTATGTTTGAGGTATTGAGTTCAAACCTTTTCCTTTTATTTTCTTTATTTTAATTCTGATTTTTATCTGTGTTTCTTGTCTTATTTCTATTTTAATATGTTTAGGTAGCCTAGGTGTTTGTTTATGTTTAGACCCCTACAAACCAAATTTGTTTAACCTAATTAATTAGCCAAGTCGATACTTAGATTAATTATTCAATTATAGGTTAAATTCATGCAATCATATTACCTAGTCTGGAAAAGTAAAGAAGACGGTAATATGATGACCTAGGAAAACTAATAAAACCAACCATTTCAAGGTAAAAAACCTGGGGAGGATTTAACCTAGCTATCCTCAAGGTAAACAAATCTACTAAGATAAAATGGAATATTACAATAGATTTAAACCCTAAATCTGAAGCTACCTCAAGTAGAACTTACTAACATGACCATGTGCAGCTTTGACTCCACAGACTCTTTTATCTTGGATTTACTAAACACAAACTCCCACGTTTGTGACTTTGAGATCCCATTAAAGGTTTAACAACACAAACTCTCTAGTTTGTGACTCCAAGACCACCCTTGGAAGTTTAAATCATCAGCTATGTATGATCTTGTTGCAGCAACTTCAGATCTACCGGTTCTAATGGTATGAGAATGATTTCCGATAGTGACTTTGAAATGAGAAGGCACAGTACCTTTTCAATCTCATAAGATCACCTCCAAAGTCTTAACAAAACGTGCCTTATGGTTTCCTTTAAATACTATATGAAATTGATTTGAAACCCTAATCACTTAATGAGTTGACTAGGCTGATGGGCTTTAATTAAATTCTGCATAACTTGTCTTTCGATCAGTTGAACTTGTTCTCCTGATTGGTCAAACCTGGCATGTTTTGAATTCCTAAACCTCCAGCTTCCTTATTGTTGTATTCTGACTTGCAACACCTTGAGCATTGTCTAATACGAGAGTGTCCAACACTCACATACAAAACCATTTCATTCTCTTACAAAATTCTATATGTTTCTCTCCTTATAACTGATTATCTAATTAGGCTAGCCTTTTGGGCCTCTTCAATTGGGCTTTAGTATGTGGCTTAGAGTGGGATCAAAAGAGAACAAATAAGACACTAGCTCCAATAGGCCTTAGGCTTTTTTGTCAACTCTTGACAAGTCCAAAGTTACCATTAATTATATTTAATACCACTATATAAATATAATTGCACTCTAGGCTTTATTAATAAATTATATCCCAAGACTTTATTGTACATGCAACCCCTTCATAAAATATTCATTTTAATACAAAGTCATGAATGTAGACTACCACTTTGAAGATTACTACATCTTAATCCTTAAGTACCCGGTTTAATCCTTTAAGTTATTCATCATATATTTATGAAATCCAATTTCATAAATATATACTTTAGTAACTCTTTACTAAAGTAGTTAGGCTTAATATTCTGAATAACTAAACCTATTAAACTTATTTCAAGGGAATATTTTATATCTCCGTTAAGAGATTATGAATTCCATCGTAAAAATATAAGTTCCATTAACAATAAATGTGACTGCCCAATATACTAAGGTTTTGATTGTGACTTTAGATCTCACTTCTGATATATCAAACTAACCTACACTTTATGATCAGGTCCATTATTCTCTCAGAATTAAGAGTTCATGTAAATAGAAGTCGTGAGATTTATTATTCATTTGACAGTTGTTAGGAGAATAATAAATCTCATAGCGGTCCAGTTCAATATGTCTTAACTCTTAAAACATATCAACATATCAACTAGAAGTCTTCACTTCCATGATCAAGAGAAATCATCTTAGTTGATACGTTATAATCTTCACAGATTTAATGCCCAATTTCATTAATGACTACGAACTAAAATTCTGAGTTTATAAAGAACTTGTGACTTATATCATCTGTGACTATTTATGATCAGGTCCATTATTCTCTCAAAATTAAGAGTTCATGTAAATAGAAGTCGTGAGATTTATTATTCATTTGACAGTCATTAGGAGAATAATAAATCTTACAGCGGTCCAGTTCAATATGTCTTAACTCTTAAAACATATCAACATATCAACTAGAATTCTCCACTTCCATGATCAAGACAAATCATCTTAGTTGATACGTTATAATCTTCGCAGATGAAATGCCCAATTTCATCACCGACTACGAACTAAAATTCTGAGTTTACAAAGAACTTGTGACTTATATCGTCTGTGACTAAATCACAAATCACATACTATGCATCTCATGAACTATCCAAATTTCAGGTTACCATTATTTTAGAAAATAATAAAACAACTTTATTAATCACAACATTAAGTCATACATAGCATCATACAATAGGATTTAAGGGCACTAATCCTAACATGTTAGGTTGTTAAATTTATAGTTTTTAAGTTCTGCTCTTTTTTTTTTTTTTTTCAAGGTTCAAGTTTGGGCGTGGTATGCAGGCCCTATTTAAGTGTACACTTACTTAAGCCCAAAAGCCCTATTCTGCATCTTTCTGCTTCTGTTTCTTTAGTTTATTTGTCTAATATGTCTCTATTCTAACTTTTTTTCACATGTATATTTTTCTGTTTCTCTATTTGTTTGTTTATTTACCTTTGATATGTTAGATTAGGGTTTCCTTTATTTATTTATTTATTTATTTTTTATGTTTTCTTTGATATACCATGAACACGCATTCACATGATCATGCATTGATGCATAGGTATTGTGATGCAATGAGGTAAGTGAAGTAAGTCATGCATTCACATGAACATGCATTTGGTTAGGGATATGATGAATATAGTATACATTGGATGTGTGACCTAGGATTGCCTTGGATATGATAACATGATTGCTTGATCTCAATATGCTTATGTTTCTGCCCTTGTGATACCTTATTTGTTTGCTGTCTTGGATGAAATAATATGATACGCATGATAGATATATGCTAGGCTTGATGTGAGTTGCCATGATAGATGTATGTTAGGGTTTTTGGATGATTGATGCCATGTTGATTGTTAAATGACTGTTAGTGTGTGTGTGTGAGTTTAGGATGCAATACTGAACGTGTCTTTAATGAGATATAAGACACAATGAATGAAAGATGACCCACAGTCGGGTGGGGTTGGGTACCTAACACCTTCCCATTTCTATATCTAAACTCTGAACCCATACTTTGGCAGTTACCAGTCCTTCCACATAAGGGTGCTATATACATAGTTCCTAAACCTAAACTAGGTGGTGACTCCAACATCTTTTCTCCGCCCCAGTGCACTCGGCTGAGGCGTACTCCCCTCCAAAAACGCATTGTGCCCACAATACCACATTCACCACTATTTTCCTGTCTCAAATAAAGTTACAAACTCCACTTAAGACATGTTGCCTTTAGCTTCAACACTGGGGGCATCTGACAAGCATATTCAATTTGGAACAATTGGACCTTTTCACATGCCATGCTTAGGTCCATTGAATGAGACTAAAATAAAAGGCGTGTCGATGAAAAAGGATGAGAGTTGGGCTTCTGTAACTCGAAAGAAATCTTTGAAGCAATGCAACCCGTAGTCATAAATGATCCATGCAAAAAGGCAATATCGAAAGAGAAATCCTAGAGGACCTTGGGAGAAGATGATAAGGAATCCAAGTGAAGAGGTTCATGACGACAAATTGTTGTGACAAATATGCAACTCTCCAATCACCCCTCATGACCTTTTCCCTAAAAGTTATTTCAAGTCAAGGAATGATGGCTTGAGAATTGTGAAGAGTCGAAAGCATGTGATGAAAAGCCCTAAGATCAAATTTCCAAAGCATTCAACAAAAGAGCTCCTCCATATCCATCAAAAGTAGGAGATTTGGCACTCGCAACACGACAACCATTCAATATGTTGTCCAAGAAGTCTGCAATGAAGTGGGGTGGTCCATATGTTGTCCAAGAAGTTCATAGCAATGGTCCCTACAAAATAGTTGACAAAGATGGGCAAATGGTTAGTCGCATAAAGGCAAAGCATCACTAAATTTGAAAACATGAAATCCTCCTCATAGTTAGAGCCTAAACTACCAACTTCAACACTTGAAATGTATTTGACGTCTTTCCATTACCTTTGTAAGTGTTCATGGAATATATTTACAAAAAAAAAATCCACTAAGTTGAAAACCTTGAGAAAGGCAACTTAAGAAAAAGTTAAGGCCAAAAAAAAAAGAAAAAAAAGAAAAAACCTTTGTACTATGTAATAACTTGATCCCTTTTTGTGTACGTAGTCAACGTTAGGGGCAACGCTACGTTGTAGTAAGGGTTCAAGTGAACACCCTTACTCAGAATTTTTTATATATATATATATACAATTTTTTTTTAAAAGTTTGAAACCCCTACAATAAAAAATTGCACACCCCCTAACCCTATTTTTTTTAAAGACAGCTAAATTCAGCTTTAAACCCCAGGAAAAAAAAATTCCAAGAAACAAATTTGGTCTTTAATCTCACAAAAAAAAAAAAAAAAAAAAAGCACATAAATCAAAATTTAAAAATTCATAAAAAAAAGGGCCAAGCCAAATCTAAGAGAAAAACGTAGTCCTCTCCCACTATTCTTTTTTATTCTCCAAACCCAAAGAATAAAGGTAGCCACTTCATTACGCCGTTGCGTTGCCTTATCTAACCCAGGATCTGCTGCCAACGCTTGGATTGTCCTGATCTGCCGCTACCGCTACCACTGCTTGATTTGCCACCATCGCTGCTTGATTTGGTATTTTCAGCTCTCTCTCTCTCTCTCTCTCTCTCTTGATAGGCCAAGAATGTATTGACCCCTTGTAATGAATTAACCAATTAATTAACCAAGTTAATTAATTAATTCAATTAGCATGCAATAAGCGTGGTAGTACAAACAAATCACCAACTAAGTTAAATGCAGTGGAAAATAAATTGACACAATGATTTATTTACGAATGGGGAAAACCTACAAGGCAAAAACCCCACTGGGTGATTTTAAGGTCACCACTCTCGAGAATTCATTATTATCACAATAAGTGGTTAGAAGTAAAAGAATCCCTGTACCTTATACCAACCTACAATTGAATCCTTAACCCAATACTCAATTAGACTTGTTCTGTAGTGACAATCTCTCCTTTTAATGCACGGCTTCCAGTACGTGACTAACCAATTCGATGCGCGGATCCCATTATGCGGCTTACTCTCCAACTTGAGAAAGATGTTAGCTGCAAAGTTCTTCAGTTCATCAATAAGATGAAGATCACGAAGCTTCCTGGTCACAAAATCCTACAGTGTACAAACATAGCAGCTTCTTGAATAGAAAGATGAACTAGGGCATATGTCTTCGGTTCACAATATGCTTGTGAAAAACTTTTGCATTAACTTGCATCAGTTGCGCCGGCCCTTAAAACAATCCTTATATATGTTTAGGGTTGTGAGAAAAGAAAGCCCAAACATCTATTTACGAACTGGAGTGAAATCAGATCTAAAAAATTGATTTTCATAAACCTCAATAGATACCCTATCTATTGAGAAGCTATCGAGCATCGGGCTGAAACAACTTTTTAAACCTCGATAGATACTAGCTGTCGAGTTTTAAAATCCAGCACTTCTTCACTTGATTTTTGAACAAACTTGCATGGCTTTAACACTTGAACTTAAAACCTTGTTCCTTGAAGTATTAAACACATCTTAGATCTACCAAATTACAAGTAAAGTGCGTTTTGTCAAAGGATTAGCCAATTCTATATTGACATATGTTCCTAACATGATTCACATATGTCCTAACATCTTTCTCTCTCTCTCTCTCTCTCTCTCTCACTATTGGAGTATGTGATTTTAGTGTTTTGATAGAATCTTTCTCTAAATCATTGTGTGTGTGTGTGTGTGTGTGGGGTTATAGTGTTTTGATTTTTTGATTTTTTGATTTTTAGTTTTGAGTCTTGGACCAATTGATCGTCTCTTTCTACGTGTCTTTACTATTTGCGTAATAGTGTTCGTATTTTTTTGATATAAAGTTTTTGAGTTATGAGTTTTTTGTCTTTTGCACTTTGAACGAATTTATGACTTGTGAGTGGGAATGGTTGCTGGCTATGTGAGTGGGTCAATACACTAACACTGAAAGACAAAAAAAAATATAAAACATTTAAAGAATTGTAAAAATATAAATTAAATAATTGTAAACAAATTAAAGAATTGCAAAAAAAAAAAAAAAAAAAAAAAAAAAAAAAAAAAAAAAACCACTTAACAACAATATGGACAAATTTGTCCAATGAACTTACAGTTTATTTTTTATTTTTGTCAAATGAACTTAAAAACACTTAACAACAATATGGACAAATTAAAGAATTGTCAAATGAACTTATAGTTTATTTTTTATTCTTTTACTAGTAATATGGACAAATTTGTAATAAGAAAACCTCGTAGGCCACAAGATTCATCTCCCAAGTGTGGCTATGTTGACGTGAACAATCTTCCTTCGGACCCTGGGAAAAAAGATCTCATTTTACCATCCTAATGATCGAGACAAATTAAGAAGATATTATTTACAAAAAAAAAAGAAAAGAAAAAAACCTTGTCAACCTTATGAACACAATTTTCCTCAAACAAAAATTGGTGGACTTATGCGTCGATTTAATCCTAAATGGTATAAAGAATATGAAATTTGGTTCGAATATCATATTGAAAAGGATGCTGCATATTGTTTATATTATTACCTATTTAGACAAGATGTTGGAATGCAAACTGGAGGTGACAGTTTTGTGATGAAGGGATTTAATAATTGGAATAAGAAAGAAAAGCTAGACCAACATGTTGGAGGTGTTAATAGTGCCTATAACCATGCTCTTAAGAATGGTGAAAATCTAATGAAGCAAAATCAACACATTCAAAGTATTTTTGTTAAGAAATCAAATCAAGATAAGATTGAATAGTGGACTCAATTAAATGCAAAGGTTGATTGCACAAGAATCCTTTTGCATTGGGGGTTTGCTTTTCGTGGTCATGATAAATCTGAAGATTCAAGTGATAAAGGAAATTTCCTTAAGCTTCTAAAATTTTTGGCAAATCATAATGATGTTATTAATGAAGTGTTGCAGAAAAATCCAAAAAAAAAAAAACAAGCTAATCCATTATGATCTTCAAAAAGACATTGTGAATGTAGCTACATACATTGAAGATCTTGACAGTAGGTTCTTTTCAATTTTAGTTGATAAGTCTCATGATATCTCAATAAAAGAACAAATGCCTGTTGTTTTGCATTATATGGACAAAAAGGAATTGTTACAGAGTGGTTCCTTGGTATTGTACATGTAGCAGATACCTTTGCTTTGTCACTAAAAGTTGCAATTGAATTTTTATTATGTAAATATGCATTGAGTTTATCAAGACTACGTGGGCAAGGTTATGATGGGGCTTGTAACATGCAAGGTGAATTCAATGGTCTTAAAACTTTAATTTTGAATAAGCATTTTATGTCCATTGCTTTGCTCATCAACTTCAATTGACTCTTGTAACTGTTGCTAACAAGCATACTAATATTGCTGAATTTTTTATCTTGGTTAGTAAGATGGTAATTGTTGTCGGAGCCTCTTGTAAAAGACAAGAATTATTACCAATTGCACAACTTGCCAAAATTATAGAAGCATTGAACTTAGGTGAACTTAAAAGTGGGCAAGGTTTGAACCAAGAGACAAGTATTAAACATGTTGGTGATACATGTTGGGGATCACATTATAGGACAATCGTCAACTTGATTCTGATGTTCTCTTCTACAACTGATGTACTTGAGATGATTGAAAAGGATAGCCTACTCTCTAAGCAAAGAGTTGAAGCTTGATCTATTTTAAGGTTAATTATGTCTTTTGAATTTGCCTTTACTTTACACTTGATGAAGAATATTTAGGGGATCACAAATGAGTTGTTAATAGCATTGCAAAAGAAAAAAAAAAGATATTGTAAATGCTATGACACTTTTTAAAGCGTCTTAGCAATGAGATGATGAGAGATGATGAATAGGAAGCTCTATATACTAAAGCATCCTCATTTTGTAGCAAGCACGACATTCCTATCTTGAACAAGGATGTAATATTTGTAGTTGGTGTGAAGCCACGACACAACGCCCCACAAATTACAAATTTACATCACTATTGTGTTGATTTATTCTTTAAAGTCATAGATTGCAACTTCAAGAGCTTAACAATCATTTTTAGAGGTGACTACTAAGTTGCTACTTTTTATGGCTTGTTTAAATACAAGTGATCCAATTTTGGCTTTTAATAAAAAAAATTTACCCATCTTGCAAAATTCTATCCATCTGATTTTTCTAAGACAAATGTGATGGCACTTGATATTCAACTTTAGACTTACATTGTTGATATGCACTCCAATGACGAGTTTTTAGAGCTTAAAGGAATTGGGGACTTTGCTTGAAAGATGGTGGAGACAAATAAGGATGTTATATATCCATTAGTCTATTTGCTTGTGAAGTTAGTTTTGACCCTTCCTGTTGCGACTGCAATAGTGTAAAAAAGTTTTTTAGCAATGAAATATATCAAGAATGAACTGCACAATCGAATAGAGGATCAATGGATGAATGATTATTTGACTATGTACATTGAAAAAGATGTAGCTTATAGGATTGATTATGAATCTATCATGCAACGGTTTATGATAAAGAATATTTTTACCATCTCGAAAATTTTTCTAACACCCTAATGTCTTTGGTCATCAAAAGCATCATGAGCTCATGAAAAGAGTCTTCGGTCACCAAAAGCATTATGAGCTCATGAAAAGAGTCTTCGGTCACCAAAAGCATCTTTAGTCACCGAGAGCTTATTAGGTGCACTGGGGTCGTTAGGTACCTACCCTGTCACCATGTGACACATTTCGCCTTGATGGTTGTCACGTATCAAGGGGTCGTCAGGTACCTTCCCTGATACCATGCGACACACTTCGCCTTAACGGTCATCACGTATCAAGGGGGTCTTTAGGTACCTTCCTTGACACCATGCAACACTTTCCACTTTGACAGTCACCACGTATCAAGGGGTCGTCAGGTACCTTCCTTTACACCACGCAACATATTTCGCTCTGACAGTCGTCACATATCAAGGGGTCGTTAGGTACCTTCCCTGACACCACACAACACATTTCACTTTGATAGTTGTCACGTATCAAGGGGTCGTCAAGTACCTTCTTTGACACCATGTGACATATCCCGCCTTAACGGTTGTCATGTATTAAGGAGTCGTCAGGTACTCTACTCATCGCCTAGAACAACGTAGACACTAACTCGTCTAGACCGATGAGTTATACTTGTCCAAACAACATGCCAACTTGCTTAGTGATATCATAGCAATGCTCAGAGGATCACTCGTTTGGTGCATCGCGCGACTGACAAATCGGCCAAGACCAATGACCAAGGACACTGATGGGTGCCTGGTCACTCATTCAAACTAATTCCTACCTATGGGGTGGACCAACAACCAAGGACACCGACAAGTGCCTGCTTACTTATTAAAACAGTCCTACCTATGGGGTGGACTAACAACCAAGGACATCGACGAGTGCCTGGTCACTTATTTTGATTAAGAAAATTTCTAACTTCTTTTACCCTTCAGGTTTTGATTGTTGGCTGGTCTCTGTTTACCCTTTAGGTTTAAATTGCCCATCGGTCTCCATTTACCCTTCGGGTTTGAAATGCCCTTTGGTTTCCTTTTGCCCTTCGAGTTTGAAATGCCCTTTGGTCTCCTTTTGCCCTTCGAGTCTACTTGACAGTGAATGTGAGTGGAGAGCATGGTTGACGTTGCATTGTAATCAACCTGATGTTGGATTACACTTAGTCCCATGCCATTTGCATATTCTCCATTCATGTGTCCCTATATGGAAAGAATGTGGACACCACATCCAAAGATCCTTCTACATATTAGTATCCTCCTAGTATAGGAAGTAAATCCCTAAGATCTCGGAACATTAACTTCATATCTTCCTTACAAGGAAAGATCCTATGTTCACGGGATATTGGTCAGTCCTATACCACTATATAAGCACCAAGTCTCATTTTCTCCAAGGTACATGCAACTTTCTAGCACTACAAAAAAAGTTGCCTATAGTGGCATTTTTTTTTAGTGGCGTTCAGAAAAGCCAACCAAAAATTAAAAAATAAATAAATAAAAAGGACCTATAGCAGCATTTCATAAACGCCACTATAGGTCCTGGTCTTACAAAGGCCTATAGTGGCATTCATGAACGCCACTATAGGTCCTTATATATATATAAAAAAGAAAAAGAAAAAGAAAAAGAAAAAGAAAAAGCATACCGAAAAAAAAATTTTTAAAAAGGAGCTATAGTGGCATGTATTAAATGCCACTATATGTCCTAATCTTACAAGGGCCTATAGTGGTGTTCATGAATGTCACTATAGCTTCTTTTAAAAAAAAAAAATATATATATATATATATATATATTAAAATGGAGCTATAGTGGCGTTTCATAAATGCCACTATAGGTCCCAGTCCTTATAAGGACCTATAGTGGCGTTCATGAACGCCACTATAGGTCATTATAATTTTTTTTTTTAAAATAACAATAGAAAAAACCAACCAAAAAAGAAAAAAGAAAAAAAAAGAAGCTATAGTGGCATTTCATAAACACCACTATAGGATCTGGTCTTACAAGGGCCTATAGTAGTGTTTATGAATGCCACTATAGCTTCTCTTAAAAAAAAAAAAAAAAAAAAAAAAAGAAAAAAAGAAGAAGAAGAAAGTAACAAGGAGCTATAGTGGCGTTTATGAAACGCCATAAACGCCATTATAGCTCCATTTTTTATTTTTATTTTTATAATTTTAAGGGCCTATAGTGGCGTTCATGAACACCACTATAGATCCTTTAAAAAATAATAGAGGAATATACTAAGAATATTCTACTATCAAGAGAAAAAAAGAAAAAAAAAAAAGAAAAGGCAAAACTATATTATTGGTCCCTAAAGTTTTCCTCATGAGCACAATTAGTCCCTCAAATTTCAAGTGAACACTATTAGTCCTTTATATTTATAAAATGAGCGCAGTTAGTCCTTATGTTAACTGCTGTTAGGGTTATTGCTTATGTATCTAACGGAACAATGACGGAGCATCTTTTTGACTAATTTGAAATTTGTTTATTATTAAAATATTAAAAAATGAATTTACACGTCAAGAACAAACCCACTCAATTCCAAAATCAAATCTTAATGCTATCCCGATTTTATTAAAATATTCTATTCAAGTGAGATTTTTGCAATTTCAAGCCACAAGGTATTAAGGCTGACCTTTCTGTTGCTCCTGATGGACCACTTTCCTCCGATAGCACACTCGGGATCATCCCATTTGGGTTTAATTCCAACTTTAAAAAGTGAAAATCAGCATTTGCAAGCAACTTGTTGGGCTTGAATATCTTTTTTTTTTTTGGTAGAATGGGCTTGAATATCTGATCATACAATTTGCACAAAGAGTTTACATTTTTAATCAAACTCGAATGCTAGCGAACCCAGTATAAATATTGATCAATATGAGGAAAAATGAATTAATACACAACCTATCTAGATCTAACAAATAAAATCCTCCTTTACTAGCAAGCTATATTTGCACTTCTTAACCAAACAAAAATATAAATGAAGAGGGAAAAGATGAAGAGGAACCTATGATGATGCCGAAAATCTCACCAGTGAGTTGCACAATGCTTGTACGCTCGAAACGACACCTGCACAACAAAAAGGAGAAGACCTAACAGAGAGCACCGGTGTGGTGCCGGCTAAATACCCTCCGAAGGTCAAGTTAGAACTTCTTTCAACTCTAGAGTGCTAGAGAGGAGTTAATTATGCGTACCTCAATTTGTGATGGTATTTAGACTTTTATAGTAGAGGACTAACACATCTCTTCCTTGGCGCGGAAGTCTTTTCCTTATAGAAATCTTCCTTGTTGAATCCTAAACGTGATTAACAAGGTGTTTCCTTGTGGAGAGATCCATTAATGAGACATCCTCTAGAACTGCACTTGTATTAGAATTCCTCTCAAGTGTTGCGGATATTGGGCCCATCCAGTCTCGGCCCATAGGGGATGGGCCGTCAGGAAGATGGCCCGTCAGGCCCATTGTCTCTAGATTTTCTCTTCTTCAGTTGCCCCTTCACACCGCGAGTCCGTCAGTATTTATAGGGCTCACGGGGTGACAATAGATGGCTAAGGCATGACGGGTAAGAGGCATGATGGGTGAAAAGTATGACGGGCCATAGGTATGACGGGCAAGATACTCGTGGATCGACGGTTTCCACACAGGCATAATTGCAACCTAATACTATGACACGCGTCACTGTGCTATTGGATGTTGTCTTGGATTGAGGCGTCGCCTCGTCTCCCATGTAATCTCTTTATAAATATCGAGCCTTCACTTTTCATTTCTCACTTTTGCTCAGAAATACTTTGATTAGAGCGCAATCCGTCATCCTTGTCAGACTTCATTGCCTACTTATTCGCATCCGTCACCGTCAAACTTTCTCCGTTGACATTATACTGACTAGTAAGTACTTTTTGCCATTTAGTTCTTCCGTCAGATTTTTTATACCTCACTTCATACATCCGTCAACCATTCTATAGAGTCGTCAGTCTTAAGTTAGGCAATGTCTAGTGCGTCGAGTAATCAATCGTTTGTCCGTGACGGGGCGGACTATGAGGAAGTATACCCGTCAGGTCATAAAGACCTGGGCAGTCCCAGCGATGATAGGAGTCTGTCCGCCTCTTCTCTGTCCTCAACAAATGAGGACATGGAATTGGTTGAACAAGTAGAGTTTGACGATAGCGAGGAGCAATAATTAGGACCCGTCGTAGGGGCCGATGGACCAAGGGAGTTCATCATGCTTCCAGAGTGGACGGTTAATGATTTTACATCAACCATTAAGGAGAGCCACTTCAAAACTCTTAGGGACAACTATCAGATTTCGGATCATATTCCAATCCGGTTGCCTTATAAATCGGAGAAATGTTACTATGAGGGGGTAGACGGTGTCGGAGTATATGAGCAAATGTTGAAGGCTGGACTCAGATTCCCACTGAGCTCCCTTCATCATGAGCTATTAAAGTATTTAGGTTTGTCCGTCAACCAAATATCCCCCAATGCCTGGAGAGTCTTCATAGCAATGGAGATTCTGTACGGGGCTTGGTCGGACGGAGCTAGGAGGTTGACGGTACGAGAGTTTTTACACTGCTACCGTCCAGATGAGATCGACAAATCTAGGGGTATATACAGTTTTGTACCTAGGAGTTCGCTGCTAAAGGTAATATACGAAACCCCAGACTCCAACAGAGACTGGAAGAGTCGTTACTTTTTCTTAGAGGGTGACGGATGGATGTGTCGTCCAGGAGAGACAGACCACATGCCTGTCGATACAACATGGGGCATACTATCTAAGAATGGTATGTGTCCGTCCTAGTGTGTGAGGATCCTTTTTTAAACCGTTCAGTTTATATCAAAACTTTTCTAACCGTCCTCTTTATTTGCAGTCCGACGGTGCCTACAAGTTAGTATCAAGGAGTTTAGTTTTCTTGAAAGAATCTTCAACAAGACCACGCCGGAAGAAAGGACTTGGGCGAAATTGGTCAACCTTGATACAATTTGTTGGTACTATGACGGACCTGTACCTTCACCCCAAGCAATCAAATACGAAAAAAGGATTCGCCAGCGTATGTCCGTCATTCACTTCTTGCTTGAATAATAGGTTTTGTTTTATGAAGCTAACTTTATCCGTTCATTTTTACAGAGATGGATATTGCCAAGAGAAGGGCACTTATACAGACTAATGCCGCAAAAAATAGAATGGCCAATGTTACAGATTCGAAGGAGGCGACGGTCTTTATGAAGCGAAAGCAGCCGTCCAAGGGAGACCGTCTCCCTAAGAAGCCTAAGGTCCCTTTGGAGCCCGTCGTGGGGCTTATGGTTGAAGGAGCCAAGACGGCCACCCCACTCAAGCATGGGGCTGGTAAAGGGCCGATGAAGGATCCGTCCTCCAGCCTTAAGAAGCCACCTCCCCTTCTCCGGGACGACCCCAGTTATGTTTTGGAAAAGCTGTCTTCCATTATCACCTCCGAGGATTACGAAGACCTGGGTAATCACTCGACGGAGGCCATGGGTGAGACAAGTTTATTCAGCATAGCTCAGGTAAGCTCCGTCCGAGTCATATCCGTTTATTCTTTCTCCGTCTTACTACTACTTTTGATTTTTGAATTATTCCACATTTCAGACCATGGTCATGGTGAAGGGCCTCATGGGACGGTGTCTCAATCATGAGACGACCCTAGGCCGTATAAGGGAGAAAGCCAAGCTGACGGAGGAAGAGCTTGCAGAGCTGAAGGCATAGAGGGTCGTCCAGGAAAAGAAGTTTAAATCGGTTGAGACGGAGAGAGAGGAGTTCTACAGGTTGACGGAGGAGCTGAGGAAAGTCCTTCAAGATAAAGAGAAAGAACTCCGTCTGGCAAAGGATATTGCTATCCAAGAATACCGCGATTCCGATGCCCTATTGTTAGAGCTTGGAGATTCTTACAATGATGGTTTTGACGAGGCTATCCGTCAAGTGAAGGCATTATATCCGGACTTCGATTTGTCGTCCGTCAATGTTAATGCTCAAGAACTTACCTCCACCCGTCCAGCCCACTCTGAGGACACCGAAGAGCTCTTTGGAGAGAACCCTGCCGTCAACGCCCCTGGAGATCAACAAATTATTGCAAGTGATCCTAAGGACGGTAAAAATGCTCCTGAAGATCAGCCAGCCGTTGAGAGCGATCCTAAGCATGGCTAATCCCGTCGCGACGAAGAGAAGGAAGCGCCCGTTCTAGTTTATATTTTATTTTGCCTTTTTATTTTAGTTTTTGATATGTAAAGATATTTGGAGAACAATTTATGATTCTGTCCTCTTTGTATTATTAAACATTTCCCTCTTAATGGTACTTTGTCCGTCAATACTTTCTTATTCACTTGGCATATATATTCTGTTACTTTATCTGTTAACCTTATTTGATTGGGTTAATGAATTTTACCGTTAGCCTTTAGGCCTGTCAGACAAAAGGAAACACCGTCTTATTTGGTTTGAGGTGTTGATTATTAGCCATACTAGGGGAATCCGTCCACCCTATGGCTTTATTTTAATCTTCTTTGAGGAGATCCGTCCCTTTGGTGGACTTTAGACTTTAACCTTCATGAGATTATTCGTCCACCTTGTGGATTTTAGTTTTCATCCGTCCTCTATAGGACTTGGGATTTTTATCATCTCGGGATGATCCGTCCATCATGTGGACTACGTTTTTATCCGTCCTCTATAGGACTTAGGATTTTTATCCTCTTGGAATGATCTGTCCAAGTTGTGGACTCTGTCTATACTATGATTTTGTGTAATTTCTAGCATTCTTGGGAATAAGACCATCCATTTCTTGGACTCCGTTCAAATTATGGATTTAAGATTTTATCCCTCCTTGGGGGGATCCGTCCACTTTGTGGACTTTGTCCGTCCACTTTATGGACTTGATAAAATTTTAACCATCTTGGGTTTGTCCGTCTTCTTCGCGGATTTAAGGTTTTATCCCTCCTTGGGGGATCCATCCACTTTGTGGACCTTGTCCGTCCATTTTATGGACTTGATAAATTTTTTAACCCTCTTGGGGTTGTCCGTCTTCATTGCGGACTAAAACTTTTATCCCTTCTTGGGGGATCCGTCCACTTTGTGGACTTTGTCCGTCCACTTTATGGACTTGATAAAATTTTTAACCTTCTTGGGGTTGTCCGTCTTTATTGCGGACTAAGACTTATATCCTTCGTTGGGGGATCCATCCACTTTGTGGACTTTGTCCGCCCACTTTATGGACGATAAAATTTTTAACCCTCTTGGGGTTGTCCGTCTTCATTGCTGACTAAGACTTTTAAGAGTGCATGTAGGGAAACATAGTTGAATCTGAATAAAAATCATGCATTCGTAGAAAGGTACACACCCCCTTGGGCTTAAAAACATATTGTAGCAAAACCAAAGTAAAAAACATGCCCGCTGGGCTTATTGTAGTGGATACTTAAAAGTAAACAGTAAATCTAAGAATAAAAGATAGGTGTTGTTCTTCATGTCATCGCCTCTACTGGTAGTACTTTCGCAAGTGTTCAGCATTCTAAGGATGTGGTAGCTTCCGTCCGTCTAGTGTCTCCAGATGATAGGTGCCCTTCCTTTGCCACACCGTGACTCGGTAAGGTCCTTCCCAATTTGGGCCGAGTTTTCCTTAGGTCGGGTCTTTTGCTGCACCCATGACTTTCCTTAGAACGAGGTCTCCAACCTGGAAGTCTTTGTGCCTGACCCCAGAGTTGTAGTGCTTGGCCATGCGGTCCTGGTATCATGCGAGCTTCTGCTCTGCTGCTGTCCTGACTTCGTCCACTAGATCGAGCTGTAGACGTATGGCTTCGTCATTTTTCCCTTTGTCATGGTTGTGCACCCTGTAGCTTGTGAGGCCGACTTCGGCTGGGATTATAGCCTCGCTCCCGTATGTTAGCCGGAATGGTGTCTCCCGCATTGGTGTCCTTGCCGTCGTCCTGTAGGCCCAAAGTATGCTCGGCAACTCTTCAGCCCATATGCCCTTTGCTCCCTTGAGCCGAGTCTTGATAATCTTCAGCAAGGATCGGTTCGTGACTTCGACCTGTCCGTTGGCTTGAGGGTGGGCGGGGGAGGAGTAGTGGTTTCGTATCCCTAATTGAGAGCAGAAGTCCCAGAAGGCATCGTTGTCGAATTGCTTCCCGTTGTCCGAGACTAAGACTCTTGGGATGCCAAATCTGCATATGATGCATCTTCAAACGAAATTGCGTACGTTCTTCTCCGTAATGGTGGCCAAGGCTTCAGCTTCTACCCATTTCGTAAAGTAGTCGATGCCTACTACTAGAAACTTCAGTTGTCTTATTGCCGTAGGAAACGGTCTCATGATGTCCAGTCTTCATTGAGCGAACGGCCACGGCGCCGTCATCGGGGTTAGTTCTTCAGGTGGTTGTCTGACGACATTGCTGAACCTTTGGCACTTGTCGCATTTCTTTACATAGGCCTCGGCATCCTTCTGCATGGTTGGCCAAAAGTACCTTGTTCGTACTAGCTTGTGTATTAATGACCTCGACCCTGAGTGGTTTCCACAGATTCCTTCGTGCACTTCCCTCATGACGTAATCTGCTTCTTCAGGACCTAAGCATCGTAGGTAGGGGCGGGAGAAGCCTCTTTTGTACAGGATGTCTCTTATCAGGACGAACCTCGCTGCTTGGACCTTCAGCTTTCTTGCAACCTCCTTTTTGTCCGTTAATATGCCGTTCTTCAAGTAGGAAACTATTGGCGTAGTCCAATTACTTTCGAAACCAAGCTCCTGTACATCGACAGAATTTATAAGAGGAGAGAGCTGAACGAAAGAGAGTATGTTACCAAGGGTGGCCATATGTTCAGTTGAAGCGGCTTTGGCTAGGCGATCAGCTTGCTCGTTTTCTCTTCGGGGGATCTGTGTAAT
The DNA here is from genome assembly GCA_023621385.1 of Quercus gilva. Lineage (NCBI taxonomy): Eukaryota > Viridiplantae > Streptophyta > Magnoliopsida > Fagales > Fagaceae > Quercus > Quercus gilva. The sequence goes on from CM042480.1 coordinate 29,769,498, forward strand.
TTCGGCCTTCAGCTCGTTTACCCTACACCTTGCTTGGTCCAGATATTTTTTCATCCTTTCGCCTTTACACTCATAGTCCCCATTTATCTGGTTGACCACGACTTGAGAGTCGCAGTGAATGATTACTCTTTCGGCTCCTGCAGCTTTGGCGAGCTCAAGCCCTGCTATCAGAGCTTCATACTCCGCCTCGTTGTTGGTGGTAGGGAACTCAAGGCGGATCATACATTCGACCATGTCTCCTTCGAGTGAGTGTAGCACGACGCCGGCCCCCCCAGCCTGCCTGTTGGAGGATCCGTCAACATGTATGCTCCATTGGGGAGATTTTTCTACCCCCCTGTCCTCACCATTCGTGAACTCAGCTATGAAATCTGCAACGACCTGTCCTTTAATGGCGGTTCGCAGGCGGTATTGGATGTCAAACTCGCTTAATTCTATAGTCCATAGTGCCAATCACCCAGCAGCTTCAGGGTTGCTCATTGCCCGTCGCAAAGGCTTGTCAGTTAGGACAATCATCGTGTAGGCTTGAAAGTATGGCTTTAGTTTTTGTGCTGCCGTAACTAGCGCAAATGCAAGTTTTTCCATGGGCGGATATCTTTCTTCGGCTCTGCATAGCGCCCGACTGGTGTAGTACAGAGGTTTCTGCACTATCTTTTCTTCTCTGATCAAGGCGGTGCTGATGGCGGCTGAGGAGACGGCAAGATAGAGAAAAAGTTCTTCACCCGGTTGTGAGGGACTCAGCAATGGGGGGGAAAAGAGATAATTTTTCGGTTCTTCGAACGCTGGTTGGCACTTGGCAGTCCATTCGAAAGATCTCTTCAGTGTGCGAAAGAAGGGTAAGCACTTATCCGTTGCCCTCGAAACAAACCTATTTAGTGCTGCTATCTTGCCATTAAGGCTTTGTACTTCCTTCACATTTTTTGGTGGTGCCATCTCTATTATAGCTCGAATCTTGTCTGGATTGGCTTTGATGCCCCTTTGGGAAACCATGAATCCTAGAAATTTTCCTGCCGTCACCCCGAAGGCGCACTTTCCTGGATTCAGCTTCATGTTATACGAGCGAAGAGTGTCGAATGTTTCCCTGAGGTCTTCCAAGTGATCTTCCTCCCTTCGGCTTTTCACCAGCATATCATCTACGTAGACTTGGACATTTCTCCCGATTTGTGGTGCGAACATTTTGTTCATAAGCCTCTAGTATGTTGCGCCCGCATTTTTTAGACCAAACGGCATTACCTTGTAACAGAAGAGGCCTTGGCTGGTCACGAACGACATTTTCTCTTGATCGGCTTCGTGCATCTTGATTTGGTTGTAACCGGAGAAAGCGTCCATAAAACTTAATAGTTGGTGTTGAGCTGTAGAGTCTACTAAAGTGTCGACCCTCGGGAGGGGATAGCTGTCTTTGGGGCACGCTTTGTTTAGATCGGTGAAGTCTACACACATCCTCCACTTCCCGCTAGCTTTCTTGACCATCACTACGTTGGCTAGCCAGTCGGGGTAATAAACTTCTCTAATAAAGTTTGCCTCCTGTAGCTTGCAGACTTCTTCAGTTATGGCTCGATCCCGTTCGGGGGCAAACACCCGCTTCTTTTGCTGGACGGGTAGAAAGGAGGGTGATACATTCAGCTTATGCACCATGACTGAAGGGTCTATCCCTGGCATGTCCTCATGACTCCAGGCGTATACGTCTCGATTTTCTCTGAGGAAGGCTGCAAGTGTTTGTCAGATCATGGGACTTGCAAGGGTCCCAATCTTTGTTGTTTGGTCAGGTCTGGAGTCGTCAAGGGATATTTCTTCAAGCTTCTCAACAGGTTCCATCGTATTTCGATGTTCTTCTATGCTCATGGCTTGGAGTTGATCATCCATTTCCATCATAGCCACATAGCATTCGCGTGTGGCCACCTGATTTCCTCGTATTTCACCTATCTCGTATTCGGTAGGGAACTTAATCATCAAATGATAAGTCGAGGTTGCCACCTTCCATGAATTGAGGGTGGGTTGCCCTAAGATAGCATTGTAGGTAGACGAACAGTCGACCACGAGGAACATCACGTCCTTTGTGATCTGCTGAGGATAGTCACCTGCCGTTACAGACAATGTGACCGCGCCGAGGGGAAACACCCTTGTTCCTCCAAAACCGACGAGTGGGGCATTCGTCAGAATCAATTGTTCTCTGCTGATTCCCATCTGCTGGAATGTCGGGTAGTACAGGATGTCCGCCGAGCTCCCATTGTCGATCAACACCCAGTGCAAGTTGTAGTCCCCCACTTGCAAATTGATAACAAGCGCATCGTCGTGCGGATGGTGAAGACGTCGCGCATTTTCTTCGGAGAACCCGATGACAAAGCTTTCTCTCCGTGCTATTTTTGGTACTGAGCCCGTCAGCTGGACATTTTGGACCATCCTGAGGTATGTCTTCCGAGCCTTTTTGGATGACTCGGTAGCTGTCCCTCCTACAATCATCCTGATGTCGCCAATGGGCGGCCTAGGGCGGTCATTGTCCCGTCGGGGGGGCTGTTCCTGAGGTGGTGGATCCGTTCTTTCCTTACTTACAAACTTCTGCAATTTCCTTTGTTGTATGAAGGCCTCAATCTGCTGCTTCAAGTCGTAACAATCGGCTGTGTCATGGTCGTGATCTCGGTGGAAGCGGCAGTATTTGTCTTTAGAACGCCTGCTAGGATCTCCCTTCAGCTTTCCAGGGAAGGTCAGAGCCCCTTCGTCCTTGATTTGCATTAGGACTTGATCTATCGGGGTGGTTAGCGAGGTGAAACTTGTGAACCTTCCTCTCAGACGTTTAGAACGCCTCTCGTCCCTTCGATCTCCTGTTCTCGCCCTCTTTCGCCCTTGATCTTGTCTTGCATCTTCCTGCCTCTCCCTTTTTCTTGGTTTCTCTTCTCGGGCCTACAGCGCATCCTCAGCATTCATATACTTAGTTGCCCTGTTGAGTACTTCCGACATGGTCTTCGGGTCGTTTTTGTATAGGGAGAACAAAAACTTACCCTTTCGCAACCCATTTGTGAAGGTTGCTACAAGTATTTTGTCATCGGCCTCGTCAATCGATAGCGCTTCCTTATTGAAACGCGTTATGTAGAATCTCAGCGTCTCGTCCTCTCGTTGCCTGATACTCATCAAGCATGCCGTGGACTTCTTATACTTGTGGCCCCCAATGAAGTGTGTGGTGAACTGAGCGCTTAGTTCCTTGAAGGTGCTTATGGAGTTGGGCGTTAGTCGGCTGAACCATACCCTTGCGGGGCCTTTGAGTGTTGTGGGGAAGGCCCTGCACATGATCTCGTCTGCTACCCCCTGAAGGTGCATTAGGGTCTTGAAAGTTTCTAGATGGTCCAGAGGATCCTTCGCTCCGTCATAGCTGTCAATATGCGGCATGCGAAATTTGTGGGGTAGGGGGAAGGAGTTCATGGCCACAGTGAAGGGCGAGTCGGTGCGGTTGACTAAATCGTCAAGATCCTTCGCTCCGTCTACCAAGTCGTGGTTTTGTTTGGTGAGACGTTCCACGGCGGCACCGAGAGTCCAAACTTGTCTCTTGAGGGCAGTTGTGGGTGGCTCCTCTCCTTGAACGTTGTTAGCAGTTGCCATCGAGCGAGTGAGTACCATGCAACCCTTTAGTCTGGGAAAAGATAGTATGGCTTAATCTGATATCTTCCCATAGACGGCGCCAACTGATGATGCCGAAAATCTCACCAGTGAGTTGCACAATGCTTGTATGCTCGAAACGACACCTGCACAACAAAAAGGAGAAGACCTAACAGAGAGCACTGGTGTGGTGCCGGCCAAATACCCTCCGAAGGTCAAGTTAGAACTTCTTTCAACTCTAGAGTGCTAGAGAGGGGTTAATTATGCGTACCTCAATTTGTGATGGTATTTAGGCTTTTATAGTAGAGGACTAACACATCTCTTCCTTGGCGCGGAAGTCCTTTCCTTATAGAACTCTTCCTTGTTGAATCCTAAACGTGATTGACAAGGTGTTTCCTTGTGGAGAGATCCATTAATGAGACATCCTCTAGAACTCCACTTGTATTAGAATTCCTCTCAAGTGTTGCGGATATTGGGCCCATCCAGTCTCGGCCTATAGGGGATGGGCCGTCAGGAAGATGGCCCGTCAGGCCCATTGTCTCTAGATTTTCTCCTCTTCAACCTAGAACATGAATTAAAGAAATAGACAGAAAAAAGTGAATAGTTTAGGAAGGTTGGAAGGGTACCACCAGAAATCTTCGATTGTGTCGAAAGTGTATATCTTGGGGAGAGAGGCACCCCACGCAACACCTTGCTTGGGTTTCGATTGGTTATCAAATTAGAATGTCCACTTGCTCTCCAACCTTTGTAGTTATTTTGCCATTGCCACAGTGCCTTCATCTCTGTCGCCATCGCCATAGTACCACTGCCTTCCAAAATCAAATCTTAATAAAATCCTTGTTAAAAGATTTGATCTGGGAACCTAGTCAATTTGTTCATAACTTGTAAATTCATTTTTGTAATATTTTAATAAAAATGACACTTCAGTTAAAAAATATTACATCATTATTTGGTTAGCCACATAGACAAAACATTAACGACAATTAATAAAAGGAATAACAGTACTCATTTTTTAAACATAAGGGATTAATATTGTACACTTAAAACTTAAGGGACCAATAATGTAGTTTTGCCAAAAAAATAATTCAAATACTAGCATATTCCTTTCATGAAAGGAATATGCCACTATTTGAATCAATTAGAAATAGTAATACATATAACCCTTCATCAGACCCATAATAATAAAAAAAATAAATAAATAAAAAAACCCAACTCGAAAAAAAAATTAAATAAAAAAAAAAATTAAGGACTTATAGTGGTGTTCATGAATGCCACTATAGGTCTAGCACCAAAAAAAAGTGGCATGGAAGAAAGAAGGAAGGAAAGAATAGATGAATATACTAAGAATGTTCTATTATCAAGAAAAAAAAAATTGAAATAGTGGCATTTTCCTTTCATGAAAGGAATATGACACTATTTGAATTAAGTTGAAATGGTTATACGTATAACCCTTCATTAGACCCATAAAAAAAAAAAAAAAAAAAAAAAAAAAAAAAAAAAAAAAAAACTCTAACTCTCTCTCACGACCCTCCATCAGACCCATAAAAAAAATAAAAAATAAAAATAAAAAACTCAAACTCTTACTCTCTCTCAATCTCTCTCTCTCTCTCTTGTCGACCCACCATGAGACCCACACTGCCGTCAAGCTACCAAGGACCTATGCTGCCGCTGACCTAAGCCTCCAAGCCACATCGCTGACCCACCATCAGACCCACGCCACCGAGCCTTTGTTTCTTTCATCTGGTAAGTTGTTCGTCTTCTTCTCTCTTATAATTGTTTGATCTGGTTCTTTTTTGTTTTTGTTTTTGTTATGCTTGTTTATTTTTAGTCAATGTTTAAAATTCATCTTTTTATTTTTGATAGGCTCACTTCATCTTGTGTAGCCGGATTGGTGTTAGGTGGCCAGATTGTTGATGGGTGACTTTGGATCGGTGGTGTGATGGCCGGATCGGTATTGGTTTGGTGTTTAGGTGGTTGTTGGTTAGTGTTTGAGTGTTTGTAGATTGGTGTTTATGTCTTGGATTTTTGTAGATTGCTCGGCTTGTGTTTGTATTTTGTTTTTGTTTATTTTTGTTTTCTCTTTTAAATTTCTTAATTTAGTTAAATTTAATTAAAATTTGAAAGCATTAATATTAATGCTTTCAAATTTCAAAAATTAACAATTAAAATTTTAAAAAATATAAAAAATTTTGATTACCAAAAATTAATTTTTGGTAATCAAAATTTTTCTTGTTGGTGGTTTTTGGCTATAGTAGCATTTTGAAACGCTGCTATAGCCAATTTTTAAAAAGAAAAATATAGGGGGTCTATTGCAGCGTTTTAAAAACACCACTATAGGCCATACCCTGTAGTGGTGTTTTTAAAACACTGCTATAGCCTATTTGCAATATTTAAAAAATTGACCTATAGTGGCGTTTTACAAAATCACCAAATGTCACTATAGAAAACGTCACTATAGCCCAAAGGAACCTAGAGTGGCGTTTTTAGGATTTCTAGTGGCATTTCACGAACACCACTATAGACCCACTTTTTGTAGTGTAGCTTTTATACTTTTGAGTTATTGGAGATTCTTCTATCACAGACTTAACCTTCGGAGGGTCTTTGGCCGGCACTCCACCGGTGTTCTTGGTAGGTTCTTCATCTTCTTTGTTCTTTAGGTACCTCATTCGACGTGTGTGTGAACGATCAACTCACTGACAATTTTGTACATCATTAGTTTCAAAAAATGAAACCTCGTAGAAGACAATCATAAAATTTCATGTATTTGCATTTTTTTTTTTTTTTGTGATGCTGATATATTCAAGTCTCTTTTGTTTTAGATTTTATATAATTTATGTTTCTTATTGACCCCTTGGACAAAAATCCTAGAGACGCCACTGGGCAACTTGGTATTCTTTACTAGGTTTAGTCACAAATACATTAAAAAGAAAAAAAATCAAATCACTACATGAGGGCGAGTGCACAACCAAAGTCGAGTTTCAGTTTAGCCGTTGGTCATGCTAGCAATGTTGAAGGAGTAAGCTAGCCGGTGGTGCCATTTATGAGGAGATGCTCGTGATCCAAGTGGAACATGAAAGCCCGAAGATCTACATGATTACAATCACTTAAAAATATAAGCATGTAGAGATCATGATATCCAAGTAGAGGACGAAAGTTGATGGAATTGCACCTTAGTTGTAACCACTCAATTTCTTGAGTATGTAGATGAAAGTTTTGCGGAAGCAATATAGAACAAAAATCTATATTTTCTTTTTAAAGATCGTTGTACCACACAACCATGGATTCTAAATAGAATAAACATTGCGTACCTCTCTTAGCAACCCAAGCGTGTTGCCTCCCAAGGTATTCACGTCTCTCTCTCTATTTCTTTTGAGTTTTCAGAAGACTGCAGTATCACTCAGTAGTTCTGATGGCCAACCACTAAATATGATATTATAAAATCTTATTTTATAGTAGACTTCTAAAACCCTAGAGAGAGATTGGACGTGGGATCCTTAGGGATCTTAATCTTCAGTCGTAGGATTTTATCAATAACCTTTTTGAACGTTATTGACTTTTCTTGAAACTCTTTCCAAAAATATTCCTTAATTTTCTCAATTATATCAAGAAAATATTTGAACTTCTACAAATTGCAATAATGTCCATCAACACATTGCAATTGACCCTTGAAGATTAGAGAATTACAAATGAGGTCCTATTACTTACAATTTTATATCTATGTCCTTCCACCATACTATATTCCCACAAGCCACTAGGACTGGATTAATATCACTGTCATGTCCCTAGCTTATGTAATCCTTAATTTCTTGATTTCATAATTTCTATTGGACTCCAAAATATCTTTAAAAACTCTTTAAATATATATATACAATATTATATATATGAAAAACATTTTCGAAAAATGTCACCGGCCGGTTTTGTTTTGAGTCCAACTTCAATATGAAAATCAACTGAATATACTATCTTCTTTAGAGACTGGTGGATTCATTGTTGAGCATTTATATATATTTTACTCATTACACACATAACCCAACGTGTCTGTATATAGCCTTTAAAATTGGCATCACCAGTTGACATTGTCAAAGTTATGTGCATAATAAATAAATATGCACAAACCCCTCATGTTTAAGGACAATAGAAAAAATTGTGATAGGACAACCTTTTAATTAATAGTGACCGCTCCATAAGGTGTCCTTGATTGGATCCAATTCAGTGTATGTACTTGTTACATTACACCCACTTGTCTGCTTAAAGTCACTACCTCAATGATGGAGTAAATCATCCTATCATATAGCAGCACAACAAGTGTAGGCTTTAGTGGTAATATTCAATTAATATCCACAGCCTAGAACAATTTAATAATCTATGAAAAATCATCACTCCCTGTCTTTGGTTCCTTAACCATTAACATGATTTTTCTACAGAGGTGACATCACATGCCACATTTAAACAATGAAATATACCTATAAAATTATGAATGTGAAAATAAATTTTTATTATCAAATAAAAATTGCATAGTATTGTTTTTGAGGGCAAATAATTCTAACAATCTCCCACTTGCACTCAAAACCAATCATACATGTATTTAATACCCATTGCTTCTAAATGTTTCTCAAACACCTTTTGAGACAATGCCTTTGTGAGTGGATCTGCAACATTATTGGCAGAGGCAATCTTTGTTATTGCTACATCACCTCTTTGTATGATATCACGTATCAAGTGATATTTACGTGCAATATGTTTTGTCCTTTGATGAGCCCTTGGTTCTATTGCATTTGCAACAGCCCCACTATTGTCACAATAGATAGTAATGGGTGACTTAATAGAAGGAACAACTTTAAGTTCTTGAATGAACTTGCGAATCCACACAGCTTCCTTTGCAGCTTCACTTGCAGCTATATACTCTACTTCTGTAGTAGAATCTGCAGTAGTATCTTGCTTGCAACTTCTCCAACTTATTGCTCCCTTGGCAAGAGTGAACACAAATCTAGAAATTGATTTTCTATCATCAATATCAGATTGAAAATCTGAATCTGTATACCCTTGGACAGTCAAATCCTCACCACCAAACACCAAGAAATAATGTTTGGTCCTATTTAAATATTTGAGGATATGTTTCACTGCTGTCCAATGCTCAGAACCTGGATTAGATTGATATCTACTCACAATGCTCACTGCATAACAAATGTCTGGCCTAGTGCAAAGCATTACATACATGAGACTTCCTACAGCCGAAGCATAAGGACAATTTCTCATTTTCTCTCTCTCTTCTTGTGTTTTAGGACACATTTGATTTGGGAGATGAACTCCATGTCTAAAAGGTGAAAACCCTTTCTTGGAATCTTGCATGCTAAACCTAGCCAATATCTTGTCAATATAATTGACCTGTGAAAGTCCCAATAACCTTTTCTTTCGGTCTCTAAACAATTTGATTCCGAGTATATAAGACACTTCACCAAGATCTTTCATTGCAAAGTGACTAGATAACCATACTTTTATAGATGACATTGCTCCTACATCATTGCCAATGAGTAGTATGTCATCTACATAAAGAACTAAAAATGTAATAGTGCTCCCACTAACCTTTTTATAAACACAAGGTTCATCCATATTTTGTGAGAAACCAAACGATTTGATTGCCTCATCAAAACAGATGTTCCAACTGCGTGATGCTTGCTTTAGGCCGTATATAGATCTCATCAACTTGCACACTTTTGATTCTTGACCATGAGATATGAAACCTTCTGGCTAGTCCATAAAAATTTCTTCTCGAATGTGTCCATTCAAGAAAGCTGTTTTAACATCCATTTGCCATATCTCATAATCATAGTGTGCAGCAATTGACAATAGAATCCTTATGGACTTTAGCATGGCTACTGGCGAAAAGGTTTCCTCATAATCAATTCTAGCCTTTTGATTATACCCTTTTGCCACTAGCCTAGCTTTATAGGTCTCCACCTTACCACTAGGTCCTATCTTCCTTTTGTAGACCCATTTACAACCAATAGGCTTAATCCCTTCTGGTTTGTCTACTAAGGTCCAGACCTGGTTGGTATACATTGAGTCCATCTCTGATTCCATGGCCCTTTTCCAATTCTCAACGTCCTTATCAGTCATTGCTTCTTGATAAGTAAAAGGATCATTATCATGCTCCTCTGACTCCATTAGATAAATCTCATTTAACAAAGTGAGTCTAACTGGAGGCCTGATAGTCCTTTTACTACGTCGAGTCTCTTGTATTTTGCTTGGTTCAGTAGGCACTATTACTTGCTCCTCATTATTCTCATTCAACTTAGCCATTGGGTTATCAGTTTGTTCATCAAGAGAAACTTTTACTCTACTTTCATTTAAGCTATAATCTTCCTCAAGAAAAATAGCATTCCTGCTCACAAACACCTTTTGCTCATTAGGATTGTAAAAATAGAAACCAGTAGACATCTTGGGATAGCCAACAAATAAACATCTATCACTTCTAAGTCCTAGCTTATCCATATTAGACTTTCTAACATGTGCTGGACAACCCCATATCTTTAAATGATTTAGACTTGGTTTCTTACCAGTCCATAACTCATATGGGGTATTAGGAACTGATTTGGTAGGGACTCTATTTAATAAATAAACAGCAGTCTCCAAAGCATAACCCCAAAATGAAATTGGCAACTCTGACATGCTCATCATAGAACGAACCATATCTAATAAGGTTCTATTTCTTCTTTCAGCTACACCATTATGTTGAGGTGTGGCAGGGGGAGTCAATTGAGAAATAATCTCATTTTCTTTTAGATATTCCTTAAATTGATCCAAGAGGTATTCTCCTCCTTTATTAGAGCGAAGAACTTTTATGCATTTTCCAACCTGTTTCTTAACCTCATTACGAAACTCTTTGAACTTTTCAAAGGATTCAGATTTATGTTTCATTAGGTACAAATAACCATACCTAGAATAATCATCAATAAAAGTAATGAAGTAATAGAAACCACCTCTTGCCATGTGATTCATAGGACCACAAACATCAGTGTGTATTAATCCTAATACATCAGTGGCTCTAGCTCCCTTTCCTGTAAAGGGACTTTTGGTCATTTTCCCTTGTAAGCAAGGCTCACAAATTGGATAAGGCTCTACTTTCAAAAGATTCAATGGCCCATCCTTTACCAATCTATTGATTCGGTCAATATTGATATGACCAAGCCTTAAGTGCCACAAATAAGTAGGATTAACATCTCTTTTTCTTTTAAGAGATAACACACTGGCAGCAATATCATTCTCAACACAATTAATGGAATTATCAATAGAACTCAAAAAATAAAGACCATCTTGTAAAATGCCAGAAGTTACAAATTTATTATTAAACTTAACAACAAGTTTAGAAGTAAAAAGAAATGAATATCCTGAACAACCAAGTTTTGAAACTGAAATTAAATTTCTTCGCACTTCTGGCACATATAAGCAATCCTCTAAGACAAGAGTTCTACTAGAAGATAATTCTAAATAAAAGGTTCCAATGGCAGTGGCTGCAACAGTTGCACCAGTCCCCATCTTTAGGATCACCTCCCCTTCATTTAGCCTTCGGGTCTCTTTGAACCCCTGCAACATATTGCAAATGTGTGAGATTGTACCAGAATCTACACACCAAGAATCAAATGGACCATCCATTAAATTTGTTTCAATAACGAGCAAATTAGGCATACCTTCTGCAGGTTTGTCATTCTTCAGAGAAGCCAAATAATGGCGACAGTTTCTCTTCCAATGACCAGGCTTACCGCAATGGAAACAATTTCCTTTTGCTTTCTTTTTCTCAGTATCCTTATTCACTTTGTCACCTTGAGCCTTATTGAATGACTGAGACCCTTTTCTCTTAAAGTTCTTACCCTTAGGCTTCAACTTAAGAGAAGTATCAGATTTTTCAGCCAACATTACAGTAGGCTTTTCTTTCTTGATGAGATCCTCAGCTGCTTTCAACATATTGAGCAGCTCTGACAATGTCACTACCATCTTATTCATGTTATAGTTCATGATAAACTGATTAAAAGAATCAGGTAAAGATGCTAGGATCGCATCAACTTGGGTCTCACTATCAATTTCTGCACCAAGCATATCCAGTTCATTGATGAAAGAAATCATCTTCAGGACATGTTCTCGAACCGGAGTTCCTTCCACCATGTTGGTGGACATGAGATTTTTCATAGCAGTTTGCCGTGCACTTCTGCTTTGTTCTCCAAACATCTCTTTGAGGTGCAGCATCATATCTTGTGCTGTAACTAGGCCTTGGCATTGTTTTTGCAACACATTGGTCATAGAGGCCATTATGTAGCATTTAGCCATTTCATCAGCCTCATACCACTTATTAAATGCATCTCTTTACGCCTCAGTGGCATCAGCTAAAGCAAGTTCTGGTGCCTCAGTATTAAGGACATGAGCTATCTTATCAGCAGTGAGAACAATGATTAGGTTCCTTTTCCAATCTACATAGTTTGGTCCAGACAAGCGATTTTCATCCAAAATCTTAGCTAAGGGATTAAAATTGGTCATAATGAATCTGCAAAATAATATAAAATAATATTTTCACATACATATATCCATCATATTCAGGTTTTTGAATAACTAATGGTACCTCCCACAAGAACAAAATATCATAGATTCCCAGAACAGAATATAACAATTATATTCATAAATAGTTCAAAGTGGGCATCGGGAACCCTTACCTTGCATGCTCCAATAATTTCTTTTGAAATATACTGTGCACACCATATAAAGGCAAATAGATACTATTCATCATAATTTCATCTCATGCTTCTAATTTTATTTAATTTATCTATGACTCCCGATTTACTTTTGGCCTCCAAATCAAACATGTTTTACACTATTTTAGTGGTCATGTTTATTTGGATAAGTGCAAACCATTATCTGAGTGTGATATATGTACTAGTATGATTATGTTGCTATTTTAGCCACACTCCCACCAGTCATACACACACCTGTCTTCCCAAGAAGTAAACAAGAGGAACTACCAAACCAAAATCAAGTCTATCCTTTTGGCTTCAACAAAATTTTAATTTAATAGAACCTTTATTCACCGACAATGGAGGGCCATAGGAATTATTCTATAAAATAATCCTATTTAGCACTTAATATATATCAGTACTGGGATTATTTAAATATTATTCTTTTTATGTATCTAATACAACTCCCACTAATTGGGATTCAAAACTTCAATTCGGCAACACTCTCTATTCAGTAATACTCAAGATTCAATACCTTAATTTAGCAATACTCAATATTTTATCAATATGAAAAAAATGAGTTATTGAACCAATATATATCAATATGGATTACACAGAAAGACAAGAATCATAATGGACAATCCATAAAGCAATAGTCATCAAACATAATAGTCAATCCATAAAGCAATAGACACGAAACCATATTGGACAATCCATAAAGCACTAAGCCGCACGACTGAAGAGTATGATGCAAGAGATATAATCAATCACGGCACAAGACCAACATATTAAATCAAGAATATCAATATATCACATATATATTAATCACGCACAGATCTTCGTTGTTCTCAACTTTTCCGAATAAAAATAATTAACATATCACATATATGAATCATGGCATATAGGAAAAGACTCTCGGCACACATACTGAAATTAAATAACGATTCAAAATCCATGATTAGATGTGGTTTGCTCTGATACCACTGAAAGTTTTGTGGAAGCAATATAGAACAAAAATCTATATTTTCTTTTTAAAGATCGTTGTACCACACAACCATGGATTCTAAATAGAATAAACATTGCGTACCTCTCTTAGCAACCCAAGCGTGTTGCCTCCCAAGGTATTCACGTCTCTCTCTCTATTTCTTTTGAGTTTTCAGAAGACTGCAGTATCACTCAGTAGTTCTGATGGCCAACCACTAAATATGATATTATAAAATCTTATTTTATAGTAGACTTCTAAAACCCTAGAGAGAGATTGGACGTGGGATCCTTAGGGATCTTAATCTTCAGTCGTAGGATTTTATCAATAACCTTTTTGAACGTTATTGACTTTTCTTGAAACTCTTTCCAAAAATATTCCTTAATTTTCTCAATTATATCAAGAAAATATTTGAACTTCTACAAATTGCAATAATGTCCATCAACACATTGCAATTGACCCCTGAAGATTAGAGAATTACAAATGAGGTCCTATTACTTACAATTTTATATCTATGTCCTTCCACCATACTATATTCCCACAAGCCACTAGGACTGGATTAATATCACTGTCATGTCCCTAGCTTATGTAACCCTTAATTTCTTAATTTCATAATTTCTATTGGACTCCAAAATATCTTTAAAAACTCTTTAAATATATATATACAATATTATATATATGAAAAACATTTTCGAAAAATGTCACCGGCCGGTTTTGTTTTGAGTCCAACTTCAATATGAAAATCAACTTAATATACTATCTTCTTTAGAGACTGGTGGATTCCTTGTTGAGCATTTATATATATTTTACTCATTACACACATAACCCAACGTGTCTGTATATAGCCTTTAAAATTGGCATCACCAGTTGACATTGTCAAAGTTATGTGCATAATAAATAAATATACACAAACCTCTCATGTTTAAGGACAATAGAAAAAATTGTGATAGGACAACCTTTTAATTAACAGTGATCGCTCCATAAGGTGTCCTTGATCGGATCCAATTTAGTGTATGTACTTGTTACATTACATCCACTTGTCTGCTTAAAGTCACTACCTCAATGATGGAGTAAATCATCCTATCATATAGCAGCACAACAAGTGTAGGCTTTAGTGGTAATATTCAATTAATATCCACAGCCTAGAACAATTTAATAATCTATGAAAAATCATCACTCCCTATCTTTGGTTCCTTGATCATTAACATGATTTTTCTACAGAGGTGACATTACATGCCACATTTAAACAATGAAATATACCTATAAAATTATGAATGTGAAAATAAATTTTTATTATCAAATAAAAATTGCATAGTATTGTTTTTGAGGGCAAATAATTCTAACAGTAGAGGCTACAACAAAGGTTATAAATGAGGATGGTAACCGGCTTGTAAAAATCACGGCACAAGCCTGAAATAAAAAAATCAGCAACATGAGTCAAAATATTTGGATTCGTGTGAATTGTAAGATCAAGGGATCATTGCACTTGGTCAGTTGGTCCAAACAAGAAGCACATAGACAGAAGGCTATGATTGCAACATCATGGAAGTAACATATAAAAAATAAAAAAAAATAAATAAAAGAACACATGGGCGTTGCACATGTCCATTGTCTATAATCAAAGTTGTAATCCAGGAATGAAAAGTTATGAGAAAGCCATATGTCCGCGGGCATTGAAGCTTTAGGCTAAGAGAAAACCCGAAGTGAAGGCCGAGTATTCAACACATGTTATGTGTCCACGATAGTGTTGGGTCCCAATTGGTATTAATATCAATATTACCAATCTCAAATAGCAATCACACAAGAACACAACTATTTACGTGGAAACCCCTTTCTTCTTGAAAGGAAAAACCACGAGACAAACTCTAAATCAATTTCACTATTCTCAAACCAATTATAATATCTTTTTTGTTTATGTCGCATGGATAAAGAAAAATCTCTCTTTGTTTTTCTTTACTCTCACACACTCTCTTTGTGTCTCATGGCTTAAGAAAAATCTTCTTGTTTTACAATAATTATTTATCCAAAGAGCAGCAACCCTTTACTCTCTCCTCCTTGGCTATCTTCCCGAAGGCAGCAACACTTTGATCTCTCCTCCTTGGCTATCTGCACAAGGCAGCAACACTTTGCTCTATCCTTCTTAGCTATCTCCCAGGCGAAAATCTTTTTTTTTTTTTTTTTTCCTCTTGGTTTCATGCTCTATTTCCCCTTTCCCCATAGAAAAGACCCTTGGGGCAAAGCCATCAAATTCTTTGTAACATTGTCTATTTATAAGACTCTCCTTAACAAGGAATAAACTGCCCTAAGACTAGCAATACATTACTTCTTTAACAAGGAATAGACTTTCCTTCCACACCAAGAATTAATATTTCCTTCCATACCAAGGAATAGACTTTCCTTCCACGCCAAGGAATAGTCTTTCCTTTCACACAAAGGAAACTCAAATTAATTTTTCATTATTCAACTAAGAAACCTAATTGACTTTTCAAGTAACATTTAGAATTTGGGGCAATTTCCAAATAGATAATCCAAAACCATGACAGCAAGATCTGTACCTCTGTTGGAAGCGTGGATAACAAACAAGTTGAACGACATAGAGCGTATGTGAACAACAGTTGAATTCTTGTTCAAATCTGTAAGGTTGTAATTTACAACTGTGTTTTTGTTGGCTTTTATTCCGTGCCAAATTTGATTGTAATTGAGTTCAATCGTTTAAAACCCTGTATTTGTTGTGGGATTTGTTGTAAGGGGTGTGTGATACAGAGAGTGTTTGAAGACTTAAGCATTTGAAGAACTGAAGGATTCTCGCAGGTATCTCGCGACCTAGCATCCCGCGAAGTGAACCATGTGCCAGGCACATGCTGGAATGCGAAGAGTCAGGCCAGGTGGAGACAACTGTGTCTCGCGAGTATCTCGTGGGTAAGGCCTTCCCGCGAGACACCCGCGAGACTAGCTGTTCTGCCAGCCTATACTTTTTGAGTCACACCTTTTGCACATCTCCTATATATACCATCATTACCCACAATTGTTGAGGAATGCTTCAGAGAGAAAACCCTAGCCAAACACATTGGTAATTAGAGATTGTCTTCCCCATCTTTCTCTATACATTTGCTTGTGGTATTTCCTCAACCCTTCCCTCTCTATTATCCATATCTTTGAGAGGTTGATAGCCCAAACACTTACCACACCTTGTGAGTGCTGTGTGACATTTTGGTGCTGCTGGGAAGCATTGGAAGAAGCCTTGAATGGCAGATGCAACATGGAGCTTGTTGCGGGATCCGGATAACTAGGACAAGACACGGTTCCGAGAAGCCTTGTTGGAGTAGGAGCTTGGAGGGCTTAGGTACAGCGGGTAGACTAGGCTTGGAGGGTCTTTTGCTAACCCATGTATCCCAACTGATTGTCTAGTGGATCGATTTCCGCTTGGAGGGCGGCGGAGAGGTTTTTCGCCGAGTTCTTCGGTTTCCTCTTCGAGAACACGTCTCGGTGTTTTCTGTGTTTGCATCCTTCTTCCCTACTCTTGTTTAATTCCATTATACTGCTGTGTTGCTTAGTTTATGGATTAGAGTAGCTTACTTGTTCATCCGCTCGCTTTTACACTATTCCGCACTTTGTATTAAAGTTGTGTAAAATCTATCGAGCCGTAATTCTAATTTGGGGGTCTAAACAGCTCTTGTGTTTTCAACATATTTTTGAGCTTTCAATTGGTATCAGAGCCGGTACACTTGCTGAGGTTTAATTACCTAAGTGTGATCCTTAACCCTTGTTGAGATGGACCGGTCTCAATCGCTCAATGTTCCACCATTTTTTGATGGAAATAATTATGCATTCTGGAAAGTTAGAATGAAAGCATTTTTATGCTCTATTGATGATACCGTTTGGGATGCGGTTGAGATAGGTTGGACTAAGCCGGAAGCTCCTAAGTCCACTTGGGATAAGGCAGCTCTAGCGGCAGCCAATGCTAATAGTAAGGCTTTAAATGCCATTTTTTGTGGTGTGTCCCCTGATGAATTCCATAGGATCTCTCATATGACAGTAGCCAAGGAAGCTTGGGAGATTTTGGAGACTACCTATGAGGGTACAAAGAAAGTTAAGGACACGAAGCTTCAGATGCTTACCACCAAATTTGAAGAACTCAAGATGGGTGATGATGAACCATTTGATTCATTCTATGGGAAGCTCAATGAAATTGTCATTGCTAAACTCAATCTTGGGGAGAAGATTGGAGACACTAAGGTGGTGAGAAAAATTTTGAGGTCCCTACCTGAAAGTTTTAGAGCAAAGGTTACAGCCATAGAAGAAAGCAAAGACTTGGATGAGATTAAGATTCAAGAGCTGATTGGGTCTCTCCAAACGTATGAGCTGGGACTGCCTTCCCATAAGACGAGCAAATCGCTTGCTCTTAAAACCATCACCGAAAGAATAAATGATTCCTCCGAAGAAGATGGAATGGAGAAGGAAGTAGCATATCTTGCAAAGAACTTCCGCAAGTTTCTGAAAATGAAGAACAGTGGAAAACCGTTCAACAGAGGAAAGTTCTCTCCATCAAGAGGTGATAAGAAAGAGTTTAAAGGAAAAGAAGGGAAGGATTATCAACCTTCTTCAGATATTGTGTGCTATGAGTGCAATGGCCATGGACATTTAAAGAAGGAGTGTCCGAATTTTTTGAGGGGAAAAGGGAAAGCTTATGCTACAACGCTCAGTGATTCTGACTCTTCTGATACTGACTCGGAAGAGAGCTGTGACGGTGAGGGAAACTACTCCGCATTCATGACCATTGATCATGTAGACTCCTCGGATGACTTGGGTGCACTTGTGAAGGAACTTGGTGAGCATTCTGATTCAGAGTCCATTGGAATTGTAGAAGAATCAGATGAAGAAAAGGATAAGAGTGCAGCTAATCTTCAAGAAAACTACTCATTACTCCTTGAGAAGTCGGGAGAATATGCAAGGGTAGCCAAGGCGGCCGTCAGAAAAATGAAGAAGGCTGAGGAAGATTACCGGAGCCTCATGGTCAGACATAGGGAGGCAAAATGCGAGATAGAAAAGATGAATGGTGAGCTGTCAGAAGCTTACTTAAAGATCAGATTTCTTGAACAAGAGGTGGTTCAAGCGCAAGCCAAGGTAGATAGGGTCTCTTCCAGAAAGTTGAATGATGTTATCTCATCCCAAAAACATTCCTCAGACAAGTCCGGATTGGGATATGCCGGAGTGAGTAGCTCATCAGTCAAAGCTACCAAAGAAGTAAAATTTGTGAAGGCCGTAGAGCAAATTGTAGAGGAGGCCGTTCCTGAGAATGTTAAGGTTGAAAAGAAGAATGTAATTGAGCAACGGATGGTGGATAAGCCCCGAAATCAATCTGTAGGAAAACATGAAACCAGAGCAAGATCCTTTTCAAGACCTCAACGGGGTCCTAGAACAGATTATGTGTGTCACTATTGCAGACTGCGAGGACATACTAGACCAAACTGCCAAAAGCTGAGAGCAGACAACAATATAAGCGCACCGCGGTCACGAGGAAGAAGGAATGACAATAGAGCTTGGGGTGGTGAGAACTCAAGAAGTCAAAATCGTGATCCCGGAGTGACAGACATGATGAAGATGATTGGTGCCTTCACCACTTGCCTGGAGAGTTTTTCAAGGAGGTTTGAAAGTCCCAACTTTCGTACCCAATCCGTCAAGGATATCACCCCAAACGCACGTGACGTGTGGGTGAAGAGGGGTACTCATGCATAAGCATTATAATATGTCCATGCATCAATTCTTTCCATGTGTAGGTACATTTGTTGTTGCATCATTTCATGCATATTTTTTCTTTTTGTCTGGTTTGAACCTGTTTTTGTTGATCTTACTTCTTTTGTTTTGTTTTGGGTGTGTTTCAAAAATTCAAAAACCCATAAAAATTGAAAAATCTCAAAAAGTTTGATCACTTGTTATGTGCATATCTCATGTGAGTTTGGCCTAGTACCTTCGTACTTATGGCATAGTGCATTTACGATCTTCGCTTGTTCGTATGCACTCTTTTCTGTGTGGAAGAAACCCTGAAAACTATGTGTGACTGTTGTAAATAGATCTTCAAGCCTGTCATGAATGATTGGTCAATAGTCTTGTTGGTCTTGATACTTGCATAGACTTGTGTCTATATCTCTTCCCACTTTATTTTTATGTTTTTGCAAAAAGAGCTCACCAATTGTAAATCTCCAAATGAAAAGAGATATTGAGCTGCAAAAGCCTGTCGCACACACTAGTATTTGACTAGGAAAAAGGGAAAGCGACTATTTTAAAGTAAATGTTATGGTGCTCAAAAAGCCAAAGGCTTCTCATCAATGTTGAAATATCATAAATTTCAAGCACCTTCCTCAAAAAGAGATGTATTTGTCCAATCAAAATGAAAATGGACCAATTGTTATGAGTTATAAGAAGCCAAATGAAAAGCTTCTATGTTATGTTTTCAATGTGTGGGAGGTCATATATACTCATTTCTATAATGGAGATAGTCCACATGATTTCGTATCAGTTGTGTATGACTCGTGTGAATTGATCATTGAAGCTTCGCTCTGGTCTAAGGACTATTTCACATTTGATACTCACACACTACACACAAGTTTTTGATTCAATCAATGCCTATCTCATTTGTGTGATTGTATATGTCCAAATGTGATGTGAATGCCCATGAACTTGTTGATCAAATCCAAAAAGATTTTTGTGAGTTTTATTAGTTTTTGAAAGTGATTTTATACTTTCTTGTGTTTCTTTTTGGTCAAAATGTTTTCTGTGTGTTTTTCATCAAAAAACTGGTTCAGGGGCTCTTTCGCGAGAAGCTCGCGACTAAGCTGCTTCCCGCGAAAATATTTGAGGGAAATAATTTTTCTTCCTTGTCACACAGAGACTTTCGCGACTGTCTCGCGATTGTCTCGCGACCAACAGCTTCTCGCAAAATGCTGTTTGGCAAAAATTGAAATTTTCTCAAAATCAGACAGAGAATATCGCGACTGTCTCGCGACTCCCTCGCGACTTAGCGCTTCTCGCGAGATATTTGTGCTTCAGTGGCCTCTTTCGCGGTTGTCTCGCGACTGTGTCGCTACTCCCTATCCCGCGAAAAATGCGTGTTTTCAG
The DNA here is from genome assembly GCA_023621385.1 of Quercus gilva. Taxonomy (NCBI): domain Eukaryota; kingdom Viridiplantae; phylum Streptophyta; class Magnoliopsida; order Fagales; family Fagaceae; genus Quercus; species Quercus gilva. Next base: position 29,789,901 of record CM042480.1, read on the forward strand.
TTTTATAGGGCTGATGTGATAGTTTTTCAAAACACAAAAACTTCCCTCCCTTATTTTTTCTTCGAACCTCTCTCAACCCAAAACACTATTCCATCAAATCCCTTTCCAAATCAAGACTTTTTCTGCATTTTCTTCTTCAAGGTATGTTTGTTAACCATTTCTTTTTAAGTTTTTACTTAGATTATGCAGAATTTTTTGTTAGGGCTTTCAAAATTGGGAATTTTCGAAACTTTGATTGGTTTTCAAAATTGGGTGAAGTTTTTGATAAATTTTTGATTGGGTTTTGTTCCTTTTGATCTTGATGCATCTGTGTTGGCCCCTTGTGGCATTTTATCATGTATTTAGGCATAATTTTCCCATGTTCATGCATTGCTCATACATGAAGTGCTCATATGCATATTAGGTGTTTGATTTAATGTCTAAATGATAATGTTGTGCCTAATTGGTCTCAAGTGAGTCCCAATTTCAATGTTTTCATGTGTCTTACCATGGTTTGATCTTGAATTGATTGTTGTTCTTGTGTAGATTGCATTTTGAATATGTTACATTTTCTTGGCTCACAACTAAACACCTAGGCACACCCTCATGCATCCCTTGTTGCACACACATGCATACACACAGACACACACACTTGCACAGTTATTTAAATTCATGCATAATGTCTTGTTTTCATGCATTCTTGTTTTTGATTTAGTGCTGTATGTATTGAAGCATGCTTGTGTGAATTGGTCATGCTCTGTTTTTTTTTGCAATCTACTCTGTTTTGGGATTATCTCAATAGGTGCAAACTAACTTGAATCTAATCAAGTCTTTGCTCTTATATTTTGTGCACTTGTGCTATATGTGTTGTGTCCACTTGTGCAGATGTCTCCCACCAAGCATGCTGCCTCAAAGAAGAAGGCTCCTAAGCGTGCTCGCACTGAATCCGATCACTTCAAATCCGCGGACGCAGATATGAAGTACAATGATTGCTACAAGAAAGGAACCATTGTCATGGAAAGGGTGGTCCAATTGGAGGAACTTGAGCACACACGCATTCCAGATGCATTCAAAGAAAGAACTTGGACCAAATTGCTGAATCCAATTGGGACAGTGTACTCGGAAATAATCAGAGAGTTCTTCTCCAATGCTGCTGTAGAAGATGACAAGATAATCTGCTGGGTGAGGCACAAAGAATTTGAGATAACAAGGGATAGCATTCAAGATCTTCTGGAGATCCGTCCTACCTCACAGCCGATGACGGTTCAATATGATGAGAGATTGGGATCTATCACGGAGATGATATCAACTCTTGGTGGAGTTCCAAAGAAATCCTCAATGGATACTCTTAAATTCTCTCCAGAAATGAGGACTCTGAGCTATGTCATGATCCACAACCTCTATCCAGTCACCAACCTCACCACCTTATCAGCTCCAAGGACGAGATTTCTCTACGATCTCTTCACTCACAAGGAAATAGATATCTGCAGTCACATTTTCCATATCCTGAAAAAGAGCATCACAAAGCAAAATTCCCGAACCATAATGCCTTTTCCATCACTGATCATGGGGTTTATTGCCAAGACGAAGCTGAAGTTCCCTAGTGGCCTTACGGTTGTTCAGAGGGATTACCCCATTGGTGCAAACACTCTGACTCGGAGCACTGCTCATATTAAAGGCCCCAAGACTGGTGCCCATCTCATTCCACTGCCTCGGGTTGTGCCTCAGGATGCACCAGATGAGGGTGGGGATACAGAGGAGGAGATTGACAGGTTTACTTCTGCTCCAGAGACTTCACATCCAGAGACTGCACAGCCATCGTCTTCTGCTCTAGCACAAACACCAGGTCTCAGCAAGCTTGATCAGATCCTAGCTAAGATGGATCACATGTCTACAGTGCTTGACACTCATGTACAGCACACAGCGGATCAGTTTGCATACATCCAGGAGCAGATTACCACATTGTCAGCCCAGATTCAGAGCCTATCTCCTACACATGGGTCAGACTCCGACTCCGATCAGATCTAGTCCTTTGGCCATTTCGATCAAAAAGGGGGAGAAAATTTTGAGGGGGAGCTGCTGAACAAGTGCTTGCACAGCCTTAGGGGGAGCATAGCCTAGACACATAGCTATAGTTGATATTGGTTATTGGTTTTACAGACGGGTTTATACAGTTTCTTTTAGTTTTTTTCTGGTTTATGATTACTATCTTACTGTTTTAGTTTAAAGCTCTGACACTTAATGCTTTAACTTCAATATTAATTTCAGTATATTTTCAGTAGTTTGTGCTATATTTTCTATGCTTTGTGGCATATGTGCTATGTGGCATTTTTATATTTGTACCCATGATTGCTTATGTAAGCTTTAGGGTTTGTTTCATGCATTGTTTTGTAGGTCTTTGTGGTTTGTGCCATGCATTTGCAATACCTTGCCTATGCAACCTTCATGCATGTTTGCTTGTTGTTCAATGTCATGCATTTTACTTCAAGTACATCACTCTTGTGCCCATGTAGGATTGTTCCTAGATGCATACACGTTCTATGCATTGGTTGAGTGATGAACACTCGTGTGCCCTAGTAGGATTGTTCCTAGATGCAAATACTTCGTGTATTTCGCATTGGTTGAGTGTTGGAGTTGCAAGTGACTCTTTTCAATTGAGCGTATCTTCTTGCAAATCCGGATGTTCATTCCATGTGTGAATGAGCATAGTAATTGCTTCTGTATAGTGATTACTTGGTTGATCGTGCCATGATCTAGTGTTTCTATTTCGTTTTGCTCGATCATGCTATTATTGCTCCATATGTTTTTCAAGTTTTCTGCATACAATGATGTTATTCTGTTGTTGTGTTTCAGGAGTTACTTGTTCATATGTTTCAAGAGCGCTTCAGAATCTAGAACTAGGTGTGAGTGAGTTTTGCCTATGTTCCCAAACTCACGTTTAAGTCTAGAGTCTGTTTTAGGGTTTTGTCACGGAATAGCCAAAGGGGGAGATTGTAAGGTTGTAATTTACAACTGTGTTTTTGTTGGCTTTTATTCCGTGCCAAATTTGATTGTAATTGAGTTCAATCGTTTAAAACCCTGTATTTGTTGTGGGATTTGTTGTAAGGGGTGTGTGATAAAGAGAGTGTTTGAAGACTCAAGCATTTGAAGAACTGAAGGATTCTCGCGGGTATCTCGCGACCTAGCATCCCGCGAAGTGAACCATGTGCCAGGCACATGCTGGAATGCGAAGAGTCAGGCCAGGTGGAGACAACTGTGTCTCGCGAGTATCTCGCGGGTAAGGCCTTCCCGCGAGACACCCGCGAGACTAGCTGTTCTGCCAGCCTGTACTTTTTGAGTCACACCTTTTGCACCTCTCCTATATATACCATCATTACCCACAATTGTTGAGGAATGCTTCAGAGAGAAAACCCTAGCCAAACACATTGGTAATTAGAGATTGTCTTCCCCATCTTTCTCTATACATTTGCTTGTGGTATTTCCTCAACCCTTCCCTCTCCATTATCCATATCTTTGAGAGGTTGATAGCCCAAACACTTACCACACCTTGTGAGTGCTGCGTGACGTTTTGGTGCTACTGGGAAGCATTGGAAGAAGCCTTGAATGGCAGATGCAACATGGAGCTTGTTGCGGGATCCGGATAACTAGGACAAGACACGGTTCCGAGAAGCCTTGTTGGAGTAGGAGCTTGGAGGGCTTAGGTACAACGGGTAGACTAGGCTTGGAGGGTCTTTTGGTAACCCATGTATCCCAACTGATTGTCTAGTGGATCGATTTCCGCTTGGAGGGCGGCGGAGAGGTTTTTCGCCGAGTTCTTCGGTTTCCTCTTCGAGAACACGTCTCGGTGTTTTCTGTGTTTGCATCCTTCTTCCCTACTCTTGTTTAATTCCATTATACTGCTGTGTTGCTTAGTTTATGGATTAGAGTAGCTTACTTGTTCATCCGCTCGCTTTTACACTATTCCACACTTTGTATTAAAGTTGTGTAAAATCTATCGAGCCGTAATTTTAATTTGGGGGTCTAAACAGCTCTTGTGTTTTCAACACATTTTTGAGCTTTCAAAATCGATTGTCAACCTCCGGTGAACACAATAGCAATGCCGACTGCTTGAATTCGTTGAATGCTAAGACAAGAATAGAACAGTACGACTTGCTTTGGGCCCTAATGTAGACGCTTGAAGGAGGTTCAAAGATCAAGCAAAGATCTCACAATGGTAGCACTTCCAAAAGATGACAATTGGTGTTTGAGTTCGAGCTACGGCTATCTCTATGCTCTGGCATCAACTGCTGCGCGGTGAAGATGATGGATGTGCAAACAAAGCTATGCACCTATGGTTGTGGAACGAGGACCACCAATGCTGGAATCCATTATATACTAGGACAAGAAGATTAGAACCCCATGACTCCTTCTGGACCATGACGTGGAGGACATCGACTCATTAGTAGGGAGTAGAAGTTTGCAGAGGCGACAAGCAAAGGAAGGTAGCAACAACAAAGTCTAAGATGAAGTGGCTGGTGCTTGAATCCACAAGATGCAAAAAGTGGAAGAGCATAATTCCAAGACCTACTTTGGACCCTAGCGCCAACCCTAGCTCAATGCATGAACGAGACAAAGCGAGATCTCACTTAAAATATTTGTAAAATATTTTCATTCAACCAAATCAACCTTAGGCAAATTTATATATAATATTTTACACTTAAAATTTTGGTAAAACATTTTACATTTGCTGACTCCCTTATACCCTGATACTTATCACTCCCATAATCACTTTCGCGCTTAAACTCTCCCTCTCATATTTCTCTCCAAAAAACCCAGCCACCTCTAGTCCCCTCTCCCACCAATCTCCAGGTCCAAGGTTTGAGGCACCACCGGCCAGCTCCAGCTTCCATTGGCGCCACCCATCACCAGTGAAACTAGGTACTTTCTGTCTTTTTAGGTTAGATATCTCCTTTTCTTTTTGTTTTTGTTCATCTCTAACCTTTCTCTGGATATTCTTAGGTTCGATTTCTACTCCTTGCTGGAAAAACACCTCAAAGTTCAGGTATTATTTTTGATGAATCTTAATTTTTACACATATTTGGTTTCTTATCATTTTTCATATGGGTTTTTTGGTGTTGATTTGGTTGTGTGAGATTTATTTATTTATTTTTTTTTTTTTATGATTTTGACATTGGTTGTTTGATATGAGTTAGGATTTATGATTTCAGGTCTGGGATTTTTTTTTTGGGTTTTATTTATGTGTGACATTATGATATTTTGTGATGAAATTATTGTATACTAGTTTATGATATATGTCTGGGATCCAAGATTCCTTGTTAGAATTTGAAGTAGCAGATCTTATATGAATTCAATGTTTGATTCCCTTTAAGGCCATGTTTGCACTTGGTCCTTGGATTAAAGGCTGTTGTAATTCTTTTAATCTTTTTGTCTGGTCCATCTTGATTACTATATAATTATTCTCTTTCTATTATATTTTGTTCTTCTATGAGTATATCTAAAAAAAAATGCTATTTATATGAGACCAAACAACGTGGTGATCTGTTGTCAAAATCAAGCATTTTTGTCGTGTACATGTTGTTTATTCTTGTTTAATATTAACATCATGTAGGGCATCATTGATGGCCTTACCTCACCAACAAAGGATTTGGCAACAGATCACCACAAGTGCAGTGTTCATGTGGCCCACGTAAATAATTTTCTGCCATGTTTTGTTCTTCTATAAGTATATAAAAAAATGTTGTTTGTTTATAAATAAGGATCTTCACTATATTTAAAATCATACTATGCTTAGGTGATGAAAGAATAGGTTTACTGGTCACGTTATGTTAAGGACCCCTTAAGGACTCTAAGTCCAAATTTCAACATATATAAGAAATAGAGGTGTGAAAGTCTTCATTATGAAGAGGATGCAGAAGAGGTTTTCCTATGTTTTATTTTATGTTATGTAAACAATTGTAACATGCAATCTGACTAAAAGAATACAAATTGTTAGGTTCTAAGTACTTAGGATCTAATGTATTAGAACTCTAATTTGTATTATTGGCAAACTATGATCAAAACAGGTGTTTAGTCTTGTTTTAGACTTGCTTAAAGTATTTCTTTTATGTAAATTTGGAATCGAGTTAACTGCAGAATTGAGTGTGCAATTCTGACTAGCTTGATTGATCGAAAGTTAGGCTCGATCAATCGAAAGTCGAGCAGAATGTTTTTCTGCAGATTTTTCCAACTCAGCCTTAAGCCCATATGATGTGTAGAGTTTTATGTTTTGCCTAAGGTATAAAAGGCAAACCCTAGCCACGTTTTTGAGGTTGCTCTGCTTGCTGTGTGTGTGAATCTCTTGTGAGATCTAAGAGGTGGTTGCCTTCACACGTGCTTAGGATTATCAAGAAGGAGATTTCACTGAGAGCTTGATGATCATTCAGTTGTTGTACAAAATAGCTTAAAGATATACAAGCGGGTGTGCTTGTACTTGCTGGAGAATCCAAGAAAGAAGGAGTCCGTGGTCTCGAAGCTTGCACATGGTTGTGTCAGTAAGTTTTCTACTGGTGGGTAGCAATAGGATGTTAGTGGTCTAAGTCGTTATTGTAAAACTTTGATTCTTTCATAGTGGATTCAGGTTTATCTTGAGGATAGCTAGGTTAAATCCTCCCCAGGTTTTTTACCGATTTGGTTTTCCTGGGTCATCATATCTTTGTGTTCCTTATATTTCGCACTTTACATTGATATGATTGTATGATTGTGTTAACCTAGATTTGGAATTTGGAGTAAGTAATAACTTGGCTAATAAACTAGGGTAATCCAATTGTGTTTAAAGGGTCTAAAAACAAACAAGTGGTATTAGAGTAAGTAGCTCTCTTATTGTAGATCTTTTGATCTTTAAGCTGATCCTTGACCCCTGTTGTCATGGAACATGGACACTCTCTTGTTATTTCTCCTCACTTTGATGGGAATAATTATGCTTATTGGAAAGTAAAAATGAAAGCATTCTTGAAATCAATTGATGAGAGAGTTTGGAACTCCGTTGAGTACGGATGGGAGAAGCCCACTACTCTTGTTAGTGAGTGGCAAACTTCTCAAAAGGAAGTAGCTGCGTTCAATAGTAAAGCTATGAATGCTATTTTCAATGTTGTTTCTATGGAGGAATTTAAGAGAATCTCTAATGTTGAGGTTGCTCATACTGCTTAGAATATCCTCCAGACTGTGCATGAAGGCACAAAGACTGTCAAAATTAATAAGTTGCAGCAATTAACATCTAGATTTGAGAGCATTAGAATGTCTAATGATGAATCCTTTGATGAATTTTATGCTAAACTTAATGACATTGTTAATTCTGCATACAACTTGGGTGAAATCTATGATCAACCTAAAATTGTTAAAAAGATTCTTAGATCTTTAACTGAAGATTTTAGACCCAAAGTGATTGCCATCACTGAGAGCAAGGATGTGGACTCCATCCCTGTTGATGAACTTGTAGGATCTCTTCAGTCCTATGAGTTAGACCTACCCAAAACAAGCAAATCCAAATCAATGGCTCTTAAGTCAGTTGATGATGTTGATGGTGGATTTAATGATGAGCTCTCTGCTACAGAGATTGCTTACCTTACCAAGAACTTTAGGAATTTCCTTAGAAACAGCAACAGAAGGGCAAGAGGTAAAAACACTACTGAACCTAGAAACTTTAGGAAGAATGATCCCATTAAGGTTAACAACATTGAAAAACCTAGAGAAAAAGTAAGTCATTCTTCTAACAATTCTATAGGTCCTCAATGTTTTGGATGTCAAGGGTATGGTCACATGAAATCTGAGTGCCCTACTTACTTGAGGTCTAAGGGTAAGGCTATGACTGTAACCCTTAGTGATTATGAAGTTTTGGATAACGAGTCTGGTTCTAACAAAGATGGAAACTTTATTGCTTTCACTGCTACTGCTGTAGTCAATGAAAGTGTGTCTGTTGAAGAGAACCCTTCTGATGGGGAACTCTCTGAGGATGCAGATCTTCAAGAAGCCTACAATAAACTTTACAAAGTTACTGCAAAGGATGCTATGAATGTTGATCTTGACTTGAAGAAAATTGCATCTCTTGAGCTTGATAAGAAAAATTTGCTTATGAAGTTGTTTGTTGCTAATGAACTTTTAAACAATGTGAAAACTGAGGATATGTTTTTGCTTGATAAAGTTAAGAATTTGGAACTTGAACTATCTGTTGCTAGAGAACAAACTAATAGATCTGCTAGTTCCAAACTTGATCAAATGCTAAGTGTTCAAAAGTCTCTTTCTGACAAATCTAGATTAGGTTTTGTTGAAAGCATCTCTGTGTCTGCACCCCATTCTACAAACTTTGTTCCTTCTTCTTCCTACGAACCCCCTGTGAGTGAGACTGTTAAACCTGTAGAGGTCACACCTCTTAGGAAGATTAGGGTTGAACTGAAAGAGTCTAAACCTAAGGAGTCTACCCTTTCTAAGAACAAGTTACATGGTATGCTTGCTTGGGTTTGTCATTTTTGTGGAAAGTATAGACACATTCGTCCAAACTGTTACAAGTTGTAAGCTGCTAAGAGAGCAAACAAACCAAAAGTACCTGGCCTCAAGCACAAGATCCTATGGTACTTATTGGTGAATTAGTAAAGACTCTTAACCTTTATTCCAATCTTAGAGTTGGAAATCATTCTAATGTGAATAAGAACTCCAATGCTCGTGGTGCATCTAAAAAGCTTTGGATGCAAAATGCTCAATCTAATTAAGTCTTTCTGACATGGTCCTTGTGCTTCATTGCTCTACTCTTTGTGACCATTGTTCAGTGGTTTTTTGTTTTTTTTGTTTCTAGGATTTGCATTGCATAACATTCATGCATTTCATTCTAGGACTGTTTTTGTTTCTTCTTTTCAAATTTTTTTTTAAAAAGAAAAAGAAAAAGAAAAAAGGAAGCAAATTGTGTTTTGTATTTATTTTCTTAGTTTTTAAAACAAGGTTGGTCAATTTATTTTCACATAACATGTCTTTGTACCTTGTTTAGCTTGGATGAGCTTATTTATTGCACTTTACTAGTTGAAGCTTTGTAGTGCATGTTGTGTGGGAAAATTATTTATAGTTTTTGATCACTTTGCCTTGATCTTGAAGTCACATGTCTTTGACTGTCGGACTTGAACCTTTTGAGAAAGGCATAAATAACCATCTCACCACTATCCACTAGCCAATTATGAACACCTTAGTGCATATCGTAAGATTTTGTGCTCGAGAAAGTGTAGCACATGCACAAAAAGAACATAAGGTGTAGCCTCGGTTTAAATGCTTAAAATTGGTGTGTACATTATTGGACTTAAAGTAAAATAAAAAAGAAGACTTATGCAGCTATGAATGAAGATAGTCCTTTTAGTGAGATATCTAAACAACTCAAACAGATTGTAGTAGCTGTTACAACTCTTAGTCATGGCCCAATTAATACAAATGAGCTTCATAAAGTCGTGATGAATGTCGAAGGCTTTGAAGAAGACATGCTTGATGAAGCTTTTGATCATTTGGTTAATGATGAAAAGGTAGGAAGGGCCTTTATAGCTAAAAATGATAGGATGAGAAAGCATTGGTTGGAGAAATTTTTCAACAAAACCTTCTAACTTGAAGTTGCTGGATACGTTGTGTGAAACATGTAAGTGGCACCATGGCATTCTTTAGGTTATTAATAATTATGGAACAATTCCATATTTTGGAAGGTTATGTGTTAATGTTAGCGAAATTGTTGTAGTCTTTGGGTTTTGTTATTGTAAGTGTGCTTATGGATGGTTATGCAACACTGATTGACATGGTTTGGAATGGTTATGGAAGAATGTTATATTTTGGATTCATTAGTATTATGATAATGTTATATTTTGTCCACAAATATAATGCTGTATCTTGGTTGAGAAATATTTTTGTCAGCTACATGATTTTTCTTTTTGCTGTTTGGACCTGTCAAAATCTAGGCTGTTTCATGTAACAGTCATACCATAATTCTTTGCTTGTGGCCCTAGTGTTGCTCACTTATTCTTTTTGTTCTATGTATGTCTTTGGAGCAGGAATGCATCAGCATATGAAAGAGCCAGGTGTATGAATTTAGTATCCTCTGTAACAACATATCCGTGGTCTCAGGTGATGAAGATGTACCACTAAATTGTACCCTCAACTGTTTTGCTAGTTCCATTCCTTGAATTAGTTCACTAATCAGTGTCTTTCGCTCCCAGCTCCAACCATTCTCCATTTTTTACAATGCTGTCAATAGGGACTACAAGGACAAGCAATAGTCTATACATTGTGGAAGTGATCTACTAGCACATTTGATTTCTAAGTAGGCTTATTGGTAAGTGTTTTGCTAGTTGATACCAGAAACAATGACTAGCATGCTTCTAGATTGGATATGTGTTGTCAATAGGTAAAAGCTTTCCACTAAAAGTAGAAGCCAGAGGAATATGGAAGACCCAAATGGTGAAAGATAAGAGTGACAAAAAGAGTAGCTTTGCTTGATGATGTATGCTGAGAAAGCAAAGAGAGGGAAGCTCTAAATTCTTGCATTTGAAGGAGTCAGTGAAGGCCTTACGTTTATAGGAAGCCCTTTTGGGTTGAGAAAAAATATTTAAGTGTGTTATTGAAGGTCAAAAAGTTGAAGTTTGACTGAAATGGGCAAAATTTTCTACAAAGACCAGCCTTTGGTCATCAAGCAATAGAAGGTGATGAAGCGAAGAGGTCCAAATGCTAACCAATTCAACCTCATTCACTAATAAAAAGGGGTCTCTCTCAAATTTCTTTCACTTTCTCTCATTTGTCCATGTTGGCACTATTATATGATTAAGATTAAGAAAAGTAAGAAGTTAAGAGTTGGATTTGAGAGAGTGGACCAAATTGATTTATGTGCTGCTCAATGCTTTTATACATCACTAGCCGCAGACCCATGTGATGCATAGGAATATAAATATTATGTAATGAAGAGTAATATATAAAGAATAACCATTACTTCAAGTATTGTCTATTTAAAAAAAAAGATTTCTACAAGTATTTTTTTCTTTTTTATCTTTTTACCTCTACAAATATATCATTTTATTATTATTACTTTTTTTATGTTTGATTAATATTATTTTAAGGTGTACCATATTCTTCTAACTTCTATTGTAGTGTATTATATATGCTTAATATACAACTAAACTTTATAAGTTTCAAATTTATTATTCAAATTTCTCATCTCTTAAGGAATAAGGAAATTGTCACAATAATCAAAACTCATTACAAAATTACAATGTTAACTTAGCCAAAATTAAAATGAAACTAAAGGAATAAATAATAGGCTTTATAATAATTTATTACTCAAACAATACGTAGGAATATTTAAATTCCTATTTCCAAAAAAACTAAATATTAACCCAAACTAAAATTCAACCAAAGTTATAAAAGAGAAACAGAAGATTTTCTGATGGGATAATAAAATAAAATTAAAAAAAAAAAAAACACAATACCAAAATACATATTTAAAAAAAAAAACCATCAACCTTAATTAGAGCTATAAGAAAGAACAAAAATTCACAGAGAGAGAGAGAGAGAGAGAGAGTACTCACGGCTTTTTGTGGAAAAAATATGGATTGAATTGGAAAACGATATCAAATTTATACAAACATAATGGGTAGAAGAAGAGTCAAAATATTAAAAATAAAAAATAAAAAAATAAAAGGAAGTATAACGGTAAAGTAGTGGAAAGATAAAGAGGCAAAAAGAAAAGGGAAAGGTTGGAAAAAACATAACAATAGGTGTGTGAACTAATAGGGAGAAGAAGAGTTTTATTTTATTTTTATTTTATTTTTTTATTTTTTTATTTTTTGAAAATAGGGAGAAGAAAAGTTTAAATAGAGAAGAAAAAATATAAAAAATAAATGAATGATGTGACTGCTGATGTGGCTCAATAGGAGCGTAGCAACAATAAATACTACGCTTTAGCTTTTATTAATATATAGATTAATTGTTAGCATGTATGCCACATGAAACTGGTTTTATTAGCTCTAATGATCCCTTGTCTATGTCTATGTATTTTTTAGAGGTTAATAAAAAATTGTTTTAAAATTTTACCTTTTATTTATTTATTTATTTATTTATTTTTTTCCATTTTGCTTTGTGTCAAACATAGGAAAATATTTTACACAGCATTTCTATGTACACTGCCAAACACTGCAAAATGAAAATATTTTTCTACAAATATTTTACATGTAAAATGACGAGTAGCATATAAATGGTCGTCTGTCACTCGTAAATCGTCCATAACAATGACGAGTAAGAGTATGGACGAGCGTAAGTGCATTAATTCCAGACAGCATTCAATGATCGAGCAATAAATAGCACAGAACCATTATCCTCGTCCTATAATGAGCAGTTAAGGGTCGGTTACAAACAGAAAGTGTTGGGATTAAATGGCCATCATTGAGCATTAATTCCTCCAGCTGCAGTGTAACGTTATATGAGTATTAACTTAGTATAAGGCTATATAAAGCCAATAAAGACAGGTAAAAGGACATGAACATAAAAATTGCTCTACAGATTATAGATTTCTAAAGAGTATAAGCTAATTTAAGCATCAGAGAGTTCTTAGCAGGCCCCAAATTGGTGCCACTATCTATTTAGTGCTTTCTTTTACATAGGATCTCAGGTCATCCATCGTATCGATGAGCATACTAACGAGACAAAATCCGGCTACATCAGTTTGGTGCTATCTGTGGGGAATCAACCACAAGCTGTTGAATTCTCTACTAACTAACTTCCTCAGAACTGATGGACTCGACTACGACTGCACCACTATATCCGGTGGTAACACCCAACAAATTCAAGCACTAACAGCCAATGTGCAAGAATTGATGAAACAAAATAAAGAGTTGAAGCGAAAGGCGAATCTCGAGGGCACGAGTATATCGCAGTCTAGACGCAACCGCAATGACAATGATGATGAAGCCCAGAGTCCAGAGAATAGCAGAAGGGAAACTTCAGAACACATCGCGCAGTCAACTCGCTGCACTGATCAAATGATGAAGAACATGAGGAAGGAGTTAGGCGAAGTCAAAAAAGTGACAACAGTAAACCTTGATGGCATGATCAAGAGGATAGACTCACCCTTCACTGCTAGTGTGTTGGGGTGCCCCTTGCCTCCCAAATTTCGTCTCCCTTAGCTAGAAGTCTATGATGGCACAAAGGATCCCCTGGATCACATAGGGGTATTCAAAACAATTCTAAACCTCCAGCAGACCCTAGATGAAGTCATTTGCAGGACATTCCTGGCAACCCTTAGGGGAGCAGAAAGGGTGTCGTTCAGTAAACTGCCCGCAACGTCTATTGCAAATTTTGACCAATTTAGTGACTTCTTTGTCCGTCACTTCATTGGAGGCCAATGTTGTAAGAGGCTCACCTCTTATCTGCTAATTGTGAAGCAGCAGGAAAGACAAACCTTGAGAGAATATGTGAAGCGTTTCAACAAAGCATATATAGAAATTGACAAAGTAGATGATCAGGTGATAATGACGACCTTCCAAACTGGTTTGAACAATCCTGACCTCATCTTCTCTCTAGGGAAGACTCCTCCAACGTCAATGACAGATCTGTTGTTCAAAGCACAAAAATACATGAATGGGGAAGATGCACTGACTGCAAAAGGACTGTTAGGTAAGCGAAAGAAGGAAGAAAATGCTGAGTCCCAAGCAAGAAGAGGGATCGCAAAGATAATCTGACAGAAGCCAAGACCAGCAAAAGTGGTCTAGAGACATCATCAAAGAAAAAGCTGAATTTCACTCCTTTGTTGATCCTGTGGACATGATTCTCATGCAGATAAAGGACGACCCTACACTGAAATGGCCCAAACCATTAAGGTTGTCCTCAAAATGGAGAGATACAAAGAAATACTGCCGCTTCCACAAGGGAAAACTTCAAAAGTTTGTTAAGAAAGATTATCAGGCCTGCCAGCGGACGGAGGAGAAGTCCACTAACGACCATAAGGAAGAAGATTGAGAAAATCTTTTCATTTTTTAGGGCAGTTTTCAAAATCTTTTCATTTTTCCCTCGCACCTCGTGACTATTCATCGTCTTGTTCGTCCCGCCCTCTTCCAAAATCATAGCTTTCACACACAAAACCTCCAGTTTCTTCATCATTTCTTAACCAATCTTCAAGAAAAGCTATGGATTATGTTTCTTTCTCAATGTATTTCACGTTTCTTGCCTTAGATTTCTTGGATTGTGTATCTTTGTTGAGATTTGAAAATGTGATGTTTGAATTTGGTTTATTGATGATTTTGTTGAGCGTAATGTATGGGTTTTGTTGGTTATGTGGTTTTACACTATGCCCTAGGTTGTACTTGGTGACATTTGTTGCACTCACACACTCTTTGACATGATTGAGATCTTAATGTCATGATTTTAGGGTTTTACTAAAAAATTCTAATTTGGGACTAACTTAGTGCTAATAAAGTTTGTTGTCCTGTGTGGTCTTTCTTGCTCTTTGATATTACATGATCCAGCTTGGAAATGTCTCCATTCAAGAGATCAGTTGTGAAAAGAAGTAGTAGCAAAGGAAAGGAACTAGTGATTGATCTTGAGAGCCTTATTCCTAAGTCCAAGAAGTCTTAATCATTGATAGGATTCTATAATGTTAGCAAGTTCAGAGCATATGCAGCATCACATGCTTATGAGAAATACTTCAAGGATGCTCCCATGTTAGTGGAAAGGGTGCTTGTGCAGGGTTCTCTGCTAGATAAAAACATTTCGAAATGGTTTGCTAACAAGGATTGGAACTTCCTCCTATCTAGCTTAGAAGAACCATATGAACAAATGGTGAAGGAATTCTATGCTAACACGATTTCTGAAGGGGATGAGCTGAAATGTTGGGTTAGAGGACAGCACTTCACAGTAACACCTTACTATCTTGATAACATTCTGCACATCAATCAGCCAATGTTTCCAAAGCCACTAGTGTATGATGACTTGTATCCAAAGGAGGATTTACTTTGGGAAACTCTTAGAGATAACTTGGAATTCTCTCCAAATGGGAAATCAATTAGTGTTTCCTCACTATCTCCAGAATTGAGGGTGCTTACAACAATCATGTTCCACAATCTCTATCCTCTATCAAGCACCAGATACATGAATCTCAGTAGAGCCTTGTTCCTTCATGACCTAATTATTGATAAAGAAATTGATATTTGCACTCATATCTTCCATATCTTAAGCAAAATTGCTGCGAGAACGGCCTTAAGGAACTGCATTCCTTTCTAATGCCTTATTTCAAAGATTTTGAAACTCAAAGGCATTCATCCATTGGAAGATGAGTTTCCCTACCCTAAGCCAAGTCCAATCAACATTTGTATGCTCAATGCTAACATTGGTCATAGCCGAAAGGGAATCAAGACAGAGAGTTCAGCTCCTTATGGTGGTTCACAGTCTAGCTCACACTCATATGATGAAAAGTTAGACAATATTATGGCATCCATCCAAGAAATAAGCATTAAGATGTCCGAACTTGCCTCTCTCCTGTACTCTCATAACATCCATTGTGATACGAAGTTCACTTCTCTCCAAACTCAATTGAACCAAATTCAAAGGAAGCTAGAAGAAAATGAGGACTAGCTATTCCATGACAAAAAGAGGAGATGGTGCATGATAGAGGGAGTGTAATGATAGGGGGAGAAAAATATTGATCAAAGGGGGAGTATTGAAGTTGAAGAACAAGAGATAGAAAAGGCCTACGCTTAATATTTTGCCTCATATTATCATATATCAGGGTTTATGTTGTGTATTTAAACTATGCTTTATTATGTACCTTTGCTTTGTAGCTCAATACTTTAAGTTGATGTTATGCATTTTCTTTAGTACTTCACTCTTGTGCTCTTATTGGATTTTATATCCTTGATGCAATTACTTTGTGTTTTTGTATCAGTTGAGTGTTGGACATGCAAATGATATGTTGCATTGAGCTTATTAGCTTGCATGTCCGGATGTTCATTCCTTGTGTGAATGATCATTGTGATCACTATTTACAATGATTGTTCTTGTTTGGTCAAGCCATGCTTTATTGATATATTCTTTACTACTTGATTGCATTGTGCTTGCCCTATATGCATTTCAAGATTTTTGCTTAGAATGATTGTCTTATGTTATTGTTTTTGTAAGGTTGAATTTAGTCAACCATCTTATTGGCTTTATTCCGTGACCAATTTGCTTGTAATTTAGCACTTAGTAATCCTGTATTTGGGTGGGAAAATTGTAAGGGTAGTGTGTGAGAAGATGTGAAGAAATGCTCAAGAGTGTGCAAGAAAACAGAGTCTCGCGATCTCACGGGTGAGTCGCGGCATGCAAGTCGCCAAATGCCTGCACACGTGCCAAGCATGCCAGAAGCTAAAGAGTCGCGCCAGCTGTCACACTACAGGACAAAAGTCCCAGGCTGGCCAGGCTGTTAGCTCGCGGCTTGAACTCGCAACTTGACCTAGTCGCGAGGTCAAGTCGCCAAAATGCCCTGTTTGGCAAAAACTGACATTTTGCATTCCTTTCTCACCCTACTATATATATATACCCTTAAACCCACCATATTGAGAGAGCTTCCAGAGAGAATTTTGTGAGAGAAACCCTAGAGAAATACAAGATTGATTCATCCACAATCTTTACCTTAGAGACTACAAATACCTCTTCTCTCTTCCTCTCCATCGTTATACCCTTGAAAGGTCTTTAGCCAAATCCTTATCTCACCACACCCATGTCTGTGAGAAGGTCTATTTGGTACTGTTGGGAAGCAGTTAAGAAGGAACCAATCTACATTGGTTGATGCTATGGTTTAGTAGCGGAATCCGGTAAGCTAGAAAAGAAAAAGGTTCGGCGCAACCTCGTTGGAGCAAGAAGTTTGGAGGGCTTAGGTACCTGGGTAGATTAGGCTTGGAGGGTCTATTGCTGTTCATGTATCCCAACTACATTTTCTAGTGGATTATTAACCGCTTGGAGGGCAGCGGAGAGGTTTTACGCCGAGGGCTTCGGTTTCCTCTTCGAAAACACATCGTGTGTTGTCCGTGTGTTTGCATCTTCCTTCCCTTTATTTTTGCCTTATATTTACTGCTGTGGATGTGTTTATATTTGGCTTCGATTAGTTATCAATTCTGTTATACGCTTGTTATCATGTTCCGCACATTATTTGTTTGATATAAAGCTTGAATTGGTATTTTTGTATTTGGGGTCTAAACGTTCAAAGGTATTGTATACCCATTTTGAACTTTCAGTTTTCAGGAAAAACTTGTTCGTATGGTTCAAGAGCTTCATAGTTTCTAGAGTTAGGTGTGAGTGAATTTTGGCAACTGTTCCCAACTCACATGTTAAGTCTAGAGTCTGTTTTCAGGTTTTGTTATGGAATAGCCAAAGGGGGAGATTGTAAGGTTGAATATATTCAATCATGTGTTAGCTTTATTCCGTGCCAAATTTGCTTGTAATTTAGCAATTAGATACCCTGTATTTATGTGAGATTTATGTAAGGGTAGTGCGTGAGAGAGTGTGAAGAAAACTCAAGATGTGTGCAATTCAAAGGAGTCTCATGACTAGCTTGTGACTAGCAAGTCGCTAGAATGGCACACATGTGAAGCATGTAGGGGAGCTGAAGGGTCACGACAGCTGGGGCACTACAGGACAAAACTTCCAGTCTGGCCAAGCAGTTAGCTCGTGACTCAGACTCGCGACTCGTTCCAGTTGAGAGGTTGAGTCGCCAGAATGCCCTATTCGATGAAAACTGACTTTTCGCATTCCTCATACATACTACTATAAATACCCTTATACCTAGGAAATGTAGAGAGCTTCTAGAGAGAATTTTGAGAGAGAAACCCTAGAGAAAAACAAGATTGACTAATTCACAATCTTCATCACTTGATTCTCCAAATTCCTCTACACTCACCTTCTCCATTGACATATACTTAAGAGGTACATTTGCCAAATCCTTATCTCACCATACCCATATCAGTGAAGAGGTGTTTTGGTGCTTGGGAAGTAGTTCAGAGAGGACCAATTTGTTTGGTTGATGTAATGGGCTTATTGCGGGATCTGGTAAGCTAGAGAAGATAAGGTTTGGCATAACCCTGTTGGAGCAAGAAGCTTGGAGGGCTTAGGTGCACTGGGTAGATTAGGCTTGGAGGGCCTTCTGCAATTAATGTATCCCAACTTCATTCTTTAGTGGATTATTGACCGCTTGGAGGGCGACGGAGAGGTTTTTCACCGTGTACTTTGGTTTCCTCTTCGATAACACATCGTCGTGTTATCTTTGTGTTTCCATCTCTTTCCTTTCTCTTTACCTTTTAATTGCTGCTGTGTTTGTAATTAATTATGGTTTAGAGTATGTTACCAATTTGGATATAGCTTATATTTCATATTCCACACATATATTGTTTGATTATAAGCTTGTGTTGGTAATTTTGTATTTCGGGGTCTAAACTTTCATTGGTGTTTTATACGCTATTTGAACTCGTTGGTCAGTTTTAGTGGAGACTGTGTTTATCCAAAGGGCATAATTTCATTGCAAATTGCAGCAGGCACTTACCCCGCTCAGGTGACGAGGGTGGTAGACTTTTTGATCGTCGATTGCCTTTTATCTTATAATGTGATTCTTGGACAACCAACTCTTAATCACCTTAAGGTTGCAACTTCCACATACTTCTTGAAAGTAAAATTCCCGACCCCCCACGGGATTAGAGAAATCACTAGAGACCAACTTTTAGCTAGGGAATGTTACCAAGCAGTCCTGGCATCCAGAGTGAATCACACTTGGATGGTAGAGGAGGAACCACCCAAGCCCATGGAGGAAGCGAAAAACATCGAGCTAGTGGAAGGAGACCTATCCAAAACCACCAAGGAAAGAAAAGAGCTCCAACAGTCCTAAAAGGACGAGCTAGTGAAGTTTCTGAAAAAGAACTTAGATGTCTTTGCATGGAGCCATAAAGATATGCTAGGGATTGACGAACAAGTAATAAAGCATAGTCTCAATGTCGACCCAACAAAGAAGCCCGTTTAACAGAAGAGACAAGTATTCTCTCCAGAGCGGAATAAACCAGTTATGGAAGAAGTGGAAAAGCTTTTAGCTGCTGGGTTTATTTGAGAAGTGTACTACCCCGAATGGCTTGCCAATGTTGTCATGGTAAAAAAGTCAAATGGAAAGTGAAGGATGTGTATGGACTTCTTAGACTTAAACAATGCATGCCCTAAAGATAGTTTTCCCTTTCCCAAAATTGACTAGCTCGTTGATTCGACAACTGGTCATGATCTGCTAACCTTCATGGATGCTTTTTTAGGTTATAACCAAATCTTGATGAAGAAGGAAGATCAGGAGAAAATTGTGTTCATCACTAGTTAAGGCCTATATTGCTATAAGGTCATGTTGTTCGGACTAAAGAATGCAAGTGCCACGTACCAGAGGTTAGTAAACCAGATGAAAGTAGATAGGCAGGAATATGGAGGTCTATGTGGATGACATGCTTGTAAAAAGTAAGGAAGCCAAAACCCACCTAGAAGACCTCCAAGAGACATTTGATACTTTGAGAAGGTATAAAATGAAGCTCAACCCTGCGAAGTGTCTTCGGGGCCTCATTAGGAAAATTCCTAGACTTCATGGTATCTCAACGAGGAATTTAGGCAAATCCAAAGAAGATTAGAGCCATACTTGACATGACCTCCCCAAAGACAGTCAAGGAAGTGCAAAGGCTGACAGGGAGAGTGGTAGCATTAAACAGGTTTGTCTCGAAGACCACTGATAAGTGTCTTCCCTTCTTTAAAACTCTTAAACAAGCCTTCCATTGGACAGACAAGTGTGAGGTAGCCTTTCAAAGCCTCAAGGAATTCCTAGCCAAGCCGCCATTGTTGAGCCCGTTAGTAGAAGGAGATGAGCTATTTTTATATCTAGCTGTGTCACAAACAGCTATCAGCTCGGCATTGATCCGTGAAGAATCTAAGGTACGACGACCCGTGTACTACACAAGTCAAGCCTTTGAAGGAGCTGAAGCAAACTACCCATGAATAGAGAAGAAGGCCTTCTCGTTAATCGTGGCTTCAAGGAAGCTTCATCCATACTTCCAAGCTCATACCATCATGGTGATGATGGATCAGCCAATCCGAAAAGTAATGAGCAAACTAGATGCAGCAGGGCGCATAATCCAATGGACCATTAAGCTACGCCAGTTTGATATTGAATACAGGCCAAGAACAGCAATCAAAGCTCAGGCCTTAGCAGATTTTATTGCAAAATTCACCCCTCTAGGCTCAGATTAAGAAATGAAGTATTGGACGATCTGCACAGATGGCTCATCTATTGCAGGGCTCGGAGGTGTCGGTATCGTTTTGACATCACATGAAAAGGATGTTCTTTGGTATGGAGTTCAACTCCAATTTCCAACAACAAATCCCAAAGGACTGATTCTAAGCTAGTGATTGGGCAAATAACCAATGAATATGAAGCGAAAGAAGAGAGAATGAAGAAGTACCTCAAGCTGACAACTTAACTTATTGATGAATTTGATGACGTCAAGTTCAAACAAATCCCAAGGGAGAATAACTCAGCTATTGATGAGGTCGCTAGACTGGCTTCAACTGAAGATGCCTAAAAAATAACAGAGTTGCTCATGGAAGTCCAAATAAGTCCTAGTATCGATGGGATGGAGACCTTCTCAGTCCAGTGACTTAGCACTTGGATGGACCTGATCCTTTCTTATATCATGGACGGCCAACTCCTATCTGTCTTGTCAAAAGCAAAGAAGGTTAGAGTCAGGGCAGCCAAATTTACTGTCATGAATGGTGAACTCTACAAAAGAGGATTTTCACTGCCATACCTGAAATGCCTAACTCTTGAGGAAGCAACATATGTGCTATGAGAAATCCATGAAGGTGTATGTGGAAATCAGTCAAGACCTTGTTCCTTGGTGGGAAAGATGATCAGGGGAGGCTACTTTTGGCTAGCTATGCAGAAAGATGCGATTGACCTTGTCAAGAAATGTGATAAGTGCCAACAGTTCGGAAATGTGTAGCATATACCTGGGGAACTACTACTAACGAATATCTCCTCACCTTGGCTATTTTCCACATGGGGGATTGACATCATTAGCCCACTCCCTCAAGGGAAGAAGCAGCTGAAGTTCCTACTACTGTTTCCATTGATTACTTTACCGAATGAGTTGAAGCGGAACCACTAGCAGTAATTAGGACTCTGCAAACTAGTACTGGAGCCAACAAGACTGACTAGCACCAACCTTCCCGCACCACCACTACAACCAACCGACGGAGCCAATGTCAGCGATCGAAATGCGAAGGAAGGTCTGATGTTGGTGTGGTACAGTTATCGGAGTAGCAAATCTGAAACGAAGTTTCATCGAACCGAATCGATACGATACCTGATGTATATATTTTTCAGATGTTTAGATACGACATTGTTTTACTGAGTATCCATTTTAATTTTTTTTTACTAAAATGTCGTTGTATTGGGTATATTATATATATATATATATATAACACAAAACGGCATCGTTTTATGCTATGTTTTCAGATTTCCCTAAGTATAAATTCACTCTATTCTCTATTTCATAACCCTTAACTCTCTCACTCGGTCTCGCCTCTCACCTTTCACTAGCCTGACGCCTCGCCTCTGAGCTCTCACCACTCGGCTCTACTGGCCTCTGTAGCAGCAATAGGCACTCACTACCAGCTCACCGCGGGCCGCGACAAACCACCGGTAAGCCATAAGCCCCTCTTCTCTCTCACCCCCTCAATAAAAACAAAGGCCAAACTAAGCTTATCATGTTTTTTATCACTTTTTCAGCACTTGTTTGGTTTCAGTTGTTTGGACTCAATGATAATAGTAATAGTATAAACTATAAACTTAGTAATACTTATCCTGTTTTTTTTTTTTTTTTTTTTTTGAGAATTTTTTTTTTATTATCATTTTTTCAGCACTTGTTTGGACTTGGAGTGTTACATTGTTACTTTAGTCCCACTTAATTCTTTATGTAACTTATTTGCATAGTTGCATTGCATTAGCTAGCTAATTAGTGACTCAGTGTGTCATAGTCTACTAAGTAGTAAGTACAAACCTTTTTTTTTCTTCAGCATTTTAATTTTTGAGGGAGACAGGATTGAGAGTGTGTCATAGTCTACTAAGTAGTAAGTACAAACCTTTTTTTTTTCTTCAGCATTTTAATTTTTGAGGGAGACAAGATTGAGAGAGTTCTTGCTTTCAATCCTTCACCGAGAGGTAATCACTAAACACTAATCACTCACTATATTCAACATTTTCATTTTTAAATTTTTAGTACTTAGTAACAATTGCTTTGAGTTTATATATATATATATATATATATAATTAATTTTTATTTTATATTTATATTGAGAATAATATAATGAATTCCTTGTTAATATCAGTGACATGAATTGTTAAGTAATGACTAATGATTGTTAGTCTATTATTGTTTCCTTGTTGTAACTAAACTAATTAGTTATTGCTATTATTGGATTTGGTTGTAACATTCATTAATTGAGAGTGAGCTATTTGATATTGTATTTGCTCGAAAAATTATAATTTGACATTGTTGTGAAACTTTGTTTTTTTGTTGGCTGGAGATTTTTTTATTAGATGGATGTCGACGCTCCACCTGGATCTGGTGCCCCTAGGGAACCTAACCCACCTCCTCCTAGTAGTGCTAACCCTAATCCACTTGAACCTGCAGCACCAATTGGTCTTGGTGCGTCACTTCCCCCACTGTCACCTAAACAAGGTGGTAAGGACCCATCTATAGTATGGCAGCGCTTCATTAAGTTGGCCTGTCTTGATCCCAAGAAGCCTAGGTCAAAATGCAAGTATTGTAAAAATCAATATAATTGTCATGGTAAGAAAAATGGTACTTCGGGCATGTTGCAACACATGAAGGTGTGTAAGAAGTGGCCTTTTCCCCGTGATGATAAGTAAAAAACTTTGTCTTTCCAAGCTAAGTGGGAAGGGGAAAGTGGTTTAAATGTGTTAGTATTTGCAAACTATAGTGAAGAGAGGATAAGGTTGGCGTTGGCAAGGATGGTCATTATTGATGAATTACCTTTTAAATTTGTGGAGCGTCAAGGCTAGTGAGGTGGATATTTTGAGAAGGGCTTTTGTTGGGCAACAGGTTTGTGTGACAACGGATACTTGGACATCCATACAAAAACTTGAACTAGATGGTAGTCACCGCACACTTCATTAAAGGGGATTGGACTTACCAAAAAAAAATTTTAAACTTTTTCCCTATAGCTAATCACAAAGGGGACACCATAGGTGGACCAGTTGTTTACAATTACTGTGGACAATGCTTTTTCTAATGATGTGGCAATTGATTGTGTGAAGAAGAAAACAAAAGAAATAGATAGTAGCATATTGGGTGGTGAGTTTATACATATGCATTGTTGTGCACATATCTTAAATTTGATAGTGCAAGGTGGGTTGAAGTCCATTCATGAATCAATTGCCAAGGTTCAGAATGCGGTGTGATATGTGAGAGCCTCTCCCGCAAGGTTTGAGAAGTTTCAAGAATGTGTTGAAAATGAGAAAATTAAAGCCAAATGTTTGTTGTCCCTTGATGTGCCAACAAGGTAGAATTCGACTCATCTCATGTTAGATTGTGCTTTGAAATTTGTGAGAGCATTTGATTGGTTGGAAGAGGAGGATGGACATTACAAACTTTATTTTTGTGAAGCGGATGGAAATGGGAAAAAGCCCATTGGTCCTCCTAACTATCTTGGTTGGGAAAATGTCAAGACCTTTGTGAAATTTCTTGGCATATTTTATGAGGCGACACTTATATTTTCTGGGTCCTTGTTTGTCACTTCTAATACCTACTTCCATGAGCTAATTAGCATTGAAGATCAATTGCAACAATTGTGTAGTGTTGATGGGGATCCACTTTTGAGGAGTATGGCAGTAAAGATGAAAAAAAAATATATGATAAGTATTAAGGAAGTATAGATAATATCAACTTGATGCTTTTTGTTGCTGTTGTTCTTGACCCAAGATATAGATTGAAGTATGTCAAGTTTTGGTTTAGGGAGTGGTATGGAAATGAAAAAGGGGATGCAATGAGCTCTAAGGTTCGGGATGCATTGAAGAGGTTGTATGTGGAGAGAGTGGGTCAAAATGGAGCTTCGAGTTCTAGTGGAAGTGGTAGTGGTGATTCATTGTCTAGGAACTCCAGGGCAAGTGTTGGAAATGCTTCATTGTCTGATCACATTAAAATATAAAATAATAGGTTTAAGCAACACTTGGCAGATGAGGACAATGTGGAAAGAAAATCTGAGTTGGATAGGTATTTGTTGGAATCTTCTGAGGACCCTGATGTGAAAGATTTTGACATTTTGATGTGGTGGAAAATGAATTCTTCTAGATATCGAGTCCTTTCCCAGATTTCCCGTGATGTGTTGGCTATTCCTATCTCTACAATTGCATCCAAGTCTTCTTTTAGTATAGGGGGAGGGGGCGTGTTTTGGATTCGTACCGTAGTTTACTATCTCTTAATACAGTTGAAGCCCTTATTTGTACCTAGAATTGGTTGAAGGATGCAAAGAAAAAAAGACCAATAAAGTTTCGAGAGTGCATGGATAATGTGGAGGATATGGATGGTTTTGAGATTGACACTAGTAAATATATATATATATATATGTGTGTGTGTGTGTGTGTGTGTGTGTGTGTGTGTGTGTTCATTTTATTTGTTGTGTGTCTCAATTGTTTAATTATTTGCTTAATGCTTAAGAATCATCTTGTTTTGAATGGGATTGTAGAAATTGCATCGGTTTGCCCAATGCCTAAGGAGGAGGATCCAAGCACCGTTGTGTAGGATGATGATGAGTGATGTGCTACTCTTTGCTTGGAGTTAGTTAGTAGTTAGTATTATGTAAGTACACTTGCTATTATCATTCGTTTGGAGTTCTCGAATGATGTATAGTGCACAGACTTACTGGACAAAGGACTTACAGGAATTAGCATTCTTTTGCCTATATGCTAATTATATTTGTATATGTTATTGGTAGTGGACTTTTCACTCATGGGTGGGATTATCATTGGGGATACAAGCAATTAGCATTCTTTTGCCTAAATGCTAATTTAATTTGTATATCTTTTCTTTGGCATTTATGGACAGTGACAAATGGTTCCATAATATGTTATTAAGCGGATACATTAACGCTTATTGTTATTAACATGGACACACATAGTGACACTAGTGATATTATATGCTACATGATAGTGTTTAGGGAGTTGAACTCTTATTGAGGCAATTTCAAAACATTTTTTCATGGTGAATGAAATGAAAAAATTTGGACAGTTTGTCATATGTGAAACTGTGACTTCACATTTGGACAGTTTGTTGTGTAAAAAATTTGCACAAATTGTTTATGTGTGAATGAAATGATGAAATTTGGATCATTATTGTTTGTGTGAACAAATTTGAACAGTTTGATTGAAAAGATTGAACAGATGTTTTAATAGATTGAATAGGTTTTTGAACAGATTTTATTCATGAATAGGTTGAAAATAATTTTTTATGAAGTTTCTGTGAAATTCGAACAAGTTTTGTTGCTATTTTTTAAGCAGATTGAACAGATTTTGTGTGAACAGGTTGAACGGATTTTTTTTATGAAGTTTATGTGAAATTTGAACAGATTTTATTGTTGTTTTTTTGAACAGATTGAACAAATTTTGTTGCTGTTTTTTGAACAGATTGAACAGATTTTGTGTGGACAAGTTGAATAGATTTTTTTATGAAGTTTCTATAAAATTTGAACATATTTTGTTGATTTTTTAGAACAGATTTTGTGTAAACAAGATGAACAAATTTTTTTATGAAGTTTCTATGAAATTTGAATAGATTTTGTTGCTGTTTTTCGATGAGATTTAATAGATTTTATGTGTGAATATTGAATAGGTTGAAATTTTTTTTTTTTTTTTTTTTATAAAAAAAAAAAAAAAAACAAATAGAATTTTTAATGTTTCAAGCTGACAAAACAGATTAAACCGATCCGACCGAACCATGCCACTATAGATTGAAAAATCGACCCTAATCGATGTGCATTAGTTTTAATTATGAGAAAACCGATCCCTATCACTTCGGTAACAAATTTGAAAAAAAATCGAGCCGACCGAATCGCGCACACCCTTAGCAATAATCACATAAGGCAAAATATAGAGTTTCATTTGGAAGAACACTGTCTGCAGGTTTGGAATCCGAAGGACAATCATCTCTGATAATGGTCAACAGTTCGATAGCCGAAAGTTCAAGGAGTTTTGTGCAAAACTAGGGATAAAAAACCACTATTCATCACTGGACACTGTAAAGTTGTAATTTACAACTATGTTTTGTTGGCTTTTATTCCGTGCCAAATTTGATTGTAATTGTGTTCAATCGTTTAAACCCTGTATTTGTTGTGGGATTTGTTGTAAGGGTTGTGTGATAGAGAGAGTGTTTGAAGACTCCAGCATTTGAAGAACTGAAGGATTCTCGCGGGTATCTCGCGACCTAGCATCCCGCGAAGTGAGCCATGTGCCAGGCACATGTTGGAATGCGAAGAGTCAGGCCAGGTGGAGACAGTTGTGTCTCGCGAGTATCTCGCGGGTAAGGCCTTCCCGCGAGACACCCGCGAGACTAGCTGTTCTGCCAGCCTGTACTTTTTGAGTCACACCTTTTGCACCTCTCCTATATATACCATCATTACCCACAATTGTTGAGGAAGGCTTCAGAGAGAAAACCCTAGCCAAACACATTGGTAATTAGAGATTGTCTTCCCCACCTTTCTCTATACATTTGCTTGTGGTATTTCCTCAACCCTTCCCTCTCCATTATCCATATCTTTGAGAGGTTGATAGCCCAAACACTTACCACACCTTGTGAGTGCTGTGTGACGTTTTGGTGCTGCTGGGAAGCATTGGAAGAAGCCTTGAATGGCAGATGCAACATGGAGCTTGTTGCGGGATCCGGATAACTAGGACAAGACACGGTTCCGAGAAGCCTTGTTGGAGTAGGAGCTTGGAGGGCTTAGGTACAGCGGGTAGACTAGGCTTGGAGGGTCTTTTGCTAACCCATGTATCCCAACTGATTGTCTAGTGGATCGATTTCCGCTTGGAGGGCGGCGGAGAGGTTTTTCGCCGAGTTCTTCGGTTTCCTCTTCGAGAACACGTCTCGGTGTTTTCTGTGTTTGCATCCTTCTTCCCTACTCTTGTTTAATTCCATTATACTGCTGTGTTGCTTAGTTTATGGATTAGAGTAGCTTACTTGTTCATCCGCTCGCTTTTACACTATTCCGCACTTTGTATTAAAGTTGTGTAAAATCTATTGAGCCGTAATTTTAATTTGGGGGTCTAAACAGCTCTTGTGTTTTTCAACACATTTTCGAGCTTTCAGACACCCACAGGCAAATGGGTAGACAGAGGTAACAAATCGTATTTTGCTCAAACTCATCAAAGCACGACTTGAGAGGGCAAAGAGTGCATGGCCAGAAGATTTACCTAGGGTACTATGGGCCTATTGGACGGCTGCGAGAACACTAACAGGAGAAACTCTATTCAAATTGGTTTTCAGTACAGAAGCAATCATTCCCATTGAAGTGGGAGTATCTAGCCTTAGGCAAGCTCATTATGATGAAGGTACAAACAATGACGAGGTAAGACTAACTTGGATTGTTTACCTGAAGTCAGAGACGAGGCAGCCCTAAGAATGGCTCGGTATCAACAGAAGATGGCCCAAGTACCACAATCAGAGGGTGAAGCTTAGAAGGTTCAACCCCGACGACATGGTATTGTGAAAAGTCTCACAAGCCACTAAGGACCCAGCTCAGGGAAAGTTAGGCCCTACTTGGGAGGGTCCATATAAGGTCGTCTGTTACTCCAGAAGAGGACGGAAGCTACTACCTGAAGGACCTTGACGGCAATCTATTACCACATCACTGGAACGTGGAACATCTGAAGAAGTACTATCAGTAAGAAGTGCTTGTATTAATAAGCTTCGTCTTTAGGAGTACCTCGCCTGACGATGCATCAGATAAGTGAGATTTCATTTCATTGTTTTTTCCCTTAAGCATTCTTTCCTTTCAAGTATTTTGATCAAGTTAGTTTCAATAAGTTTCCTTTTATTCTCCTTATAATTAAGGGTGCATGAAATAATAAGGTTCCATAAGCCATCTCTTTTTCAATAAGTTTGACAAAGCTTCAAGGTTAAATTCATGGACGAGAAGGAGATATCCATAACCAATTGGTAAAAACTCAAATAATGAGTTTAAATCATAAAACATGATAAAAACTTGAATGACGACTTTAAATCATAAAACATGGTAAAGACTCAAATGACGAGTTTAAATCATAAACATGATAAAAACTCAAATAATGAGTTTAAATCATAAAACATGATAAAAACTCAAATGATAAGTTTAAATCATAAACATGATAAAAACTTAAATGACGAGTTTAAATCATAAGCATGATAAAAACTTAAATGATGAGTTTAAGTCTTAAATGTGATAAAGCTCGAATAACGAGTTTAAATCATAAATACGGTAAAAGCTCTAACAATGAGTTCAAACCATAAACACAACAGGAATTTAGAGGATAAGAACCATAGCAGTTTGTTGTCAACAATGAAAAACTTCAAGGTCAGATCATGTATTCCCAAAGGAATATCATGTATGGTCAAATGAACCTCACACAACGAAGTCCGATATTATGATGAAGAACTTCGAGGTTTAAACCATAACAAAACTTCTTCAGTAAAGGCTAAATAAGTAAAAGATAAAAGAGCCTAAACAAAGGGCATTGCTTATAAAAACAAAGTCTCAAAACATGAGGCATCCAAAATATTCATTGTTTCTAAATTAAAGCCTCAAAACAAGAGGCATCTATTGTCTTTAAGTTAAGGCCTCAAAACACGAGGTAACCAAAGTCTTCCAAAAAAAAAAAAAGAGGGAGAAAGGTTATTAAAAATCTTCTTTCAAGGAACAGTGACGACCTCTTCAATATGGCCCTCATCCATATAAGCCTTGTCCGTAATTCCACCTACAGTAGTGCCATCTCCCTCAACAATATCAGCAACCGTTTCATCTTCTTTCTCTTTGGTTTCGCCAGCAAGGATTTTGGAATCAATAGCTTTAAAGTCAAGGTTTGTAAAGTCAGCTACTTGGCTGTGATGCTTCATCATCCACTTACGGAGAAGCTCAAAGCCCTTGAAGTATTGGATGAATTGAAGATCAGAGAAGCGATCAGACTCAAGAAACTTGGAGATCACTTTCTCATGCTCCTCGTCTGTCTTCAGAAAGGCAACTTGAACTTCCTTGTCTTTTTGAATGATGAGCTTCTTTTCCACTTTTAGCAAGTCCTTGAGTTCCTTCACCTTCTCCTTGATTTTGTCGCCTAGTCCATTGCCTCAATCAGATCCTTCCTCAACTTTGAGCTCTCAGCCTTAAGAGATTCATCCTTGGAATTCACCAACACCACCTTCTCTTCAATGCCGAGGTAATTGATCATCAAGCGCAAAGATTCACCAAGAACCTAGAAAATGAGAAAAAAGTCAAAGCTTTTAATAGGTGTAAATACTCAATGAACAACAAAAAGTAGCTGAGTAAAATACCAACACCAGTTTGTAAATATTGTCGACACCCGGCCTCGATCGGGGCGGAAAACCACCACCGTGGGCCTTCGTTTGACCACCAGCCGTGGCGACTCTCCCACGCGCACAGGGGGTCCGTTGGAGGCTTTTCTTAGAATTGGTATTGTGTGGTGTGTGCATGTGTGGTGTGTGGCGTGGTTTGCACGGGACTTCGAGTGCTCTCTCTCTCTCTTGGTGGAGGAAGGTAGGTCTACCTTTGGCGTTATGGCAAGAATCTGGGCCAAATTTTAAGGGATTACCAAAGGTAAATGGAGTCACCACCAATCATTGGGTTTTTCTAAGGTGTGATTGGTCACCTGTTTCTAGTTGATTTTATTACCAATCTTAGGCTAAGAAAAAGGACGTTTTTCCTAATCTAATGTGGATGGTAAAAAATCTTGATTCTTGAGTCTAGAAGTTTGGTTACGTGTGGGGAAGGTGTTAGGCATCCCACAACGCTTGTCCAAGGACAGTCCTTTGTTTTGATAAAACCTTAATTTTCTAAGATTGGCAGTAAAAACATGATTTTGGCATTGGCTTTTGGGGCTTTTTATGCATGGGGACTTTAAGGTTTAGCTTTTGAATGGTTGTGGTCCCAATCTATGGTTTCTTACAGCATTTGGGCAAAGTACCAGATTTCTACGGGCGAAAATTTGGCGACGTGCCACCTTACTTTCGCGGTGGAAATTAGGCATCGCTTTGCCTTAGGTGACATGGACTATGACTATCACACTGAAAGGGGGTGAGCAGGTATATATATGAATAAATCATGCAAAATGCTATCACATAAAGCAGGAAAATAAATGCCTACATCCTTAGAGCATGGCCCAAAGTATAGGTGCAGTAAAGTAAATAGGGGTCGCCATATCTAGAGATGAGGACAAATGGTACACGGCATAATATACCTAATACAACCCATCTAAGAGAGAAATGAGGGAGGAGGAAGAGGGTTTAAAAGAGTACATAACCAAAAGGAAAGGCTAAAGTCCTAAATCTACTGAACTTGCCGCTTGGCTTATATCTACATGCTTGCATCCGTGCCTTTTTTGCTTGCACTTGGGAGACTGTGTCCTAGCTCCAAGCGTCCTCGCTTCATGTGTGTACATGCAAAAGCAAAGACAAGAAACCAGCAAACAAGCAATGGAAGGAAAAGACGCAAAGCATATGAAAAGGCATAAAGCGGATAAGCATGATAGGCATGGCAAGCAACGAAGCAAGAATGCAAGCAAACAAGCAGAAAGGCAAACAAGCAAGAAAGCAAACAAAAGGTGGTGTCCACGAGGGACGAATGTAGGTTTGGATCGAATGTCCATAGCTTCATTGTGTTGAAGTATGGATGACACACTAGCAAGCAAGACTCATGCATGAACATGTAAGCAAGCGTGTAAAGATGCATAGAAAGCCAACGAATGGCACAAACAAGCATGGCAAGCATAGCATTGCACGAAGTGGAAAAAGGGAAGGGTACACACAGAGCGACTAGCATCATGGTGATGCATCCCAAATGGTTACAACCAAACAAGGCCTCATGGGCGTTGGATGTAACCACACAACTACCAAACCTGTTAAGGGCGTCAAGTGTGGCAAAGCCTAGAACAAGAGAGGCTATCACAAGCATAAAGCATAGAACCAAGCAAGCATAGATATGCAAATAAGGATGATCCAAACCCTTTGATGTGGGCCAAGGTGTATGAACAGTGACAAAGACCATAGGGTCTAGATTGGGTCCAAACCAGTAGGCCAAAACACAAGAAAGAAAGACAAAGCGACAAAAGGGCTACAATAGCACATGGCATGACAAACATAGCCTAGGTCTAGGTGCACAAACATGGCATGGAGTGCACAAGCACATGGAAGATAGCATAAAACATGTAGAGAACATAGATCCAAGCACATAAGCATGTGGAGACATAGATCTAAACATATAGGCACAGAAACACGCATGTGAACATGTAGAAACTTAACACATAGACATGGAAGAACATGGATCCAAGCATATAAGCATGTGAGGACAAGGATCTAACCATATAGCATGGAAATAAACACATGAAACACATAGATCCAAGCAAGGCATAGCCAACAACATCATACAAGCATATGAGCATGTAACCATAACGTCAACCTAGAACAAAAAGAGGCAGAACACATAGGAAAACATGGCATAAAGCCTAAAGCATGTAGATCTAAACATATAAGCGTGTAAAGATGTAGATCTAAGCATGAAACATGGCAAAAAGCATAAAAGCAAAGAGATTTAAGCTAGAAACACAAATAAAGCAAGAAAGATGCTAGAGAAAGCAATAAATCATGTTATCAAGGCATAAAAGAGCAAAATAAATGCTAGAAAATGAAGATTGGTGAAGAGAGAAGAATCAAGAAGTTTTGATGTGTTTTTGGGTGTTTTTCGTGTTTGAGAGAGGGGAAAAATGTGTAGAAAAACTAGGCAAAGAGCAAAACTTAGCAAAAAATGGTCTCTTCCTAGTTTGAAGGGTGCCTAGGGCTTTTTATACCCTCAGCACAAATTTCGAGGCGACAGCCCTTCAAGGGCCGCCCCCTTCAAAATTCCTCCAATGGGTTTGATATTAACATGTCTAGAAAGTTTTTGACTTCTTGTTTTTGAAAATGTATGGATCTTGAAAATTCAACGATCGGATCAAAAGTTATGGCTCTCAGAAGTTAGCGATGCATAGATCGGTGCGTTATCTTGGTTTTCGTGACATCTCGAACGTTCTAACTCCGATTTTGACCCATGATAGTCATTGGAATGATAATTTGATTATCTTCACAATGGCGTTGGTCTCAACCTGTTCTGACAGCCGAATTAAAATTAGGGTTTTTGGGCCCACCCAAGATCGACTTTGGGTCAAATTTGGTCGAAGTTGTTAAAAATATCCAAGAAGCTCGAGTTTGATGTAAAACTATGGAAAATTTTGTTTTGTGAGAGTTTTGACCTCGTTTGACCTTCAGTAAAACCTAGGGTTGACTAGGGACTTTTTGTTCATTTTAGTTGAAAGAGGCATTTTGGGTGCTTCGATGCCCGAACGGGTTGCACCACATCATTCTGTATGTTCTCATTGCCCCATGGAGAGAAAATAATATTTTGGGATTTTTCGGGGTCTAGCACGCAAATCGAGGGTAGACAAAATACGGTATTAACAAATACGGCAATTGACCAACTCATGAGAAAGGATGGATGAGAGACCTCTAAGTTCATCATCGTAACGACGTTATGAGCTCGTCCAAAGGTTGTGGCAGGATCATCCCAGACACTCTTGCCAACCTTACTCTTCCCTTTGGAGTGAGTGGTTAGAGGAGAGAAGGTCATCATCTCAAGTTAAGGTGTAGGAGAAGATTGGGTACCAAAGAGAGACAAGGAGGCAGGGGTTTTGTCTTTACCCTCATCCAACTTGCGCTTTTTCGATCTAGAAGTAAGCAGGGACAAAGGCTCATTCTTCAAACCCTTCACATAAACTTGTCTTTGCTATACCTGGTAGCCATTTTTGCAAGATAGAAGGTTAAAAAGATAGGGTCCTATAAAGAAAGAGGAAATAAAAAAGAGTGGAATGATAAACCTATTTTTCTCTTCATGGGCAATCATTTTTAAAAGAAATGCAGAAGGTTCAGGTCCAAGACAACACTTGTATAAGCGACGAGGATCTACTAGGTCGTCGAAATCGTCGATTGTAAGGGAAAACTTGAGGGCAGCTTGAAGTCCTTGATAATGCTTTTCCAATATAGGACGATTAGAAAGGGATGAAATTTCCCATTTCCATAGCAACCACGAGACCTCACCCCATAGGTCTTCAGTCATGGTCTTCCCTTTAGATCTAGAAACAAAAAAATATCATGACTTCCAGTCATGAAAGGAAGTAGGAAAGCTAAAGACAATCCTAGACTCCCTATTCCAAGGCAAGAGTTCAAAATACCCACAGTGGGTACAAGCTTTCAAACAATATAAGTGAAGAAATTCATTGAAGGTTATCATGTCCCCATCATGGACAGATACCTAAATTAACATACAGCTAATAATTGTCCTCCATGTGTTAGGGACGAGCTGGCTTGGTGCAACATTGAAAGCAAAAAGAAATTGCATAATAAAAGGATGAATAGGGAAACGAAGGCCACACGAAAAGGTAGCTTCGTAAAAACTCACCTCACCATGAGTAAAGGAACATGCTTTTTAGGTAGAACGAGGTAACCTTGTAAAAACCCCTCTAGGGAATTGGAACCTTTTTCTGATAGATTTTAGGTGTCTCTGCTCTAAATGGCAAGACTTTGAGAAAGTATGGAAAGGGATTGAAGATGAAGAAGAATAAGGTTTTGAAGAAGAGGAGGGTTTTGAATGACGAGGGTTTGGACACCACAATTTCAAAATCCTTATTAGTAGACTCAGTACTTGATGACAGACCAGTTTCTAGCTCGCTAAACCTAACGTCACTATCCCTATACTCTATAGCAATCATCTCTAGATGATAAGCAATCAAAGAGTGACGAATCAAAGGAAAAAGGCTAGTCAAGACAGGTCTAAAGGCCCCACAATCTTGAGGTACAAACAAACCAACTTTGGGATGATACCCACCAAAAGACTCAAGAAATACTCCTAGCCTAGCAAAGAAGAACAAAATAAAGGGAGTTTCCTACCTAATGAAAGAAAAATCAACCATTAATGGAATCTAGAGGAAAGGGAGTCTTACCGTATAGAAGGTGTAGAAGCTTTCTTTTAGTTTCAGACTTCAAGTTCAATGTATAATGAAGAAGAAGAAGAAGAAGAATATGAGAAATATTTTGCTAAAAAAGAAAGCAAAATCAATGCACAGGAAACACAAGGAAAGAACATACATGCGGCCAACACAAGAAAGAAACATGGCAATTAGCTGACGAAAATGTAGCCCCATAATGAATGTGATGGGACGAGAATCTCAGCGCACGAATAAAATGACCAACCCAAGAAGGACTTTCCACATTCCTTCGCTCGTCCAAACAAAAGACGACAAAGGAATAAAGGGGGCAATTAACGAGTAGCACATAAATGGTCATTTGTCACTTGCAAACCATCCATAACAATGACGAGTAAGAGTATGGATGAGCGTAAATGCATTAATTCCTGACAGCATTAAATGATTAAACAATAAATAGCACGAAACTGTTATCCTCATCCTGTAATGAACAATTAAGGGTCAGTTACAAACAAAAAGCGTTGGGATTAAATGGCCATCATTGAGCATTAATTCCTCCAGCTACAATGTAACGTTATATTGAGTATTAACTCAGTATAAGGCTATATAAAGCATAGAAAGACAGGTAAAAGGACACAAACAAAAAAATTGCTCTATAGATTATAGATTTCTAAAGAGTATAAGCTAACTTAAGCATCGGAGGGTTCTTGGTAGGCCCTAAACCGATGCCACTATCTATTTAGTGCTTTCTTTTACACAGGATCTCAGGTCGTCCATCGTAATGACGAGGAGCATACTGGTGAGGCAAAATCCTGCTTCATCATAAAATATTTTACATTGAAACAAATAGAGCGTGAATCCATAAGAAGAAAGCACAACACCGCAACTCACTTTGGGCCTTAGCACTGACTCATGAAGGTAGTTAGAGACGAAATGGAGCAAGACGGCAAAGGTAGTTCCAAGAGATGACAATTGATGTTTGAATGGACCTACACCATCGAAACTTCTATGTCCTGCACAGAAAACACAAAGATGATGAAAAAAAAACCTTATGCTGTAAAAAAGGGCGACGCTCAAGGTTGATCTTTACTCATAGGCTATCGAGCCCTTTTATAGAAAAGGTGTTGACAAGAAACCCAAACAACCAACGAGGGTGCAGCGCACTAAAGAAAAATAATTGCCAAAGAAAACAATTTCGGCACTGGCTTTCTTAATAAAACTAAGATGGGCTTGTGGTCCAAGAGAAGGCCCTTTGCGCAAGGTGGTGGGTGATCAGCTCATAAGGCGTCAAATGTCTAAAAAAATGATAAGTGGGTTGTATGCCTAACAAAAATCATGGAAAAATACTCTCCAATGCTAAATATGTGATGTACAGCATTGAGATGGAGGAAGCCAATACTTCATGTAGATGAAAGCCTCGCTTGCTCGTGAACTAAGTCGGAAAATGAAATTATAAATAAAACAAAATAAAAAACTTCAAGTCTTGTCTTTCTAGCATTAGAATCGGGTGCAAAGCCGAATCTTGAAGTGGGGGCATTTGTAAACATCAAAATTTTATGATGTACTCAAAACCGTCCGATTGATCATGATCAAATATTTGTGATAACATTAATTTTCAATTGATGATGTGCTACCAGTGAAAATCAACAAATGAAATCAAGACACATGTAAAGTCTTTGAGTTATCACCACTCACATAGAAATGACATGTGTCCAAGCCATGTGGCAGCATCAAATGAAGAAAGTCATGTGGCAACGTTAGAAGAAAATACTGACATGGAAACCTCTTATTAAATGAAAGACCAAATTAAATTAAAATTCAAAATTTGCAATTAATTCTCAATAAATGCTGAGAGAAAATTATAAATCAAATGCTATTGAGTTGCCTATAAATAGAGATTTCTCATGTAAGAAAAGAAACAGAAACATAAAGAAGGGACATTCTGCCAAAATAGAGAATCATCTCTACATCCAAAAGAGCATCCTTGCTCCCTCAAAATCCAGGCTAACTCCTACTTCTTCAAATTAAAGTAGGGATTTTCCTTCAAGTCCCTTTGATTTAGTTCAAGATTAAGCAACGGTCCTGTTAGCGCAAGCGCCCACGACAGGCCTTTTTGGATTTCCCCAAATTCGTGGGAAGTACACCTCAACCTAGGGTGGACCCTGGCAGAGGGTGTAAATGAAGTCACCACCTAGATTAGGTCTAGGAACCATGTATATAACGCCCTTGTGGAATGAGTGATCTTTACCAGAGCACATGTCCGAAGTTTAGGTATGGGGATGGGAAGGTGTTAGGCACCCAACCCCACCCAACCCGTAGGTCGGCTTCCACTTATTGTGTTCCAAGTCCTAATCCCATCAAATGGTCTTCTAATGTGTTATTTTAAACTCACACATACTCTAACATGCATCTAAAGCAATGAAAATGGCATATCATCCCCAAACCTAGCATTCATCTATAATGGCATCACTCATTATCCAAGGGCAACAAGCAATACATGTAAATAATCATAGGGCAACAACAACAACAAGACAAAATCAAGCACAACCATCAACCAATCCTCATGGTATTCAACCAAGCATATTATCATCTAAACGAAACAAACTCATGTTAAAACAATAAAATTCATGTTCATGTGGTATATGCTTGACTTACCTCACTTACCCATCTGTATCACAGCACCTATACATTAACGCATGTTCATATTAATATGCATGTTCATGGCATTCAATCAACAAAAAGCATAATCATTCATCTAATGAATGAAAAACTTAAAACATGGTAATCTACTAACTCAAGGACTTAAGCATGTGAAAATAGACCAAACAAAGGCTAAACATGTGAAAGAAAACAAACAAAAATAAAAGAAAACTGAATTTGGGTTTCTGGGCACGAGTGTGCGTGCACATACACAGGTTATGCGTGTGCATCCCAATTGTATGCATGCGCATGCACATGCGCATGCATACACACCAAGAAACTCAAAACCCAACAACTAGAGCAAGAAAGAGATCAAAACAAGAAAACTAACAACCTATCATGCTTATAATATGAACAAAAGACAATCCTAGGCTAACACAAGTATGTCAAGGCATAAAACATGAAAATAAACAACAATTATATAAGAAGTGAAGAGCCAAAGTTGAACCTTTACCTCAACACAAGAACTCTCTAGAGCTTTAATTTGACCATTTCCCTCAGTCAATCTAATCAGGAACAAAACGAAGAAGGTTGGTAAACTTTAGAACTCAAAGGCCAAGACCAAAATAGGTCTCAACCAAGTAAAACTTGACGTGAGGATGTTTTGGTGTAAAAACTCTCTCTTTGATTCACTATTTTCTAGTGAATCTTGTATATTTCGTCCTCCTCTGTAAAAGTGACTTTTAGGGCTTTTTATAGTGGTCATAGAGAGGTGTAGGATGGCTTACAGACAATGTGGGATTCACTCTACATGAATTTATGTCTAAAAAAATTTCCTTTCATACATTCTGGAACCTTAGATGTGTGCACATACTTGAAGCATGTGCATTCCCAAAGTATGCGTACTTGTGCTTTAAGTGTGCATGCGCATACGCATGTATGCGTACGCACACTTGGGTTTTTCTGCACTTTTTCTTTTCCGAAAATAACTCTTAAGTCAAGATTTTACGAGATTGGACCCTAAATCAACCTTGGGTCTTAGAGTAATGTCGTCATTGGGGAACGGGGGCTTAGGTCGTAAGGGGTACGCAATGGGGTGTCTATAGGCCCTCACATCAAATCAAGTACGTTCAACTACTCATCCAACTTGGAAACATCAAAACACAATTCAAGATCAAGCTTCATAGCCCTTTGGATCATAACGCTTCTTGGAGATCGAATCAAAGGAGTTCATTGCATTATTTCATTGTAAAGAGTCATACAGAGGATTGTACTAACATATATACATATCAATATAAATTGATCATTTGTTACACTATTTCATGTCCAAGCGATTTATCTGTTACGAATTTTGTGTGTACACCAAGCTTTAACAAAAAATTTATAACTCCACCCAATCCGTCAATCCACAAAAAACTAATTTGAGGTATCAAATTGGGTTAAATTCTACGAGCTAGTTGGTTGAATGCATATCCCAACATACGAGTTCCTAACGCTGGTAAGTTTATATGCTAATTTACAAGAAGAAAGTGGGAAAGTGCTGTAAAGGTTTTACCCAAAAAAAAAAAAACACAAAAAACAAAAGACAAAAAACGAGGGCACTCCAATAGGCCTCTGGACAAGCTATCTAACAAGATGGTTCTAAGATAACCCTAGTTATCCTAACATTAAAAGAAAACGTAACAGTGGTGTGCTGTGTGTGCAATTTGTGGTAGCATATGGTGTTATAGGATAACCCAAGTTATTAATTATGGTGTGTCCAATAAATTGTTATTTAATTCATATATATCTATATATATATATAGATATATATGTTAGTTTTTAGACCCCTTAAACAACAATTAAATTAACCTAGTGAATTAGCCAAGAGATTAACTTAGTCAAATTATGCAAATCTAGGTTAACACAATCAAATAATCATATCAAGCATATAGCAGCGGAAATATAAATAACACAATGATATGATCACCCAGAAAAACCAAACCGGTAAAAAACCTGGGGAGGATTTAACTTAGTTATCCTCAAGGTAAA
Source organism: Quercus gilva (assembly GCA_023621385.1). NCBI lineage: Eukaryota > Viridiplantae > Streptophyta > Magnoliopsida > Fagales > Fagaceae > Quercus > Quercus gilva. The sequence continues at coordinate 29,828,863 of CM042480.1, forward strand.
CATGAATCCATTATATGAAAGAATCGAAGTTCATACAATAGACTTACAAGCCCCCACACTCGACTTCCTATTGCTACCCACCACTAGAACTTACTGACGCGACCACGTGCAAGCTCTGAATCCACGAACTCCTTCTTTCTTAGATTCTCCACAAGTACAAGCACTCCCGCTTGTGTTTCTTTAAGCTTCTATAGCAAAAACTGAATGATCATTAAGATGTTGAAGTAATCTCCTTCTTGATAACCCTAAGTTTATGTGAAGGAAAGCTCCTCAAGGATCTCACAAGAGATTCACACAAACCGCAAATATGAGCAACAAGAGCATCACTAAAAACGTGGATAGGGTTTGCCTTATATACCTAGGTCAAAAACATAAAACCCTAAACGTTTTAGGAGTTAGGGCTGAGTTGGAAAATCTACAGAAAAAACAATCTGGCCGACTTTCGATCGATCGAGTCTAAGCTTCGATCGATTGAGCCAGGCCGAAAGTAACAAATACTTCTGCAGCCTCTCGATTCCAATTTTACATAAAAGATATAACTTTGAGCAAGCTTAAACAAGACTAAACAAACTGTTTTGATCATGGTTTGCCAACATTTCACATTAGAGTTCTAAATACATAAAATCCTAAGTCTTTAGAACCTAACAATATATATATATATATATTGTGTGAGAGTAGAAATTCAATTATTATAAGGACAGAACTTAGGTGTTTTGCCATAGATTCTCCTCTTAAAATTTAGTCATGTGGCTACTTAACTAAAAATACGTTTCCATCCCCTAAAAATTTAAATATATATATATATATATAAATAAATAAATAAATAAAACTATGACTTAATTTTAAGAGGAAAATCTAAGGAATAGCACTTAAGATGCTGTACCTAAGTTTTGTTCTTGTTATAATAAGTGGAGAGAATCAAGGATTTTAGTCACGATTCTCCTTACAAAGAAGATCACAAAAATGTCAAATTTCTTGACAAAATTGCCATTTGGCGGAATGGATATATGTTAACTAGTCAAAGCTAATTGTCAATCCATACGGGAAAGGTGCAAACACTAGATCGCTAAATCTTGGTTTAAGGACAAAATTTGACTAGAAACTTGATTGAAGCCTTAACTCAAGGGAAATTTTTTCTTTCCCTTTGGATCGCAAAATCTTATTTTATGGATAAAGTTTAACTACAAATCTTCAACTCACAATAAAAAGATTATATATGTCCATGTCATATGCAATGCACATGACTCAATGATTATATTTAATCACTTAAGTGTGGTTTAATAAATCATGTGCACATGATAAAATACATGTCATCTTCTTTTTATGCCTTAAAAGTTGAAACTTAAGAGTCAAACTTTACTTTTTCATTAATGCATTCTTGTACATAATTGTCATAGATTTCATAATTCTTTTTTAAATTGTCGTAGTCATTTGTATGCAAAATATTAATAAGTAATCAACTTAGCCTATCTTGTGATGAGCTGTAATACCTACTAACTGGAATTATGGTTTAGAATTAGAATTTTTTTTTTTTTTTTTTTTTTGAGAGAGAGTTTCAATCTATGATATTCATTCCAGAGAGTTACAATTTATGGCGTTCGCTTCTACTGGTAATTCTTTATCATCAGGCTAAGATAACATTCAGTTTTTGGTGTAGACGAGGATTAAACCTCAAATCTCTTATTTAACCATAAAAAACTTTACAAATTGAGCTAATAAAACCCACAGAATTGGAACCATACAAACGTACTATTTAACTTATAAATGGAACCGTCACTCAATCAAACTAGTTGGTCTTTAGTTTGAATTTTGCAGTTATCCTTAAGATATTAAAAATACAATCATTTAATTTATCCAATTGGTATTGGGCACGAGACCACACGGCATTGGTTTTGCAATATACTATTTTGAAGAGGAAAGCTCCCAAATTCCGCAACTTAAAAAAGTGCACAAAATGGAGTTTCCCACTAGGGACTTCACTTGGGTGAGATTGAGGGTCTCAAGTACAAAAAGAATCTTTTTCAAGACTAGGTAAGGTAAAAGGGGGTGCGGCTTTTGTCTAGTGCCTCCAGTATGCTAGACCCGCTGTGATCATGACACGCGTCTATTTTCGGTCACATATCATGATCGTAGCGGATCCAATGTCACAAGATACTGGACAGAAGCCACACCCGGTAAAATGAGGGAAGGTTAGGTCCTTTACTCTCAAGTCAAATGTGTAAAAAACATGGTTGTCAAAATTGCAATCTAAATCGTAGAACCGCACAATTTTACGATCTCACATCACCAAAACGTTTAGGATCACACAAGGATCACATAGGATCGTATAGGATTGTAGTTTCGTATGGGATCTTACCGATCCTACTAGAAACATAAATTTTTGGTTTTTTTTTTTATGGGGTAAATTTTTTGTTTTGATGAAACTTTAAGGGTTTTTATTTTTTTCATGTTGTGATGGTATGACTTTTTATTTTATTTTTATAAAATTATGTTAACTTAAGCAAATGTTTTTTTTAGTTTCTCGTTCACTTGTAATTAAAATCAAGGAATGCTTCATCATTTCTAAATGAAGAATTTGATGTTGGCTTTGCTGCCTTTTAAGCTATAATGTTGTTAAATTTGTTTGATTAATATACAAATTTTTGTTCTAGTATTACTAAAAAAAAAATTTTATATAATTTTATCAGTTATGCTTGTATTTGTATATTGATTAATTGATTTTTTTTTTTTTTTTTTTTTAGTATGCTCTTTAATTGTTGCTGAGTGGTATAACTTGAATAGTTAAGTGTGAAATTGTATCTTGATGTCTTTTGCAACTCTAGTATACAAATATAATGATGAAATGGATGATGATGATTAGGAATTTAGGACGGTAGTTATAAGAACCTTGGAATGAGAATAATTAAATGTTCATTTCACCTTAATATTCATCTTACTTTTGGATTTCATATTGTAGTTAGCTAATTTCCATTTACTAACTTATTTTGGATTTCAAACTTGGAACTTGGAACTTGGAAAATATGTTCCATATATTTTGATAAATATTTTAGTATTTGATTGCTAATTAAACATTTATTGAATTTTTTAGATACATTAAGTCTTTGTTTTGTTAGTATAGACTTAGCGATGTATGACATGCAAATTATATCATATGATGCAAATCTTAATTTTTTTATGAATGAATTTATATTTTACATGATTATTCAACATACAAAGTCATTATCAATGTGTTTTTTGCTTTAAATATAAAAATATGTAAGATCTTACAATTTACAATCTCACCTATCTTCAACGATTTTATATATGATTCCGATTTTGATAACCTTAATCATAAATTAATTAATTAATTAATTGCGCAAGAGGACTTCACATGGTTAATGGGGTTTTCTCTTTTCCAGAAAGAATATATTGGGAATTGTTGTGTCCTAACTCCTAACTCCAATGTCTATTCCAAGATACTTTGCTTTCAAAAATAAATAGTTCCAATAAACCGTACCCTATATTTAAAAGAGAAGAGAAAGGTTAATACAGGGGGCACGGGGCAGAAGGAATGGCGTGTTCCAGGTCCGTCTGCTACAATTTTTTTATTTTTTTATTTGATCTTCTACATTATTATTAAATTATGGTGATTATCAAAAAAAATCTAGAGTATACACATTCACGCTACTATCGTCACTATTTATATTATATTATTCAATCGTTTATTTTAGTTAACTATATTAATTTTGTCAGCTGTATTCATATCTATGTATGCATGTCTCTATTGCTCACAATCAACAATAGTATATATATTCGTATCAAAAAAAAAAAAAAACAATAGTATATATATTTCTCTCAAAAACAAAAAAAAACAATAGTACATATAGCTTCTCAAAATAAAATTAAAAAAATATAGATACGGGTGATAAAAATATAGCTTCTCAAAATAAAATTTAAAAAAAAAATTAAAACTATCGTATATTCTTTTGCTGAAAAGAACAAGATTATATAGATACGCATGATACTGTGCCAAATAGATACAGGGTTGTTGGCCACATTATAAAAGGTGTTGGGCAGGTATGTAGCAGCTTTCAGGAGGTAAAAGTCAGACACATTGACAGGAACAGCAACAAAATAACCCATGAACTCACCCAACATGCCAAAAAAACTAGAGAAAAATCTGTTTGGAGGAATGAGATCCCAGGTTTTTTGTTTGACCTTCTTAATTAGAGAGATCAGTCTAGGCGGGGTTTCTTTGTTTTTGGTCTATGTTGTTACCGTTCTGCTTGCTGTTGGTGTGTTTTATTTGCTCATTGTATTTGGTTTTTTTCTCCTGTTAATGAGAATTTAGTCTCTTATCAAAAAAAGAAAAAGAAAAAAAAAAGCTAGAATATGGAAATTTAAAGTATAATATATACGGTTATTTTTTTGGTTGGTAAACGAGGATAATATTATAGAATATTAAAAAAAAAAGGATAATATTATAGAAAACTAAATAGTCTTGTCAATAGACTCACATAGCCTAGCAATGCTCATTACAACTTATTGCACGACTTGTCAAGTGGTGACTTATGAATGGTGAAGGTGTGAATCCCAGATAGGAGAAATTATAAGATTCACGTTATGGACAAATGATGTAGTCTACCATTCCACTAAAAAATTGCCACTTGTTTAAAATTGTTAGTTAGAAATTTTTTTAAAATAGAAATTTATTACTTGCTCAACAATTTTAAATAAGTGGAAGTTTTTTAATGGAATGGTGGACAAATGACATGGTCCACTAGAAGACTCTATAATTTCTCCCCAAATAGATCTACCACTTTTTCTTTATCACTCACTACTAACCATGTGCCGAGTTGTTAAAAAAGTTATGTAATAAATTGTGATCCTAGCATTTTTAGTATTCAAGCTAAGGTTGTCCAAATATACTAATCACAAAGAGATTAAATTATATAAGAATATAGTATAAAACCCAAATTTTACACCCCCAATCCTAGTATGACGCATTATCTAATATATATATATATATATATATAATAATAGTTGAAACTGAGAAAAACTTAAATTAAAATTCCAAATTAGAGTTCCAATTTTGCACCATGTGTCCTAAATTATTTATTCTTAAAGATGTTTATTTCTTAATTTTAGAATCAAATGTGGGACCACATCATAAATATTCATCCAAGTGAGTTATTAAATACAAAAACCAAAGAGCCTAGAATAAATAAATCGTAAAAATCAAAAAAAAAAAAAAAAAGTGCTTCACAATAATTTTTTTTTAAAACATGGACAATTTACATTTTATACTTAATAATATCCTTACAAAATTTTTTAAAGAGTTAACAAAATATAAAAATGACTATCAATAGTATTTAAATTATATACATAAGAATTATATTATACATTTTATCATATATTTTGAAGTATATCCATGTATATGCATGGGGTTATAAGCTAGTTATGTATTAAAAATAAGGCACAACTACACCCAATCAATTTCAATTCTAATACCATCTATAAATCCAACTGGACTGAGAGTTTATTGAGATGTTATTAAATGTGGTAGAATATTGAGTTTTAAAATAAAAAGCTGATGTGCGTCAGCGCACTTGTGGACCTCTCGTATATCATGAATTACAAAATCATAATTTTGTCTAACACCCCTTCTGGCAAGTGCATCAGCCTCTCGACAGCAGTGCTAGTCCTTATTACAATTTAGCATTCCTATACAAGATGTAATTTTTCTTTGTCAGTTTAAAAGGGCGTTTGGTTCGTTATGATGTGTCTTTGATGTGATGCACATTACAATGATGTGACATTAAGGTTTTTGGTTTATTTTACTTTTTTTAACATTACCATAATTTAAAATTACATAATATATCACATCATCTTAATCTCATCACCTTCCTAAATAATGTAATGTTGTATTGTTGTATTGAGATTACACTAATATAATATTACAATAACATAATATTACGGTATAATGTAACATCACAGCGAACCAAATACCTATAAGCATGGCTAACTATAAAAGATGGCTTAAACTTCCAAATTTGGAGGAGCATTGAATATAATAATGAATTTTTTTTTTTCAAAATTTTCAAATTTGTTTCCCTTTCAATTGGTCTTTAAAAGATGGGTCATATTAACTAGTGTCCTTAGGACAATTGTTAATAAATCATTTAAAGAAATTTTTTATATTACTTTTATTGGGAAAAAAAATTGTCAATGTTAGAAACAAATTGGAAGGTGAAAATTCTGGGCAACGAAATTGCTACTTGGGATGTGTGAAATTTGGAATGTGTAAAGTTTGTAAGGGAAATGTATATCCATAATTGGGCTAATTATTGCAACCTACTCTACAAGAATCTTAAGGATATATATATATATATATATGTATGTATGTATGTGTGTGTGTATGTATGTATGTATGTATCTATATATATATATACACACACACACATATATATATGGTGTAACTCTAAGTAATGTTACACCACTCAATATTTTTTAATAGGATGAGAATTTTGACAAATCCACTGTTAAAGTTCATTATCTTTATATATTCTCCATTCTTGCAAAATTTCAATAGTCATGTCATCAATCAATTGTTTAAATTCAAGTTTTCATAGTTTAAAATAATGCACAAAAGATGATTTTATGGATGAAATGGTAAATAACATCCGATTAGGTGGTGTAACATTGCTTAGAGTTACGCTAGGTGTAACTTGAACTCAACCCTATATATATATATATTCCTTGTTCTCTTGTAACTTTGTTTTATATAGGCTAAAATGCAAAACCCACCCTCTAAGTTTCTTCAGAATTCATTTCAATCCTCTAAATTTGCTTTCATTCATTTTAGTCCTCTAAATTTTATATTTATGCAATTAAGGTCTTTCCTTCAACTTTTGTTACACATTTTTGAAAAAAAAAAACTGGAAAATACTTTTCAATCTGAAAACTCGAAAATGTGTTGAAAACACAAGAGCTGTTTAGACCCCCAAATTAAATTTACAGCTCGATTGGTTTTACACTAACTTAATACTAAGTGCGGAATAGTGTAAAAGTGAGCGGATAAACAAACAAGCTACTCTAATCCATAATCAAAGCAACACAGCAGTAAAATGGAATGTAAAAGAGTAGGAAAGAAAGATGCAAACACAAGATAACACGCCAATGTGTTATCAAAGAAGAAACCAAAGAACTCGGCAAAAAACCTCTCCGCCGCCCTCCAAGCCGTAATCGATCCACTAGACAATTAGTTGGGATACATGGGTTAGCAAGAGACCCTCCAAGCCTAATCTACCCGATGTACATAAGCCCTCCAAGCTCCTACTCCAACAAGGCTTCTCGGAACCGTGTCTTGTCTATTTCTCCTGATCCTGCAACAAGCTCCATGTTACATCTGCCATCCTTAGCATCTTCCAATGCTTCCCAAGCAACTCCAAAACACTCTCTCCACTCTGAATAGGTGTGGGTTGTGTTTGGGTACAAATCTACTCTCAAGGTATGACAATGAGAGAGGGATGGAGAAGAGGCTAGAATAATTTCTCACTAAGGATGAGTAGCTTTCTCTCAAAAAGATGGGTGTGGGTGTTGTAGAAAACCTATCTAGGGTTTTTCTCTCTGAATTGCCTCCTGTACATTTATGGGAAATGAGGGTATATATAGTGTGGGTGAAGGGTAAGAAAGTCACACATTAAAAACCTCCAAGCAAAATATTTCGCGACTACCTCGCGAGAAGGCCTTACCCGCGAGACACTCACAAAAACGACAGCCTGGCATGACTCTTCAGCTTCTAGCATGTGCTTTTCACATGGCTCTTTTACGGGTTAGCTTCTCATGAACTTCTCGCGAAATCCACTGATTCTTCATTTTAGCTTGAGTCTTCACCAACTTCATACTAAACCCAATACAATAAAATCCCACAAAATCCAAGGAACAAAATTAAAACAATTACAACACTTTTTTTCATGGAATAAAGCCAACATAGAACATAGTTGTAAATCACAACTTTACACAATTATTAAATGATTTTTATGGGGGGACAAGGATCCAAAATAGCTGATAAAAGGGGAAAGGGCCTCTCTGAGGAGGTAAACCTCGAGAAATATTGGTGGGATATCCTCAGAAAGTACTCAACTAACTCATGTAGAGGTTGAACGGCCACAATTGGCAAGGGCATCGAGGACACCTACCTAACCTCGGAAAGTCAAGAGTCAAGAGTCAGAGTTAAAAGGAGCACGGCGCAACCCGATGGTGGAAAAGGGTAAGTTGGAATTGAACAAGAAAGAGAAGAAAAATGAAGGACAGCAGCCATCCCCTCTGCATTAAATGCATTGCAACCACTTAGTTAGCCGCATTAATGGAGAAATTACCATGAACAATACCCACACGCTCACATCTTAGTGTAAAACCTTCTAGCAAGGCCTTAATGGGACAAGTATCAAGGAAGTTTGATCCTAACTCTCTAAATGTAGAATCCAGATACATTTTGGCTAACTATATAAAGCCAAGAAGCACCTAGATCAATGGGGAGTTTTTGGGCTTTAGAAAAAAGAGAGAGATTATCCACTTGTAACCTCTTCCTCAAACTGAACCTGATGACAAACACTTAGCCATTTCAAGGCTCTTTCTAGTTGAATGCAATCATATCACATTAGAGATTGACCTGACTATCATTATTTATCTTATCACGAGTATTTAAAGGTTGACATTGCATCCCACTTCTAAAAATTAATTGTGTAAGCAGAAAGTAGCACGTTAAAAAATGTTCAATTTGTCAGGGCGTATTGCAATTCAAGGCTCATAGCTAGACAGGTTCAAGGTGATTTTGAAGTAAAAGATCCAAGGATGCTCTAGTACTTGAATCAAATTAAACGCTTATCGGGGGGCTTCCATTTCTTTACTTTGGAACAAGTTCCTCAAAGTAAAATTTCTCGTGCTAATTCGCTAGCAGCCTTAGCTACTTCAAGTAAGGAGAAACTTCTGAGGATTATACTCATGGAAGACCATGAAACCTCTGCCTATGATATACAAGTTCCAGTAGGAGTACACTTCACACGAGTGGCCCCAGTTGGATGGACCCAGTGGTTACGTTCCTTAAAAGTGGAACCTTGCTCGAGGACAGAGTCAAGGCGAAGAAAATCCAAAGAAAGGCGCCAAGGTTTTGGCTGTCCAAGGATCAGAAATTATATAAGCGCTCATATTCAGGATTGTATTTATTGTGTTCACCTTGAGGTGGTGAAGGTGTTGTTGGAAGAAATGCATGAGGGAATTTATGGTAGCCATACGGGGGTAGATCCCTTGCCCATAGAGCTTTAACACAAGGCTACTAGTGGCCAAGCATGCAGAAATCCTCCCAAAAGTATGTGAAAAAATGTGACCAGTGTCAAAGATATGCTCCCAATATCCACCAACTAGGGAGAGTTCTAAATCCATTAAGTAGCCCTTGGCCTTTCACACAGTGGAGGCTAGACATTGTTGGGTCATTCCCTAAGGCAACAGGGAATCGAAGGTATCTTCTTATTGCTACCGATTATTTTACCAAATGGGTAGAGGCTGAACCCTTGGCAAATATTCAAGATTAGGATGTAAAGAAATTCATGTGGCAAAATATTGTAACAAGGTTTGGGGTTCCGAACACTCTTATCTCGGATAATGGGCTTCAAATTGACAGTAAGGCCTTTCGGAGATACTGTTGTGATCTAGGGATAAAGAACAGATATTCCACCCCATCATATCCTCAAAGTAATGGTAAAGTGGAGGCCACAAACAAAGTTATTGTGGATGGTTTGAAGAAGAGACTAGAAGAGGCTAAGGGAAGATGGTTGGACAAGCTACCATATGTTTTGTGGACATATCGCACGACTCCTAGAAGATCCACTGGAGAGACCCTATTTTATATGACGTATGGATCTAAAGCAATTATCCCTACAGAAACTGGTTTCCAACATTGAGGTCTGACCAATTCCTTAATGGCAAAAATGAACAGCTCCTCTCCTTTAACCTCAACTTAGCCAAAGAACAAAGGGAAGTCGCTGTGGTGAGATTAGCGCAACACCAATAGAGACTTAGGCAAGGATTTGAGAAAGGGGTAAAAGTGAGAGTGCTCATTCCAAGAGACCTCATTCTGCGTAGGGTGGTTGGAAGTATGAAGAATCCTTCTTGGGAAAAGCTTGGTCCTAACTGGAAAGAACCCTATCGGGTGACCTTAATAGCTAGAATGGCAACTTATCAGTTAGAGGATCTAGATGGGATTGTAGTTCCTTGACCATGGAATGTGAATAACTTACAGAAATACTATTTCTAGTTTGAAATACTGTAAATGATTTTGTGTGTATATACAGTCAAATATATTGATTAGCTCTATTGTTGTTGTCTTGAGTTAAAAGTGGTTTTAATCTTATTAAGGGTTAAATAGAACCTCAACTAGGTTCGATTTCTCGGATCACATGCCTTGGGTAAATTAACACCTAACATATTACTATGGGTTAAACAGAACCTTGGCCATGATCAATTCCTCGAATCACCTGCCTTGGTAAATTAACACCTAATGTGTTACTACGGGTTAAATAGAACCTCGGCCAGGCTCGATTCCTCAGATCACCTGCCTTAGGTAAATTAACACCTAACGTGTTACTAAGGGTTAAACAGAACCTCGGTCAGGATCGATTCCTCGGATCATTTGCCTTGGGTAAAGTAACACCTAGTTTGCTATTAAGGGTTAAATAGAACATCGGCCAAGTTCGATTCCTCGGATCACCTGCCTTGGGTAAATTAATACCTAATTTGTTATTAAGGGTTAAACAAAACCTTGGCCAATTTTGATTCCTCAGATCACCTGCCTTTGGTAAATTAATGCCTAATTTATTAGTAAGGGATGAACAGAGCCTCAACCAAGTTCGATTCCTCGGATCACCTACTTTTGGAAAATTAAATCCTATTTTTTCTTGGTAAGTTCTAGTAAGACCTCAACCAAGTTTGACATTAAGGACAATCGATTTTAGAGATGCTCATTTTCAAGTTTTGTGAGTACGGCGCTAAGTCTAGAAATATTTTGGTATCTCAAGTTGCAGAACGATGATTTCTCAAAAAGACTAAGTTAAAAGTAGACACGTATGTGCAGTCAGATGTCAATATGTAGTAAAGTTCAGAAAGATGAGGTAATTTAAAATGTGTATTAGAATAATGTCAATGAATTGCTGCTAAAGAATAATGAGTAAAAGGCAAAAAGATAGTGTATGTAGCAAAAGATAGGTAGAAGCTTTTTCATTAATGAGTTGAACTACCAATAAACTTCTTTACATCAAAAACAAAAAGAGAGAGAGAGAGAGAGAGAGGCCATAAAACAAAAGGCCATATTTAAAAAAAAAAAGAAAAAAAAAAGGAACAATAGAATGAAACTTCGGCCTAATATCTATTTTGTTCCCTGGCCCTCGGGTTCTTTCTCTTTCTTTACTTCCTTTGTGGTCGGCCCCTCAGCAGAAAGCTGTGATGCAAAGGTAGCAACTTCAGTCGAGGAAGGGACCTTGTCCAGGGGAGGAATCTCTTTTACAGTGGTGGAGGTTGTTTGGGCTTTCTTATAGGATTTAGGAGGTTGGTCCTCGACTCAGGTAGGTTGAGCAAGAGCAGCAGTGCTGGAGGAAGATGAAGCAAATGCTTGTAACTGATGGCTGGGGGGGTAGAACAACTTCTTCGGATTTCTTAATTCCAAGGAAGGTTCCACGCAAGCCGCATTTAAGGCCTTGATCTAGGTCCAAAGTCAAAAGCCTCGGCTTACAGCTAAGATATAGGACTTCAAATGTGCCTCAGTTTCTTTTTGCCCCAGATCGTACGCTGCTTATTCAATCTTGCTCATTTCTTCAGCTTTCTGTTCCAACTCCTAGTCAGTTCCATGACCCTAGCCTAGGCAAGGGTAAGTTAACCCTCTGCCTCTCTCAGATGGCGTATTTGTTCTCAGGCCTGTCTCTCAGAGCTCTCAATCGAAGCCTTAGCACTTTTTTGAGCTTTATCGCACTCGGACAACTTAAGGATAGTTTTCTTCAATTTTTTGTCAGTTTGGGCTTAGGCTTTCTGGGCAGCATAGCGCTTGGATTCCTCCTTTTTCTTTTCATAAAGGGTTTGGTCAACCCACTCCTCAGCCACATGCACTGCCTAGATGGCCTAGAAATTTATAAATAAAGAGAGAGTTAAAAGTTAAACAAGTTAAACATTGTTTAAAAGGACGAAATAATAATAGATAGTAACGCTATTAGAGGTGAATAAAAGAAGAAAGGAAGAAGGAGAGCATTCCAGAGCTAAGTCCCTCTTTAGGGACAGGAACATTTTGTGCTTCTTCAAGTTGTGAAGCTCGGCCATATCCCAAGGTAGAAGAAGTGCCTATTCAATCGAGTTAACTATGTAGCCTGCCCTTCCATAATCAAAATTGTGGATTGATGAATCCGAAGAAAGGGGGCTCCATCCAATATAAGAGGGGGTTCTAGTTAGGAATGCGTGGGCGTTCTAAAACCATCTCTGAAGTCTCTCCTCCCCTCCTTTGCTGAGACCGAGTTACTTTAGCCACCTTATCTTGTTCAAGAGGAATTTCTTCTTGGATCTCCCCTTCCTTGGCAGAGCCTTTTCCTCCCTTTTTATCCCGCTTCAGTTTTTTGTCAACTGGTTCAGTTTGGGTAGAAGAATGAGGGACTAGAATTGGGGACTTGGGTACTACAGGAATTTCGGGAGTAGCATCCCCAATGTGGGACTCCAGTAAGAACAGCAGGTCGAGCAACTTCTTTTCTATCACCATTGCCTTTGGAATTTCAATTGCCTCCTGATCCTTGCTAATAACAATTGTAACTGGAATTGAGGTAAAAGCAACGTCCACGATCATGTCTTGATGATAGAAATTTTCAAAATCTTCGTCACAGATGAGGCCTTTAGTGCTTTCTTCCTCGGTTTCTTCCTCAATCTCTTCGGAATGAGGTTCAACCTCGTCATCCGAGGAGGTGACTTCCTCGACCAAAGGTTGGGTCTTTTGTAGGGTGGGGAGCTCCATGAGTTGAGTACCGGCAGGAGGAGATTTTTGGATGAACCCTTCAACGGCCATGTCAACCAATGTGAGAAATCAGTCCTTGGCCTTGATCACGTGCTTGGAAACTTGGAAGCAGGTGGAGATCGATTTGAAGCCAAGGATGATGTGTACCGCCTGAAGTTGGCCATCTTGGTGTAGGAAGATCTCAGATCTCAAGACTTAGTTCAACAAGTTGAAGTTCACCAAGCTTCGTCTTTTGGCAATGGCCTTTTTGTCTGAAAACAAAAAATGAAACAAAAGTGTGAAAAAGGATTGATATAGAAAAATAAAGCTAGAATTTTTTTCATTTTTGATCCTAAACAGCACAAGATCTTAACGGCGTCCCTAAGCCACCCCACCTAGAATGCCATCTGTGGTTGGGCAGTGAAGTCCATCATGCCACTCCCCTGAAATGATGAGAAAATACTCGTCCATGCCCTTGTTCGTCTCGAGGAGGTAGGAAATTAATCTAACGGCGGGAACCCTAGTTTTTAGGTAGTACCCTACTTCATTATACCTCTGGCAACTATAGATCCAATTTATATCGTGGTGGGTAAGGTTTATACCCATCTTTTCGTTTATTGCGTCTACACTACACAATATCTTAAACATGTTCAGAGCGCACTGAGTAGGGCAAAGTCTTAAAAGGTTCAAAAAATTCCTAGTAACTCTACCCATTGGAATCCTCATTACTCCCTTAATAAATGCTATCATAGGAATCACTACAGCCTCAGTGGGTCTCTTCTCATGCCACTCCCCTAAGTTACAATGCTTTATTGACACGTTACTAGGAATCCTTTAGTGCCTTTTAAACTCTTCTTTGTGCTCAGGGGTATCAACTAAATTAAAAAATCTACCCATTTGTGAAAGAAGGAAGATAAAAGGGAAAGAAAATCTAAGAAGAAGAAAGAAGAAGAAAGAATTGCAAAAACACTTACAAAATCTAGGAAGAAGGGCTCCTCGGGCGAGTTATTTGAAATGGGGAGTAAATTTCTGTTCTTAAGAGAAAATTGGAGTATCCCCATACCTCCCTTTATATAAGGGACAAAAAAGAAGTGGTAGTTTTCCTGCTTCTTTGGTAGAGGAATAGGGACTATAGGATTGCGATCTTACCATAGAACATGTGAGACAGCAAGCCACCTACAAAATTTATTACGGCGTTGTGGATTCTGAAGCGTCAGAAGCATGTCTCAGTTAGTTGAAGGGACACTCTCACATGGGAACATACTGAAAGCGTGCCAAAATCAATAGCCCTCAAATAACAAAACCTCCCTCTCCTAAGGTACGAGCGGAAAGTGAGGTTTTGAGGGGCTATTATGGGGGGAAGAGGATCCAAAACGGCTGATAAAAGGGTAACGGCATTTCTGAGGAGGTAAACCTTGGGAAATATTGGCTAGATGTCCTCGGAAAGTACTCACCTAACTCATGTAGAGGTTGAATGGTTACAATTGGCGAGGGCACCGAGGACACCTACCTAACCTCAGAAAGTCGAGAGTCAGAGTTAAAAAGAGAACAGCGCAACCCGATGGTGGAAAAGGGTAACTTGGCATTGAACAAGAAAAAGAAGAAAAATGAAGGACAAAGCAGCCATCCCCTCCGAATTGAATGCATTGCAACCACTTAGCTAGCCACATTAATGGGAAAATAACCATGAACAGTGCCCACAGAACTCACATCTTAGTGTAAACCTTCTAGCAAGTCCTTGATGGGACAAGTATCAAGGAAATTTGATCATAACCCTCCAAATGTAGAGTCCAGATGCATTTTGGCTAACTATATAAAGCCATGAAGGACCTGGATCAAGGGGGAGTTTTTGGGTTTTATAAAAAAGAGAGATTATCCACTTGTAACCTCTTCCTCGGGCTAAACCCGAGGACGAACACTTAGTCATTTCAAGACTTTTTCTAATTGAATGCATTCATATCACACCAGAGACTGATTTGACTATCATTATTTATCTTATCCCGAGTATTTAAAGGTTGACCTTGCATCCCACCTCTAAAAATTAATCGTGTAAGCAGAAAGTAGCACATTAAAAACCGTTCAATCTGTTAGTTAAACTTTTTGCCCGCCACAATTTTTTTTAATTTAAAAAATTTGAAGAAAAATTTAAAAAATTGGAAAATTAACCACAACATATAACAAAAGTTGATGGAAAGTCTTAATTGAATAAAATTGAAAATTAGAGGACTGGAATGAACGAAAGAAAAATATTAATTGCTTTTTTTTCTCATAAATACTTTAAAAATGGTTTACTAACAAATGCCCTTAGAACATCCGTTAACTTTTCTCTTAAATTATTGCTTAAACTTCCAAATTTTCCATTTGGAGAAGTATTGAATATAATAATAAATAATGTGCCAATGTGTTAAAATTTTTAGGGCAAATTATAACTTACCCACATGTGGTTTGGCTAAAATTTAAGTTACCTACCTATGGTTTGAAATTTGATACTTTATCCATCCAAGGTTAGTTCAGTTAGGGTTCCGTAACTTACATCGGTTAAAAACAGGGTTAAATATGTAATTTTGCTTTACTTTTATGTCTCTCTCTTCCAAAAACATTAATATATATATATATATATACACACATATAAAAACATAACATCAAAAAGATGTTGGTAAAGTTTTTAAAAAAAAAAAAATTTTATAGCTACATGAAGTCTCACTTCGTCGTTGATTTACTGGGTTGTTTGAAGGAACAACTGGGAATCTTTAAACGATTGGGCACAGCTGCTTTGAAGGATACCCCTCCAATGTCTAGAGAACAATATTGAACACAGCACCATATATATTTGCTTGTGATTGAAAAGCATCATGTAGTTTTGTCTTTTAATTTGCTGATAATGTTTACAGCTACTAATTCTCTTTTGCTAAGTAATCCATTGATCGAGTGTTCATACCATACATCCTTTCAATTGAGAAGAATGTTTTGTCTTGAAATCTTCCACTCAATTAGTCTGTGTAAAGTCACTGGCCCGCTGCTTACAGCCTTTCTTTCGGCCTTCATTTATTGCAGAGTATCCAATCCTAGTCCAAAAAAAAAAAAAAAAAATCCCAAAATTATTTCCTTTCCTTTTTCTATTGAAATCATTTTCCTTGATGATACATACCCTACACGGCTAATTTTTTTTTTTTACTAAAATTCAATTGTCATTAACCAGTCAGGCTGTCACTCTTAGGAGAAAATAAATTGTCACTCCATATTATTAAATGATAGATATCCCAAAACAATGTCATTTTTTTTTTAAACAAAAGAAAACAAGGCAATTGATGTGAAACTTGAAACCTCATCTAGGAATATCTAGGGTCCCATGGCATCTCACAGTGAATGGCCACTGACAATAACTCATCTTCTGCCATCGTTCCACTATCGCTTAACCTTTCGCCTCCTCCAACGGACTATATATTTGAATGTCAATCTTTTGATTTGGGTATTAATAGTTTTTATGCTTACCCAATTCAATACGTATGCCACATTTTTCCATTAGTTTTTTTTTTTTTTTTTTTTTTAATTATTGATTTGCGGGTTTCTCTTATAGATCATTCACCACATATTTGATGTTTTATATGGTATCCTCGACACAGTCTATATATTTCTCACTCTTCAAGTCTATATTATATTATGAGTATGAGATTCAAAAAAAAAAAAAATTTATGATTATGAGATGTCAAATCTTATAACTTAATTGGCGCCTCCTTATAAATAAAGTACTTGAAGGTTTAGGCATGGTTTTAAAAACCGGACTGGGAGCAAAACTGGATTTGCCTCCAATTTTGGCCGGTTTTTGACTGGTTTTTGGCATTTTTACAGGACCGGATTAGTACCCGGTTCCCGATTGAACCAGTCAAACCAGCAGGGGAGTTTTTAAAACCATGGGTTTAGGAGGTAAAATATTCGAATTACAAAATTAGCAGCATATTGTAACTATTTTTATAGAAAAAGAATTATGATTACAAGACACATGGATTTATGAATTCATTTTCTAACTTATTCAATCACTTTGATTTAAGAGTTATCTATGATTTTTTTTTTATATATTACTTTCAAATGTCTATTTAATAGAGACCATTTAGTTTATATGTTGATAAGTTTTTTGGTTTTAGATTCATACTTTTGTTGTATTTTGTAATTGGGTGATCGATTTATTTTATCTTATGGACTAAGCTAACATAATTCAATAATAGACATTTAAAATATTTTCTATATATTTTTTGTGCTCTTACTTCCTTATGCTCTTCTTCAAGGTCTTATAATCTCTTATTCTTCATGTTGTCATTGTGGCAGTAATTTATATTTATGTTATGTTTGTTTCTTACTCACTTTTATCTTCGGGAAATTGTTTATTTGAATTTGTCAAATTTGTAATACTAAATTTGAATATTTAAAAGTTCGTTTGTTTCTTACACTCCCTTTTTTTTATGTAAAATATTTTCAAATGTAAAATATTTTACATTGAAAAATTTTCAGGAAAACGTTAGCATTTTACAGTGTTTGGTAGTATACATGAAAATGTTGTGGAAATTATTTTCTACTTCATGGTGAAATGAAAAAAAAAAAAAAAAAAAAAAAAATTCCATTCTCAACGGTCAAAACACACACGCACAGATACACATATAGCAAGTACTAAGAACCAATTAAAGTAATCAAATTCCAAAGTGTCTATCAAGATAGAGACCTATGGCTGCCGGAGGCAGTGGATCTAGAAAGTCCACCACCAAAGTCACCATAACCACCCCAAACGAGCAACCCACAAACCCATATCTGAAAAAACCATCCAAAAATTCGAGCATTAAAACATGAGTCCATATCAAAAACCCACGATTCTTGAGAAGCTAATTGGCAAGATAGAAGGGAGTGGCAATTACATTTGGGTTAAGAACCTTAGAACAAATTGGTGGCTTTTGTGTTTGGGTTGGACTAGAGTTGGGTCACGAACTTGAGAACCGGTATGAGGATTGATCATTAATGGCAGTAGATCCTGTGATGAGTGGCGCCGACGATGGTGGATCCCATGATGAGATGCTTGTTGGATGAGTGGCTATTTTGGTTTGTGGGAGTGGTTGGTCTGGTTCATGGGGAGGAGTTGAGAGTGAGCTTTAGGTGAATAGTCAAGAGTGAAATTGTGTGAGGAAGAGTGAAATGTTTTTGAATGCTCAAAAATGTGTTGAAAACATAAAAGCTGTTTAGACCCCCAAATTAAAGTTACGGATCGATTGATTTTACACTAACTTAATACTAAGTGCGGAATAATGTAAAAGTGAGTGGATAAACAAACAAGCTACTCTAATCCAAAATCAAAGCAACACAGCAGTAAAATGGAATGTAAAAGAGTAGGGAAGAAAGATGCAAACACAAGATAACACGCAGATGTGTTATCGAAAAGGAAACCGAAGAACTCGGCGAAAAACCTCTCCGCTGCCCTCCAAGCAGAAATCGATCCACTAGACAATTAGTTGGGATACATGGGTTAACAAAAGACCCTCCAAGTCTATCTACCCGATGTACCTAAGCCCTCCAAGCTCCTACTCCAATAAGGCTTCTCAGAACCGTGTCTTGTCTAATTCTCTAGATCCCGCAACAAGCTCCATGTTGCATCTGTCATCCTTGGCTTCTTCCAATGCTTCCCAACAGCACCAAAACTTCACTTGACACTCTGAAAGGGTGTGGTAAGTGTTTAGGCTATCAACCTCTCAATGGTATGGAAATGGAGAGGTAGGAGTTGAGGAAATTCCAAAAGCAAATGTGTAGAGAATTGTCGGTATAACAATCTCTAACTCTCAAGGTGTTTGGCTAAGGTTTTCTCTCAAAAGCACTCCTCAACATTTGTGAGTAATATGAGTATATATAGTGTAGGCACAGAAAGTATGGATCAGAATGGACAGTCTGGCAGAACAAAATGTCTCGCAGGTGTCTCGCGGGAAGGCCTTACTCGTGAAATACAGCTGTCTCCATCCTGGCCAGACTTTTCGCATTCCAACATGTGCAAGGCACATGAATCACTTTGCGGGATGCTTAGTCGCGAGCTACCCGCGAAAACTCTTAAGTCTTCAATTACTTGAGTCTTCACACTCTCTCTCTCTCTAACACACAACCCTTACAATCAAATCCCACAATAAATACAGGGTACATAAGATTGAATAAAATTACAATCAAATTTGGCACAGAATATAAGCCAACAAAACACATAGTTGTAAATAACAACTTTACGATCTCCCCCTTTGCCTATTCCATGACAAAACCCCTAAAACAGACTTTAGACTTAAACGTGAGTTTGGAAACAGTGGCAAAACTCACTCACACCTAATCTAGAAGTTGTGAAGCACTTGCATGTATATACCTGTAACCTGAAACACTTGCACATAAACAAAACTTTCATTAAGCTTATGACAAGTTGAACATAAGGTACGTACATGAAGAAGTAAAGTGCGATCAAGTTTGTGAACATTATAAAACATGTAAGCATATCTTGATCATACCAAAACAGTCATTAAAGAATGATTACAATGAACATTTAGCAAGTAAATGCTCATCCGGACACGCAATGCAATTAAGAACAATTCCAAGGATCAATTGCATGTCCAACACTCAACCAATGCAAAATATACGAAGTATTTTCATCTAGGATACAAAATCCTACTAGGGCACAAGAGTAAGGTACTTAAGACATATTAGCAATATCTTAAAAGTACAAAAAAAAAATGTTACAAAGCATAGAGATAAACACAAATACTAAATATAAACTGAAATTAAAAACAAAGTATTAAAGCTTTAAATAAAAGTAATAAAACAATTAAACCAACAGTAACTTCTAGCTTCTCCTCCCCCTATCATTACACTCCCCCTATCAATGACACCATCTCCCCCTATCAATGACACCATCTCCCCCTTTTTGTCATGGAATAGCTAGTCTCCATTTTCTTCTAGCTTCCTTTGAATTTCATCCATCTGAGTTTGGAGAGATGTGAACTTTTTATCAAAACGAATGTGCTGGGAGTGCATGATAGTAGCTAGTCCGAATATCTTGGTACTGATCTCTTGAAGTGCAACCATGATGTTGTCTAACTGTTCATCATAGGCATCGAGGGTAGAGCTTGAGCTTCCCGAAGTTGTATGACTTTCTTGCTTGGCATTCTTCTTGGTGTGACTCATACTTGCATGGAGAGTACGAATGTTAATTGGACTTGGCCTTGGGTATGGCCGTTCATCTTCTGAGGGATGCACACCTTTGAGCTTCAAAATCCTTGAGATCAGGTGACAAAAAGGAATACAATTTCTTGAAGTAGTCTGGTCAACCATTTTTGCCAGGATGTGGAAAATATGAGAGCACACATCAATCTCTTCGCTAGTGATCAGATCATGCAAGAATAATGCTCGACCAAGATTCATATACCTGGTGCTTGACAAAGGATAGAGATTGCTACACATGATCATTGTGAGTAGTCTTAATTCGGGAGAAAGGGATGCCACACTAATTGACTTCCTATTTGAGGAGAATTTCAAATTAGCTCCTAAAGCTTCTCTAAGAACCTCTTCATCTGGATTCAACTCATCATATACCAGTGGTATGGGAAGAATTGGCCAGTTGATGTGTAGAATTTCCGCCAAGTAAACCGGTGTTACGGAGAAACTCTTTCCTCTAACATGCAACATTTACAATCAAATCCCACAATAAATACAAGGTACATAAGATTTAATAAAATTACAATCAAATTTGGCACGAAATATAAGCCAACAAAACACATATTTGTAAATAACAACTTTACAGTTTTACACTTAAAAAATCAGTAAAACATTTTTCAAGTTTTTGCCTTGAGTCTGCAAGTTAACTGAAAATATTTTACATTAAAATTTTTTCTTCAAAATATTTTACTTCAAAATAAACGAAGCATTAAAGACCTTCAATGATAGGAATGTCTTCTCCTTTTATTTTTTTATTTCTTTCCTTATGAATGCTTTCTTCTAATTCATGAACAAGTGCATCCCCTAAAAGAATCCTATATCCCTCAAGCCTAATTACTCAATAATCTTAGGTCAAAATTGTTCATCTACTTGATAAGAAGGTTAAATTTAAAGTTGTTAGACCATTCCCTGGCCAATGGTGATTTTTTCTTTATATATATATATATATATAGATGAAAAACTTGTAACTTTATTAAGAAGAAGATAAATTCAGTACATCATGAGTAATGGCTGACTTAATCAGCGAAGGATTTTCCTCTATCCAGGTTACAAAATTATCGCTATTGACTATATCTTTGGTGTGCTTTACCAAAAGATGTGCCGGCATATTGCCTTGTCGCCTTACATGGGACATTTAAGCTAATCTAAAGTCATGAAATTTCTAAGATACCCCAGCTAGTATATTCGAAAACTCACAAGTGGAGAGCATAACCCCAACAGAGCATTAGATACTATCTTGAAGTCACATTCAAAAATCACATCTTTTATACCAACATCCTAAGCAAACAAAACCCCAACCTCCATGGCTTTAGCTTCAATCTTCAGAGGTCCCAACGGTTGATGGATTTTCTAACTCAGAGCTGCCGTTACCTTGCTTTCATGATCTCAAATCACTACTCCTGCCCCAAACCATCTTGGTTAAAAACTGCTCCATCCACATTGGCTTTGTAGTTTGGTGCACTCAAGCTAGACCAAACCTCCTTCATGCTATCCTTTGGTTGAGATATCGAGTGATTTGTTGTTTGAAACTCATCTAGCAAAAACGAACTTTCTGCATCGCCTCAGAAGTAGATTGTCTAGCACTACCATGTCTAACCGCATTTTTATTATGCCACATACACCATGCAACCATAAAGACCAACTCTAAAATTTCATTACCAACATGTTGGACAAACATAAGATACCAGAGCAAGTTAACAAACTCATCATACCAGACTCCTTGGGTTTCAAAAATAATACATCTTTGTAACCACACGTCACAAGCAGTCTAACACTCCTAAAAAATATGCCCACTAGTTTCTCTCCCCGATCCATAATGAGATGCTTGTTGGATGAGTGGTTGTTTTGGTTTGTGGGACTGGTTGGTCTGGTTCATGGTGAGGAGTTGAGAGTGAGCTTTGGGTGAATAGTCAAGAGTGAAACTGTGTGAGGAAGTGTGAAATGTTTTTGAATGCTCGAAAATGTGTTGAAAACACAAAAACTGTTTAAACCCCCAAATTAAAGTTACGGCTCAATTGATTTTACACTAACTTAATACTAAGTGCGGAATAATGTAAAAGTGAGCGGATAAACAAACAAGCTACTCTAATCCAAAATCATAGCAACACAGCAGTAAAATGGAATGTAAAAAAGTAGGGAAGAAAGATGCAAACACAAAATAACAAGCCGATGTGTTATCGAAGAGGAAACCGAAGAACTCGACGGAAAACCTCTCTGCTGCCCTCCAAGCAGAAATCGATCCACTAGACAATCAGTTAGGATTCATGGGTTAGAAAAAGACCCTCCAAGCCTAATCTACCCGATGTACCTAAGCCCTCCAAGCTCCTACTCCAACAAGGCATCTTGGAATCGTGTCTTGTCTAGTTCTCCAAATCCCGCAACAAGCTCCATGTTGCATTTGCCATCCTTGGCTTCTTCCAATACTTTCCAGCAACACCAAATCTTCACTTGACACTCTGAAAGTGTGTGGTAAGTGTTTGGGCTATCAACCTCTCAATGGTATGGAAATGGATAGGTAGGAGTTGAGGAAATTCCACAAGCAAATGTGTAGAGAATTATGGGTATAACAATCTCCATGTTGCATCTGTCATCCTTGGCTTCTTCCAATGCTTCCCAGCAGCACCAAATCTTCACTTGACACTCTAAAAGGGTGTGGTAAGTGTTTGGGCTATCAACCTCTCAATAGTATGGAAATGGAGAGGTAGGAGTTGAGGAAATTCCACAAGCAAATGTGTAGAGAATTATGGGTATAATAATCTCTAACTCTTAAGGTGTTTGGTTAGGGTTTTCTCTTAGAAGCACTCCTCAACATTTGTGGGTAATGTGGGTATATATAGTGTGGGCACAAGAAGTGTGGATCAGAATGGATAGTCTGGCAAAACAGAATGTCTAGCGGGTGTCTGGCGGGAAGGCCTTACCTGCGAGATACTCGCGAAACACAGCTGTCTCCATCCTAGCCTGACTCTTTGCATTCCAGCATGTGCAAGGCATATGAGTCACTTCGCGGGATGCTTAGTCGCGAGCTACCCACGAAAACTCTTCAATCTTTAATTGCTTGAGTCTTCACACACTCTCTCTCTAACACACAACCCTTACAATCAAATCCCATAATAAATATAGGGTATATAAGATTGAATAAAATTACAATCAAATTTGGCACGGAATATAAGCCAACAAAACACATAGTTGTAAATAACAACTTTACAATCTCCCCTTTTGCCTATTCCGTGACAAAACCCCTAAAACAGACTCTAGACTTAAACGTGAGTTTGGGAACAGTGGCAAAACTCACTCACACCTAATCTAGAAGTTGTGAAGCACTTGCACGTATATACTTGTAACCTGAAACACTTGCACATAAACAAAACTTTCATTAAGCTTATGACAAGTTGAACACAAGGTACGTACATGAGCAAGTAAAGTGCGATAAAGTTTGTAAACACTATAAAACCTGTAAGCATATCTTGATTAAACAAAAACAGTCATTAAAGAATGACTATAATGAACATTTAGCTAGTAAATGCTCATCCGGACATGCAATGCAATTAAAAACAATCACAAGGATCAATTGCATGTCCAACACTCAACCAATACAAAATACACGAAGTATTTGCATCTAGGATACAGAATCCTACTAGGGTACAAGAATAAGATACTTAAGACATATTAGCAATATCTTAAAAGTACAAAAAAAATTGCTACAAAGCATTGAGATAAACACAAAACAGAAAATAAACTGAAATTAAAAACAGAGTATTAAAGCTTTAAACAAAAGCAATAAAAACAATTAAACCAGTAGTAACTTCTAGCTTCTCCTCCCCCTATCACTACACTCCCCCTATCAATGACACCATCTCCCCCTTTTTGTCATGGAATAGCTAGTCTCCATTTTCTTCTAGCTTCCTTTGAATTTCGTCCATCTGAGTTTGGAGAGATGTGAACTTTGTATCAAAACGAATGTGCTAGGAGTGCATGATAGTAGCTAGTCTGGATATCTTGGTATTAATCTCTTGAAGTGCAGCCATGATGTTGTTTAACTGTTCATCATAGGCATTGGGGGTAGAGCTTGAGCGCCCCGGAGTTGCATGACTTTCTTGCTTGGTATTCTTCTTGGTGTAACTCATACTTGCATGGAGAGTATGATTGTTAATTGGACTTGGCCTTGGGTATGGGCGCTCATCTTCTGAGGGATGCACACCTTTGAGCTTCAAAATCCTTGAGATAAGGCGATAGAAAGGAGTACAATTCCTTGAAGCAGTCCGGTGAACCGTTTTTGCCAAGATGTGGAAAATATGAGAGCACACATCAATCTCTTCGTCAGTGATCCGATCATGCAAGAATAATGCTCAACCAAGATTCATATACCTGGTGCTTGACAAAGGATAGAGGTTGCTACACATGATCATTGTAAGTAGTCTCAATTCGGGAGAAAGGGATGCCACACTAATTGACTTCCTATTGGAGGAGAATTCCAAATTAGTTCCTAAAGCTTCTCTAAGAACCTCTTCATCTGGATTCAGCTCATCATATACCGGTGGTATGGGAAGAATTGGCCGGTTAACGTGTAGTATTTCCGCCAAATAAACCGGTGTTACTGAGAAACTCTTTTCTCTAACCCAACATTTTAGCTCCTTTTCGTCAACAATGGCATTGGCATAGAACTCTTTCACTAAGTTTTCGTATGCATCCTCAAGATTTGAGAGAAGAAAATTCCAATCCTTGGTGGCAAACCATATGAAAATATTAGTGTTAAGGAGAGATGGCTGATCCACAGCCCTTTCAACCAACAAAGGAGCTTCCATAAAATAGTTCTGAAAGTTCTTAAATGCAGCATAGGATCTGAAGTAGTTCGGATCAAAAATCCCTATTGGTGATTGAGTCCTCTTTGGCCTTGGTGAAAGGTTATCAACATCAATCACAGGCTCCTTTCCTTTGTTGTTGCTCCTTTTCACGGCTGAGGTCTTGAATGGAGACATCTGCACAATTACACAGATAATAGATAAAGAAAACATGTGCAAAAACACAAAATAGAACACAAAACTTTATTAGATTCAAGTTAGTCCCAAAACAAAGGTAAAATAACCTAAAAACAAAGTATACCAGACTCAAAACAACATGCTAAAACAGTTAAAACATGTATACATTGACACAATGCATGAAATTAAGTAGTTGTGCATGTGTGTGCATATGTCTGCATGTGCTGATACATGTGAATGCAGCATAAGATGCATGAGGTGTGCCCAGAGGGTGCCTAGGTGTGTGCCTAGTGTGTGCATGGCATTGCATTAAGGCACAAAATGGGCAAAGTGTGTAAAACACACAACCATTGACCAAAGCATGGTAAACATGATCAAACAAAATGATACCCAAGAATTGGAACTCATTTGGGTCCAATTCAGCACAGAAATGTCACTCGGACATTCTGTCAAACACCTAGCATGCAACAGTGAAATCCAACTATGAACAATGCAAGAACATGATGAAAAATGCCTCAATACATGCTAAGAATGCCTCAAGGGGCCAACACAGATACACAAACATCAAATGGGACACAGCCCAATCAAAGATTTTGGAAAAAAATTCACAAAATTGAGAACCCCAACCCATTTTCAAAAAATCCCCAAATTTTGGAACCCTAACTTAAATTTCTGCATAGTCTTAGAAAAAACATGAAGGGAATGTTTTAGAGAACATACCTTGAAGTTGGGAATGCAGAAAATAAGCTTGAGAATGATGAGGTTTGAGTAAAAAGAGAGTTTAGGTTGAGAGAGGTTCGAGAGAGGCTCTGCGAAGGAAGGTCTAAGTGTTTGAAAAACTGTCACATTTGCTACATAAAAACTGAAAACACGCATTTTTGGTGGGTTAGGCAGTAGCGAGATAGTCGCGAGACAATCGCTAGAATGGCCACTAAAGCTTAAAAGCTTTCACGAGAAGCTTGAAGTCGCGAATCAGTCGCGAGACAGTTGCAATATCTTCTGTTTGAAATTGAAAATTTTCAGTTTTTGCCCAAAACACATTTTTGTGAGAAGCTGTTAGTCGCAAAATGCTCGCGACATAGTAGCGAGAGTCTCTGTATGAAGTGACAAAAAATTTATTTCCCTTAAGCTCTTTTCGCGAGAAGCTCTAAGTCATAAGCTTCTCGCAAAACAACCTCTGAACCAGTTTTTGAAGAAAAACACAAAAATGCATTTTGAACAAAACCAAAAAAACATGAAAGTATAAAAACACTTTCAAAAAACAAGTAAAATACTCAAAAATCTTTTTGGGTTTGATCGACAAGTAATTGAGCATACACATCACATTTGAATGTGTACAATCACACAAATGAGATAAGCATTAATTGAATCAAAGCCTTGTGTGTTGTGTGTGAGTATCAAATGTGGAATAGTCCTTAGACCAGAATGAAGTTTCAATGATCAATTCAATTGAGTCATACACAACTAGCACTAAGTCAAGTGGACTATCTCAATTATAGAAATGAGCATATATGATCTCCCACAAATTGACTACAAATCTAAGAACCATTTCATTTGGCTTCTGCATAAATCATAACATTTGATCCTTTTTGGATAATACATCTTTTTTTTTAGATCGGTGCTTGAAATTTTTTATATTTCAATATTGAGAGTTAGCCTTTGGCTTTTTGAGCACCACACATAACATTAGAAAAGTCACTTTCCCTTTTTCCTAGTCAAATACTAGTGTGTGCAACAGGCTTTTGAGCTCAATATCTCTTTTCATTTGGAGATTTACATTTGATGAGCTCAATTACAAAAACATAAAAAATAAAGGGGGGAAGAGATATAGACACAAGTCTACTCAAGTATCAAAACCATCAAGACTATTGACCAATCATTCATGACAAGCTTGAAGATCTATTTACAACAATCACACATAGTTTTCAAGATTTCTTTCACACAGATATATATATGCATACAGAACAAGCTAGGCTCGTAAATGCACTACGCCATTAGTACGAAGGTACTAGGCCAAACTCACATGTGATATACACAACACAAGCGATCAAACTTTTTGAAGATTTTTCAATTTTTATGGGTTTTTGAATTTTTGAACACACTCAAAAACAAAACAAGTAAAGTAAGATCAACAAAAATAGGTACAGACCAAAACAAGTAAAAGGAACATGCTAAAAACTGAAATCAATGCATGAAATGATGCATGAACATACGCCCCTAATCAACAGAAGTATTAATGCATGGGCACAATGTAATGCTTATGCATTGGGGTGATATCCCTATAGGATTGGGTACGAGAGTTAGAACTTTCAAACCTTCTAGAGAAGCTTGCCAAACAAGTGGCGAATGCATCAATCATTTTCATCACATCCATCACACCAGAATCACCATCTCAACCTCTTGATTGCTCAACAGCCCAATTCCGTTTGTCATTTCTTGGTCCTCTTGACCTCTGATCACTTGCATTCTTCAATGCCCTCAGCTTATGACAATTTGGTCTAGTGTGTCCTTGAAATCCACAGTGATGACAGAAATGTTGAATTCTCAGACCTCTTTGTGATTTTGGAATTGATTTCCCTTTGGCTTCAGACCTAACCACCGATTGGTTTGGCTTCAGACCTAACCACTTATTGGTTACGAGACTTACTCAACACCCGTTGGTTAGCCACATTCTTCTTCTTTTCATCCTCTACCTTCTTAGGAGTAAAGACAGCCACTACTGGTTCTTTGGCTTGCACAAACTTCACTTTCTTGGTGATTTTGACCGCTGAACTACTTTCTCCGTTATATCCCAACTTGGATTTTTCTGAGAAATGTTTTTGAAAGGAAATGACATCATCTAGCTTCTTGGTGGAGACCCTCTCTACCTTGGCATTTGCTTGAACCACCTCAAGCTCAAGGAATCTGATTTTTAAGTAAGCTTCTGACACACCTCCATTCAGCTTTTCTATCTCACACTTGGCCTCCTTATGTCGCACTAGAAGACTTCTATAGTCCTCCTCTGCCTTCTTCATCTTTTTCACGACTGCCTTGGCCACACGTGCATATTCTCGTGATTTCTCAAGGAGTGAATTGTAGTTTTCTTGAAGACCCTCTGTACTCTCATCTTCTTCAACATCCGATTCTTCTACAATTCCCATTGATTCCTCATCACTATTCTCCCCAAGCTTTTGTACAAGCAGATTCAAGTTCTCTGAAGACTCAACATGATCAATAGTCATAAAAGTGGAGTAATTCCCTTCTCCATCACAACTTTCCTTAAAATCAAAATTGGATGAATCTGAGTCACTAAGAGTTGTGGCATATGCCCTACCCTTTCCTCTTAGAAAATTGGGACACTCCTTCTTTAGATGTCCATGGCCATTGCATTCATAACATACAATGCCTTGAGGAGATTAAGAATCCTTCCCCTCTTTCTTCTTAAACTCTTTCCTATCACCTTTGGAGGATGAAAACTTCCCTCTGCTAAACTGTTTCTCACTGTTCTTCATCTTCAAGAATTTTCGGAAGTTCTTCGCAAGAAATGCTACCTCCTTCTCCACACTATCTTCCTCGGAGGAGTCATCCATTCTTTCGATGATGGTTTTAAAAGCAAGAAATTTACTCGACTTATGAGAAGGCAGTCCCAACTCATATGTTTGGAAAGACCCAATGAGCTCTTGGATTTTGATTTCATCCAAGTCTTTACTCTCTTCTATAGCAGTGACTTTTACTCGAAAGCTTTCCGGCAAGGACCTCAAAATTTTTCTCACCACCTTATTATCTTCAATCTTCTCACCGAGATTGAGCTTAGCAATTACAACTTCGTTGAGCTTCCCATAGAATGAATCAAAAGGTTCATCATCAACCATCTTGAGCTCTTCAAATTTGGTGGTAAGCATCTAGAGCTTTGCGTCCTTGACTTTTTTAGTACCCTCATAGGTGGTCTCCAATATCTCCCAAGCTTCCTTGGAAGCTATTATGTGAGAGATCCTGTGGAACTCGTCTGGAGAAACACCACAAAGAAATGCATTCAAAGCTTTACTATTAGCATTAGCTACCACAAGTACGACTTTAACCCAAGTGGATTTAGCGGCCTCTAGCCTAGTCCATCCTACTTCTACCACATCCCAAACCGTATCATCAATTGAACATAAGAATGCCCTTATTCGGACTTTCCAAAATGCATAGTTGTTACCATAAAAAACTGGTGGAACATTTAAAGATTGAGACTAGTCCATCTGAAACGGGGTTAAGGATCACACTCAAGTATTTAAACCATAGCGAGTGTACCCGCTCTGATACCAATTGAAAACTCGAAAATGTGTTGAAAACACAAGAGCTGTTTAAACCCCCAAATTAAAGTTACGACTCAATTGATTTTACACTAACTTAATACTAAGTGCGGAATAGTGTAAAAGCGAGCAGATAAACAAACAAGCTACTCTAATCCATAATCAAAGTAATACAGCAGTAAAAAGGAATGTAAAAGAGTAGGGAAGAAAGATGCAAACACAAGATAACACGTCGATGTGTTATCGAAAAGGAAATTGAAGAACTCGAAGAAAAACCTCTCCGCTGCCCTCCAAGCGGTAATCAATCCACTAGACAATCAGTTGGAATACATGGGTTAGAAAGAGACCTTCTAAGCCTAATCTACCTAATGTACCTAAGCTCTCCAAGCTCCTACTCCAACAAGGCTTCTCGGAACCGTGTCTTGTCTAACTCTCTAGATCCCACAACAAGCTCCATGTTGCACCTGCCATCCTTGGCTTCTTCCAATACTTCCCAGTAGCACCAAAACCTCACTTGACACTCTAAAAGGGTGTGGTAAGTGTTTGGGCTATCAACCTCTCAATGGTATGGAAATAAAGAGGTAGGAGTTGAGGAAATTTCACAAGCAAATGTGTAAGGGATTGTGGGTATAACAATCTCTAACTCTCAAGGTGTTTGGCTAGGGTTTTCTCTCAGAAGCACTCCTCAACAATTGTGGGTAATGTGGGTATAAATAGTGTAGGCACAGAAAGTGTGTATCAGAATGGACAGTCTGGCAAAACAGAATGTTTTACGGGTGTCTCACGGGAAGGCCTTACCCACAAGATACTCGCGAAATACAGCTGTCTCCATCCTGTCTTGACTCTTTGCATTCTAGCATGTGCAAGTCACATAAGTCACTTCGCGGGATGCTTAGTCATGAGCTACCCGTGAAAACTCTTCAGTCTTCAATTGCTTGAGTCTTCACACACTCTCTCTCTATCTCACAACCCTTACAATCAAATTCCACAATAAATACAAGGTACAAAAGATTGAATAAAATTACAATCAAATTTGGCACAGAATATAAGCCAACAAAACACATAGTTGTAAATAACAACTTTACAAGCCATCTATTGGACCAAATGTTAATTGATGCCCCATTGCCTACTTGCCACTTGCATCCTTTTTGAACAATATTTTGTGCAACCAAAATGCTTCTCCATGCATAAGATGGGCAAGACCCCAACTCTGCCCCAAGAAAATCGCTATCTGGAAAATATTTGGCCTTTAATACTCTATAAACCAAAGATGATGTATTGGTTTGTAATCTCCATCCTTGTTTGGCTAGTAATGCAAGATTAAATGCTTTAAGATCACGAAAGCCTAAGCCACCCTCATCCTTTGGGGTACAAACTTTATCCCAACTAAGCCAAGACATCTTAGTTACCAAAAAAAAAAAAAAATACAATCATAATAAATACCTAATAATAATAACTATCATAATTATTATATTTCATATATAAACATAATAAATACTAGTACATGTGTATAGGAAACCAATGTTAGTTACTTTGTGGACCATTCTATTGTGATTGTTGGGCAATTATTGAGTACTCTCGAAATACCATAAATGCGTATTTCCCCCTCTCATATAACTGTGGGTCCCACTAATTAAATTTAGGATTTTATTAACAGGTGCCGACCAGCACCTGTTAATGAACCAGTTGTGGTTCATTTATAATCTATCACAAATCCCACCTGCATTGGAAATTGGTAAAATTTTACTTTTCAGTTGTAATTTATGTTAGACGTATACTTTGATTTCTCCAATACTCCATCTAAACTGACACACATTTAATACATATTTAATTTTTTTCATATCCCTAAAAAAATGTGAATAATTTATTTTAAATTTTATCACATTAACAGGTGCTATACAGCACCCGTTAACAGCACCCTTAAATTTATGATGGTACTCATAATTTATGTGAGAGAGAGGAATACGCATTTATAATACTTTCGAAATATTCAATAATTTTCCGTGATTTTTGACCTGGTAATCTAGTGATTATTGAAGCCAATGGTGGGGCACTAAGAAACTTTTTAGTTACTATATATTGAACACTCTCCCAAGCAATTATGGTCCTTGATTGGCAAGTTCTATTGTCCTTTCAACTTCTTCCTACATAGAAATTGAACATGGCTACAGAAGAAGCTACACTACCTAAAACCGTGGGAGATAAGTACAGGTCTTTCTTGTATGTTGAAGCAGACGATATTGAATGGAGACATGGTGGGCCTCCAACATATGATGACGTTAACAAGCTCTTCGAAGATGGCAGGACTAAGGTGGAAATTAATTTAATCAAGATTTTTTCTTCTTCTTCTCTCTAGTTAATACTTAATAGCTTATCTTGTTACTTGTATTGCAGGAATGGCCTAAAGGGTCACTAGAAGAAATAGTGCAAAATGCTGTGAAGTCCTGGGAGATGGAGCTCTCACACAAGACTCGCTTGAAGGACTTCAAGACAATCAACCCTGAGAAATTCAGGCTCTTCGTTAATGGTAATAAAGATAAATTTCAATTCATATTTAAAGCCCCCACTTACTTTTCTAATATTAGTTACTTTTATCTAATTCAAAAATAAATATAACCAAAAAGAAAAAGGATTTGTGAATTAATTTTCATAGATCATGATCTACTATGTACATGTGATTTAAGAAAATCCAGGGAAACAACTTTTATCATAAACTTGATGTGATTGATTGTGAGCAGTAAAAAAAAAGTAATGGATCTATGTAATAAATTCATATAAAAGTGATAAATAATCAACCACAATCTATTAGGCGAAAGTTGTGGCATAAAAATTGCGGTAAAAAAAGAACGATGTGACCGTGATGTTCAAGGCTGTGACAAAAAATTAAAGACAGCATGACTTATTAATTACGCCATATCTTTCATGATGAGCTAATAATAATAATATTATTATAATAATAATGGGTGGTGAATTTATGGTGACACAGGAAGAGAGGGGTTATCAGGAGAAGAAACTCTAAGAATTGGGAGCTACAATGCGTTGTTGAAGAATTCACTGCCAAAGGAGTTTCAATACTACAAAGCAGAGGAAGAGAGCTTTGAATCATCTCATGATGTATTTCGATCGGCTTTTCCTCGTGGGTTTGCATGGGAAGTACTTAGTGTTTATACTGGACCTCACGAAATTGTTTTCAAGTTTAGGCACTGGGGTTTCTTCGAGGGGCCCTTCAAAGGACATGCTCCTACTGGAGAGATCGTTCAATTTTTTGGATTGGCTACTCTCAAGGTATATATTTCATATACTGGCCCAAGAAAATAAATAAATCAAGCTTTCGTCTAAGATTTTTGATTGTTTCCCAACAAAAAAAAGAAATCTAAGATTTTTTATTCAACTGGTAATAATAAGAGTTCATACTTATATATATATATATATATATTGATTAGTGTTATAAGCAATACATTTTCATAACAATTGATTCAAAACAAAACTTAAGTGGTAAGTTGTTATAAATTTTTATTTGGACTGACCATTTATATCACTTTTTAATCTACCGTTTAATCTATTATTAACAACTTAACACTTTAACTTTGTTGTGAAATTCTTCTGAAAAAAATACTTTTGTTATGAAATTGTTATATCCGTAGCTAGCTTTATTCAATTATATTATATTATAATATGCGATATTGGTTAATTGCATACATACTTTTGCAAGGTTTCCTAGTGCTATAGGGGAAAAAGAATATTAAAGACAAGGAATTGGTGGTAATCTAATGTTGTAAAATTAGTATGCAGTTCAAAAGTTCAACCTTATAATTGTATTGATCCCCACTATTTAGTATTTACTCGCCCACCAAATTGTTGTGGATAAAGTTCCTCAGCGTCATTCAAAAAATATAAAAATAATAATAAAAATCTTATAAAAAAATAATAATAAAAAAATAAAAACAGTTATGATTGTTTCGTTAACCTATAGTACAAATCATCCATTTTTAGTTACCAAAAAAAAAAAAAAAAAAAATCATCCATTTCTTGTACTTTTCAACAACCTATCACATCAATAATTATAAAATTTTCTTATAAAAAAATATAATTATAAAAATGTGGTAGAAAATTGTGTCCCCTTCTTCATTACTCCTTATGGTTGAATTTAAAGGCTCAAATGAATTTAAATATAGTCGCATACTTCAAAAGTCAAATTGATTGTATCTCTTTTTATTTCTTTTAACCCACCCAAATTCAGATTTAATTCTTGAAATTTAAAAAAAGGGGAGAAATTTGGAAGAAATCAAAATCAAACTCACAACAAATTTTCTGAAAAGGAACCTACAACAGATTTTAACAATCAAAAGTATAATTTACTTTTCAAATAATAATAAAAAAATAAAAAAGTTTAGACTACATAGTTTTTCCGTGGTCGGTTAGCCACCATGTTTTGTTTTGTTTTTTTTTTTTTTATCTGCATGTGCTAACTGCTGTAGTTTGTTAGCTTAAAATTAAGCATCAATAACAATAAAAATTTTCTCTACCAATTTACCAGCAAATAAGTAAAAAAAATTTTAATTCAAATAATTAGTAAGTTTTGGTTAGCTCAACTAATAAAATCTTTTATTTTTTAATAAAAAAATTGAGATTTGGGTTTCGCATACACCAAAAATCAACTTGTATCTTGAACTAATAATAAAGAACAATTATCATAAAGCGAACGTCATAGACTAAAATATTATTGATATGATATATTAAAAAAATGTTTTTTTTTGGGGGGAAAAGTATATACTCCTATAACTTCTTTTTTATAGGAAAAAAAATTGTAAACACTAAACGCTATGCAGGACTTTTTTAATAAATTAGTTAAATAATAGAAGTAACTTCGTCGGCCTTGGAATTTGCAAGGCCTAAACTAATTAAAATCATTTGCTGGTTAATTACTAAATGCATCCCTGTTTAGGTTGATGAATCTCTAAGGGTAGAAGAGGTGGAGGTGTACTATGACCCAGCAGAGCTATTTGGAGGCCTTCTAAAGGGACAACCTGCAGCCACTGAAAGCTCAACTGCTACCCATGAGTGCCCATTTTCCAAATAAAATTATATGTTCATGTTTTTTTTTTTTTTTTTGGACTGAAAGCACAGCTGCCACCCATGGCTGCCTATTTTCCAAATAAAATTATATCTACATTTTACCTAAGTAATGTAATGCTCTATCTTGTCAAGTCTCCTCTTTCATGCTTTTGTTGTACTAAGCATGCTTGTCTTTTGTATGTACATTTCCAAATAAAATTGTATGTACATTTTACCTAAGTAATTCTCTATCTTGTCAATTCCTCCCCCTCTTTCATGCTTTTGTTGTACTCGACAAGCTTATCTTTTGTAACCTATTTTTAGAGAGTTTCAACATATGGCATCTGCTCATGATAATAGCTCTTTTATTATCAAACTAAAACACCAGTCAGTTTTTGGTGTAGGCGAGGATTGAACCTCAGATCTCTTATTCAACCATCAGAGACTTTACTAGTTGAGCTAACTGAAACTCACTTATCTTCTGCATCCCTTTTTTTTTTTTTTTTTTGAGAAAGATCTTTTGTAACCTTGTTATTCAGTGGTTTGCATTTTATTTTTAATACATTGAGAGTTGGGGGTAAGGGAAATGAAAATATCATAAAGTACTGGTCTAACTACAAGACTCTTGACAATTTGGCACTTACTTATGACAATAAATTATATCTCAATGCTTCAATAATATGTCATGTGTGTTCTCTATTGTTTGAGGCCTACAATGATAAAATTTAATGAGATATTGTTTATATCTAAATATCAATCAAATAATAACTGTGGGGAGCATTTGAAAAAAGATACCAAAAGGGCTTGCATTGAAGTATTTGGGCTTTGGTATCAGGCCCACAACAATTTATTTGTAGAGATGGGTGCAGTGGCCTGACTTGTGGGCTCCTAATCTAAGGGCTAAAGTTAACAAGAATAGATCCTGATGAAAAGAGGCGTCACAATACAAAAATAAAAGAAGAGAAAGGTTTATAAATGTCTCCTTGGTCAGCTAAGAGAGCTAGTCACACTCTTGGGGGGTACAAGTTTGAGTATTCTCTCTTCTTAAATCTCTTGATCTACCATCTCGGGGTGTCCTCCCTATTTTATAATGGTTCCCTTTCTCATCCTAGCCCTTCACATGTAGGGTGGTTGATCTCCTTTTGATACTAGTCCCATTCCCTCTTTGGAGCTATAAGCTGTCCTGGCATTATTCAAGTGTCATTCAGCTATTAATGCGGCTAATCTGGTTGATGCAATGCATTTAATGCAAAGGTAATGGGAGCTTCTTTAACAAGTTTTCTTCTCTCTTTTCCCGCGCTAGAACCAATTGCCTTCCTCGGGTCATGCCTCCAAACCAAGGGTTGGGGGCCCCTTACCTCGGGTTGCTTAAGGGCCTTTGCCTACACCCCTTTTTCCAACTACCACCTGGATTTTCTTTTGCAGGACTGGTCCATTAGGCCCACATGCTTCTCAAACATGGGCAGGGATGGCTCTCCTTGACCTGCCACAATAACTATTTAATTTTTATTTAATACTTTCTTTATTTAAAAACTATCTTTCTTGCTTTTTAAAATGCCAAATTAGTAATTTAGTTTTTGTATTAAGGTTTTGTTAACATCTTTTTTCTAATTAATATTAGGTAATCCATTTAATCTTAAACAACTTAAACAAGTATTTTTAGTAAAAGTACGGGAGGATATATAGATTTTTGGAGAAATTTTTTTTGGTCTTTTTATGTAATAAAGAATAGTTATATATTACACGTAATTTTTACATTTTTTAAAGAAAATGTAAAAGAGAACCAAACCTATGTAATTTCTCTAAATTATAATTAAAGGAAAAGGTTAAGGTATATAATTTCTATTTATGTTTTTATATAATGTAAAATCAAACGTTTCAATGAAATAAAGATGTATTTCATTATTTTTGGTTTTCTTTTTTATGCCTTTGTAAAATAAATGGCAATTCCAAATGTAAAAAGAGAGGAGAGGCAGCTGAGATAGAGAAAGGAAATAGTCAATGGCAGCAAGAGAAGAAAGGTGTCCATAACAAAAGTAAGGGGAGGGGGAGAAAAAGAAAAGAAAATGTAGATTTTGTAAGTGAGGAGAGGAGTGGGGGAGAAAAAGAAAAGGAAATGTAGATTTTGTTTTTTGTTTTTGTTTTTGGTCTTGACACTAAAATCATGTCTTAAGACACTATTTCATATCAACCTAAAATTGTAAAAGACACGATTTTTATTAAAAATGCTCATTCTCCCTCAAATTTTTAAAACAACACCAATTTTTTTAAGGCTAAAATGAATTTTTTGTCCCTACATTTTGACCCGATTCCCATTTTGGTCTCTACTTTTTATTTTTATCACATTTAGTCCTTATTTTGAAAAACGTCATCCGTTTCAGTCCCTACCATCAGTTCCCTAATGGAAATATCCTACGTGGTCAACGGAGTGCACTGTTAGCACTCTGAACACCTACATGGCCATTAAAATAAGAGAAATGATATCCACAATATTTTCACAACATTTTTACAACAAATCCTAAGTGGCAAATTGTTACTAGTTGTTATTGTTGGGGCAAAAAAGTAATCTTGGTTTTAGGTTTAAATTTGAACCAATAACAATTAACCACCTATGATTTGTTGTGAAAATGTTGTAAAAATGTTGTGGACGTAGCACCTCTCAACATATAATTAAAAAAACTTATTTAGCATCCACATCAGCATATAATTAAAAAAATAATAATTTCTCAATTTAACAAAATAAAAAACATAATTAAAAACTAAAAATAACATGAATTAAGTTCTGAACTTATCTTGAACAATAACAAGAAGAACACGAACCCAGTTCAATATTATCAATAAACTGAGCATATACCCAAATGTTAACAAACTCAATATACCCAAATATGAACAAAATACCAAACCGATTAACAACCACAATATTAATCAATATTAACATACACTCAAAATAAAATAAAATAAAAAATTGAAACACATGGTTGCCATGCGTGGGTACATCTCCCAAATTACCCAATTCCAAGTGCCAAGCATTAATAGATGGATTGGCTTTCATTGGATGCCACATGCAGGTTTTTCAATAGATTTTTCAAAAGAATAAGTTCTTCCCAAAGAAAATTCATATGCTCTCTCTCTCTCTCTCACAGAAGCTGATTTTTGTGAATGGAATTTTAGTTTTTTGGCAGTTGGTTCGGGTTTATGGATTTGTGGTATTTTTTGTGGGTCTTTAATCTCTCTTTTCCTTAACTGATTGAGTGCTTGAGAATGGAACTTCGTCTAGATCGAATCTCAAGCTCGGGCTCACTTCAACCATGGAGCTTTATAAACCAGTGAAGGCGGCCAACCATGCCAAAATCGAAGACTTCGACGCATCCACTCAATGACTTGGCTTCTCAGGTTCAAAATCTCAGATCTTCGATCATGGTTTTAGTTTTATATGGGTTCGGGTTCTCAGTTTCACATGGGTTTGTTTGTATTGGGAAGTTGCAAGGATCGGTTGGTTTTGAAGGGATTTTGCTTTAATGGTCTTTGTTTGTTTTGAATTTCTCTAGTTTTGAAATTTATGTTTGTGTTCTTGCTGGAGATCAGTTTGTGTTTGGTTTAAGTTGATTTTGTGTTGGTTTCTCGTAAAGATGAGAAAATCTAGGTTTGAGTTATGATTTTGTATATTTGGGTTTTATGGTTTGAGAAAATCTGGGTTTTATGGTTTGAGAAAATATGAGAAAATCTGCTGCTAGACTTGTGTTTATGTTCTTGCTAAAGATCGGTTTGTGCTTGTGTTTTTGTGTTTAGTTGACAAGAAAGGGCAAAAAATTGCAAAAAAATATGAGCATGTGTTCTTATATTTAAAATATGATTTGTGTTCTTTAGTGTTCTGTTAAAGATGAACACATATCTAAATTGATGTATTTTTTTTATTTTTATTTTGTTTTATCTTTTTTTAAATTTGTTAAAATTGATAAATTAAAAAAAAATTAATTGGTTGTTGACGTGGCATTTTTAATATTATTTTAATGACCATGTCTGAAACAAATGATGTTTTTCAAAATAAGGACTAAATGTGGTAAAAATAAAAAGTTGGAACTAAAATGAAAATCGAGTCAATTTGGGGACAAAAAATGCATTTTTGCCATTTTTTTAATGACAATACTTAGATACAGTACTTAAGTATTATTCCTTAAATTCTACTCTTAAAATTCAGTCATATGACTTTTTTCTCATGTGATTGAAGTGTATTTTTAGTTAAACATAACCACATGACTAAATTTTAAGAAGAGAACCTAATTAGTAACACCTAAATACTGTATTTAAGTTTTACTCTTTTTAAAAAATCATCGCTAGGCTCTATAATTATATCTTATTTGTTGTCAATTACGAGAGAGAGAGAGAGAATACAGTGCAGTAGTACGCATCTCATTTCGAAGATAAAATCTTTAAATCCTCATACTAACAATTCTCTTTATAATATACACAAAGTTGCATTGACAGATGCAAAACAATGTAAATTATTAAAAATAAATAAATAACCAATGCTTGCTGGCACTAAGATTGTCTACTACCAATATATATGTTACACAAAAGCCATGTCATACTCATACAATAGCAACATGTACATGATAACCATCGCCACAAATATCCAGGACCAAGACACCACTTTCTTGCATATACAGAATAAGAGCAGAATATAATATTACTCACATGCCAGTTTTGTTCCAAAGCTGGTGAGGCAAATTGCAAATGCCTGGAAAGCTGACAAGGGCTGCCTATAATCCATGGTGAAGGTATCATCCCCTACCTTCCCAAACTGAAGGAGAACTGTTTCCTCATCTCCTTTTCCTCCTGGCTGACTTTGATCCGCTATTGCAACCAGTTGAAAATTCTTCACTGATGCTACTGTCACCCGACCATGGAAATTCAAGCACCAGCACTGCAAATGCTCATGCCACCTAGGAGCTTTATTCCTCAAAACTGTATATTCAGACATAGAATACTCTGGTTTCTTCATATTGATGTTGTCCAGAGACTTGCTGTTGGAAGCTTCTCCAAGCAACGGGCACTTGAACGAGCAAACCATCCTCCTTGGACCTCTAGATTTCAGAAGGTTGAACTTGTAAGAGACCTGCCCAACCTCAAAGTTGCCAGCAGGAACTTGAGGGCTAATTTGCTTACTTGCAAAACGGCGGCTGCTTCTGCTACTTGAGGGTTTTGCACCACTGTGTGGTGGCTGGCTGTCATAGATTGTAAAATTTGTCCCAAGAAAGTCCGAGCTGCAACACATTTCAGATTAAAATGAGAATGTAAACAGAAAATAGAGGCTACCACTTATTTCCTAAATTAAATTATTTATTTAACTTAAAAGCAGAAAGTAGTTTCATTCCATTCTAACATCTGGTGAAGCACTTGATGGGAATCATAACTGGCAGCCCCCTTTGTAGATTTATATGAGGCAAGGGAAAGCTAGGTCTAGTGCTGAAGCATTGATTTGCGATGGAGAGCTCTCTTGAGACCTTGCTTAGTAGTAAGTCTAATCTTTTTAATACCAAACAACCATCAAACATATTCAAGATCCAAGAATTTTTTTTCCATTTAACTTTATTATTAGAAGAATTTTGTTATTTGACAAGTTCTGAAAGAATGTGGAAAACTAGCATCTCGAGTTTTAAAAACTCGAGTTCCAGAATTCTGACTTAGTGACATGGATAAAAATTCCATGTGGAACTTGAGTCTCTAAGACTCGAGTTCCAGTGGAGAAGCAGAAGACCTGAACAAAATGGGTATAAAGCTAGGGGCATAATAGTAAGAAACTTGGCCACCCTCTGCCGTTAGCCCCACAACCATAACCCATCAACTTCCCATCACCGGAGATCACATTTGTCGTTGTTGTCCATCACCAATCCCTCATTCCAACTCCGACAACCACAACAAACCCAAGTTCGTTGGGCTGGAGGCGTCGACTAGCTCCAACGACTTCTTTGTGGGTCTCGCGACATTGTTCCGTCGTTGCGTGACCACAATTCCATCGTGGCTCTAGTCAGCTTCCACTGGCAACCCACAAATACCCTTTTTAGCCACCAACCGTAGCTCTGACCACCATGCCTCCATCGGATTTTCTTTCTTGGTTACCAATATGCTCTTCTATGGTTCAACTCCTTGTCTTTGGTCTAACATGTCTTGATTCTCAATGTGGGTAATCCTTGCCAGAACCCCTTTTTGTTGATTTGGTCTGCTGGGTTTCCTTCTTTCTTCTTTCTTTTTCTTTCTTCTGGGTTTTCTTCTTTTTCTGGTGTTGTAGTGTATTTTGAAATCGAGTGTAAAAAACTCGAGATCTATGTGGCAAAAATCTGTCCAAATCAGCAAGTAGGAAGCGAGTTTTTAAAACTTGAGTTATATAGAACTCGAGTTTCTAAAACTCGAGATGCTAATTTGCAAACTTCTTTTTTACCTGTGCTAACTTACTATATTTTATCTTTTTATTGTACTAGTCTGCAAATATCCCCCAAGATCCAATCTTTAGATAGTATAAAATGCTTTAAGATGTAAAATGATTTTAATTGAAAATATTTTCAAGTGTTTGGTGTGACCTAAAATGGGGGAAAAAAAAACCTCATATCAGAACCCACCAACCACCACCAGATTGACACAAGAAAACCCACCCATGACCACCTACTAGATCAGCACAAGAAACCCACCCACCCATAAGAGAGGCACAATTTGACCCAACCACCCAAGAAATCAGTGCAATTCAACCTAGCCACCCACCAAATTGGCATCGCTGAGCTTGCCACTGATCACAAAGCCCTATTGCCATCGATCTTGAGTGTTGTTCTATTCACTATTTTAATACCAAATAGCCAGCCATCAAACATATTCAAGATCACTTCAAGAACCCCATCAAGAAATCTTTCCTTTTTTTTTGTTGCTAATATCAAGAAATCTAATTAGTGTTAAATGCTTAAAGACCTGACATCAAAATTGGTATCAGAGCCTATTCAAGTTTCTAGCTTCTAGCCTGTATTAGCACTCCTACAAATATGGCCATTCTTACTTGCCAACAAATACCATTGGCACAGATAC
This sequence comes from Quercus gilva, assembly GCA_023621385.1. Classification (NCBI taxonomy): domain Eukaryota; kingdom Viridiplantae; phylum Streptophyta; class Magnoliopsida; order Fagales; family Fagaceae; genus Quercus; species Quercus gilva. Next base: position 29,870,457 of record CM042480.1, read on the forward strand.
GATTGGGGAAGCATATAGATAGGTTTACATATCAAAACACTTTGTCAACCTCTTGAGCTTTAACTCACTCTTATGAACAGTCATACAAGGGATTTCCAACCTGTTAAATAAAAACTAGCCTCATTACACGAGCTTTGCACGTGCGATGAGGTTTTTTTTTTTAGTGTCATAATTTTTCATTCATTCCAATTTGAGATTTAGACGTTTTCTCATTAATATTATGTATTTAGAACTACTAATACAACCAGGAGTGTCATGACTCTTAGTGGTCCTATTTTGTAGCCAAAAAAAAAAAAAAAACCTGTTTTTATTTTATATATATAATTTTTATTTTGAAAATCTAATTTATAAGTGAATAAAGCAATTTGAAAATCAACAAAAGAGTGTCTTTATTTTTAGGCCATGTTTTAGTGAGAGTTAAAATTGTATTTTTACTGGATTGTCCTTTAGTTTTGTCTCTACTTAAACATAAGGGCGTAGGGGCATTTTTTAACCAAAAAAAAGAGGAATCCAAAAAGGAAAAGTCCCTAAAATAATAGTATAGATAAACCAAGATTCTGCCATATTACAACCTCCAACCCACAATTTTATGTTCATCATTCCCCTTCTTTCTTGGAGGCAATGGGGAGTTTGCCAAACATAACTTTTTTATTTATTTATTTTATAGGTACATTACACACATCTAGATCATGAACCAGAACCTCACTCTCCACCTTGATCTTACAAGAGGAGCAGGTGGCATTTGAGATAGAGCTCATTGGCCAAACATTAACAATGAGGAAGTTGGAAATACATCAAAATAGGATGTCTAGTAAGAGCACCACCACTCTTTATTTTTGTACTACACAAATTACACATCCGGTCACCAATTTAAAAAATTCACCCAACAAAACTAACCCACCAGATAGAAAACACAAGTTATATATTATAATAGCACAAAAGGGACTAATCTGCAAACCAGGCGATCCAGTTGAACAATAATAGAATGAGTTCCACAGTTGTTGCTAATCTCAAGTTTAGCTGCATAACATTAGCAGTTTGAGCTCTGGAAAAACAAGCAAAGTAGAAAACGTTGAACCCAATGTTGGTTGTGTATTGCAAAAGACAACCTAGCATGTTTTGGATTTAAATTCTAAAAAAAATCCGCAAATGGCCTCTCAAGCAGAATAAGCTTAACCAGAAGATGCACACTTGTAGAATATCTTAATATCCCAAAATTTATCTACTGAGAAACTAAAGAGACTCTTTAAAAAACTGAAACTGAAAATCTAAAACTTAGCCTGCAGATAATGATAGCTGCAGTCAATAACACACACACACCAACATAGAAAAGGTGTCACCTTAACTCTTTAAAAAAGAATTTCTTACCCTTTTTTTGAAATAAGTAAAAAGAATATCTTACCTTAATTTTCCAACATAAGCGTTACTTCCTTGAGATAGGTCATCAGCATCAAGTGATACAATAAACCCAGTGTGAGCACCATGCCTATACCTCCGTGCTGCCAAGAGAAACTTTCCCTTATCTGTAAATGCTGAGAAGAAAAAAAAAGAAATGATCAAATAAATGACAACTTCAAATTTTTCAACTTGCAAGTTGTGAATGACCAATCACGGTGGAGCAGTATAGGTAAAAGAATTGACATAGAAAAACAACCGGTCATATCAAAACCATAGCTTTGGGACACCAATTATTGCAGTAAGAATAACGCCATAATATTTCTAACAAAAATCATGGAAATTGTGCCCATTATTAGTCATAATTTTACAATTATTACTTATGGAAGAATATATTCATAATTTTACAATCTTATAAATTATTTAAAAATTAATCTTCCACCCATTAATTAATAGCATTTAAACATCATCATCTCTTTTTAGACACAAATCTTCCATTAATATAAACATTTTGTCTATAGAATTCACAAGAACAAATTAAAAGGAGGTAAGATCTTTTTATAAGATATGTTTGGCTGCATCAAAAAGAACCGTAAAATGGGTAAAGACATCTCCAGTTTGCATATGCAGTATAGATACTTATTATACCAATTAGTTCACAGTTAAACCACATTAAAAAAGCCCCACATCCACAAACACAAAATTCCTATGTAAACACAATTTTAAGATTGAAAGGATTAGAATTCCAATTGTCCAATTTAAGTGCAGCAAAATGCAAATTTCCTTGTTTCCTTCCAAGAACTAGCTGCTCAAGAAACTTGGCATCTACAGTAACATTAACGAACTAATGCAACATTATGTATTTTCACAAAAAAGTCTAGATCTTGTCGAAACCTTATGAACACGTAGTAAAATTTCAATTTCTCATCATTCAAAAGGCCTTTAAGAAAATATTTACAGTAAATCAAACTCACAACATGTGGTCCCACTGCCGTGAATGTGACGCTGCATGCATCCAACAAACTAGATACCACCTCTTGAGAGGCAACAGCTAAGATGGTTCTAGACCAGAGGGAGAGAGCAGGGAAGGGACTGCTTCGAAGAAAAAATAAGAAAAATAAAGGGGATTAGTTTTTATTTAAATTAAATATATTTTTCATATATATTTCTTATTATACCCAGGTGTGATGCAAGGCAGAGGAGCTAATTCCCACCCCCACCCCATACCTACTGCAGGTGGAAAATTAAAAACCCAACCACACCCTGCCGCTAAAACTTCATCAAAGCAGGTAAATGCCACCCAGGGCAGCAGAACATACCCAATAGTTTGGCCAAAATTGTTATCCCTAGAGCAAAAAAGGACGCAACCTTTGTACATGAAAAGTATACAAAAGAAGCACCTACATAATATTTAACCTCCAAAATGTACAAGGTCAAAACAGAGAAATCAAGTCCTTAGTTTCACAACAGAGACTTCAACTCTTTTTTAGTATCTAGCATTTCTTTCACTCCATATACACCACATAATGCACAAAGAAATTGCATTCTAAATAACACCACTGCAATGCTTCCCAAATTGTCTATTTGCATTAAGAGCAAGAGTGGCGATCAAGGTCACTTCAGGTTCCACTAATTGCCACAAAGCATAAGTCCTCTGTCTTTTAAGTTCATTGCTGACTTAAATTACCTAATTAAGGACATGCAGTACCCAAAAAAAAAAAAAAAAGAAGACATCTTTCCAGCACCAATAGCTCCCACAGGGATTCCAATAATGGTATAAGACATCGGATTCATCCTCACCCAGGGCGCCCCCCCCCCCCCCCCCCCCCCAACCCAAAAACAATGCTTGATAGATGCTTCTCTTCTTCTTCTTTTTATTTTATGTTATATTTCATCAGAACAAGATGCTTCTCCTTTTAATTGCTCCTCAAAGACTAGCATTCAGGGAGGAGCTTCATCATCCAAAATGTCATTAACCTAATGACACCTTCTTTTCTAAAAGGGGAGCCTGAAATGGTGAGCTTCCTTACAGAATTACGAACAGACATCAATGTGATCCAAAAAATCAACTATAGATCTACATGAAACCCTTCCCCCACCCCCACCTGATGCAGCCACCCTCTATCCTTAGGCCAGCCAACCAACCCCCACTCTACCATTAGGACTGACAACCAGCCACCCTCTACAAGCCAAACAGCCAGCCAACCTTTCTGACCTCTTAGGGCAGCCAGCAGCCCCTTATTTTGACTTCTCATATCTGCCATGTATCCTCTTTAATTACAGCTTTGACTTATGTAACTATTAGCTACTTTTATTTCCTCATAGTTAAAGATTATAAATAGGCTAGCTGTGTAAGAGTCCAATCAGTTTTTGATGTGAATATAATTTAGTTTCAGACCTGGACAGAAACTTGTTTCACCAGTTTCTCTGTAATTTCAGCTTTAATTCTTAATTTTAATGCAATTCTAGTTCAAGTTCTTAATCAATTGATCTTGATTCCCATCATTTGGTATCAGAGCACAGATCTGGTCCTCTTTTTCCCTACCACTTTGATCATTTGAGCCCTAGATTTCCTTGTGTTTCTTTTTTTCTCCCTCCATTCGAGATCCTAGAATTTAGATCTAGGTTCCTTGTGCCAGTCAAATCTGTGGCTGTTGCAGATATCACAGATTTGATCACTTGCGCTGTTGCTTCTACTTACAATTTTTTTCAAAGATTGTGAAGCTTCTAATGGCTCAAAGAAGGAGAGGAAGGAGAGGTGGAATAGGGGGGAAGCAAATGGATGTTGGGGAAGGAGTTGAAGCCAACCCTCCGGTGGGGAGGAATGTTGGACGGAATCAAAATATAGAGAGAGAAGACACAATTGCTGAATTAAGGAGACAAGTTGCGGCACTTACGGAGGTGGTGCAGCATATGCATCCTCCTCATGAGAATACCGATGTGTCCGATGACTCTAATTCTCATTTTGAGAACCCTTTTGGAGTTCCCCCAAGGGGTAGACCTTATGTGGAAAGAAGTGAGCCAAGGCTTGACAACAACTTCAAGGTTGAAATTCCAGAATTTCAAGAGAGTCTCAAACCAGAAGACTTTGTAGATTGGCTTAACACCGTTGAAAGGGTGTTTGATTATTATGAAGTTATTGATGAAAAGAAAGTGAAGCTAGTCACTATTCGCCTTAAAGGGAGAGCTTCCGCTTGGTGGGAACAATTGCAAATTTCTCGCCAAAGAAGTGGTAAAGTCAAGATCAAGAGTTGGGAGAAAATGAAGAAAAAGCTCCGTGAGCAATTTCTTCCTTTCAACTACACCCAATCACTCTACAAAGACCTACACAACCTTAAGCAAGAGGGAAGTGTAGAGGAGTATACAGAGGCGTTTCACCAACTTGTAGTAAGGGTAGATTTGAATGAAAGTGAAGAACAAATAATTGCAAGGTACTTAAGTGGATTGAAGCCATTCATCCAAGATGTCCTTAGTCTTCAATCATTGTGGAACGTGTTGGAAGCCTACAACTGGGCTTCACTGGTAGAGAAGCAACAAACTAGGCCAGCTTTAAGGTCTGGACAGTGGGGTTCCAGGTCTGGGCAGGGGATTTCTAGCCAATAGGATTTCTAGCCAATATAAGGTTGGGAATTCAAGTACAAATGGGAGAGGAGAAACTTCTAGGGTTGAACAGCAACCAGCAGGTTCTAAATCTGCTATTACAGCCCCAAAACAGTCCCAAACAGCCGCTGTTGGCGGGGGTAAACAGCAACAGGTGGGTACTTTCAAATGTTTCAAGTGTGGAGAGCCGGGGCATCGATCTTCGGATTGTAGGAAGAAGGCTCTTATGTTGGAGGAAGTAAAAGAGCTTGAACATGAAGATGGAGAACCCATTTTTGATCAACCTTCAAACGAGGTTGGTGGTGATTTTGAAGAAGAAGACTTGACACTTGTGATGAGAAAGACTCTTCTTGCTCCTAAATTCAATTCCGAAGAAGATTGGTTGAGAACCAATATTTTTTATACAACTTGCAGCATTGGAGGAAGAGTTTGTAGTAAGATCATCGATAGGGGAAGTTGTGAAAATGTGGTCTCTTAGGAGGTGGTTGATAAGTTGAGGCTTACCACTCAAGATCACCCACATCCCTACAAACTTTCTTGGTTCAAGAAGGGTAATGAGGTGAAAGTAACGAAGCGTTGCTTGGTGCCATTTTCTATCCGGAAGAAATATATTGATGAAGTTTGGTGTGATGTAGTACCAATGGATGCGTGCCATATCCTTCTTGGAAGACCTTGGCAATATGATCGCCTAACGATGCATGATGGGAAGAAGAATACCCATACCTTAAGCAAAGACAATCAGCAATTTACTTTGCTGCCAATGAAGGAAAAGGTGACTTCTAAATCCTCTACAACCTCTTTACTCACTTCTAAAAGCTTCATTCAAGAAAGTCAAGATAGTGGCTACATTTTGGCGTTAATTCCAGTCAACACAATGGCTGGAACTGATGTTCCTAGTGCTGTCACTGAGTTATTACAGCAATATGGTGATGTTTTTCCCCATGAGTTACCTCCTGACTTGCCTCCTATGCGAGACATTCAACATGCCATTGATTTGGTACTGGGTGCACCCCTTCCAAACAAGGCAGCATATCGTATGGCTCCAAAGGAAAAGGAAGAGTTGCAAAAACAAGTTCAAGAGCTTCTTAATAGAGGCTACATTCAGGCTAGTATTAGCCCTTGTGCGGTACCCACTCTCTTGACTCCTAAGAAGGATAGCTCTTGGAGGATGTGTGTGGATAGTAGAGCTATCAACAAGATCACAATCAAGTATCGTTTTCCAATTCCTAGATTGGATGACATGCTAGATTGCTTGGCGGGTGCAAAGGTGTTTTCTAAGATTGATTTGCGAAGTGGGTATCATCAAATTAGAATTCGCCTAGGAGATGAATGAAAGATGGCCTTCAAGACACATCATGGATTAATTGAATGGCTTGTTATGTCATTTGGTTTGACAAATGCACCTAGCACTTTCATGAGGGTGATGACACAAATGTTGCAACCACTATTGGGGGTTCGTGTTGTAGTGTATTTTGATGATATTTTGGTGTATAGCCGCTATTTGGAGGATCACTTGGTGCATTTACAGCTTGTGCTTGACCTTTTGAGGAGAGAAGAGTTTTATGGTAACATGAAAAAGTGTAGCTTTGGGATGGATCAAGTGGTGCTCTTGGGGTATGTTGTGTCTTCCAAAGGAGTGTTCATGGATGAAAACAAGGTTAAGGCAATTGTTGATTGGCCTACACCTTCTAGTGTGCATGAGGTGAGGAGTTTCCATGGTCTTGCTACATTTTATAGAAGGTTTATTAGCAATTTTAGCACCATTGCAGCACCTCTCACCAATTGTCTCAAACAAAAGTCCTTTGTTTGGACTGATGAAGCCCAAGGAAGCTTCCAACTTTTGAAGAGGAAGTTAACTGAAACTCCTATCCTTGCAATGCCCAATTTTGACAAGATATTTGAGCTTAATGGTGATGCATCAGGAGTGGGAATTGGGGGTGTCCTTAGCCAAGAAGGGCAGCCCATAGCATTCTTTAGTGAGAAGTTGAATGAAGCAAAATTTAGGTATTCTACCTATGACAAGGAATTCTATGCTATTGTTCACCGAAAGAGACTAATTTTCAAGGAAGGGGACCTTGTATGGGTGATTTTGACTAAAGAAAGGTGTCCTCATGGCTCCTATTCCAAGTTGGGTGCAAGGAAAGTAGGTCCATGCAAAGTATTGACTAAAATCCATGACAATGCCTACACAGTCCAACTACCCCCTCACTTAAACATTTCTAATGCCTCCAATGTGAAGCATTTAAAGCCTTATTTTCCAATTGAAACTTGAGGGCAAGTTTCCTTTATGGAGGGGAGTATGATGCAGCCACCCTCTATCCTTAGGCCAGCCAACCAACCCCCCCCCCCCCCCCCCCCTCTACCACTAGGACTGACAACCAGCCACCCTCTACAAGCCAAACAGCCAACCAAGGACTGACAACCAGCCACCCACTACAAGCCAAACAGCCAGCCAACCTTTCTGATCTCTTAGGGCAGCCAGCAACCCCTTATTTTGACTTCTCATATCTGCCATGTATCCTCTTTAATTATAGCTTTGACTTATGTAACTATTAGCTACTTTTATTTCCTAATAGTTAAAGATTATAAATAGGCTAGCTATGTAAGAGTACAATCAGTTTTTGATGTGAATATAATTTAGTTTCAGACCGGGACAGAAACTTGTTTCTCCAGTTTCTCTGTAATTCCAGTTTTAATTCTTAATTTTAATAAAATTCTAGTTGAAGTTCTTAATCAATTGATCTTGATTCCCATCACCACCCCCCAATTGTAGTATAATATTCAACAAAGTTTCTCAAAAAACCATTCTTAATATCCAACATTCATTTATCATCATCTTCAAAAGTCCTACGGTTTCTCTCTCCAAATGGTCCAAATGATAAAAAGAAAGCCACTCGCTTAGGAACCATTGGTTTTCAAACACCCTTCCAAGGAAACAAAGAATTCGGAGTACCCTAAATCGCATTGTAATAAGACCAGGTGTCAAACTTACCATCACCTTTGAGCCACCAACAAAGTGTATCTCTCCTATCACCCCGAGGAATACGAGTTTGGATAAACTGAAGAAGAGAATAAGATGTAGCTAACTCCTAGTCTTCGAAAGCTCTATAAAACCTTAAATCCTACACTCTAACGGCTTTTCGGAATCCACAAAACCTCAAAGATACAAGCATTCTTGGTAGCTGAACACACATAGAGCTCAGGATAAAGATTTTTTAAGGTATTATCACCAATCCACCTATCATGCCAAAAGCGGATATGAGTGCCTTCACCTACTACAAAAGACATGCTTAGAGAAGCTCTCCCACCCTTCATGAATGCTTCTCCAAAGGCCACATTCATGAGTCCTCCCACAAACTTTAGTACTCCACCCCCCCTTGTTAGGGATTATACTAATAAAGAAAATGCCTAATCAGATCCCTTAAAACCCTCGACATTAAAAAGTAATGTCAAAATTCAAAATTCAAATTCAAAAGTCACAGCTATACTTGCACATTATACATCTATTACCAACCACCCTCTTCCTTTTAATAAGATTATCCAAGGTTAGAAACTTAGAATAGAATTCAAGGAGCTGGCCACTCAAAGAAAGCCACCTTATGTGGCACCTTACTAGCCCACACACACTTCTATGAGAACTATGATGCAGATACCTATCTCAAACACTCATAAAAAGATGGTACACTGAACCACCCCTTCCCATACAGGGTTTAGAATAAGCAAATACTCATTGCCTTTTGAAATATTCCAAGAATAAAGCAGCTCCCTCAATTCATTCACTCCTAGTTCCAAATCCTAAAAATCCCTAAAGAATCTTTGTGACACAAACTTCCTTTAGTGAGTGATCCCCACACCAAACGTTATGTAAAAAATTGATTCTCTTACCATTCCCTGCGCTAAAAGACAAGAAAGTAAAAAATTTATCCCAACCAGCCCGAATTCCTTTCCATAAGCTAAATCCATGAGGTCTTCTCACTATAGCCATAGGCTAGCCTCCCCAATTTTTCCCCCATATTCTAACTTAATAACTCCCCTCCAGAATTGATCTTTTCCCATAACCACTTATCCAACAACACTTGATTAAAAGTGGTGATTTTCCTAACCCCCATCCCCCCATACTCTATATAAGAGCACACCTTACCCCAACTCACTAAATGAAACTTTCCCTTGCCATTTTCTCTGCCCCACGTGAAAGTAAGCTAAGTCCTCTCAATCTTTTTAGAAACATCGAATGGAATAGTGAAAAAAGACCAGAAAAAAACAAAGTAAAGCTAGACAAAGTACTTTTGAGTGATGTAAGTCGACCACTCTTAATAAATACAAATTCCACTCAGCCAACCGTATCTGTAGTATTTTTATCACAACATTCCAAGCTACAATAAATTAACCTAAGGAGCATAAAGGCATTCACAAATAGACCATAGAGAAAGACCCCACCTTCCAACATAACAAATCAGCCAAAAACTCATCATCGTCCACCTCAACCAAAAACATAGCACTATCCTCCACGCCCTTTGGAAGTAGCTCACCGGAATTAATGATGGGTTCAGAGTCAACAGAGGTCCCATAGAAGATATAGTATCACACATATGTTATTTGCGGTAACATGATTTTATTTTGCAATGCATCTGATGAGAACTTGCTAAATATTCATATTATTCTTATGTGCTTTAGGGCGGTGAGATAATCATCTCTTCTATGGTACCTCTACTGACTCTGAACCCATCATCAACCCACCCTCTATGGTACCCACAAGCACAACACTAAGTACCTCCATATAAAGAGTAAACAGTATAGTGGGTCCCTTTGTGATGGAAATCAAGATCAAATAACTGAGAACTTGAACTAGAATTGCCTTAGAATTAAGAATTAAAGTTGGAATTACAGAGAAACTGGAGAAACAGAGTTTCTGTCTTGGATTGAAACTAAGTTAAAGTTACATTAAAAAAAAAAAAAAACTGATTTTACTTTTACATAACAAGCCTATTTATAATCTTTTACTACTATAATCTTTTACTACTAGGAAATAAACTAGCTAATAGTTACATTTAGGCAAGCTATCACAACATAAGTCAAAGCTGAAATTAATGAGAAAATATGGCAAATCTGAGAAGTCAAAATAAGGGGCTGCCTGCCTGCCCTAAGAGGTCAAAAATGGTGGCTGGTTGTTTTGACTAAAGGGGGGGGGGGGGGTTGGTTGGCTGGCCTAAGGTAGAAGGTGACTACATCATACTCCCCTCTATAAAGGAAACTTGCCCTCAAGTTTCAGCTGGAAAATAAGGCTTCAAGTGCTTCACATTGAAGGCATTAGAAATGTTTAGACGAGGGGGTAATTGGACTATGTAGGCATTGTCATTGATTTTAGTCAACCCTTTGCATGGACCTACTTCCTTTCTCCCAACTTGGAATAGGAGCCATGAGGACACCTTTCCTTAGTTAAAATCACCGATATGAGGTCCCCTTCATTGAAAATTAGTTTCCTTCAATGAATATCAGCAGCAGCCTTGTAGTTTGCATAGGAATGTTCAATTCTTTCCTTGACTCGTGCATGGACAGATTGCATAAACTCTGTCATTTCTGTTGCTCTTACATTTTCCTTCTTAGAAAATGGCAATGGTGCCAAGTTTAAGACACTCAAAGGTTTATTGCCATACACAACTTCAAAAGATGTTTTAATAGTCCGATTAAGAGAAGAGTTGTAAGCAAATTCAGCCAAGGAAAGGATATTTTCCCCAATTCCTTGGTGATGCAAGAGGCAGTGAGAAGACAGATTTCCTATATTTTATGTGATTTTATGTATCAAGGGCAATTTTGTAATTTTCTAAAATGGGTTGTGCTTATAGTCTGTTGGGTCTTACTTTAGTTTTATTTTAAACTTGGTTATTTAGTTTGGGTTGAGTAATAAAGCCCAAGGAGTCCAAGTCCAAGTCCAAGTCTTATTAGGGTTTTAAGAAATCCTAGTTCAACTAGGATTAGGTATTAGTCTTCTATTTAGAGAGTTGTAGTACTTTCTATTGAGTTGATTAATAATGAATGTTTTAAGAATTTAAGAGCTATGAAGCTTTCTTATGGTTTGTGTGATACAACCTTCGCCAAGATGTGATGCCAAGGAACCCTAAGTGTGACGCTTAGGAAGTCTAGGTGTGATGCCTAGAATTTATCTATTTTCTTTAATTTTACTATTCACATCATTGTTCACACTTACCCAAATCTTGATTTTCACCTTTGTTTTCATTCCGAAACCCTACTAATCCTTGTCCCCTTTGGAAACCCTATAATCCCTATTATTTTCTAGTTTATTCCCCATCAAAACCTAACCATAATTCTTCAAAACCCAAGCTATACCAGATCTACCTTGGTGTTCTAAAGCAGAGTTGTTCCCTTGTCCTACGTAACCCACAGGGTCCCAGGATGGAGAATGATGCAAGAGGCAGTGAGAAGACAGATTTCCTATATTCTATTTGATTTTATGCATCAAGGGCAATTTTTTTAATTTCCTAATATTCTAGAATGGGCTATGCTAACAGTCCATTAGATCTTCTTTTGGGCTTTATTTTAAGTTTGGTATCAAAGCAAGGATTTTGCATCATGTCTACACAATCATGGAGATTGTTTAGGGGGGAATTGAGTGATTGTGAGCAAGATGAAGGTCATATGGAGGATGAATTTGATTATGGAGCATTTACTGTAGATGACTTGGAGGAGGATGAAGTGGATACTTCTCTTTTACCTATAGTGAGACGTATTTTAGCAGCCCCTAAAGTAGAGAAAGAGGATTAGAGGCGAACTTCAATATTTTAGATTTTGGTTCGTTGTGGAAACCAAGCAAAGAAGCTTATTATTGATGGGGGAAGTTGCATGAATGTTGCGTCATCTTGTGGTATTTATAGTGATTCTATCATGTGTGATATGATTCCTATGCAAATTACACATATCCTTCTTGGTCGACCTTGGCTCTTTGATCAAAATGTCCATCATAATGGGAAAGAAAACACCTACGCTCTAATGGTTGGTGAGAAGGAGGTTGTTTTGAAACCTATTACCTTAGCCGAGATGGATAAATTTAATCAAAGCCAAAAGTTATTGATGGAAAATATCTAGAAGCTAAAAATTCTGGTGTAGCAACAGAAGCTACCAAAATAAAACCTAACCAGCCTATAGAAGTGCCTCAAATTCCAACAGATTTTTCCAAAGATTGCACTGATTTTTCTTTGAAAGATTTATCAAAGCCCTTATGTCCTATACCTGAGTACTCTACTGACTTTGTCAAAGGTACAAGCTGTCTAGTGAGCAACATCAGGGATGCTGAGTTGAAGATAGATGCAAGTGATCAAGAAAAGCTTGAAGTAATGCAACAAGACTCGAAAGAGATGGAAACTGTTGATGAAGTAGTTGAAATTGAAATGGCAGCGTATCAAAATTACAAGGAAGAAGTGAAGACTATAACACTCAAAGCATCTTATTCTCAAGTTCATGTTGCTTACCAAAGTAGGGTTCTATTGCCTGCACCAATTTTCCAAGATATTTTTTTTTATAAGTAATAAGTTTTATTGATATCAAAAATGGGCACCCTAGTACATAGGAAGCGTACAAGGGGTCAATAAATCAAGTACAAAAATTACAAAAATCAAGGAAATCAATAAAATAAGGGAATGATTGGTTTTGCAACACAACCAACCAATCCAATAAAGTTCTAAAGAAAAATAACTTGAGGTCTGGAATGGATCTCTCAATATCTTCAAAACATCTACTATTTCTCTCCCTCCAAAGACACCACATTAAGCAATGAGGAACAATTGACCATATATAACCATTTCGATGACGACCAAACCTAAACCTGCCTTGCCAACATGCTAGGAGGCCCAAAACAGATTGTGGCATAACCCAGCTTACTCCAAATAAACCTAATACCATAGACCACAAATCTATAGTGTTAAATTACCGATTGTCCCAAAAGCTTCATTTAATCACTTAACCATAATTCTAACACTCCCCCTCACTTGTGGGCCTAAATTTCCCCTTAATAAGTGGGGGCCCAATAAATGGGAATTTAACATTTTAAATGGGAGGTAGAGTGAAGACAGAGATCGAACTCAGGATCTTCTGCTCTGATACTATGTTAAATTACCGATTGTCCCAAAAGCTCTAGCTGTTAAGAAATTGTGAATTTAATCACTTAACCATAATTCTAACACATAGCAACGAAACAATGAAGGAAAAGATGGTCAACTGATTTACCATTACTCTTGCACATGTAGCATCAATCCAATATTCAAACCTTCCTTTTTTGTAAATTATCAAATGCCAAGCATTTCCCTGAAGTAGCAGTCCAAACAAAGAAAGCTACTCAAGAAGGAATCTTATATTTCCAAATACTTTTCCAAGGAAAACAACAGTCAGTAGAGCCCACTAAAATTCTATAATAATCATTAACCATGAACCCCTTATCTTTACCCAATTACCAACACATCTTATCCTTACCAAACCCCCTAATTGAAAAACCGTATATGGTTTTCATGAAACCTGACAAAGCTACTAATTCCTGAGTATGCACACCCCTAAAGAAGTTTACATCCCAAAAGAGCACGCCATTGGTGGACTTCATAAGCTGCACACTAGCCTCCTTATTCCTGCAAATCTAAACAAGTCAGGATAGCTGACTGTAAGAGATGTCTCTTCAAACCAACGGTCTTTCCAAAACTTCACCTTAGACCCATCACCAGTATCATACATAATATGGCATGAAAAAAAAGGCCATCCCCAATTGATGTTTTTCCATAAACCAACACATCACTTTGCCTAAGGTAGAGGGTGACTACATCACTTTGCCTCCACCCTCTCAATATGCTAAAAAGCTCAATGGAGATCCATTAACCAACACTGAAAATGCTCAATAGATACACAAAAGGCTATCCACTTCCTCCACATCTCCCTAAAACCTTAACAGTCTAACATATACAAAAAGAAACCCAATTTACACGGTCACAGGCCTTCTTAGTATCTACTTTTACAACCACTTTAGGTATCATGTCCCTCAATCTATTGTCAAGAAATTCATTAGCTATGAGAACCAAGCTTAAGATTTAACTACCTTGAATAAATGCATAATGAGACTTGGTTACTAGTTTCCCTATGATCATCTTAAGTCTTTTATCCAAAATATTGGCCAATATTTTATCAAAATACCTGCCAAACTAATAGGCCATAATTTTCTAGTTTAAGTATCAAATTAACAAACGAAGCATTTAAAGATTTCTCAAAGCTACAATAAGCATATACCTCCTGAAAGAATACTAGACCACCTTTCTCCAAAATATCCCAGCATTTTTGAAAGAGAACAATGTAAACCCATTAGGCCCTAATGCTTTATTCCCTTTTATACCTTTTATAGCATAAAAAAATCTCCTCTATCTAACTCCCTCTCCAACCAACCCTTTCTACTAATCGTGAAAACAGGCAACTCATCCTCTCTTGGCTTCCACTCAGCATCTTCTTTATAAAGGGAGTTGCCAAGAGTCTTGTAGCTCAACTAGTACCTTCTGGTGTTTCCAATGGAGGCATCCATGGTTCAAATCCCCTTCACCCTCATTGTAACTATTGAATTAGAAAGGGAGTCATAAAAGATAAAACCTTACAATAATGTCCTCCACTCAAGTCAAAAGCACCTCATCCACATCCAACTCCCCAATGAAATTTGTTCTCCAATGTGAGTTCATAATATTTTGAGTTATTGGTGAATGTCCTGGGTTGTAACTTGTAAGCAAGGTACTTTCCTTAACTGAAAGAGGGGTTAAAGGAGAGAGTATGTATAATGAATAAATATACACTGTTCATTGCTCCTAGTCCATCCAAAAGCATTAAGCTTAATCTACCTCAACATGCAAATTTCGTTGACAACACCTCCAATTGACACACTCTAAATGAAAAGGCCTTGTGCATTCACGAAAAAAATGCCTAACATCACCGTCAAATATTGATCACAAATGAAACAATCTAAAGAAACGTTGTGACCAGTTAGACTTTCTGACATGCCTGCGGTCCCACTACCACTAGCAGCTATTTTTGAAATGTAAAATAAGTCACTAAAAGACCAATAAACAGAAGAAAGCAAGTTTGTAACCAATGAGTCAAGTCAAGTCAAGCATGCACGTATGTATGCCCCTACTAGCAGAAAATCAATTTACATGTTTGATTTATAGGGCTTAATAACAAAAAAGAAGAAGTAGAGAAAAGGGGATCCAGAAATTTGATTTAATTTGTCCAAATAAATACTTACAGGGAGTGAGGGCAAGATAAAGGTAAAAGGTTGAGGTCTTCTTGTTACGTTTAATAAGACATTGATGAGGAATGTGGCGGGGTCCTGGCTGCATTTAATTTAAAATTGAAATAATAATAATAAAAATAATAAAGAACAATTGTGATGGTTAACATATTATTAATTAAAATTAAAATTGTGAAGAGAAGAGATGAGACCTGTTTGAGGCAAGAAGGGAAAGTGATTTTGGGAACGGCAGAGATGTGGGAAGGGGAAGGGGAAGGGGAGCGAACCACTTGTCTGGTGATTTCTCTCCAACGCTTACAGACGCAACCGCATGCCACCACGTTTTGGCGGTTCGGCCACTGTTCCTCGCTCCTCTCCACCCGCTTTATTATCTCTCCAAGAAGCTCTGCTACCAGGCCCGCCCACATTCCTTCTGCTTCCTCCTTCACTTCCTCCACCAATTCCTCCTCCTTCAAACTCAAAAACCCCTTTCCCTTTCCCTTAACCTTTCCCTTTCCCTTTCCCTTTCCCTTTCGAAGAGACATCGTTCCAATCCAATTAATATTCCCCACCCAGACAAAAATAAACCTAAAAGAACACAACTCAAATTAGAACCAACGCACGCAGTTGACAGATGGTATATGATTCTGATTTCTCACCCCTGATCCTGAGAGGTAAGAAAAGAGAGAATTTCGGACTCCCGAAATGCGAAATGGGATCAGAAGAAGCGAATTAAAGGATGAATATATATATATATATATATATATATACACACACACATAGGAGCCTTTTGCCCCTATTTTTTTTTTTTTTTTTTATTTAGCACTTTGCCTCTGTTTCAAAACTATACAGGTTATGCCTTTATTTCAATACTCGATTGCCCTAAAATCGAGTTTCAATGAAATATTTGATTCATAAAAAATCGAGTTATACCTTATTAAACTTAAAAAAAAAAAAAATTGCATGGAACTCGAGTTTTAGGAAATCGAGTTCCATGCAAAATTTTTTTACGAGTGTGATCGCCCCATATTCAGGAAGACCTATAGCAACATTTTTAAGCCTTATAGTAATGTTTTTAAGCCCTATAACAGCATTTTCCTAAAAAAAATTTCGAAAGCTTGATTGCCAAGTTTAGGGAGCCCTATAGCGGCGTTTTCCTGAAAAAAAATTTTCGTAAGTCTGATTGCCAGTTTTAGGGGCCCTATAGTGGCGTTTTTAAGCCCTATAGCGGCGTTTTTTTGCAAATTTTTTTTCATAAGTCCTATTGCCTCATACCAGGTTTCGGGAGACATATAGTGGCGTTTTTAAGCCCTATAGTGACGTTTTTAAGCCCTGTAATGGCGTTTTAATACTCGATTTCCATAAAATCGAGATCCATGCAATTTTTTTTTTTTTTTTTTAAGTTTGATCAGGCATACTCGATTTTCTACGAATCGAGTATTTCATTGAAACTCGATTTTAGGGTAATTGAGTATCGAAACAGGAGCATTTCCCTATATAGTTTCAAAATAGGGGCAAATTGCTAAAAAAAAAAAAAAAATTAAGGGCAAAAGCCCATTTTGTCCCACATATATAACATAAGAATTTTTTATTATTTTATTATTTCTATTTCGCCTCAAATTTACTAGACTGTGTTGTAATTATTCAGGAATTTCCCTCTCCAATTATTTACTAAAAAATTGTCTTATTTTCATATATTTGCAAGGTTCACCAAATAGCCCAAGGTCTAATCCAAAAGCCCAATAGCTCATTGGGCTAATGGGCGGTTCAACTCATTGTTATTGAGGTCCATAAGTAGCTCACTAGCCCAGCGAGTCAAGTCGTGAGCTAGTTTTTATGCCTATCGACACTCGGTAGGTTAGCCCAGTAACCTAGTTTAAAAATATATATAATGAGTATAAAGGATTGATCTTGAGACGTTATAAATGAATTTCTTAAGAGAATTCTCTAAACCACTAAGATACTTAAAGTGATTATGTTAATTTAGTTTACTGAATATATATATTTTCCGAGTAGTTTAGCAATTTTGTATTAACCATATGACATTTTTTTGATAAAGATAAAAATTAAAAACCTTTAAAACCTTAATAAACAAAATCAAATAGGTTTCCATCGACGAAACAAAAAATTAAATAGATTTTACCATAAATATTTTTTTAATTAAGTATTAAATTCTTTGATTCTTTCCATTAAAAAAATAGATTGATTATTCTTGTACAAAAAATTGATTCTTTCCTTATAAAGGTAATAAAATAAGATGCTAACACAAGCGCATAGGTAGCCCATTAGGCTCAACCCAGTAGCCCAACCCGCTAAAGGCAAAATGGGCATTGCCCATGGGCAAATTCATGGGCTGGGGTTAGGCCTTGAATCCTAGCATAAGGAATAAATTTCATTAAACAAATACTTTAATCCTAGCATTTAAGGTAATAATCAATTCGTGAAGTTAGGCCTTGAATCCTTTATAAACAATTTACATATAAACCCATATTATAATATATGACAATTATCACACCATATATATATATATATATATATATAATATACGGATTCAATATTTCCAAGGCAATTATTTCATGCCATCAAGAACTTGCATATAAACCCATATATATAATTGAAAGCATGTTAATGGCAGATTGAAAATGCCACATGGGTCCACGAAACCATGCAAGATCAAAAGCTTAGACATTCTGACATTTTGCCCTTTTTTCTTTTGGACAATATGCCCCTGTTTTAAAACTATATAGGGGCGTGCCCCTGTTTCGATACTCGATTACCTTAAACTCGAGTTTCAATTAAATACTTGATTTGTAGAAAATTGAGTTATGCTCGATCAAACTTAAAAATAATAATAATAATAATAATAATAAATTTTAAAAAAATTGCATGGAACTCGAGTTCCTGGAAATCGAGTTCCATGCAAAAAAAATTTTAGTGTGATCGCCCCATACAAGGTTCAGGGAGCCCTATAGTGGCGTTTTTAAACCCTATAGTAACGTTTTAAAGTCTTATAGCGGCGTTTTCCTGCAATTTTTTTTTATAAGTGTGATCACCCCATACCAAGTTCAGGAGCCCTATGGTGGCGTTTTTAAGCCCAATAATGACGTTTTGAAGCCCTATAGCGGCGTTTTCTTGCAAATTTTTTTTTTTAAGTGTGATTGTCCCATAGCAGGTTCAGGGAGCCCTATAATGGTGTTTTTAAGCCCTATAGTGACGTTTTAAAGCCCTATAACGGCGTTTTCCAACAAATTTTTTTTTTCTAAGTGTGATTATCCTATGGCAAGTTCAAGGAGTCCTATAGTAGCGTTTTTAAGCCCTATAGTGGCATTTTGAAACTCAATATCCATAAAATTGAGTTATATGCATTTTTTTTTTTTTTAAGTTTGATTGGGCATAATTCGATTTTAAACCAATCGAGTTTTTCATTAAAACTCGATTTTAAGGTAATCGAGTTTCGAAACAAGA
Source organism: Quercus gilva (assembly GCA_023621385.1). Taxonomy (NCBI): domain Eukaryota; kingdom Viridiplantae; phylum Streptophyta; class Magnoliopsida; order Fagales; family Fagaceae; genus Quercus; species Quercus gilva. Next base: position 29,889,178 of record CM042480.1, read on the forward strand.
GTACGCACCTATATAGTTTGAAAACAGAGGCATATTGCCAAATAAAAAAATAAAAAATAAAAAGGGTAAAATGCCAGAATGTCCACAAAAGCCTTATATTTATATTTATATCCAAGTGGTGCAAAGCATCATTCAGGCACTTGACAGTTACATTCAATAGTCAATAACTATATCCAAGCAAATATTAAGACACGGCACCGTTCACTAATGGAATTAACTAATGGACATGATCTTGTTTATAAAGACTATCGTGTTCATGTCCAATACAAACACCATCATAACATGCCATACATGGACAGACATAATTTTGACGACTTCAAACAAACCAAGAGAATTATGCATCCTTGGTGTGAACCCAATATCATCATGTCTCATATAAGCCAATGGCATTGGGAACGGTTATAAAACAAAATTCAACTATCAATTATAACCAACCAATGCAAAACCAAATGCTCATGCTTTGATTCTAAAATCTCAACCATATGTTATACAAGCATGAGATGAAGAATCTGGCTTTGATACCAATTGTTAGAAAATTTGGTTTTATAACTCATACAAAACACACAGCGGAAACAACAAACATGGATCTATTTCATTCATGATTGATAACATACACTATGTAAATTTCAGAATTTAAGAATAAGATAGCATACCTTGGTGTAATGAAATTCAAAACAAAAGATTATAAGTACTTAGAAACACTTTTAATCTTCACTCCAATTCCACTTTACGCCCAAGAAGTGTGATCTTTCAATCAGTTTCCAAGGGAGAATAATCGAGTGGCTTCACTCACACATACACACCATTTCACAATGATGTCTCTCTTTTCTCTAATAAAAAATTCGATAGCTCCAATGGGCCTTGGGCTTTTCTGGCAACTCTTGACAAGTCCAAAATTACCATTAATTATATTTAATACCACTATATAAATATAATTGCACTCTAAGCCTTATTAATAAATTATATCCCAAGACTTTATTATACATGCAACCCCTTCATAAAATATTCGTAGTAATACAAAGTCATGAATGTAGATTGCCACTTTGAAGATTACTACATCTTAATCCTTGAGTATCCGATTTAATCCTTAAAGTTATTTATCATGTATTTATGAAATTGGATTTCATAAATATATACTTTAATAATTCCTTCCTAAAGTGGTTAAGCCTAACACTCTGAATAACCAAAACCATTAAACTTATCTCAAGAGAATATTTTATATCTCTGTTAAGAGATTATGAATTCTATCTTGAGAATATATGTTCCATCAACACTAAATGAGGCTGCCCAACATACTGAAGTTTTTATCGTAACTTTAGATCTCACTCCTGATATATCAAAGTAACCTACACTTTATGATCAGGTCCATTATTCTCTCAGGATTAAGAGTTCATGTAAAAAGACATCGTAAGATTTATTATTCATTTGACAATCGTTAGAAGAATAATAAATCTCACAGCGATCCAGTTCAATATGTCTTAACTCTTAAAACATATTAACGCATCAACTAGAAGTCTCCACTTCCATGATCAAGACAAATCATTTTAGTTGATATGTTATAGTCTTCGCAAATGAAATGCTAAATTTCATTACCAACTACGAACTAAAATTCTAAATTTACAAAGAACTTGTAACTTATATCTTTAGTGACTAAATCACATAAATTACATATTATGTATCTCATGGACTATATGATAATGTCCAAATATTCATGTTATCATTATTTTAAATAATAATAAAACAAATTTATTAATCACAACATTAAGTCATACATAATGTCATACATAGCATCATACAATAGGATTTAAGTGCACTAATCCTAACAGGCGGAGGGACCCGAAACTAACTGCCAGCATCAATCAGTCGAGTCGGTTTTGGGTTCAAGTGGTGCTCAGGTCGGTTCGGCCGGTGGAGGAAGTTACCAACGCTTGCAAATGCCACCGGAATCTACAAAACAATTGCCAGAATCTGCAGAAACTTACCAAATCTGCATCAAAATCGCCAAAATCTACACCAAAATCATCAAAATCTGCTGGGATTTGGCCGGATCTAGCTAAATCTAACCAAATATGGTCATGGTCTCACCGGATCTCCTCGGATTTGAGCTTGATCTTATCGGAGTTGGCCGGATTTGTATATAACATCAGTTGGGTTGGGTGGCTCGAGTTTTAGAGAAGAAAATTCGCCACTCAACCCGCCGACGTCTGGTCTTAGGCGCAGAAACTTGCCAACGACTGACAGGAGCGTTGGTTCAGGTTGAAATCGGGTAAGGATCGGGCAATTTGTTCGGTCCGGCTGGTGTGGGTCAGGTCTAAACACCCCTATTGTTGAGGATTGTGTATTTGTCTGTAAAAAAAAGTGAATATAAAATTGAAGGGATTGATGTGGATTTTCTTGAATTTTTGGTATTGTATTGTGATTTCTTTTTGTATTTGTTTTTGTGTTTGTTAAGAAAAAAAATGTTTTTGAGAAATGGATGCCAAGAAAATAAGAAATTGATATTTCTATTATTTAAATTGTTATTATAAAGTTTTGAAATTTAAGTGAATTTATTTATATATTTTTTAAATGCTGATGTGGCTTTTTACCATCCAAGCGCTAATGTGGTTAATAAAATATAAACATGTCAGCATCAGATTTAATTTTTTAATATTAGACATGCCAACAATGAAATCCATTAGATACACATGCATTTTCCGTTAGTTAGTTAACGGTAGGGACCAAATTGGCTATAAGTTAAAAATAGCAGGGACCAAATTGATTGCTACCAAAATATAGGGACCAAATTGATCGTGACCTCAAAGTATAAGGACCAAAATAGTATTTTCGCCTTTATTATTTAACTTTTGCATATGATAAAATTGTTTTCCTTATTTAGTTTCATGTGAGATTAAGTTGTTTTCTATAAAATTTTAGTGGAAAACAATTTTATTTCATGTCAAGCTAAATATAAAAAGTTAAGAGATAGTTAAAGTATCATTTTAAATGTTTCCAAACTTTATTCAAAATCTTTATTTAAAATTAAAAAAAAAAAAAAAAAAAAAAAAAAAAAAAAAAACTCATTTTGAATGAATGGGTTCAATAATCATAAGATAAGAGTGACCTGGCAAAGTGTGAGGATTGTTCTTTTTACTAAAAATTTAGGCTAAAGCTAATGGGTCTTGGAAATCCTCGACTGTATATATATGTGTACGGAGTTGCCACTTATTTTATTAAGAGAAAATTAAGAAAATTAGGAATGAATATGGCTTTTCATTGATATTAAATTGAAATATATCATTGGATTAAAAGAAAATAAAAGGCTAAAATACACTAATCTCTCAGCAAAAAAAAAAAAAAACCGAACCTATAATACACTATAAATTTGTTAAGCTTGCCTAATGAGGGCTTCTAGTCCCTCAAGTTTCAGGTGAATGTTATTGATCCTTTTGTTAAATGTAGTTAGTTCTAATTCATCCAAATTATCATATGCATGTTCTAATTGAAGCCTAATGGCTACCAAGAAATTTTGGGTTTGTCCTAATGGTGGCAACCAAGACAAATCAAAATACTAACAGTTAACTTGTAAACTATTTTAAGTTGCAGCCCAAGCCAATTTAGTTCCAAACATGTGTGGAGCCAACTATGTGTCACTTAAGGGTCTTATCTAAGGTCTAAAAGTAGTGCTAGGTCGTTTGAAGCTTATTGGAGGAAGTTATGCCAACTTGGAAGTCTTATCTACTTAGTGGTTAGTTGGTTACACTATCCTTGTTTCCAAACAAGGGGCTTCATGTTGTAACAGTTTCTTGTTAGCTATTTTGTTACTTGTAACAACATTAGCCAATTTGACACTTGGCTCCTAAGTGGCTGCCAATTCCTAACAACATGTATAAATACTATAACCATCTATTTTGTACTCAATTTGTTAGAGTCAATAAAATTGAAGTCTTTTATGCTTTTCTTTGGAACCTAGTATTCTTCTAGAGGTGCCTAACCACCTAATAGATGTTCCAAGCAACTCACATTACTAACCCATTCCAAAACATAATAGCCTACACACGTCCATGCACCAAACAAAGCAATGACATTGCATTTTTTTAAGTGACTGTAGACACTCGATTTTGCACCAATGATGTAATCAAGGAGAATGACTTGAATGATCATTCATGTACCCCAAAAATCATGATTGCATTACATGCATTGATTTGTTCTTGCATTACATACATCAATTTGTTCTTGCATTACATGCATCAATTCATTCATTGCATATCATAAACATGATCTTGAGATTCTAACGGTCGTGATGGTATGTTCAGTTTCCAAATCGAACCATCGGATCGAAAGATATTGCATAATCAAGTTTGCACGGTCAACATGCATTGTGTCTAGGTAGAGTTGACCACACATGATTAATTTAAATTAATTCTGATTGATTAAACTATTAAAATTAATTAAATAATTTTGTGATTGGTTGATAATTAGTATTTAAAATAGGATTGCATGCATAGGAATAAAAGGGATAATTGGATAACAATAAAATTGTGGATAATCTGAACTTTATCAAGATTTATTTTAGGGTATTTATCTACAAGATAATTATTCTTGAAAAAGCCTAAATTATCCAGAAAAGAGATAAAAATTATAGACTAAGGATGAAAACACGTCTAGGTACAAAGACCGGATCAAAAAACCCTAAAAGAGAGTCCAAAATGCACCCGAACATAGAAGAACATTTGGCATCCAAGCCATTCGGCACTTTTGGAGTGCTGAACGACACTTTAAAAGGGCTAAATGGTCCCTTTTTGGGCTTTGGCCCAACTCCCTTCATGTGACGATAAGGCATACTCTTTTCGACCTTTTCGCAAAAGGATGCGCTAGATTCGCATTTTAATCATCCATGCCTATTTTTTAGAGTTTTCCCACCTCTATAAATAGATACTTGATCTCATAATTCAGGAGATCTTTTTTATGTTGTGAGAGGCATACGTTTTTAGGCTATCAAATTGCTCATATTTGCTGATCCTCTCTTTGATATATGCTGCTAAAATGGAGGATGAATAAAATAGAGGAGATGATTAGAAGAGCCCGTAAGATGGAGGACCTTATGGACTATGATTCCCTCTCACTCTTCCCTGATGTGAGGCTGGCTCCCAAGTTCAAGATGCCAACCTTGGACAAATTTGACTGGACCGGCTACCCAAAGTCCCATTGGAAGATATATATGAGGGCTATGCACCCGTTAGGCGCGACCGAAGAAGTACTTGCTCAGATGTTCCAAAACACACTGACCGGAGCTACTATTAGGTGGTTCCTCAATCTAGATGATGGAGGGGCAAGAAATTGGGAGGACATCTGCCAAGAGATTCACAAGCAATACAAGTACAATATAGAAGTGGACATCACAAGGAGAGACCTTGAGACCACTAAGCAAGAACCAAAAGAATCATTCTTTACTTTCCTTACCAAGTGGAGAGCCAAGGCAACACAGATGATGAGTAGGCTGAGTGAGGAAGAACATTTAGCCATGGTTGTAAAGAATTTATTGCCTGTATACCACAAATATTTGTTTGCATAATACTTTCCTAATTTTAAAGCTTTGATTGCTGCTGGAACCAAAATTGACGATGTAATAAATAATGGAACTATAAAAACAGATGACCCACGAAGGTTTAAAAAGAATGTAGGATTTAATTTTAAGGCTGCAGAAATTTCCAACATCCATAAAAATGATCCTTATCAATTGATTGCACCTATTACACCTATGCAAGTACCACAAGCACCCAGACCTAAGAGGGAATTCCATGAGTTGTACATGCCTATGAGCCAAGTGTTTGACAAGCTAAAAGCAAAAGGGTTACTGAAACCCTTAGACCTAAAACCAATTCCAAACCCTTTGCCCTCAAGGTTTGATTTGAATGAAAGGTGTGCTTATCACCAAGGCCCTAGTCACGATACTAACCGTTGTTTTACCCTTCGTCATGCGATTCAGGACCTAATAGATAACAAGGTGATTGCGCCGCCTACAAGGCCTAGCATCACTAATAATCCCTTGCCCAATCACAATTTTGGGAAAGGACCAAGGATTAATTGCTTTATAACCGAAGAAGAAAACAAGGAAAACCCATCCGACTTGATCTATGTCCTACCCGAATGCTTCATGATGACATGGGAAGAATTAATGGATAAGACATCTACTACCACCACAAGATATGACATATGGAATGAAATACCAGAACCCGAGAACAACCAAATACCCACAAATGGGGGGAGACACTTCAAACCCCAAGTAAATAGCCAAACACACACACAGGTGGGGGGAGACACTTCAAACCCCAAGACATCGATCCCAATGATCCAACCAAAATTGCCCGCATCACAAGGGGGGAGACACTTCAAACCCCTACATTTAGAGACCGACAAATTAGTGGAAACTTTGAACAGATCCAACCAACAAACACCTGCCGAAGAGGATGAAGTCTTTAAGCAATTGCAGAAGACACAAACCAACATATCCTTATGGGGTTTACTCATGGCCTCATACAAAGACCGACAAAATCTAGTAGACCTTCTCAACCAAATTCAAGTCCCTACAACGACAACCTCCCAGGATCTGAATGCTATGATTGGGTCTATAAATAGAGAACTCACCATTTCCTATTATAACAAGGATCTAACCAAGAAGGGTAAGCACCACAACGATCCGTTGCATATCATTGTAGATTCCATGGGGAAAAGGATACCAATGATTTTAATAGATGATGGAAGTGCATTAAATGTGTGTCCTTTGAAGACTGCTAGCTATTTAGGCCTCAGTATTGAAGACTTTGTGCCTACTAATCAACATGTGAGGGCATACGACAACAGTAAAAGAGAAGTCTTGGGAATCATAACATTAGAGCTTACCATCAAACCGATGGTCAAGAAAGTGGATTTTCAAGTCCTTAATATAGCCTCATGCTTCAATATGCTCCTTAGGCGACCATGGATTCATGACACAGAAGCCGTACCTTCTTCTCTATATCAAAAGGTTCGATTTCCACATAAAGGGGATATTGTGACCATTTATAAGGACACTTTAACTGTGCCTAAGCCTATTTATAGTATTGATTCTAAGAAAGAGCCATTGACCTTGGATGGCTTTGAGATTGAGAGGTCTTGCTTTGAAATGAGAGAACAAGAAGTGGAGAAGATCTCGATGAACTTTGCTCCTTATGGTAACAACGATGTGGTAGCAATGATAAGGAGAATGAACTACCTTCTAAGGATGAATTTGGGGAGAACTATGAAGAAACCTACAATTCAGGTCCCAATGATTCCTACTGCCACACCACCTTTTGGGCTAGGCTATAAACCCACTGATGATGATTTGTTAGAGATGGAAGTGAGAAAGATGGAAGTGAGAAAGATGGCTCAAGCCAAAGCTAAAGCAAAATAACTCCCTTGTCCTCTAGAACCTCTGAAACCCTACACTCCTACATTGAATGGGAAGTTCATTAAAGCTGGAGAAAGTCAACGTTATTAGGGGTTCCATGAACCGAGATTTGATCCTATAACAAAGACAATGGTGCCTGGGTTTGAGATACTACTTGATTGCCACAACAAGGTTCTAGAATTGAAGAAAGAAGACACAACTTGGGTTCCTATTGATTGGGCTGATTACATGAATCCTGATGCCATTACTACACTTCTTAGAGATCCTATTTGCAACATAAAAGAAAAGGAATATTGGGAGGCTTGCCAGCATGCATTGAAAAGCCTATATGAACTAAGAGCCAATTAGGAAGGCGAGGAAGGGGGAGTAGCCCCTAGTGATGATGAGGATGAAAGTGATGACAAGAGTGATAGTAGTAGTGACAGAAGTAGCAATGATAGTGGACATGATGATGATGATAGCAGCATCGATAGTGATGACAACAGCAGTAGAAGTTATGATAGCTCGTACAGTGGTGATGATTGGGGTCAACCCCCTAGTGATAGAGAAGATGAAGATGCAGACCTATTCTATGAGGAATATGACAGTGACGTGGACTATTATGATGAAGACATAGAAGATGACACTGAAGCCAACAAGTGGAGCAACACTATTAGTGATCAATACAGGCTGATAAATGTGTTAGAGAATGCAAAAGAGGAGAATGCACAAGCCAATCAAATGTATCATGATGAATATCCCTATGGGCACCTTTCAAATTGGAGTGATATCACTAATGTTAGTTCAAGGTCTGGCCCTAGGTATGACAAGCATGGAAGAGAAGTTCTGGAATTAGGGTCGTATTATGATTTAGAACCAAGTTCACCAACCTTACATATTGAAGAGAAGGATGACATGGATGCCAGGTTGGCCGCTCTAGACCCAAAGCTGATGGTCCACAGTCTCAGAATCATGACACTTGAGAATGCTGAACGTAATGATGCGAGGATGGAAGGAAACGAGTCAGAGCATCTCCCTCAACCCACCTACTTGGGCAACAGAGGCAAGCACAACTTGTTTGATGAATGGATGGATAACATAGAGTGTCTGGATGCTTTTGTGACCAACAAGCCCATAGACATGGAAATTGAAGAAGAAGCTACAGATTATATGGATGTAAATCCCCCGGTACTGATGCTGAGGGAAAAAGAAGCTTACTAGGAGCCACCTGCCATTGTGGAAGCCACGACCAAGTTGAAGAATTGGGCATGGAAGGGAGTTACCCATCCCATGGAGGACTCTGTGAGGAAAATCAAAACCGTCTAGTCAATCACTTTTGCCAAGAAGATCAAGACTGCCAAGCCAGTCACTCCTTCCAAGAACATTGTTTTCATTTCTATTGAGTTTATTTCTACTAGTGTTTTTATTCCTGTTAAATCTGTTTGTGATAGTTTTCCAGTTGAGTCTATGGAGTCTGTTAAAAACTCTTTCCCTTTTAATATGATTTCTAATTCTACTTATTTGCTGGCTTTGAATGTTTTAATTTTTAAAATTGGTAAAGAAACTCTTAATAATAAGGAATTAAAACATGGATACCTAGAACCTATAAAAGAAGAAACTCAAAGCATTAACCTAGGAACTGATGATGAGCCCAAAATGATCCAAGTGGGCAATACCTAACCACTTTAGAGAAGGATGCATTAGTGGCACTGCTGACAAAGTTCAAGGAGGTCTTTGCCTGGTCATATGAAGACATGCCTAGGATTGATACAAATATAGTATGGCACTGCATTCCAACAAATCCAACCACGAAGCCAGTCAACCAGAAGTTGAGAAGAATGAATCCAGAGTAGACTCTTAAGATCAAGGAAGAATTAGAGAAACCATACAATGCGAGATTCCTAAGAGTAGTCAACTATCCAAAGTGGTTAGCTAATGTGGTTCCGGTACCAAAGCAGGATGGGAAGGTTAAAATGTGTGTAGATTTTTGAGATCTAAATAAGGCGAGCCCAAAAGATGACTTTTCATTGCCTCACGTTGACATCCTAGTTGACAACACAGCAGGTCATGCTTTGTTATCATTTATGGATGGATTTTTAGGATATAATTAGATTAAGATGGCTCCAGAAGATATGGAGAAAACTTCCTTTATCTCTCCATGGGGGACATACTGCTACAAGGTCATGTCATTTGGCCTAAAAAATGCAGGTGCAACTTACCAACATGCAGCCACTACATTGTTGCATGATTTGATCCACAAAGAAGTAGAGGTTTATATTGATGTTACGATAGTGAAGTCTAAAGACCGTGAAGAGCACATACCGACTTTAAGGAAGTTCTTTGAAAGAATCTAGTTCTACAAGCTGTGGTTGAATCCAAAGAAGTGTACTTTTAGAGTCACATTCGAAAAATTGCTAAGGTTTATGGTAAGCCAGAGGGGAATAGAAGTTGATCATGAGAAAATCAAGGCAATTGTAGAGATGAAGCCCCCAAGAACTGAAAATGAGATCTTAGGATTTCTGGGGAGGATACAGTACATCAGCAAGTTCATAGCCCAACTCACTATGACATGTGAACCAATTTTTCAATTGCTTAAGAAGGAGGTCCCAACAATGTGGAATGAACAATGCCAAGAAACCTTTGAGAAGATCAAAAACTATCTGACGAAGCCACCAATACTTGTCCCACCAATTCCTGAAAAGCCATTGATGTTTTATCTTACCACTACAGATACAGCAATGAGGGCTCAACTTACTAAATACCTAAAGGAGACTAGAAAAGAGAATGCAATCTACTACATCAGCAAGAAGATGTTTCCCTATGAAGAGAAGTATTCCGCCATTAGAGAAGACATGTGTAGCACTTGTATGGGCAACCCGCAAACTTAGACATTATATGCTTGCTAACAAGGTTTTGTTGATTGCAAGAATAGATCCTTTGAAATACTTAATGGAAAAACCTGTGTACGATGGAAAGACTACTAAATGGGTTTTGCTTTTGTCAGAATTTGATATTAAATATGTGACTCAGAAATCTGTGAAGGGGAGAGCAATTGCCAATCACCTAGCCCATTGTTCACTAGAAGAAGCCGAAGAGATCCAAGGAGACTTTCCGGATGAAGACATCATGGGGATTGAAGTAGAATCGTGGAAGATGTACTTTGATGGAGTAACAAATCAAAATGGAAGTGAAATTGAAGTTCTCTTAATTTCTCCAAAAGGGACACACATTCCATTTTCTAGCAAACTCAACTTTTTTGCCACCAACAATGTCATTGAATATGAAGCTTGCATCATGGGGCTACAAGTAGCCCTAGGCCTTGGAGTGAAAGAGTTAGAGGTATACAGAGATTCAGCTTTGATAATTTCCTAGCTTCAATAAATGGAAGATCAAAGAAGAAAGACTGATGCCTTATCATGAATGTCTTCAGAAATGGGTCTCAAAATTCAGCAAGATTTAATATCAATATGTGCCAAGGATGCAGAATCAAATTGCAGATACTTTAGCAACCATGGCATCCATGATGGATGGGCCAAAAGAAGATGAAGCTAGAATGATAATGTTGGAACAAAAAGAAGAACAAGCCTACTCCATGATAATAGAAGAAGATGGGGGAAAGAATAGGGAATGTGAATGGTATTCAGACATCCTACAATACCTCAAGGATGGAACATATCCTAAGTCTGCAGACAAGAATGATCAATTAACCATTTGGAGGTTATCTACTAATTACATTATTTGTGGTGAAAGGCTTTATAGATGATCATATGATGGAATTCATCTCCTTTGCGTAACTGCCAAGGAAGCACAGCAAATAATTGAAGAGGTTCATGAGTCAAGTTATGGGTCACATATGAATGCACATATGCTGTCAAGGAAGATAATGAGACAAGGTTATTACTAGACTACTATGGAAGCCGACTGTGCGGCTCATGTTTGAAAATGCCATTAATGCCAAGTCCATGGAGATCTAAAACATATGCCACCCATGCCACTACATAGACATCACCCTAGCCATTCTCTACATGGGGGATAGACATTATTGGGAAAATTCACCCAACAGCTTCCAATGGTCATGAATTCATACTCGTAGCCATTGATTACTTCACTAAATAGGTAGAAGCTGCCTCATACAAGATTCTAAATTCAAAGAAAGTTGCTCAATTCATCTAGACCATATCATCTATAGATACAGGGTACCACATGAAATTATCTCTGATAATGGGCAGCACTTTAAAGGAGAAACAGGGAAGCTACTACAACAGTTCAACATTCAACACCACAAGTCTTCACCTTACCATCCTCAACCCAGTGGAGCAATTGAGGTTTCTAATAAAAACAAATGGCGAATCTTGAAAAAGAGCATAAAGAACTACAAAGACTGGCACCTACAATTGCCCTATGCACTTTAGGGGTATAGAACATCAATTCGATCTTCCACATGAGCCACTCCTTATTCATTAATGTATGGGATGGAAGCAGTTCTTCCCATTGAAATGGGTGTTCGTTCCTAAGGATAGTACTGGAAAGTGAAATTCCTGAAGTAGATTGGTTGCAAAGCAGATACGATCAGTTGTGCTTGCTAGATGAGAAAAGACTCAAAGCCTTGTATCATATACAAAGTTACCAAAGAAGGCTCAGGAATATTTTTGACAAGAAAGTGAGAACCAGAGATTTGAAGTTGGGGGATTTAGTGTTGAAGGAAATCCAAGCCTTGGTCTAAGATGCAAATGGGAAGTTCAAGCAAAATTAGGCAAGCCCATACATTATCAAGTAGATATACTCTGGGGAGTAGTAAGGCTGATGGACTTAAATGCAAACCCTTTTACTAAGCCAACCAACATGAATCAATTGAAGAAATATCACGTCTAAAGTGGTAGTCTGAAAGCACCACGTCTGAAGTGGTTATAAATTATGTTATTTTCCTTCCTAGGTTTGACTAAAAAAAAATTTAAAAAAAAAAAAAAAAAAAAGCTCGCTAGGCTGAAAACCCAAAAAGACAGTCTAGGCAAAAATTAGAGCAACAAAAAAAAGGGGGGGGGGGGGGCAGGTTGAAAACCCGAAAGGGCAATCTACGCAAAAGGAGAGTAAAAAAAAAAAAAGGAAGAGTAAGAGAGCCTGCTAGGTTGAAAATCCGAAAAGGCGACCTTGGCAAAAGTTAAGGCAAATAAAAAAAATCAATGAATTATGTGATGACCTGATCCTTCTGCCAAGGGGGTACATAGGCAACCAGGCATTGGTTCGGTCACAATTTCCCAAAACCACCATTTTCCCATTAACCAAAATTTTTCAAAAAATTCAACCATTCCATTAAACCATGTCACTACACAAAACCCTAAATCAAACCCAAAACCAAACCAAACCTCAAGAACCCAAACTCTAAACCAAACCATAAAAAATTCCAAACCCCAAAAGCCTACACTTTAAACAGAATCCCTAACCTACAAATCCTAAATAATTCCTAAACATAAGAGTTTTTTACATCAACTTTTAAAATAAACATGTTCAAAGCCAAAAAAATAAGAAGGTCACTTTGTCTTTAGTCTTTTCTTTTTCTGTTGATCGTTGATTTCCTCTGTGTTAGGTGCTTTATCATTCTTGTCCCTTCCTTTGAATTCATAGTTGTCTTCAAAGGGTCTTTCCCGGTTGTCTTTAAGAAACTGTTCTCTCATAGCAATCCTCTCAGCCTCCTTATCAACAATCTTGTCTATCAACCAATTAAAGTATTCTGTAGTCATCCTGTGAAATTGAACCTTGATAAAAGATTGGTCCACTCGATCAACCATCTCTAATCCCAATAGCATGTTCTATACAGAAGTAGGATTTGTGTCCACAGGAGTGAAGTATCGTCTTCTTTTTCCACTAGGCATTCCTTGCTCATATTTAAATTGCCTTAAGAGTCTATCTCCCTTGTAGAAAATTGCCCTCCGTAACCCAACAAAGAAGATATGGTCTGATCCTATAGACCTCAATAGAGGGGGTGGGCACTTACACCAATAACAGTCCCATTGAATTGAGGTACTAGATTTCTTGTCTAAGAATTTCACCCAGTCACTCTCAATTTGGCACTCAGTTTTGATTACAGCCCTGCTAAGAAAACTGCTAGGCCTGTAATTACCTATTGTAGGCTTGGCAATCATATCTAGTCGCTTCATTAGCCATATCTGCAAAGTCAAAGGACTCCCTAAGAAGTTCTAAGTTTCTCCACCATGAAATACAGCATCCAATCCTAGAAGAGTTTCTACCAAGATCAAAGAAACAGGATTATCACCATCCTTAATTTGATTTCATAACACTTATAGCTCGAGCATCCACAAAACCGCGTCTTCCAGAGCAAAGAAAAAGTTTTCCCACCATGCATAAAGCCAAACCGAAGTTTTTCTACATATTGTCGGTCACTCCATAGGTGCGTTTGTCAATCATCCTGGAAACAATTGCACAAAGATTCACCATATGACCTTTAATCATATCAGTACTGGAAGTAGGAAGACCGAGAGCATCAGACAAAGATTCCTTATGCTTGGGATCACAAGAAACTGCTATAGATTTCTTGCTTGAATCATAGCCCAGGATAGCAAAAAATTCTTCAATTGTCGGACAGAGTTTAGCAATTATAAACCGGAACATATGATCTTCGAGATCCCAGAATTTCACAAAAGCACAAAGGAAGTCCGACTTGATTTTAACATTCCTCAAAGCCCTGATTCCCTCTAGTTTGTAGGCCATAAAAGTACTGAAATCAAAGCTACGAACCCATTTGTTGATATCATGAATTGTTTGAATGAGAAAAATTATGATTGCTAGCCATGGATGACTTTTGCTTGTGATTATTATGTTTTACTAACCTTTATGCAAAGATTTGTCGCAGGAGAATTCATTTATATAAGCTACATCAATTCCTAATCAGGTTTGAAATAGGTTTCAGAGAGTTTGTAGCTGACTAGAAAAGTGTTTCATGATCACAAACGAAGTAAATTTTTTTTTCAAAAAACGTGAAAACGCGAAACACTCATTGGAAAAGCGTACGGAGTTGACCCACCATGGCGTGAGCATTGTGGCGTGGCTAGGTGCCATTCGGCACTTTAAAAGTGCCAAACAGCACTCCAAAAGTGCTGAATGACACTCCTCTCATGCCAAGTGGCACCAGCCCCTCCATCAAAGATCCATGCAATTTTGCTTTCGGACATTTTTTTTTTAGGATCGATTAACATTCAAAAAGATTTTTTTTTTTTTTTTTTTTTTTGTCAAACTAAGGCATTATGACATGTCTAGCTCACTTGTTCTCAAAAAATCATCACTTGCATCATTGTTTTCAAAAATTGATCAAATCAAGGTTTTTTCAAGACTCATGAATTCATGTTCCAAACTAGGGGCATCCACCCATGGCTCATTCATTTTCAAAAAAATCATCATCATCTGTTCAAAAAAAAAAAATCATCATAACCAAGATTTCCAAAAATCATGCATTCATTTTAAACTAGGGGTATTCGACTCCACCTCATTCAAGTAAATGCAGATTCCAGCAGAGCCAAACCAGATAAGTCTAAATTAGCATTACAAGACATCATCAGGTGAATTCTAAACTGGTTTTAGTTAAAGTTTCTACATGATCCAAGTGACTCTAAGGACAAAGAGCTAAACATGGGAAATAATACATGATTGTCTAAAAAACACTTCCTTTTCTTTTGCAGGAAAAATGAAATATACAAGTCATACATCATTAGGACTTCGAGTTTGCCTATGTGAGGATCTCCTTGATCCACCTCTAGAAGAGCCACCTTCAGTATTTCCTTCTTGACTTGCGAAAAAGCGAGGATCGTACTGACGATTTTCAAGTTCGAGGCTCCTGATCCTTTCCTCTAAAGTTCTTCTGGTTGTGTCAACAATTTCCTTTCAATGTGCCTGAAGAGTCAGCAAAATCAGGTGTTAATTCCATTATCAAGCACAATTCAAGCCAAAGACACTCAGAAAGCAATATGGCATACCCAACTCGCATCATTAATCACATATTGGGAGGACTAAGTGCGAGCCAATAACTGCAAGCATCCAATCATCTGCATGCTTTCTTCCACAAGATCCACATCAATCTGAAGCACAACCCTACTAGGTTAAAAGCCATTCATCAAGCCAAGAAGGAATAAGGACAAAGAAATAAAAATGCAAGAACATATCGGATCGGGCCAAGGAACGTTTAGTGTGTGCTCTGGCCTAGTTAAAGGCATGGAACTATACATTTCATCAGGATTCATCACATCATACTGACATGTCAGAAAATGGGGATAAGTCTCCTTGAAGAAACTAGAAGAGCCATCAGCATGGTGAGGATAGGGAATCTCTTCCTCTCCCTCTCCCCTTTCCTCTCCTTCAAAAGATAGATGCTA
Source organism: Quercus gilva (assembly GCA_023621385.1). Classification (NCBI taxonomy): domain Eukaryota; kingdom Viridiplantae; phylum Streptophyta; class Magnoliopsida; order Fagales; family Fagaceae; genus Quercus; species Quercus gilva. The sequence continues at coordinate 29,904,949 of CM042480.1, forward strand.
AAAATACAACATGCAAGTATTGTTACCAAGCATAAATATGAAAAATAATTTGCAAGATCAAAAATTTTACTTTAAAGGGAAGAAAAGTACCGTTCTGCCAACCAAGCAACCTTGCAGATGAAGTCGAATGAATTCAAAATAATTCCCTTCTACTCCTACAACAATATAGCTATTACAGGCTCGAGCAATCTCTTCATCAACTAGAAAGTTAGCCAACCAAATAGTGTGATAAGGAGGAGTTGGAATTATGGTAGGAGGATACTCAAGTTCAACTTGGGGCAACACCCAATCACCAAGATACTAATACCTTTCATGCCCACACTCAGACAACACTTGGCGGCCATTCAGTTCAAGAGCCCGCTCACACTCTACATACCCTTCACATCCAGCCCAAGGATTTAAATTCATTTGAAAAGTCACAAAGGAACTCAGAATGAGAAAAGACTGAACCATAACCAAGTGCCAAAGATTCCAAAAGAAAGAAGAGGAAGAACTCACATCATCAGCAATTAAATTATCAAGCAGCAAGCGCCAAATTTCCAAAGAAGGCCTGGAAGGTGTAGACAAACGATGTTTGGGCAACCAATGGAGAAACCTAGGAAAAATGCCAGTAACTTCTTTTTAGATTTCAGGACCAACTCCAAAGTACTCGCAAATCCAGACTTGAAAAATTCACAACATCATTACCACATAGCCAAAATAACTTTCCAAAACCCATACATAGCCAAAATAACTTTCCAAAACCCATACATAGCCAAAATAATTTTCCAAAAAAACCTACGCATAGCCAAAATAAATCTCAAACCTCACCTGCTATACAAATAGAGCCCTACCCAAGCTTGAAAGCCTCTGCCTAGAAAGTTGGGTCATGAAATGCATTAGAGTAGCACAGGCCATGCTGCCCCAGTCATAATTCCGCATTTGTTCAATTTTTCTCAAGCTCTCCAAGTAGTGCAGATTCACAGTACTGCCTAAATCCGGACACAAAAAAGTCCCAATGAAAAGAAGCATGAACATACGAGCATCCTTTGCCATAGTCTCACAATGGGGAATGTTTTCACATAGCCAAGACAAAGGGATATTGTTACTCTTCATTCTAGAAGGCACTACACCTAGAAGTTTCTTAAGTTCAGTTGAAGTAAGGGAATCATTGACAAGAATTCTTTCACCACCCAACTTCAGACCGGTGATAACAGAGAAGTCATAAGGTGTCAACATTACCTTCCCAATACTTGGAAAATGGAAGGTACATGTAGTACCCCTGAAGTGCTTTGCCAAGGCAAGAAGTAACTGAAGATCTTTGTATTCATGTGTCTCCTAATTTAATAGAGCTTCAAAAAAAGTGCCAAAGCCTGTTTCATGGATGATGTTTTTAATACTAGGAGACAATGCTGCCCATGCATTTTTCAACATTTAGAGACCACCTCGACTCTTGAGGCTCTGCAACATAAAAGTTTAGCTCATCATTTCTCATGCCAACAAAAAACTCACAAGAAAAAAAATTCCCATGACCCAAAATCACATGTCCAAAAATTTTCCATGACCAAAATCGCATCCAAAAAAAATTCCACAATCAAAACCCACGTGACCAAAAAATTCTTAAAAATCAATGCCCCACCACAACAAAAAAATCAATGTCCCACCAAAATTTCACCATAATCAAAATCTTTGACATATCTATACACAACTGCAAAATTTTTCCATAACCATGCACAAAAAATTCCTACATGTCTAAGATAGCCATAAAAATTTCCCACAAGTTCATGCCTATGCACAAATAAATTCTCACATAGCCAAAATCATAACCACACAAATTTTCCATGAACCAACATCACATACCCAACAAAATTTTTTCATAGTCAAAATTTCATGCCCACAAATTTATCCACGCACATACCCACAAAATTTTTTCCATGTCTAAAAAGTTCATGCCCACAAATTTATCCATGCACATACCCACAAAATTTTGCCATGTTCATAAAACAAAATTTACACATGCCAATAAACTTTTCCCACATGCATCATGAACATATTCATCTAAGCCTACTACGAATTTTTCACATTACCAATACTCCCAAAATCTAAACCAAAATTCATCCAATAACATCACAATTTACCTACATTGTCAAAATCCCATGAGCTACCAACATTGTCCAAATTACACCATGATAAAAAAAATTTTAAAAAAAAAAATTAAAAAAAAAAAAAACAACAACAACATTCCAAGAATGCTCCAAAACCAACTAATCACACAATGCCCCAAATCGCAACAACCAAATGACAATATCTCACAATGAAACAACATTTTTCCAAGAAAAGAAACCAAAGAAAAACTCACCTTGGTGTCTACATGACAATATGGAGCATGGGTCCTAGGGTCTTGAAGAAGCCTATTCTCATCATGCCAATCAAATGTGGGATCATATTTCTTACCATAAAAAGTAATAAAAGAGGATCCCTTGGAGGAAGAAGCCATCTTAATGCAAAGAAAAATGGGTTTCACCAAAAATGGGTGTATGGTGAAAATGCTAAAAAATACAAGGATCTAAAGAAATATTGATGGAGATGGATGAGGGAATATTAAGAAGCCTAGAAAAGTGTTTTTTGTGAGAAGAAATGGTGAGATGAAGAAGAAAAATCAAGGGGAAGAAGAAGATGAATAGTATTAATGAAGAAGAAAAGTTGATGAAGATGAAGCAAAAAAGGAAAAAAATGGAGAAACAAAGAAGTGGGGGCCAAAATTTTGGCCCCCACACTTAAACTCAGCCAAGAGCTGAGTCAACTCAGTCAAACTGAGTTGACTCAATCAACTCAAAAAAAAAAAAAAAAAAAAAGATGATGAAATTTCTTTTGGAATGGATTAAAGATAGAAATTCAAATTCAAAGTTTTCAAGTTTTTTTCAAACCCCAAATTTTCAATTCAAATTTTTCATTCCCAAATTTTCAATTCCACATTCTCAATGCCCAATTTTTAATCCAAACCTTCAGTTTTCAAGATTTCAGAAAAATTCAAACCTCAGATTTCATGATCGAAATTGCAAGTCTTAATTTTCAAAATCCTAAATCTCAAAATTTTAGATTTCAAGTTCCAAATTTCAATCCAAAATCTCAAAGTTTCAAAGTCCTAAAATTTTAAATGTCAATTTCGAAACTTCCAAGTTTCAAAAATCAAATGTTTCTTAAAAATAGAATCTTTTGTCAATTAAACTTTTCTTGAAAAAGTTCAAATCAAGAAGGAATAAATAAAAATCACCCATCCCAAAAGCAATGGGACCATAAAGCACTCATCATTAAAGTCTAATCCTAAATTTTGACTTTTTGTAGTCAACAACTTCAGATCGAAATAGCGAAGACCTTTGATCGACATTTCAACAACTTCATATCGAAATAGAGAAGACCTTTGATCAACATTTCAACAACTCCAGATTGAAGTAAAGAAGACCTTTGATCGACATTTCAACAAGTCCAGATCAAAGTAGAGAAGACCTTTGATCGACATTTCAATAACTTCAAATTGAAGTAGAGAAGACCTTTGATCGACATTTCAACAAATCCATATTGAAGTAGAGAAGACCTTTGATTGACATTTCAACAAGTCTAGATCGAAGTAGAAAAGACTTTGGTCAACATTTCAACAACTCCAGATCAAAGTAGAGAAGACCTTTGATCGACATTTCAACAACTCCAGATTGAGGTAGAGAAGCCCTTTAGTCAAGCACAGTTCCAATTTCAAGGTTGAGAAGCCCTTTGATCGACGTTTTAGCTCCAATTTCAAGGTTGAGAAGCCCTTCGGTTACCTTTCGTCAAGATCGAGGTTGAGAAGCCTTTTGGTTGCAGACAACTCCATATTCAAGATCAGGATTGAAAAGCCTCTTGGTCATCCCACCTGTCAAGAATCATTTCCAGAGTTATCAACTACTAGCTAAGTCAAGTATTTTCATTTAATTGTCAAAAGATAAGGCGTTGGTTCTATGTTACAAAGTTTTAGGTTCAAAGGTTAGGTAATTTTTGAAAGTTCAACCTCAATTAAATCATGGTCTCTAAAATCAGTGTTTTTGTTTTACATTGACATTCACTTTCCAAGCTCGGTCAATGAGAGGCATTCTATAGACACTCGATTTGGCACCCATAATTTAATCAAGGAGAATGACTTGAATGATCATTCATGTATCCGAAAAATCATGATTGCATTACATGCATTGATTTGTTCTTACATTACATATATCAATTTGTTCTTGCATTACATGCATCAATTCATTCATTGCATATCATAAAAATGATCTTGAGATTCTAACGGTCACGATGGTATGTTCAGTTTCCAAATCGGACCATCGGATCGAAAGATATCACATAATCAGGTTTGCACGGTTAGCATGCATTGTGTCTAGGTAGAGTTGACCACACATGATTAATTTAAATTAATTCTGATTGATAATTAGTGTTTAAAATAGGATTATATGCATAGGAATAAAAGGGATGATTGGATAACAATAAAATTGTGAATAATCTCAATTTTATCAAGATTTATTTTAGGGTATTTATCTACAAGATAAATGTTCCTGAAAATCCTGAATTATCCAAAATACAGATAAAAATCATAGACTAAAGATGAAAACACGTTTAAGTACAAGGACCGGATTAAAAAACCCTAAAAAGAGAGTCCAAAACGCACCCGAACACGAAAGAACATTTAGCATCCAAGAGCACTATTTGGCACATTGAGAGTGTCGAACGGCACTTTAAAAAGGCCGAATGATCCCTTTTTGGGCTTTGGCCTAACTCCCTTCAGGTGACGACAAGGCATTCCCTTTTCAACCTTTTTGCCAAAGGATGTGTCCAGATTTGCATTTTAATAAACTGTGCCTATTTTTTAGAGTTTTCCCACCTTTATAAATAGAGACTAGATCTCATAATTCAGGAGACCTTTTTTACACTTTGAAAGGCATACGTTTTTAGGCTCTCAAATTGCTCATATTTGCTAATCCTCTCTCTGATATTTTCTACTAAAGTTAGGATTTTTAGGTTTCAGAGAAAATTGAATAAATTTCTTTAAACCATATGTAAAGTTGTAATATACAATTATGTATTTTGTTGGCTTTTATTCCGTACCAAATTTGATTGTAATTATTATCAATCGTTTATACCCTGTATTTGTTGTGGGTTTTGTTGTAAGGGTAGTGTGATAGAGAGTGTGTATGAAGACTCAAGCATTTGGAGGCTGAAGGATTCTCGCGGGTATGTCGCAACCTAGCTTCCCGCGAAGTGAAGCATGTGCCCTGCACGTGCTGGAATGCGAAGGGTCAGGCTAGGTGGAGACAAGCTGTCTCTCGCGAGTATCTCGCGGGTAAGGCCTTCCTGCAAGACACCCGCGAGACAAGCTGTTCTGCTAGCCTGTACTGATTGAGTCACACATTTTGCACCTATCCTATATATACCATCATTACCCACAAATGTTAAGGAATACTTCAAAGAGAAAACCCTAGCCAAACACATTGAGAATTAGAGATTGTCATCCCCACCTTTCTCTATACAATTGCTTGTGATATCTCCTCAACCTTTCCCTCTTCATTCTCCATATCTTTGAGAGGTTGATAGCCCAAACACTTACCACTCATTTAAGAGTGTTGAGTGACGTTTTGGTGCTACTGGGAAGCATTGGAAGGAGCCTAGAATGACAGATGCAATATGAAACTTGTTGCAAGATCCGGAGAACTAAGACAAGACACGGTTCCGAGAAGCCTTGTTGGAGTAGGAGCTTAGAGGGCTTAGGTACATCGGGTAGACTAGGCTTGGAGGGTCTTTTGCTAACCTATGTATCCCAACTGATTGTTTAGTGGATCGATTTCTGCTTGGAGGGCGGCGGAGAGGTTTTTCGCCGAGTTCTTCGGTTTCCTCTTCGATAACACGTCTCGGTGTTATCTGTGTTTGCATCCTTCTTCCCTATTCTTGTTCATTTCATTTTTACTGCTGTGGTTCTTTAAATATGGATTAGAGTAGCTGTTTTGCCTATACGCTTGTGTTTACACTATTCCACACTTATCATTAAGTTAGTGTAAAATCAACCAAGCCGTAATTTTAATTTGAAGGTCTAAACCGCTCGTGTGTTTTCGACACATTTTCGAGCTTTCAATTGGTATCAGAGCGGGTACACTTGCTGCGGTTGTAAAACCTTAGTGTGATCCTTGACCTTTTTTGAGATGGACCGGTCTCAATCGCTCAATGTTCCACCATTTTTTTATGGGAATAATTATGCATTATGGAAAGTTAGAATGAGAGCATTCTTATGCTCTATCGATGATACCGTTTGGGATGCGGTTGAGATAGGTTGGACTAAGCCGGAGGCTCCTAAGTCCACTTGGGATAAGGCAGCTCTAGCAGCAGCCAACGCTAATAGTAAAGCTTTAAATGTTATCTTTTGTGGTGTGTCCCCTGATGAATTCCACAGGATTTCTCATATGACAGTAGCAAAGGAAGCTTGGGAGATTTTGGAGACTACCTATGAGGGTACAAAGAAAGTTAAGGACACGAAACTTCAGATGCTTACCACCAAATTTGAAGAACTCAAGATGAGTGATGATGAACCATTTGATTCATTCTATGGGAAGCTCAATGAAATTGTCATTGCTAAACTCAATCTTGGGGAGAAGATTGAAGACACTAAGGTGATGAGAAAAATATTGAGGTCCCTGCCTGAAAGTTTTAGAGCAAAGGTTACAGCCATAGAAGAAAGCAAAGACTTGGATGAGATTAAAATTCAAGAGTTGATCGGGTCTCTCCAAACGTATGAGCTGGGACTGCCTTCCCATAAGACGAGCAAATCGCTTGCTCTTAAAACCATCACCGAAAGAACAAATGATTCCTCCGAAGAAGATGGAGTGGAGAAGGAAGTAGCATATCTTGTAAAGAACTTCCGCAAATTTCTGAAAATGAAGAATAGTGGGAAACCGTTCAATAGAGGAAAGTTCTCTCCTTCAAGAGGTGATAAGAAAGAGTTTAAGAGAAAAGAAGGGAAGGATTTTCAACCTTTTTTAAGACATTGTGTGCTATGAGTGCAATGGCCATGGACATCTAAAGAATCAGTGTCCGAATTTTCTGAGGGGAAAAGGGAAGGCTTATGCTACAACGCTCAGTGATTCTGACTCGGAAGAGAGCTGTGACAGTGAGGGAAACTACTCCACCTTTATGACCATTGCTCATAGAGACTCCTCGGATGACTTGGGTGCACTTGTGAAGGAACTTGGTGAGCATTCTGATTCAGAGTCTATTGGAATTGTGGAAGAATCAGATGCGGAAGAGGAAGAGAGTACAGCTAATCTTCAAGAAAACTACTCATTACTCCTTGAGAAGTCGGGAGAATATGCAAGGGTAGCCAAGGCGGCTATCAGAAAAATGAAAAAGGCTGAGGAAGATTACCGGAGCCTCTTGGTCAGACATAAAGAGGCAAAATGCGAGATAGAAAAGATGAACGGTGAGCTGTCAGAAGCTTACTTAAAGATCAAATTTCTTGAACAAGAGGTGGTGCAAGCGCAAGCCAAGATAGAAAAGGTCTCATCCAGAAAGTTGGATGATGTTATCTCATCCCAAAAACATTTCTCAGACAAGTCCGGATTGGGATATACCGGAGGGAGTAGCTCATCGGTCAAAGCTACCAAAGAAGTAAAATTTGTGAAGGCCATAGAGTCGAGTGTAGAAGAGGCTGTCCTTGAGAATGTTAAGGTTGAGAAGAAGAATGTAATTGAGCAACGGATGGTGAATAAGCCTCAAAATCAATCTGTAGGCAGACACAAAACCAGAGCAAGATCTCTCTCAAGACCACAACGGGGTCCTAGAACAGATTATGTGTGTCACTATTGCGGACTGCGAGGACATACTAGACCAAACTGTCAAAAGCTGAGAGCAGACAACAACGCAAGTGCACCGCGGTCACGAGGAAGAAGAAATGACAAGAGGTCTTGGGGTGGTGAGCAACCAAGAAGTCAAAACCATGATCTAGGAATGACGAACATGATGAAGATGATTGGTGCTTTCACCACTTGCTTGGAGAGTTTTACTAGAAGGTTTGAAAGTCCCAACTCTCGTACCCAATCCATCAAGGATACCACCCCAAATGCACGTGACGTGTGGGTGAAGAGGGGTACTCATGCATAAGTATTATAATATGTCCATGCATTAATTCTTTCAATGTTTAGGGACATTTGTTGTTGCATCATATCATGCATTGCTTTCATTTTAATTTTCTTTTGTCTGGTTTGCACATGTTTTTTTTGTTGATCTTATTTTTTTTGTTTTGTTTTGGGTGTATTTCAAAAAATTCAAAAACCCATAAAAATTGAAAAATCTCAAAAAGTTTGATCATTTGTTTTGTGCATATCTCATGTGAGTTTGGCTTAGTACTTCCATACTTATAGCGTAATGCATTTATGACCTTAGCTTGTTTTGTATGCACTCTTTTCTATGTGGAAGAAATCTTGAAAACTATGTGTGACTGTTATAAATAGATCTTCAAGCTTGTCATGAATGATTTGTCAATAGTCTTGTTGGTCTTGATACTTGCATACACTTGTGTCTATATCTCTTCCCACTTTATTTTTTATGTTTTTGTAAAAAGAGTTCACCAATTGTAAATCTCCAAATGAAAAGAGATACTAAGCTGCAAAAGCCTGTCGCACACACTAATATTCGACTAGGAAAAAGGGAAAGCGACTCTTTTTAATGTGTTTTATATGGTGCTTAAAAAAAAAAAAAGGCCAAAGGCTTATCATCAATATTGAAATATCATAAATTTCTAGCACCAATCTCAAAAAGAGATGTTCTTTTGTCCAATCAAAATGAAAAATGACCAACTGTTATGATTTATGTTGAAGCCAAATGAAAAACTTCGTTGTTATGTTTTCATTGTGTGGGAGGTCATATATACTCACTTCTATAATGGAAATAGTCTACTTGATTTCGTATCAATTGTGTATGACTCGATTGAATTGATCATTGAAGTTTCGCTCTGGTCTAAGGAATATTTCACATTTGATACTCACACACAACACACAAATCTTTGATTCAATCAATGCCTATCTCATTTGTGTGATTGTATATGTCCAAATGTGATGTGTATGCCCATGAACTTGTTGATCAAATCCAAAAAGATTTTTGTGAATTTTATATGTTTTTGAAAGTGATTTTATACTTTCTTGTGTTTCATTTTTGGTCAAAATGCATTTTGTGTGTTTTTCATCAAAAAACTGATTCAGGGGCTGTTTCGCGAGAAGCTCGCGACTTAGAGCTTCCCGCGAAAAGGGGTTGAGGGAAATATTTTTTCATCTTGTCACTCAGAGACTTTCGCGACTGTCTCGCGACCAACAGCTTCTCGCGAAATGCTGTTTGGCAAAAAATGGAATTTTTCAAAATCAGACAGAGAGTTTCGCGACTGTCTCCCGACTGTTTCGTGACTTAAAGCTTCTCGCGAAAAATTTGTGCTTCAGTGGCCACTTTCGCGATTGTCTCGCGATTGTGTCACTACTCTCTAACCCACGAAAAACGCGTGTTTTCAGTTTTATAGGGCTGATGTGACAGTTTTTCAAATCACAATTTCTTCCCTCGCATAAACTCCTTTGAACCTCTCTCACCCAAATCACTATTCCATTCAATCCTTTTCAATCCACACAAGTTTCTCTGCATTTTTCTTCACAAGGTATGTTTCTTAAACATTTCTTTTTAAGTTTTTGCTTAGATTATGCAGATTTTTTTGTTAGGGCATTGATATTTGGGGATTTTCGAATTTTTGGGTTGGTTTTCAAAATTGGGTGAAGTATTGTCAAATTTTTATTTGGGTTGTGTCCCTCTTCATCTTTGTGCATCTGTGTTGGCCCCTTGTGGCAGTTTAAAGTGTATTTAGGCATGTTTTCACCATGTTCATGCATTACTCATACTTAGAACAATTTTGTGCATATTAGGTGCTTGATAAAATGTCCGAGTGACATTCTTATGCTTAATTGGTCTCAAGTGTGTTTTAGAGTTTCCATATGTCTTACCATATTTTGTTCTAGTTGATCTTCAATCTTGTGTGTTTCATACACTTTACTCATTGTGCACACTCTTGACACACACCTAGGCACACTTAGGCACCCCTCATGCATCTCATGCTGCACACACTCATCAGCACTTGCACACAGACACACACACTTGCACTGTCTCTTAGTTTTATGCATCATGCTTATGCTTTATAGGTTTGTGTTATTTAAGCATGCTATTAAGGGTCAACCATGCTACGTTATCAGTTAGTTTAACTATGATTTGGAACTAACTTGAATCTAATCAAGTTTTTGTCTTGTGGTTTGTGTTTGTGCAATTTCTTTTGCTTTGTTAAATTATGCAGATGTCTCCCACCAAGCATGCAGCTACAAAGAAGAAGTCTTCTAAGCGTGCACGTACTAAATCTGATAACTTCAAGTCCACGGAAGCAGATATGAAGTACAATGACTGCTATAAGGACAGGACGATCATCATGGAGAGAGTTGTTCAATTAGAAACTCTTGAGGACACTTTCATCCCTGAAGTGTTCAAGGAAAGAACTTGGACCAAGCTGCTAAACCCGACTAGAGTGGTTTATTCAGAGATTATCAGGGAGTTCTTCTCTAATGCCACTGTCAACGGAGATCGTATTGATTGCTGGGTAAGACATAAGGAGTTTGTGATTACAAGAGAAATAATCCAAGACTTATTGGAAACTCGTCCCCCATCACAGCCACTCACAGTTGCATATGAGGACAAACTTAGTTCTACTGCTAAGATGATTAAACTCCTTGGTGGTGAACCGAAGAAATCATCCATGAACACCATCAAATTTTCTCCAGAAATGAGGACACTAAGCTATGTGATGATTCACAATCTATACCCTGTCACCAATCTCACCACTCTATCTGCTCTGAGAACAAGGTTCCTTTATGATATCTTTACTCATAAGGAAATTGACATTTGTGGCCATATCATGCATGTCCTGAAGAAGAGCATCACAAAGCAGAATTCCCAGACTGTGATGCCATTCCCCTCTTTGATCATGGGATTGATTGCCAAGGCAAAAATCAAGCTACCCAGTGGCCTCACAGTTGTTCAGAGAGACTACCCCATTGGTGGTCATACACTGACTCGGAGCACTGCACACATCAAGGGCTCCAAGACTGGTGTGCATACTATCCCACAGCCTCGAGTTTTACAAGATGAGGGTGGAGATACAGAAGAGGAGATTGATAGGTTCATCTCGACTCTAGAGCCATTTACACAGCCTTCTTCTTCTGCTCCACCACAAGGCTTGAGCAAACTTGATCTCTTGCTGGTTAAAATGGATCAGATGTCTACAGTGTTGGATTTTCATGTACAGCACACTGCGGATCAGTTTGCATACCTTCAAGGACAGATCACCGCGCTCTCCTCCCATATACAAGACTTATCTATGAAGCAAGGTTCGGATTCAGAGTCCGAAGAGTTCTAGCCCTTTGGCCATTTCGGTCAAAAAGGGGGAGACAATTTTGAGGGGGAGCTGGATCAAAGCTTGCACAGCGTTAGGGGGAGCATAGTTTAGAACCTTAGTAACATTGGTTATTGGTTTTTCAAACGGTTTTTGTTCAGTTTCTTTTAGTTTTATAACTGGTTTATTTTTACTGTCTTACTGTTTTAGGTTTAAAATTTTAACACTTATGCTTTGACTTCAGTATTAATTTCAGTATAATTTCAGTACTTCATGTTTATTCTCTATGCTTTGTGGCTTTTGTTTGTACCCATGTTGCTTATGTAAGCTTGAAGGGTGTTTGATTTGTATGCGCTATTTGTAGGCTTTTATGGTTTGTGCCATGCATATGCAGTACCTTGTTTATGCAGCCTCTGTGCTTTGCTAAATCAGTACTTCTAACTTAATGATATGCATTTTGTTTGTGTTTGTACTGTCACTCTTGTGCCCTAGTAGGATTGTTCCTAGATGCAAATACTTTGTGTATTCTACATTGGTTGAGTGTTGGAATTGCAAATGATACTCTTCAAATGAGCTTATCATCGTGCATATCCGGATTTTCATTCCTTGTGTGAATGAGCATAGTAATTGCTTGTGTATAGTGATTACTTGTTTGATCTTGCCATGATCTAGTGTTTCTATTTCATTTTGCTTGATCATGCTTTTATTGCTCCATATGCTTTTCAAGTTTTCTGCATACAATGATGTTATTGTGTTGTTGTGTTTCAGGAGTTACTTGTTCATATGTTTCAAGAGCATTTCAGAATCTAGAATTAGGTGTGAGTGAGTTTTGCCTTTGTTCCCAAACTCACGTTTAAGTCTAAAGTCTGTTTTAGGGTTTTGTCACGGAATAGCCAAAGGGGGAGATTGTAAAGTTGTAATATACAATTATGTATTTTGTTGGCTTTTATTCCGTGCCAAATTTGATTGTAATTATTATCAATCGTTTATACCCTGTATTTGTTGTGGGTTTTGTTGTAAGGGTTGTGTGATAGAGAGTGTGTGTGAAGACTCAAGCATTTGGAGGCTGAAGGATTCTCGCGAGTATGTCGCGACCTAGCTTCCCGCGAAGTGAAGCATGTGCCCTGCACGTGTTGGAATGTGAAGGGTCAGGCCAGGTGGAGACAAGCTGTCTCTCGCGAGTATCTCGTGGGTAAGGCTTTCCCGCGAGACACCCGCGAGACAAGCTGTTCTGCCAACCTGTACTGATTAAGTCACACATTTTGCACATATCCTATATATACCATCATTACCGACAAATGTTGAGGAATGCTTCAGAGAGAAAACCCTAGCCAAACACATTGAGAATTAAAGATTGTCTTCCCCACCTTTCTCTATACAATTGCTTGTGGTATCTCCTCAACCTTTCCCTTTCCATTCTCCATATCTTTGAGAGGTTGATAGCCCAAACACTTACCATACCTTTGAGAGTGTTGAGTGACCTTTTGGTGCTGCTGGGAAGCATTGGAAGGAGCCTAGAATGGCAGATGCAACATGGAGCTTGTTGCGGGATCCGAAGAACTAAGACAAGACACGGTTCCGAGAAGCCTTGTTGGAGTAGGAGCTTGGAGGGCTTAGGTACATCGAGTAGACTAGGCTTGGAGGGTCTTTTGCTAACCCATGTATCCCAACTGATTGTCTAGTGGATCGATTTCTGCTTGGAGGGCGGCGGAGAGGTTTTTTGTCGAGTTCTTCGATTTCCTCTTCGATAACACGTCTCGGTGTTATCTGTGTTTGCATCCTTCTTCCCTACTCTTGTTCATTTCATTTTTACTGCTGTGTTGTTTTAAATATGGATTAGAGTAGCTGTTTTGCCTATACGCTTGTGTTTACACTATTCCGCACTTATCATTAAGTTAGTGTAAAATCAACCAAGCCGTAATTTTAATTTGGGGGTCTAAACCACTCGTGTGTTTTCGACACATTTTCGAGCTTTCACCATAAAACATCCTTTCAAGAACAAGAAGTGCTCCATGCAAGAGGTTGTTTTCAATCACCTTATTCTTTTTCTTTATGCTTCTTGTTTATGATGATGCATTCTTTTTGTTATCCATAACATGAATTGTTAATTGTTGTTTTGTTAAAGCATGATCTTAATTTTTTTATAAAATTGTTGTGATCTCTTTCTTAATTTCAATAATCTGGATATAACCAATACTTTTCTTTAAACAAAAATGGATCTACATCTTTCTTGGGTGTAGATCTAAATTTTTCTTAATAAAAAACGGATTTGCATTTTTATTAGATGTAGATCTGAATTTCTCTTTAAACAAAAATGGATCTGCATCTTTATTAGATGCAGATCTGAATTTTTCTTAATCAAAAACTGATTTGTATCTTTCTTAGATACAAATCTGATTTTTTAAACATATGCAGATTTTGAAATAAAGAAAAAGCTTATGCATGATAGTGTTTATGGTTGTTTGTTTTATTTTAATTCATGTAGCATAAATTTATGTTATGAGTGAAATTCTCTTCAAAAAACATTTGCCATATTTTTTGAACATATAGGAAAACAAATCTGATTTTTCTATTATTAAAAACCATTTTTTTTTATCACAAAACGAATCTGATCTTTCACAAACTCAAAACCTTTTTTTTTTTTTTTTACTTCTTAAAAACAGATTTGAATTTTTTAACAAACCAAAAAACTTTATTTTATTAAATAAAAAAAGATCTGAATTTTCTCTCGAAAAACCACTTTTTTTTACACATACAAAAATAGATCTAATTTGTTTATATAAACCAAACTCAAATTTTTTTTAATAAAGAAGAGAATGAATTCATAAATAAATTTATGTGATTTAATTTTTGTTTCACATGTTCAACATATCATTCATAACTTGCATAAAAGTGATACATAGGTCACAAGAGTTTGGAAGACCAGACTCTGTCTGGGCGGAATGGATGTCTAACACCTTCCTATTCCGTAACCTAGCCTCCGAATTTAGGTCTTTGGATAAGTAGATCTAGGCCTTGTCTTTTATTTTATTTTGGGTAGAATGTAACTAGGACAAAAAGCCATGTAATTATTTGGTAGTTTGTAACTAGGACCCAAAGCCATGTAATTTTCAATTTTTCAATTATGTAATTTTTTATTCAATTAATGAAAGGATGCTATTCAGTCATGTCGTATTTAGTTTTTCTTATTTTTTGTATAAAAAATAAGTGGCGACTCTACACCACTTATCTAAAAAGAGAGGTGCCCTAAAAAGCACTCCAAAAATCTCTTTTTTGAGAGGCCTAATTTTCCCTGGTCTCTCACAGTGACATGGCAATGTTTTAATATTAAAAAATCCATTATTTACATGTAATAAAACCCATATGACCCATTCAACTGTGGAAGACCCAAACCAAACCAAACATGTTGCTAACGAGTCTTCCCCAAATCAAAATCCGTCGCAAAGAAATCCCTAATATAAGCACACCACCTTGTCGGCCCAACGAGTTTCAAGTTTGTATCTTACTTAGTCGTGTGCTTTTTTCACTTCTCTACAAAATACACCTTAGCTGAATGGACCAAAGGAGGAAGGGTTTGGGAGTTACCACTTGATGTAGGTGCAAGAACTAACTGGGCCTTTTACAACATGTCTTATATATCAAGATTCTAGGTTCAGAGTTAAGGTACAATGATGGAAAGGTGTTAGGCACTCAACCTCGCCTGGCCCATAGGCTGGCATCCACTCATTGTGTTCCATGTCCTAATTCTATTAAGGAATATACACACACATATTAGTTCTATTGGATTGAGTTTTGATTTCCATCAAAACTAGCTTAATATTTATGTATTTCCATGATGTCTTATTTCTCTTGTCAAGTGTCATACCCATTTTGTTATCCATGCCAAATGTTGAATACATGTTGTTTGAAGCTTTTATGCATAGATGTCACTCATGCCTTTGTGTTGAAAGCTTGACTCTGTGTTTTGACATGAAAGTTTCAATTTTTTATTATCATAGTCTACTTTTTTGCATAGAAAGCTTCTAGCTTTGCATGAAAGTATGCATTCTTGATTGATTTTGGGCTTGAGATATCAAACTTTACCTAAAACCTCACTCATTCATTAAAAATGACATCTTGAGGTTAAAAGCTTTAATCTTTTGGATATGGGATAATAAAAATGAAACCTTTGATTGAAAAGCTTCCTTATTTGAATGAAAGCTTCCATTTTTAATGTTAAACTTGCACCCTTTGCTTTGTTCATCTCCTATGTCCATGAAAGGTTACACCTTGGTTTTAAGTTTGATCCTTTGATACTAAATCTATGTTTCCATGTTAAAGTTTGAACCATGGGAATGGAGGATGGAATTTTTACCTTTTGGTTTTTATCTGTGCATGTCACATGTTAATCTTTGTATGAAGATGCTTATGTTTAGCTTGGAAAGTTTAATCTTTGGGTCAAAGTCTTTACCTTTGGCCTAAAGAATGCGTTTTTGTATGAAACATGCAATATTTTGGCTCAAATGTTAAAACTTTACCTTAAACTTCCTTCCTTTGCATTTAGTTTATGTTTAAGGTTTCTTTTCTTCTTTTAATAATGCTTACATCGCATGTGTTAGTTTATTCCTTTTGCATTAAGGTCATACCTTTTTACATGCTTGCATTTCCTTATGCTTAGTCATCCTAGAATGTTCTTCCTTTTTAAGGTTTAAGACTTTCTTGGAATCTTGATGATGCTAGTATGTTCAGGGGCGGTGTTACCTAAGGCTGGGGGTTCATATGAACCCCTTGACATGGCCAATTTATATATAATTTTCAATTAATTTTTTTTGAGCCCTTAAAATAAAATTTTGAACCCTCTGACCCTAAATCAAACACAGTTGATATAAGTTTGAATATGATCATCTTAATACTACTTTCACAATATTTTCACAATAATTTAACAATAAAAGTTAAGTGGCAAGTTGTAACTGGTTTTTATCAGGACCTACAACTAACGTCACTTTTTTCCTACCTTTAAAAACTTGTCACCTAGATTTTGTTATAAAAGTGTTGTGTCAATAGCACTACTCTTAAATATTTATTTTATAAGAAAGCAAAAAATATGTTTCAAATTTTTGCTCATTCATTAAAAAAACAAAAAACTTTCTTTTCCAAGACATTGGCTTACTTTTCCATTGACAGCGGAATAAAGTTGTTTTTCCCTACACTTTTCTTCTTCATCAACAAAAAAGTACACCATTGTTACAAACAACAGATCAATATCTATATTTGTGATTCTTTCATCATTCTCTATATCTTTTTTTTTTCTCTTCTATGTTTTCTTAGTTTTTCTCTTTATTTGATCAAGTAGTTTGATAAATATTCTATAGATTTCCAAATCCAAAAAGTCTTTTAGTGCTTATTCTAATTCCAAGAGACTAACCACGTGTATGGTTAAGAAGTCATACACTTCAAAAGTTAAAACTTATATCAGTTACTTTTTTTTTCTTAGTTTCACATTTAAGTCTAACTCCAAGAGATTGACCACATGTATGATTAGTTATTTAATTATATTTTTTTATGCATTCGATGGTTATTGTCTTACAATATTTATACTAAATTCTATTTAGAATACTATTTTAGATTATTGTATAATGTATATAATATGGAAGTTGTACATATAAAAAAATTAATTATTTTATTTTTTGACTTGCCTCTTATGACAAATTCCTAGATCTACCACTGCTGACCCCCCTACAAATAAATTTTGGAGCCGTCACTGAATATGTTCATGGATTTAAATTTGATTATGTATGGTACGATTATGCCATTTGCTTTCTTTAGGCATGCATTATATATATATATATATATATAATAATAACACTTTTCCAAAACTTGTTTCAAAATTGGGCTTCTACCAATAAAAAAAAAATTTTTAAGCTTTTTCCAAATGTAAAACCCATGGGATTTTTTAAATCCTTTCCTTTTTAGGGGACTTTTTAAAAGTATAAAACTCATGGGATTATTAAATATGTTCCCTTTTAGGGAAATTCTCAAAAATACAAAGCTCATTGGATTTTTAATCCTTTCCCTTTTAGGGAACTTTTTAAAAGTATAAAACCAATTGGGGTTTTTAATCTTTTTCTTTTTAGGGGTTCTTTCCAAATTGAAAATTCATAGGACTTTTATTCTCTCTATTCTAGGGAGTATTTCAAAAATATAAAACCTATGGGATTTTAATCATTTCCTTTCTAAGGGTTTTTTAAAATTAACAAATCAGGAGACTTTAATTTAACCCCTTTTAGGGAATTTTCTAAATAAAAAGATCTTGGGATTTTTATTTTTTAAATACTGATGCTTGGTCCACAACTTAAATTCACTAAGTACATAGGCCCTCCAAGGCCAAATATAAACCCCCTCATTTAAAACTAATATTTTACTTTGTTATTTTTGACATGAGAATAAATTGGAGATTTAAATTGTTTAATTTAGGATTAATTGTAGTAAACCCACCTATGATTTGGCCTAAAATCTCTTTGCCTACCTGTGATTTAAAAAATGTCACTTTACCCACTTGAGATTCATCCTGTTAAGGCTTCGTAACCCACCTCTGTTAAAAACATGGGTAAATATGTATTTTTGTCCCCCTTTTATGCCTCTCTCTTCGAAAAACATAGAAAAACTAAAAAAACAAGATAAAGGAAGATTAAAAATTAGGTTTTATAAAATTTAAAAACATGCAATCAAAACAATCATCCTACCAAAATTAAGAACATTAAATGAAGCTTGTTAACCATATGTAATCTGGTTTGGTCGCAACCATCCAACCAATGAAGCTTGTTAACAATCATCCAACCAAAATTTAAAAGCTTGTCCATGCCTTCGTACCATCCTCCAAGAGAGGCTTAGGCTTGGCTTCCCACCTCTGCATTGCTGCCTTCAACCACGCCAAATCTCATTTCTTCTTTGTCATGCCCACCTGTACTTACGCCTCTGTGAGTCTCACCCCGACCCTTATCAATACCCTTTTTGTTGCTGACATGCATCTTGGCCCCTATGACGATGTTATCGTTTTTTATCATGCAAAGAAGGTAATTTGTTTTTGTTGCATTAACAAACAATGTTTGACCTAGGGGTGTGTTAGAATGTGTGCCCTAAAATCCTATTGTATAATGCTATGTATGACATTATGTATGACTTAATATTATAATTAATAAAGTTGTTTTATTATTATCTAAAATAATTGTAACATGAATATTTGGACATTATCATATAGTTCATGAGATGCATAGTATGTGATTTATGTGAAAAGTCACAGAAGATATAAATCACAAGTTCCTTGTAAACTCAGAATTATAATTCATAGTCGGTGATGAAATTGGGCATTTCATTTGCGAAGACGATAACATATCAACTAAGATGATTTATCTTGATCATGGAAGTGGAGACTTCTAGTTGGTATGTTGATATGTTTTAAGAGTTAAGACATATTGAACTGAACCACTGTGAGATATATTATTCTCCTAATGACTACCAAATGAATAATAAATCTCACAACTTCTATTTGCATGAACTTTTAATCCTGAGAGAATAATGAACCTAATCATAAGGTGTAGGTTGCTTTAATATATCAAAAGTGAGATCTAAAGCCATGATCAAAAGCTCAATATGTTGGGCAGCCACATTTAGTGTTAATGGAACATATATTTTCAAGATGGAATTCATAATCTCTTAAAGGAGCTATAAAATATTCCCCTGAGATAAGTTTAATGGGTTTGATTATTCAGAGTGTTAGGTTTAACCATTTTAGTAAGGAGTTACTAAAGTATATATTTATGAAATTAGATATTATAAATATATAATAAATAACTTAAAGGATTAAACCGGGTATTCAAGTATTAAGATGTAGTAATCTTCAGAGTGGCAGTCTACATTCATGACTTTGTATTAGTACGAATATTTTATGAAGGGGCTGCATGTATAATAAAGTCTTGGGATATAATTTTTTAATAAAGCCTTGAGTGCAATTATATTTATATAGTGGTATTAAATATAATTAATGGTAACTTTGGACTTGTTAAGAGTTGACAGAAAAGCCAAAGACCCATTAGAGCTAGTGTATTATTGGTCCCTTTTGGTCCCACTCCAAGCCACACACTAAACCCCAATTGGAAAGGCCCAATAGGTCAACCCAATTAGATAATCAGTTAGTTATAAAGGGAGAAACATACAAAATTTTATTTTAAGAGAGACATCATTGTGAAATGGTGTGTATGTGTGAGTGAAGTCACTCGATTATTCTCTGTTGGAAACTAATTGAGAGACCACACTTCTTGTGCATAAAATGGAATTTGAGTGAAGATTAAAAATATTCCTAAGTACTTATAATCTTTTGTTTTTAATTTCACCATACCAAGGTACGCTATCTTGTTCTTAAATTTTGAAATTTACATAGTGCATGTTATCAATCATGAATGAAATAGATCCATGTTTGTTACTTCTGTTATGTGTTTCGTATGAGATACAAAACCAAATTTTCCAACAGGGTGTCCAAATAAACCCGATACCTGGCCCACCCACCTAACCCGGCAGACTCGACACCCGCGACGGTCAATGGTGGGTCTCCGCTCCTAACACCCGAGACCCGCGGGTCAGTTGATGGGTTTAAGGATGGAAAACCGATTTTCAACCAACCCGACCGTAAAACACACCAGAAATAGCTTTCTCTGCTGATTGGAATGATCCGCTGGCCTGATTTTGTCTGATCTGTAGAGATCTGGCGAGATCTCGTCGAGATCTGGCCTGATCTCTTCGAGATCCACCAAGATCTCATTGAGATCTCGCAGGATCTCTTCTAGATTGGGCCTAATCTCGTTGAAATTTGTTGAGATCTCTTCAAGATTCTGCCTAATTTCATTGAGATCTGCCAAGATCTCTTTGAGATCCAGTCAAATCCAACAAAAACAAGCAGATTTTGGCAAAATCCGGTTGATTTCTGCAAAATTTGGCAACGATTCACACAGTCCGAAGCTGACCGAGACCTGTCCGGAAAACGATGACATCCAACCACTTGAACCACTGCCTTCAGCGGGTTGGCAGCGGGTCCAGATTTAGGAGACCCGAAGTGATTGGGTCAGTTCTGAGTTGGGCACAAACCCCACCTAGACTGACCCGTGGACAGGCCTAGTTTGACCTCTTCTGGGGATAATAATCAAAGGTTTTAACGTTATTAGTGTATTTACTCCTTTTGTAAGACCACTAGATTTCTTTATTACTAATTTGTAATAATGATTCCTCGGTCTAGCTCCACTTATAGGGATCTACATGGAAATTCCACCCTTACGTGATAGAGTTATATAATATATTGTAACTTTATCATCATCAGCTTCTCTATGTGACTGCGATTGAGTTTTTCTTTTTCAATACTTGGTTTCAATTTAATTGTTTCATTGGTTTTAATTGCAATTGATTTGTTGGGTTTAATTGGGTTTCCCTTTCTTTTTTGTTTTTTGTTTTTGTGGATAATTCAAGTAATGAATTTGTCTTGGGGAAATAAAGTACTCATTTTTTTTTAGAGGAAAAAGTACTCGTTTTATTCATTAAAAAGTAGTGCATATCTTGGATTTTTTTAATAAAAAATTTTGGGTACAATTCTGTTTATCCAAAAGATTTTGATAACTCTTACTATTTCTATAGTGATTGAAATACTAATGTTTCAGTTATAATTCGTGGTACAAACCCACGCAAATCCACAAAAACCCTGAACTGAGTAAAGAACAAAATTGTTTACCATTTTAGGTTCATTATTTTCGCATACTACAATTTGGAAATGATTCATCGGTAGCATTGTATTGCACAAAGTAAAGAATTATCATTTGGTTTTGTCGGACCATGAACTATGTCATTCCACTTCAAAACCAATTGGTGTTAAAGAAGACACTCAAATCTTTTATGCATTTCGACATCACACCACGCGAGCTTGTTTTTAAAGTATGAAAGGCTAAGAATGTATTGACCATTTATAATAAATTAACCAATTAATTAGCCAAGTGAATTAATTAAGTTAATTAACATACAATAAGCGTGGTAGCACAAACAAATCACCAACTATGTTAATATGCAGCGGAAAATAAATTAATACGGTGATTTGTTTACGAATGGGAAAAATCTACACCGCAAAAACCTCACAGGGTGATTTTAAGGTCACCACTCCCGAGAATCCATTATTATCACAACAAAAGGTTACAAGTAAAGGAATCTCGGTACCTTATACCAACTTACAGTTGAACCCTTAACCCAATACCCAATTGGACTTATTCTGTAGTGACAATCTGTCCTTTTCAATGCACGACTCCCAATACGTGACTAACCAATTCGATGCACAGATCTAAGTACATGACTAACCCCAACTTGAGAAGGATGTTGGCTTCAAAGTTCTTCAATTCATCAACACGATGAAGATCACGAAGTTACTTAGTTATAAAACCCTACGGTGTACAAACACAGTAACTTTTTGAAGAGAAAGATGAAATAAGGCAAATTGTCTCCAGTTCACAACATGCTTGTGAAAAACTTTTGCATTGATGTGCATCAATTGTGACGGCCCTTAAAACAATCCTTATATATGTTTAGGGTTGTGAGAAAAGAAAGCCTAAACATCTATACACAGATTGGATGAAAATCAAAACTGAAAATCTAATTTTCATAAATCTCGATAGATAGGGTATCTATCGAGCAACTGTCGAGCATCGGGCTAAACTGCCTTTTAAACCTTGGTAGATGCTATCTGTCAAGCTGGTTGTCGAGCTTTAAAATCCAGCACTTCTTCACTTGATTCTTTGACAGATTTGCATGGTTTTAACACTTGAATTTGAAACCTTGTTCCTTGAAGTATTAAACACATCCTAGATCTACCTAATTACAAGTAAAGTGCGTTTTGTCAAAGGATTAGCCAATTCTATATTGACATATGTTCCTAACATGATTCACCTATGTCCTAACAATCTCCCTCTTTGGCAATCTGTGACAAAACCATAACAAACAAATGAACATATGAGAGAAGTCATAAATCACTCAACTCATACTCACTTGTTAAATACAATAAACTCTATCCTAACACAAACTCTTGAAAAAATTTGCAAGAAGAGATTTCATGGCAAGAAAGAGTTTGACAACCTATATTTCTGAAACACTTTAAACAAAACTCATTACAGCATCTTAGTGTGAAATAGAAATAAAAGATTGCATACAAAAAATAAAAAGCATGTGCATAAAGAGAGAAAAGAAACAACACATAAAAAGATAGGTAAAAGAACTGTAATAACAACCTCATCATATATATATATATAACATCATAAGTATAAGGTTTGCTATCACAAAGTAAGAACAATGTATCTATAAAAGAAGAAAAGAAAAAAATACATAAGCCCTCACTACATCCCTCAAAAAAATAAAACACTCCCCTTATCACCAAAAATGTTCTATGCTAACTCTCCCCCTAAATACATGACTACTCCCATCCCAAAACTACTCCCCCTTTTTGTCATAAATGATAAAGGATAAGTAACTCAAGCAGTCATCTAGTCGTCACCAGAAGAGCTAGCATCCTCATCCTTATCATTATCGTCGTCGTCGGAGTCACCATCATCGTCCTCGTCCTCAAATGCCTTTGGAGAAGGAGAGGAAAACTCCACGAAGCCACCAAGGCGAGCCTGCCGTCGAGCAATACAGCCGACATGGGTGTTCACCTGACACAACTTATCACTAAATATGTCAAGGCGAGCATCCATACGCTGCAGCTGCGCCATGACTGCATCGAAGGTCACAGCATCTACCGATGAAGAAGGAATGATGTGGAAGGAGCGGAAGAAACCAGAGGAGTCACTGTCTCTGTCCGTGACAGCTTCAGTCGAAGCTGGGCCTCGCTCCGTCTAAGGGTAGCAGTGTCAATAGCACACATAAGAGAGAAGTGTGTAGACTCTGGATAGGAGATAGAAAAATGGCGGAGAATCTGCATGATAGCCGAAGGAAAAATGAGCTTATCACAGGTCGTCATGTCCCTATATACATCTATTAGGGAAAGAATGAAGTGAGAGGGAAAGTTTACAGTAAGTCCCTCAAGAAAGGATAACAAAAATTGAGCATGAGGCTCTGTAATAGAGTTATAGTGAGACAATGGATGAAGAACGAATGTCATCACCATGTTAAGGAATCTCAGACCTTTTGTAAAGCCCGAGTAAGGGGTGTTTTGACGGTCACCACAAGAAGAAGGTGTCTCACAGAAGCGAGACGAGAGCTCGCCTTTGGACATAGTCCTCAGACGCTCACAACCGGGGTAGTCAGCAAACTCCACCCTTGGTACACGTTGCACCTCGGATATAAGATTCGGAGTGACTACAATGCTCATACCTTGAACGCGAGTGATAAAATGAGGTACTATATAATCGAATCCGTCACGGAGGGACAAGTGACCGGGATGCCACACAGTGACTCCCAACTTCTACTATAGATGACAATGGGAAGGTCAATATCGGAAAAGTCCGATAGAACGACTTGGCATTCCAAATGAATGCTTCATCGTGAAAAGTTCTCTGAAAAGTCCTTACAAGCTTTATCATCATGGAACCTGACGTGAGATGGAGTAGAATTAGCAGGGGAAGAAGAAGAAGATGCCTTGAAACGAAGAGGGTTTTGGGACAAAGTAGATTTTCGTTTAGGTGCCATAGAGCAACTAACCGAGAGAGAGAGAGAGAGAGAGAGAAAGAGAGACATGCAGAAAAGCACCAAACAGTTTAGTATCAATATGATAAAACAAAAGTGGTACGTATGCATGAAAAATGCATGAACATGTGACATGCAACATTAAAAATATCATAGGCTTAGCCCAATCCAATCCTACCAACACACAACATTTTAACATAGTAATCACACATCTAAAATGCATGAATCATTGATAAAAATGCAAATGTGATGCAATGCATGAACATTTGGGAATGAAGTTTGGATTGAGAGAGAAGTGTTTGGGAAGGTGAGAAGTCAGAAAGGATTAAAAGAGATCGAGAAAAATGAAATGGAAATCGCGCTGACCCTTTATATAGAAATCCCAGTTTCTTGATGGATCGGGAGGTGTTAGAGCTATCGAGAATTAAAATGGCCCGAAAGAGCTATCGAGCAGCTATCAAGAGGCTATTGAGAGGTGTCCACAGAAAAGTGACCTCGATGGATCGAGAAGTTATCAAGTATCTATCGAGCATACAGAAACTTCCTCAATGCCTGATTCTCAAAAAGCTCGATGGATCAAAATTTCAATAACAGCTATCAAGAAGGGAAGCTCAAGAGGCTCGATAGATAGCCTAGCTATCGAGAGGTATCGAAAAGCTGTCGAGATTGCTTAAAAATAATTTTTCAAATAAGAGAAAAACACAGACATGAATGCAATCAAACATGGTACTCAACCAAAAATCCAAAAAACATTTTAAGCTCTCAAAAACATCTCTCATCAGAATGTCAAGCATTTAGATCCAAAACACACACACACACACACACACACACACACACAACAAGTCTAACCAATTTTATATTTCAAAAACAAATCAAGACAGTTTAGTGAGTATACATTAACACATGTATTCCTTGTGATGGCCAAATCACATTGTACCTGCATATATATTAAGAGTAGCAAAGAATATTACGTGTTATGTGTGAAAAACATCGCAAGATTGCATGAGTGTTTATATGTTATAACGATTTGAGATATGAGAAAATCACTTTAACTCACACACAATCATAACTACTTGTTGGTGACTATCACCTTTGAGGTACATCTTATAACTCCCACATCTCCTAGAAGACACGCTTGTAATCATATATAAAGCATCTTGATTCTTTTTGCTTTTATTTTTCTTTGCATATTTTTCTTTTAAGCAAACCATGCATGGGCATATAGGAGAGAAAAAAGAAATACCCAATTATGCTAAGTTTTTGACATTGCACTTTTGCTATGCCAAAACATACAGATGTCATTTCATGATTGGAGGGCAACAGTGGTGAGATTGTTATTTATGCCTTTCTCTTAGAATTTTCTAATCCTTCCCATCAAAAAGAGTAATACGAGTGTTAAGTACAAGTGATTACTTAATCTTACTTATCACAAACATGAGTCACAAAGCTCACTTGCTTAGTTGTGCATAAAGACGCTCATCTAAATTACAAAAGATACAAAGTTTAAAAAATTTTGTTTCAATGGCCATCTAAGGTACACAAGTACCAATGTACACAAACACACACTATTTTTGTATTTTTCTGATTATTCAATTTTTATTTTTATTTTTATGAAAAACAAGATAAAGCAAAACTGAAAATAAACAAAAAAAATATATATATATATGTTAAACCAAGCAAAGCATAAATTAGACTGACTCAAAACAAGAAAGCAAAACACACAAGTAATGCATACTCAAAAACAAGAAAGGAGGGAAAGAGAGAGAGAGAGAGAGAGAGAGAGAGAGAGAAAAGACTAAATCACTTGGAGCATTTTTCCTTCCACACCTTGAAAGAACCTTTCCGTTTTGTAAGCTCCTGATTCGGCGGTGAGGGGAAAAATTTAAAACCGTTTAAGTTCGAAAGGAATATGAGGGCTTTGAATAGATCTCCAAGAGGAGCAAAAGAGGATGGAAACTGATTCTGGTTTCTCGATGAGATCATACTGTTGCTCTTTTGAATGGCTAACCACTTATAGCAATTAGGTCGAGTATGTCCAGTCGCTCAACAGTGATGACTGAGATGCTGCTGCTTCTTCTGTTTAGGCTTTTGAGTGTTTCCCTTCTTAGCCCTAGGGTTTTTGATCTCTTTCTTATCAAGATTAGGGGTGCTTCTAAGATAGATTTACCCTTGTCTATGTTCTCATTAGCTAACACAGTTTTGACATTATTGCTATGAGATTCAACATTATTAGTAGGAGAAACAAAAACAGTAGTACTAGAAGAAGCAATATTACGAGAAGAGAAATCATACCCTAAACCGATTCGATCAGAAGCAGATTTCTGAATGCTGAGCATCTCGTCAAGCTTTGCACTTGAAGTCCTCTCCAACTAAGCTCTGACTTGGAATAACTCTGCCTTAAGCTTCTTGGTCTTTTTAGCCAAAAAATTGTTTTCAAACCACAGTGCTCCAATAGTCTAATTAGCTTCATCAAACTTCGTGGAAAGCTCTTCTCGATCAAGTTCCACATCCCTCAGCTTCTTGGTGGCCAGCCTATATAATTTTTCATGCTTCTCAGAAACCTTATATAACTTTTCATAGGCTATATGAATATCATCTTGATTGTCTATTTTCTCAAACTTAGAATCCACCAAGTCCTTTTCATCATCAACATTTTCAACAATCCCCTCAATAGGATTTACAGTGGCAATAAAGGCATTTAGGATTCCATCATCCTTATTATCAGAATCATCCTTAGGCTCAGTGACGCTCAAAGTTGCAACAAGTGCCTTGCTCTTCCCAATGGTCTTAAGATACATAGAGCACTCTTATTTCATGTGATCGAAGCCTTGACACCTAAAGCACTTTGGTCCTAAGTGAACAGTGTATTGACCTTCATCCCTAGCATCCTTCTTTCCTTTGTCTTGGTTCTTAAACTAAGATAAACTGGACTGCCTACGGTCTTTGTCAAATCCTTTACCATTTTCATTCTTCATGAACTTTTTGAACTGCCTTATGATGTAGGATTTCATTTTAGAATCTTCATTGTCTGAAGAATCATCAGTGTCACTGCTCTTAGCCTTCAATGCCATGCTTTTACCCTTACTAGATTTCCCAATCCTTATCAAACCCAACTCATAGGTCTGCAGATTGCCAACCAGGTCTGTCAAAGGAATTTTATCAATATCTTTTGATTCCTTGATTGTGGTGATCTTGGCATGAAATCTCTCAAGTAGAGATCTGAGCACCTTTCTAACAATCTTGGGTTCGAGAATGGTTTCCCCAAGATTAAAGGCTGAGTTCACTATGTCCTTAAATTTGGCATAGAACTCATCAAATGACTCATCCTCCTCCAAGCAATACACTGACCTGCTGGATACCAACTATGCAGCCGGGTTTAAAGATTTCAAGATGGATGCTATCGAAAACTTCCCTGAACTCAGAAGATGTCAACATTGAAGACGATGCCACCACCCAGCCTAACCAGGATGACCTTAATGCTGATGCCCCCCAGTGAAGATGAAGCTTTTATATTTTCATTTCTTTTTGTATTTTATCTTCTTTTTTTATTTGGTCCATTGTTTTGGACCATTAAATGTAACTCAAGTACATTTATCTCGTCCACAGTTTTAGGACGAGTTTCTCGAACAATTATTGGGTTAATCTTTACTTTATAAGGTTTTTGGATATATAGGTCGTCCACCCTTTTTAATGAATGAATGTTTGTTTCCTTCATTTTTTTCTTTTGCTTACTGAATATGCTACATGGACGAATGCTTTTTGCATCTAAGGTGTTGATTCTTAACCTTGGCTCGTCCATGATAAGAATTTGTTCATGTTCAGCATCTTTCACCATTCTTAAAATTTTTAAAAGTATAATTCGTTCATGAATGGTGTTTCTTTTGTTAGCCTTATAGGCTTAACGTAGCATTGCCCCTTGTCCATAGGTTTGACGATTCTTTGCTCGTCTTAAGGTGAATTGCTAGTTTTCATTCATCCAAAGATTGGACTTTGGTTAATTAAATTCCTTTATGGATTTTAAATCTTTTGCGTGCACGTTTTTCTCTTGTCCATTGGTTGGGCGAATATTAGGCTTTACCTTGTCCATTGATTAGATGAATACACCTTTGGTTTGCTTTATCCTTATTAAGGAAAGCTTATAGACGTTACATCCCTTTGTCCAGAGAATTTACTCGTCTTAGGCCTTAGCCCTTTTGTGAATAAAATGGAGATAAGATTTATATATTACATGTATTTGAAAATTCAAACCACATTCATAATATAAACATCGTCCACAAGTATGGCACAAGCTTAGAAGCTAGTGCCTTATTCATACAAACATCAAAGTTCATGACTTCATCCATAGTTAATTTAAAATACACTCTCAAGGAGTTAAAACATAACACATAATGTTAACAACACACATGCAACAGAAAGCAAAATAAACTCTGCCTCGTCTAGAGTGATAAGTCTCATCCAAGACAATGCTCGTCTAGGCTGACATTTTATTGATAATACCTTCTCAGGTGTTCAACATTCCAAGGATGCTCCAATTTCCTCCCGTCCAAGGTTTCCAAGTAGTAGGACCCTTGCCTTTTGCAATTAACAACCTTGTAGGGTCCCTCCCAATTGGGTCCCAATTTCCCATGAGCTAGGTTTTTGGTTACCAAAGAGACATTTTTTAAGACGAGGTCCCCTATGTTGAAACGCTTAGGTTTTACCATTGCATCATATTGCCTGGCCATGGGGTTCTTATACCTTATTGTCCTTTGCTTTGCGTCTATCCTCACCTCGTCTATTAGATCAAGGTTAAGGCGGAGTTGCTCCTCATTACCCTCGCCCTGATACTTCATTACCCTATGATTGGCCATATGTACTTCTGCAGGTAATACTGCTTCACTTCCATAGGCTACCTTAAAAGGAGTTTCCCCTGTAGGGGTCCGCACTGACGTTCTGTAGGCCCATAGAACACCTTGTAGCTCGTCTACCCATACTCCCTTTGCTCCTTCAAGCTGAGTCTTGATGATCTTCAACAAAGATCGATTTGTCACTTCTGCTTGACCGTTTGCTTGAAGGTGGGCGGGTGAGGAATATGATTCTGAATTCCGAAGTGTTCACAGAAGTCCCTGAAAAGTGTGTTATCAAATTTTCGTCCGTTGACTAATATCAATACCCAAAGCACCCCAAACCTGCACAAAATGTTCATTCAGACGAATTTCTTGACATTCTGTTGTGTGATCTTTGCTAGGGATTCTGCTTCCACCCACTTAGTGAAATAATCAATCCTAACCACCAAAAATTTCATCTACATAGTTCTAAGTGGGAAGGGACTCAAGATATTTAATCCCTGTTGTGCAAAGGGCCATAGGGCCATCATTGGGGTGATATACTCCGATGGTTGTCTAGGAATATTGCTAAAGCATTGACACTGGTCACATACCTTGACATAAGCCTTCGCGTCTGCTTGAATAGTTGGCTAGTAATATCCTGCACGGACGACCTTATGAACTAATGCTCTTGCTTCTAAATGGTTACCGCATGCTCCTTCATGAATTTCCCTCAATACATAGTTCAACTCATTCAGAGCTAAGCACCTTAAGTATGGCTGAGAGAAACCCCATTTGTACAACACCTCGTCTATGAGAACATACTTGGCAGCTCTAATCCTTAACTCCTGGCCTCGTCCTTATCCTCTGGAAGCCTTCCATCCTTGAGGTAGACGACTATTGGAGTCATCCAATCTTGTTCTCCTCCAACTTGCCGTACCTCTAGCAGATCTATGTTTGGCATGTATTGGACTTTATCAAACTCACCCATGACTTCCTTTGCTGAGGCTGCTTTTGCCAAGGCATCTGCTTCCATGTTTTCCTTCCTTGGGAGTTGAACAAAACTGGCTTCTTTGAATTTTTTGACGAGTTGCCTTACCTTTTTTAAATACTTCTTCATTCGGCTTTCTTTGGCTTCACACACTCTATTCACTTGATTAATGATCAATTGAGAATCCCCTAGGATGATAACTGACTCTACCCCTAAGGACTTGGCCAATTCTAATCCTTTGAGAAGAGCTTCATATTCAACTTCATTGTTGGTGATTTGGTATTGTAGACGAGTTGCGTACTTCAACTTGTCTCATTCTGGGGATTTAAGTATAACTCCAATTCCTCCTGTGTATAATGTGGACGAACCATCCACATTGATGACCCACTTCCATACCTCTTCCACCTCGTCTATCTCATTTCGATTTGGACTAAACTCTGCAATGAAATCTGCCAATACTTGTGCCTTAATTACATTTCTTGGTTAGTACCTGATATCAAACTCGCTGAGTTCTATGGCCCATTGGATTAGTCGTTCTACTACTTCCACTTATTCATTGCCTTCTTTAACAGATGATCTGTCAAGACGTTGATGACATGAGCTTAAAAATAATATCTCAACTTCCTAGAGGCTGTAACCAAAGCGAAGGCTAGTTTTTCCATCATTGGATACCGTCCTTCTGCCCCTCTTAGCGCTTGGCTTGTATAGTAGACCGGCTTCCTTCCTTCTTTTTTTAATCAAAGCTAAGCTTACTGCATGTAAGGACACCGCCTAATACAAATACAACTTTTCACCAAGCACGGACGGGCTTTGCAAAGGAGCTGTAGTGAGGTAGGTCTTAAAGTTTTGGAAAGCTTGCTGACACTCGTTAGTCCATTCGAACGCCTTTTTGAGAATCTTAAAAAACGGCAAACACTTGTCAGTAGCTTTAAATACAAACCTGTTTAGGGCAGCAACACATCCAGTAAGGGATTGGACTTCTTTTATACTTCGCGGAGGCATCATATCTAGTATTAGTTGTATCTTATCAGGATTTGCCTCAATTCCCCTATACGAAACCATGAATTTGAGAAATTTTCCTAATGAAACTCCAAAAGCGCACTTACTAGATTCAACTTCATGTTGTACTGCCTAAGCGTATCAAAGGTTTCTTGCAGGTCGTCCAAGTGCGTCCCCTCGTCCAGACTCTTCACCAGCATATCATCTACATAGACTTCTACATTCCGTCCAATCTGTGGATGAAACATATTGTTAACTAACCTTTGGTATGTTGCCCCTGCGTTCTTCAAACCGAAGGGCATCACCTTATAACAAAACAAACCTTGACTAGTGATAAAGGATGTCCTCTCTTAGTTTGCCTCATGCATCTTTATCTGATTGTATCCGAAGAAGACATCCATGAAGCTTAGCAATCTATGACTTGCAGTCGAATCCACCAATTGATCAATATGTGGCAAGGGATAGCTATCCTTAGGGCAAGTTTTGTTTAGATCGGTGAAGTCTACACACATCTTCCATTTGCCATTAGCCTTCTTGACCATTACTACATTGGTCAATCAATCTGGATAATAGACCTCTTGAATAAACTTTGTTACAGTCAGCTTCTGAACCTCTTTTTTAATGGCATTGTCTCCTTCAGGGAAAATACTCTTTTCTTCTGTCGTACAGGCTTAGGGGAAGGATATACATTTAGACGGTAGGTAATGACACTAGGGTCTATACCCGACATATCCTTATGACTCCATGCAAACACATCAATGCTCTACTTTAAGAACTGGACAAGATCTTGCTTCGTCTTCTTTTCCATATTCGCTCCAACCTTTGTATACCTCTCAGGGTTATTCTCGTCCAAAGGAATGTCTTCCAACGCTTCAGTGAGCTCTGCTACAACTCTTCTCTCCTCAATGTTCATCGTCTGAGCCTATTATTCCATGGCTAACATGGCCAAATAGCATTCTCTCACTGCTAGCTGATCTCTCTGTACTTGACTGATAGGTGGTAAGTAGACGTGATTGCCTTCCAACTATTTAAAGTTGGCCTTCCAATGATGGTATTATAAGAGAATGAACAATCTACCACAAGGAAATTCACGTCCTTAGTTATTTGTTGTGGGTACGCCCCCACCACCACAGGTAATGTAATGGTGCGTACAGGCTGCACTTTCATTCCTCTGAACCCTACCAAAGGCGAATTCACTAAACAAAGTTGATCTTGTCCAAGCCTCATTTGCTAAGAAGCAGGATAATACAAGATGTCTGCCGAACTTCCATTGTCCACCAACACCCTTCTGGTCTTATAATCAGCAATAAACAAAGTGATGACAAGGGCGTCGTCATGGGGGTGGTGAACCCTTTCAGCATCCTCATCCGTGAATGTGATGGTTTGTTCGTCCGTTACCCTCGTCCTTAGTGATCGTCTAGAGAGTTGGACGTTCTACATTACCTTCAGGTATATCTTTCTAGACTTGGAAGATTGCCCTATTAAGGTTCCTCTTATAATAACTCTTATTTCTCTAAGCGGGGGTTGTGACGACTCTTATACTTTCCCCTTTAACTTCTCGTCTTTGTGGTCTTGTCCAAAAAAATTTCTCAATTTTCCTTTCCTGATGAGATTTTCAATTTGCTGCTTTAAATCAAAACAATCGTCCATGTCATGCCCATAGTCTCTATGGAAGTGGTAATACTTATTCCTATTGTGCTTGTTGGGATCTTCCTTCATTTTCTCCAGCCACTTCAAGGAAGGATCGTCCTTAATTTGCATGAGAACTTGTTCAAGCGGCATATTCAAGGGCGTGTATTGTTGACTTCGTGTTGAAAAGCTTGCCTTTTTGTTGTCTTGATCTTTTTTCTCTCCTGTCCGCCCCTTCTTTGGGCGAGGACCTTATTCGGAGTGGCGCGAGGGATCTGCTTCCATTCTCTCAGCTTTCTTCCTCTTTTTGACTATAATCGCGTCTTCTGCATTCATAAAATTTTAGGTCGAATGGACGAGTTCAGCCATGGTTTGAGGCTCTTTCTTATAAAGCTTGTGGATGAATAAGTCAGAGTTTACTCCATTATGGAAGGCCGCCAATAATAACTTGTCATTCATCTCGTCCATTGTCAGGGCTTCTCTGTTAAAACAAGTAATGAAGGACCGCAAGCTTTCATTCCCTCCTTACTCTATGGTTAGCAGGCTGGACGAGGAATGTTTGTGCCTTTGTCCTCCGATGAAATTATTGACGAACAACTTACTCAATTCTTCAAAAGAACTCACTATATTCGGAGGTATTTTGCTGAACCACACTTGCATTGGTCCTTTAAGGGTGGTAGGGAAGGCCCTACACATAATCTCGTCTAGAACCCCTTCAAGGTGCATTGTAGTCTTGAAAGTAGCAATATGATCAAAAGGGTCACGTGTTACGTCATACGAATCCAAGGAAGGGATCTTGAACTTCGAAGGCAAGGAATGACCATTGATGGAAGCCATGAAAGGGGAATCTGTTCGATGAACCAAATACTCTATGGGATTTGCCCTTCTTATGTTCTCCCTCATCTCGTCCATGACTTTCCTCATCTGATCCATCTTTTTCTCCAAATGTGGCACCCTTCGCGAAGCGGTGCCCTTTGACTGGCTCTCAGGTTCTGCATTTCCTACTCTATCTTCTTGACTCTGAGCTTGTCCTTCAACATATCCTTCACGGCGCTGCCTCTTTAGATTGATCTCTCTAGTCAACTCTTGGTTCTGACGAGTTAACTCTGCCATGGCGGCTACCATGGACTATATGTGTGGATGGAAGACAGTTGCATGACAAGTGTTGACTAGCGATCTCGGTGGGGATTGCTGGAAGCATCCCTACTCTCCTGGTGGCCTGGGCTAGTGGCCCTTGATCTTGTCCGAACCATACGGCCTTTTGTCGAAGAAAGATAAACTACAAAACTTGAAATTAATCTTCCCCACAGACGGCACCAACTAATGATGCTTGGAAAATCAGTAGATGGATGCTTCGGACTTGAATGATGATTGAGGGCCTGAAAAAGGAAAACAAAAAATCAAAGGAGATGGGTAGACCGGCCAAAAATCCTCCGATGTTGAAGTTAGTTTCTCTCTTCAAAATTTGAAATTCCAAACTTCTGGGAATTGTGTAAAGGGAAAAACTTGCATTTATTTGTCGAGATGAGTGTTTATATAGTGCTATGGAAGCGGTTACTTGTCTTGTAACTTCCCCCACATTTGTGGAGGTCAGGAGGTTTACACTAACTTCTTATAACCGTTTAGAGAAGTTAGAATATTTACTCTCATCTTCTGTAACTGCTTTTAGAAGTTAAGTGTTTGCCAGGAGGTTACAGTGATGTAGTAGGATCTTACCAGGTGGTTCGGCAGTTCATGTAGACAAAATGTGTTGAGGTTCGTCTATGTTTGGACGACTTTCTTTGGTCTGGACGAGCTCCTCTTAAGGACCCTATGGATAATAATGGATTAGGCTTAGTTACCATGGCGCTTTACATCCTACGGACGACTACTCAAAGACGAGTTTACATTCTATGGACGACCAACAAAGACGAGCCTCACTAGTCTTTCCCCATCATTTTCATTTGAAATATTTTACGGAAATGAAAACATTTTCATCTGTTTGGTTGTGTTCTAAAAAATATGCCAGAAAAGTATTTCCTGTGTTTGGTTTTGCATGTAAAACATTTTCCAAAAAAAATGTCAAAAACCTTACCTAATACAAGCAAATCCAAGAAAAAACAAATCAATTGCAGCCCAACAATAAATCATTGTTATTACCTCAACCAAATAATGTATAAAAAAAATAAAAAATAAAAAAAGCTACACTATAAAGCAACCTTAACCCCATAAAAACCCAAATCTTAATTTAAGGATATGGGTCTTGAGGGAAAAGAAAGGAGGAAGGTGGGTCGATGGAGGTTGGTCAGTGAGGACGAAGGATGGGTCAGTGAAGGTTGGTCAGGGAGGAAGAAGGATGGGTCGGGGGAGTGAAAAGATAGAGGAGGAAGAGAGAAGTGTGAAACTACCTTCACCAGCGGAGTGGCTTGCATGCATGACGGCGGGGCCATAGGTCGAGGGCTGGTTTTGGGCTTCACCGGCGGTACCCTCTCCTTCCTTCTCAGCTTGGGATTGGTGTCAGTGATGAGGTGTGGTATTCTTGCGCAAAATAAGTCTAGCTTGTTTTTGCATGAAAGCTACCCAAGGTGTTTTTTTCCTAGGCCCTAAAGCTTTGCACCAACCTCATTTTCATAATAGTACTCTCCTCTTAGTTTTCACGCAACAAGCTTGACCCATCACACTCATATCATCCACACTTACAGATCGTTTGGGAGGAGGGAAATGAATAAAAAGAATAATTTTATAATATTATTTCATTCCATTGTTTAAAAGTTTTATTGGAAGGAATGGAAAGTCTATTCTCTTGTTTGTGAATTTTTTACTAAAACTTCTAAAATACTCCTATATATTTAGTCATTTATTTTAAAATAAGGGGTTAATAGTCATATTGTCATAAAATAATTCTATTTATTTTTTTTTATGTTACTCCCAAACATAATTACTTATCTTTTTTCTTTTCATTCCATTATTTTAAAACATCCAAACAAGATTATTCAATTTCATTCCATTAATTTCTTTTCCATTACTTTATGATTATTCCATTTTATTCCCTAATGAACTCCCAAACGAAGCCTTAATTTACAATCCACTCCTTTATGAAATAATTATATTTTAGTCCCACATCTTCTTACACACTGATACTTTTACCCTAAAACGTTTTCAAATTTACATATCCAACTTGACCCGCTTCTTTCAACAATTACACATTACGCCGGAAAACTTTCTCAAAATTTTACTTTGAACCTAAAAAGCTTCTAAAATTATATTTTGACCAATCATTCTCTGGCTTTCAAAAATAAAAATTGAAAAAAGAGTTTAGTTGTAAGGGCAAGAATTTTTTTGAAAATAACACTAAAACTCAAACTATTTCGTTAGTTTGCACACTTTTGAAACAATTTTGATATCTAACAACTTGAGAGCAACATAGTTGATTTTGGACTTGTTTGGTTGAAAGGAAATCGAGTCCTTTTGGACTCAATTTCGTTTAAACGGAAACCAAGCATTCTGAACTCAATTTCACTTCAGCCCTCCACGTGTGTCCAGATCACTTAAAACACTCACAGATCACTCAAACACTTAGGGGCCGTTTGGATTTGCTATTTCCATAACTCATAACTCTGTTTCCATAATTCATAACTCAAAAATGGTGGGACCCATGGCTGAGAAGTCCATTTGGATTTTGTTTCCAATTTTTGTTTCCATTACTCAATTTTCTAATTTTTGAGTGATGAGTTATGGAAATTGAAAACACATTTTTGGTGTTTTCAGTTTCCATAACTCTGTTTTCAATGACATTTCCGTAATTAAACATACACCAAGGGACCCACTAGCCGCAACTTTTGACTCACTCTTTTTTTTTTTTTTTCTTCTCCACTTTTCTTTCTTCTTTCTCTGTTCTTTCGTTTGGTCTTTCTTTCTTTTTTTTCTTCCTTTTCGTCTTTCTCATCTCAATTCGATCTTTCTTTTCTTTTTTTTTCTTCCTTTTCGCCTTTCTCATCTCAGGCCCACAAAAAAAAAAAAAAAAAAAAAAAATCAAGAAACAGGGCTGAAAGGGTGGGTTGCTTGAATTAGTCTGAGTTCAATGGGTTGCTCGAATCAGTCTGAGTTCAGTGTTGAAGGACGGTTTGAATTTCGGTCTTGAATCGGTCGGTTGCTTGTTGGTTTGGGTGTGGGTTTTTTCTGGATTTGGTGAGTGGTGGTGGTGAGTGGTGGAGGGCTTTTTTCTGGGATTTGTTGTTTGTAGTGGATGGTGATGGTGGTGGTGAGTATGGATATCTAATTAATAGGCTTAACAGATGGTCTAACCCATTTACAGGTATGGGGCCACAAACAGTTGAAAATTTTGAGTGATGACAAGTTGAGTGATGATGCCAAATGGGTGGAATGCAGGGAGTTGGGTATTTTAAGTGACGTGCAATGCGTGATAAAAGAAAATTTAAACAGGGCCTCAAACTCAAACACTCCAACTTCACGATCTCTCTCAGTCTCTCACTCTCACTCTTCAAACTGGGTTTTTTCCCTCTCAACACTTAGCACTCACTCAAACTTCACTGTCTTTCTCACAGTCTCTCACTCTCACTCTTCAAACTGGGTTTTCCCTCTACTTCAAATATCACGGTCTCTCTCAGTCTCATTCCCCTATCACTCTTCAAAGACTTTTTGCTCCGTCGCTCCGCCTCTCTCCGTCGCTTTCTCCCACAGACACTGATTTTGGGTGGCTTCGTTGGTAGGGACTCCATGTCTATCACAAGTAAGGACTCTCTCTCTCCATAGTGTTTGCTTGGTGTTTGGGTTCTAATTCTTCTATATGATTTTTTGGAATAAAATGCAATAGAACAGCTTATGTTTATATACACAATCTGTTTAAGAAAATTCCTGAGTAATTTTTTTTTTCTTGAATCCTTATGGCAAAACCGACAAAATTTGATTTCTTTGTATTTCATTTATATTATACTATTGTCCCATATTGATTATTTGTGATAAGGTTGCGCCTTTTTCCTGTTTCTCTGCTTATTTGTGATACTTGAGCTAATATAGAGCATGTATTTGTGCTACCAAAACTAATTAATAAATCATTGGGTATTTTTTCATGACAAAAAAAAAAAAAAAAGGTTTAGCACAATTTTTTATTTTAATCGATTTTTTTGTTTTTCATTGTTAGCCTCAATCTAAACCTCAAAATCTGTTTTTTAATGTTTGTTTCTTGTTTGGTTGCTAAA
Source organism: Quercus gilva (assembly GCA_023621385.1). Classification (NCBI taxonomy): domain Eukaryota; kingdom Viridiplantae; phylum Streptophyta; class Magnoliopsida; order Fagales; family Fagaceae; genus Quercus; species Quercus gilva. The sequence goes on from CM042480.1 coordinate 29,942,710, forward strand.
AAACTTAATCTTTTTTTCTGTATTTGATTGCTCTTATACTTCGCACTCTTCAATGTAAAGAATCACTTCAACCTTTGAGAAAAGAAACAAAACATTCGATATTGATATAAAACTTGATAACTTGCAAGCATCTAACCCTGTATTTATAAAACTTGATCATCAACAAAATCATTTTGGAGCCTAAAGAGCCCTTCTCTTTCATCTTAAGATTAGCATATAGATAAAAGATGCGAATTATCTAATTTTCCTTTCATGTGTCACATGGCAGGGTAGCTAGTTTACCTACATATTTGAATTGATAGTGGAGATTTTTACCCAAAAAAAACTGTGCTATGTGCTAGGATTTTGAAAATTTTAAAATAATATCCTCGATGATATCCATTAAAATATTACATGTATCACCAAATCAAATCAGATTGAATGAGGCCCGAGGAGCATGAAACACTTTTGCATTATGTCTGGACTAAATGAGAGTGAAACAAATCTAGACCCTTGATAGGTTGGACATTATAGTTGTTAAAAATGTACAAAGAAGCAAATGCAACAATAGCAAAAAGGGGCTGAAAAAAAAAAGAAGTTACTTGTAGGAGAACTATAATCAAAGTGCCCATATTAAACCAAAAGTTGAATGGCCTTGATTCTAGAATTTGAGAAATTTTTGGATTGTTCCAGTCTTTTAAAATAAAATCTGAAATTACTTATCGTTTGTGCAAGAAATTAGACTATACATTGAGATCCTTGCCAATTTATCTTGGACATGTGCTTATATTACTCCCTAAACTTTGTGTAGTATGGCTACTATTGGTGTTGAGGAGGTTGATGAGCTGGGTCCTGGTCCTATGGATCGTTCGATGTTAAGGTTTTTAAAAGAACATCGATCGTACGCTATTTGGGAAGGCGAGGAAAAATTAAAACCGACCACCTGTTGAATTTCTATATTCTCTTCTTTTCCCTTTACATTATGTTGATTTTTTTTTTTTTTCATTTTTAAATTCTAAGTTTGTCAGTGGTATTACTAGTTTTGAATGCATAGTCATGAGCATGCCATAGTGCTATTTGTAAAACGTTTTTATGCACTTATAGTTTTTTAACTCAATATCTTGCATGTATTTTTTTTTTTTTTGATAAGTAATACGTGCAAGATATGCAAGATACATGCAATATCTTGCATGTATTATAGGCCAGATTGTACTTCAAATGCGAAATAATAAGACCAGTTTTTATCTCAATTTCTTGCGTGTATTATAGGCTAGCTATTCCCTTGCAATGTTAATGGTTGATGACTTATATGCTTTTGGTGCGGTGGTTAAGGTCTAATTTGCTAGTGATGAGAAGGGATTTTTAGGATTTAGAAATTTGAACAAGTTTTAATTTTTCATTTGTATCATAGCATCAATCATGTTTAAAAACTTAATTTCATAATTGTGTTTCACCCCTCTAATTTGTTTACGTTTAGTGCTTTTAAGATAACCAAATTGAATTGTGAGAGCTAGAGAGAATCAAATTTTGATGTATGTATTCGCTGTAAACATGGTGGGTAATGAGTTGGATTGCTATTATGGCAATGTTTACACAATAGCATGCACGACATAAGTAGTAAAATAAATGGCTAAAAACAAATGTATCAAGTGCATTGCATCTTTTTATTTTCTCCCTTTGTTGCTTTTTTATTTTGTTTGGGATGATTTTTTTAATTTTAGTGATAACAACATTATTTTTGTTTTTTGGGAACAATAGCTACAATCATATATACAAAGGTTATATAGTGTAGAGCATCTCATCACCATGGTTCTATCATGTGCAAGATCCGGGAGCACTAAAATGCCGTAGTCGTAATGACGAGTTCTGAAAACAACACCCCATGGTGGATGACTGTGTCCTTGACATTGTCAAGAGACTTGGATTAGAGGGACTGCATAGGACCCCATCTAAAGAGATTGATCATAACTTGATAATGGCCTTCGTTGAACAATGGCGGCCTGAAACCCACACCTTCCACCTGCCACATGGTGAGACAACGATCACATTACAGGATGTGGAGGTTCTTTTGGGGGTTCCAATAGATGGTGAGGCAATTGTTGGAACAACTGACTTGGAGTGGGCTCGTGAATGTCAGAATACGCTTGGAATTGTTACTAATGGTGTGGTGCTTCAAGGACAAAGGATCCAGATTAAACGGCTGCTTCAAAAAGTTGACAAAGGGTTGCCCGATGGTGCAGCAGAGGTTGCTATGCATCAGTATGCACGGTGTTATATTCTAGCACTCCTAGGAGACAGAATTTTTGCTGATAAGTCTGGCGATAAGGTGCATACGATGTGGTTGCAGATGTTGGGGGACCTTTGCAATCCACCTCAGTACAGTTAGGGGAGTGCTTGTCTTACATGGTTGTATAAAGAGTTATGCAAGGCAACTGAAAGAGGTGCTAGTCAGATTGGTAGGGCCTTGATACTGGTTCAGTATTGGGCATAGGTCAGATCCCCTTTTTTGTGCCCAAGGATGGACCTCCCACCAGATGATGCATATGGCCCACCATTAGCACCTTCTCCATTGTCCATTAAGTAAGTCTCTCCCTCCCTTTCTCTCACCAATTAAATTTATGTCTTTGGATATAAAAGTGTAGACCTACTTGTCCCAAATACTTAATTTATTTAATTCTTTGTTTATTTCAAATGTTAATTTGATTTGTTAATGTTGTTGTTGGATATATATGTGTTGTGTGTAATGATGTGGGGTTACTAAATTACTCATTATCTTAGCATTAAAGTCCAATTGAATTTTAGTGGCTTAAGAAAATGAGAGGAGATCTAATGAGAAGGTGAATCTTATGGAAGCTAAATGAATCTGACTGCGCATAGAAATGTTGTGAGTTCATGAGATTTAATGAATGAAAATCCTTTGTTTACATTTTACTTCTACTCTTATCATTGTGCTTCATAATTCAGCCCTGCATCTCTTATCTACTACACTTGAGCTTTTGGAGTCTGTTTTCCTTCCAAACTCTATATTAGGGATCAAGTTTTGTTCATTCCAACCTCCAGTGGCGACAATATGATCCTAGTCAAGCTCTCTGCCATATCTTGCAATTCCTCCAATGGTTCTTTAGAGTTCTTTAGATCTGAAATGTTACCGATTACTTGATTTAACAATATGGCAATTCTAATAACCACATACAACAGAATTAGCAAGATTCTTTAATGATTCCTGCACCTATTATGATGTGATTTTGAGGTCAAGTGTTTCTTGAGTTGGGTGTCCATATGAAATATTTGAGCTTCTTATGTTTCAAATATTTGAGTTCAAGTGTTTGCTGAGTTGGGTGTCCATATAAAAGAAAAGTAACATTATGGATTTTTTTAAGCTTCCATTGCATTAAGTATATTAATTGGAGGGAGACTATTCCTAAAAATACTGCAAATTATCCTCAACACACATACTATTTCTCTTCAAAGAAAGCCTTAGAAAATTATCTAAAAACATATTCTTGTATGCATCCACTAAATTTGGCAAATTATCACAGGAGAGTTCTTAGGAAAATGAATCAAAATTAAGACCTTAATGAAATATTATTATATTTAAGCTCTATTTTCTTTAGAGTTTGTTTGTGATGTGTAGCATAAAAATAGAGTTTGTTTGTGATGGGTAGTGTTCAATGTTATGGCCCACCATTAGCACCTTCTCCATTGTCCATTAAGTAACTCAACTTTATTGTGTTATCATTGCATAATTGGTAGATATTGACTCCCTCTTTCTTAATTGTAGATGGCTGCGGGTCGTGAGTACAAAGAATAGCCCTGCCAAAATTTGTCTGGTCTAGTACCGTCAGTTTCTAGATTCTATGCATTCGAACCAGGTACCCAAATTGTGTTTCTTGTAATGTTTATGAATGATGTATACTGTTATAATTGAAAAATATCTCATAGTCGAAAATGATGGAACATTGCATAATGTGCTGCTCTTTTCTTTTTTTTTTTTGCTATTTCAGGTGGTGTGGCAACTATATGAAGCCGAATTAGGCCACCTGCTTGCATTCTGTTTCGCAGGAAGGGACATGTGGACGGCAAGGGTGTCGCTTGTATGTTTTTAGTTAGTAGAGAAACATACATCGGACCGTGTTGTTCGGCAGTTTGGGATGGTATAAGAAATTCCCTTCGATGTTGATACTGACGACGCCCTTCATGCCATAGACTTGAGGGGGAAAGACCAAAGTGAATTGGAGGGAGAAATGACCATATCCAAGTATGGAATTGTCAAGCACAATTACTATGTCATGGAGCATGACTAGAGGGTGATATGCCGCCTGCTCATCCATACTTCCATTGGTACGGTAGGGTGACTTGGAGGTTCGTCGACCACACTAGTGCTGCACTTCTTATTATGGTAATCGCTTCGACCTTTCTTTTCATATTTTGTTGTGTATTACCATTTTTGTATTAGATGTACTAATTGTATTTATTTACTTGTAGATTGCCAGTAACAGGCAGATGTTAACGAGTTATGTAGTAGGCAATCTTGAGTACAAGCAGATTACAAATGTGCTTAAGGTAGTGGATCGCCTTCATCGTATATCTGCCCATCTTTCTATGCAAAATACCAATGAGACAAATCCAAAAGCGCCAGAAGATACTGGACAACCAAGCACAAGCTCAACTCCTACCAGCTATAGCCATGGTCATCGTGCTGCACCCAATCAGGTTGTCACTAGGCCGGATCCCCCCCCCCCCTACCCTCAAATGCATCTCCTGCCTCATAGTTCCCTCCAGCAGAGTTCCCTCCACCCCTACATGCATCTCCTTCCCCAGAGATCTCTCCACCTACTGCTCATGCATTTCTTGACCTAGAGATCCCTTTACCCACTGCTCATGCATCTTCTCACCCCAAGATCCCTTCACCCACCCCACGTACATTTTCTAACCCCGCTTATCTTTCACTTACTCCGCCATTCTTTGATCTCGGCATTGATTTCAATGAGACCCCTTTTGTCATGCACACTCAGTCCCCCTCGTACAGCATTAGTCATATAGACCATGTACCACCCCATAGTGACTCCATGTCATTCATGCCTACTGGATTGCATACAAATCCCATGATTACGGGCTTCACTCACATATCATCTGCTGCACCATCCTCCCTCGCAGTTGTAGGATCTTTAGATGTTGGGAGTCAAGCAAAACAGCCAAATGTGCATGTCAAGAATGAGCAAGTAGTTAAGTTACCCTCACCCCCACAAGGTCGACCTAAATGCACAAGAAAACCACCTTCTTATGGGACAGATGGTCACAAAGCAGGACACAAGGCTAGCCTCACGGTATGGCAAGTAATTTAATGTAATGAATAATTTCGCGACTGCTGTTGTGGTTGGTATTAGAATTCATTTAATCCATTCTTCGGTTGTAACTTCTTCTTTGTAGCAATGCGAGGAGCCTAACCAAGGAGATGTAATACCCCCTCCCCCATATACCAAACACTATACGAGACAGCATAAGCATAAAATGCATTAAGGTCAGCGCCCCATCTGAATTTGTAAATCATGGTATTAGTGAAGGGAACTCTTAATGTTTCGAGGTAACAACAATTATGCATCATTTATTCACATACATGCATGCATATATGTGTGTATATTTATATATGTCGTCGTAAATAATTTGATAGATACTAATGTTTTTTCTCTTTTTTTTGGCTTTTTTTAAATCTAGGTTTGTTTCAATAGGTTGAGAATGTGAAAGCTTTGCTTGAAGTGGAAGTGAGATCTCTTTAATTTGTTTTTTTTGGTGCTGTTTTGGTTGGTGGGGTAACTTAGGGAGCGAAGGAAATAGATTGAAGTTTTGAGCTTTTACTTTTTAGATTTTCTCCTGCTTCATCAATATTTTTTGCTCAATTTGAGTTTGATACTATTGAATTGTAAACTTTGATTGTGAAATTTGAAATTTTTATATGTATCGGAGGTCAGTTGGTTCTTAGTTTGAGGAACCAAATGGGGTCTTGGGGTCTGGAAAGTTAAATTTGAGTATGGATTTATGAATGTTAAATTTCATTTGGTTTTGTATGTGGGCAGAGAAGTGTGTCTCTTCAGCAACAGCAGCTGCTGTATAATGGGAAGGAGATGGAGAATTTTGAGAAATTGATTGCATTGGGTGTGAAAGATGAAGATTTGGTGATGATGATTTCTAGTGGTCTGTTTGCATGTCAGTATGGGCAATGATGCTCGGTCAGAGCAGGGTAAAGTTTGTGTTCTGCTTGAGCCTATGCTTGAACATGTGCTTATTTCCATTGTTGATACGAAAGTTGCTTTGATCACTGAATTGGGCATTTATTTTTTTGTTTTTACTTTTGCTGAATTTCTTTCTTTATCTTTGTTGACATTTAGTTTAAGGTCTCCTAGGTGGGTCCAATGATACGATCAAATTGCATCATGAGCTTTATTCACCTTCAGCAGTAAATCTACTAATATTCTGTTACCGAGGTGTTATAGCTGTCAGCATTTATAAGTTTAGACCCTGGATGTTGCAATGGCTGCCACTTAGAAAGTTAGTAGATTTTCAAGATCAACTATTGTGCCATGTGCTTGCTCCACTAGCCTTGATCTTTGATGATATGCACACAACATTAAATTTGAAATAGAGTCAAGTGTCTGATATGTGAATTTTGAAACCGATTTCACTTAATTTAAGACCATGTTATATATCATATTGAAAGTGTTCTCTGGGAATTAACGAGAAAGTAAATTTTCTAAGAAGTATAGTCTTTAGAGTGCACTCTATTTTTGTGCTCCGTCTCTTTAATGACTGTTATGCCAGGACGCTCCTTCATGCTGCAATGGCTTCACTTCTTTACCAAAGGTGGCATCTAGGGTTGATCATATTCAGGTAGCATCTTGGCTTTCTTACTGCACTTCTGTTGTTCCTTTTTTATTTTTAATGGTAAAAGAAATTGGTTGATGATATCTTTTTTATCTGTACAGTGGTGCTGTTTCAATCAAGATGAATGTGCTACTATATGCTCCATCTCTATTACTTCTCATGCTAAAAGTAAGTTAATCTCTGTTTGAGTATATTACTTCAATTTTACTCTCAATTCTTCATTAAATTTGCTCAAGTAACCATTTTTGTTCCTGAAACACTTCTTGTATAGGGTATGGATATTATTGGGGTGATATCGGCTTTAGCTGGTGCAGCATTGGTGCAGGTGCTTGCTCTGTCTTCTACATTCTTAGGGTTGTCAGCATAGGCTTGAAGTTTTTCTTTGATTAATAAGAAATGCTTTATTATTTTTTTCATGTTAAATTCTTTGCAGAGGATACAAGTCTTTTAAATCTGGAAGTTTTGTGTTATTCTTTTGATTATTTTTCCAATGTGCATAGGTGAGTTGGAGTTCAACTATCATTATGTTGTAAGAGAGGGCATTGTGTACAGTGTTCATTTGTTGCACCTACTTGGTGAATGGTTCTACAGATCATGTTGGGGCTACCTTTTCTCATATCACATCCAATTGTTTACATATCCAGAGCCTTCAATCTTGGGCGTGTCTTCATCCTCTTTTGGTACTTTCTTTTTGACTTCATGTGTTTCAGATTCCTGACAACTTTTCCCCATGCAAACTTATTAGCTTGTTCTGCCATAAATGGACAAAGGAAAATAAATTTGTTGTTATATATATGTATATATATATATAAAGAAAGTCTATATTTGTACTTTTGTGTATTGTTGTTATTAGTTTGGATCTTTAGATATTGTTGTAGAAAACACAGCTAGAATTTTGTTTGTTTGGTTTCTTAATAAATTTGATCAGCTCTATGTTTGTTCCTTATTATGGATCTATGTTTTTGAATTTTTGCAATAATTTAGAGTACAGCTCATAGCCTCATACTCATTGGTTTTATCCTATTCTTCATCTAGCAATTGGCCTCTAGTATTTTGGGGACCCTATTATCTCTGTCTTATAAACTGTGTTTTTCTTGTTGTCTGTTTATGGCTTCTTATATTTCTACTTTTAATTTCTTGTGCAGAGTCCAATGTATAGAAGACTGTGGGGTCCTGTAAGGCGTCTTGAGTTTTTGCATCCTGATGCAAATCCAAGAGGACGCTATGCTGGTTAGGTCTGGTAGTAAATTCTGCATTAGTTCAATGCTTTGTAGAGATTATTGTTATTGATAGAACAAAAACAAACAAAGAGTTGAATTTAATTCGGGATAAATGTTGCCTAAGAAGAAAATTGTCTTTTCCTTTTGAAGTTAACCTACAACAATGGGGATTGAAAAGCTTTAATCTATGACAAATTCCAATGGTCTACAATGAAATCTTAATGTGAACTATTTACTAAAAACAGCAGTATACTTATCAAGGCATAGGAGCATATTATAAATTTATAATTGAATATATGTTGAAAGGTCAATATCATTTAATCTATCAAACTTTTGTTCTCATCAAACTAATGACATTTAACTTTTTCATGGATGGTTCTAGTGCTATTTTGCCCTAGAATCAACCAAAGCTTTAGCCGTTTTTTTTTTTAAATACTTTTTTTTTTTCATGAAATAAAGAAGCCATTATACTACTTTGAATCTCTTCAAGGAATGCACAATACTATTTGTTATTTGGCATAGAGAAGTGAAGCATCAAAGAACTATTAACTAATGTTCGAAATTAAATTTAACCTAACACCTATATATATCAAAAGACCAAAAGTATGTTTCAGACATCGTATGTAAATCTGAGAAGTTATCCTGAAAGTTGAAACTTTTAGGGAACTAGATATGTCCTCTATGTGATCATGGACCATGGGTTCACATCAAAAAGAAGATTAGGAAGTGAAATATTGGCCAAATACATGCTTGGTTTTTCCTGAATTCTTTTTTACAGTTTACTGAATTGGTTTCATGCTTGCAGTTCATTTCTCTATAAAATCAATGTTTGGAACTTTGGCATTTATGCTTATTGAAAGAGTCTTTCCTGTGACTTCAGTAAGAGAGTTTGTCAATAGATCAGTTTGTTTGTTATCCGCACAGGATATGCCAAATATTCTTTTCTCTAGATCTAAATAGCTAGAATTGGAGATGGTTCAACTCATTTAATTATTCTCCTTTTTTTAAACCTAAAATTTTAGTTCAATACATTAAACTCACTGTGCATTTGAAATAAAGCCTAGTTGGGGAACAAAAGGGGGTGTTATGTTGAAGAAGAAAACTAAAAAGTTCATTTTTATGTTGTTTTTTCAATTCGTGCTTGTTTTTTTTTAATAACTAAAGGGGTGTTTCTGATTAAAAATATCTGTAGCAGATGTCAGTTCACAAACAAATGGGTTTATCTTTGTTAGAATACGAGGAGGTTTCCATGAGATCAGGAATTCAGTGAGGATGTCATGTTTGAATCACATATATTCAAATGTCATATTAAACTATAAATATAATATCATTGTGTTCTTTCAGACATGCGATGTGGTTGTGGTTTCTTGGCTTCTAAATGCTTCTTTGGTAATTCCTGAGATCCAATCAACTACAAGCAAGAAGGGGATTAGGTTGAATTTCCTCCAGATAACCATAATGATTAAGTTTGATTATAGCCTAAATTAATTTAACCAGTTAATATTCTAATTGGTTTATTATATTTTATAATTTATGCAGTTCTGAGTTCAAGAGTTATGCATGCTTGTACAATGAGGAACAGTTCAGCATTAGCAAAAGATGTGAAAGTTGTAAAGACTCTTCCAAAAAATCTCAAATGGACAAGAAGAAAGAAAGAAATTCCAAGTTTCAAAGTGCGTTACTCAGCTTCACCATATTATTATCTGAACCGAGTTCTTCTAGTATTGAAGAGGCATTCGTTGGTTGAACTAGTTGTGTCTGAAGGTGGATGCTTGCAGGTAATGACTGTTATTGTGTCCCTTCCTATTTCTGGGATCCATAGCTTGAGGTTGAACTTGACTTTCACCCTAGTTGTAATTGCAGCTTGGAGCATAGTGTACTGAGGTAAGTATGGCATATTGATTTTGATCCTTCTTTGGATGTGTTGGATGTCTTAATTGACTCTTCATTCAGTGATATTTCCACTGGTTTGTCTGGTCTAAGGTTTACTTGTTAAATGTGATGTTGACCTTGGGGTGTGCATTTGGGATTTTCAAAACTAGGAATGTAATCCAACTAGGAATTTAAATCCCCCATTCCCCAACCCCCCCCCCCCCCCCCCCCCCAACCCCAAAAAAAAAAAAAAAAATCTAACTAGGAAATGAATTTGTTTGATCTCCATGGGAAACCCATGGATGCCCTTAATCCATTTATATGTTTTGCACCATTAAATATAGGAAGTTGATTCGTGTTTAAATATTATTCAATTCATTGTTATATTAAAAAATTTAAGTGGCATACATGTATAGTATACCAAAAAAGGTTTGTATCAACTTATAAAAGAAATTTATATATTCATTTGCCATCTGCAATGAAGATTCCCTATGGTCCATAATATTTACCAGATGGCATTGGATGAAGGTGTTGTCAGAATATCTGTGTTTGATTTTTTTTTCCTCCTGGAATATTTTTTTCTTTTCAGCTCAAAAATTACAATTTACAAATCTTTCTTTGTTGGAGTTTTATGTTCTTGATTTAATGTCATTGTTCCTAATAATAATCTCTCTTTATGTTTTGAGCTGTTACTATTTTATCTTGTCTGATTTAGGCCATCCTTCCTCCCCTACTTCAACACAATGAAGAGCTTCAAAGGCTGAGATGTAGGGTTGCTTTCCATGCTCTACGGTCCCAGCAAGAGGTCCAGGAACTTGCCACCAAAATTTTACTTAGGTCAATGATGACTTTTCATAAATCTCTCTCTCTTGTTTATCATCTCTACTTTTTACTTACTTCCAATGTTATTTTAGGTTAAGGGCTCCTGGACGGCCATTTATAGCCTATGATCCTGGGATGACGAGAGATGCTTTAGCATATCGTGGCTGTGCGGAACTCTTCCAGGTATCTGCCTATAACCTGGAAATGCATGATTGAGATGTATTACAACTCTTCTCAGAATTTGATATGTGTCCTCTGACTTGGAATCACTTTCCAAGGATGTACATACTGAATTGATCCAGCACAAAAGGTCTTGGATGATGAAACATGGGATTATCAAGCGGAAGCTTCCAGTGAATTCAGCTAAGCAACGCCTTAATGGCTCTTGTCCACTAATGCCAGAAGAGGTATGAGATTGCTAGATATTAACTCCCAATGTTAAAATTGTTCCAATAATACAAATACCAAAGATGGTTGCTTCCTGATAACCTCCGAACCTTACGGGTTGGTCGGTGCTCATGTCATTACACTGTAGGAATGATGGGTGTTATTTTAAAATTTCATTTCTTTAGCTTTTTTTTATGGGAAATTGTCTGGGTAAACTCTCCAGTGTACTTTGGAAGTAGGCAAACCTGTTATGTTTGAGTCCATGCTTTAAAAATGACTGATCAACTTGGCCACTCTTTTAATTAAGCATAGTTGTCTATCGATGGGGCAAGATTTTAAAAATTCTGAGCCTTTGATCTTAATCCCATGGATTTCTACAGGTTGGTATTCTTCTTCGTGCTTATGGATACTCATGGGACACGATAATATATGTCTCTGGCAGAGAAGTCTTTGGTGGTCAAAGGACATTAATTCCTCTTCATTCTATGTTTGAAAATGTTGTTGATAGGACCTCCCTTAGCACCCCATGGGAGCTCACTTGGATCTATGGTCGTGAGGCTAACCTTGTCAGCAGCTGTCCTAGTACTCCACCTTCGATTGAGAAAGAGATGAAGCATGAAGCTTGGAAAACTGTAGGCCCACGCCCTCGCCCGCTTCCACCACCAACAATCCCAACAGATATGGAGCTTTCTATTGCTTTCAAGTGTATTTTGTTTGTTTTTTAAAATTTATTCTACCTTACATTTTATTCTTTTCTTTTTTTGTGGTTTTTTTTTTTTTGTTGGGGGGGGGGATTTTAGGTTGTTAGGCTTTGTGCAAAATCAAGAGAAGCTGTGAGTTCTCCGGTTGAGCATTTGACCCTTCACTATTAGGTGTGTGTGGGCATCATTATTGTATTCTGTCTGATACTAGTAGTATGTTCTCTGTTCTTAGCCTGTTTTACATTCTTGCAAGTTGGACATCTTGACACATTTGAAAAGAGTGAGCTTCACAAGTTACAACAACTGAAAGATGAACAAGGTCGGGCTTATTCTCTCTTTTTTTCTTTTTTTTTTCCCCTTTTAAAATTTTTATTATTTATTGATAGAGTATTCAATCTGTAATGTACTATTGGTGTTCCGTTTTTGCTGTGTTGTAAATTGGAGCAGTTGATTTGAGGATTGACAGCGTGTTTGGTGAATAAACTCTTGATGACATACAAGGTCACTCAACAGTGTGATGGCATAAAGAGACAGTATGATGAATGGAGGAAGAAGAGGCGAGCATATCTATCTTTATATTTTTTGTCTGATTTATGTTCTTTTTATCCTTCTACACAATTTTTTAGTTTTCCCTCAACTGGATATGGTACAATAACAGGTTGGATGAGTTCATGGCAGGATTCAATGCAATATCTTTGAAGCTGAAGGAGATGTATCAGTTTTGTGAATGGACCACTCCCCACAAGTTTTAGCTGGATTATAAATTCTATTGTCCATTTTGACTATTTGGTGTCTTTAATGTACATTAAACAGTTTGAATTGCAAGAAATATAACTAGTACTATTTGTACCCTGGTGCTAGATCTTCTGCCATTGAAGAACTCCACTTTCGATTACCAAAATTTTTTTCTATGCTCCTTCATTTGCAATCAGTTGGGGCTTTTCATATTTGATGCTTCTTGTTTCATCTTTCATGCTTCTTTACTTTTTTCTTGTATTATATGCATTTACAAGTAATGATTGTACTTTTGCCCTTCCAATGGACTTGCCATAGATGATCACACTTGGAGGTGATACCGAACTTGAGCTAGTCCTCTGAAGGTGTTGTTTTCAGTGTTCGACCACCAAAGAAGAGCTGGAAGAATATTGAACAATTTGTTAATTTGTATAATATAGATCACAAATATTCCTTTTCTCCTTTTTTGTGTGTGTGTGTGTGTGTGGGGTGGAGGTGGGAGGAGGAAAGGGATTGTTTAGTAATTTAGGGAGTCCAAATGAGGAATTATGTTCATTTTTATTTTCCTGCCATGCCTTCTGTAATTTTTACTTTCCCTATTACTTTGACAAAAATTTGTTCCTTGTCAAAACTGTAAATCAAAAGATTTACTCAGTTCAAAGTTAAATAATATTGTTAATTTGTTCTTCCTCTCTTGTATTTTATGTCATATTTGGTTATGGCTAAAAGAGAAGAATATGGAAAAGCAATTTGCGAGTCTGATTTTGGGGTTGTATTTGTGATGATAATAACATATTCAAATAATTGTTTGGATGAGTTGGAGAAATGTTACTCTCATATTGGCAGGTGTATCACAAAAGGGCCTGATGCCAGGATTTAAAAAAAAAAAAAAGAACTCGAGTTCTGTTGATTTAAAACTCAAGTTCACTGAAATTGAGTTTTGTTTATTTAAAACTCTGAGTTCTTTGAACTCGAGTTTTTAGGCAGAGAGCCCAGAAGAAAAACAGGGCAACTTGAGTCCTACAAACTCAAGTTTTACACTCTGTAACTCGGGGCCTAGAAACTCAAGTTTTACTGGTTTTTTTTTTCAATCTTGCAGAAACACCAAACACAGAAACAAAGTAACACCTGTGCAAAGTAGAAACAGAGCAAACAAGAGAATTTCTACATGGAAAAAAACAAAATTTGATCAAAGAAGTAGACAAGAAAAAAAAAATTAATCCAAAAAAGAAGAAAATTTTATTAATATATACATTTTGATTACAATGCCATAATGACAAGACTTCTAGTGAAATATACACTTTGATTACGAGGTCAAATTAACATGATAGTTCCACACTAGATCTTGCTTCATGACTACACATTCCCTCCACAGTCTAGCAATCTAGCTTTGTGATTGCACATTCCCTTTAAGTTTGTCACTTTAAGTTGACTCATGTTATACAGCTTGCCCCACCCTTTCCTGGTAAGATGTCTTTTCATTATATAAGTTCTTTTAGTATCAAAGCTCTAGGATCTCAGAGTTCACAACATATGAAATGTAGTCACCTAGAGTACTTGGCACAAAGTAGTTTGCCTCAAGTTAATAATGTTTCAAAATAATGTAGGAAAGAATATCAAAAAATGACGAACATACAAGCAATATCCAACAAATGCCAATCCTTCATAATATAAACTTCTCCTTTAGTTTCCAACAGGTTCAAATATTATGATTACATAAAAAATTAAGCTTGTATTTTGATGATAAATCACAACCCAAAACCATGTTTTAGGGGGGGGGGGGGGGGAGAATGGAAATAATTAACAACTAATTGAAAGACAAAATTAAACATTCATAATATCATAATCTAGAAACGGGTACATTGGATATAGAATACTTCGATTGCAAGTGCATTCAGCAATAAACAAAATAATAATTGTGCCGATACAACGCAGTAGTAAGTTCGAATACACAATAAAGAGAACTACAATTTACATCTATAATGCTATTCCAAAATCGAGTATCTGCATGCCTGACAAAAATTGAAATATTGTCATTAGATACCAAAAGCCAAAACAAAGGTACTAATCTACGTAACTTTGCTAATTGATACAATCATGACATTTTATATAAAAGCATCATTTACCTAGTTTGGATCATTACTGCTTGTCGAAGCCCCACGAGAAAGTGGACATCTTCTACGGTTATACCCTTGTTGATGACATAGTCCATAGCTCTGCTTTTGTTGAATCTCCCTCAAGTTAGAACTGGCCTCTGGCTTCTTGGTTCTCATCAGACCCCATCCATCTTATTCTGTAGCCTAGACTGTCGACCTTTGGTCCGCAACAGCTCTAGGTCAGGCACCCACTTTTGACCATTCACATCCCTCCACACAGACTTTGACTTTGGCACCACAAATGCATGTGAATAGGTGCAAATGACGTTCTCCAAACTAGGAATGACAATTTTTGCCCGACCCGCGGGTACCCGGCCCGGCCCGACCCTAATGGGCCGGGTTTTACCCGGTCCGATTAGGAATAGGGTCGGGTATGGGTTTAAAAAAAAAAACCCGAAGCGGGTCCTACCCGAGACCCGACCTGATTAAAAACCCGGAAACCTAAATTACGAAAATACCCTTATATATATATAAACCTAATCTAACCCTAACCCAGTAACCCCTCTCCCTCATTTCTTTTCTTCAGACTTCAGCCTCTCTCGCCTCCCTCCCTTATTTCAGCCTCCCTCACCTCCCATAAACCGATCAGCTTAGTCCGTCCCTCCCATAAACCGGTCAACTCAGTCCGTCCCTCACCTCCCTCGTTCCCATTCCCATACCCACACACTCTCTCTCTCATCTCACTTCCATCTCTCTCTCTCTCTGTCTTTGTCTACCTCTAGACAATAATTCAATTCATACCGCAAATCTAGGAAAATTTCTCAACAGGTTCGGAAATTTTGATTTTCTTTTTTCTTTTTTTTTTTGATTCGTTGTTTGAGTTTATTTGAGCTGTTTTTTTTTTTTTTTTTTTGTGATTTTTAATGTATTTTGTTTTGTTCTGTGTCTAGGGTTTGTTCTGTGATTGTGATCTAGAATCTGAGGAGAACTTGAATTTTGGTTTTCTTTTGACAAATCTTGCTTTATTCTCTGTTTGGTTGCTGTGATAATTAAATGAAATTATTGAATCTTATGTATTTTCTTGCATTTTTCCTCAGCGATTAAAGTCAAGCTGAATGATTTGCTTCTTTTTTTTTTCTTTTTTTCTTTTTTTTTTTTAATTTTTAAATTTCGACCTTAAGTTCAGTTGGCCTATTAATTTTTCTGTATTGGGTTTTTGTGATCTACAGTAGAAGTTTGAGTTCAAAATTTTCTTGAAGAATTGCGGATTGAAGAAGCAAAATCAAGATGCCGTGGACGTCCTCTTTTGTGTATTATAAGATGAACTGTGTTCGCTTGGTTGTGTTCTTTCGTGTTGTACTGTAATTTGGGCAAAAATTGGGCTTGAATCTGGGAAAAATTTGAGCTTAAATCTAGGCTTGAATTAAAATTTGGGCTTAAATTATTATTATTATTATTTTTTTTTCCGGTTGGGCCACAAATTGGGCCCAATTACTAAACGGGGCCCGCGGGGCCTGGCTGGGGCGGGTTCGGGCCTCGGGAAAAAATCCGGTATCCTAAACGGGCCGGGTCCGGGCTACGAGTCTTGCCCCACGGGTCGGGTCCGGGTATGGAAAAACCCGGCCCTAACCCGACCCGTTGCCATTCCTACTCCAAACTATAATATAGGTCAATATATCTAGCCGCATCTTGCCCCAGGAACTGAAGAACTTTAATTGCATGTGAACAAAGGATTTTTCAATTTTGCCACTTTCCATAACCACATGTTCTGGCCAATATGTTTATTTCATGACTATGGTGTCCCTCTCCAGAGCTATAGATGTCGTATGAGGTAATTACTTGGAATATGCCATGCAAATTATTAAATTCCCTTCCTTGGTGTCCTCCAAATTTTTTCCAGATTTGCACGATAGATTGACATGGCATATTTACTCCACACCTTGCCCTCAGAGAGATCATGAGTAATTTCTTTGTGTTGATCATGGAAATACGCGACAAGTTTGCTCTAAGTGAACTCAACCATTGCAACAATGGGCAAGCCACAGGCACCTTTGAGTACTCCATTGAAGTACTCTGAGATATTGGTTGTCATAACCCCATAACGGTATCCACCATCATGTAACTAGGTCTACATGTCTAGATCCTCTTTCATTAGATATGTGTATGGCATATATGGGTTGGGTTCACTTTTCTGCCACCCGATTGTCAGTTTCTTCCTAAGGGCCTGAATCTCGGCTTCCTTGATAGATTGCATGTACAACTCAAATTTAGCGTCCTGAGTAGCATACCCTGCTTTCAAGGCCAATGACTTTAAAGTGTCGTCCTGAAAATGTGTGTTGAAGTTGCTAGCTACATGTCGAAGGTAATATCTATGAAATACTCGTACTTGTCCATCATCATCACTGGGTCAATTTGCAATTGCGTTTTGAATACCTTTATGTCAGTCAGAAATTACGCAGATGTCCTTATCAGCTATCACATCCCCCAGTGAAATCCTGAGGCATTTTAAAAACCACCCCCAACTAGGTCCTGACTCTTTGTTCACAATGGCAAAGGCGAGGGAAAAAACCTTGTTGTTGGCATCGGTGGCCATTGCAATCAATAACACCCCTCGATATTTACCATACAAATGGGTCCTATCAATGCTTATCACTAGCTTACAATATCTGAATCCATCAATGCATGGAGTGAAAGCCCAAAATACATAGCGCAATAAAGTATCATTGAACTCACTCCTGGGTATGGTGTAATAGAAGTACTGGGTGCCCGAATCTTGATCTAAGTATGTCAACAACAACTTTCTAAACCTTTGGTAAGACTCTTCCCAATCCCTGAATATCTTTGCAATAGCCTTTTGTTTTGCATCTCATATCTTATAGTAAGAAAGCTTATAATTATAATACTTCACTTTAATGTGATTTTCTTGCAACATTGGAACAAATTTAGCTGTAAGAAAATTAGAATCCATCATTCTACCATATTTTGTCGTGGCAAGGGGTATACAACTGTGAGGACCCACATAAGATATGACCATCCATATTCCATTAAGTTTAGGCTTCACAACTACCCCAACGTACCACTTGCATGACCCATCCATGCATTTCACAGATAGTTTACTCTTGGTCGACCTACTAGTCATAAAGTTTCTATTATGCTTTGCAACGTAAATTGTTAATGCACGCTTCACCCTGTCTTTATTCGCAAAAATCAACCCTATACTAAAATTCATCTCCACCTTCTAAAAAGAAGCAAATGCTTGTTGAAGAACTTCAAGATCAACCATATTTTTCTAAGTATTTGCATAAAATGATGATGCAAGAGGTTCATAAATAGGGGTCATATTTGTAACATGCTGAACTCTAATAGTAGCGTCCACATCATCTTCATCACATTCAGCCATATCATCAACAAGAGGATTGGGAGTAATTTCATGGTCATTAACACCCTTGTCAAAGTCGCCTTGCTCAATCCTCTTTTCATACTCATTTCTATCATCAAGGTCTTCACCATTAATGGCAGCGTAATCAACACAGTCTTCGTCTTCATCTTTAACTACTGGAAGTGTAGAGGGTTCACCTTAATGTGCACAAAATTGATCTTTATATCTATTGCCAGCTTCGCTCTCAATTGTTGTTGGTGTCTCATGAAAAGGGGGTGTATAGCCTCCCAATGTGGTGCATCAATCATTTGGGACTGCAAACTGTAGAGATGTAGTTGTTTGTAAAATCTCCTCTACGCCAACTTTCACACACGGCTCCAAAGTGACGTACAACTCAAAATTTGCTACTTGGGACATGTTTTGCATCCTGTTAAACATGATTCTCACATGTTTGTCTTCTGTTATCATCATATATCTGTAATTAATGCGTTGATTGAGGACTTCATGTGGAGACTAGAAAGTAATATGTATGTCATGCAAAGCAAGGTTCACTTGCAACTCTTCCATAATTTTTATCTTTAAATCATTCAGGGTTTTTAGCTTACGACATAACATCATATAATAGTACTGGATACCCAGACCTTGAAATGGGAATCCGTTAAAAGGGTTGGCATTAGTAAGGGCTCCACCGTAGTATATATTTATATGGATCATTGTCAACCTATTGATCATCAAGTGTAATTATGTTAGTGACAAATTTATAACTCTCAATCAACATCAATCACAAAACTTTGCGTATGAAATGCAAACAATACTAACTTCAACCAAATTTGTATATACTCACCTAAGATCACATACAAAAATAGTCATTACCTATTTCATATTCTTTCAAAATTCCAAATCATTCTAGGGGCATGACTTTCAAAACCCATTCAAATAAGTTATGATGAACAAAAATATTATACCAACCCACTCATTATCCATTTCATCTCTGTTACAAATCTTAAACAAATATATCTTGAAATAATTCATGCTAAAAAGACTACAAATACTATCTTAGGTATCAAACTCATTATCCATTTCATACCCATGATAAAAACCTAACAATACTAAATATTCCTAATAATTAATCACAATATTTAGTACTAAATATTCCCAATAATTAATCACAATATTAATTTAAACCTAGCAAATAATTAATCACAATATTTACTCTAACAAAAAAATAAACAAATATTCACAATATATTGTAATAACATAATTAATCACAATATACTAAATATTCCCAATAATTAATCACAATATTATTTGTTTTTTAAAAACCTAGCAAATAAATTAATCACAATATTTACACTAACAAAAAAATAAACAAATATTCCCAATATGTTGTAATACATTAATCGAATTAGCCTTAGTACTAAATATTCTCAATAATTAATCACAATATTAAAATTTTTTTTAAACCTTGCAAATAATCACAATATTTACACTAACAAAAAAAAAAAAAAAAAAATATTCCCAATATATAACATAACACAATAAATAAATAACATAACTCAAGTACAAATTTATATAAAACATTACCTGTGAGAGAGTGTTGTGAGAGTGGATTAACTTTTGTTGAGAAGATTGTTGTGTGAGGAGAGTTGTGAGGGAGTGTGAGGAGAGCTGAGGTTTGAGTGTGTGAATTCTGAGTGAGAGGGATGGGTAAGGGGGAAAAAGGCCCCACTGGGATCCACATGTTGCACGTGGGGGGCTGGGCACCATTCATGGAAATCGAGTTCTTTAGACTCGGTTGGATTTTTTTTCAAAATAACACTGAATCTCAAACAATTTCGTTAGTTAGCAAGTTTTCAAAACAATATAGCAAACTAACATTTCGAGTGGCAGGGAGTCGATTTAGCACAGCTAAATCGAGTGTGAGGAACTCAAGTTCCATTAAACTTGAGTCTTCAAGACTTAATTTCCCTGAGATATCCACCAGAACGTCATCAAACCAAAGACCCAGCATATCATCATCATCAAACCCAAAGATCCAGAGAAGAAAATGAAGGAATTAGAAGAAAACCTTCGTTTGGAGCTTCGTCGTCGTCGTTGCCTTGGTTCAGTCTGAGGCGAACGGTTTTCTTCATGTTTACTCTGGTTGGTTTTTCTTTTTCGTTTGGTCTGGGTTTCTTCCTTCTTTGCTAGGGTTTCTTCTGGGTTTCTTCTTCATCTGGTCTCTTTATGGAAATCGAGTCTATAATGCTCGAGTTCCACGCATAGAACTCGAGTTAGTAATGCTCAATTCAGCGCAACAAAATCGAGTTCCTCGCACTCGAGATCTTAGTTTGCTAAATAGTTTTGAAAATGTGATAACTAACAAAATTGTTTGAGTTTTAGTGTTATTTTGAAAAAACCCCGACTTGGTTTCCATTAAAAAAATCGAGTCTAAAGGACTCGAGTTCAATATGCATGTAGCCAAAAAGCAAACTCGAGTTCTTTAGACTCGATTTCAGTAAACCAGAAATCGAGTTTATAGGAATCAATTTGCATGCCTACGTGGATGGTTTGTCCACTTTAGCTGCTGCCGTGATGGGAAAATTGAGTAAGTTATACTCGATTTATAACTCTAAAATTGGGCAAAATTTGCCAAACAGTATAATTTTGGAAAAATTTTAAGTAGATGGCATGCGTTCAAAGTTTATTAGTTAGTTGGACTCTTTTTTGGAAATCGAGTACAACAAAATCGACTTCCAACCAAAATTGAGTTTAATATACTCGACTTCCTATTGAAAATTAGCTCTGAAGTGGATAAAAAAGGAAGTCGAGAATAATAAACTCGATTTTGGCTGGAAGTCGATTTTGCCAAAGTCGATTTCTAAAAGAGTCTAACTAACTAATAAACTTTGAACGCATGCCATCTACTTAAAATTTTTCCAAATTATACTGTTTGGCAAATTTTGCCCTAAAATCGAGTTATTTGGTCTTGATTTGTTAGATACCAAAATAATTTCAAAAGTGTGCTAACTAACAAAATAGTTTGGCATTCTAAGTGTTATTTCCCATAAAAACCCGTAAGGTCATGACTAACAGCTCTGCTTCACCGCCGGGAAGGGTAAACGCATATGATATTGATATTGATATTGATATTGATATCTACTAGCTACCTGTGGCAACCGGCAAAGGCAAACGCCGCCGAAGTGTGCTTCCATAAAAAAGTCGGCAATGGCTTCTTCTTCCCAGTACCAAATGAAAATCATGGCGGAGTATGCCAAGTCGGACCGGTCGTCTTGCAAGAAGTGCGCGAAACAGATAGCCAAGAAGTCTCTCAGAGTGGGAATGGTGAGCCGAGACGCGCGAGGCTTCGACATCACCAAATGGCACCATTTGGAATGTTTCCCACTTGGCTCAGCGCAACCCTCACCCTCACCGTCTCTTTCGCTCCACTCCATCAAGGGCTTCGATTCACTGCAGACTAGTGATCAGGAAGCACTCAAGAAACTGTTGGTAAGTCTGTAGAAGATGGAAAGGTGTAATAGAACACACACACACACACACACACACAAAATAAATAAATATAAATATTCATCACCATTCTACTTAATACCAATTTTTTTTTTCATTAACAGGTTCGCAAAAGAGACGAGGATGAAGTGGTAGAATCGGGGAATTCGAAAAAAGCCAAGGTAGCCAAATCTGTTTCATTCTCTCAACTGGTTTTATGATAATAATATAATTTACTAATTAATAGGTTCTTTAAGAAATTGAGCGTTTCAGGATTGTGCAGCAATCCTATCAAGTATTGATTGCTGGTATGGGACATGGGTAAAGATACAATACTTTTTTTTTTATTTTTTTTATTTTAAATCTTTTATAACTTGACATCTAATAGTTGTACCAAGGAACTTTAAACAACTATTATAGTGTGCAGTTTTCATAATTATTGAAGTAATTTAGATTCCGAACATTAGAATATGCCCAAGCCCGATGATCCTAGAATAAATTTGTTTTGATATTTCTCAACATTATTTAGTTTCATAAGAATATGATCATGCTATCAATCTGTATTCAAGTTGAAAGTGTGGATTGAAATGAGGTCACCTGTGCATTTATCTCTCTTGTTGTAACCCATGCACAACAATGCATTATATATACAGCTCATGAGTACATTAATAACAATTTTGACATGGATCTCGATGGTCTATGGAATAAGTTCAGTGCACCATTTACAATTCTACTACAGCCATTCCATATTTACTTCTGGTGGGTGTGGGTATGATTCTACCCATGGAAGCTGTCGCTTGCTGGGTCATACGTATTGCACTTAATTCCTGGCGAATGTGACCACATGTAAAAAGCATTTAATCACATAGGTTGTTGCTGTAACTTTAGGTGGATTATTGACAATTATGGATCATTTCTTTTAGTACAGTTCATCTTGTACACTGTTTCTCTACCTTCTTTAATTACCTTTTAATTGTTCGGTTGTAACTGAGTTTGTTGATCTTTACTTTTCACACAATTTCTTGTAGTTGCCAACATCTCATGGGGAACCCAACCTAGAAATAGCCTTCTCACTTTCTGACATCAAGGACAAGTACAAAGTATGATTCATTCCCATTGTTGCTTTTTCTCTGTCTAACAATTCAATGGTTTTTGCACATCTATTGTTGGTCATAGTAGATATTGATTGTAATACTGATCTATATTTGAAAACTATGTAGCATCATACTAATCGCCTTTTTCTTGCATACTTTTGTTGCGTTCTACCAAGTTTTCTTGTGTTGAAAATTTTTCCTGACTCAGGATGCTACACTTCAACCTAAATGGAATGCGTTCAAGACAATAATATTTCTTGAACAGGTGAGAATATAGTATTATATATAAGTTTTTTTAGGTTGCTTGTTTGGTTTCGGATACAGAATATGCAGTATAATATTATTATTAAATATATTTTTTATTTATGATTAAAAATCTGCACTAAGTTACTCCAATCTGCTGTTTTCTCATTAGAGGAAACTTTTCTCCAATGAATAAATATGACGCCAAAATTGTATTTTTTACTTTTCAAAATTCTATTGGACATATTCACCCTAAACGCTAAAGATTGCCCAAACAACACTGGTTCCTGCATTTTTTACTGTTTACTGACATGTATTTATTTTACAGCTGTTATTGGCAATTTGATTGCTTATCAAGAGGAAGAAATTACTTTGTTACACATACAAGTTTTAAGTTGCACTTGTGAACTTGTGCCCACTAATATATTTGGTCTACAGGTCATCAAATAACAATGCTTAGCAGAAGAAGCTTTAAGTTTTTATTCTTCACATTCCTAGGTCGTCCACTCTCTCCACGGTTTCTCGGATGGATTTCCTAGATACTCTACTTTTTGTGCCATTAATTATATGGCTGGTTTCGTTGTATTTTATTTTCTAGTCATGTTTTGCTTTGCTGCTTTTCTTTGATTTGTACACTCCCTGTTACACTTTTTGTTTTTTAATAAATTACATTACCTATAAAAAAAGTTTTTATTCTTCACAAGGTCTATATGATTTACTTTTTGCAGGATGATGGTCTTCTCAATTCAAATAAAATTGCAGCATTTGATTTTGATGGATGCCTGGTAAAAACATTTGTAAAGAGGTATGGCTTTATCTTATGTTTGAGCAATTTAAATTTTTTATAAAAATCATTTATTATGATTTTTTTATAAATTTATTTCTGAGTTATTACTTATTAAAAAAATATTTCTTTTACACTTTCCGTTTGTTTTGATGGAAAACCTTACGTAAAGATAGTTTTCGTTGTTTTTTCGGTATTTGGTAACATAAAAAAAATAGGTCAATGGAAAAATCTATTAAAAATAAGGCTGATTTTTAGAGGTTTATTCCGCTGTTTTTTTTTTTTTTTTTGGTGGGAAAACAATCTCTCTCTCTCTCTGTTTGTCTGTCTGTCTGTCTGTCTTCGTTTGTAAGGCCTCTTTAGATTGTATCTAATGAGGTTTCCAATCCAATTATCATTGTGTTCCATTTTTGCAAAGCTCTTCAATACCTTGTGTAGTAACAGGTTCAACAACTAAATCAACAAGGTTATTAGGCCAGTCTAGATGGTTTCTACAACTACCGAGGAAGTGACATCCCATAGGGCTATTGCGTTAAAAAACTATTTCAACCTCATGGTGCTCCGTTAGAAGGAGGACAACAATTTTTATTTTTTATTTTTTGCCTACTTGGATTACCTTTGGCTACCAGACATATAATTATAAAAAATTATACAAAATTTTTATAATTTTTTTTAATGTTTATGTGCTATATATATATATATTGATAATTCGAGAGTTACAATAGGAAGAGGATTGAATTATGGATGTCTTCGTTAGAAATACTAGGAGGTGTCAATCAATTGAATTACAACACTCTTGGTTTTGTACTATTTTATTTTGATTATGTAATTATTTTACACAATATACATGTTATACATGTTTTGAATTATGCAAGAAATGTTAGTGATTTTTTGTGCAAGAAATGTTAGTGATTTTTTGTGCATACTCAATGCCAAAAAACATTTTTAGCTCATTTTTAGGGTCAATACCAAACACAGAAAAATGAGATAGTTTTTCAAAAAATGACCAATTTTCTAGAAAACATTTATGACGAAACAAATGGAGCAATACAAGGTATTGGCAAATAGATTTATAGTATAAAAGAAATTTCTAAAAACAAGTTGTCTCAAGTATTGGACTATAACTTGATATGAAACATGGACATGTATTGGATTACAACTCTACGTAGGATTCATTTAACATATTGGCATTAACTACATGTATTCTATTTTTCCATTCAGCCTGTTAACATGATTATGACGTTTGGTCAAGTGATAGGCATTAGGCAGCAATGTTGGTGAAAGCTTACTTAAAGGTGCAAAGCACATAGCTCCACAGCTACAGTGCTTTAGACAGTTAAAGCAAGCAAAGAACTACACTTTTTATTTTTTATAAGTAATAAGATTTATTGATGTCAAAAAAGGGACACCCTAGTACACATGGAGTATATAGGGCTTAACAAATCAAGTACCGAAATTACATAAATCAAGAAAATCAAGAAAAGAATTTAAGGGTTGGTTTCGCAAAGCTGACAATCAATCCAATAAGGTTCTAAAGAAAGATAACTTAAGGTCTGACAAAGATCTCTCATTATCTTCAAATCACCTACTATTCATTTCCTTCTAAAGACACCACATTAAACAATGGGGAACAATTATCCATATATGTCCATTTTGTTGGCAACCAAACTGACATTGCTAGCTAGCTAGGAGCCCAACAATTGACTTAGGCATAACCTAACTTACTCCAAATAATCCCAAAACCATAGACCGTAGATTTATAGCAACCGGACAATGAAGGAAAACGGTGGTCAAGTGATTCACCGTTACACTTGCACATATAACACCAGTCCAAAATTCAAACCTTCTTTTTTCTTAAATTGTCAATCGTCAAACATTTCCCCAAAGCAACAATCCAAAAAAAGAAGGCCACTCTAGAAGGGATCTTCTACTTCCATATCCTTTTCCAAGGGAAAAATAAATCATTATTGCCAACTAAAAGAGAGTAATAAGCACTAACCATAAACCCCTTGTTTCTATCTAGTTTCCAACACATTTTATCCTCCCCAATCCTCCTTATAGAAGAGCCATATATGGTAACTATGAAGCTTGAGTAAGCCTCCACTTCCCAATCGTTGGCATCCCAAAAAAAACTTACATTCCAAAAGCATTTTGTGAAGCTGAAATGATATTGCCCATGACCGTGCATAGTCAAGTAGCCAAAACTTTAGCAATAATTTTATAAACGCCCCCCAACAAGATTGATAGGGTGAAAATCCTCGACTTCTATTGCTGTAGTTTTTTTTTTTTTTTTTTTTGGGATGAGAGTAATGAAGGTAGCATTCAAAATTTTTTCAAACTAACCTTTAGCATAAAAGTGGTAAAACAGCCATAAGATCTGGTTTGAGAATCTCCTAACAAGATTGGAAAAATGCCATAGGAAAACCAACATGTTTTGGTGATTTGTCACCATTAAAATCCTTAATCACTTCAAAAGTCTTTGTCTTGTCAAAAGGTCTCTCTAACCAGTTTGCTTTTTCTCTGAATATCGTTGGAAATTCCGGCACATCTGGAAATAGCCAATCATCTTGCTGCTTAGAGTATAAATTCATAAAGAATTGAGTAATACAATTAGCAATCATATCCTAATTGGAAGAAAAACTCCCATTAACCATAAGATTCTCAATACTGTGATTTCTTCTTTTCGAATTGGCCATCGTGTGAAAAAATATTGTATTGGAATCCCCCTCCTTAAAGTGCAGCACCTTAAACTTTTGCCTCCAACTAATCTCTTCTAATAAAGTGATCTTCTCAATTTTAGTACGTAGATTTACTTGTTCTAATATTTCCTCAGTTGTTAGAGGGTGAATCTCCCTTTTAACATCTAAAGCATTCAAATTTCTCCATAGCTATTGCTTCTTAACAGTGACATTGCCAAACCCCATTTCATTCCACTTTTTTAAATCCAATTTCAAAGCCGCTAACTTCTTAGCCAAAACATAGCTAGGAGTTCCCTGAAACAAATAAGATGCCCACCAAACCTGCACTTTGTCTACAAATTTCTCTATCCACAACCACATATTTTCAAAATGAAAAGGAGTTCTCCCTCTCTGTTGACTCCCACCCTCTAGCAAAATTGGAAAGTGATCCAATAAGACTCTAGGCATCCTTTTTTGGGAAAAGTGAGTGAAATAATCTGCCAATGGAGAGAAGAGAAACCAATCTATTCTAGATGCAGAGGAAGAATTAGACCATGTGTAAGTGCCCCCTTCCAAAGGAATATCCATCAGCCCATGAAGAGAGATAAAGTCAGAAAAGTCGTACATAGCATGAGTATAACTTACAGCCCCTAACCTCTCTAATGGAGAACGGATTATATTAAAATTGCCTCTCAGACAGCATGGCACATTCCACCAATTGATAAGACTTACCAATTCTTCCCACACAATTCAATGCTTCCTGTTCAAATTTGGACCGTAGACACATGAAAGCCCGTTCAAATTGATCGCCAACATTTTTAAATTTGCAAGAGACTGAAAATGTCCCACTGCTTCCTCCACTTTTTCCACAACCCTACGATCCCACATAAGAAAAAAAATATCCCTAGAAGCACCTTCAGAACCTAGATACAACCAATCTATATAAGGAAAACTCCAAATACTTCCATTGATACCTCTTGTAATCCACTCCAATTTAGTCTCCTGCAAACAAACAATATCAGCCCGCCAAGAACGCAACAAATTACATATCTGGAGTCGCTTTTCCAACTCATTCAAACCTCTAACATTCCAGGATAATAGCTTCAAATTCATTGGGAAACAAGCTAAGCCCTATCCCTACTAGTACCACTACGCCTTGCTGATGTAGTGCCATAATTAATAGAGCTGGATAGACCCCTCATCTCCCTTAGTCTTTTCACTCCCGAACTCTTCAAATTTCTTGCATTATTTTCCTTAGCAGCCCTCTGAAGTAACTCAGCTTCAACAGCCAACTAAAAATTGGTTGCTTGCTCTTCCAAACCGTTTAGAGATGTCCCTAGGAAATCATCAAACTCATTGAATCTACTTTGGAACCAATCTGAGTAAAGTTCTTTCTCCATAGACTTCTCCACTCCCACTTCTACTTGCCCTTCACAATAATTATCCATGGCACCCAATGGCATGGAGAAAGCCAATGGTTCAATAGATAGAGGCTACAAGCGACTCTAATTTGTTTGATAGCATCCTCTGAATAGGTATCCGAGACCCAATTCTCTACTACAACTTCATACCTTTCAACCTGAACATTTGACATCTCCATATGGTCTGAAGACTTCAACGGAACCACCACCAACTAGTTTTGCTCAACTGAACCAATTATGGCATCACCTGACGGCAAAGAGATCTGAATCGAAATTGTCACCCTTCTCCCATTACGTAATTCAAGAACCCATTGCTTAGAATTACCCCATTTCTTGTTGACATTGCTAGAATGCTCTTGAAGGATCAAACGAAGGTTGTGTTGCAAGGCCTCATCACAATTGGGTGTGGGTATTGACCCCTTCAGGGTCTCCACAGACTCATCGAAGCTGAGAAACTCAGCTGCGGCACCATCGGAGAGCAGTTGACCACTATGGTTAGTATTGCAGTGCTTGTTGTTTTGAATTGTAACTGAATCGGCCTAGCCACCACTACATCGGAACTCAAAGACACCGGGGGACCCATCTCGGTGCTTGTTGAGACCCATCTTGCTACATCGGTACTCGTAGACACTAGACTCCCCATCTTGGTGCTTGCCGAGACCTATATTCTGCGTTTGAACTTGAAGACACCAAAGGACCCAACTCGGTGCTTGCCGAGACACATAACTTAGAGCTCAACTTCTGAGGGAGAGATTGATGACGAATGGAAACATGGTTACAAGGCTGGTACCATTTGGGCCTCCACGCCGAAATGGGTTTGGGGTTGGGCTCATAAGGATATGCATTGGTGGGCTTAAACTGGGGAGCCATGGGTTTCAAAAGAGTTGGGCCCACTGGACCATTTGACCTTCCACTTACCATCCAGATCACGTTCCATCATAAAAGAGACATCCAAAATCAATCCTTCTTCCGTGCCATTAGAAACAATGCCATTTATAACTGACAAAATTTTCGCCCCAATATTTGCTATTTCCTTCCCAGCATTTCTCTCAAGAAAATCCTGGTTTTGACTACTCAAGATATTTTTCAAATTTTGAAAGTTTGGAATTAATTGCTTTCCTTTATTACCTCCACCATCTTCCCTCCGACAGCCCTCCGACACTGCTAACATGTGAGTTTTGCTATCTCTTTCTCGGCATTGCTCCACTACTGTTGGTTTCTAGACAAACTGGGATGGCAGTTTGATTGCAAGAGTCTCAGGAGCGATAGCCTTCTGTAGATGAAATCCAAACCCTCTCTAACCACTACCCAATTTTCCTTCCGGCACCACAATGAAACCTTTCCGGTGGCCATGAATAAGTTCTAAGATCATAAAAAAACTACCATATGCATTGGAGCCCAATTGCAAGATAAAAACTTTATCTCCATCCCTAAAGTTACGCGTTAAATTTCCAGTAGATACATTGGACATGAGGCCCTCTACAATAGCTAGCGAATGCTTCACACTCTCTTCAACGTAGAGAGTAAATACGTAACATGTAAAAAGTACGCCCTCTTCAACTGAGAATTTTAATGTTTTTGACTCAATGAAAAAGAAAATGGAACCTCCCATGACAACAGGAAAAACAAAAGAAAAACAAAAATTTGGTGACTACTCTCATGGGGATACTCCTACTAAGAGAAGATGCTACCAAACAGTACCAAACAGTATGAGGACCTCAGATGTCTTTCTGCACTTTTCTAATAAGTGCAAGTGTTCTTTCTAGTGCTTTTTATTTTTTGTATAAAAAAAAAATGTATTATTGAATTTAATTGTTGGATCTCCCTTGATTGTTATACAAATACCAAATATTGTGGTGTGATACACTATACATAAGCGAATCTCTCCTTACTTCTCAACTCAATTAATTTTAGAAGAAGAGAGTAAGAAATCAAACAAACCGCATAGCACCAGTAATAGCCAAATCTCAATCTTTTATCAGGAAGATGACAAGGGTTACAAACGTTGTGATGACAATGATGACAGTCCTTTGCTTTGTTCTTTACATCTAGGTCTAGAGGCCTTTGCGCTTAACTGCGTGTCACACTTTCACAAACACTGCTACGCAGTTTTAGCCACAGATCAAGGCCCCAGGCATTCTTAAGGTTTATGGCTTTGCCAAAGGGATCAGGTTTGTATCTCTATTGTGGTGTGTGTGGGTTGGGGGCTGGGGTGGGAGGAGGTTCTTATGCTTCTTTGTTCGAGTACTAAATACCCTACTCACTTTACATGTTTTCACTGACATTACCATCAACAGAAATATTAGCTTCATTGCACTTTTTTAATATAAAATCTTCCCATTTTTATTTTATCTGGATGGTTCTTTCTTGTTTTGACCATTATATTTTTCCATATGTGATAAGAACGCTTTTACCTTCTTCTAAGAGCATTCACATCAAAGCTCTCAAAAAATTTAGCATTTAGCAACTCAAAAAGTCATTTTATCTATTTTAACAACTCACTTTACAATGCACCCAACATCAAAAGTTCTATTTCTACATTCATCTCATTAAAATAATATAAACAACTTATTAAAATAAAATAAAACATCCCCACAAAAATTCATAGCAACCAGCCACCAGCCCTGTTCACCACCACCTGCCACTGTGGCAGCCACAACTCACCACAAAAAAACTCAAAACAAAACCACCGTCACAAACACAACAACCCAGAAAAACCCAAAACAATCCACCAAGACCACCACCAGCTGAAAATAAAACCCATAAAACTTCAACTACCAACACAACACCACCATTGCCACCGTGACCCAAAATCAACCACAGCCACCAGCCATTGCACAACCACAGCCACCAACCATTTCCCAATCCAGAAAAACCCATCAAATGGATACCCACCACAAACCGTACCCACCCACCAACAATGGCAAAAAATCGTCGTCCACCTCAATAAGCCATGACTTCATTCTCTCACTCGTCTTGCATCTCCAATCCCTTGAATCCGACTTTGGATAATTATCCAATTTGGCATCATTTTCCTCTGAATAATTCTCCGACCCCTTCATCTTCTTTGCTATCTCCTTTGGGTCTTGCTGATTTGTCGATTTCGATACCCAATTGGATCGGACCCGTTTCGCTATGGATCCCGATTCGCTTTCTTCTGCTTCAACACCAACAGCTGCAGAAGAAGAAGAAGAGCCCTTAGCTTTAAGAGCGGTGAATCTGGCAGATAGATTGGAGTTGTTGTCGTCGGTTGATTTCTGCGATTGAGATTGAGATTGAGGAACAACGGATTAGGAGGAAGGTTGAGATTTTTTGAGTGCTTGGAAGCAATGGTCGAGATTAGAGTCTATGTAGTTGGGAGAGACTCGGGACATGTGAGAAACGAGAGGGAGAAGATGAGAACGATAGAGAGAAGCAAACTGCAATAGACAGAGGAAAGGGAAAGAGGGGCATGTGTGAGGGGAAAATAAAATTGTATTATTTTGTTATAACATTTAGCTATAGTGAGCTGCTAGAGATGGCAACTCACTGTAGCTGAGTAAAAAAAATTATAGCATTTAACATGTTTGATGTAGTGTGTTTTTGTGTGTTGGTTATTATTAATAGCATTTTAGCATTCTTGATGTGAATGTTTTAAGAGTATTACACTAGGAATGCTGTTCCTAAAACAAGTTTTTTTTTTTGATAAGTAAGAAGAGAATATTATTAATGAATAGAATAGCAAGAGAAACACAAAGAGTTTATGGTAGTGAACAAAGGAAAAAAAGAACAAAAAGATAGATCAGCCCTAACCTATTCTAATAGATGAAATAAAATCCATAAGGACAGAACTATTCGAGAAACCCCAACATCGAGACCAATCAAAGAGGGTCCTCTGGCAAATCTCTAATAACTGAACCACAGTTTTCCTCTCATCCTTAAAAGACCGCCGATTTCGTTTAGTCCAAATAGTCCACATTAAACAGCCTGGAACCAAATCCCAAATATCATAATTATGCTTCCCAAACCAATGATACAACTGAACATGGCATGACCCAATCGATCCCAAAAACCGAAACATATACATCCACAAAGAATGAGTTATCGGACAAAAAAGTAACAGGTGATCCACAAATTCCGCATTACAACAACACAAATAACAACAATTCGCCAAAGGGCGACCATGAAGCATAAGATTATCCAACGTTAGAATCTGACCATGAGCTGCTGTCTACATAAAAAAAGCCAACCTTTTAGGAACCTTAACTTTCCAAATACCCTTCCAAGGGAAAGTGGAATGAGCTGCATTATGAATCTTATGATAAAAAGACTGAGTACTAAACTTCCCACTGCCATTAAGATCCCAACAAAGTTTGTCACACCCCCCACCCCTAGGAATTCGGGTTTAGATGAAATGAAGAAGGGAGTAGGAAGCCACCAACTCCCAATCATTGAATTCCCTCTGAAATCTTAAACTCCACACTCTGTCATTATCACCCACGGGAGGGTTTAACGCATCAGAAATATAAGTCTCCTTATTAGCTGAATACAAAAATAACTGAGGATAAAGAATTTTAAGAGGAACATCCTCAGTCCACTTATCATGCCAAAAAAAAAAAATATGAGAATCATCCCCCACCGCAAAAGAGAAATGCTTAGCAAAAGTTTTCCACCCTTCACTAATACTCTGCCATAACCCACAACCATGAGCCCTACTACAAGCTCTAGTGCACCAACCCCCTTTTCCCTCCCCATATTTCATGGCAATGACCCTTCGCCACAGATGAGAGGTTTCATGGCCATACCTCCAAAGCCATTTCCCTAATAGGGCCTGATTAAAAGGTGCCAACTTCCGAATTCCTAAACCACCCAACTCACGCGGTAAGCAAACCTTTTTCTAAGCCACCAATGGATATTTGAAACACTCAACTGATGAGCCCCATAAGAAGTTCCTTTGAATACGTTCCAATCTAGTCGTCATAGCTTTAGGGATAGTAAAAAGGGAAAGGTAATAAATCGGAAGGCTTGAAAGGGTACTCTTCAGCAAGGTGAGTCTACCCCCCTTTGACAAATAAAGCCGCTTCCAGCCTGAAAGCTTCTTTTCCATCATCTCAAGGATTGGATTCCAAATAGAGGCTGTTTTGTACAAAGTTCCCGAAGGCATACCCAAGTAAATCATAGGCAAACTGCCCACCTTGCACTGAAGGATATTAGCCAAAGACTGAATGTTACGCACCTTCCCAATAGAGACAATTTCACTTTTCTCCACATTTACCTTCAAACCAGTAAAAGCTTGAAAACAAGTCAAGACCATCCTAATAGATAGAATCTGCTCTCTAGAGGCATCACAGAAAAGAATGGTATCATCAACAAATAAAAGGTGAGAAACACGGATACCAATAGAATTAATAGAACCCACATGAAAACCCTGAATGAAACCACCTTCCTCAGTTTTCTTCAGGATACGACTTAAAACCTCCATGATCAAAAGAAAGAGAAGGGGAGACAAAAGATCGCCTTGTCTGAGATCTCTAGAGCTACTAAAGAAACCAGCAGGAGATCCATTAACCAGAATTGAGAAGTGAACGGTAGAGACACAAGTCTTTAGCCATCTCCTCCATCTATCCCCAAAGCCCATCCTCTCCAACAGATAAAACAAAGTGACCCAATTCACATGATCATAAGCTTTCTCAATGTCTAACTTACACACCACCCCCGGAGTACGATACTTTAGTCTACTGTTTAAACATTCGTTGGCAATAAGCATTGAATCCAAAATCTGTTTGCCACCAACAAAAGAATTTTGTGACTCCAAAATAAGATTATCCAGCACCCGCCTCAATCTGTTAGCTAAAACCTTGGACAAAAGCTTATACACACTGCCCACTAAGTTGATAGGCCTAAAATCTTTGATATTCAATGCATTATTTTTTTTGGGAATCAGAGATAGAAAAGAAGCATTTAGAGACCGTTCAAACTTTGAGCTCCTATGGAAATGATCAAAGAAGGTCATGACATCTATTTCCACTACACTTCAGTATTTTTGAAAAAAAAGCCATAGTGAAACCGTTAGGACTTGGGGCTTTATCACCCTCCATCTCTTGAAGAACTTTTACCACTTCCTCCTTAGAAAAATCCCTCTCTAATTCAAGCCGCTCGTTCTCCTCAATGCTAGCAAACTCTAAACCATCCATAGAAGGGCGCCAAGTATCTGACTCAGTGTACAAACTCTGATAAAAATGGACCACCTTAGACCACACCTCTTCCTCATCCTCATAGAGGACACCATCCACCTCAATACCTTGAATATGATTAGTTCTTCTATGGGAGTTTGCAACCTAATGAAAAAAACGAGTATTATTGTCCCCCTCCTTCACAAATAAAATCCGGGACTTTTGTTTCCAAGAAATCTCCTCCAAAGAGGCAAGATATGCAATCTTTCATTTAATCTGAATACGACAAGTTTGATCCTCTTGAGAAAGACTTGACAAGTCCTCCCTAGCATCTAAACCCAACAATTCAGATAAAAGACATTTCTTCCTAAAGGCCAGATCCCTAAATTCCTCTTTATTCCACTTTTTCAAGTCCTCTTTAAGAGCTTTTAATTTACGAGCCATAATAAAGCTAGGAGAACCCAAAAAGCAATACCTATTCCACCATTGCTGAACCCTCTATACGAAACCCTCTTCTTTCAACCACATATTCTCAAACTTAAAGGCACTCTGACCTTTATTAACACTACCCGCCACCACCAAAAGAGGGCAATGATCAGAAACTACATGTGGGAGTACCCTTTGAGACACGTTTCCAAAGTGATCTACCCAATCCATCGATGCCAAGGTTCTATCAATTTTTGACATACAATTTGTCCCTAAATCTCTAAACCAAGTAAACGAAGCCCCTTCAAGGGGTAAGTTTGCAAGGTAATTAGCCTCAATGAAGTCTGAAAAAGCAAACATAGCCGGACTAAAAGCCTCACAACCAAATCTCTCACTCGTATATCGAATGGTATTGAAATCCCTAAAAACACGCCATGCCATATTCCACCTGGAGTGCATCCTTGAAAGTTCTTCCCATAGAGCACCCTGCTGATTATCCTCATCAGGCCCATACACTCTTGAACAAGCCCATACAAAATCATCTACAACTCCCTTTAATAACACATTAATAGAAAATAGACCAACGGCACAATCAGCTTTTTCAAAAACTCTTTTGTCCCAAACCAGTAACACTCGCCCTGCAGTATTGACTGCATCTAGAACAACCCAATTTAGGAACGGATTACCCCAAAGGCTTCGAACAACAAAAGAATTTAAAGAAGACAGCTTAGTTTCTTGAAAGCAAACTATATCACATTTCCATACCTTGAGAAGATTTTTACATACCTCTCGCTTCTGAGGATTATTTAATCCCTTAACATTCCAAGATAGCAGTTGTAAACTCATTTAAAACTGGTAATCGCCCCCGTATCTACTGAGAAGTCTCTATTCCTCCCCTTAGATGCTACCCCATCATAATTAATAGAAGAAAACAAACCTTTGAGTTCCTTAAGCCTTTTCTGCTTGGAGTTCAAAATGCCTTTAGAAGACCCAACACTAAAAACATCAACACAATCTTGTTTGAGAAGACGAAACAGAGCCAGGCATTGATCTTTGTGCTTAACAATAGGAAAACCCACAATTCTACAGAAATTTTTCATCAGGCTACAAACCCATTTCGAATTTTTCATCGCTGACCTCCGAACCTCTCCCTCATCACCTTCCTGGATCACCTCCAACTCCTTTTGTTCATTGGGATCCCATTTAGATAGAGGTGAGCACTCCTAAAATCCATTCTCATCCTCTCCATGAAAAAACCACTAGGATTAACTTCATTGTGCTTCCACTGAATCCGAAGATGCTTAGGCCCTTCCTGTAATAGCTCAACCCCATCCAAGTGGCTCAGCGACACTGGCTCAGCACTAGGACTACTCCATTTTTCTTTCTTCTCACTAGAAACCATCGTAAAGTCATCTCTCTCTCCAAAACAGAGACCCTCCTCACAACCCAGACCCGACAGAGGAGAAAAAGAGTTATGGGCAACACCCAGATGCCGATGATCAGAAGAAACCTCAAACCCAGGTCCCCACTGCCTCGCCGTCTTCCCTACCCTCAAAACACCTACTATCGGAGTATGGGTCTCGTCCCCCATCCTTCAATTGGTCACCTCCATGCCGGAAAACCCAAGAATGGATCTCTCCGACACACTTTCCGGCATTGATGCAGTCACCGGCGACCCAGAAACCTCCATCAAACTCGCTGGCACCCCAGCTGTCACCGGCGACCCAAGAACCTGCTTCGAGCTTCCTCTCGAGTTCTCCCCTTCAACCCACGAAGACTGACCCTCAGATGAAACAATTAAAGACACGGGTTTGACCAAAGTACCCTTAAGTGAAGAAACAGTATCCACGGGTTGGGCTTTGACAAGCCCACCAACTTGTATTATAAGTTTTGGCCCTCCACTTACATCCTTGGGCCAACTGAAATCCATTGCACCCAGATATGTCACAGAACGTTTCCTGTCTTTAGGCTTGCACACTCTCAAAGCCAAAAAGGCAGGGGTCAACTTAAAAGTACAAGCCCGAGTGGGTCTGCCATTAATGACTGAAACTTTGCCATTTAAAACTGAACCATTCTCTACATCGACTCCAGGAATCCCATTCTGCCCCCAAATTGCTCCAAAATTTTTAAAATTCCTGAACTTTTGCTGATGACCATGAGCAGACAAAAATTTACCACTTCGGTCACCACCGGCAAACTGACCTCCTCCACCACCACCATTTTTGGAGGATAATTCAGTCATAGAAACCGGTTTAGCACCAGTGAAAAAATTCCTCATCTCTCTCTGAAACAAAGACCAACCTACACGATTGGAGCTTGCTGGTATCATAACACACCCTCGGCGAGCCCACCATAGTATTCAACTATGACCACAAAAACACCGGCCTTATTCGACCTCCCACAAAATTCCAACAACTTATTATTTTCCCGGAAACACTTGCAAATGGAAACTTTCCTTGGAACCTAATCACGAATATCAGCAAAACAAGAAAGGATCCACTCCAATCCTTTACGTCCTACCCAAATAGTGTGCTTGACATGCCGGCTGCTCTCATGTATAGCATACAAATCATGTCACCCACCATTGAAAGAAAAAGAGAAAAACTTTGCATCAATACGGAAAGGAATCTTTCTACCCCTTGAACCGATAAAGATGGAGAGGTAATAAGGTTTGAAGCTGGTTTGGTATCAGTTTTAGGTAGGGAGATAACAGGTAGCCAGTCTACTCCTTAGTGCTTGAGCAAAATATTAAATCTTGCTTGACGTAATCTTGTAATCCCTCACACAATCATCCCAAATCACTATTCAATTTACTAAGCTTTTTTTTTTTTTTTTTTGGGGGGGGGGTGGTGGGGGGGGGGGGGTGTTCCTACGAATATAATTTGCTTGACAAGTTTGTTCATTTCCTAAGAGTGATTTTTGCCCTCTGGAGCTCTTACTATACCTAATGATCTGTTTATTTTTATTTGTCAAGTTTTTAACTTCATTTTGTGACTGGTGGTAAGCAATGTTTTTTATACCCGGTGGATTCCTGCTCTATTGTGCAATTTGGCCAGCTTATTAATTGATTGAGCTGTTTATGTTATTGCTGTGAGAGATTCCAAAATCAAATTTGGCAGTTTATCAGAATTGTTGAATCAGCCATACAACGTTAAACTGTTGGATCTCTAACATTATCTGACTTCTCCATTCATGATTATCTTAGTTTTTTTTTTGATAAGTTATTTGCCTCAGTTTGATTACTTGATTAAAATGAATGCTCTGGGAATTTAACCTGTATTGATTGCTTAGCTAGCTTATACTGTTAATGCTCATGGTCAAAGTCTATGTAAACTATTTCTCTCCTGATTGGTTGTCCTGTTTAATGCTGGAAACATTTTTCATTGTGTACAATTCATCTCACTAAGATTATTGGAATAAATTGATTGACAACCTAATATTCTGCTCTACTTTCTTTCAGAGTAGGTGCAGATGCATGGTCCCTTATGTATCCTTCAGTTCCTGATAAACTACAGAGTTTGTACAATAATGGCTTCAAGCTGGTTTGTTTCCCTTCTTCATTGAAAGCTAGTTGAAATTTTAATAATTGTGCTGTGGTTCTCACACTTTTTTTACAGTACTTCTTACTTTCTTAATTTGTAAGTGTTACTTTAGCACGGCAGTTTTGGTTCAATAGGTTTTTGTAGTTTTCTATTGTAACCATCATCATCAGGTAATCTTCACCAATGAATCAAATATTGAGCGCTGGAAGAAAAAGAGACAGGTGGCTGTGGACTCAAAAATAGGACGCCTCAACAATTTTATCAAGCGAGTAAATGTCCCAATTCAGGTAGTCTTTGTATGTCATTGTGACGTTATTTACGCCAATTGTAGTGAAATCATCTTTTGGTTAAGTATGTACTTTTTTGGAAATCAGGGTATTTGGTAGATGGATTAAAATAATTTATTTACTTTTGGTTCATAAGCTTTTAATTTTATTAGTAATATATGTTAAGAAGTTGATAACCAACTCCTTTTGACAATCACAAGCCAATTGTAGTGAAATCATCTTTTGGTTATGTATGTACTTTTTTGGAAATCAGGGGATTTGGTAGATGGATTAAAATAATTTAGTTATTTTTGGTTCATAAGCTCATAATTTTATTACCAATATATGTTAAGAAGTTGACAATCAAATCCTTTTGACATGACATCAAGTTTCAAATTATTCTGGTTCTCTAGTTCTTTGGACCTGAATTTCAAATTTTTGACCAAGGCAGTTGGCGTAAGATAGATGCAGGAAATCTTTCTATGTGCTTGCCATGAGTTTAGGATTAGGAGAATTTGTGAGTCTAGGGTTAAAAGTTGTAGGAGAAATGGTTAGGGCTTAAAATTTACTAGAGTTTAATAAGACGGGAAAAAAAAGGCAAGAGCAAACGAGGGTCTAGAAATTTTTTTTTTGATAAGAAATGAAAATTTTGTTGATCAAAAAAGGAAGCACCCGTGTATGCTGGGGGTGTACTTGGGGAGCAGTACAATCAGTCTTTCAAATTACAGTGCTCAAGCATATCTAGAAAATTAGAACAGGGAAGAGGTTTAAAAGCAACACTCTAATCCAGTAAAATATGAAAAAAAGAGAGATTTAATCTCAAAAAAAGAATAGACCGTTCACATCCCTCAAAGCATCTCACATTCCCTTCCCTCCAAAGACACCACATAATGCAATGCGGCACAATCCTTCAAAAGCTATATTTCAGTGTCTACCAAAGGTACCTTCCCAAGCTTCTAACAAATTAAGGGCCTCTATTGTAGGGCTGAGCATCTAGAAATTTATAGGAAAATTATAGCAATAATACTATTTTTCAAAAAGAAATGGAATATATGGTTTAGGGCCTCTATTGTATCACTTGTCCTATCAAAATTTATTCAATGAAATAATAGCTCGCATTGATGTGAAAAGTATCCAGTAAAATATGCAAGTTGAATTGCAATTATCTTTGTGCAGGTTTTTATAGCTTGTGGGTTAGGTGAATCTTCCATCCAGGCGGCAGACCCCTTTCGTAAACCCAAACCAGGGATGTGGCATGTTATGGAGAAGCACTTCAACTCTGGCATTTCCATTGATATGGATCAGTTAACTTTCCATTCCCTCTGTTTCTTTGCTTTGTTTCTATGACAGATTTTCTCAACATTGAGCAAAATTTTCAGTGCTATCTTGTCCATTCTTCTATAGGAATTTATTTGGATACTTAATTTTATAATATTTAATTCTCCAAAAATATCTCTGCATTGTAGATCCTTTTACGTTGGTGATGCAGCTGGGAGAGAGAATGATCACAGTGATGCTGATATTAAATTTGCGGAGGTAAAATTTTGGTTTTATTGGAGCATATTTATTATTTTTATGTGGTAGTCTTGTTTCACCGTTCCACATTAAGTCTTGTAATTCAATAATTTTTCACCTCCATTCTTGGGTAATTCTTTTTCCAATCGTTTTTACCTTCTTTTTTTTATAAATAATTGTTGCTTTCCTTTCTCTGGCTGCTCATACTACTTCTCAGTAATGCTTGATCCAGACAAGTGAAACTTTTGCCTCTGGAACATGATATTTTTTATAATTTTTTCCTTTCTAAATTTTTTAATAAGGTTTTCAGATGGCAATCTTGCTAGAGTTTCTTAATAGTTCAGAGCAGAAAAAATCTCTTTCAAGTACTCTATGAATGACTTAAATTTGGGATGAAACTGTCAATTAGCATTTCATAATGCCGACTTATAGTGGTCTAAGATTCTAAGCTGGTCTTGCAGTCTGAGGCTTCATAGCTTCCTCTTTATCTGAAGTTTTGATGCCGACTTATAGTGGTCTAAGCTGGTCTTGCAGTCTGAGGCTTCTTAGCTTCTCTTTAGCTGAAGTTTTGTATTTTATTTTTGAAGTTCAATTAGATGATTAGCCCAACAATAGCCTTTCTTTAATATATAGAATTTTTTGTATATCTGAAAATGCTTTTTAGTATTTGGACATCAGCAAGGCTGGTAAAACCATTACTTTT
This sequence comes from Quercus gilva, assembly GCA_023621385.1. Lineage (NCBI taxonomy): Eukaryota > Viridiplantae > Streptophyta > Magnoliopsida > Fagales > Fagaceae > Quercus > Quercus gilva. The sequence continues at coordinate 29,983,090 of CM042480.1, forward strand.
CCAGTGTGCTGTGGCAGTCAGCATTAAATATGAGGTTGTTTGATGCACATAAATATCCTGGGTTAAAGAAGGTTTATTATTTTCTGCACAAAATTTTCTTTGTGATCGCAGGCCATTGGTTTGAAATTTTTTGTCCCCGAGGAATACTTTGGTGCCTGAGGGGAATTTAGTGGTCATTGGCTTCTCAAGGATTGACGTCAGTGTCATTTTGGCAATTAATATTGCACTGACTAGCGAGTGATCGTTTACTGAAAATTATCCTAATTACTAATTAGTCATGTTTGCATTGGGATCTCTGTGGAAACTTTTGTATAAAGCTGAAAGCTCAAGTAGAACAGAATTTTCCCCTGATTGGGTTTTCTTTTGTATAAAGCTTAAGTAGAATAGTATTTTGACTAAATTTCCTTAATTGGGTCCTGTGTGTGTGTGTGTTTGTGGGGGAAGTTTAGAACTGGAATACTTTGTACCCTGGTTATTGATCAGTTAATCGTTGTTTTGGAGAATTTGGATTAAACTGGAAAATTTTTCATATATATATATATATATATATATAAAACAAGGATTATCTTAAGAAAGGATCCTAAATAATTAGTTGTCACCGACTCACCATGACAACAATTAGCATGAATATGAGAAATGGGTGATTTCCAGTTTCCACAAATGGTTCACAAGATAATTTATTGCTCTCATCATTCTTCCTCTATCACAGGTTGTTTAAACTTAACACATCAATATAATATAGAGTTCAAACCTAATGAGAGGGCAACACAAAGCCATGCCAAGTTACTCCAACGTGCATGTCCACTGCGTTGCACGTGTTGAGTTGATATGTGATTAGGATTTAGGATAGGGCTTTTAGATGCATCCGGAAAAGCCATTCTATTCTATTTTATTATTTTAAAAAGTTATTTTATCAATTATACCATACCATTTTTCAATACACTAAATATTCTATCTTTTATTTTCCTATATAATATATGAAAATAATATATTTACACAATAAAATATTTTTTTCTTCAATCTCATTTTTCTCTTCCTCTCCATCTCAACCACTCATCAGTCATCCCCACAGACAAAATATCAACGAAAGCAAAAAGCGAAAAATGAATAAAATATTAATATTTTGGTTTACAATTGTGTTACAATGCCATCCTACATTTAGGATGGCACTGTGTAGGATGGCACTGTAGCACAATTGCAAATTTATTTTTGCAATTCTCAGATTTTACAAGTCTGGCTGCTGGGTTTTTTTTGTGTCTTGATGCTAAATTTTTCTTACATTTCTCATTTACAAATGCCAATGGAAATGCTCTTACACTTGTCCATATTGGAATATAACTATGGAATGTTGAAGTGGAAGCTGACCCACCAAACGGCGTAGGTTTGGCCGTTTGGGAGCCTAACACATAATCAAGTTTATACCTTAACTTTGGACTTGATGTCTGGTTTGTTAGACAAATTTTTTTTTTTGAGAAACTGTTTGTTAGACATTTATAAATAAGAAATGAGTTGGTTATCGGTTACTTGGCATACTCTTGGGCCTGTGTATAGGTTGGGCTCAAATATGGCTACTTGGTTTGGCCTGATTACAATTTAATCAGCAACAATTATTTGTCATATTTGACCTCCTAAGGTTTAGATTAAAGTAAATCATTGAAAATGTTAATTTAACACCCAATTTAAAAGGTTAGGCTACACTTATCTAATTATTTCATGTTGGGCTTTTAATTATTTCATATTAGATCATCTAGAATGATGTCAGCTTTTGCCCGGACTGTTTCTCTTCTGTTGTGTTGAGAGAGTCTAGTGGCCTATTGTAATTTGTTTCCTTCTAATAAAAGTTTCTGATTATAAAAAAAATTGACTATATCGATAGTCTGGACAACATTCTAGATGATCTATGAGTATTGATATATGCTTATGCCAAATTTTTTGTCTATTTTCAAAACACTCACATTTAAATTATCTATTCTAAACTCTATTTTGTTAAAATTTCAATATTTTTTATTTTTAAAAATTGTTTCTCTTTATTCACATCTTATAACCATTATCCAAAAACACTAAAAAATAATAAAAACTAAAATGCAAGACAATAGTTTTTATGTATATTTGCACAAGTGCAATAGCAAAAATGCATTTTGCATAATAAATATATAAACTAAACGTTTTGGGATTGGTTGGGAAAAAATTATTTTACATATATTTTTAGAGAAATATGATGTTGACAATATTTTTACAAAAAATTTTAAACTAGGAGGTTGGTAATCGGATAATAACCTAGGATATAGAATTTGTGATAAAAAAGCGGTAGAGTTAGAAAAATTTCTCAAATTTATTGCCAATCGAGGGCCTGCTTAGCTTTCCTATAAAATGAAAAAAGAGCACGTAGTAGGATGGGATGGGATTGTATTGTATTGATTCAGGAAGAAGACAGCACACATTGAAATTGAAAGGAAACGGTAGTCTTGTCTTTCATTTCTCTCAGCAAGATTGATCCGATCCGATCCGATCACATTAATTAATAATTAAAAAAAGAAGAAATGTGGAGGCGGAAGCAGAGTAGCAGTAGTACGGAAGTGGGTTGCATTGCGTGCGAGGAGCTGAGCTTGGTTGGGGCCGGAAAGGAAGGGTGGCTCGTGGAGGACCCAAATCTTGTGTGCGCTCTGGACACTCACGCACTTGCGCTCGCCCACAACTCCCTCATACTCCTCCTCGGATTCGGATCTTCTTCTTCTTCGCCCGATTCCCGTGTCAACATCCGACCCGATTTGTCCCCGATCGAGTCCGAGCATATTACAGCCATTGAGTGGCTCGTTTTTGAAGATTACGATATTCGGGTTGTTGTGGCCGGCACCTCTTCCGGCTATTTGCTCTTTTACTCTCTGCTTGGTCATTTCATTCACAAACAGGTTTGGCCCACTCTCCTCTCTCTACGTATTAACCAATTTGTAATCATCATCATCATCATTGTTTGAAAATACTATGATAAAAATTAAACAATACATTCCTGCTTCTGGTTGTCCGTTCCGTTTTGTTTGATCAGCATCTTTGAGCAAAAAGTAGTTTACCTCATTTATTTATTTATTTATTTATTTTTTTGAGCTTAAAAAAATTGTTGATGAAACTAGTGAAAATTCTATTACACAGATGATACATCCTGGGCGAATTCTTAAGTTGAGAGTTCGTGGAACAAAGAGAGATTTGACCCAAGACACTACTTCCTCAGAAGAAGTCTGTGTTGTCATGCCAGGCATAGTTGCTCGCTTTGATGGTTCTCATATTCAGGTACAGTTTCTGTCTCTTATTATTATTTTGCAACTACTTTAGACTAACATGTACTAATGTACATCCTCCAAAATTTGGGTTAATTTTGCTTTTGGTCCTTGGAGAGGAACAATCTCTTGAGAGAGAGAGAGAGAGAGAGTGGGGTGGTAGAGTTAGTGGAAATGTTGCCACAGCCAGCTGTGGTGGGTGTGGCCATTGGTAGATGAGGGAGAATATAAAACAAAAGCAAGAAAAAGAAAAGGATTAATTTTTTTTTTTTTAATAAAAGTACTGATGTGAATTTTATTTGGTTGGATTGTTGATATGGATCAAATAGTACTCAAAACGACATAGTTTCAAATATGAAAAGTACGTTGTTTTAAGTACAAGTGGGAATTTAACAGCCATGTGCGGCTATGATGGGCGGAAGAGTCACATTAAAAGCACTCCCAAACATAAGTGACCAAAATTAGAACTTTTAAATTTCAGAGATCAAAAAAATTGGTCCAAACTTAGAGGATGTCCATTGCATTTTATTCTATACTCTATTATTAATAATGCAATTGTTATAGTTAATATGATGCAAATGAGTAAGTTCTTGTCTTTGATGGGTTTCTAAAAGAAAATAACAAGGTATTATTCAATGATTTGTGTGAGTATTAGTTTATGGTTGCACCGTATATATTCTTGTTCTACGTTCGGTGTTATTGGATTCTGGCCTTTAGGGATCTTCATTGATTGTGACTCTAATAATGTGCTTTGCATGCTTGTTTTCTTAGAGTATGCTGCGCCAATGGTTTGAAGAAACACATACTCAGTATTGGGATCAGAAACCAAAAAAGCGAGGTTCAGAGGGCCCAGAAACTCCTTATGGAAGATTACCTTTCCAGTTATGGAATGTTAGCAAGTATGGTACTTGTGCTGATGCTGCAATCACTGGTATAATGCCTCCACCACTGATGGAACTCCAGGTATAAACTATTCTCTTGATTTTATTACCGTAAAGTTGGTTTCTTTAAAAGTCGTGTTCATGGTTTAAGGTTCTGTTTAGTAAACAAGTGGTAATATTCTTATTTATGTTGGCTTATAAAACATATTAGGGTCAATTACCATTTTGGTCCCTAATGCTTGCCCTATGTGTCAAAACAGTCCCTAATATTTCAAATGTGTCAGTATAGCCCCTAATGTTTTTTGGTATTGTGTCAAAATAGTTCATGCCCTTAATTGGTGGATGGAAAAAGTTTTTTTTTTGATAAGTAATGTAAGGATATTATTAATAATAGAAAAAGTGCCAAGTAGAGTACATTGGGAATGTACTATGGGGGCACAAATCAAGAGACCAAAGTACAACGATCAAGAAAAATAGGAAAAGAAGAACAAGAAAAATGAGAAAAGACCACACTCCATTCAAAGTGAGTGTGCAGGAAAAAAGACTTAATCTCTAGCAAAGAATGTTCACAATCGTCAAAGCTCCTTGCATTCCTTTCAAGCCAAATGCACTACATTAAGCAATGAGGCACTAATCTCTAAACATCAATGTGACGATGTCGCGCAAACTTCCCTTGCTAAGCCTCAAACAACCCAAGAACATTATGAGGCATAACCCATTGAATACCAAACAAGCAGAAAACCATAGACCACAACTCCCAAGCTATGGGGCAATGAAGAAGAAGATGATCCACCAACTCCCCACATCTCTTACACATATAGCACCAGTCAAGCACTAACACACTTCTTTTACGAAGGTTGTCTGTTGTTAAGATCTTACCTAAGGAAGCAGACCAAGAAAAGAAAGCCATCCTAGGAGGAACCTTCGATTGCCATATCATTTTCCATGGGAAGGAAACAAGAGTAGGAGGGTAGAAGGAACTATAATATCCTTTAACCTCAAAACCTCTATTCCTTGCAGGCTTCCAACAAACCTTATCTGGGCCAAACCCCCGCACTATCGAAGAATAGACCAACCCCATAAACCGATCAAAGGCTTCTTCTTCCCAATCTTATGGTGGATGACGAAACTGCACATTCCAGTGAAACCTCCCAATAGACCAACCCATAACTTCAGCCACCGAGGAATCCTTTGACCTACTAAGACAATAAAGCTCCGGAGAGGCCTCTTGTAAAGTACAAACCCCACATCACACATGCTTCCAAAATTTCACTCTAGTACCGTCTCCCACATCATATACAAGAAGTTTAGAGAAGTTCAACCAACCACTTCTAATGTATCTCCATAGGCTGATCCCATAGGGACTTGTCACCTTTTTCGTACACCAACCACCCTAAATATTCCCATATTTGGCCCCTATAACCCTCCTCCATAAAGCATTAGTCTTCATGCCATACCTCCACAACCATTTTCCTAGCAAGGCAGAATTAAAGCTTCCCAAACGTCTTGTACCCAACCTCCCAACCTGCAAAGGCTTACAGACCTTGGCCCAATTAACTAAATGTATTTTAGGTTCACCACCAGTCCCATTCCACAGAAAATCTCTCTGCAATTTCTCCATACGCTTTGCCACCTTACTTGGTAAAGGAAGAAGGGAAAGAAAGTATGTAGGTAAAAACGAGTAATATTAAAATATTAACTTTGGTGCCAGCAAGGATAGGTGGCCTTAATTATTAAAAAAAAAAGCCAGACTAAAATTCCAAGACCTGTTGGTTGGGTTTTCTTCTTCTTCTTTTTTTTTTTTTTTTTTTTTCTTAAACAATCTTCCTAGCCCCAAAGCCAGTACACCCTTTTTGCTATTGGGTTCATAGCACTTGCAACAAGAATCAGATGGATTTAAGGAAAGCACCGACCGAGCATTTGATGTTACTATCTAATGTGCTTTGATAATTTGATTGTTGGAGATTACAAGTTCAACATTAGATGAACTAAAATAGAAAATCAAAAGTTGCTTCAAACTTGGACCAAAACCTCTATTTGTGTGCCATGGAGAATTACAACCATTTACCTGTACTTAATGAAGCTAATTTCCTTGTGTTAGTGCAGAAGCACCATCTGCAGCACATGATACCATTCAACTTGATCAACCCATGAAGATTCTTCCACACATGACAGGCATAGGAGCTAGGGCCAAAGTTTTTAGAGTGAGAGTTCCACATGTTTGAGTGCCCTATGATTGGTTCTTGCTTTGTAAGGCGAGTCAAGAAAGAAGTCTACTGAGCTGTATTTGAATCTGATAGGCCACAAACTGAATGACCCCTTGTGATTAATTAACCAATTAATTAGCCAAATGAATTAATTAGGTTCAATTAACATGCAAACGCGTGGTAGTACAAACAAATCACCAAATAACTAAAAATGCAGCGGAAAATAAATGACACGGTGATTTGTTTACGAATGGGAAAAACCCTAACGGCAAAAACCCCACCGGGTGATTTTTAGGTCACCACTCCCGAAACTCCACTATTATCAAATCAAGCTGTTACAAATAAAGAATCCCAAGTACGTTACCAACCTACAGTTGAACCCTTACCCCAATACCCAATCAGACTTGATCTGTAGTGACAGTTCCCCCTTTCGATGCACGGCTCCCAAGTACGTGACTAACCAGATGCGCGGATCCTAGTACGCGACTTCAAACACCAACTTTAGAAAGAGAGGTTGGTTGCAAAGTTCTTCAGTTCATTCTATGCGATAAAGATTTGGAAGATGCTTGGTCACAAAACCCTATGGTGCAAATACACAGCAACTTCTTCAGAGAAGATGAACTAGGTCAAGAACTTCGTCTTTGATCACAATTTGCTTGAACAAGGATTGCTCAATACTTCTGCAACTTGTCTCTGTTGACGGCTCTTAAAACACTCCATTTATATGTTTAGGGTTAGAAGAAAAGAAGGCCCAAAAACATATTCACGGATCCCAAGAAAATCATATTGAAATTCTGAGATTTTAAATCTCGACAGATAGCAGGTGTCAAGGCAGCTATCGAGCAGGTGTCGAGCTTTAAAAACTGTGCACTCCAGCTTGCTTTTTCTTGAACAGACTTGATGACTTCAACACTTGATCTTGAAACCTTGTTTCTTGAAGTATTAAAAACACCTAGAATTACCCAATTACAAGTAGAGTGCGTTTTGTCAAAGGATTAGCCAATTTACATAAACATTATGACATATGTTCTTAACATGTGAACACATATGTCATAACAGAATCTATGCAAAATGATCAGGGATCTAGGTATTTTAGTTTGGCCGATATTTTCTCTTTCTTTTAAAAAAAAAATTGTTTTTGTAATTAAGGCCATGCGGCATCCCAAGAGGCATCAAAGTTAATATTTTAATATCACCATAAGCAACTCTAGTTTTTTCCATTCACCACTTGACGGCAGGGACTATTTTGATGCAATACGAAAAGGTTAGGGACTAAATTGACACATTTGAAAAGTTAGGGACCATTTTGACATATAGGACAAACGTTAAGGATAAAAATGGTAATTAACCCAACATATTACTCTATACAGGCTGTCAATGTTGTGCTGTCTTGTTTTTGTTCTAGTATTTCCTCATAGTAATACTTCTAGTCGTTTGTTGATGGTGAGAAGCCAATTTCGTTTTAATTTCAAGGGCAATTTTGTAATTTATGGTTTCTAGGGATAGGCTGTTCTAATAGTCCAAATCTTATTAGGGGTCAAGAAGTTCAAGTTCTACTAGAAATAGGTATTAATAATCTATTTATACAGATGTAAATGTAATGCTTTCTATTTAAGAACAGGAATGATTTTTCTAATTTTTTCAGAAGCAATGAAGCTTTATTTGTGGTTTCTATCATACAACCTTCTTTGAGGTGTGATGCTTTGAAGTTTATTCCTTTTCTTTTCTGTCCTTAGAGTTCAAACAACTTGAAACCTAGAAACACACCTTAATTTTTGATGCAGGAAAAAAGCTTGAATGGGTTCTGATACCAATTTTGATGTAGGATTTTTAGGAGTTTGGCACTAAATTAAATTCCTTGATGGGATGTTTAAGGGTAAAGTAATCAAAAGATTGGATGTTTGGTGACTGGTGTTAGAAGCAGTGAATAGAATGATAAACAAAGAAGGATAAACACTAGGCAATCTTAATGAAGTTTTCCTAAGCAATCACACCTTCAAAGCTTTAAATGAGCTATTGCAATTTTATTAAATTAAGCTCATGTCTTTTTGACTACAGTAAACGCTTTATATAGGCTATTACTAAATCTTTTCCTAGAAGGACTAGAACTTCTAAATAACCTATTCCTAGAAAGACTAGAATTACTACTAGCAAAGAAAAATTACTTGAGAACCTCTAAACCAAATAGAAAAAGGACACCAAATACAAAAAAGGACTCAAGCCATGGACAGCCCATTCCTGAAAATTGGAATTTACCAATTTGCCTTTATTCTAGTAAACTTAATTAAAACTTAACCAGCAATTGTCTGAACTAAAAACCTTAATACTAAGACTCAATAATAACTAAAGTAAGATATGAAAAGTACAAAGAAAATCCTACATCAAAACTATATTAGTATACCACATATATTGAATCTTTTGGTATTTAATCTTATTTTCTCGAGCAGTTGAGCTCTTTATTGTTTGCATCAATCACCCTTGGTTGCATAAAATCTAAAATTACCAAATTGCCCTTATTCTAATGAAACTTATTTAAAATTGAACCAACAACTTTCTAACAAAAAAAACTTCTAATATTAAGACTCAATAATAACTAAAGTAATGTACGAAAGGTGCTAAGAAAGTTCCACATCATAACTATATAGCACATCTTGAATATTTTGGTATTTAATCTTTTTTTCCCTCAAATTCTTTATTGTCTGCAGCAATTTGTCAACTTCAAACCCTAAAATTCAAAAGTTCAAAACCCTAAATCATCCATCCATCAAATAACCCAAAACAGCCCTATTACTGTTGGTTACTGTTCATTACTCTGGAACTGCAACCCAAACCTTAGATTTTCTCATTGAATCAATTCTAAATCCTACTATTCATTTTCACCATTTGAAACCCTATAGTCCATATTATTTTCCAGCTTTATTCCCACCAAACCTTAAGCCCTAATGCCTGAAAATCCAAGGTGTGTACCAGATCTCATTGATGGAAACTTTCTGAAGGTATTTTGGTTTTTGAATTCAGCTGCTTTTATTGTTGGGCAGTCAAGTCAGCGTTATTACTGTGCGGTCGCTGTTGGAGAGGATGCTGTTGTTTCGGCATTCAGGTACTGATGGGATATCTTTCTCTATAATGATTATTAATTTATTGTCTTGACAAAACTGACTCTTCTCACTTTGCAGCCTAAAGGGCTATCTTTGTTATTTGTCCTTTACTCTTTTACATTGGTATTTTGTTGACTAAGTTCTATTTCAACCTCTAAAAGGCTTTCAGAAGACAAAAGCAGGTCTTTAGTGGGAGCTATTATATCAAAAGTCGTTCCTGCAACATTTTCGACAATTGCTTCTGTTTCGAGAATGTTTTGGCGGAGTGAACAAATGTCACCAAGAAAATCGGAAGTGAAGCCTCAATCATTTGCTCGAGGTAGACTAATTAATAATTATGTTTCTAAATTGTGTGAGTTCTGCTGTAGATTTTTCACAGAAAAATTCACATACTTTCTCATAAACTCATCCAAGCTCATTGAGACCCACTACCAATGTTTTGAATTCCGTTCTGGAAACCGTTCTGGATTGACTAGTGGAACGGAATATTTCGGTACTGGTGTGCACTAGTGCGTTGTTTTGGGATTACACACCGGATATATATATATATATATATATCTTATATAACCTCGATAAAATCCCTAATTTTAGTTTGTCTATCTAACCAATTTTTTTATTAAAAAAAAAAAAAAACCGTCTATCTAAATTTTATTTGTATGCAATATAAATATAAAATGTTAGTATAATAATAATAATATTATTATTATGAAACAAAATATAAAAGAGAAAATAGAAGTGTCTTTTGTCTTTATTAGCAAAAGCCCAAACGGGTAAAGTCAAACCCGACACAAATTTGAATTTATTATTTTTTTTCCTTTTTCGTTTTAGTTTTAGCTTTCCCTCCATTCTCTCTCTCACCTGCCAAAATTATGTCAAAGATCTCATCAAATGTCAGACCACATTTATTTCTTACTTTTTTCTATTTCCCAAATCCTCTCTGCACTCTCCCATGTTCACCCGTTTTCTCCTCATTTTTGGTCCACCATCTCCCTTTATTTTGTTCTCTACTTTTTTTCTCCTCATCTTAACTCTTTTTCTTCCTTCATTGGTTCTCAGTTCTATCTTTTTCCTCATCTCCACTTTTCTCAAGCATCATATCAATTGCCAATTTTCCTTCATGCTTTCTCTCTTGACTCTCTCTCTCTTTCAAGTTTTTTTTTTCTTCTCTCGAGTGTTATAATTTTGGGCCGGTACACTCATTTCGCCCGGCATACTGAAATTTTGGCTGGAACGCTGGTTCAGGCTGGCATAGGGCGGTATTTGGAATGATATGGAACAAGGGGGTTCTTTGCACCAGACTAAGCACTGGAGCGAAAAATTCTGGCCATTCCGATGGGAACAGAATGGTATTCAAAACATTGCCCACCACAACACAAAAGAAAGAAGAGAGAAAAATAGTTTTGGTGAAAAAGTTGGTGAATTTTGGTGTCACCAGACTTTTCCATTGTGTATTATGTAATGTAGAGAGTATATATTTAGATGTGCTGCCAATGACCTCTAGTTCAAATTTTTCTTCCTCATTAATGTGAGTTAAGGTTTTAAGTACTCATCCATCTAAATACAACTGTCTGGTGGGAAGAAAAAAAGAAGGCGTTATACGCACACACGCTAGCCTCATCACACGCTTGTGCGATGAGGTTTTTTTTTGTAGAAAAAAAAAAAAACCTGTGTTTTTATTTTATATATATAATTTTTATTTTGAAAATCTAATTTATAAGTGGATAAAACAATTTAAAAACTAATAGGAGAGTAGCCCTATTTTTTAGGCAATGTTTTAGTGGGAGTTAGAGTTGTATTTTTACTGAATTGTTCTTTAATTTTGTCTCTACTTAAACATAGGAGTGTATGACCATTTTTGAACAAAAAAATGAGGATCCCAAACAGGATAAGCTCCTTAAATAGTAGTATAGATATATATGAAATAAATAATTACCTTATACATGGTTTTGGCGGGTGGGATTGTGTATTGTGATTTACTCTCTAGGGATGGGTCCAAATGAACTTGTCTTGGTGAGGTTCCAAGTCATCCCAAAAAAAAAAAAAAAAAAGAGAGGAATGAAGAAATTTGTTTAAAGATATGGGTGGGAAATATGAGGAAGAGTTGTTTGAGATGGTTTGTTCATATACAAAGGAGAGATTAGTGTAGCAACGAGCAAGAGCAATTTCATTTAAATTAAGGGAACACAAATAGGTATAGAGATTTATAATACTAGTAGAAGTAGTAAAATGAGACATGTTAACTAAGCAAGTAACATAGAGTATATTTTTGGATATGATAGAAGGATGGAGAAGAATACATATGGTTGATCCTGCTTTGTTTGTTGAGTATTCATAGTTGATCCCAAAAGTTTGGGGCCTAAGGTTACTTTTGGGCCTAAGGTTTTGTTGTTTTTCTTTGGGCTTTCCCTTCTTATCTTTATAGTCCACATCTCCAGTGTAGCACATCTGCATGTGCCATTTAATCATGTCTTTGTTGAAAATGCTATGACATAGTCTATCTCCAGTTTATTGTGAATGTGAAGTATGAATAGTGTTTCCTTCCAAGTTTCCTGTATCCAACTTTCAACTACCTACAAATTTCTATTGGCTGACAGACTGGCAACTTATTTTGTGACAGCTTCTCCTTTGACGTGTTTGAAGGATCACCCAAGGAAGGGTGAGAAGCTGACCCTCTCACCTAGTGGTACATTAGCTGCAATAACAGATTCACTTGGTCGTATATTGCTCTTAGACACTCAGGCACTTGTGGTGGTGCGGTTATGGAAGGTTTTCCCTTGGCATCTATAAATTGAAATTTTAGTCTGACATAAGTATTTTCCCCCTAACAGTGGATTTAAATAATTTGCAGGGATACCGCGATGCTAGCTGCCTATTCATGGAGATGCTAGTCAAAAGAGATACTGCTGCAGCATCAAGTTCCAATTATTATGAACCAGTGAAGAGTGATTACTGTTTGTGTTTGGCTATTCATGCACCTCGAAAAGGAATTGTTGAGGTATGCTTTTGTTATGTTTGAGTGACTCATTGATGCCTATTCATGAAAGTGCTTATTATTGTTTGGTAATTGGTATATATTTCAAAAGCTAGAGCATGGGAGGTTTAAGCATCATTGAAATTGGTCTGAACCAATAAATAATTTTTTTTTTTGATAGTTAATCGAAGTTTCATTGATAAGAAAAGTAAATTGTGTTTACGATAGTAAAACCATTGCACTTGAAATGAATACAAACAAAATCAAAGAGGAGCTAACAGATATTAAAAAAATCAGACATAGTAATACAATGCAGAAAACCCCAAATATGAGATCACTCAAACAAAGTATTGGCTAGCAAAGACTTCAAAAGATCTACAAGTCTCTCAATGTCTTCAAATGCATGTGCATTGTGTTCATGCCAGATTAGCCACAAAAGACAAGCCGGTACTGAAGAAAATTTCCCTAACTAATTCTTCTGTGCAAAAAGAAGAGAAACAATTGTATTTGGTGTCACCCATTGAACTCCAAACATCAGAAAAACTTTGCTCCACAAAGTATGGGCAAACTTGCAATGAAGTAGAAGATGATCTATAATTTTCCTCATCATGACATAAGCAACATCAATTAACAAGAGGCAAGTTCCTCTTAACAAGGTTATCAATTGTGAGAATCCCACCCCTAGCTGCTGTCCATAAAATGAAAGACACCCTTTTAGGTACCTTTACACACAAAATGCTATTCCAAGGGAAAGAAATAGAAGGGGCGTCCAATAGAGAATTATAAAAAGAATGCATATCAAAAACACCATTTTGAATCAACTACCAATTTAAGACATCATCACCCTCCCCCCTTGGCATTTGGAGTAAACATGCTAAAAAAAACTAAACACTCTCTTCAATTCCCAGTCATGAAAAGCTTGATAGAATAGTAAGTTTCAACACCTACCTCCCCCTTCAGGTGCATTAAAAACCAAATCAGCAATCCATGATTCTTTAGAGATAGCTTTGACAAGCAAATCGGGATACAAATCTTTCAAAGGATTAGGATCACTCCAAGGGTCATACTAGAACCGAATATGAAATCCCTCTCCCATTGCATACACCACATGTCCAAAAAAACTCTTTGCATGTCCTTCTAACAACTCTACTGCACCAACCCCCTTTAGCCTCTCCATATTTGGTAGCTATAACCTGATGCCATAAATGGGTGGCTTTGTACCCAAAACGCCATAACCACTTTCCAAGCAAAGCTTGGTTAAACAACCCAATCCTCCGGATCCCCAAACCACGTATCTCAACCAGCCAACAAACCTTATCCCAAACAAGCAGATATTTGAAGACTTCATCAGATCTCCCCCCAAAGGAAATTTCTCTTAATTCTTTCTAATCTATTCGCCACATATTTATGAATGGTAAAAAGAGATAGATAATAGGTGGGAAGGCTCGATAGAGTACTTTTAGTAAGGTAAGCCTACTACCCTTTGACAAATATAAACTTTTCCAACTAGAGAGCTTCTTTTCCATCCTCTCTATGATAGGGTTCCAAATTGAGGAATCCTTATAATGAGCCCCAAGAGGCATACCCAAATAAGGCATGGGAAAACTGCCAACTGTGCAACATAAAATATGAGCCAGAGCATCCAAGTTGCCAACCTCACCCAGTGGAAGAATCTCACTCTTGCCAACATATACTTTCAAGCCTGTGATAGCTTCAAAGAAGATCAACACCATCCATGTATATAATAATTGCTCCCTAGAGGCATCACAAAATAAGATGGTATTGTCAGCAAAAAGGAGATGAGAGATATGCAAACCTCTTTGCGCATAGGGATTTTATTGGAAACTACTAAGAAAGCCTCCCTTGTCTGTTCTCTTCAACAATCTACACAACTCCTCCATCACCAGCAGGAAAAGGAGTGGAGATAGTGGGCTCCCTTGACGAAGAGTGCAAGAGTTACCAAAAAACCCAGCTGGAGACCCATTAACAAGAACTGAAAACAAATAGTAGAAATACAAGCCTTCATCCATCTCCCTCGCTTCTCCTTATAACCCATCCTCTCCATTAGGTTAAACAACACATCTCAATTCACATGATCATAAGTCTTCTCAATGTCCAACTTGACAATCACACTCTGGATGCTACTCTATATTTTGCTATCCAAGCATTTTTTTGCAATGAGAACAAAATCAAGAATCAAGAATCTGTCTTCCTCCAACAAAAGAATTCGGGGAATTGGAGATGAGCTTATCCATTTCCCCCACTTCTCCTCAAAACCCATCCTTTCCATAAGGTTAAGCAACACATTCCAATACACATGAGCATAAGCCTTCTCAATGTCCAACTTGACAATCACACCTGAGATGCCACTCTTTTTTTGGTATCTTAGCATTCATTTGCAATGAGAACAGAATCAAGAATTGGTCTTCCTCTAACAAAAGAATTTAGGGAATTGGAGATGAGCTTATCCAACACATTACAAAGTCTATGAGCCAACACCTTTGACAAAAGCTTATACAAACTACCCACAAGGTTAATGGGACAAAAGTATTTAATGTTAAGTGCATTAATCTTCTTGGGAATCAGACAAAGGAAAGTGGCATTGAGAGGTTTTTCAAAGACGCAATGTCTATGAAAATCCTAGAAAAAAGCCATAACATCCCTTTCAAGGATGCACCAATGCTTTTGAAAGAAAGCCATAGTAAAACCATTAGGCCCAGGAGCCTTATCACCCTTAGCCTCCTGAAGTGCCTCTGGATCTCCTCCTTTTCAAACTCCCTTTCTAGTGATAGCCTCTTAGTTTCATCCAAGCTAGCAAACTCTAACCCATCAACAGTGGGCCTCCAAGATTTAGAGTCCCAATATTGTCCTATTGTTTCTGAGTTATGGTCGATGGTGTTCACCTTGTTTGGTATTGGGCGATGCCAAAGACTGGTTGAGCTCCTTGCATGTTGGCAAGGAAATTTTGGTCATCATTGTAATGGTGTTATTTGGATGGCTGTCCCTTATCGTTTGATGTGGTGCATTTGGCAGGAGAGAAACAACCGGTGTTTTGAAGATTTTGAAAGGACTATAGCTGATTTAAAACTTTTCTTCTTTAAAACTCTATTGGATTGGATGTCTATCATAGGAAGTCATTCTATTTTTTTGGTCTATTATTTGATGGATGCTTGTAATTTATGTATTTGATTGTTTTGGTCCCCTGCTGTATACTTCCTATATACTTGGATGACTATTTCTTATGTCTTTGAATAAAATTTTCTTTATTTATCAAAAAAAAAAAAAAAAAAGATTTAGACTCCCAATATAGATTCTTATAAAAATCCACTACCTGAGCCTGAATATCTGAATCAGTCTCATACAAAACGCCCTCAACCTCCACACCCTTGAACCAATAATGTGACTTGTTATGCTATATATCTTAGTTGCTTTACTGCAATGCAATTCTTGCTGCAAAAATTTATTGTTGAGAAGTTAAGAAAAGTATGGACTTGAGGAGTAATAGGTAAAATTCTGTAAGATCAAGCAGATTAACACAGTTTACAAAGGGGCCTGTTTTTCATTTGTTATTGTTGAATCATGGTTGTGATTCTTATTGTATTGGGTGTATGATTGCCTAGAAAATCTCATCTTGGTGACTGCATGATCTTTAGGAATTCAGCACTAAATAGATTTCTTGATGAGATCTTGAAAGTTTCTTGAATAGGGTTAAAGATATGGATCTCGAATATGGTTGATAGAACAGTGAATAGATTGAGTATAAAGAAAGATAAACTCAAGAAAATCACACCTAAGTCTTCCTAAGCAATCACACTTAGGAAGGTGAAGGAAATCACACCCTCAGAACGCTCAAAACTTAAAATACACTGTTGGAATATTATTAAAATCAGTCTCACTATCAATGTTGTTGACTACAATAGGCTCTCTCCCCCTCAATTTAAGCTACTTCCCCCCCCCCAACAAGAACTAAACACATATGAGGGAAAATCAAATCTCATCTATCCCCCTACTCTTCCATCCCCCAACCAAATGAAGCCTAAGCGTAAAGCACAGGTGCACATTTGATTGAAGTGAAGCGCATATTTTAGAAGATAATGTAATAAATTTGAAATTAAATATTAATGGGCAATATAATGATCAAGTTATCGACTAATCATATATAATTGAAATATAACATTTTATATGATTTTACTTATAAGAAAATAACATTTTATATGATTTTCTTGTGCTTTAAAAAATATACACAAATATGATATTCGATAATATTTGATAGCCATTATCAAATGAAGACATGAAATACATGGTTGATACAATCCAAAAAGCACTAAAATATTGAGTAATGATTTCTTTGCCTAAAAAAAGCAATGCAATGTAATCCTAAGAGTATATAAATAATCATGTTTATTAAGCACAGGACTATTATCATTAGCATCAAAAGATTTGTAACCCATCATCTTCCACATCTACTTCATCAAAATTAATAGTCTCTCTCATGAGGAGTATTGTGAACTAGAAGTCTAGAACTTGAACTTGTTGCCTTCCTTAGTGACCCCATTCTTGCTTGATTCGCCTTTGGCGAGGATGAGCAGTATGTGGAGTGTGGTCCCTGGATGGTTTTTTATTCCTAGAATTTGTGAAGGTGTGGAGGGGCGGGCTTAGGTGTATGTTATCATGCCATAAAATTGACTTTCATATGAAAATCAATTTTATATATCAACAACATTAAGATCTGATAGCTACATTTTACATTTTTTTAAGCTAAAAAAACTAAGCTTTGCTATTATTGAAAAAGCTCCAAAAAGGGTATGCTTTAGGCGCTCCTTCACAGATGTGCCTTGCTTTAGAGGTGAAAAGCACTGAGCTTTTGGGGCTTTGAAGTTTTCTCTTGAGTGCACTTTTACGAACAATGGTTTATTATATTGTTTATTTACTATTGGATCAGTTTTAGTTTATTTCTTAGTAGAATAAGGGCAATGTGTTGATCATAGATTTTCTTGAACAGGCTGTCCTTGACTAAAGTCCGAGTCTTATTTTACTTTTTCTTTGTTATCAGTAGTCCTATCTTTCTAGGAATAGATTATGCCTATATAATCAACCTAGACGAGCCAAGAGATTGTAACTCGGTGGCATTGATTGGTCTTCTTCATAAGGAGAACCATGGTCCAAAAGAGCCCTCCATCATCCGGAACATCCCAAATTAATGCTTGTGCACTAGAATCAGTTTTCTGTCACCTCTTGTACATTTTCAAAGGAGGCTTCCAGTTACATTCCCCATCACAAAAAGTTCATGATTGGAAAATTTGAAACCTCCAAAGGCATGCCATTCTCATCATTAATTTTGCTGGCCTTAAGGGTGCTTCATTTTTAATCTTTAGGTGAGCCTTGTGGGTACTTTCTCTGTGCATTATGGTTCCCTTGCCAATGAAACGTTTTATTATGTGTGAAAAATAAAATATTTGTCAACTTCCCTGAATTTTTTTAGAATTACTTATTTACTTCTGCATTCATTTGTTTTCTGCTTTAAATTTCTATTTTTGAGAACATACCATGCCATCTGCAGTCAATTATCCTTTGAATACTATTTTTATTTAACCTACTATGCGAAATGTTTGGAATGTCATCTTCCATGTTCTGCTTTTGGGTTACAGAATTACTCTTGCTTTCATGAAGTTAGTAATCTGATAATAATTTTGGTTTCTTTAAGGAACTACTTGTTCAATCTCTATTAATATTCTTGAATGTGTAAATATTTGGTTCTGAGGCTTGTTTCTTTCCTTTATCTCACTTTTGGATGTTAATGACCTTAAAATCTTGTTATGCCCTTAGTTTTATTACTCTTATCTATTGTTTCTTATCCAAAATTTCAAAATGTCATGAACTTAAAACAAGATGCTATTACTGTGCCCAGCCAACCTAAGCATTTCACCACCAATAATCTTTCACCCAAGTACTGGAATGATTTCTGAGTATGTTTTCTCATGTGAATAACTTCCTGCAGATCTGGCAGATGAGAACTGGACCACGTCTTAGGATTATTCAATGTGCCAAAGGTGCTAAAATACTGCAACCTACCTATAGATTTGGATCATCTATGACCTCTCCTTATGTTCCTTTGGAGGTTTTCTTGTTGAATGGGGATTCTGGTCAAATATCAGTTTTAAATCGAACCCTTAATTGATTTGTACAATGTAAAACACTCTTTATTCTGATATTTTACTGTAGAAAAATGATAATTTTTATGATTAAGATGGCTCTTTAAATTTGGGGGATTTAGATGGCTCTTTTAAATTTTCATTTGGTTAATTGGAAGACCGTTGGCCAATTGATTCAGCCATGGGGTTTGGGCATTCAAAGTATGGTGTGTTTTAACCAAGCCCTGCTTTGGTTGTGGCGTTTTACTACTGAAAGGAGGCAATTTGTTGTGATTTTATTGCTTTGAAATATGGTAGCCTTCAGGGTGGTTGGACTTCCGGGTAGCTGACAGAATCCAATGGGGTCAGTTTATGGAGAAATCTTCAAAATGGGTGGAAGAACTTGGTGAGTTTTCTTATGTTTGAAGTGGGTAGTGGTCGTGAGTGTGACATCCGTTTTTGGTATGATTGTTGGTGTGGTGACCTTTTTTTTTTTTTTTTTTTTTTTTTTTAAATATGTAATAAACTTCATTGAAGGAAAAACTAGTACAAGAACAGCCAGAGCACACAAGATGTGTATTAAGGAAAGCATGGGTACAAAGAAGAATAAAAAAGAAGTACATCTATCAAGCAAATCAGATAACAAAGAAAAAGATAAAACCCCTGAAGCATTAGTCCACCCAAACAAAGTCTGGAAAAAAGACAGGGATATGGAAGAGTATGGAGACTTATGTCTAAAGGATGCTAATCCGGATATTTTTCGTCTAGCCAGGGATAAAGATGCAGCTCTAGCAGATTATATTTCAGGGTCTGTTTTTTGGAATATCTCTCTCACCAGACCTTATATTGGGAAGAGGAGCTTCTACTTTACTTTATAGAGAAGTTATATTTTGTCAAGATTGGGAGTTCTGGGGAGGATTGTCAATTGTGTTTAATGGATCCTTACCACCAGAGATGATATTGAGGTAAAATCTTATTATAAAGCTTTGATTGCTATAGGATCCAAAAGCTTTCCTTGGAAGAGTATATAATAGACAAAGGTTCCAAAGTTGCGTGGACAGTCTCTAAGGGAAAAATCTTAATTATGAACAGCCTCTGCAAAAGGAGTTTTGTGTGTGGTGGATTGGAGTTGTATGTGCAAGTGGAGTGGGGAGTTTATTGAACATCTGTTATTTCATCACCCTTTTTGCTCATGAAGTTTGGTCCATGGTTTTTGGCATGTTTGGATTAGCTTGGGTTATGGCTCAAAGTGTATTAGCATTGATGGAATGTTGGAAGTTAGGGTTTGTTATTGAACCCAAGAGGTAAATACCTAAAACCTATATATAATTTGATGTATGAGAACATGAATATAGTGTTTTCCTTCATCCGTAAAACCTAGCCATCTTGGCTTAGCTTTTGAGCTCCCTGTTTTACTTCTCTCCCAATTTGTAGCATTTCCTAGTCGGTGAATTCCCTTTGCTTCATCAAAGAGATGCCTGAGGTACGACTGGTTTGGTTCATCCCATTTTAGTGTTATTATGGTTCACCCCTTTGCTTCATCAAGAGTTCTATGCTCCTGAGTCCAATGTCCCTGGCCAACGACATTCCCCTGAGCAGTTACTTCAATGGTATTTACATCAAAGTACCATCTGCTCCATTTTGCACGTAGCATTAGCGCCCATATACCCGTGCAGTTCATTTCTCTAAAAAAATTGCTCATCTTAGTACTGCAGTAAGCAAGAACATCAACTTGACCCTCCAACGAGTGAAAAAATTCCCATAAAATCTAATCCTGTTTCCCAACATCTGGCTAAAAATGATGAAGGTACATGAAAGTGAATCTGTTTTATACCCTTAATTTATAGGCAGTTAATATTTACAATCAAAATATCATAACTCTTTAATTCTTAAAAAAGAACAATTATGTTTCAAAAGTCAGTTGTTTTTATAGCAGAAAACTTTCACCGATTATGATTTAGTGCCCCAAGTGTGTGACACAAGTATAACCAAAATATAAAGTGACACAAACATCAACAAATAAATCATAAGAGAGAATCTATGGACTCGTGGCAGTGGAACTAGAACATGCACACGGCATGTTGGGCAATGTGACTCTTTGTCGGTGTCACTTTATGTACCCAACAAAATTTTTGTTTGTAAACTTTCTACCTGTGTAGTGTCATGCACCTAAACTCGTGAAACCTCCCTGAAATTTGTTTACACAAAATGGAAACCAAACAGTTGTTTTAACTGCCGATTTATTTTCAAAAAAAGAAAAAAGAAAAAACAAAAACAGTTGTTTAAACATAGCAGTCCAACATTCTTCTCTCTGTCTGTCTAAATTATACAAGCAATTACGTGCAATGTCGCACTTAAACTCGTGAAACCACCCCTGAAGAATTACAAGCTCGCTGTAAAGCCTCAGTTAGCTTCTTGAGTGCCTTGTCATATGATATAAATCCCATGAACCAGAATTCATAACCATCCCTTGTGACAATGTGGATGTACTTCTCTGAGGGGTTCAATCTGTTAGCAGAAGGATTAACTGCTCTCAATTGATCAAGCTGCACAACCATCTACATATTGACCCAGCAGATATAAAAATATAAGTTCATACTAATTGAAATAAAAATTTAAAATTCAATTACTTAGAAAGTGAAGATGTATGAACTCGAATTTGCAGCTTAAATTAACTAAACCTTCATCCTTGTTGCTTAAAAAAGTTTTGAAATCTAAAATGTACATAACGGTAATCCTACAAAAGGAGTCATTGCTAGAGCACAAGCAAAAATGTGTTTGTTTGGCTTGCAGGTGAATTTGTTTGTTTGGCTTTTTTGTATTGTATTAATGATTACTGCAGGGTCTTCTCATGTTGGACAAGAAATCATGGAATCAATTCTCCCTTTTATTTTAAGAAGTATTCCCCATTCATATAACAAAAAGAATCGAGAAAGGACCATTACTAACAAATTACAAAAAAAGAAGAAGATATTCATTCGCTCTCAGCAAAAGGGTTCATCTCTCTCTTTTCCCTTCTCCTTTTTCTCAATGGATGCAACCATTCCCATTTTAAACTTAAGAAGTGGATATTTTTAAAATATCTGATATGCTTTCCACCAATGAAACACAATCAATCTGCTGATTTGGTAGCCTTAAGATGCCAATTGTATGACTATCAACATTCTAGTAATAATGTGGTACGTAGCTGACAAACATAAACATTCTTAACACTTCATATCTTTAGACAATCCCCAAGTTGGAAGAAAGCTCAACTAATTCATGGACAATAATTGGTGCTCTATTAGAGTTCAATTCTTGTATGCATGCTCAAAACTCTATCCTTAACTTTGCCTCTTAGCTCAAAAACCTGAACTTGTGGTTCGATTAAAAGTTATCTACTCAGATATTGAGAAACAATAATCTAATGGTTGCCAATGCCAATACATGGTTAGGTTAAGAATATGTGTCGAGGATTGCATTATTAAGTGAAAAAGGAATGATAATACCTTGTAGTACATCCACTCTGGCTGCCCTGTGGATGAATAACAACAGAAGGAGTAATCACTGCAAAATGCTACTCTTTTAGTGGATAAGTAAAGCGTTCCAATCACAGGTCCGGAGGTAGTTGATAAATAGCAGGCATACGAGTTCAATAGCTCTTCTCCTGGCAAGATATTGAATGCTTGCTGGAATGCATGATCAAGCCCTCCTTCAGCAAGTACCTTTGTTCCTTGAACAAGTCTTGCCATTGCTGCATCAGTGAGACTAGGACTAACTCTGACTGTAATACAAAAAAGTAGATTAATTGTCTGACTCAAAATGCATATTTGAAGCAATAGGTAACAGAATTATGCAATCAAGTGAGAATTTAATGATTATTTCTTTGATGGTAAACCTATGTGCCATACAAAGTCATATTAGAAGTAATTCTGTAGAAGCCCAAGGAAAGAGAACAGAAAGTGATTTCTGACTACAGGATATGCAAATCATTTTACTGTTAATAGCTGAAGTAGCCTCTAGTACAAATTACAATACTATCAGTCTACAATTTAGATATCTTAGACAAAGTTTGGCTACAACTCCAACTAAAACAATTAACATGGCTATATATTTTGAAAATATAACTGTTGGATTGTATATTCTTTATATTTTTAACACGCATATTAAATTTCGCGCTAATAAGATGTTATTTACTATTCAATATATAAACTTATTTTTTATGTATAATTTTAGATTATAGAAATTTGAAATTTATACATTTAATTGAAGATATAGCTATTAATCTTTGATTTTATGGAAATTTTCCAAGCGTGGAGGATATAAGAAGAAAATGTTATTCAATAATGGATTTGTCAAAATTCACATCAAATAAAAAGATATGGAGTGAAGTAGTAGTCATTAGCTACAGTTAAGTTTGGTAGCCAAACTTTGTCCAAATACCTTATGGAATTATATGCAACAATGCTTTGATCATAGTACTAAGGACTAAGTTGAGATCCTCTCCAGTTCACTTCAATAAAATCATCCTTTACCTATTACAATCAAGCTAGTCAGACTCATTGCTGCACTTAATTTCAAAATCTAATGACTCCTTACAGTTCTATAGTCCACAATATTTTTAAATGAGGGTTAAGCTAATCCTTTTTATTGATGGGGAGAAAAATTTTAGAGAGAGAGGATTCCTTTGAAGGAGAAGAGATAAATGAAAGCAAATAAGTTAATCATATTCAAAGGTAAATACTCTTTGTAATGCTTCCCACTCACTCCTTTTCTTTCTTCTTTTGCATGAAATCTGCCCGCTTCCAACTTCTTCACTTATTTCCCCTCAACAATGATAAGATGGTCTAAACCCATGTTCTTCAAATGTATTTTGGCATTGTAAGCAGATCTTATAGATTTCATGAACTCCTTTCTGCATTTTGCAATGCTTAAGGCTTGTAGCAATCTCCTTCAACATTTATCTTGGAAATTCCAAGTTCTTAATTTTTCTCAAACCCAGCAAAGAGATGGAGATCAGCTCCTTTAGCTTTTGATACTGAAAAGCTCAGAAAAAGT
Source organism: Quercus gilva (assembly GCA_023621385.1). NCBI lineage: Eukaryota > Viridiplantae > Streptophyta > Magnoliopsida > Fagales > Fagaceae > Quercus > Quercus gilva. The sequence goes on from CM042480.1 coordinate 30,006,687, forward strand.
GAAATACTAATGCTTTTGGATGGAACCCATAAAAGGCCTCTTGTTTCTAACTGTCGGGCAGACTTCAAGGGGACATACTAGTAAAATAATTCTCAATCACAAAAACGGAAGAAAAGGGGTGGAAGAAGAAGAAGAAGAAGCTATGAGTTGAAGAACATACTGCCTTGCCTTCTAATTTCAAGCATTCAAACACACAAAAAGTCACTTAAATTTTCTTTTTTGAAAGTCTGAAGAAACCACTAAATTAATAGATTTCCCATAATATATCAATCTTATTCAGTGCCATGTATGTTATACAGAATTTATTTATAAATTAAAGGTAGTAAGTTTCATGTCCAATAGCCACGCAATTGTCCCAAAGACGTATCCCAAAATGAATCTCTGCTTTATTTGAGAAATGGATCAAAATAAGCAAGGTAACTGGCTGTTTAGTGAAAGTAAGATGACGAGCAGGGAGTAAGAGCATGCCTTTATGCTTGAGATGAGCGTGGGAGAAACAAATGGAAATGACATTAAATTAAAGAATGGTTGGAACCGTATGCATATGGGCTACCCTGTGATTGTGAGGCTTGAGGGTGAGGGTAGTGTCGAATGATGCATCCAAAACACTAATGCTTAAAAAGCATTTAAAGGGAAAATACATCAATTAGTTTTTTGTATAGGTGGGTTTGAACCCCTAGATCTCTTATGCAATAACAAGAGACTTTATTAGTTGAGATAATAGGAGCACACATTATTTCTAGTCACACGGCATCACCCCTTTCAAGCTAGCTCCTTCTTTGATTACCATCAAGATCAGTCAAAAAAGTTAAAGCAGATATTGCAGCAGAGTAGAAGAAGAAGAAGAATCATGAATTGGTTTTCCAAATCAAGTTAAAAGTTACAATATGAATTCGATACACTAATAACTCATCAGTTTCACATAAACACCACTGCAGCAAGTTACTGTTGCAGTTAAAAGAGAGAAAACAATATTGTTGAGAAGACTCACGGTGATGCCAGACATCGTCGGCTATGGCCTCTGCTTTTCTTGTGGCATATTCAACCCTCTTTCCACACCGACTCAACGTGTCAAAAATCCTATCTATTGGACCTGCACCATCACAGACCATATATAGCTTATTTACCAATAATAACAACAACAATAAGAACTCTTTTTTTTTTCTTTTCAAACAAAAACAATTAATAAACCAAACATGTTCAATCATGACTGCAAAAAAAAGTAGAAGCATGGTTACAAAAGTAGTGAGTGCTCACGCTTGCAAGATGAATGAGACGATGTGGGATCAGGGGAGATGATGATGTAGGGGTTATTTGTGTGATGGTTGTGGTTATTGTTAGTAAGAGGAGGGAGCTGTGACTGTGAGTGGTTATACATTTTGTTGTTCTTGTTGTTGCTGCTTTCTTCCTTCCTGTTTTCTGGATTGATATGGTTTTTGCGTAAAGTTATTGTGAAAAACAGAATGGGAATCCAAGTGAAGGAATTGATCTCAGTGAGACAAGAAATGTCGATGCCAATAGGACCTAAAAACAAAGGAACAAAACCAGTACTGATGACCCACCACTCTTTTATCAAAAGCCCAAAAAAAAAAAAAAAAAAAGCAAGAGGAAACTATTGACTATTGTATGGATTGGGGATATATCAATTCCCACCCCCCACAGAAAACTGAATATGTTCTCCAAGGACCTTTTTTCTAGAATGTTCCCCCGTCCAAAAAAAGAATACTAATTTATTTCAATTCCATAAAATAATTATCTACACACTTATTCTAACGTGGGAAATGTATTCATAGTTGGGCGTTTTTAGATGTATTCGTGTTAGCTATAACTCATAAATATATTATGTACTTAAAATTGTTAAGTGTTTTAGAATGTTGGTGAAAATAAATTTAAATTGCAATGATAATATTTTGATGTATTCATTTTATGTGTCATTTGTATTTGTTTGGGGCGGTTGGGTTTAGACACTCGTCAAAACACTATATTTAACCCGTTTTAAGGTGAACTTGATAATTAATCAATCAATCAATGTATCATATCATATCTAATACTATATATAAAAGCAAAAGTCTTTTTATGCAAATTAAGGAGGTAGTAGGGTTTTTTTTTTTGACAGTACTCAGGCCAAAGTAGAAATAGGGATCCTAGAACTTATGCTTGTGGTTTGGTGGACTAGGCTTGGTTCACTGTAGCTGTTTTGGGTTGATTACAAACCAAGTTGCACACAAAACATGATTCTTACAACACATACACATTTATACATACAAAATATATACGTATTATGCAGTAAGGAACAATAAGGAATGAAAAAAAGAGAATAAATAAGACACAGGGGATCCTTAGAATGATAAATAATATCTCATTATTTTTTGAGTTTTAATACATTGGATCTTTCTTTTCACTGGGATGTGTCACAATGTTCAAATAAGTTCAAAAGTCACAGACTTAGATAGTTATTTGTAGGCTTTCAAGACTTGTGAGGTTTGAATCCTCTTGAATCCAAGTGTATCCTCTAGCGTTTGTCTCAGGATCCCTCACAGTGTTTTTCCCTTTTTCTATTTTTCTGAGATTTAAAGAAGTTTTTCAAAGGATCTTGTTGCTCTAATTCCTTGTTGCTGAATGAATTTTGCTAATGACTTCACCCTCTTTTATAGTACATTCCTAGGGTTTTTGGTGTACCACTGATTCCCTTCATTTGCTGTCCTGGGTACCAGAACCAATGTTGTCTGCAACATTGGTGGCTGGTCCCTTCCTTATTTTCTCACTATTTTCCCATTTTGAAGGTTCCCTTCGAAAAGTCCCCAGCTGACATTCCTCTTTTGGGAGGTCCTAAGAGCCAACTTTCATTCTTTTCTTCCCAAACCTTCTAGATGCTCATTTTTAGGCCCACCTTTTTGGCTACTTCACCCTTTGTCATTTTCTTTAAATGGGTAGATTCCTTTCAGTCAGGCTGAAAGATCCCCAACCAACTTCCTTCACGGTCCACCTTCTTGTGTTCCTCGAGGTACCAGGCTTCTTTTCATGAAGTGCTGATTCCTAAGTCATCAATCTTTTTTTGAACCATAGGCGGCTGATGGGACATGCTATCTTCGTTCCTTGTGTCCATGAGCATGCTCCTTTGAGCTCTCCTAATCCCAACTGATCTTTTTTTGCATTTCCTGAGGATCCCAAGTTCTTGGGAGTCTCAAGGTATCTTGGTCCAGTCCCTTTTTAGGCTCCCCAGGAAATTTTCCTTATAAGGCTAGGCTGAACTTTCTTTTTCCTTTTCCTTTCTTTTCTAAGGCCTAAAGCTTATCCATTTGCAGGTTTGGGCGTCCTTTTGCTTATTTTAAGTGGGCCTTGGTTGGTGGATTGGGCCTTGCCTTTCTTTGAGGGCCCAATTGGGTTTTAGATTCCAATATTTGTGATGTTTTGGGCCTCAACACAACACTTGTGATATTTTGGACCTCAACATTTAGCCCTTTGAGCTCGTGGGTTGCCTGCAACCCATGCATAAGTAAACAAGATTTTGGCCTTCCCAAGGCTCTGTGGTTGGTACTTTTATTTCCTTTGACGTCCTTTTTCCTTTTTATTCTAGAATCCTAGCCCTTCACGGTGTCTTCTAGTGTCCTGATTCCACGTATCCCACTTCTTTTGTAACTTCCCCTCTTTTCAAGGAATGTGGCAGTTGGATTAAGTGTTTGGGTAAACCTCTTCCTCCTCTTTTTATGTTTCCCATAACTCCCATTAATAACTAACAAATAACCTTCCTATAAAATTGAATTTTGGCAACTGGCGCATTTTTCTATGTTTCAACTTCTTCAACTTTTTTCTTCACGCCATTATTGCCATCACCTCAATCCTTTCCTCTAAGCACCTTTTCACTTTTTCAAAAAAATCTTTTCCAGTACACTATTTCTCTTTTGCTTCCTCCTTTTGCCGTCTTCTTCTACTTCCAACCCCCTTTTGCTTTCTGCTACATTGTTCTTTCATTACTTCCTCCTCTTCTTCATGAAAAAGGAAGGAGTGTTCACCTACTCTTTCTGAAGGTGAGGGCTTATCAGCGTTCACCTACTCTTTGTTTGATCCTATTCCGAGGCTAACTAGCGGCCGTGCCGTATGTCTCACCATTTCCACTATTCCTGACTACTAGGTAAGTCCCTTTATCTGTGTTTTGTATTTTATTTTCAGCATTTAAATTCCTGCATATTTGCACACCTATATAACACAGACAAAAAGAAAAAAATATATGCATTTTCCTTAGATAGCATGGCATAAATCATGGCAAAAAATATATGCTTATGAAAATTCCAAAAATAAAATAACCACTAGCATGCATCCTTAGTAGTATTGCTACTAACATTTTGCAGAAAAAAGAAGAGAAGAAGAAAGATAGACACTAACCTCAAGTGCAGAAGAGACTAAAGTAAATAAGCTGGAACCACTAAGTTCGCAAGTTGCTCTAGTGAACTTTTTAGAAGTGAGAAGTCAAAGGAAGGAGTGAAATGAGATCAAAATGAGCCAAAAGGGTGATTTTAGGCCTTTGTACGGCTTGGGTTGCCTGGCGCACCTTCTTGGGTCGTCAGGTAAGCCTGGCATACCTTGAAGGGCCGCCGGTTAGCTTTGACCAAGTCAACATTGACCGGTTGACCCAGTCAAACTTCCCAAAAAAAAAGAGAGCCTTTTCCTCTCCCAAAGCTCAAAGACAGGTCTAAAAAATGTTTTAGAAGCAGCTGCAATAGATTGGTCCAATCAGGTAAAATCCAGTCTCGATCCGTGAGTAGTCTCCACACGCAATTTGGGGGCGAAAAAAAATTTGAAATCACGTTCTTTATCCGACGCCTCTCATTGCACTCGAGATGTCAGATAAAGAAGGGGTAGCTGTTGATACCGTGTTTTGTTCGCCTTTGATTTGCGTGCCGGACCCCGAAAAATCCAAAAATATCATTTTCTCTCCATGGGGCCGTGAGAACATCCAGAATGACGTGGCGCAACTTGTGTGGACATGGGAGCATCCAAAGTGCCTTTTTTAGTTAAAATGACCAAAATGCCCCTGGTCAACCCTGGGTTGACCGAAAGTCAAACAAAGTCAAAATCCCCTCAAAATAGCACCTTTCTGAGTTTTACATCAAATAGAGCTTTTTGGAGATTTTTGGCAGCTTTGACCAAGTTTGACTTGGAGTTGATTCCCGATGGTCCCTAGAAACCCTAATTTTGATCCGGCAGTTAGAACAAGTTGAAACCAACGCCATTGCGAAGATTATCAAATTCTCAGTCCAATGACTATTCATGGGTCAAAATCGGAGTTAGAACAGAGGAGATATCATGAAAACCGAGTTAATGCATCGATCGATGTACCTTTAACTTCTGGGAGCCATAACTTTTGATCTGACTGTTGGATTTTCGAGTTCCATACCTTTTTAGAAATTGGAAGTCAAGATCTTTCTAGGGGTGTCAAGATCAACCCCATCCAAACCAAAGAAATGGATACTTTCCTGGCTGCCTGCTCTCTGCTTGGACAAATTTTGAGCTTTTCTCCTCTCTTCCAAACACAAAAAACACATAGAAACACATCAAAGCCTCTTGATTATTCTCTTTACCAAAAATACAAGGTAGTGTTATACCTTCCATCTTCCTCTCCTTGGTTCCATACCTTGGATTTGAGGTTTAAGGGGTATGGATGTAACTTTTTAGCTACTATTCATTCCCCTTTTTCTTTAAAGCTTCATCTAGCTTTTATCTTGTTTTCTCTTGCCTTAATAACATAATTTATTGCTTTATCTAGCATGCTCTTTGCTTTATTTTGCTTCTAGCATGTTTTTGGTTTATTTCTGTATGCTTCCATGTTTGTTTATGTGCTAGTTGCCTTTTCTTCATGCTTTATACTTTATGCCATGTTTAGATCCTTCTTTCTTATGTGTTAATGTTTGGGTCTACATGGCCACATGCTTGATATCATGTCTATGGTTATGCCTTGCTTAGATCTACATGTTTGTATGCATGTTCTATGCTCCTATACCTATGTCCATGTCAGTCATATGCTTGTATGCTTGGTTTGCGTTCTCCCATGCCTTTATGCTTACATCCACATGCTTAGATGTACATTCACATGCCTACATGTGTATCTCCATGCTTATATGTGTAGATTGGTGTATTTACATGCTTAGATCGATGCGTTCTACATGCTTTATGCCATCTTTCATGTGCTTGCGTGCTTTATGCCTTGTTTATGTGCTTAGGCCTAGACCTTGTTTGTCATGCCATGTGCTATTGTAGCCCTTTTGTTCCTTTTATCACATTTTCTTGTGTTTTGGCCTAATGGTTAGGACCTGATCTATACCCTATGGTCTTTGTCATTGTCCATGTACCATAGCCTATATCAAAAGGGTTTGGATCGTTCCTATTTGCATGTGTATGCTTGCTTGCTTCTATGCTTTATGCTTGTGTTAGCCTCTCTAGTTTTAGGCTTTGCTATGTTTGGCGCCCTTTACAGGCTTGACCTTGTGTGGTTACATCTGACGGCCATGAGGCATTGTTTGGATGTAACCATTTGAGAGGCATCTCTGGATGCCAGGTTGCTCCGTGCGTACCCCTCCCTTTTCCGCTCCGCACGATGCTATGCTTACCATGCTTGTTTCTACCACCCGTTGGCTTTCTATGCATCTTTACATGCTTGCTAGTGTGTCATCCATACTTCAACACAATGAAGTCATGGACATCCAATCCAAACCTACATTTGTCCCCCCGTGGACATCATCTTTTGTTTGCTTGCTTCCTTGTTTGTCTACCTTCTAGTTTGCTTGCTTATCTTGTTACTTGTCATGTCTCTTACCACATGCTATGCTTGCTTCGCTTGTATGCTAGTTTGCTTTGTACCTATTGCGCATTATCTACGCATCTCTTTCTTTCCATTGCTTGTCTGCTGGTTTCTTGCCTTTGCCTTTGCATGTACACACATGGAGCGAGGATGCATGGAGCTAGGGCACGGTCTCCCAGGTGCAAGCAAAAAGGGCGAGGATGCAAGCATGTGGATATGAGCCAAGTGGTTATGTTAAGTAGAATTAGGGGTCTAGCCTCTCCCATTTGGTTATGTACTCTTTTAAACCCCTTTTATTCCTCCCTGTTTTCTCTCTTAGATGGGTTATATTAGGTATATCATGCCATGTACCATTCGTCCTTATCTCTAGAGTATGACAACCTCTATTTACTTTCCTGCACTTATATTTTGGGCCATGCTCTAGGGATGTAGGCATTTACTTTCCTGCTCTATGTGCTTGCATTGTGCATGATGTATGTATATATATACCTGTTCGCCCCTCCCAGTGTGATTGTCACAGTCTATGTCATCTAAGGCAAAGCGATGCCTAATTTCGGCAGTGAAAGTAAGGTGACATGTTGCGGGATTTTTGCCGTGAAAATCTGGTATTTGCCTGAATGCCTTAGGAAAGCATAGATTGGACCACACCTATTCAAAAGCCTAACCTCAAAGCCCCATGCATGCAAAACCCCGAAAGCCAATGCTAAAATCATGTTTTTCGCTACCAATATCCGAAAATTAAGGTTTTATCAAAACAAAGGATTGTCCTTGGATAGGCGTTGTGGGGTGCCTAACACTTTCCCCACACGTAACCAAACTTCCAAACTCAAGAATCAATATTTTTTGCCATCCACATTAGATTAGGAAAAATGCCCTTTTTCTTCGCTTAGGATTGGTAGTAAAATCAACTAGAAACAAGTGACCAATCACACATTAGAAGACTTCACTTACCTTTGGTAATCACCTAAAATTTGGCCAAGATTCTTGCCACACCTCCAAAGGTAGACCTACCTTCCTCCCCCAAGAGAGAGGGCACCTGAAGCTCCTCTCAAACCACACAAATATCGAAAGGGGCCTCTAATGGGACCTGGATGCGTGGGAGCATCGCCACAGTGGGTGGTCAAACGAATACCCGACGGCAGTTTTTTAGCTGTTCCAGGCCTGGGTGTTGACAACCCCCAGTTTATGGTGCTAATTTTCTAGCGTGCAGTCTTGGCTTTGAGTGGCTTTACTAGTTATTGGAGGACGGTTTAGAAGTCCTTTTTAGACTTTATTGGTTTAGGTATAATCGGAGGGGTCCCTGACCCTGATCTCTTCTCTGCTCCCTCTTACAACAAGCGTTTAGCTCTTCCTACTATTGGTGTTATGTCTACTACAATAAGTAGAAAAACTGGTTTTGTGGAGTGGCATACTGCTAGAGGTGGCTGGGTGTCCTATGCCAGTGATTTCCCTTTTTCTTGGCCAAGATGTGACCTGATTGTGGGCTCTTACTCGGGTGTGACCAATAAAAAAGGGGTAGTTGAGGAAATTGGTGCTGTTGCTCTTGTGGATAATGGTAAGGAGAAAAAGGTCAAAAAGGAAACCAGCAAGAAATCCGAAATTGAGGAGAGTGCTGGGCGCACTAAGGCTGGCCAAGGTACCAAAAGGAGAAAGATTGCTTCAGCTTGCAAGCAGTTTACTATTTCTGAAGACCCTATGGAAATGGACCTCTTTGTTGTTGGAAAGGAGGTCAGCCATCCTCCCATCCCAAAGATCAGAGTGAAGACTAAGGTAGAGTCTTCTATCCTTCAGAACCCTGTGGATTCCCTTAAAGGAACTTCTTCAGTAGCTATTACTTCTCTAGCCTAAGGTTCTTTAGGGTCCCCTGCCTTTATTCCCCAATCTCCCCAGGGACTTTCTGGGTGTACTCGTAGTAAGCAGAAGACTGCTGAAGAACCTGTAGAGAAAGAGAGAGAGAGAGAAGGGCATGACCTCATTCCTTCTTCTCTTATCCTTTCTTCTTTAGTTGCTTGATGCCTTCTTATCTTATTCCATGGTTTGTTGTTTTAGCTATGTTTCTTTTTTACTTTTCTTTTATTGATGAGTGGTTTATGTTTTTGTAGTCTAAACGCAAATCCAACCACAAGGGAGCAAAAGCCCTTCCTCTGGTGATAATGTGGTATGATACTTTCCATCCCTCCTCACTTTTTTCTCTACTTGTCTTTCCTTTTGGGTTTGTCCATTCTTGTTGTTGAGTTGCCAATTATCCCCCCTTTCTTTAATTTTTTTGCTGGTGGAGTTGCCTCCCTCTATGACTGGTGGTACCTCGCTGGAGGGAGTAGTGGTAACTCAGCTCCTAACTGTTTTTGGTGTGGAGGAGGGGCTCCCTAGTGATAAAGTGACTGGGGAAGTCAAACAGGTAGTCAAGGATGCCGAATTTGTGCAAGCTCCTATCTCTTCAGTTGTTTAGGATCCTAGAGCTACTTAGATTCCTGTCCTCAGGGATCCCAAGCTTGGGCAAACCTCCAGCCTAGCTAGAACTGTGGTTGCTGAGCAAGCTGTTGAACTCGTGGTAGCTATGGAATCCTTTGGGGCCATAACCTCATCTACAAGAACGGGTAGACCTTATCTTGCCCTTTATTCTTTTCTGCATATATGAACATCTGTGTTGTTCATCTTTCTTGTTTCTTTTTTTTTTTTAAAGACATTGCTTCCCTTTTCTCAGGCTAAATCAATACCTAAATTGCCTTTGAAGCTGATCCTACCTCGGAGACTAAGGCCTCTTAAGGTGTGTATTGTTTTTTTTTTTTTTTTTTTTTTTTTTTTTTTTTTTTGCATGGGTCAACCCTTTGTGCCCCTCCCTTTCTTTAGCAATTTTACCAAATTTTCATCTCCTTTCTTTCAATGTGCGATGTGTTCTTCTATAAAGTCTCTTGAAGAGTCAAAAGGGCAGGAGGACGAATCCCCCACGATGGTCGAGGCAGTGACTAAGATTCAGGAGGAAGTCTCACCATGAGAGACTGGTAAGATTCATGACCTTATTAATTTTACAGATGTTGATATGGACACAAGGAATCCAAGCTTGTGACTACTGAGGAAGCCAAAGGACCCCTCCTGGCTGTCCAGACTTTTGAGGCTCAGCCAGGGATCTCCCAAACCATCCCAAGGCCTGAGGGTCTTTCACTTCCTGAGGAAAAAGACACAATGATGGAGGAGGCCTTAGAGATGGTTGTTTCAAATCCCAGCTTAGGTCTTCTTGCCTTCTTGACTCATTTTGACTCCCTGGAATTCAACAGCCTTCCTGTAAGTCACTTTCATCGCTTTGGGCCACCTTTCGTCAACTTCTTGCGATTCTCTATGCCTGTTGAGGGCTTGCCACTCCTGGAGGGATTGCTTAGAGTCCACGGGGACTTCACCAGTGGGTTTAAGGGTGGTGTGTTCTTGGGGAATATCCTAATGGAGCTTCTTTGTGCTGTGCTGGTTTCCCTAAAGGATACGTCTCTTGATTCCTTGTCTGAAGGGAGACTTTTGGAGTGGAGGGGGGGGGGGGGTGGTGCAGGATCTCATGGAGGTAAGACTCAATTTGTCTTTTTTGTTGGAGTACCTTTAATCTTTGGCTCATGTGCTTTTTCCGAGGAAGGCCTCTAGGGACCTTGATGTTAAGATTGTTACTGCTGAGGAAGCTTTAGCCCATGCTTACAAGGTGCTGCAAGACTTAAAGATCAGAAAGCAATAGACCCTTTCCTTTTCAGTTACTTCCTCCATTTCTGCAGGTCCTCGAGAGGGTTCTTTGCTGGCTGGTCTCATACCTTAGCTTTTTTTTTGGTTTTTTTTTTTTCAAGAAATTCTGACTGTATAATTTGCTTTCCTTTCTTCTAAGTACACTTGGCTGCTAAGTTGTTGTTGTTTTTTTTTTTTTTTTTTTGATATGTGAACCTCAGTAACTTCTTGCTTCTAATAACATGTACTTCTTTTCTTTTTCATATGTTGTCTTTTTTGGAAAAACTAGTTTTGCATCTCATGCAAAACCTACAGCGGAAGCAACACAAGGATCTACTTCATTCATAAGAGATAACATGTAACCTTGAATTCTAGAACGAAGAAAAGAAAGCGTACCTTGATGCAATGAGATTCAAAAACAAAACTTGAGAATACTTTCAATTTTCATCCCAATTGCACATGGTGCCCAAGATTAGTGGTCTCTCAATTAGTTCTTGTGTACATTGATTTTCCTTATGAAAAATGTATTTTTTAGATTCTATAGAGAAAAACTATTTTCTCTTCTTTTAATCATATGTACATCTTAACTACCTTGGTAGTTGCTTTATTTAATAACTCCTATTAAATAAAAACTGATTATCTAATTGGGTTAGCCTTTTGGGCCAGCCCAATTGGGCTTAAGTGTGTGGCTTGGGATGGGACCAAAGGGGACTAATAAGGCTCTAGCTCCAATAGGCCTTAGACTTATCTGTCAACTCTTGACAAGCCCAAAATTACCATTAATTATATAACAAGCACCACTATGGAAATATAATTGTACTCTAGGCCTTATTAATAAATTATACCCCAAGACTCTAATATGATATCATTTGACCCCTTCATGAAATATCCATAGTGAACAAAGTCACAATGAACTGTCACTTTGTAAACAACTATTTTATTCCTTGAGTACCCAGTTTAATCTTTTAGTTATTTATATTTATGAAATCTAATTTCATAAAATATGAACTTTAGAAACTCTTTACTAAAGTGGCTGGCCTTGAATAACCAGTTTCCATTAAACTTATCTAAAGGGGATATTTCGTGTTTCTATAGAAAGAGATTATGTATTCCATCTTGAGAATATGTGTTCCCTCAACACTATGTATGATTACCTAACATATTGAGATTTTGATCGTTAAACTAGATCTCACTCTTGATACATCAAAGTAACCTACATTTCATGATTGGGTTCACTATCCTTTTAGGATTGAGAGTCTATGAAATTATTAGTCGTGAGATTAATTATTCAGGTGACAGTTGTTAAATGAATAATTAATCTCACAGTGGTCCAGTTCAATGTGTCTTACACACTTAAGACATATCAACACATCAACTAGAAGTCTTCATTTCCATGATCAAGACAAACCATCTTAGTTGATGTGTTATAGTCTTTGTAGATAAAATGCCCAATTTCATCATTGGCTACGAACTATATTTTGAGTTTACAAGGAATTTGTGATTTATATCTTTTGTAACTATATCACATAAATCACATACAATGCATCTCAAGGACTATGATAATGTCCCATTAGTTTATTTATAAATAGTCTCATATAATTAAATAGTTTAATTATTTATAACATGCCAATATATTGGATTTTAGGGCATAAACCCTAACAGTCTTCTCCCTTTTTCCTTTGTTTTTTTTTTTTTGTTTGTTTGTTTGTTTTTTTTTTCTTTTCTTTTTGAACTAAGTCCTAGGCCATGGTTCTTGGGGAATCACTTTGTGGCAGGTCCTGGGCCAAGTACTTTAGTGATTGTGCTCCTACACAAGTCTTGGGCTAGGTACTTTGGATACTTATCCTCATCCATGTCCTAGGTCATGGACTAGGTGGGCACTTTTATGACAAGTACTGGGCTAGGTACTTTAGGAGGCTTATTTTCCATCCTAAGTCTTAGGTTATGTACTTGGATTGATTCTGGTGCAGGTCCTAGGCTGTGTACTAGAAAAAGATTTCCTTTTCTCTTTTTGTTTTAATCAAGTGCTGGCCCAAGTATTCAACCAAGATTTTGGCCAAACTTAGGCCGTGTTATATGTAGTACTATTTAAGTATAATTGTATGGCTTACTCAATTTTTTTTGAAAGAAGATTTCATTGAAATTCATCATAATGACTTAAAAACATAAGATGAAACTTAAAGACATAAGATTGAAGTGGGCCTAGCATAGAGTGGCCTTTTCACATGGATTGTAAAGAAAAAATTGCTAAATAAAGTTCTTGGAAAACAAACATATGACAAAAGATAATGCTCAATAACATAAATGGTGATGAAACACTTAGCGGAATGAAGGGTGTCAAAAGGGGTCCCTGGTATACCCAGAGTCTTCATGCATAGTATTGCTTTAGCCATTTTCTGTTTATGGGATTTGCTAGGGAGGTCCCATCCACCTTTGTAAGGTAATAATACCCACTGTCGTGGGATTCTCTGACAATGTAAGGGCCTTCCCACTTTGGAGCGAACTTGGAGGGTCCTGGGATATTCTTCCTTACGTGTTTAGCTGCTCTTAATACCAGCTACCCCTCTGTGAAGATCCTTGGGTGTATTGCCTTCCTATATGCCTTGGTCTTTTTCTACTGGTACCTGTGATTTCTCTTCCTTGCCACTTCCATTTTTTCTTCTAGTCATTCTAGGTCTACCAGCCTTTCCTTGGCATGTGTGTCCTCCGTATCTCCTTGGATCTCCTCAAGTACCACCCTTGGTGTGGAGACAGTTAACTCTACTGGGCTGATGACCTCTGTCCCATAAACAAGGAAGAATGGTGAAAATCCTATAGTTGTCTTTAGGGAGCTTTTACCGGCCTATAGTACATCTGTCAGGTGGGAACTCCACTTCCCCTGTACTTATGCTTTATTTTCTTTAGGATTTTCAGTATCACCCTATTAGTAGCCTTAGCTTGGCCATTTCCTTGTGGGTAATATGGCGTGGACCTCCTGTGTTTAATGTGGTATGCCTCCACCAGGCTCTTCACATCCTTGTTTACAAATGGGGTACCATTGTCATTGATCAGCCTTCTGGGATCCTCAATTGCTTGATGATGTGCTCATAAATGAAGTTTGAAACTGCTGCTTTAGTGGTCTTCTTTGAAGGGATGGCCTCCACCCGTTTTGTAAAGTGCTGGTGGCTGCTAAGATCCATATGTGGTCGTTGGAAGGTGGATTTATGGGCCTTATGAGGTCAAGCCCCCAAGCATGGAAAGGCCATGGGGTAGTCATATCTTGTAGCGTGTTTAGGTGAGTATGTATTGCATCCCCTAGTACTTGGCATGCATGACATGCCTTAACCAGCTCCTCGGAGTCCTTCTTCATGGTGGACCAATAATATCCCAATTGCAATAGTTGCTTATAGAGCCTTCTCTTCCCCGGGTGACTCCCACATTCCCTTGAGTGAACTTCCTTTGTTGCTTCCCTTGCTTCCTTGGGCCCCAAGCATCTCAAAGGATCTCCGTTATACCCTTTTTTGAACAAGGTCCCATTCTGCAGAGAATACCAGACAATTAGCTTCTTGAGCTAATGAGCCAGCTTCTTGTCAGTTGGTAGGATCCCCTGAGTCAGGTATGCTACAAATGGGGTCCTCCAATCTTCTACAACAAATACAGCATAGCTTTCCTTTTTGTCCATCGAGAGTTGGCAATTTTGACACTTTTCTTGTACGGTTGCAACTTCTTTGTTCATGTTGGGCTAATAGTACCCCATACGCTGTATTCTCCTGTACGGCTAATAGTACCCCATACGCTGTATTCTCCTGTACAAACTGATCTTCTCTGCGACCCCATAGACCTGGTTATGTAATTCCTCTAACTTTAGTTTTCCTTCCTTTTCATTGATACATCTGGACAGGATCCTTCCGGGCAGCCTTCTATATAGCTCCCTTTCTATTAAAGTGTAATCTTTCAATTCTTTAATACTTTCCCTGTGCTCTAGCTTTCCCACTTCTCTCTTTATCTCACTCTTCCAATCTTCTTTATTTGGTTCCTCTGGAAACATTCTTTTAAGGGTCTCTATTATGGATTTTTGCTGCTTGCTTACCTTTATCAAGATGCTTTATTCCTTAAAAGGTACCTGGGATCCCAAGATGGCTAGTGCTCGAATTGGTTTTCACTTCTCTAGGTGTACTTCACATTAAAGGTCTGAAATTTCCCTTCTACCTTCTGTGCCCAAGTCCGTAAGATGCTAGGCTTCACTCCTTTAATGCAAAGTCTCATTTGACTTGGGTGACTGCAAGATTGGAATCTCCCAATATCCTTATATGCTTGATCCCCATACAAAGTGCTATGGCCAGCCCAATCAAGTACGCCTCGTACTCAGCAGCATTATTCGAGCATAGGAACTCGAGTTTGAAAGATTATGGCACAGTGTCCCTATCTTCACAACTCAGCATGACTTCTATACCATTTGAGGCTGTCGTTATTGACCCACCAAATCTCATGGTCCACTTCCTTCTTGGGAGTTCTATTACTGCCATTCTCCTGGGATCTCCTCGCTCAACGGGCACTCTTCTTCTCCGGGGAACTAAGCCAACAGATCTACTATGGCCTGGCTTTTGATGACCTTAAGGGTCCTTAGACCCATGTCATATTGAGAGAGTAATACCAGCCACTGTGCTACCTTTCTGGTCAATAAGGGTTGATGGAGGAGTGCCTTTATAGGATGAGACTTGGTCATTAGGAGGATTTGGTGGGTTGAAAAGTAACGCTTCAGCCTTTGGGATGCGTAAATGACCACTAAGCATGCTTTTTCTACCTAGTTTCTATATCTTTCAAGACCTTGCTCACATAATAAATGGGTTGCTCATTTCCTTTGTCATCTTCCTAGGCTAGTAATGCCCCAATTGCTTGGGAATTAGATGCTAAATATAGTAGCAGAGGCCGCCTATGTACTTGAGCTTGTAGGGTGGGCAGATGGTTCATGATTAGCTGGATCCTTTAGAAGGCTCCTTGCTATTTAGGCCCCCAAGTGAACTCGGTTCCCTTTTTCAACAATATGGATAGCTCATTTGTGACTGAGGCTAAACCTGGTACAAACCTCCTGATGTAAGAAACCCTTCTTAAGAAACTTTTGAGCTCTTTAACTGTTGTGGGCCTCTTTATGGTTGTGATGGCGGTGACCTTAGCTGGATCTATGCTTATGCCTTTGTGATGTACCAAGAATCCTAGGAACTTCCCAGTAGATACCCCAAAGGCACACTTCAAGGGATTCATGCACAGCTTGTACATCCTGCATCTTTCAAAGACTTGTTCAAGTACTTGAAAGTGTCTTGCTCTGGTTTTTGATTTCACCACAATGTCATTTACATAATCTTCCATTTCCTTATGCATCATATCATGGAAGATGGCTGTCATGGTGAGCTGGTACATGGCTCTTGTGTTTTTAAGGCCAAAAGGCATCACGGTGTAATAAAAGTTCCCAATCGAGGTCTTGAATGCTGTCTTTTATGCATCCTTAGCAGCTATACAAATTTGATTATATCCACTATACCCATCCATAAATGAGAACATGGAACTTCCCGCAGCTAAGTCTATGAGAAGATCAATGTTAGGTAAAGGAAATTCATCCTTTAGGCATGCTTTGTTTAAGTTGTGAAAATCCACACAACATCGGATTTGGCCGTTCTTTTTCTTCACAGGAACTATATTGGAGAGCCATTTAGGATGATGGATAGGCTTAATGAACCATGTTGCCAGCAAATTTTTGACTTCTTGAGTGATTTGAGCCTCTATCTCGTTGTGGAAGACCCTAGCTGGTTGGACTACTAGATTGACTCCTGGATTTAAATTGAGAGAGTGGACTACCAGCCTAGGATCCAGGCCAGGCATCTCATCATATGTCCACACAAACACATCCACATATCTCTTTAGTAATTCCACTAACTGCTCTTTTTCCTGTGTTGACAATTGGCTGCTGATAAATACAAGTTTTGGGGGTCCTAAACCGGCCCCCAGGTTTACTTCTTCCAACTCTTCTTTGGGCTGAATTATGCTTTTTTCTCCGGATCCTTCAAGATCTCCTCTTGAGCCATCATGGAATCTAGTGGTCCAGGACCTTCCTGCAATTGCATTCAGGTCCTGCGCACCTTTAGAAGCGATATATCAATATACCTTTGGGTTCTCGGACTACCACTCATTCCTTAGATCTCGAGAAGCTGGCTTCCTTCTTTTGTCTTTTTCTGTCCAGGAGGTCCTCTAGGTTGCGGGTACCCCTCTCCTTCTTCTTCTTCCAAGACAGGTGCACCTGGGGTCCATGGTGTGGGACATTTGTCATCTAGTGCTAACTCGTCATAAAACATTGTCTCTACGAAGTTCATTTCTCCTTGACTGAAGGGATTTGGGTTGGTAGGGATCCTTATAGGCCTCCCATTTAGTCTCCCTTTAACACATTGGTGGTACGTTAGGGGAATGAAGCGGTGCTTATGGAGCCAGGGTCGCCCCAAAAAAAATATGATAAGAGACTTCTGAGTTGATCACATGAAACTGAGTCAGTGCTACTATTGGGCCTACCCTTAAGGCCAATTACATGTACCATTCAGTACATTCTACAGCTCCCCCAAATCCTGTTATCTCCACAGGAGCTCTTAGGATCCTCTTGCCAGCCATGCCAACAGCCTCTAAGGTACTTAGGACAATGAGGTTGAGTGAAGCCCTATGTCTATCAGTGCTCTCTTGATTTGAACACCATTTATGGTGGCTGTCAAATAAAGGGGTCTATGATCATCCGGGTACTCAACCTCTATATCTTTACCTTTGAAAGTTATTGCATTAGTTGTTTCCAAGAAAGCCCAACTGGTGTGAGATTCTATCGTGAAACACTCCATACCTGAGTCTGCTGCTATGCTTATGAGGGACTCTGTCGCAATCCTCCTTGCTTCTGGTCTAAATCTCAGTTGGTTGAATAGTGACCTGAACTTAGGGTTCTTCTAGAAGGTCTTGATTGTGTTTGGATGGAAGGATCCTTCCGGCTCTTCTGCCTCCACATCAGTCAGGTTCCCATGAATTACCATAGCCACCACCCCTTTTCCTTTATAATTGGGTAAAGGATTCCTTTGCACCTATGGTTCCCATTGGGTAAGCTCCAGGGTCCCTTCCTTGAGTTTCTTGTGAAAAAGCTGTCGGAGGGTCCAACAATCCTTGGTGGATTGCTTGACATAGTTGTGAATTCTGCAAAATAGGGGGTTCTTCCTTTCTTCTTTAGTGGGCAACTTGGACACGGTGAAAGGTATAACAACCCTATCTCCAATCTATTTGTCTAGGACATGGTTTAGCTCCTCTATAGTACATAGGATCACAGGTGGTTCCTCTGTCAGTTTCCCTTCAAGCCTTTTCCTCTTTTCTCCCATGAAGCTGTCATGGCCTGGGAAACTGGTACCTTTTTTGTTTTTATGGCTAATGCTGTCCTTTTGGTTCTTTGCAACAGGTCGGCGAACTGAGTAATGCTTAAGTTCTCTAGATTAAGTGTAATCAAAGAGCATATTGGATATATAAGTCTCCACGAGCTCCTTCTCTTCATGGTCTCCATAACAGTCTAAAAAGACATCTTTGAGTCTTTTGATAAACTGGACGGGATCCTCCCCAGGCCTTTGCTTTACCATCTGAAGGCTTTGGAAAGTGAATTTATCTTCGCCTGGGTAGTACTTTGCACAGAATCTCTCCATCATCTTATCCTAGGTCTTGATGGGCCTAGACCTTAAAGTGGTGTACCAAGTATATGCTCTGTCCACTAGGGACTTAGCAAATTCCTTTAAACATAGTTCCTTGTCCCCAGCATAGGGACACATGGTGTGAATAAATTAGCTCACGTGCTCTTCATCACTTCTATTCTTCCCATCAAACGGGTGGAATTTTGGGGGTTCATATCCTTTGGAGTAAGGCTTGCCAAGGAGCTTCTCCCTTTCTTGTTTAAGAAGGGCATTCACATCTGCTAAAGTGAGATATTGGGGATTGGCTCCTCCTTTTACTGTTGACCCTCATTCTGGTTAGACCATTTCTGGTATTGTCTCGAATCTCCTGGGTTTTTCCCTCTTTGAGGAGACGAATCTCTTGTTGGAGGTCCTTCACCATTTCTACCATTTGGCCCATGGGATCTGGCTCTCGTATCTTGCGCCTTTGCCTTGAGACAACTTCGTGTTCTACCAGGGGTACCTCATTCCTTTGCCTGGAAGCCACTTCATTTTCTCCCACGGGTTTAGACGTCGCGGTGGCATGTTGGCACCCTTGCTATTTCTTGGCCTTGGAGCCATGCTTTGCGAATGGATTGCTTCTTCCTTCTTCTTTGCCTTGTCTCTAGCGGTGTCACCTTAAAATGTGGGTTTTTTTTATTTTTATTTTTTTACAGTACCAGGCCCAAGTAGAAATAGGGATCTTAGGCCTTATGCTTGTGGTTTGGTGGACTGGGCTTGGTTCACTACAGCTATTTTGGACTGATTACAAACCAAGTTGTGCACAAAACATGATTCCTACAATACATGCACATTTATACATACAAAATATATATGTATTGTATAGTAAAGAACAGTAAGGAATGACTAAAAGGATAAATAAGACGTAAGGGATCCTCAAAATGATAAATAATATCTCATTATTTTTTGAGTGTTAGTACATTGGACGTTCTTTTCACTGGGATGAGTCACAAGGTTCAAATAAGTTCAAAAGTCACAGACTTAGATAGCTCTTTGTAGGCTTCTAAGACTTGCGAGGTTTGAATCCCCTTGAATCCAAGTGTATCCTCTAGTATCTGTCTCAGTATCCTTCAGTGTGTTTATCCCTTTTTCTATTTTTCTGAGATCTAAAGAAGTTTTTCAAAGGATCTTTTTGCTCTGATTCTTTGTTGCTGAATGAATTTTGCTGATGGCTTCACCCCCTTTATAGTACATTTTTAGGGTTTTTGGTGTACAATTGATTCCCTCCATTTGCTGCCCTGGGTACCAGAACCAATGTTGTCAACAACATTAGTGGTTGGTTCCTTCCTTATTTTCTCACTATTTTCCCCTTTTGAGGTTTCCCCCCGAAAAGTCCCTAACTAACCTTCCTCTTTTGGGAGGTCCTAAGAGCCGACTTTCAATCTTCTCTTCCCAAAGCTTCTAGATGCTCCTTTTTAGGCCTACCTTTATGGCTGCTTCACCCTTTGTCATTTTCTCTAAATGAGCGGATTCCTTTCTGTCAGGCTGAAAGATTCCAACCACCTTCCTTCATGGTCCACCTTCCTACGTTCCCTGAGGTACCAGGCTTCTTTTCATGAAGTGCTGATTCCTAAGTCATCAGCCTTTTTTTAAACCATAGGTAGTTGATGGGACATGCCTATCTTCGTTCCTTGTGTCCATGAGCATGCTTCCTTGAGTTGTCCCAATCCTAGCTGATCTCTTTCTGCATTTCCCGAGGATCCCAAGTTCCTAGGAGTCCCAAGGTATCCTGGTCCAGTCCTTTTTTGGGTTCCACAGGATATTTTCCTCACAAAGGTTGGGTTGAGCTTCCTTTTTCCTTTTCCTTTCTTTTCTATGGCCCAAAGCTTACTCATTCATGGGTTTGGGCCTTCTTTTACTTATTTTAAGTGGACCTTGGTTGGCGGATTGGGCCTTACCTTTCTTTGAGGGCCCAATTGGGGTTTTAGATTCCAATATTTGTGATGTTTTGGGCCTCAACACAACACTTGGGATATTTTGGACCTCAACAGAGGTGTTGCCACGTTAGGAAAAAAGACCACTTAAAAAACAACCACGTATAGAGTTCTATTGATGATGCACGAATATCAATAGGCTGGAATGCTTCGGACTATGGTAATGGCTTTAGGACCTGAAAGGATAGAAAAGACTGTCAATGGTGACCGGTGCAACCCAGCCAAGGACCCTCTGATGGTTAAGTTAGTTTTCTCTCTAGAATACAAAGATGGGAAACTATGAATAGTAGAACCTATCTTTGTTGAATGAGGCTTGATCCTTTTATAGAGAGTTAGAAGTGGGTCTACTTGCTTGGATCCATTATCATCATGGGAGATGTGTGAAGTTAATAGAGAAAATGGAGCGAATTTCGGGGAACCCACCCCACGTTCTGGAATGACAGATCGTGGTTTGATTGTGTAAAGCTTGTAGAGACTTCCTCTGAAAATTACTAAGTGTCATATGATCGTCGATAGCCTTGCGATCTATGGACAAACATCCTTGGTTGTCCATACCTTTGTGAGGCATGTTCGACCAACCTAATTTCGACGATTGTAATATCTTATGGATGGATCTTATTCATGTTTGGGGAACTTTTATTGGGCTTCTTCTCTTGTAAAACCCTATGGATGTGTTCTTGCCATGGACGACCATCATAGACGAATTAAACTTGGTTTGGACCTTATCAGTTGCCCCCTTGTCCTTGTGTCGTCCATGCCACTGTGGCCTTTACATGTGGCAATTCTTTATTGGCTGTAAGATTGTCCAGGTAGCGTGTCAAGGTGGTTCAAAATCAGATGCCTTAGATGTTGACACGTGGCTTAATCCTAGAGGTCCGCTGGTTATGTCATTTCGTTCTTCTAGAAAAGCTTCCACGTGGTGTGTTTTGGTTGGCTCGCGTCACTTCAATGTCCACTTTTGCCGCCTATAAATAGTCTAATACCCCTCTTACCCTCTCACTTTCTCATATTTTCCATTTTGACCAGCAAACGACCCAAAAGTGGCCCTCGTCCTCATTTCCTCCTGGAATACCTCTAAAGGAACCCCAGGGACTCTAGACGAGTATTGCTCGTCTGTGGTATTCCCCCCATTACTACTACTACTATAACTATTATCACTCTTACTGCCACTAGTATTACTTTCATTGTGATACTCGTCTATTTCTCTCTTGTCCCTATCGCTAGACGAAGACACTATAATCTCAGCCATTTGTAAAGAATACTAAAGAAGAAAACCTATAGATGGGAGAAGGAGGATACCTGATTCTAGACAAAGAGGACTAAGGACGTGAGGAAATTTCTAGAAGTAGAAGCCTTTTCCTGCAATTATGGAGGTGCTGCCATGTAGGAAAAATGCCCATCTAAAATTCTGCCATGTATAAGTTAAAAAGCAATAAATTATATTGTTTCACCATCTTAACATTGTTTGATCTTGACACTGTTTTTCTCAGTGTATAAAAAAAAAAAAAAAAACCGGTTAAAATACTATTAGGCTTGTGATACAGAGATGCGAAGGAGACAAAGTTCGTACAATCGGCCATCACCATCATTTTCCCGCCACCGTCCGTTCCCTTGCCAGACTTATACCACCAGAACCGACACTGGTAATGCACGTAGGAATTAAGATACGAACATAGAGAGAACTACCACCAATAATTTTTTTTTCATTCTTTCTTAGATCTGGGAATGAAATACGAATTAGTTTTGAGAAATTTGGTTGGATTGATTTTTATGTAGGTATATGGGTTACATTAGGTTTTGATTTGATGTTTTCAAATTTGAGGTTATATATGATTTAGGTTTGGAGAGGGTAAAGATAGAGAAATAAGAGAGAATGTGAATTTGCTATCTGGAAAAAGCGTTTGTAACGAGAGAAATCTGACATCTTCCGGCCAAAACACCAAAAACCTTTATCGGTATTTAAAAAAAAAAAATATTGCTTTAAATGTTTGAGTTGATATAGTCTTAGGTTTGGGTATTTAATTGCATTGATTTTGATTCAAGATCTGTCTTCCTTTTTTACTTTCCCCCCCCCCCCCCTCTAAACTACACTCTAAAATACCATTTAGAGGATAGAAACACAGACATCTCCTTCCATTAGAGAGCGAGAGGGAGATTGAAGAAGTTTGATTTTTTTAATTTGATTTTAATTGTCAATTTGTCATATACTTATTGCTACAATTATTGTTTCTTCATGTCTTATTCTTATTTCCTTTTATGCATGTTTTGATTTCATGTTGGGTTAAAATTATAGGAAAAAATAATTGTGTTAGGTTTTTAAAATTTTCTATTGCATATGACTAATTGTTAACAATGTTCTAGTTAATTTTTATCTATTTTAGATTAGTTCTGTTAGGTTCTAAAGGTTTAGGAATTTATGTATTTAGAACTCTAATTTGTAATGTTGGCAAACCATGATCAAAACAATGTACTTAGTCTAGTTTAGGCTTGCTCAAAGTTGGTAAAATATTGTAAAGTTGGAATTGAGTGACTGCAGATGCATTGGGGCATTTCGGCCTGGCTCAATCGATCGAATGTAATTCTCGATTGATCGAAAATCGGCACAGATGCGTTTTCTGCAAAAATTCCAGCTCAGCCCTAACTCATTAAACGTTTAGGGTTTTATGTTTTTGCCCTAGGTATATAAGGCAAAACCCTAGCCACGTTTTTAGAGTTGCACAAGTTGTATTGTTGCTCATACATTACTGTTTTGTGTAAATCTCTTGTGAGATCTAGATGAGCTTTCCTTTACACAAAACTTAGGGTTTTCAAGATTGAGATTACTTCAACATCTTGATGATCAACTTGGTTGCTGCCTTTGAAGCTTAAAGAATATCAAGCATGGGTGCTTGTAGCTGATTAAGGAATTCAAAGAAAGAAGGAGTCCGTGGATTTGGAGCTTGCACGTGGTCGTGTCAGTAAGTTCTACTGGTAGGTAGCATTAGGAAGTCAAGCGGGGAGTTTGTAAGTCCTTTTGTAAGAATTTCAATTCTTTCTTAGTGGATTCTATTTTGCCTTGAGGATCGGTGGGTCAAATCCTCCACAGGTTTTTCCGTGTGGTTTCCTGGGTGATCATATCTTGTGTTCTTTATTATTTCCGCTGCTTTATATGTTTAATACGCATGATATGATTATTTGATTGTTTTAACCTAGAATTGTTTAATTTGACTAAGTAACAACTTGGCTAATTAACTAGGCTACTCAATCTGGTTGCATCCGCCAAGCCTCACCGGCTTCTTTTGGTAATTCCCCAAAGCTTCCCAAGCTCCAAAACACTTTCAACACTCTGAATGGGTGTGGGTTGTGTTTGGGTACAAATCTCCTTTTAAAGTATGACAATGAGAGAGGGATGGAGAAGAAGCTAGAATGATTTCTCACTAAGGATGAGTAGCTCTCTCTCAAAAGATGGGTGTGGGTGTTGTAGAAAACCTATCTAGGGTTTTTCTCTCTGAATGGCCTTTTTTACATTTGTGGGTAATAAGGGTATATATAGTATGGGTGAAGGGTAAGAAAGTCACACTAAAAAATCCTCCCGGCAGAATGTTTCGTGAGTACCTCGCAGGAAGACCTTACTAGCGAGACATTCATGAAAACGACAGTTTGGCATGACTCTTCAGCTTCCAGCATATGCTTCTCACATGGCTCTTTCGCGAGTTAGCTTCTCGCGAAATCCACTCTTTATTTTAGCTTGAGTCTTCACCAACTTAATACTAAACCCAATACAATAAAATCCCACAAAATACAAGGAACAAAATTAAAGCAATTAAAAATACTTTTTGTCATGGAATAAAGCAAACATAAAACATAGTTGTAAATCACAACTTTACAGATTTGGCCATGCTCGTTTAATCTCACACAGGGTTTGATTGGGCCATGCTCGTTTAATCTCACACAGGGTTTGATTCAGCCATGCTCGTTTAATCCTATCTTTTCGAGGTCTGATTTGGCCATGCTCGTTTAGTCCTATCCATATTTTCAAGGTTTGATTTGGCCATGCTCGTTTAATCTCACACAGGGTTTGATTCAACCATGCTCGTTTAATCCTTTCTATCTTTTCGAGGTTTGATTTAGCCATGTTCATTCAATCTCACATAGGGTTTGATATAGCCATGCTCGTTTAATCCTATCCATCATTTTGAGGTTTGATTGGCCATGCTCGTTTAATCTTACATAGGGTTTGATTTGGCCATGCTTGTTTAATCCTATTTATCTTTTCGAGGTTTGATTCAGCCATGCTCGTTTAATCTCACACAGGGTTTGATTCGACCATGCTTATTTAATTCTAATTGTCTTTTTGATTGATTCGGCCATGCTCGTTTAATCTCACACAGGGTTTGATTCGGCCATGCTCATTTAATCCTATCCATGTTTTCAAGGTTTGATTTGTCCTTGCTCGTTTAATCTCACACAGGGTTTGATTCGGCTATGCTCAT
The DNA here is from genome assembly GCA_023621385.1 of Quercus gilva. Classification (NCBI taxonomy): domain Eukaryota; kingdom Viridiplantae; phylum Streptophyta; class Magnoliopsida; order Fagales; family Fagaceae; genus Quercus; species Quercus gilva. The sequence continues at coordinate 30,031,300 of CM042480.1, forward strand.
TTAATCCTCTCCATATTTTCGAGGTTTGATTCAACCATGCTCGTTTAGGTTTGATTCAACCATGCTCGTTTAATCTCACACAGGGTTTGATTCAACCATGCTCATTTAATCCTATCTTTTTCTATTTCAAAATGTCAAGATTTCCAAGATACCTCACAATATTTGATTTGACCATACTCTTTTAATCCTACTTTCATTTTAAAATTGCATTGTTCCCACATTTTCAATCCCCTAAAAACTATTCATCCTTATCATGCATAGTTTTTTTTTTTTTTTTTTTAAAATTTTTTTTGCCCAACTTTTTTGTAGATTTTGTTAAAGTTCCATGTGTTTTCATAGCATCCAACATACACAAGTTTTCCTATGCTACTTAAACATGTGAACAAATCTATGTTTCCAACATCATCATGGCATAAATGATAAAAACAAAAAATATATATATGCAAAAATACCAAAAATAAATACTAGCATGCTTTCCTACTTGCTTCGCTACTAACATATTTGTAGAAAATAAAAAGAAAGAGAAAATGGACACTGACCTTAAGTGCAAAACTAGAGATTGAAGCTGTGGACTGAAGTTGAAAACTAGACTTGCTAGACCGTGACTTGCTCCAGAGAACCTTTTAGAAGTGAGATTTCAGAGAAATGGAAGTGAAATGGTCAAAATGTGGCTTTGGGGCCCATTTATAGGGCTTTGTACGGACCAGGCTGCTCGATGCACCTTGAAGGGTCGCTGGGTCTACTCAGTGCACCTATAAGGGCCGCCGATCAGCGTTGACTCGGTCAATGTTGACCGATTGACCCCCTAACCCAAAAAAAAAAAAAAAATTAGTTTCTTGCCTAGTTTCGAGGACCAAGTTAGAGAAAATTTTTTCTAGACTAGTTGCAATAGCTCAACCTTATCAGGTAAAACTGGTCTCAATTCGAACGCAGTTTTGGGGCAATAAAATGAGGAATCATGTTCTTTATCCGACACTTCTCATTGCACTCAAAATATCAGTTAAAGAAGGGGGCAGCTGTGGACACCATATTTTGTCTGCCCTCGATTTGCATGTCGAACCCCGAAAATTCCAAAAATATTATCTTTTCTTCGTGGGGAACATCTAGATTGACGTGGCGCAACCTGTTCAAACATTGGAGCATTTGAAGTGCCATTTCAGGCCAAATTGATCAAAATGCCTCTAGCCAACCCTGGGTTGACCAAAAGTCAAAGTTGGTCAAAATCATCCCAAAACAACATTTTTCATGTTTCTACATCAAACCTGAGCTACTTGGTTATTTTTGTCAGCTTTGACCAAGTTTGACCAAAGGTTGACTCGTAGGGCACCAGAAACCCTAATTTTGATCTGACTATCAGAACTGGTTGTGACAAGTGCCATTGCGAATATTATCAAATTCCCTTTCCAACGACTATTTATGAGTCAAAATCGGAGTTAAAATGACTAAGATATCCAAAAAAATCGTAAAAAGCACGTTAACACGCTTTCCATGGCCATAAATTTTGATCTGATCGTTGGATTTTCAATTTGTTTAGTGTTTTGAAAACTAGACATCCAGAGCTTTCTAGAGACACCAAGATCAGCTCAATCCAAGCTATGAAATACCTTCAAATATGCATATGAAGTTGAATTGGGATAAGGCTAGAATTATTGATGTCAGCAAGGTGGCTGGCAGCCCTACAAGGGGGTGTCCTAGGAGGACAAATGAAGGTTTTGATCAAATGTCCATGCCTCCATTGGATTTAAGTATGGATGACACACAAACTCACCCTTAAATAGGTAGGCAAGCATGCAAAGATGCAAAGAAGCAAGGAAAGCCAAACAGGTGGAGCAAAGCAAGCATGGCAATCGTATCAACATCACACGGAGTAGAGAAAGGTGTGAATCAAGCACACTAACTCCACGAGGGTTTATCTCATAGGTGGTTACACCCAAACAAACCCTAGGAGGGATGGATGTAACCACACAAGCACAAGTCCACGGAGGGTGCAAAGCATGGCAATGCCAAGATCTAGAGAGGCTAACATGGAGATTAAGCATAGAAGCAAGCAAGCAAACATCGGAATGTGAAGGAAATGATCCAAACCCTTTAATATAGGCCTAGGTGTACAGATCTAGGCCTATACCACAGGATCTAGATCTACACCCCACCAAAAGGGCCAAAAAGCAAGAAAGAGAGATATCGAGGGACAAAAAGGGCTGAAGTAGCACATGGCATAGCAATCAATACAGATCTGAGCACACAAGCATGGCACAAAGCACATAAATGCATAGATCTAAGCATATGAACATAGGTCTTAGCACCAACATGTAGATTTAAGCTAAAACAAGGCAAAGAACTCATAGGCATGTAGATCTATGCGTAAACATGACAAGGAGCCTAAAAACATGTGGATCTAAGCACAAACATGAAAAGTAGACATATCCTAGCCCAAGAAGGCTAGGCCAACAACATCAAAGTGATAAATCATGCAAAAAGCAAGCAGACATGCTAAGAAAGCTATAAAACATGCTAGGAAAAGAAAATAAAGCATTTTATTAAGCAAATAAAGCAAGGAAAATCAATAAAGAGAAAGGGGTGTGGATTGTAGCTAAAAAGCTACATCCACACCCCTAAACCTCAAATTCAAGAACACTAACTTGAAGGTTGTAGAGAAAATGTGAGAATCTAAGGTGTTCTAAGGTGTTTTGATGTGTTTGGGAGAGAAATTAGAGAAAGAAGAGAGAGAGAAAGAGAGAGAATCTGCCCAAAAACTACCCAAATTTTTGTTTTTTTTTTGGTTACAAAATGAGGGGTCAGGGGTCATTTATAGTGAAAAAAAATGACCATTCAGCTTCATGGTGTAAAATCCAAAGAACCCCAAACTTTAGAGGCGTACTTTGCAATTTACCCTTTTTTTTCTTTGATACTTTGATAATTCAATAGTTTAGGAGATTTGAATATTGGAAATCTGATATCTTCATTGGAAATATCAAGAAATGCCAACTAGTTGAGTTACATGACTCTTGGGTAATAATTATTCATTAGTAGTATAATTTTAGATTAATATTGAAAATTATGGATAAATTGAACTTTTTGACCTTAATGTATAGCAATCCTTGTAATATTTATCTTAAATTTGAATATGCATAATGAATTATCCAAACTTTGAATAAATATGATAATTTTTACCTTTGCCCCCAAACAAAAATTTGTTTATCCACCCTGGAAAGAAGTTCCTCTTGATTTGTCTCATGTACTCAATTGTGATTGATGCCATTAATAAAAACTCAAAGTATTGCATACATACATGGCGTAAATTCACTTTTGGTCCCTAAATTGATTTCACTCCTAGGTCAATTCCTAATTTCAGAAAATCATTTTTATTTTGGTCCTTGCCGTCAACCCAGTAACAGAATAATCTGAGGTGGCAAATGGAATGCACTATGTGCACAGTAAATGCTAACGTGGCCAATAAAATAATATTAAAAAAAATTTAGTTGGCATTCTTTATATGCCACGTCAGCATTTAAAATATCACATCAGCATATAAATTAATAAAAAAAAGCCAGGTCAGAAAATTAAAAAAATTAAAAAAAAACATCAATCTAATTAAAATAAATAATTTAATAATATTAAAAAAAAACAACAAACATTGAATTATTTTCTTTTTTTCTTTTTATTATTTTCGAAAGAACAAGGGGTAACATGTTCTTCATGTTCTTCGGGTTGCCTAGAAAATTAAAATAATTTAAGATATTCTTCTCTTTTCTTGTATTTTCTTAGCAAATAAACACGCAAAAGTTCATACAAAATCCCTATCCTCCATCGAAACCTCTAACATGAAAAAATCATCAAACCCACATGAAAAAACCAATGCAGAAAAATCATCAAACCCCAAAACCTCCAACCTAGAAAATCATCAAACCCACATAAAAAAACCAAAACTAGAAATTTAAAACAAATCAACACCCACAGGGAAAAACAAACCCAAGTCAGTGAGAGAGAGTGATCTGAATGATTCTTTTCCCCACTCTCTTAGCAACCAAACAAAAAAAAAAACTATCATCTCCTTGAATTTTGTAACCCTTTACCAGACCCGATTTGTGACCCACATACCTCAACCTGGCAATGGAGCTCCGACACGGTGACACTGGTCTCGTGCGATGGAGGCGATGGAGGCGATGCACATGCCAATCTACTTCGAGTGCTACAACGTGCACAATGACATGAAGAGAGTCCCCAAGGAATTCATGAACTCAATCAGGAAGAACAAGGTGGGTTTTTGGGTAGATTGAAGAGAAAGTTTTGTTTTATTTAGCCATGGGTCTCTCGGTTTGGAGTAAAGGGTTTGGAGTGGAGTAGATCAAAGAGAGAAACAGAGAGTGAGAGAACTCAAGGGGCAGAGAGAGATATCTGGGTTAGGTTCGTGGGTGGTTTTTTGTTTTTATTATTATTTTTTTTATAATAGGTTTTTTATTTAGTAAAGTATTAGGTTGTTTTTTTTTTTTTTTTTTCCTTATTTTATTTTGTCTAAAAATTGAAAATTTTAATTTTTATGATGTTATGCTAGTTGACTAAGAAAATTTTAGAAAATTCTTATAAATTTTTTTTTTATTAATTTTAAAAATTGATAAAGCTTTTTTTTTTTTTTTTTTAAATTGTCCAGTTTAAATTAAAATCAAGAAATTATTAAAAAAAATATTTTTTTATTAATTTATATGCTGATGTGGCATTTAAAAAATGCAAAATCAAATTTTTTAATATAACGATTTTCTAAAATCAAGGACTAACCTAGGAGCGAAATCAATTTAGGGAGCAAATCAAGAATCAGCCCAAAATGTACCAAAAGCGAATTTACTTCTACATACATACGTATATAGTTATATACATCTATGTCTTCGTGCATTTGTTTTTAAAAAAGATGTTAAATCCAAACTAAACCATAATTCATATATATAATAGCACAAGATTATTGTTAGGAATTTTTTATTAGTATACTACTTAGTAGCACTCAAAATACTAACAAAGCTAAATGACCAATTAAGCATCTTGAGGTCATATTTTTCCTTGTGTTTCTCCTACTCTTTTGAAAAATCATAAATCCATAACATTCATTGAAATTAAATATAAGTATATAACAAAATTAGACTACTTCTATGATAGGACATACTATTAATAGAAATAACATATGACAAAATCACTATAAGGAGCATAAAATAAATATGATTTAAATTCAACTAAACTACACTACTATGCTCAAAAAATTTCATATTCCCTTTCATACCTCTCTTCAAAATCACTTTTGCACCTCTCAACTAAATAGAAATTGAATTGAAAATGAAAATCATAAATCATAAGATAAATACCTAGAAATTGAACTAAAATAGAAAAGTTAAATGAAGGGAAGCTGGAAGCCTAAATTTTTAGGTTTTGGGGAAAGATGAACAAAGGACAGCAAGTAAAAGATATAGGCATATCTAACATGTTGGGTAGAAAAATTAAAAACACTAAAATTTTGATTTGGGTGGATTCAAGTTGCTAATCTCCAAATATCAAGTGTACTAGATTCAAATCTTTAAGGGGACATCGAAGTCATGAGCTGAAGGTTCACGTTGCAGTAGATTACTATCGGAGACATCTATGAGATTTAGAGTTAACTGTAGTCAGATTCACAAAAAATAAGATTATTTTGATTGTAAATCTCTATCTAATAGTGAATCTGTTCACCTCAAGATTGATTAGTTCAAGTCCCCCTAGATTTTTCCTATGAAATGGTTTGTTTTATTGGTTTCCTGGTCATCATATCTTGTCTCATTTATATTTCCGCACTTACATAATATTGATGATTTTTTTATTTAATCTAAGGCCTCCATAATTAATCTAACTAGTAAGTTACTCGTGCGATGCACGGTTAATGTTGTAATATTTTATGTAAGATGATTTTAGAGAATGTTGTATAAGTAATATAGCATAATTGTTATAGAACTTTACTAGTAATGAGTTCATCATTAAAAGTAACAATTATAAATTGCACACACATATCCATTACAATCATTCAATTAAGTAATGAGATAGAAAACAACTTTAGAGGAATATTATAAAATAAAAGTTGATATAGAATGTGTCTTCTCTTTCTCCGTAATTCTAAAACTAAATACACATCTTAAACACTTACAGTTAATCACATCATTTACAAAACCCACAAATCCACAGTGTTTGATCTTAACATCAAAATCATATTTGCCTTTGTCACCCAATATAAAGTACAAGCCGCCTTTCCTTGGTTGTAGCTGGGGACAACTAAATTTCGGGTTTGAAATAAATCAAACAAGTAAAATAGTTTCACAAATGTGAATTTGTATTGATGAATATTGTGGTACAATTTTCTGTGATTACAAATGAGTGGTCATCTGATTCGATTTCCTTGAAAGACTTGTTGATTGGAATTATAGTAATGTGATTTTGACTCGAACACCAAATATCTTTCAATTTGGCTAAAGGATGGATAGAAGATCTTTGAAACAAAATTACAATGTATCTCTAGCTATGATCTTGTTAGAAGTACTTTGTTCTTTGTGTTCTTCATGTGTTCCTCTTGGATGATTCTGTTTTGATTTTAAGGTTTGAAGTTCTTGAAGTTCTTAAAGGCTTTGAGGCTTGATTCTAGCAGAGCTTCTGTACTTCTGAGTGCTTTTAAATCTCCTTTGATGTTGCTTATGGTTTGGATGTCTTGTTATGTGTAAAAATGCCTTAGGAAGGCTTCTATTTATAAGAGTTGGGGGGTGGGTGAGTGACACGTCGTCGACGCCTTGCAGCTTTATGTGTTGACCACCCATCGCAGCGATGCCCGCGCTCATATGTATACTTATATCTCTTAGTGCGAGAATGTGGAGGTGTGTCGTACCTCGGGTGTGTGACTGAAATGTAAGTCGATTTTAAGGAAATTACCAAGGGTAAGTGAAGTCGCTACCAATCATTGGGTTTTTTCAAAGGTGTGATTGGTCACCTGACTCTATTTGATTTTACTGCCGATCATAGGTTAAGAAAAATGGGCATTTTCCCTAATCTAATGTGGATAGGCAATAAATCTTGATTCTTGAGTTTGGAAGTCTGGTTACGTGTGGGGAAGGTGTTAGGCACCCTACAACATTTGTCCGAAGACAGTCTTTTGTTTTTGTTAAATCGTAATTTTTAGACATTAGCAATTGAAAACAAGCTATTGGCATTAGCTTTCGGGGCTTTAAATGTGTTAGGATTTGAGGTTTGGTTTCGGAATGGGTGTGGTCTTGATTGATACTTTCCAAGTATTTGAAGTTACTACCAAATTTTCATGGCAAAAATCCGGCAGCATTTTGCCTTATTTTCGTGGTGGAAATCTGGTAGTGCTTCGCCTTAGATGCGTCATAGCATGCCAAATGCTATTCTCACCAAGATTTTCGACATGAGAATGCGGCAATGGGAATGCCCCATTTTCATGTCTGTAAATTTGGAAGAGTTTCATATTTAGTGCGCTATGGCATATCGGTAGGGTTTTGCGTTTGTGTGTATGGCGCCTATTAGCATGCTCGTACCGTGTCGAGCCAAAGCCCTCCAAAGTGTTAGAACATGTTGAAACATGTCGCATACAAAGGGAAACCAATGCCACTTGGTGACATGGATCAAGACAATCACACCACGATGATCGTGCACACAATATAGCATGAATATGCACCTATGAAAATTGCCTTGAGCACAAACCCATACTACAAGGTCAAAAGCTTTCATGACTAGAGAGGGTGGCTCACGTAGCCACGAGAGTCCATCATACAAAGTGCATAATCACCCACACACACAGAGCTAGACATATATATATATATATACATGCATCGTGCACAATGCTATCACACAAAGTGGAAAAGCAAATCAGACATTGCCAACGTCCTAAGTGTATGGCATAGCAAGGTACAGGAGTTGTAAAACAGACATTGCCATACCCAGGGAATGCAGCACAAGAAAGGAGCAGGAAAATAAAATAGGGTGCATGGATAGGAACCCTAATACATGCTTTAGAGAAGAGGCTTAAAGAAAGGGAAAGAGAAGACTGCTTTAGAGGGGCCAAGCCCCTTAATCTACTGATCATTGCCATTTGTGGGCTCGCATCCTTGCCCTTTTTGCTTGTGCCTAAGAGGCCGTGCCTTTGCTCCAAGCGTCCTTAGTCCATGTGTGTACATGCAAAGACAAAAGAAACAAGCCAGCAGACAAGTAAAGAAACACATAAAAGGGGAATCACGATAAAGACAAGCTAGGAAAAGATGCCAAATAGGGGCAAACAAGCATGTGAAGCACAAGAAAAGGAAAAGAAGCATGTTATACATCTTGAAGTTCCCATTCTTTAGCAAAAGTAGCCCCTTTGTTAGTAGAATAGCCTACGTGGTAGTCAGGTGACGTGTTGGTAGTCAAGATGCACTCTAGCCAATTGAGATGTAGTTTTTTTTTTTTTTTTTTTGTAAATTGCAAAGTACACCATGTAGACACCCCATTTCGTTCCAACCTATAATAGAGGTCCCCGATCTTGATGACAAGAAATCAAATCGATACCAAAATTATCAACACTGTGTGTGGAGCCTAATCACTTAATAGAGCCCAAAATATGACCCAAGAAATGAAGCCTAGGCCTAAAATCTATTTTCAAGCCCAAAATCCATTTCTTTTTCCAATTTCCAGGAGGCTTACAATATATGTGTAAGCATGGTTTTAGACGTATACACACCCATTTTGTTGCGTAAGCATCTCTTTGGACTGAAGCCTAAATTCACTCATTTTCTATTTTGGTGGGATTTTTGGTCAATTAGCCAGGCCAATTAGCTAGCTAAAACATCATACCAAACCCTAGCCTTCACTAAGCCTACAAATACCCCCATTTTCCACCATCCAAGGGATCCCATTTTTTCACCCATGGCGGAAGCTTTGCCAAAATCTCTCCAAAATACTTATTGAGTTTCAAATAGTGTAGGAACAGGTTTTAAAAGATCTTGATTGAATTTTTTAAGCTTTGGTTGTTAGAATATTAATTTTTTCTTATGTTTTCTTAATTACACTCATTATTTTTATGATTCTTTAATCACCATTTTATAAGTCTTAGGTTTCTTCATCAAATACTAAAATATTCACATTTGTTTAAGTTGTTAATTTACACATAAAACTGCTGTAGTCTATTTTAGTCGAGGGACTGGTCATCTACATCTTTGTAAGGTGCTAAATAGGAGAGATATGGGTCCTTTCCATAACCCATATTCTCACCTTTGATTTTCTTTTTTTATTTTATTGTCTTTTATTTTATTTGTTTATATGTTGTTCTTATTAATATAATGTGTGATATTTTTCTTTTGAGTGATAACATGCTGTTTGATTGTGCTTTAATTTCATTTTCTGAGTATAATATGAATCTGAGAATCTGTTTGAAGCCCCAATGTGTATGCTAACATGATGGTGCATACACATTCATTATACTTATTTACTTATTTTATTTTTAATGAAATTGTATAGTTTTGATTTCTTTTCATTTAAGTAATTTGTTGTTTGTATGTATATATCTCTTTGTTTGTTATCTTTTATTTTTTAATTAATAATTCTAAAATACCAAAAACATTCAAAATTGTGTAGTTAATCTTTTTTTCATTTTTGGGTAAATTACATAGTTGGTCCCTATCCTTTACACCATATGTCAATTTGGCCCCTAACCTTTCAATTGTATCAATTTGGTCCCTAACCTTTCAGTGTCATGTTAATTTGATCCCTACCGTTATCCACTTAGATGGAAAAATCTAATGTGTCAAATGGAGTAATACAAAATGATTTTTCATGTCACCTCAATTGCCAACTATACTGCTAAAATCCCTAAAACTCTCTTTAATCAGATTATCCTCTCATCTAACATGGTTTAGAATTTTCTTTAATTTTTTCCTCTTGCATTTGCTTTCACGAAATCCAAACAGAACTCTATTAGACTCACACATGACCATCTTGATTGTTCTTTCAAAATTTCACCTTAAACCATCATTTCGATACTCTTCATCATCAGATCTCTCTCTTTTGGACTTCACATTTTTCTCTCTTTGAAGCCTTTTTTGGTGATTGATCGAAGTTGCAGTAGTTTGCTTTGAGTGAAAGTCTCTGAAGTGAAGTGGCAATGAGTTCTCTTCTAAGGTAAGTAGGAGATCGATTTTAGTTTTCTCATAATTTCTTGCAAGCCTATGGCTAAAGATTAACCGAGACAAGAAAAATCCAAGGGCCTACTTCTAATGGTGCTACAATTGCTACATAAACTCATTGTTTTACATCTCTTCACAATAGATCTCAAGTTGCAGGAAGTGCTCCAAGATTGTCTATATTACTTACTAGATAAAATTGGCGTAAGGGTACATAAGTAAGGGAGATGTAATCTGATGAGATAAAGATTTAGGGATATTAAAATTTTTCCGCAAAGTTGATCTCATGTGGGAATAAAAAATTTGGTTTAAAAAAAAAAATGATGTGGTGGTACAGTTGGTAGTTAACATGGCATGCGACTTTTTTATTTTATTTTATTTTATTTTTTATATATTATTTTGTTTGACACATTAGATTTTTCCATCCAAGGGGATAACATTAGGGACCAAATTGAGACGGTATTAAAAGGTTAGGGACCAAATTGACACAATTGAAAAGTTAGGGATCAAATTGACATATGGTGCAAAGGATAGGGACCAACTATGTAATTTAACCTTCTCTTTTTTTAATAAAATCATCTTTAATTTTAGGGTTAGTCAAATGGTCATAAAATTGAAAGGTTAATTATGGAAGGTAATCAAGCATTAATGGAAAGATATTTCCTAAAGGATAATGGTCTTAAATGTATTAAAGACTAAAATATTTCCCATAAAAGATGATAGTCAATTAGTATTAAATCCCATATTTAAATCTAATTCATTTTGATAAGGAAAGTCTTAATGATTTAATTTAAGATTAAAATATTTCTAAGTTTGTGACAATCAAGCTTTAATGACAGAAGATGACTAATTTAAATTCGAATGAAATGTCAATTTAGGAAAGGACAAAGTAGTTAATGACTTAATTAATGTGATGATCCTTCCTAAAACATTTGAAGGTTTGGATTCAAACTAAATTGATATTTGTGGCGATAAAGATTAATTGATTGAAGAGATGTCATTAAAAGACAATAGCACATTTAAAGATTAAGAATAAGTTTGATAATTGATGTTTAGTTATTAAAGGATAGACATTCAAGACTTAATGAAGACTCATGCCAATTAAGTGTCACTTCTTCATAAGATTTAATCATTAATTTTCATTAAACATTTAACCATTTGTTTGATGTCCACATGCATGTGCATTTGCATAGTTGTATACTCACATGCGCACACACTTGGGTGATAACATGTTTATGTTTCTGGATGTTTATATGTTCATATGCTTGGATATTCACATGGATACATATTTGGATGTCTACATGTTAGCATGCCTATGTGTTCATGTGATTGGATATTTATGTGTTCACATGCTTTGGTGATCATGCTTAAATGTTCACATGTTTGGATGCCAATGTGTTTTGATGATTGTATGTTCCATGCTTGTAAGCCAATATGCCTACACACTCACATGCTTGCATGTCCATATGCTCACATGTTCACATGCTTACATGCATATATGCTTGCACGTTCACATGATCACATGCTTAGATGTTCATATCTTTGTATGGCTTCATGTTTGGATGTTTATATGTCCACATGTTTAGATGTTTATATCCCATATCTCTATATGTCTACATGCTTACATGTTCACATGCCTAGTCACTCACATGTCTCCATGCTTGAATGCTTACATGTTCTTACATGATTGAATGCACACATGTTCATATGCCCATATGCTTGTATGCTCACATGTTCATGTGGTCACATGTTTTAATGCTCCCATGTTCACATGTTTGGTTGCTCACATGCTCACATGTTTGGATGCTCCCATGTTCATATGTTTTCCCATGCTCACATTCTTGGGTGTTCAAATGCTTACATGTTCATATGCTCACATGTTCTCATTTTTGGATGTTCCCATGATCCCATGCTTACATGATCAGATGTGCATATACTCATACATTCCTTTGATCTTTTCATATTGGTTGTCTTTATCATGTTCCCTTTTATGCTTTCCGATTTATCTTGACTCACATGGCCTGTAGACAAACTCTAGGGCTTAAAGCATGCATTCATTCACATAGGTTCATTAGGTAGACACTGCTTCACAACTATCCAATAACAATATGAAGGCCAACTACAGCTGAGTAGGCTTGGTGTTAAGTTCTTGGTAACTTAATGACTAGGATATAGAAGATGGGAATTGAAGGAAAGATTGATAGTTACTTCGAGGGTAACCAACCTCCTAAACATGGGGAAGAAGATAGAACAATTTTGGCTAATTTTCTAAATAACCTCTCATTGATCTGGTTGGTAGCTTATATACAATATTATCCTATTTTCCTGCCCAAAACTAACCAACTAACTAACTAACTGAATTTAGCTTAACAGTAACTAGGTGAATTACTGAACTAACTTCCTAACAATACTAGCATACAATATACATATGATAGCTTCAATGCATACATGACATTTCTAGTACATACAACAGATAGTTGATATAGCTAGTTTCCTAACACTTAGGGTCCCATCCTTTTCCCATCTTGTACGCTAACTCCGGACCTATTTTGGTAGGTAGACCTTCATGGAGTCATGTTTTGGTTCCTAGACCAATAACTAGGTGGTGACTCCTTTATCTCTTTCTAAGAGGCTCTGCATACTCTTAGGCTCGCATTGACTTTGAGACTAAAGTTGCTTTCAAGGAGATTGAGTACTGCGTATCTCGCTTTCATGAGAAGGAACTGACATAACGACGTGTCATAAAAGGGATATGGTGCACGGAACTCATGCACATCTAAAGTTTGGGGTTGTTTGGATTTTATACCTTGAAGTTTGAAAATTTTGGATTTTACACCTTAAAGTTTCCCTTTGTTAGCAAAAGTAACCCCTACATTAATGGACTCGCTAATATGGCCTTCAAGTGACATGCTGGCAGCTGAGACACACTCTAGCCGTTAGAAAATGACTCACCATTGATCTGGTCTTCTTGGACATGATGTCACATGGTTAAGCTGGAATTGTTACAAATGGAGAGATAGATAGCTTAAAGTTGAGAGCTAAGAAAAACGAGGGTTTGTGGGGTTTGAAAAAAATAAAACATGTTTGGGTTTTCATTTTTTGGAAAACAATATTGTTGATTGGAGTGACACCAGATTTGTGATTTTTTTTTTTCCTTAGCAAAACAACGTCGCTCAATGGGGCTGTAGTAGTGGAATTTGCTTGAGGTGAAGCGGTGTTGTTTTAGGGAGGCTGCCTTGGCAAAGAAAAAAAAAAAAAAATTTACATGTCAAATAGCTGGAGTGTCTCAACTACCAGCGTGTCAGTTGACGGCCACATAAGTGAGTTCACTAATGTAGGGGCTACTTTTGCTAACGGGGGAAAACTTCAAGTTGTAAAATTTAAACAACCCTAAACTTTAGGGGTGTATTTTGCAATTTACCCCCAAAAAAGTTACACATCAGACAGTTGAAGTGTGTTTCAGTTGTTAGTGTGTTACTTAACAACCACATAGGTTAGTCTATTAATGGAGGAGCTACTTTTGTTAATGGTAGAGAATTTCAGGGTGTAAAATTCAAATAAACCCTAACTTTAGGGATGTACTTTGTAATTTACCCAAAAAAATAAAAGTGAACAATCATTGAGTTCCAGGTGAAAAATAGGTTGGGCCAAGAGCTTTCTTTTTTCTTTTTCTTTGGGGGGTGGGGGTGGTGGGTTTACGCTGATACACATTACTACTAGAGGCGGTAAAGAAAATTTCACAAGATATAATTAAAAAAAAGAAGAACTATAGTAACAATATTATTGTTTCTCTTTGAAACAAATAAATAATACTCTATAATTATACTGTTGCAAAGTTAATTGAGCTTATAATGAAAATTTATTATTACCATTGCGCACCCTTGGCGCGATGGTCACTCCACAAATATTAGTGCTTGTGGGGTGTGGGGGCGGTTTAAGTCTCTAGGAAGGAACTTCACACATATATACTTGGATTAAGGTAGAGCAGAATTTCTATTTTATATATATAAATGTATATATATATATATATATTATCTAATGTATATTTTCAGCCAAGCGATTATTTTAACTGTAAAAAATTATCGCATAATAAATGTTCTAAGCCATCAACCCACTTCGTTATAGTAAAAACAATAATTATAGTCTATTAAAAATTATGGATCATAATCATATTACCACAGTCACTACATACAAAAATTAGGCAATTAACTTGGAAAAAATTGGGCTTTGCCCTTTTCGGGCAAAATAAGCCGCATTTTTATATTGAGTTTCAAAAGTTGGACATTTTCCTAATTAGTTTGGAAAAGAGGGAAAAATGCTACTTATTTTTCCTGAAAAGGGCAAAGCCCAATTTTGTCCCAATTAACTTCATTGGAGTAAAGATTAGCTATAAGTAATATTGGTTGAAATTATTTTATTTTATTTTGTTGTTGTTGTTTTTGAGAAGAGTAATATTGGTTGATTACATTGCAATGGTGTCTTTTATTTAAACAAAATAAAAAAATAAAAAAAATAAAGTAAACTTTTGACCTTTAAAACTTATTTTCATTTGGTTTTTTACATCTTTAAATTTTTTTGGCCAGTCATGCATGATTTACTCTTTATATGTCAATTGTCCATTTCTATAAATAATTTGATGACACATGGCAATATATTGATGGTGTGGTTTAATGGACAATTTATCTAATACTTAACAATCAGATTACTAACAAATATACAGGACAAAATTACCCTTTGCCTTTTTCGGGAAAATTATATAGCCTTATGCCCCCCCTCCTAAACTAATTAGGGAAATAACTTTATTTTAAAACTCGATTTACTCTGAATCGAGTTAAAAAAAAAAAAAAAAAAAAATCTAGAGCCCTATAGTGGTGTTTTAAAGAGCTTATAGTGACGTTTTAAGGACCTATAGTGGCGTTTTGGAACTCGACCTCTATGAAATTGAGTTATAGGCAATTTTTTTACCTATAACTCGAGTTCATGGAGGCCGAGTTCTAAAACGCCACTATAGGTCCTTAATATGTCACTATAGGCTCCTTAAAAACGCCGCTATAGGGCTTAACTCGATTTGGAGTAAATCGTGTTTTAAAAGATGAGCATTTCCCTAATTAGTTTAGGAAGGGGAGTATAAGGCTATATAATTTTTCCGAAAAGGGCAAATGGCAATTTTGTCCCATATATACATGACATAACCAATATGAAATCTATCTCTCTCTATGGTACAAATTCCTAAATAAGTGCTTGACTTAAATCTTTGCATTCAAACTTGCATTTTCTCTAAAATGTTAAAATCCATAAAAGTAAATCTTTTTTGGGTTTGTATTGTAAAAATTACGTTTATATCCTTTGTTTATTGCTTTTGATTTGATCATCATAAAAAAATATTTTATACCCCCGCACACTTATGGATGCATTTATGAATAAATACTTTTAAATAGATAGTAAATGTTCATACCATTATTTAATCTTTTTTTTACAATTGTATTTTGAAAAAACCATATGATTTGATAGAATATGCAAATTGTTCATTTTCTATTGTTTCAGTTTTGGGAAAAATAGTTAGTTTATTAATAATTTTGATTACCTACTTGGTTTTACTTCTTAACATAATTTTTATTATGATGACACAAATAATATTTTTAATATTTATGTTTTTTGAATAAGTTTTCAAAATTGAGTTTCTATGAAAATCTACGGATAAGGAACAACCAATTATTTCAAAATATGGTAAAACTTTTCATTGAAGTTTATAATTGAATTAAGGATAAATTATAACAACTTCCCTTGAGGCATATGTAGTGACACCTCCTCTATGTTTCATGAAAGGTTCCTATTAATTTACACATACCCAAGGAAAAGGGGAGAGGGAGTGTCATTTCGTCTATAGTTTAAGCATAATTCTTTTTTAAAAATAGAATTTCAGTTAGTTTAATCACAACTTTCGATGACATATGACATGGACTTAACTGATGCATGTATACAAATCTCAAAGGAGGTAATGTTATCTATTCAAATGTTTGAGAAGACTGTCATTTTGATAAACCTGAAAAGAGAGCAATGTAATTTACTATTGAATTAATAATAAGTTTTGTGAATAAATTTGGATTAGTTTCAAATAGCTTGAATTTTTTAAAATGGTTTTGGAAGCACGTGTAAATAGGTTTTAAGTAGAATGAGCTATAAATAATTTGGAACAGGCTTGAAGTTGTTTTGAATTGAAAAAAAATAATTGACACAAAATTAAAGTATGTGAAATTAATTGAAATGAAACTCGACACAAAATTATGACCCAAATTGCCTTATTTTAAATACTTCCTGATCATGAAAGGCATTTTCCTAAAGAAATTTAGAATATAAGTGAAATCTAATTTGGATTCTACATTGATTTCCACTTTAATATATCAAAATTAGAGCATATCACCTGTAATTAGGTGATATATATGTCTTCTAAAAAAAAAAAAAAAAAAAATGATATATATGACAAATCATTAATAAAATGCCAAGTCAATAAAATAGGAAATAAAAAAAGCACCCTATTTATAACTCAACAAGCAAATATGACAAAAAAAATCTCAATCTTTCTCTATTCCCCAAAACTCTAAACTTTCACTACTTTTTTCTGTAACCAAACACGCCTATATATCCATTGTTGGAGGCACCATAAATTGGTGTTGGCCGTGGTGTTCACTTCAACAAAGTTACCGTTCACCCCCTTTAATGATTACCACTAGTTCTTTGCCCTCTTGATGGTTTCCCGACATTCTTTACATTCCACGAGAATGTATTGTATGTAAGTAGTAAAGACTATGGAATTTTGAATAAGTTTTAATGGTGAGCATGAGAGGTTTTGCAAACATCATTTTCACTTGGGATTTGCAAGGGAAATGACCAATAGTGTTGTAGCTTAATTGGTTGATACCTCTTGGTATTTCTAATTGAAACATCTATGGCATTTTATAGATAGATAATATAGACTACTCATGTTATGTATATATGGCCAATATTATGTTATGAAGTTATTTAAACTTCTTGGTTGATTTACAATGGAATTGATAAACTTCTTATATTAACCAATTATGAAATATTGATTTGTACAAGTTAATTATCATAAATTAACAATCATTGTATGAAAAACAATAACAATAAAGTAAAGAACGCAAGCATAAAGTGATGAAGTGGAAAACCTAAGGATGCATTCAAAGGAAAAAAAAAAAAAAAAAAACAAACACTTCCAAGGGTTCCCAAACCTAGAGAAAATTCACTAATAGAATTGAAGTTTAAAATCTAGAATAAACCCTTATTCCTAGACTCTAACCTGTAGAAAGCTTACTGACGTGATCCCATCGTTAGCCCCAAATCGCTTGGATTCTTTTACTCTAAATTTCTTCCACAAACTGAGTCCATGACTTCAAGGACCACCTTGAAAATTTGATCTTCTCAATAAACACGTACTGAGATGCTCTGTGGCTTTAGCCTCGATCATCAAACTGAAACTCCATGTTCAAATTCAATTTTGGTGCAAACGGGTTGGGGAATCTAGGTTTGGGGGTAGCTTGTGGTACAAATTCTTCTAAACATCTTCAAAGCTCTCTTTAAGCCGACCTAAGTGTGTTCTTTTATAGCTTTGCATACAAACACGAATTCCAAGCCACCAACCGACTTAATTAATTAAATTATAATTTGGGAATTTTGGGTCTTGATCAAGCGAGTCTTAGTCAAGAGTGAGTTAAGAGTAAAATTCAGGAAATCCAAAACTTTTTGTCTAGCCGAGCAATTAATAGTAATTAGGTGTTAATTATTTGTTGTTGTTGTTAGTTACAAGTTATTAGCTACCGGCTATAGTTTCTTATGAACAGTTCATTGTTTTTTACATCTTGGTTGTCAACTAAATTCTGATTAAGCAACCAGGGTATGACGTCAGCATAACAGATGTATAAATATATAAGTTCTAGACATTTTGTAATTTTGGAGTTACAATACGATTTTTTTTTTTAGTACTGAATCTCCGAGGTTTGTTTGCTTGTTTTTTTTACCTCTCTCAACCTGTTACTCTACTCTAAATTCAAGTCTCTCTTTCTTTTGAAACCTAAAATATTTTCTTTGCATCATTTTAATATCAGAGTTTCAGGCTTTGATCAATCTTTCCTGAATGTAGATAATATGTTGAACATCAAAGATGCTCTCATCTGTGATTCAGTTTGTTCTTGATGAGTCAGAAGTGTTTGGAGCATTATTTGCTAATTGATATGGCACAAAGCGTAAGAGCTCGAAGTGGTAAGGGACAAAGGAATGGAATGAATATTGACCATGGAGTAGATTTATGCCCGCACGTTGGTCAGAATGATGATCAACAACAAAACCATCCCCAAGGAAATGGTATCGAGCAATTAAGTAGGCAAATAGCTGCTGCTTTGATAGAGATGGTGCAACATTTACACCCTCCAAGTGGGAGGAGTGATGAATATGATGAAGATGCTCAAACCAGCTTTAAGAATCCTTTTAGAGTTCCTGAAAGGGATAGACCTGTTGTTGAGAGGTATGAGCATAAATAAGAGCATAACATCAAGATTGAACTTCTAGAATTTCAAAGAAATCTCAACTCTAATGAGTTTGTTGATTGATTGAATTATATTGGAAGAGTATTTGACTACTATAAAGTTTCTGAGGAGATGATGAAATTGGTGTCGGTTTGACTCAATGGAAGAGCTTTTGTATGCTGAAAACAATTGTAAATGAGTCGATAAAGGAGAGGAAGAGAAAGATCAAAGATTGGGCAGCAAGAAGAAGTAAAAACTTGAGGAACAGTTTCTTTCCTTGAATTATATACATGCTTTGTACAAGAATTAATTAGGACAGTGATCTTAAGCAAATTGGTAGTGTAGAGGAGTACACAGAAACATTCTATCAATTTGTGGCAAGGGCTGAGTTGAATAAAAGTAAAGAACAGATGGTAGCAAGGATCTTAGTGGCTTATTGTCCTTTATTCAAGATATCTTTGTGTTACATTCGTTGTGGAAAGTTTCAAAGTCTTATAACGAGCTTTGTTGGTCGAGAAGATACAAAATCTAACTATGACTAAGATATATTGAATGGCCTTTTTGATAATTTTTGAATGATATATTTCCCATAAAGAGGAATAATTCGCCCATCCTTGAGAAAATATGAAGGAAAAAAATAATAATAATAAAGCTGGGAAAGAAAGAAAATGCAAGAGATTAATGTTGTTTCTCCTTAATAGACCTATATGTCTCAAACGGGAAAGCTCTATGAGGTTACATATTTACCATTAAGCTCTATGTCTTATAGTGAAACTAACTCAAGAATAATCATATGATTATAGTACTTTTAGTATAATTATAATTAGTTAATTACTATGAACACAAGTAGGATTAATAATACTTCTAATACAATGACTATGGAGTAGGATAATACAATTAACTTGAGCATTGACTAAACTAATTCGGTAAAACTTGGGTTTTGATTTCAATAACACTTACAAAATTGGATTTTAATTTATTTTTAGTTTGAATTAAGAGAGTTCATAGTGTGCTATGAAATTATCAGTACCCTGGCGTTTTTCCAGAAAATGTTAAAATTATTGTGTCATATTGATACTAGAGCATGCAATGGTATTACTATTAGAACAGGTGTTAGGCATAGCTTCAAGCCATTAAGAGCGTCACAATCTTCAACCAACAGCCCAATAAAACAATGATTTCAACAAAGCCGTTCATGCATAACAAGTTAGCATAATAAAGGACCTACTACTCTTGCCAAAAGCTTAGGCCACATCTTACTTGGAAAAAAATCATGAAATGACAATTATGGCTGCAAATAACGGGAAAAATAAAATTAAGTACTAGGGCGTGTAAATGGGAAGCTTCTACATCTATAAATGGCAAGCTTCTACTCCTAGAAATGCAATTGTTACACACCCACCCACACAAAAAAAGAAAAAGAAAAAAAAAGTGCCTTTAATATGAATGTCATCTAATTAAGATGAAAACTAATTTTGTGAAGTCTTAAAATGCACGTTTTACAGATTTCTGGCAAAATATTAAAAAGATCGATCCCAAATTCCAGAAATACCCACCGGTAAGGGTTAAATTAATGACATCTAAGCAACATTAGGGTACAGATCAGGTTGGTGATCCTAAATATAGAATGCGGAACTGGTCAAGTTTCATGTGTCTTTTAAAACATCTGAACTGTTTCATATGGGAAGAAAGCCCACAACTGAAAATGTTGAACTGGTAGTCACCAACTAGCTAGGCCAGGGAGATATAGAATGGTATAATAATCTATCGGTTAATGGAAAAATACTTGCATGAATAAAATAAGGAGTGATTGTCGCGTATGTTGAGAGTTTGCACTTATCTTTTGATGGAATTATATATATATATATATATATATAGATGTGTGTGTGTAAAAAAGCTCATTTAATAATTGAAAGTTAGACAACTTATAAGTACTTGCAATTTTCAATCTTTAAACTATTTGTGCAAGGTGGGGTGGCCATGATTCCGTGGCCCATCACTATCTCTTGAGTATAAGGAAATTTTTTTTCTAAAAGTATTTTAGCAGGATATGCCACTATTCAGTTAAAACAACTACAAATTTATCAATTATCTTCTCCCTGACCTTACCTTAAACATCGTTTCTCTTTTTTTTTTTTTTTCTTTTCAAAGATCTTTATATTTATACCTACATGTTTCTGTTGTATTGTTTTTAATTTTTTAATGGTCATTCATTATTCCACATTTTTCTTGTTGTCTACAGCCATAGTATAGTTCAACAAATTAGGTCTCTACAAATTCTAACTAGTTTGATTACTGACATACATATTTGAATGACCTTATTCAGTTAATTTTCCAACTGGTCACAAGAAAAACAGCTTGTGGTTTTACTTTACGACTCCATCTAGTGGACATTTTTCTGACTTAATTAATTAGCATTTTTCCTATTTGCTCTAGTTTCTTCATAATTAATAGGATCTATTGCATATATATATATATATATAGTTTTTCTTTTTCATTGGTTGCTCAAAAGAAAGAAAAAAAGGTTGGGAAAGCCTAATTTTTTTTTTTTAATAAAATTTATAATTTAATTATTGATAAGTGTTGGAAGGAGATTTGAAGCTTGCTTCTCCTCATCATAAAGGAGACCAAACAATACTATTATTACACACTTACACTAAACATTAATCTATAGTTTTTAGTAATAGATGTTTAGGTCCTCTCAATGTTGACTTCTATGGTTACACACTTATTGTGTTTTCCATAAATGTTGACTCTTATTATACTAGAGTTGGAAGGGTTTGTCATTGTTGATGTTGATGATGATAATTTGACAGTTGGAGGAGAATAAATTTGAAATTTGAATGGCTATGTTTGAGACATTAAGAAGTATTGGTTGAACTACAAATTTTTTTACACTACACTTAAAAGCTTAAGTGAATAATGAAGCATCTTAAGGCAAATAATGCAATGGGAAAGATCTAATATTTGAAAGGAGGACCTAACATTAACTCTCTTGTGTGTGGTAGATATAACGTAGACTAGACTGATATGAAATGATCCCAAAATCTTTCAAGATATAGCATGTTGAAGCAAATGGATGGTAATGCAATTGGTCTTATATAAATTTGAAAAGAGGGACCAATTGATTGTGGAAATCGAGGAAAAATGTTGATTGCGTCAAAGATATTATGTAATCAATGAAAAGACAAAAGAGGAATCCAATGATATTTAAGGTTAACAAAATTAAATTATGAAGCGTGGGACATCACGTTATAATAGTGGGGGAATACTACAACCGGGAATATCTGACTAAGAAAAATGTCTCAACAATCTTTCTTTCTTTCTTATTAATGCTGGTAGGTTTTTTCATTATTAAAACATGCAAAGTTTTATTAAATTAATTGTATAAAGATAGCCAACTAGTAATTTGGGTACTTTCATGCAATCGCGTATCATCTACGTATCAATAATCTAATCACATCCATCCCTTTCATTGAGATTTAGTTTATAGAGGGGGGGGGGGGGGGGGGGGGGGGAGCGGGTGTAAATCCTCTTCATTACTTGCACTAAGAAAAATTAACAACTTTAGCATAGTGGTCTTTACTAGAATCATGCAAAACTTAATTTGAAGGATGGCATATATATGCATCAATAAACATAAACTTGGGAGATAGCTAGTTCATGGTATAAAGTTTACTACATTGAAAATGTACCGATTAACCTACAAAAAACGTGGATAAAAGATAGGAACTTACCCAGCTCATTCAGTTTTTCTTCACCAACTTCATGCTAGCTATAATTGTCATTCAAACAATAAATACAGTGCTTGGGCTATATAAAAACATCAAAGGACTTGATCCAAGGAAGACTTGAATAGAGTTATAATCTCCAGTTCAGTAGAGCTTCAAAACATGGTGGAGAGTTCATGACCTGGGAATTAATTATTTAGCGACCTGTGAGTCAGAAATTGGAAACTTAGTGGGTAAACGAAACAATACACACACACATATATGTGTATATATATATATATATATATATGGGATAATACAAACAACTAATTCAAACTATATATATGAGGCATAATCAGGTCGATGAGAGTAACAAATTATGCATTTAAAGTTGAGCAATTTGTGTTGTTATTTTAGAGCTGCATGATATTAATTAGTGAATAATTTGGACCCATTGAAACTCATGTGCATGGAATGTTTATGATCCTTATAGAAATTATTTCACATATTTGCTCACACATCCATATATTAAAATCAAGTTCACATCTTCAACATGATTAATCATAAAGAAGTTATTCAAAAACTCCAGTAAAATGTGAACTGCAAACTATGCAATATGGGGTAATACAATTGGATGCCATTAGGCACTATCATAATCTGATGCAGACAAGACAATCTGACTTATGTATATATGTCAAATACACGAGCATTAATGCCAAAGAAAAGGACATTCATACAATGAGAATTAAATAAGAAAAAAAAAGAATAGGAAAAAGAATATATAGTAAATGAGAGCGAGCCAGCAGACAACAAAGTAAATAGGCGCGCATTTGGTTTATTCGACTGTCCCTGAGATCTTCAATCACAAAATTGTAGTAAATTCAAAGAAATACATACTTGTGTGTGTGTCTATTGTCTTCATTAGACACTTAAACTGCAAAACAAATACTAAGGCAATCAGATTTAATATATGTCCATTCCTGGGAGGGCAGAAAAATAGTGCGAAATTCTAAAGGAGCTAGGACCATAGACTGGCAAACATGTAACGGGGAATTATTAAATTTGGAAAACGGAATAAAGAAAAAGAAAAAAGAATAGAAATTAAACTATAATTTTGCATGAGAGAGAGAACCTCCCATTATCATTATTGCATCTGATATTGTCACCGATGATAAGGTAAAGTTACTAAGTACTATTATAATGTCTCGATAAAAGTAAGAAACTACACAATTAGGGTTTTTAAGGCCCTTGGCCTAGGGTTTATTATGAATGGATTGAGATGATCTATTCAGCAAAAAATAGATGAATGAATACACACAGTACTGTAGCAAAAAAATTGTCTAATTCAATTCTATTTAATGAATTTTCTTTGCATAAGATCCTAACTGAACATTTAAAATGAATTAAATAGTTAAATTATGTTAAGAGTCTTATAGTTTAATTTGTTAGTACTTTCTTATATTTTTAACAGAGATATTTAGATTTCAAATATTCTTTCTCTAAGCTAAGAAATTAAAATAAATAAATAAATAAATAAAAAAGTTGCAAAAGCCTAGGTGTTTTGACTCCTCTAGTGTCAATTATGCCTATATCATCATGTCACGAAGTTAAATTTTGTACTATTTTCAGATCCAGCTAGAAACAAAGTTTAACAAAGAGGAAATGAATAAATTTACCATATTTTGATGGGACAGGAAAGGAAGGGGAAGGGAATACCCAGATAGAGATGACTACTGCATAGGAAAGTTGGAATTATCATCATGGTTGCTGGGCTTCAATATTGGATTTCTCTTCTTCTTTTTCTTCTTATAAGGAATTCCACGAGCTTTAGCTTGGGAGTCCCTTACATCACGCAAGTAAACTCGGATAGTACCACTTGCAAATGGGTTGGCCTCAGGCAAGCCACCATTTTCTTCAAAAGCAGCTCTTAGGCGACCGATGAGTGCATCAAGGCTACCCCATGCTTGTCTGAGTGGGCAAGTGCAAGGCCCTGGAGGCTCAGGCTGACCAAAAAACACACACCCTTGTAAGTGCACCTTAGTCTTTCCAAACTGATCTAAGTAGCGCAGAAAATCAAGCACATGATTGGAGTTGCACTGTGAAAGTGCCACTGGAGGCCTTTGGTTCCTCAGGTACTGACCAAACGTGTTCCAGTCGCGCCTCTTCTGTGACTCATAGCGGCTAAGTGGAGGTGCCTGTTGTTGCTGATGATTATGCAGATCACCGCTACCGCTACCACCTCCAGCTCCAGCAACAGAAGCAGAAGATGATCTTGATGATCCTTCTGCTACATCTTTGCCTTTGTTGCTGCTTGACATCGATCAGGGCTAGCTAGCTAGCAGCACAATATTAAATTTCTAGTAATTTTTCTCTCTCTTATTTTTTTTTTCCAGAAAGAAAAGCAAGGGATATATAAGGGTAGAGAGAAGAGAACAAAGTATTTAGTGGGTGAAAAAAAATTGAAAATCACATCAGGGGTCTAATGAGGAGACATGGTATGGGATATGGGTCCTATTAAGTGCTTTAGCTCATCTTTTTCTTCCTCTCTAACATTATTTCCTTGCTTTAATGGTACTATTAGCATTAAGTATACTTTTTTAAAAAATAATAATTTACATATATATTATTTATTAATATGCTTTAATCATCCAAGCAATCATCATCCAGTACATTAGCGTAATTAGTACTGTGAGTGGATGACTAGGTAACCAATGCTAAATAACCTGAGTTAGGGTAGGTTGGTTGGGCACGGAATTACCAATTTGGGAAGCCAAAATCGACGGCATAGATTCCACGACCTATCCCTATAATATGACAGAAAATATGATATTACAA
This sequence comes from Quercus gilva, assembly GCA_023621385.1. Lineage (NCBI taxonomy): Eukaryota > Viridiplantae > Streptophyta > Magnoliopsida > Fagales > Fagaceae > Quercus > Quercus gilva. Next base: position 30,056,551 of record CM042480.1, read on the forward strand.
CACACACACACGAATATAATGCTCTATTGCCGAATGGGTGAAAGTTATCACGTCTACTCTATAAATTAATATTTACGGAATAAATCCTATATGAGTTTTATTTTATTTATTTATTTGTTTATTTTTTGAGAAAAGAATCCAATATGAGTTAGACGACAATGAAAACAGGTAAAACTGTTTAAAAAGAAATTGATTATATAAAGAGAGAAAAGTGGAAATAAGGCAAAGAGGGAAACCCAAAATAGTGCATTTATAGTAGACCTTTTTTTTTTTTTTTTTTTTTTTTTTTTTTAAATGTTTTATTTATTTTATAATATTAAATTAAATCCTAGGGTTATCAGCATTAAACCAAAATGGCAAAATTTAGGTCTAGTGTTTAGTTGCATTGGATCCATCACAATGGTGATATGTGTCCATTTTTAGGCATATGTTATCATTCCAATGAGTCCAATGTACCAATGCATTGGATCTAAGTCAAGTCTAAACAAAAATTACAATAGTCATTATACAAGTAGAATTAAAATTTCTCTACTTGCAATCCAAGTTGGGTTAGTGAATTTATAAGAGTTTTTTTCTTTATTTATTTTATAACCATGTATTTATAGTAGATTAAATTCTAGGGTTACCAACATTAAACCAAAATTACAATAATTGCAATATAAGTAGAATTATAATTTTTTTACTTGCAATCCAAGTAGGATTAGACTTGGGTGTTCACTAGGATTAGACATTAATATCTTTAACATCCCTTCTAACTAGAAGTAAAAGCATGAAGATAATTCAAATTTGGAGAAAAATTAAGACCTTAAGAAAAATCATGATTGAATTTGATGTGTAGTGTTCCAGGCTACACCAAACAAAGGCATATTCTATTATTTATTTTATGATATGTTCAAGCCCATTATACTTTTCACAATTAATTTTGATATTTAAGCTTCCCCTTTTACAACACAAATGACATGTTAAAAACAAACGCCGGATTCTCACAATGATCGAGGCTTGAATGTTGAGCATAGTAATGCAACCTAAAGATAATAAAGATGCATAACGAGGGAAAAAAAAAAAAAAAACCAATAAATAAGGCTACCAATTAGCATGATCCATGATATTCGATCAAGGTAATTGAAGATGCTTAATCAGAAGAAAAACTACAAACTAGGTGTAGAAGAAAGATGCACATGACCGTTGAATATAGTTGAAATTGACAAAGATCATCTTGTGGGAAAAGATCCACAGTTAGGGCCGGCTTTATAGTATAAACAAATGAGGCGGTTGTTTAAGGCCCCCATATAGAAAAAGGCCTCTAAATTTTAATCAATTAAGCCCAAATATTAGTCAATAAATAAAATAATATTTTTTTATCAAATGAAAAAACAAGGAAAAAAAGAGAGAGAAATTCTATGTCTACAACATTTTTCACACCACTTTCACAACAAATTTTTAGTGACATATTGTTACTGGCTGTTATTGGTGGACAAAAAAGTAATTTCAATAATAAGTTCAAATTAGAACGAGTAACAACTTAATACTTAAGATTTGTTATTAAAATATTATGAATGAAGCACTTAAAAAAGAAAAGGAATACAAAAAAAAAAAAAAAATTCACAACAGTTGATTTGACAAAATTTACTAGTTCTCATCTAGATTTACCTCTAACATTACAGTTTTACTTACTACTAAGGTAGTCGATACCGTACTGGTACCAGTCGTATCAATACGTATATTGGTATCGAAATGCCAACATTTTGTACCTGTTTAAATACCGGCCATATCGGTCGATTTCGGGCATTACCGGGCGTATTGGCTGGTACATAATTTTTTTTTTTAGTTTTTTAATTTTTTAATTTTTGTAAGGATAGAATGGTAACTTATTTATATTAACTTATTAGTATTATTCTCCCTCAAAAAAAAAAAAAAAAACTTATTAGTATTATTTCTTTTCTTAGTATGCAATGAACAATTAAGCTTTCTATTTTCTATATTGTGTTTTTTTTTTTTTTTTTTTTTTTTTTTTTTTTTTTCTTTTTCTTTTAATTGATGCTAAAGTCTAATCCCATGAATAATTTGTTTTGAATTGAGTTAATATTTTATGGTAAAATTTTATATTTATTAATATATATATATATATACACACACACACTCTTATAAATATAAAAAAATAATGGTAAACCTGATACAGTACAGCGGTATTGATTGGTACCGAAATATATCATTTCATTGGTCAAACCGGTACAGTCTTCGGTACGAGATTTATTCCCTTGCTTACTACTATCAATTTACCACATCAATAAATGTGAAAAGTTTTGAAATTTTTTTTTGTCTCTATAGACTTTCTCAAAAAAAAAAAAAAAAAGAAAAAAAACTTTGTTTATGTTAATTAGTAATTTTACATTTAAAACAAGAGAATAAAGTTTAAATAATATTAAATTTTTTTTTATAAAACATAATATTTAAATATATAAAAAACCTTAATTTATTTTTAGCCTTATGCTCCAAACCCGTCCACAGTAAAGATAAACCTGTAATATGGTTGGTAGCAACGGGGAAAATGAGAACCTCCGTGGAGAAATTTAAAGACAGGTGGTAAGAGACCTGTATAGCACATGGTCTCTGTAAAGATTATAAGGAACATGAAGGGTATTGTGAATTGAGGAATTGGCAGTACATGAGAGCAGATGAGATCTCTTGGTGGCACATGGCTGACTTAATTTTATTTTATTTTCACCAAATCCAAAATTCGTGCCACAAAGTTTGAACGCAATAGGGATCAGTTGTAGAAAAGAATAAAGAAGACCCAATTCATAAGCGATCCAAGATAACTCTCATGAGACCAATCGATCGAGTCGGAAGGAACCAACCCATTAGCCATGTGAAACAAACGTAAACCTCTTTGGTGATGATTTAAGAGATCAAAACAAATCATCAGTCGGATATATAAATATTTTGAAGCTAATTTTTTTTTTTTGGAGAAAGAGCATGAGTGAGTAATATTATATATTAATCTTCTTCTTGTAATGTCTATCGCATGATGCACTGGCTAGAACTTGCCACTTTTGACTCTTACGTACGTCCTTTTTCAAAGAATATGTCAGTTCATGATGAGATGAATCCTCATGATCCACCGCCAAAGAAGCCCTGCCCAAAAAAAGAACAGAACCCACATGTACGGGCGGCAATGTGTTGCTTGGACACTTAATTAAAGCCTCCTAGCTCGCGATTCCTTGTTAGCTAGTTTCCTAACAAACCCAGCAGCAACCCAAGAATTTGTTAGTCATGGAAATCTTCTCCAATTATCAAGAGGATCAGCAATATCAACAATCTTCTTCGCTCTCTCAATCTCAATGTCGTTCCTGATCCTTCCAACCCTCTAGAGTTCTTAGAATACAATTAATCTGCTTCAATATATTGCATCTTAATAAATGTCCAATTTGTTAAAGAGCTATTTTACTGAGAGACATCACGATGTTAATTGGTTCACTCAGTCAAGGAAATGACTAGGGAAGAAGATGTGGAAAGTTTTTTCATTGTAATAAGATGTATGAACAAGCTTCTCAATGCCAAGATGTTATAAACCCAATTGACCCAATTGAGTTTGATGGTTGCTTCGAGACCTCCTAATTGATAAATAGACTATTTTAAGGGAGTCTAGACCTCCAAAGTGAATATTCACTCAATAATAATATTTTTCAGTTTTGTTTTATTAATCAACATCAAGCCATATAAATAGATGGCTTTACAAGATAAAGCTAACATTTAAATTTTTAAAAAAAAAACCTAACCTTATTTATAACAAGTAAATAAGATTTATTCAAATACTAAGCTAACAATTTATCCTATTCGTTATCTAATTTCCCAACTCCTAATAACAAAAATAAAATCTAGAATAATTAAATAAAAACTAAGCACATAACATTCCTCCTCCCCTGAAATCAGCCCTTGTCCTCAAGGGTTTAATTTGAAAATGATTGTTGCATAAGAGCTTGATCTTCCCAAGTTGCTTCTCACCTACTGGATCACTTCTTGAGCTTAAAAGGATCTTATGACTAGGTATCTGCAAAGATGGAAAGCTATTTGGCTTTGCAAAACTATCTTTAACTTGATTTAAAAGTTGTTGCATGCTTGAATAGCGTGAAGGTGGAATGATTTGATTTTGTGGAGCTCCCACGGCCTTTTTATCTTCGAGTTTGCATTGCCCATCATTTTCCTTAGTTATCTTCTCTTGTTCATAGATAGGCAAATTCCTCTCTTTGGTTGTGTATTGCCCACCATCCTCTTTAGTTGGTGTCCCTTGTTCATATCTAGCCAAATGCAAGGACTCGCATATCACTTACATTTTTTTGATACTTTCAACTACTAGAGATTGTATCTCTTTCAATTTGTCCATGCATTCGAATAATTGTTCCATCCATTGTTCCTTCATGCCTGGCTCTGATACCAATTGTTACAAACCCAATTGACCCAATTGAGTTTGTTGGTTGCTTCGAGGGAATTAAGACTTCCTAATTGATAAATAAACGACTTCGAGGGAGTCTAGACCTCCAAAGTGAATATTCACTCAATAATAATATTTTTCAGCTTTTTTATTAATCAACATCAAGCCATATAAATAGATGGCTTTACAAGATAAAGCTAACATTTAAATTAAAAAAAAAAAAAAAAAAAAAAACCTAACCTTATTTACAACAAGTAGATAAAATTTATTTAAATACTAAGTTAACAATTTATCCTATTCATTATCTGATTTCCCAACTCCTGATAACAAAAATTAAATATAAAATAATTAAATAAAAACTAAGCACGTAACACAAGAATTCTAAGGCCACTAATGCAGCTTAGGTCATACGACGATGGTATATGAAGATTTGGCCGGTTGGACTCAAGGTTGTGACTTGTAAAAAAAATTGTGTCGTGGGTTAGCTAGGCTAGATGATCGAATTTTGGGTTTCATACTAGGTGAGAATAGAAATAAAACAACGCCTAAGCAAGAGAAAGTGAAATAACAATCACAAAAAAAAATAAATAAAAAACGATGGCTACACATAAATTAAATCAAGATTATAATACTTGCAATACAAGTAGAATTATGATTGCATAATAGGGTTTTTATAATAGGTTAAATCACAAACTAACCACAAATATTTAAACCAAGATTATAAGACCTGCAATACAAGTAGAATTATGATTTCTTTGTTTGCACCCTAAGTAATAACTTCTAGCCTTTTTCCATTCCTTTAGTGTAAATAATGTCATATTTTTATTTTTGGTTAATAACTTAAGGAGAAATTACACTTTACCCCTAAACTATACGACACTTGTTTACACTTATCCCTCTAAACTATGAGAATGCATGCTCTATCCCCTTAAACTATATTCCTTTTATCCTTATCCCCTTATCCTGCTAAATTATGAGAACGCACACTTATTTTCCTAAAATATTACCCATGGGATGTGGTGCGAAGGTAATAGTTTAGGGGGGTAAGTGTGCATTTTCATATTTTAGAAAGATAAGCGTATAAGAGTATATAGTTTAGGGGGTAAAGTGTAATTTTCCCATAACTTAATGTATTGTTCTAGTTCTTAAATTTTGCATAATTTTTTTTTTTGTCCTTAAATTATTTAAAATATTATATATTTTATACTTAATCTTTAAAAAAAATTCATTTTTTGTCCATGGATTATTGAAAATTTTTCATCCCTAAACTGTAAAAAGGTTAAAAAAAAAAAAAAAAAATCATTTGGTGCATGTGACCAACATCTTTAAAATAAATAAATAAACAATGTTGACCACTTGTTCACCTCCTTTTACGTTTTTTTTTTCTTCCCTTTTTTAATGAAATGGTCTATGTCAAAAAAGCCAAATTCTCTAATACTAAAGTGTCATATAGTTGTGAGATCTAATTAGCTCAATTGGTAAAATATTTTATTTTCGAATAAAAAATTTGAGGATCAATATCAAACTACACTAAAAAACCAATTAGTGTCTTAATCTAGTAATAAAGAGTAGTCAACATAGAGGACACCATTGGCCGAAAAGTTATTGTCTCTCAAATAGTGTCATTTTAGTTAGATATGTAAGATAAAAGTTAACAAGAATGAATGAAAGGAATTTATAAAATATTTTTCCTAAAAAATAGAGGTGTAAATCATTTTATGCCAAAATGCCCCAAATTTTACAACAAGCGGTTACAAGTAAAGGAATCCTAGTACCTTATACCAACCTACAGTTAAACCTTTACCCCAATACCAAATTGGACTTGTTTTGTAGTGACAATCTCTCCTTGTAATGCACGGCTCCCAGTACATGACTAACCAATTGCGCGGATTCCAGTATGCGACTTTAATCACCAACTAGAGAAAGTTGTTGGCTGCAAAGTTCTTTAGTTCATCAATGATGAAGATCTAGAATATGCTTGGTCACAAAACCCTATGGTGCACAAATACAACAACTTCTTCACAAGAAAGATGAACTAGGGCAAATTCTGTCTCCGGTCACAATTTGCTTGAACAAACTTTGCTCAACACTTGTGCAACTTGTGTCCACTTTGACGGCCCTTAAAATAATCTTTTTATATGTCTAAGATTGTGAGAAAAGAAAGCTCAAACACATAATCACGTATTGGAATCAAAACAGAACTGAAATTCTGGTTTTCTTAAACCTCGACAGATGGCTATCTATTGAGTTGCTATCGAGCCGCGGGGCTAGAACAACTCTTCAAGCTCAATAGATGCTAGCTGTCGAGTTTTAATGAAAGACACTTTTCAGACTTGAATCTTGGACAGATTTGCATGGCTTCAACACTTGATCTTGAAACAACGTTTTTTTGAAGAATTAAACACATCCTAGTTCTACCAAAATACAAGTAAAGTGCGTTTTGTCAAAGGATTAGTTAGTTACATAAAATAGTGACATATGTTCTTAACAAGTGAATCACATATGTCCTAACAATCTCCCCTTTTGGCAATTTGTGATAAAACCACAACAAATAAATGAACATATGAGAAAAGTCATAAATCACTCAACTCATATTTACTTATTAAATACAATAAAATCTATCATAGCACAAAGTTTTGACAAACTTTGTAAGAAGAGAGTTTATGGCGAGATGACTTTGACAACCTGTATTTCTGAAACACTTTAAACAAAACTCATTAAGGTATCTTTGTGTAAAACATAAATAATAGATTGCATACAAGTAATAAGAAGCATGTGCATAAAGAGAGAAAAGAAACAACACATGTAAGGGTAGGTGAAAGAAACATACATCAACATATAAAAAAAATAAGTACAATGTATGTCAATAATGGTCACAAGACCCATGTACAAGAAATAAATGTATCTAAAGTAGAGAAAAGAAAAAGTTACAAATAATCCTCACTACATCCCTTAATGTGCACTGTCCCCCTAACAAAAATCTCCTATGCTAGCCCTCCTTTTAACTATGACTACTCTCATAACCAAAACTACTTCTCCTTTTTGTCACGAGTGACAAATGGTCAGAGTGTCAAGTAAACATCTCGTCAGAGCTGGAAGAGCTAGCTTCTCCGTCATCATCATCATTGGAAGCAGTAGCATCATCATCATCAGCATTGTTGGAGTCATCACTCTCATTCGCAGGGGCTACAGGGGTAGAAGGCATGGTGTAACCGCCCATCTTAGCCTGGTGTCAAGCAATGCAGCCAACACGAGTGTTCACCTGACACAACTCATCACTGAGAGTGGCGAGGTAAGCATCCATGCGCTGAAGCTGCGCCATGATGTCCTCGAGTGTCACTCCATTCGTAAAAGAGGAAGGAGCGGATGTGGATAGAGTTGAAGGAGTGGGAGGAGCTGCCGTACTAGACCGCCTCGATCGAAACTGCGCCTCACTTCATTTAATGGTAGCGTAGTCAATGGCACATATGACGAAGAAGTGGTCGGAAGAGGGAAAAGGAATAGAAAAATGGCATAAAATTCGCGTGATAGCCGAAGGGAAAATGAGCTTATCACAGGTAGCCGTATCCCTATACACATCTATAATAGAAAGAATAAAATGTAAAGGAAAATCTATAGTGAGATGCTCTAACAAGGAAAGCAAAAATTAAGCACAAGGCTCTATGATAGAGTTATAGTGAGAGAGTGGGTGCAAAACAAAAGTCATCACCATGTTCATGAATCTAGGACCTTTAGCAAAGGTCGAACATGGTATAAACTGACGATTACCCTAATCCGTAGGACGCTCGCAGAAAGAAGAAATCATCTCGTCTTTGGACACAGTCCTTAGATGCTCACATCTGGGGTAGTCAGGATGTTCTACCCTCGGGACACGAAGCACATTAGATACCAACTCTGGTGTGACAGCAATGTGTGTACCACGAACGCAATTATGAAAGAGAGGTACTGAAGAATCAATTCCATGCATGTTGGAGTAAAACTCCTGGATCAGCATGGAAGGACATGTGACCGGGATGTCACACAGTGACTTCCAACCTCGACTGTGAATGACAGTGGGTAGGTCATTGTCGGAGAAGTTCGACAAAATGACTTGGCGTTCCGAATGAACACCTCGTCTAGAAAAGTTCTCCGAGAAGTCCTTTCGGGCATCCTTATCATGGAACTGAATAGAAGAGGGGGTAGGATCAGAAGACGAAGATGCCCCGGAATGAAAAGGGTTCCAGGATGGAGCAGATTTACGTTTCGGTGCCATTGACGCATTAACGTAAACTAGAGAGAGAGGAGGGGAGAAAGAAAGAAACACTCAGAAAGGTCCCAAATTGTTCAAATATACAAAAATATATTGAATGTAAGGTATGTATGTATGAAAATGCATGACCACGTGACGTGCAACAGTAATATCATCATGGGCTCAGCCCAATCCAAACCTACCAGCACACAAACAGTTCAACATGTATAACATACAACTAAATGCATGAAAGTATAGTTATAATGCACATGGAATGCAATGCATGAAGTTTTTAAGATCAAATCTTCAAAACCCATCCCAAAAATTTCACAAAAACCTCTTTGATTTTAAGAAACCCCAAATTTTGCAAAAATCCCAAAAACTTAGGTTTCAAAGAATGAAATGCATGAAAATGATGGATTAGAGACTTACCAAGTGAGGAAAAACTTGATTAAGCTCGAAAATTGCTTGAAGGAAGAGGTTAGGAGTGAGCGAGAGAGTGTTTAGGAGATGAATAGGCGCAGACAGATCAAGAGAGATCGAGGAAATGAAGTCCGGATCGCGCAGAGCATATATATAGAACCTTAGTAAATCTCGACATATAGAGGTGTCGGGAGGTATCGAGCCAGGTGTTGAGCTTAAAAAGTTTCGACAAATGCAGCTATTGAGAGGTATCTAGAGGTGTCCACAACATAGTAAGCTCGATGGATTGAAGAGCTATTGAGGAGACAGGAGATTTCTCGATCGATCCACTTAGCTATCAAGAGGTGTCGAGATTGCGATAAAAATCACTTGAAGAGCTTGACATATAGGCTAGGTATCGAGAGGTGTTGACGATGTGTCGAGATTGCTTAAAAACAATTTTTCAAGAAGGGAAAAACACAGATATGAATGCAATCAAGCATACAACTCAATCAATGATCCAAAAAACATTTTGAACTCTCAAAATCGTCTCTCAACCAAAAAAAAAAAAAAAAATTTAAGCACTTAGATCCCAAAAACACACACACACACACACACACACACACACATACACACACAACAAGTCTAACCAATTTTATATTTCAAAAACAAGTTAAGATAGTTTAGTGAGTATATATTAACACATGTAACACCTTGTGATGGCCAAATTACATTGTACTTGCACATGTATTAAGAGTAGCAATGAATATTGCGTGTTTTGTGTGAAAAATATTGCAAGATTGCATAAATGTATACATGTTCTGACGATTTGAGATATGAGAAAATCACTTTGACTCACACACAATCATAATTGTTTGATGGGGACTATCACCTTCGAGGTACATCCTATAACTTCCACATCTCCTAGAATTCATGCTTGCAATCATATTTAAAAGCATTTTGATCTTTTTGCTTTTTATTTATTTTTTGCATATTTTTCTTTTAAGTAAATCATGCATGGGTATATAAGAGATAGAGAGGAAATACCTAATTATGTTAAGCAATTGACATTCTAATTTTGCTATGCCAAAGCACAAAAATGTCTTTCATGATTGGCGGGCAATAGTGGCGAGATGGTTATTTATGCATTTTTCTTAAGATTCTCTAGTCCTTCCCGTAAAAAAGAGTGATGCGAGTGTTAAGTACAAGAGATTACTTAATCTTACTCATCACAAATAAGAGCCACAAAGCTCACTTGCTTAGTCGTGCATAAAGATGCTCATCTAAGCTACAAAAGATACAAAGTCTAGAAAACTTTGTTTCAATGGCCATCAAAGGTACACAAGTACCAATGTACACAAACACACACTGTTTTTATATTTTTCTAATTTTTCAATTTTTTTTAATTTTTATATGAAATAAAATAAAATAAAACTGAAAACTAACCAAACAAAAACATGTTAAACAAAACAAAGCAATGTGTAAAACTAGACGCAAATGCATGAGAGCATGATTCCAAAAAGAAAGTCCAACTTTAGATAGAAAGAATTAAAGCAAAGGACAAACAGAAAGACAATTAAGCCTTAGGATCCTTTATCACCCATATAGCACGATTCTTTGCCGTGAAGATGAAAAGGCACGTGTCTTAGTATGATTACTAAAGGACATAGAGGAATTAGAATTCCCCTGAAATTGAGTTAAAAAGATCAAAACTTTTAATAACTCACCAAGAATAGGTACAAAACCTTTAGACAAAGGATGAGACCTATTGGACACTTGCTTATGAGGAAAAAATTTGAAACAATTAGGATGAGTGTGACCTAAAGCACCACAATGGTGACAAACATGAGTAGTTTTAGAACTACTCGGTTTCCTAGAAGGAGGTCTAACCTTAAAGGTTGACAGAGACCTCAACTTAGGACAATTTGGCCTAATATGACCAACAATATGACAATGATGACAAGTGGGGACAAATTCAGATTTTTTATTCTTCCTAGGAGGAGTTTTAGACATAGGTTTAGAAACTTCAGCGTTAACATCAGAATTTTTACCTTTGTCTATCCTAGCAATATTAGCCTTCAACTCTTCATTATTCCTTTTAAATTGAGGAATATAAAAATCCTTTTCTTTTGAGTTTGGCTCAACAACAAGTTTGGCACTAGTTAATTTTTCAACTTCAGTTTTAGATTCAACTAGTTGCTCTTCCAAACTTTTAATTTTGTCCATCTGAGATGAAATTTGATTTTTAAAATTCTCATTCAAATTATTGACTTCATCCAATTTTGCAATAAAATCATCTTTTTCAAGCTTGACCTTTTTAAATTTAGCTTTTAATTTTGTAGAATATTCAAGAGATTTCATACAAAAATTATAAAGCTTGCAATAGGCATCTTGAATATCATCATCATCATTCAACATAAGATCATGCAAATTAAAACAATCAAGAGTTTTCATGACAACAGGGGTCAATGGATCACATAGCAAAGATTAACCCTAATCAAAGTGTGTCTGCTCTGATACTACTTGATAGGCCAAAAATGTATTGACTCATTGTGATGAATTAATTGATTAATTAGCCAAGTTTAATAATTAATCAAATTAACATGCAAACACGTGGTAGTACAAACAAATCACCAATTAAATTAAGTATGTAGCGGAAAATAAATTGACATGGTGATTTGTTTACGAATGGGGAAAACCTATACGGCAAAAATCCCACCGGGTGATTTTAAGGTCATCACTCTCGAGAATCCACTATTATCACAACAAGTGGTTACAAGTAAAGAAATTCTAGTACCTTATAACAACCTACAGTTGAACCCTTACCCCAATACCCAATTGGACTTGTTTTGTAGTAACAATCTCTCCTTGTAATGCACAGCTCCCAATACGTGACTAACCAATTGCGCGAATCTTAGTACGTGACTTCAATCACCAACTAGAGAAAGTTGTTGCTTGCAAAGTTCTTCAGTTCATCACACGATGAAAATCTAGAAGATGTTTGGTCACAAAACTTTATGGTGCACAAACACAGCAACTTCTTCCCAAGAAAAATGAACTAGGGCAAATTCTGTCCCCGGTCACAATTTGCTTGATCAACTTTGCTCAACACTTGTACAACTTGTGTCCACTTTGATGGTCCTTAAAATAATCTTTTTATATGTTTAGGGTTGTGAGAAAAGAAAGCCCAAACACATAATCATAGATTGGAATCAAAACAGAATTGAAATTTTGTTTTTCTTAAATCTCGACAGATGGCTATCTATCGAGCTGCTGTCAAGCCATGGGGCTGGAATAGCCCTTTAAGCTCGATAGATGCTAGCTGTTGAGTTTTAATGACAAGCACTTTTTAGACTTGAATCTTGGATAGACTTGCATAGCTTCAACACTTGATCTTGAGACAAGGTTTCTTGAAGTATTAAACACATCCTAGTTCTACCCAAATACAAGTAAAGTGCGTTTTGTCAAAAGATTAGCCAATTACATAAAATTAGCCAATTACATAAAATAGTGACATATGTTCCTAACAAGTGAATCACATATGTTCTAACAAAGGATTCCGACTCTGGTTGGCATCCTTTGGCACCTTATGAGTGAGAAAAGCGTAATGAATGTTTATCTACCTATAAATAAATTAGACTCATCACAGGCGCTTTGCACATGTAATAATGCTTTCTTATTTTTTTTTGGTTTTAGTGTTATAATGTTTAAACTGATATATTGTATTTAAAAAAAAAAAGAAAAAGAAAAAAAGAAAGGTAAGGTAACATAGAATAATGTTTAAAAATAAGATAGAGATAGTGTACTAAGTTTTAGGCAGAATGAAGAAGATAAATTAAGGAAAAAGCCTAAAACATAATTGAAGTATTTGAATTCAAATAGATAACCAATAGAGATAGAAATCAAACATTTGAATACAGGATAAGAATAGGTAATTTTTACGTGAGTTAGTGTGTTTGTTTTGGAAGAAGTAATTTTGTTTTTGTTTTTTGTTTTTTGTTTTTTGTTTTTTTTGTTTTTTTTTATATAAATGTATTTGAATTCAAATAGATAAGAAATATAGATAGCTATCAAACATTTGAATACATATGAGAATAATGATTTTTTTTTCTTCCTTTTGTACATGAGATAGTATTACTCTTTTAACCTTTTTTGTTTTTTGTAGGAAAAAATTAAACTAAAGGGTATGTTATTTTAGAATTTTTATGATAATATTTTAGTATGTCAAAAATTGAAGACGAAATAGAGGAATTCTCTTATTAGTAGTATAGATATAGGAAAGTTTGGCTTCATTTATAACATAATAACATGCATGAGATAGGGGTCGATGTTGTGCATAGCTAAATAGAGCAAGTTCTTAATACTAGTGATCACTAATTACACAAAGCTTACCAATGATCATGAGACTCTTATAACTTCTCACACGTGTCATGTTGGGATTCAAGATCCTCCTATCCATTGGAATTGTATGCCTTGCCTTCATTCTCTAAGAGAGCATTTGGTTTGCCGTGATGCTACGTTATACCGTAATATTACATTATTATAATCTTAATTTAATGTAATCTAAATACAAGAATACAACATTACATTGTTTAGGAAGGTGATGAGATATATTTTGTAATTTTAGATTATGGTAATGTTAGAAAAAAATAAAATAAACCAAAAATCTTAACGTCACATTATCGTAGTATGCATCACATCAATAGCATATTACAGCGAACCAAATGCCCAAGTCTTAAGTCATCCTCTGTGACAAATTTACATTTAGACTAAGGCCTCCTCTGGCACCAATAAACTCTTATTAATTTATATATTTGATTTTAAAAAATTAAAATTTTTAAGTGTATAACTTTCCCAAAATATATGAATTGTCCCCCCTTTAAAATAACTACTTCTTTTAAGGAACTTAAAAAAAGTTTTTAAAAATTGTAGTATCTCATTAAAAAAATAACAAAATAACAAATAGAATATAAAAATTTTATATAAGCTCCACTCAAATTTATTAATTTTGTAAAAATGATACACAAAAAAGTTTTTAAACATTGTAGTATCTCATAAAAAAAAAAACAAATTACAAATAGAATATAACAATTTTATATAAGCTCCACTCAAATTCATTAATTTTGTAAAAATGATACACAAAAATTCTTAAGTGGTTCTAATACAATTAAAAAGAACAAGATTACAAAAAGTCAAAGATCCTTTATGTTAGCAATTGGACAAAACTAGTAAAAGAATGGTCTATTTGCTACACTGTAAAAGCTTAACTATCAAATTGAAAAAATAAATAATAGTAAGAGGGGCTTAATTAATACAGCAACACAAAAGATCAAAGATCTAATAATAATTAAATTTGTTAATTAAATTTTTTGTTTGTGTTCAATAATCTCTCGCAAGATGCGGGAGATAGACCATACGGATACAAGAATGTTACTATGTATATCAAGTGTATGTAGTGAAATACTCACAATATATGTGGTTTCACTGATGTATAAGGTTCACAAATTGTGAAAGCTCTTGATACAGATCATATGGTGGAAAATATATATAAAGTATAAACAGGTTTTGATTCAACAAGGTAAACCCTAAAAATTTAGCAATAACATAAAATAAATAGAGAGTTAGAAAGATCTCACAAACTGTAGAATCATGTAAATAGTATTGTCCTTAAAGGTTGATTCGTGCCACTCAGAGTGAAACTCAATGCGAATGGCTCTCTTAGCTGAACAACCCCCCAAAAATAGACTATAGTAATATCTTCTAGTTAGACACACTCCCAAGCAAGAAGAACAAAGAACAACTTTAATTATCCTTTCCTTAAAACCAAAAATAGAAGTTAAAATTTATGCGGGAGAAGAGAAGAAGTAGAGGAGCAGTGGTATGTGGCTGGAGAAAAGAAAAGGAATTAAAGAAAATGATGAGGGCTGGGGGGTTTTTATAAGCCAAGAATTTAGGAACAAAGTGGTCTCCAATGGGATAAAGTGATAGGAATAAGCCAACAAAACACAAATCAGTTTTTTGATCGGCATTGAATTTGGAGTCCAGACCCACCCCATCCACGCCAATTTAGTCTTTCTAATTCTATTCGAATTCCACTATTGCGTACGCCCTCGGGTGGAGGGGTTTTGCAAAAAGCGTGTTTCCTCGAGTTTTTTTAAATTGGGTGCTTGATGATGTGTCAAGTGTGTGTACGTGTTACTTGGGTGACGTGTGTGTGAGAGTCTCTATACTTATTTTATTTTAAAGAGTTACCACTAACTATTGGTTTTATTCTAAATGTGATTGGTCACCTATTTATCTAATTCCTTTTAATTACCTACCTAACTAAAAACCAATTCAAATGTTCTTAAATTAATTGTGGTAACTGAAGTCTCAAACCAAAGATTTTTGGACCCAAGAGCTCGATTACGGGTGAAGAAGGTGTTAGGCACCCTACACTGCCTATTCAAAAGATAGTTCCTCGTTTTAATTTAATCATGATGTTCACATTTTGAAGAATAAATTAAGTACTTGGCATTTTTTTTGAAAGTCTTGTACATACAATAAATATACATAACATGTGACTATTTTATTTATGCATTTAAATAACATGTGATATTATTGGCAAGAAATATATACAAGCAAACATGTGAATATATACATAAATAGCATGAGAAAGCTATTTACTACGTTACAAGAAATATGTATAGCTAGCATGTGAATATTTTATCTACTATATCTAGCATGTGAATATATACTATTCTACAACATATATAAAAGAAAATGGAGAGAGATCACCTAATGCACTTTAAAGCAGTAAGCATATTTCTTTTCCAAGTATCACTCTCATGCATAGACACAACAAACAAAAACAATTAGTGTAGATAAGGGTGAATATGTAGCTTAACCATATGCCATTAACCATTTGTTGCATTCATTTCAGACGGTACTCTCCTTGAGGACAAGAAAGAAGCCGAACAAGTAAGGAGAAAATCCCCAAATTCTGTAGCCGAGAACAAGCTATATAGGAGGTTGTTTGGGGGTCTGTATTGGCTGTGTGTCCATCCAGATGCTGTTGAGACCTCTCTATAAGCTTCATGAGGGAGTATGTGGAATCCACACAGGGGGTTGATCTTTGGCTCATAAGGCAATTAGACTAGGATATTGGTGGCCGAATATACAAAGAATTGCTCAAGAGTATGCCAAAAAATATGTGATTAATGCCAAAGATATGTGCCTGATATTCACCAGCCAAGAGGTGCCCTCAACCATTTGTCTGGCTTGTGGCTTTTTGCTCATTGGAGATTAGATATCGTGGGGCCATTTCAAAAAGCTACAAGGAGCAAGAAATGGCTATTAGTTGCTACTGATTACTTCACGAAAGCTGAGCCTGTGGAAAATATCTGAGACACTGATGTCAAGAAGTTTGTATGAAAAAACATAGTAACTTGGTTCGGTGTCCTTGAGACCTTGATATCTGACAATAAGCTTCAGTTTGATAGCAAGGCCTTAAGGAGGTATTACAATGAGCTCGGGATCAAGAACATGTATTGCACACTGTAGGCCAAGGCCACAAACAAAGTCATCATAAACGGGTTAAAAAGGAGGCTCGGGGAGTTCGAGGGGAGATAGGTCGAGGAGTTGCCAAATGTATTGTGGGCCTATAAAACTACCCTTAGGAGATCCATAGGCGAATGCCCCTTCTCCATGTTTTATGGAACTGAGACAGTAATACCCTTAGAGGTTGACCCTTCCACTATGAGGATGAACAACTTCTCTCCAGGTAGTAATGATCAAATGTTGGCCGAGCAGCTAGACCTCATTGAGGAAAATAGGGATATAGCATCGATACAGCTAACTAGTTATTAGCAAAGGCTTTTCTGAAGATACAATAGGAATGTTAGGCCACGTGAGTTTGTCCCTAGAGATTTGGTCATGGGGAAGAACAAGAAATACTAGGGATCCTAATTGGGGAAAACTTGGCCTGAAATGGGAAGGACCATACCAGGTAACCTTAGTAGTAGGAGCAGGGGAATACTACTTAGAAGACTTGGAGGAAAAGTCCATGCCTCGTCTGTGGAATGTGAACAACTTGAAGAGGTATTTTTACTAGTATTTTTCATTTTGCATGTCATCTCCTTAAATCATCATGTATTGATATTAATGGAATGAATGAAGAGTGATGTTATTCATGAATTTTATTTGTTTTACACGTTTAAATGTTATCTCTTCATAATCTGTCAGCTCTCTATATTCAGGGCTCACATGTGGCAAAATTGAAGATTGATGGGTTAAGGACAGAAGCTTAGCCTCAGCCTGACCATGATCACTAACTAGATGGAAACCTAGCAGATCTTTTGTTAAGGACAAAAGCCTAGCCTCAACCATTAACTAGGTGGAAACCTAAGAGTTCTTCTAACAAAGACATAAGCCTAGCCTTAGTCTAACCATGGTCATTGACTAGGTGAAAACCTAGTAGATCTTTTGTTAAGGTTAGCCTCAGCCTGAAATCGGTCATTGACTAAGTAGAAATTTAAGAGTTTTTATTTTTTATTTATTTATTTTTTTTTATAAGAACAGAAATCTAGCCTCATCCTAAGCTCAGTCATTGACTAGATGAAAACCTACAAGTTTTTTATTTTATTTATTATTATTATCATTATTTTTTATTAAGGATAAAAGCCTAGCCTCAGCTTCACTTCAATCACTGACTAGGTGGAAACCTAAGAGTTCTTCTGATAAGGATAAAAGCCTAGCCTCAGCCTAACCCTGACCCTGGTCTCTGACTAGGTGAAAACCTAACAGTTCTTCTATTGAGGACAAAAGTCTAGCCTCAGCCTAACTATGGTCATTGACAAGATGGAAACCTAAGGCTTTATTTTCGGTTAAGTACGAGTTTGGCACCATACTGACATCTGTCATCTATAAGTTAGAGGCAAAGTAAATCTCCCATTCTCACGTAATTATATTCTTGGCGTGTGATGAATTTTGTCGTTGGAATAAGATGTGAAGTTACATAAAGTACTAGCTAATCATGATTGGCAATATTTTTATAACTAATGAATTGTTTCCCTTTGTTGTTTAACTGAAATAAGAAAACAATTATAATGAAGATAAACGGGCAGTAATACTTCAGTCAAATAATGCAAAAGTTCATTTCATTGATAAAGATTGTGGTAGTTTTATCCCAACAACTTTGGGCTTGTTGGGCCTGGAGCCCCAATTAATTTGTGTTCTGTAATGGGTTTAGCCCACAATGGGAGGTCATAGAAGAAGTTTTGCTGGTGATGGTATAAAATGGTTGTGCTGTGGTTATTTGCTAAAAATCTAACTGACTGAGGAGGAACTTAGACAGCCGAGGTGCCCTTTGGGTGACCCGAGCTAGATCACCTTTTCCAAATACTTGTTTCTCGTTTCTCTCGTATTTTTCTCCCAAGAAAAACGTTCCAACCTCTAATTCTAACCCCTCTCCCCCTTATATACCCTCTTGTGAGTGGCTAAGTCATCATGATAGCAGAATCTTCCATGTGCCTATGGTCCCCCCCAGTCGTGGGATCTGGGTGGCTTTTTGGGTCTAAGTCATTGTTTAATCTTGTCAAATCGCATGTCAGGGACGGACCCCATTGCTATACTGCTGAAATGACTCTCTAATAACTTGTGCTAGACGCTGAATCTTGTGTTTGGCTGGTAAATTTCCCCAAGTAACTACTTTCCATTCTTGGAAATAAGAGGAGTTTGTTCAGACATTCCCACTGAGAATACGTCCATCAGTGTAGTAGCTCGGCGTTCATCAAGTTTGGGCTGATCTTGTACTTAAACATGCGCGGCTTAGACTTTATATGGGCTGAGCTTTTGCCCTCCAACAATTTTATAACACCGTGTGCTATGGTAGTTTTAGAATGATCATATTTAACCTAATGTATTTTTTATATGTACCTTTCAATGAGTACATCACAAAAGATTGAACTGAAAAAAAAAAAAAATGTAATCATTTAAGATTTTACGTTGTCAAAGAAGGTCAGTTAAGGTCAAACCATATTCATTCTTTATTCTTTTATGTTCTTTCTCTTTCTTCTTTTCTATAATTCTTAAAAATATTTTATATTTAAAAAGTTAGGACAATTTTTGATTTTATGATATACCACACGTTTTCAAACTTTTTATCACCATTTGTGATGATGGTTTCACTTTGGTAATGGGTCCAACCTAACTGTAACGAAGGAAAATATAGCTGCATCCAAATGTTACATAGTGATTGAAAACTCAATCCTAAATTCCTAGGTTGAGCAAATTGATTTTGACTCTTACATAGGTGGGAAGGTAGGCAGGCACATACATTATTGTAGACTAGATGATCGAGTCAGTGGACCGTCGAAGAATATCTATATATTATATTAATTAAACAGCAATCACATACCAGCAATAAAATTTTTAAACCTTCCACTAGCAATACCTCACACAAGCTAAACAAATTCCCTGCCACGTGCATCACTACAATTGGGCTGTAATAGTTTGTACAAGACTGTCCCATAATTGTAAGATATTCTCAATATGAAAGCTACCATCACTGCTAATAATGCTTAGTGATGCTAAATAGTAAATACTCCTACATAAAAATAAAAATAAAAAGCACTGGTGTTAGTGATGTTTTTGTTGTTGCCCTTCTGGTTTCCTTTATCTTTCTTGGCTTTTGGACTTTTTATCAAAAACTTGCATTCATGCTATTATAAGATATCAGATACATCCTTACAATCTGTTTCCAAAATTACAGTAATACATCAATTTCTTTCGGTCGCATTCGCATTCGCATGCATGCAATTTTGGGCTTTCGTATTCTTCGAGAGCTTGTAGAATGATAATGGCCCAACTGCCCAACACATCAATTCTTTTGACAGCACCTGAGCTAATTATATTTCGAATATTTGGAAGACCTTGAAGAACTTTGAAAGCGTGAAATTAGGCGTGTTTTTAGAGAAGCAAACAAAGATGCTGATATTATAGCTAACGTGCATCAACCATAAATAGTTATCAAAATTTTATGAAGCTTTATAGCTTGCTAGAATAATAATTGATGATTGCATAGGGTTAATATAGCTTTACCATACTGCAAGACTGTCATTAATATTGCCAATGTTATTATTTAGTTTGATAAAAAATTTATATTATACTAATAAAGAGCATATGATATACGAATAATGTTGTAAGCTACTATAAGAGGAAGTTATGTAGAACGTTGAACATATGTAAAGTAATAACATGAAGTACCATTCTTTATTTCTTTATTTATTTTTAATTTCTTTTTTATTATCAATTGAATCAGCTATATGTTGCATCAATGCAATTTACTTTAATGTAACATTTATCCTTGGCTTCGCAAATTGTAGATGACTTCAATATAACAGAAGGTAGCTAAAGAATACAAATCAAATGAGAATAAAAAACAAAAGTACTGTTAGAGGCCTTTTGTCAAACACCTAGCTAATGTAGTCATTTGTTCTTACTATAATCTTTAAGGCAAAAAAAAAAAAAAAAAAAAAAAAAAAAAAAAAAAAAAAACTATCTGGGCATCTGGGCATCAATACCTTCACTCATTTTAACCTCTTTAGGAGGCAAGCGAGAGGCTGAGTTTGACATGGAGCTGAGGAGAAAGAGGTTTCTAGTATGGTTACTCAACCAAATACTTAATTTTGAAAACAATTTTATAGTGATGCAAAAATGTTGAGATAGATTTAGATAGTTCTTTTTTTAATTCTTGATTTATGATAAAAGAAGTGCCAAAGTGCAAATAGAAGACCAAAAGAGTTTGTAATCTAAACAATTGGCTGATTTCACTATATAGGTTCCCATAAAATTCATGCTTATGAACACTTGTAATAGAGAACTGTAAGGACCAGATTTGAACTTCCAGCCCACTATGTGGATGGACTCAGACCCAAAAAATCCAAAACAATGAATTTGTAAAGTGTGGGTTGAAAAACCGGGCTTTAATGAATTAGACAACAAGTAAAGTGGATTCAGATGATAAAAGAATGATAAGAAAGAGGGTTATATTGAAGAAATATCGTCCTCAGCAAAGTCCGAGGAGGTCTGTTCTTATATATTATTCTCAAGTACGTTTACAAGTTTGGTTCTGGAATGCTATAGTGTTTCTTTCTTCAATTCTCGATCCCCTTGTCTCGTTCCCTCCACCTTCTTTTACACTGTCTTTCCTTTTCATCCCTATCTTCCACATGCATGCCGGATGGTTTGATGTTGATACTTGTCCCATTAGCTCCTCTTATAAGTCTTCATGTAGTAGTTGTAAGGCTGAAATACATTGTTTAGGTATCACCTCCACATTAATGCAGCTAGGGAGTTAGCTGTAGTGCATTTAATGCGGAGGTAGTAGCTTTCTCTTTAGATATTTTAGGGCACTTTCCTGTTTGATGTCTTTACAATGCTTATCTGCACTAACAGAACCTCCTGGAATGTTACCTTACGTGACAAACTACCTCTTTGGACCTCAGCCTTGGTCCGTCGAGGATACATTTATCCTCGACTCATCCTGTTGAGCCATTATGGTCAAAACTAACTTCTTTTTTTACTAACACAATCTCTTTCGACAAAGATTCCTCCTCCTCGGAAAAAACCTTGTCCTCGGCTTGGGCCATAGGCCCAATGTATAAATGGATAATGAACTTTTGGGCCCAATATCCCTATAATAGCCCCTTGAAATTCTTCTTTCTAGCTCCTCGAGAAGAAATGAGGATTTCGACGTCACTATGTTCGCCTTGCGCTTATTTTGTCCCACCTTTACTCATAACCTTTTTAACTGCCCAAGACATGCTCCTGACGCTTCGGCTTGCGAGACGCATTTCTCATTAAATTTTTACGGCTTCGTGTCCCACACGTTTTATAGTGCGATACAAATCCAACGGCTGAGAATTTTGCTAGGACTTGGGTGGGAATTTTCCCACTCTGTAGTTCTTACTTTGATATAAATTCCACTCAAATCAAACATATTCTTCACTTTAGCATTCATTTAGTTTTTAGCGCACATCCATTGAACCTGTCAACTTTCTTACCTTACTCGTGCTTCTTCAAATACTAAAAGCCCATCCGAGGTCACCTTCCTTATATCTGTAAGTCTTTACGAATCTTTGCACTTTACTTCTCCATACATTTTTTTTTCTTCACCCTTCTCCTTTCCTCAGCTCTATTTTTTTTTTTCTCTCAATCACTCTAGGTGTCTTCAAATTCTTCTAGAAATAGGTAGATTCAAAAGCTTGGTAGACTCTGAGGAGGGAATCCAGAGCTTTAAAACTCTGTATAGGATCCCTCTAGGGGTAACCAGGGGGGGCTTTAGGCTTAGGAAAACTGTTTTAACAACTTGTTTTTTGTCATTTGTGCCGTTTCTAATTTTAACAGCTCTTTGTTTCTTTGATGGTTTTGCAAATAGACGCGCTGTTGAGCCGAACTTCGGTTTGGTTAACAAGGATAGCTTAGACACAATCCTTAAAGCCAAGGTGTTTGTGAACTCGGATGGTCAATTACGAGTGGCTCACCTGATCTTAGGATACAAGTCGATCTCGTCCAGCTTCCAGGCGCCTAAGTGCGTGATCAAAGCCAAGGACCCCCGTCTATACCGCATAAGTGTAATTATCCCTAGTTTTCTCCTCCTTGAAGGCACACCCATTCCAGAAGGCATTCCTAAAGTAGATTTCCCAACCCGAAGTGTGATTGGTGAATCTACTTCCTCCCAACCCACCATCAAAGAAGAAGGTGAGGGAGAAGAAGAAAAAGAAAAAGAGGTAGTAGACGTCTCGGATTCAGGCGACCTTTACGAAGTTTTCAACCAGCCCTCATCTCCTTTGACAGCAGTTAGTGATCTCGGCCAGTTTTCCCAACTTCAATCCAGTCATATTGAAGGAGAGGTTTCTCTATTAGACGAGATGGAGATTCAAAGAAAGCAGAGGTCGACCCTCCAAGAATTGTTGGAGTCCCAACCTGGAGGAAAAGCATTCGGGAAGGCTGCTCAAACCCATCTTCTTACTCCTCCACTTGCCCAACAGACCCGTGCCAACCTTGTAGACCAAAAAAAGGAAAAAGGGATGACAAGGGTAAAAAGGTCATGGAGGCTGGGAGGACCCATCCCCATCAAGAAGTTGATCTTCAGAGGGGGTTTAAGCATCCCCGGACCATGCAGACAAGGTCGGCCCATGAGGCAGACAAAAGGGGTGACCACCAAGTTACAACCCCGGCCTGGGCCCTACCTTTGGAGCTGGATAGGGCTCCTTTGTCAAGTGATGCCTCCATTTGGGATCTTCTCGGGGAGACGGCTGGATACATAGATCATGCCGTGGAACAAACCTTTCTATTACCAAAGGACATGACCGAGCTCAGGTCCATGAGGAGTTATGAGGTCTTCCTCGGCTTTAAGAGAGATTTGGCCATAGTATGCCTTCTATCATTTATCTTTCTTTTATTTTTATTTTTTATATTACCATCTTCATTAGTTTAACTTCTTTTCATTCTCAGGCCATACAAGCAGTCTTTAGGGCTGAGGAGATGGTGACCAGCTCCTACTAGTTGTATAAAGAAGAGGAAGGGAGGCGAATTGTTGCCGTAGAGGCTTTCCATATAGCAGAGAAGAGCAATAAAGATCTGAAGGTGAAGTTGACCGAGGAGGAAAGAGAAAGAAAAAGTGCTGCAGCCGCCTTAGATAGTGCTGAGAAGCAGGCTGAGAGCAGCGGATTCTTCTTTGGAATGCCAAGGATCAACTGGCTTCCGCCAAGAAACAGATATTCGCCTCAAAAAAGAAACTAGAAGAGGTCGGAAAGGCCAAAGACCAGGATGAGAAGGCTAAGGAGGAGGCGGAGAAGGCTCGGGAAGTGGCGCAATTAGAAGGTTACGAAATTGGAGTGGCCAAGACCGACGATACCCTTAGGGCTGAAGTCCCTAGGGTGTGTAGAATTTACTGTGACCAAGTATGGAATGAAGCCCTCAACCAAGTTGGGGTTGAGGCTTCTTCCATGCTTAGGAGGGCAGAAAATATTTACTACCTCCCAGCCATCCGTCCTCCTCCCTGTAGCTCCCAGGTGATCGCCCCTCCCGAGGCATCGGAAACTGAGAAGAACAGCTCCAACAAGGTTCCCCCTCCTCCTGGTAGTCCCTCAAAAATAGCCGAGCAACCTGGGATGAATGAGAAAACATTCGACGTGACCAAGGAGGGGGCCTCTGATGCTAGTATACCCTCGGCTACTATCCAGGATCCTTCCAAGGAAAAAGAGAACACCAAGATGGAGATTGTCTTGGCAAGCCTTCTAATTCCAGCTAAAGGTGACTCCAAGGGGGCAGATCAGGGATCCTCGGAGGCTGCAGCTCAGCAAAATGAAGCCCCTCCTCTAGGAAAAATAGTAATAAAAAAGAAATAGATTTAGGACATTTTTTTTCCTTTTTTCTTTTTTCCTATTTGGTGACTTCTGCTTTGGCTTTTATAATTTGTAATTAAGTTGCCATTTTGTATTTACCCTGCCTTGCTTCCAGGCTTGTGCTAATGAAAGATATGAGAAATTTACTTATTTCTATGATTCTTATTTAAGTATTGATATAACTTCTATCTCGCCTAGCACTCAATAAATGTAATAATGGGGTGAAACCCTTTCTCATCAATATGCATGAGTGACAAAAAAGTTATCCCTTATCACATGACTAGCATTAACACCAGTGAAATATACTAAGTTTATTATCTCGGCAAAGCATAACCTTAAGTTTAAGAAATACACAGCATTGCAACATGTGCTTAGGTTTAAACTTACTTTGTGCCTTACTCATCAACAATTTCATAGGGTCAAAGGAATAGTCAATTTTTACAAAAAACATAGGTAAAACTGTAAATGCTTTAAGTGATGCTCATGGGCATTTATTTGGGACTTTTGTTGCAGTGAAAATCATTGCTGTTTAGGGTGATTATACCCAAAGTATGCGGTTCGAGGAGCTAGGCATAGCTTAGGTTCTATTTGATATTTAGAATGATAATTAGAAGTTATCAATTTTCCCAAGGTACGTGGTCTGAGGAGCCAGGAATGACCAAAGTTCTGTTTGATAATTAGATAGATGTCACGGAGTATTAATTTTCCCAAAGCATGTGGTCCGAGGAGCCACGCATAGCTTAGGTAATGTTTAATACTTAGGAAAATAACTTAAATATATCAATTTTCCAAAGGTATGTGGTCCGAGGAGCCAGGCATGATCAAGGTTCTGTTTGATACTTAGATAGATGTCAAGGAGTATTAATTTCCCCAAAGAATCTGGTCCGAGGAGCCAGGCATAGCTTAGGTTCTGTTTAATACTTAGGAAAATAACTTAAAGATATCAATTTTCCCAAGGCATGTGGTCTGAGGAGCCAGGCATGACCAAGGTTCTGTTTGATACTTAAATAAATGGTGAAAAACGCATGACACATAATACAACAAACCCGAATTGAGTGAAGGAAGCCTTTATTAATAATAATACCTCTTAAGATTATTTACATTCCAAGGATGTGGTACAACTTTTTCCTCTAGATCTTCAAGATGATACGCACCAATTCTAGCCACTGATGTGATACGGTATGGCCCTTCCCAGTTAGATCCCAATTTTCCCCATGCTGGGTTCTTTGCAATTCCTAAAACCTTTCTTAAGACCAAGTCTCCAATTGCCAGTGGTCTAAGTTTTACGTTGGCATCGTATTCCTGCTTGAGCTTGTGTTGATAATAGGATAATTGGACCATGACACTTTCTCTTCGTTCTTCAATTAAGTCTAAGCTCTTCTCCAACAGTTCATCGTTGCTGCTCAGAGTGAAGGAACTTGTTCTCAGTGTAGGGAATTCGGTTTCTAGAGGGATAACAGCCTCAGCCCCATAAGTCATGGAAAATGGCGTCTTTCTTGTGGACCTACAAGGTGTAGTCCGGTATGTCCATAGAACATGTGACAGCTCTTTTACCCATTTCCCTTTCGCATCATCCAACCTCTTTTTGAGTCCATTTACTATGACCTTATTGACAGCTTCAGCCTGTCCATTCCCCTGTGGATATGCCGGGGTGGAATATCTATTTGTTATGTCCAGGTTGCAGCAATATCTCCTGAAGGCCTTGCTATCAAATTGCAAACCATTATCCGAAATGAGGGTACGAGGGACTCCAAACCTAGTGACAATGTTTTTCCAAATAAATCATTTGGCATCCCTGATGTTTGCCAATGGTTCAGCTTCAACCTACTTAGTGAAGTAATCCGTGCCAACCAACAAATACCTTTTGTTCCTTGCTGCCTTAGGGAAAGGGCTGACAACATCCAAGCCCCATTGAGCGAAAGGCCAAGGACTAGATAAAGGATTAAGGACCCCCCTAGTTGGTGAATGTTTGGGGCAAACCTCTAGCACTGGTCACACTTCTTTGCTATTCCTGAGCTTCTTTCTGCATATTCGGCCACCAGTAGCCTTGTGTAAGGGCCTTGTGTGATAGAGATTTGCCTCCCGTGTGGCTTCCACAAATTCCTTCATGCAATTCCTCCAAGATTAGTTCAACTGCTTCAGGGTGTACACACAACAGATATGGGCCAGAAAAGGACCTCTTATACAACTTTTGATCCTTGGACAACTAGAACCGAAGAGCTTTTCTTTGTATTTTGTTAGCCTCGGACTTATCTTCATGAAAAGCATCTTCCTTGAGGACCAATACAATTGAGTCCATTTAGCTAGGACCCGCCTTTATTTGATGGACATGAACCATATTTTTTTTTGCCTCAGCAGGATTACATAGATCCTCAAGAAGAATCACTCGAGGTAGGCTTTGTGCTTGCCAGTGTGGCAAGAGAGTCCGCATGGGTATTCCTACTTCTAGGAACTTGTGATAAATTAAAAGACTCAAACCCAGACTATAAATGTCTAACCTGGCTCAAGTATTCCTGCATCCTGGGATCTTTGGCTTCTAGCTCTCCTTGGACTTGGCCTACCACCAGCCTTGAATTAGAGAAAACCTCCACTACTTTCCCCCTAAACTTTTGGACCATGATCATTCCTACCAGCAGAGCTTCATATTCAGCTTCGTTGTTTGTGGTTGAGAAGCCCAATCTTAAGAATTTTTCAATCGTGATCCTCTCTAGGGATATTGGGACTAGCCCCACTTTAGATCCCTTGTGGTTCGCTGCTCCATCAATGTAGACCTTCTAGGATAAAGGCTCTTGTACGAAGATTACTCCAACCGATTTTCCATCCATGTTTTGCTCCTCTACCCTCTCTCCCACTGGGATTTCGGTGAACTCAGCTACTAGGTCAGCAAGGACTTGACCCTTGACTGAGGTGCAAGGCATGTACTTAATATCAAAAGCCCCTAGTACCGTGCCCCACTTTGCAATTCTCCTCGTGTAATCAGCACTTCGAAGTAGAGATTTGAGTGGGAGTTGGGTTAGGACAACAACTGTGTGTGCTTGGAAATAGTGGGGAAGCTTGCGTGTAGCATGCATCACGGCCAGAATGGCCTTTTCTAACGGTAAGTAACGAACCTCGGCTTAATGTAGGGACTTGCTCACACAATAAACCGGCCTCTATATGCCATTATCATCTCGTATTAGCACCAAACTCACTATGTGGGAGGCCACTACGATATAGGCAAACAATACCTTATCCACCTCGGGCCTAGACATGATGGGTGGCTGAGACAAATACTCTTTCAACTGTTGGAAAGCCAGGACGCACTCCTCGGTCCATTCAAATCCCTTCCATTTATTCAATAACTAAAAGAAAGGCCTGCATCTATCTGCTGATCGAGAGATGAATCAGTTTAGAGCAGTAGTCATCCCTGTAAGCCTCTGAACCTCCTTAGGATTCCGAGGTGGTTGCAAATTGTTAATTTCCTTAATTTGGTTAGGGTTGACTTCAATTCCACTGTACGTGACCATATAGCTCAATAACTTCTCTGATCTGACACCAAAAGAACACTTGGAAGCATTAAGCTGTAGCTTGTACCTCCTCAAGATATTAAAAATATTTTCGAGGTCATTAACATGATCGGACTCTACCTTGCTCTTCCCCACCATATCATCGAGGTAAATTTTGATGTTTTGCCCTAACTCAGGCTTAAACATCCTGGTCATCATCCTCTGATAGGTAGCCCCTACATTCTTTAAACCAAAGGGCATCAGCTTATAATGATAATTTCTAGTAGGAGTGACAGAAGTTGTCTTCTCTTGGTCATCCAAAGGCAAAGGTCTCTGATGGTACCCTTGAAAGGCATCCAGAAAGCTCATCTGAGGATGGCTAACCATCGCGTCCACCAGCTGGTCAATCCGGGGCATAGGGAAAGGGTCCTTTAGGCAGGCTTTGTTCAAGTCCGTAAAATCTACACATACGCGCCATTTCCTAGTCTTCTTTTTTACCACTACTGTATTAGCTAGCCATTCAGGATAGAAGACCTCCTTAATAGCCCCAACCTGCTTAAGTTTTATTACCTCATCTTTGACAGCATCAGAATGTTCCTTGGATGAACATCGAGGCGGTTGCTTCTTGGGGGTGATAGATGGATTGACCTTCAGATGATGGTAGATGAAGGTCAGATCCACCCCCGATGCTTCGTAGGTGTTCCAGGGGAATACATCAACATTCTTCTTAAGAAATTCCACCAACTCCCCTTTCTCTTGAGGTGGTAGCTGAGCTCCAACTTGAAAAAAGTTCTCCAGATCATCACCTATAGTAAATCTCTCTAGGTCTTCACATTTAGCCTCCTCGGCTAGCCCCTTAGCGGGTAACTCCATAGACTTTGATTGCTATAAGCCTTCCTTAACCAAGGCCGAGGACTCAGCTGCTGACTAATGCAAAATTGCAGACACAAGGCATTACCTAGCCATAGATTGGTTCCCCACCAGCTCTTCAATTCGGTCTTCAAATGAATATTTCACCTTTTAATGTAGAGTTGAAGAAACAGCCCCCAGGGCGTGAAGCTTGGGTTTGGCGACTATGGCCATGTAGGGAGAGAAGGCATCAACTACAATGAAGTCTACCTCGACCACTTCTAAGCCTTCCTGCACGGGTAACCTGATTTGACCTTTTGGGATGACAACTTTTCCATTAAAACTCACTAAAGGTGAATCATAGATTGTCAAGTTCTCAGGCTTTAAGTTCAGCCCCTTGTACAAATTAGGATACATAATCTTTGCACCACTGCCTTGATCCGCCATCACCCTTTTCACATCATACCCTCCTATTTTGAGGGTTATCACTAAAGCATCATCATGCGGCTAGATGGTTCCTGCCTTATCTTCATTCGAGAAACTCAACGATGGTCGAATTTCTATTCTAGCCCTCTTCGGCCTAAAGCTAGTGTCCTCGACTGGAAGCCGAGCTACAGACATTACCTTGAAGGGCTGTGAACTAGTCCTCCCCAGTGTAGCAAAGATGACATTGATTGTACCTATTGGGGGTCTTGAAGAAGCAATCCCTTGAGTCCCAAACCTCGACTGGTCACCTTGCCCGTTGGGGCGGTATAAGAGATGTTGTAATCTCCCCTCCTTTACCAGTTGCTCCAAATGATTCCACAATGTCCGACAGTCCTCGGTAGTATGTCCCCGCTCTTGGTGGTATTGGCAATGAAGACTTTGGTTGCGCCTCAAAGGATCTCCACTCATCTTGTTTGGCCATTTGAAATATGGCTCGTTTTTTATCTTCTCCAAAACTTGGTGCACCAAATCCCTAAACACAGTGTTTACCACTTGAGGAGTTGTAGACTCAGACTGTCCAGCAAAATCTCTTCGGGGTCTGTTATTGTTGTAATGGTCTGACTTGAAATCCCTCTCTTGAGGGATAACCTTGCCCTTTCCCTTGTCTTGCTGTTGGTCCTCTTCGATCCTCTTGTACTTGTCAATCCAATCCATGAGTTGGCGTATGCTGATAACAGGTTTCCCCATCAAAGACTTCCTCAAGCCATGCTCGGAAGGTAGGCCGAGCTTGAAAGTGTTAATGGCTACATCATCAAAATCACCATCTATCTGATTGAACATTTCCTAGTATTTGTCTGAATATGTCTTTAGGGTTTTCCCTTGCCTCATGGATAAAGACAATAAGGAGGCCATAGGCCGAAGAACCCTGCTACACGTGCTAAAGTGAGATCCAAACGCTTGAGTGAGTTCCTTGAAGGAATCAATGGAACTGCCCTTAAGATTATCAAACCACCTCATCGCCACCGGCCCCAAATTGGACGGGAATACCATGCACATCAAAGGCTCGTTCTTGGAGTGTACGACCATCCTTTGATTGAAGTGGCTAACATGCTCCACAGGGTCTGTTCTATCGTTGTACATGGTGAATGTGGGTTGTGAAAACCGTCGAGGAAGTCTCCCTCTCTCAATCCAACGTGTGAAAGGTGACTTGGAAATCTGGTTAAATGCTTTACTCATAGCATCGTTTCCCAAGCCAACTGAGGATGAATTTCTTTTTCTGCGCTCATGATGATAGTCCTCTTCATATTAGAAAGACTCGCTAGGCAGAGTCCTCGATCTTCGCTTATAGCTACCATCTTCTTCACCATCAGAAGAGATGTCAAAATTAGATGGAGCTTACTTTCGCCGTTTGTGGCGCAAGCTCCTTTTCAAATGGTCAATCTTCTTCTGCATGTTTCTGACATTCTCCTCACGAGAGACGCGGCTTTTACCCCGAGCTTGGCTGTTACTGGTATGGGTAGTATCTACACTTTCTTCCCAGTCTCTTTGTCGTTCGAGATCACAGAAATGATCTTGACGCTGAGACCCCTTAGACTTTGCCTGATGTGGACCTGAACCTATCGTCGTTCTACACTGGATTCACTATAACACCAGTAATTCCCACAGACGGCGCCAATTGTAAGGACTAGATTTGAACTCACAGCCCACTATGTGGATGGACTCAGGCCCAAAAAGCCCAAAACAATGAACTTGTAGAGAGTGAGTTGAAAAACTGGGCTTTAATGAATCAGACTGTTTGGAAATTTAGACCTCGGTTGATAAAATTAACAAGTTTTAAACCCAAGTTGTTAATTAAATTTATTATGAGTAAAACTTGTTAAAACAAACAAACAAACATCAATATCATGTCAAAAACATGCAGCAAAAAAAAAAAAAAAAAAAAGACAAGATATGATGACTCAGGAAAACCAATGAAACCAACTAGTTTCATAGTAAAAAACCTAGGGGGAAACATTCCCAAAAAGCAATCCACTATAGTAAAGAGAAGTTTCAGATCTCATACAAAACTTTTGTCCCTAGACTCTACAATCCCCGTAGATGAACTTACAGTAGAAACCTTCTACCGCTTCAGAACCTCTGAACTCTTCAATATATGAATGCCACCTTTTTTGCACAGATCCCAGTACGTGACTAACTAATGATGCACAGCTCCTAGTACATGACTAACACACCAACTTGAAGAGGATTGTTGGCTGCAAAGTTTTTCACTTCATCAACAATGAAGATCAAGAAGCACTTGGTTACAAAACCCTAAGGTGCAAAGACGTAGTAGCTTCTTTTAAAAAGAATAAGGTCTTGGTCACCTTTTGCATGTGTTCTCCTTATATTCTCTTATGTGACGGCCTCTAAAATAAGCCTTATATAGATCTAGGGTTGTGAGAAAAGAAACCCTACACAAATACATAAGCTTGGGCCGAAAATCAGATCTGGAAATCTAAATTCTCGTAACCTCGATCGATCGGGAGGTGTCGAGCTTTAAACTTTGACAGATACAACTATCGAGGAGTTGTCGAGGAGACAGGAGATTTCTCAATCGATCCACCAGCTATCGAGAAGGTGTCGAGATTACGATAATAAACACCTTAAGAGCTCAATAGATAGTCTAGTTGTCGAGAGGTGTCGATAAGCTATCGAGCTATCTGTCCGCAGGTGTCGAGCTATCTGTCCAGCTTTATTGAACACCTTTTCTTCACTTGTTTCTTGGTCCAATCTTCATGAATTTAATACTAGACTTGAACAACATGTTTCTTGAAGTATTAAATACATTCTAGATCTATCCAATTACAAGTAAAGTGCATTTTGTCAAAGGATTAGCCAACTACATAAAATATGTCCTTAACACAGACAACAAGTAAAGTGGATTCAAATGATAAAAGAATTAAAAGAAAGAGGGTTGTATTGAAGAAATATCGTCCTCAGCAAAGTCCGAGGAGGTCTGTTCTTATATATTATTCTCAAGTCCGTTTACAAGTTTGGTTTTGGAATGCTACAGTGTTTCTCCTTTCAATTCTCAATCCCCTTGTCTCGTTCCCTCCACCTTCTTTTACACACTCTTACCTTTTCGTCCCTACCTTCCACGTGCATGCCGGATGGTTTGATGTTGATACTTGTCCCATCAGCCCTTCCTATAAGTCTTCATGTAGTAGCTGTAAGGCTGAAATAGACTGTTCAGGTATCACCTCCACATTAATGCGGTTAGGGAGGTAGCTGCAGTACATTTAATGCAGAGGTAGTAACTTTTTCTTTAGATATTTTAGAGCAGTTTCCTATCTGATGTCTTTACAATGCTTATCTGCACTAACAGAACCTCCTGGAATGTTACCTTAGGTGACAGACTACCTCTTCGGACCTTAGCCTTGGTCTGCCGAGGATACATTTATCCTCAGCTCACCCTGTTGAGCCATTATGGTCAAAACTAACTTCTTTGTTTACTAACACAGTCTTTTTCGACAAAGATTCCTCCTCCTCAGACAAAACCTCATCATCGGCTTGGGCCATAGGCCCAATGTACAAATGGATAATGAACTTTTGGGCCCAATATCCCTTCAAGAACAATCACATTAATATAAACAAAACAAAAAATATTGTAAAGAATTATAAAGCTTAAAAAAAATTAAAGGGTGAAACCTACATGGAGGTCACATAATAATTGATGCATAAAATCATTTCCTAATTGTCACCACAAAGATCAACACCCACTCAATTAGGCAATGAATTCTTTTTTTTCTTTTTTCTTTTTTCTTTTTTCCTTTTTTTTTTTCCTACAAAAGTGGGAAAAAATAAAAGAAAAAGAAAGAAAGAAAGAGAGATTCTTTAATCAATTTTGTGTATAATAATAATTAGACAAAGAATGATGAGTGAAAGATAAAAATCTAGTTTAATGCAAGGCCGAAGATTGAACATTTTTATCCCAATTTAGCAATTATCATTAGGAGAATGTATAGTAGAATGTACTAAATGTTACTGAGTTAATTGAGAAAAAACATATTGCACAATCTCGAAAAACATATTTGGCTATAACTCTAAAGTCTTTTGCCAATAAAATAATGGCAATATCCCTAGCCTTAACACTCAACTCCATTAAATTATGATTATTTTTTGCTTGATATCTAGCCTCATAAGGCCAGAAGAAAGAATTATAAATTTTTTTTTTTCTGGAGCAATTTAAGAAATTATATTTCAAAATAACTACTACAAAAATATAACATAATTAAACAAAATACTTTAAGGTCTAAGAAATTGTAAACTGTTAAGCATACCTTTGTTTTGAGATACCAAATGCATATGCAGAATGCTAACGTTGCTGCATTGCATGTTGATAGCTTTCTCAAAGTAAGATTAATTTTTTTTTTTTAAAAAAAATCTTGAAATTAAAAGTAAATGCATATGAGTAATATGACCATGAAAATCAAATTTTTTGTATTGTGTTCAAAGATTGCATACCATGAAATGAAAGGAGGCCAACATGACAATAGTTATAAACCCCCAGATTCCTCTCTCTTAGATGCTTTGTCAATCTCAATTTTTTTTTGAAATAGTACATTACATTTAACCATCCATAGAATATTTCTCTCTCTCTCTCTCTCTCTCTCTCTCTCTCTCTCTCTCTCTCTCATTAGTTATTAGTCCTTAATTTTTTTTGGTTTTTAATATGAGAAATGATATGTCTACAACATTTTTACAACAAATCCTAAGTGACAGGTTGTTATTGGTTGTTATTATTGGGACAAAAAAGTAATCTTAGTGTTAGTTTCAAATTTGAACCAATAACAATTAACCACCTGTGATTTGTTGTAAAAATGTTGTAGATGTAGCATCTCTCTTTTAATATTGAAATGGTGAAAATGCTAAACGACAAAAAGAAGAGAGAGACTTGGTGTAAACTTAGGCAATTAATGTGAGAGTTGAAAGATTGTAAAGAAAATTCAATAGGAGATGCCAATCGGCAAAAGCTTAGACCCTAATGCATTGTGTTAGGTTCTAAAGATTTAGGATTTTATGTATTTAGAACTCTAATGTGTAATGTTGGCAAACCATGATCAAAACAATATGTTTAGTCTTGTTTAGGCTTGCTCAAAGTTGATTAATTATTGTAAAGTTGGAATCGAGAGGCTGCAGAAGTCTTTGTGACTTTCGGCTTGGCTCGATCGATCGAAGGATAGACTCGATCGATCGAAAGTCGGCCAGATCGTTTTTTCTGCAGAATTTCCAACTCAGCCCTACCTCATTAAACGTTTAGGGTTTTATGTTTTTGCCCTAGGTATATAAGGCAAAACCCTAGCCACGTTTTTGAGAGTTTCATCAGTTGTATTGTTACTCATATTTTCTGTTTTGTGTAAATCTCTTGTGAGATCTAGAGGAGCTTTCCTTTACACAAAACTTAGGCTTTTCAAGGTAGAGATTACTTCAACATCTTGATGATCAACAAAGTTGCTGCCATTGGAGCTTAAAGAATAACAAGCATGGGTGCTTGTAGCTGATTGGAGAATCCAAGAAAGAAGGAGTCCGTGGATTCGGAGCTTGCACGTGGTCGTGTCAGTAAGTTTTACTAGTGGGTAGCATTAGGAAGTCAAGCGGGGAGCTTGTAAGTCCTTTTGTATGAACTTCGATTCTTTCGCATAGTGGATTCAGGTTTACCTTGAGGATAGCTAGGTCAAATCCTCCCCAGGTTTTTACCGTGTGGTTTCCTGGGTCATCATATCTTGTGTTCATTTATTTTCTGCTACTTTATACATTCTTGATATGATTGTGTGATTGTGATAACCTAGAATTGCATAATTTGACTAAGTTAATCACTTGGCTAATAACTAGGTTAATCCAATTGTTGTTTTAAGGGGTCTAAAAACTGTTCACATTGAATCTTTGCTTATATATATATATATATAGATATTGATTGTATTCCTAGTTTTGCTTAAGAGAAATATTAAAAGTATTACACAATTAACTATAACTTTGTTATAGGACTGTCCCATATTTGTAAGATATTCTCAATATGAAAGTCTCCATCATCACTAGCACCACCTCATGTGCATCACTAAGTAACATACGAGTATTAGACCTATAATACATGTATATACATATATATATTTTTTAAAATCCATTTTATTGTAAGAATAAACTACAAAAAAATAAACTTTTTTTTTTTATAATAATAAGTTAATAACATAAAAAAGACATTAAATGTTTTATAAAGCCTTCGTTTGGGTTCATAAAGGAATATAAGAGAATGATCATAAAGGAATAGAATGTAATGTATTTAAGTAAGGGAAAGAATGTAATAGAATTAAGTAATCTTGTTTGAATGTTTTAAAATAAATTGTTAGATTTAGACCCCTAAACACAAGGTTTAACTAATTTTAAGGCCAAGTTGTTAATTAGATTAATTAGGCAAGCCTTAGGTTAAACAAATAATCAAACATATCATGCACAACGGAAAAGTAAATAACACAAGATATGATGACCTAGTAAACCTTATGAAACAACTTGTTGTAAAAGAAGAACCTAGGGGGACCAATCCCAAGATGAACAATCCATTATCAGATGAAGATTTACAGTCAAAATATCAATTCATAGTAAACCTAACCAAAGTTAATAAACTTAGCTCTGAATCTCATAGACTTCTCTGATATATATGTCTTCAATATCCCATTAAAGATTTTCTTCACATAGACCTCCAATCTGACTTCAAGACCACCTTTGAAGATTTAGATCTAGAACTTTGATAACTGGTTTGCAGCAACTTCAGATCTATCGATTCAGATTATACGTAGATTAATTTCTAGTAGTGACTTTGAAAGGAGAAGGCACAAAAACTTTTAGATCTCAAATGAGAAGCTCCAAAGTCTTTGAAAACATGCCTTAGGGTTTTATTTATATACTTAGTGAATTAGGTTTGAAACTCTAAACATTTGATGGGCTGATGGGTTTAATTTCTAATTCTGTAAATATGCATTTCAATTGATTGAAGTTAATTTCGATTAGTCGAAATTGATGAAATTTCATTTCTTGATTAGTAGCTTTCCTATTCTTGCACATTAACTAGTAGCATCTTGAGCATTGCTAATTATACCTATAGACACTGTGATCTATATCTAGACAAGGTTGTGTTCATGTGTTTGCCAATTAACCTATACACATATAGAACCTAACAATCTTCCCTTTTGGCAATTCATGACAAAACTTACATACAAAATGAAATGCTCAAATACAAGAACTATCCAATTACAATATTTTTCCCAAAACAATTACAAATCCCAACCAATAATTAAATATTTTAGAAGTTGCAAGAATAGGCAGTCGATCTTGACCAGAATATACTTGTCTTTCTTGAAACACTTAAAGAAAACATCAAGACGCGTGTGGAAAGAAAAACAGATAAAAAAAAAAATTATGTATCATAATGCAATAATAAGTACATAGAATCAATATAAACAATAAAGCATGTGAACATAGCATAATAAGTTTGATACCAATTATAGAGTTACAACACAACTCAAAAGAAAACAAAGCATAGAGTATCAAGACTAACAAAAAAAAAAAAAAAAACATGGATACAAACACCCAGAAACAAACATAATTACTTCCCCATAACAAGAAGAACAAAGTCTCACCCTAACAACAAAAATTCCCCCTAAAACCAACAACCAACAACTACTTCCCCTTTTTGTCACATATTTTGAAAGATAAAAAATCAATTAGAATGTGTAGGAGGTGGTGTGGGGAACAAAGAACTCCTAAATTGATGAAACTAAATAAGCAAGTCAATCATGTCTTCCAACAGTGTATCCAACAATTGTCCATGTTCAGCTTGAGTTGACATGAAGGACTTCATCATCTCAACCATGAAATGGACAGAGGAAGATCTTGAAAAAGAAAGTTGTTGGGGGCGGAAAAGTTTTTCTTCCAACAAATAAGATTTATATTGGGTTAGGGGCCTAAACTGAAACTCGACGATGGGCTTGAAGCATGGCCCAAAGGGTATCGGTGAAGTTTTTGAAAAGTTTGCCCTTTTTTTATACCTTAGGCCTAGGATGGGATTGATAAGGGTTATGAAATGGCCCCAAAAACACTTCTTACAGCAGATATGTCAGCACAATAAAAAGCATGATGCAACATAGAAATAACCCAGTAGTAAAATATTTTAGCAGTAAAGTATCCCAGTGGTAAAATATTCCAACGGTAAAATGAAACAGAGCAGAATAAACCTCTAACCGTTAGATATTCACAGATTAAGGAAAGTATCTACATCTTCAAACTCATCATCCATGGACTCTGGAGAAAAGTCTTCTAATACAATAATAGGAGGGAAAAACTCCATAGTAACGGTCACGTCATAACCTTCAATAGTAAATGAATAAACAAATATCATAGGTTCCATTATAGCAAGTAATGAGGAAACTTAGTGTGAGATGAAGGGAGAGAGAGAGATTCCAGCTAGCGCAGCAAGATCATTATGATGCCAGGGCATGCTCATGGATACAGTATATGTAGTAAGTAGTGAGGGCCATTTGTGGGTAGTATGAGTAGTGAGAGAGAGTGTTCAGTAAACCTGCTGGAGCTTTTTGCTAGAGATAGATGAGTGTTTATAAATAGAGGTACAAGGGTTATTTATGAGCTAGAAGTTGGAGAACTTAGTATCTAAGGTTGAAGCTAAGAACTCAGTGACTCAGAACTTTGCCAAAGCTTAGAAAAGACTAAACAGAGAAGTTAAGGAAGGACTCTTTTCTATTAGTGTATCTCTTAGTCTGTGTTGAAGTGTTAATGTAGAGTTCCATTTATAGTTGAGTTTGAGGGGTTAATTAGCAAATAATCTCTGCTAAATCATCATCAATCTTCAGAAAATCCTCAAAGAATCATTCCTAGGATTTGGCCAAGAGTAATAAGCTCAGCTTTAGGATGTTCTTTGTTGTTTTGGGTAATGGCAACTAGAGTTCTGACCTAGCATTGAATGCTGATTGGCCTTAGCTGATGGGATTAAAGCATGCATTAGGCTAATGATCTTGGTTATGCTACTGCTAGAATTAGAGCTCCTTAGGGCAGATTGCATTACCCCAAGCCAGGTGTCAATCTTGGAGCCCTTTGCTAGGAACTCTGCTGGAGATCCTTTTGGTGCCCTCCAAATCACATTTCCCCAAGTTTCCCCATTTGGGGTTCATGTGCTTGGTCCATGAACCAGAGAGTACATGCTTTTGGCATGAAAATGAACTGATTTCTAGTTGTTCTAGAAGCTTTCACAGCCTGGTTATGGCTGGCCTTAGTCCTTGACCAAATGGGTTAGAGAAGAAAGGAAAGATAGCTGGCTAAAGCTTCCCAGCCTTATGTCATGTCATCCCCGCTTTGTGTCACATGAGAAATGGTGGAATTCAGCTTAGCAAGGAAGGGTTTAACCGCTGTTGGACACGTGTCCTCTTTTAATCTGATTGGACAAGCTAGAACTGATGGCAATGGGCCCCAGTTGTCAGGTTGTGCTGAAGCTCGACTGGACAGCTCACGTGAGCTTTAGTTGCTGAGATTTGTATGTGAGCTAGGTTGGCTTAGTTGGGCTTTGTAGTTGAGCTTCTTTAGGCTTGGTCATGCTTACAAAAAAGAATAGTTTCGCCATGGGTGACATACATGGGCTTTTATAAATTTTGTAAGAGAAGTATTTTTTAAGGGATGAGTAATTATATTTCCCATGAGTTCAGGACTTTAGTTTTCGTAAAATAGGTGCCAAAATAGTATTAGGCTTTGTAAGATAGGTGCCAAAATAATATTTGGGCTTTGTAAAATAGGTGCCAAAATAGTATTGGGCTTTGTAAGATAGGTGCCAAAATAATATTTGGGTTTTGTAAGATAGGTGCCAAAATAACATTTGGGCTTTGTAAGATTTTGAAAAAAATATTGCCGTGTAGCAATGAGCTTTTAGAGGTGCCATGTAGCAACGGGCTTTATAAGAGAGTTTTGTTGGGCTTTTCGGGTTTTGCTCACAAGTTAAATGATTTTGGGTTTTTCTGTGGAGATAGTGTAATTTTGTGGCCTAATTTTGGTAGCAACATGGTAAGTATTTTTTGTGGAAGACCCATATTGGATATAATGGGTAATATTTCTGAGAGGGCCCAAGGTAATTTATAGGGCTTGTATAGAGAGTATTTATGGGAGCCCAAGTTGGGTAATAACGTGGAAAATATTTATGTGGGCTCAAAATAGCTTATGGGCTTGTGTGGGTATTTTTTTAGTGAGTGTGCTAATGAAATTAGGGCCCAAAAATTTGTACCTCAACAAAAGTATCTCATTAGTATCAGAGCAGAAAAGAACAAATAGAAGACATAAACAGAAACAAAATGCATGTTTTCAATGCAACTATATGCTCTAAACAATCTAAACACAAATATGATGCATGAGCAACCCAAAAACCCTTAAATACAAGTTTTATTTGAAAACTATCATCTCAATGATCAAGTTGATCAATATGTAGAAATTAAGGACAAGTTTCGACCTTTAATTGAATCCATTAACCATTTTGAACAAAAATCCCCAATTTTGTCAAGAACACATGAACCCAAAATTTTCAATTCCTCATAAATCAAAAAGTTGATTGACAAATAACTTTAAAGATCATGTGTTGAACAAGAACAAGTATGAAACTTAAGTTCAATTTTAATAATAAAGTTCAAAAGATCAAAAACCCAAAAATCTTTCTCCTAAATCCAAAGCCCTAGACATTTACACATGAAATGCATGTAAACATGTATAAAGTGGAAAAGGAAAGGGTAAAAGAGACTTACCAAAGGTAAAGAAGCAAAACATTTGAAGATTTTTTATCACAAGGCCAAAAAAAAAAAAAAAAAAAATCTTTGGGGAAGAGAAGTCGATTTTAGGTTGAGGAGGAGAGAGAAAATATGAGTAAGGATAGAGCAAGTTTGGTTGGTCAAGGCTATAAGAACCCAGAAAATTCAATCTTCAATCGGTCAAGCAAGAATCGAGTAAGAATTAAAGCAAACAGAAACTTTTTGATCAGTTGAGCTGGAATCGAATAGGAATTGAAAAAAAGCAGAAGGTTTTTGATCGATTAAGAAGGAATCAAATAGGAATCGAAGAGCATAAAGACTCAAAAACAACAGCTAGAAATGCGTGGACTACAAACCTAAATGTAGTAAAGCAAATAAGACTATAAAACGAGCAGTAAAACTCAACTTTTAAATTTTAAAAACTAGATTAGGCTGCTGATTTTTCAAATCTCTCAAACAGACTCAGCCTTTGCATTATTAAACCAAATTATATTCAATTAAAATAGGCCAAATAGACAACACACACATTTTCATGTACTTTAGCAAAGATTTGTGTGTAGTGTGTGCAACTAGTAAGTGTACAAAACATAGAATAGGTGATATGTTGTTAGAAAATACCTAAATTTTCTACACTATCAATCACATTGGTTTGAAAGTGACTCTCACCTAAAGATGTACATCATATAACTCCCACATCTCCCAATACAGAGTTAGAATCTTTTGACATATGCTTTCATACAATTTTATGCTTAAAAGCTTATAGCACAGTCACAAATAATCACAATGGCATATAAGGATTTTTCTTTTTAATTCAAGCCCCAAATTGTACACATCTTTTTAATTTCAATGCATCACCTTTTCAAGGATTTTTTTGCATGACTTTTTTCTCTTTTCAAAAATTTTTTTTTTGAGAGAAACACAGATTGCTCAACACTAGTGGTAAGATGATTATTTATATCTAACTCCTAGGATTTTTTAGTCCTTACATTCAAAATATGTGATTTCAAAATCAAGAGTCTTTGATCAAAACTAAGAGCATATAACACATATTTAGCATAAGATATAACAAATTAGTGAGGTGCAAAAAAATGCTTATGAAAGCTAAAGAAGGTACACAGTCATGAATTCATAGTTTGAATGACCAACCTTAATTACATACTCAATGGTATGCAATACAAAAAACATAAACTATTTTTAGATTTTCAAATTTTCATTTTTTTTCTTGTTTTTATATTATGACCAAACGCAAAATGCACACAGTATGCTAAATGAATAAAATGCAAAAGCAATGCATAACATGCAATGTACAAATGATTCCTAACATGTACGATATGCATGAAATATAAACAGAAATCAGAAAGAGAGGTGTTCTACTAAAGATTGAAAGAATTCAAGCAGAGAACAAACAAAAAGACAAATAAATCTTTGGATCCTTCCTTACCCATATAGCTCTAGTCATTGGCTATGAAGATGAAGAGGCACGAGTTCTAACTAATCTATGGAAGGACAGAGAGGGAAAAACATTCCCATGAAACCGAGTTAGAAGGCTCAACATTTTTATTAACTCATCAACCAATGGTATAGAGTCATGTACCTTGGACAATTTAGACACTCTCTTCTCATGATGAATCTTGAAACAGTTAGAGCGAGTGTGACTAGGAACACCACAGTTGTAACAAACATGAGTAGACTTAGGTCTACTTTACTCATTTGAAGTTAGTCTAGCTTTGACTTGAGATTGAGATCTCACTTGAACATAATTAGGTCTACGGTTACCAATCATACCACTATAGTGACATGTAGGGACAAATTCAAATTTTCCCTAATGCTTAGGATATGATCTAGACATAGGTTTTTTTAACATGAGATTCATTCAAAGTTCTTATACCTTCGTATATCCTAGCAAAATTAGCCCTTTCTTTATTATGATTCCTCTTATAGAAAGGAACATAAACACTGTCATCCTTAGGCTTTATGAGAGCATATTTAGATTTAGGTTCAACAATAGGCTTAAGACTAGGCACTCTTTCTAGTTTAGCTTTAGACTCAACTAGATCTTCTTCAATTTCATTCAATTTTTCTACAGACTTTTTAGCAATTTTTTTTTTTTAAATTTTTTATTTGTCAACTAACTTGTTGGATTCCTCAAGTTTAGCTTCTAATCTTTCAGATTTTTTAGAATACTTCATAAACTCTTTATAAAGCATGCTATAGGCTTCTTGAAGGTCATCAAATTCACCAGAATCAACAAAATCATGGTCATCAAGACAATTAGCAATATTCATGACAATAGGGGTCAAGGATTAGGATATTAATCCAAATGGAGTGTATCCATTTTGATAGCACTTGTTAGATTAAGACCCATAAACAAACAAGGTTTAACCAATTTTAAGGCCAAGTTGTTAATTAGATTAATTAAGCAAGCCTTAGGTTAACAAATAATCAAACATATCATGCACAACGGAAAAGTAAATAACACAAAATATGATGACCTAGGAAACCTTATGAAACAACTTGTTCCAAAGGAAAAACCTGGGGGGACCAATCCCAAGATGAACAATCCACCATCAGATGGAGATTTAAAATCAAAATATCAATTCGTAGTAAACCTAACTAAAGTTAACAAACTTAACTCTGAATTCCACAAACTTCTCTTATAAAGATGTGTTAAGCCACCCTTGAAGATTTAGATCCAGAGCCTTTAATGAATGGTTTGCAGCAACTTCAAATCTATGAGTTTAGATTGTATGTAGATTGATTTCAGTAGTAATTTTGAAAGGAGAAGGCACAGAACCTTTTACATCTCAAATAAGAAGCTTCAAAGTCTTTGAAAACTTGTTGTATGGTTTCCTTTATATACTTATTGACGTAGGTTTGAAACCCTAAACATTTGATGGGCTAAATTTCTAATTCTATAGATACGCATTTTAATCAATCGAAGTTAAGTTTTGATCGGTCGAAACTATTGAAATTTCAATTCTTGAATCAACAACTTTCCTATTCTTACACACTGACTAGTATCATGTTGAGCATTGTCTAATCATACTTATAGACACTAAGATCTATATCTAGACAAGTTTGTGTTCACGTGTTTGGCAATAAACCTATACACATATAGAACCTAACATAAATGAATGCAAAAAAATGGAACGTAGGCAACCTTATTTGGGAAATGAATGGAATCATTTTATGACAATATTATAATTAGACCCCTATTTCCAAAAAAAAAAAAAAAATGTCTGAATATATATGAGTATTTTGGGCTTTTTAGTAAAAAAATTATTAATTTTAATTTTATTCCCTCCATTTCCTCCCAATTTTAGTGAGAATAAAAATTTAAGATTTTGAGGGAAGAAAGAGGAATGAGTGTTCATTCCTAGCCATTATATTCCCCCCACTTAAATTCCTAAACAAGCGAATGAACTTTCCATTATCTCTATTAAAACTCTCAAACAACGAAAGGGAATGAATATTCTAAAATTATTCTTTTCACTCCATTAATTTCCCTCCTCCCAAACGAGTTGTAAAGATGTTATGAGAAGTTTTACCTCACGTTAAGATAAAGAGAATTGGTATTTCATTTAGAAGGATTGGTACCTTAAAAAAGAGAAAATTAGGTATAAGAGATGTTAGACTTGCCAAATGTGTAAAGGACAACTAGTTGTTGGATTTTGAATTGTGTTGACTATTGTGGATTTTAGGGCTTTCACTCCCCCCACAAATTTGGTTGTAGATCAAAATGAACGCCAAGCTTGTTCCATAATTCCCAA
This sequence comes from Quercus gilva, assembly GCA_023621385.1. Classification (NCBI taxonomy): domain Eukaryota; kingdom Viridiplantae; phylum Streptophyta; class Magnoliopsida; order Fagales; family Fagaceae; genus Quercus; species Quercus gilva. The sequence continues at coordinate 30,100,358 of CM042480.1, forward strand.
AATTTAACCTTGTAAAGGTGCTTGGCAAAGATATCGGCCAGTTGGTGATTGGCAGGACAAAGCAGGTTTCAAGGGAATTAAGATCCATCTTTTCACGAATATATATAGTGGTAGTTTAATTCAAAGTGTTTTTCCTTCTATGAAAGACAAGATTCATTGTTATGTGCAAGGCACTTACATTATCACAAGGTAGAATTGGAGGGCAAGGATTGACAATGCAAAAGGACATAATGAAAAAGGGATAACCAAACGAGTTCAGCTTTGGTCAAGGCCAAGGAGCAATGTACTCGACCTCAATCCTAATTTGAGCCATGGTTGAATGCTTTTTGACACTATTAAAAGATGAAATTATTGACTAGAAACTTGTAGATTCCCTTGATAGATTAATCACTATTGGGGCAACCAACCTAATAAAAAAAAACATACAAATCAAGTGAAGAGGAGAAAAACCAATATCGTCCATGAGAAAACCAAAGAAAAGACCAATTACTCCCGTCCATCCTATGGACAAGGATAGTCAACATTAAAGGGGCTTCCTATAAATGACATGGATAACAACTCACCTGACAGACAAGCAAAAGCGTAATGGGCGGAACAACAAGCAGAAGGACATTAAATCCTGTAACACCCCAACATTTATTGCCAATGAATCAAGACCATTATGGTCAGCAATTATACCCATAATGAGAGGCAAAGACCTATAAAAGGGCACAAAGAACCAGAACAAAGGTACGCAACTCTTATGCAACTTATGCACTGCAACTCTTTAACCAAACAACAATTCCTCCGTACAGTTAAGCTCTGATCTTATTGACTAGCTCATCGAATTCCCTTTGGCACACATCACACTAGGGTGCTCTAAGTATATTTATCATTTTTTTGTAGGATCTCACCGCCGCAGTGTTGACGTCTTCCATCCATATTGACAAGGAGTTCAACTGATGAGTTTCAGCATCATCAATTTGGCATCGTCTGTGTGAAACATTTGCAAAGCCATACAATTTCCCTTTTCTTGACAAAAGAATTCCTCTCGATACCAGATGGATTCTACAGCTCAGCAAATTCAAGCATTGATAGCGAACATTGAAGAATTACATGACAGAATTTGGAGCTAAGGATAATTGCGAAAGCCTAAAGCAATCCAAGAAATGAAGAAAGGCATGAGAACAATGATGATGAGGAGATGGCTAATCCATTGAATCATCAAAGAAGAACACCTGAGGAAGAAAACTCCTTTAGGATGGAAGAGATGTTCTGCAACACGAAGAGAGAAATGGACAAACTAAGAAGCCCAGAGAAGGACAAATCCACATCCAACCTAGATAGAATGATCTAGAGAGCAGATTCACCCTTTACTACAGAAGTCCTAAATTTTCCATTACCTCCCAAGTTTTGGCTTTCACAACTTGAATCTTCGATGGGTTGAAAGAACCCCTAGAGCATATTGAGTCATTCAAGACATTAATGAACCTACAAATGATGCTAGACAAGGTCATGTGTAGAGCATTTCCAACCACTCTAAAAGGCATGGCCAGAGCGTGATTCAGAAAGCTATCACCAGGTACAATTGCTAAATTTGAACAACTAAGTGAAAGGTTTGTTTGTCATTTCATAAAAGGACAATGCCACAAGAAGCCCACGAGCCATCTATTGAATATCCGATAGGCAGAAGGAGAGTCATTGAGGCAATATGTAGATCACTTCAACAAGGAGGTATTACAGGTGGACGAGGCAGAAGATCAAGTTATATTGACCACTTTCCAAGCTGGACTACTACCTGGATATTTCTTATTCTCCATGAACAAGACCCTGCCCAAAACAGTGACAAAACTACTTCATAATACGAAGAAGTACATGAATGTAAAGGATGCATGTGCGTCCAAAGGAATGGTTAACAGAAGGAGGAAATGAGACAATTATATAGATCATTGTCCTAAAAAGAAGAGAGTCCAGCGAAGCACCAAGCATGGTTCTAAAAGAAAAGAAGCCCTCTAGAGTAGAGGTCAAAGTTCACTAATTTCACTCCTCTAGTGATGCTTGTCGACCAAATGCTGAGATAGATTAAGGATAAGCTTGGTTTAAGCTGGCCTAGACCAATTAAAACACCAACCGAATCTTGAGATAAAAGCAAGTATTGTAGATTCCATCAGGATCATGGCCATAATACTAATGAATGCAGGAACTTGAAAGAGCAAGGAGAGTCTTTGATCCATTAAGGGAAGCTTCAGAAGTTTGTATGGCGAGAAGATCATTAGAGACGACCCTATAGAGACAATAAGAACAAAGAAAGAAAACCAAGTCTTGGGTAAGTGACAGCCCCCATTGGAGAAAAATGAATGATCTTAAGAGGACTCACGGTGGAAGGATCTTCCAAATCATTAAGAAAAGCCTACATGAGAGAGGTAAATAACATCCACTCCTGTTTTCCATCCTCCAAAGCACCTAGGAGGGACAACCTAGATATTTTCTTCTCTAAAAGAGATGCCAGAGGGATCAAACAGCCATATGACGATCCCTTGGTAATTATGTTAAGGATAGAGGAGTATAACGTTCATTGAATCTTGATCGACAATGGAAGTTCAGCGGACATCCTCTACATGCCTGCCTTCTAGCAGATGAAGATAGCGAAAGAACATCTCCATCCATTCACATTACCTCTTGTAAGTTTCACAGGTTACAAAATATACCCTAAGGGGGTTGTTGTTAGGATTAGTGCCCTTAAATCCCATTGTAAGATGTTATGTATGATATTAAGTGTGACATTGTGTTTGACATTATGTATGACTTAATATTATGTTTAATAAATTTGTTTTATTATTATCTGAAATAATGGTAACATAAATATTTGGACATTATCATATAGTCCATGAGATGCATAGTATGTGATTTATGTGAAAAGTCACAGAAGATATAAATCACAAGTTCTTTGTAAACTTAGAATTATAGTTTGTAGTCGGTGATGAAATTGGGCATTTCATCTGCGAAGACTATAACATATCAACTACGATGATTTGTCTTGATCATGGAAGTAGAGACTTCTAGTTGATGTGTTAATATGTTTTAAGAGTTAAGACATATTGAATAGGATTGCTGTGAGATTTATTATTCTCCTAAAGACTGTTAAATGAATAATAAATTTCACGACTTACATTTGCATGAACTCTTAATCCTGAGAGAATAATGGACCTGGTCATAAGGTGCAGGTTGCTTTGATATATCAGGAGTGAGATCTAAAGTTACGGTCAAAACCTCAGTATGTTGGGCAGCCACATTTAGTGTTGATGGAACATATATTTTCAAGATGGAATTCATAGTCTCTTAACGGAGATATAAAATATTCCCTTGAGATAAGTTTAATGAGTTTGTTATTTAAAGAGTTAGGTCTAACCACTTTAGTAAGTAGTTACTAAAGTATATATTTATGAAATTAGATTTCATAAATATATGATGAATAACTTAAAGGATTAAATCGGGTACTCAAGGATCAAGATGTAGTAATTTACAAAGTTGCAGTTTACATTAATGACTTTGTATTACTACAAATATTTTATGAAGGGATTGCATGTATAATAAAGTCTTGGGATATAATTTATAAATAAGACCTAGAGTGCAACTATATTTATATAGTGGTATTAAATATAGTTAATGGTAACTTTGGACTTGTCAAGAGTTGACAGAAAAGCCCAAGGCCCATTGGAGCTATTGTCTTATTGGTCCCTTTTGGTCCCACTTCAAGCCACACACTTAAGCCCAATTGGTAAGGTCCAAAAGGCCAGCCCAATTAGATAAATTGGTTAGATACAAAGGGAAAAACGTTCAGAATTTCATATGCAAGAAACATCATTGTGAAATGGTGTAAATGTGTGTGTTTTGTTACTCACTAGTCATCCCTTTGTTACCAATTGAGAGACCACACATCTTGGGCGTTAGTGGAATTGGAGTGAAGATTAAAAGTGTTCCCAAGTGCTTTAATCTTTGTTTTAAAATTCACCGCTTCAAGGTACGATCTCTTGTTCTCAAATTCTGAAATTTACTTAGCACCTGTTATCAATATCGAATGAAGTAGATTTGTTTAAAACTTATTTTCCGCTGCATTTATCTTTATTTCCATCAGTTGTTACACAAACTATTATTGCAAGAACTTATCCAACCTAAATATCCAAGGAAATTGATTTCCTAGTAGTCGGTTGCCCTTCCACATACAACGTGATAATTGGATGGCCAACTTTGAATCATCTTAAAGCAACCACTTCAACAAATTGCTTAAAGGTGAAGTTCCCAACAGTTGATGGAGTGGGGAAAATACAAGGAGATCAAATTCTTGCTAGAGAATGCTACTAAGCAGCCTTGGCCTTAGGTGAGAACCATACATGGACCATAGACGATGACAATTCCGCCCTTGACATGGCAGAAGAATTAGAGATAGTTGAGATCATTTTTGGAGATCCAACAAAAGCCATGAAGGTAGGAACAAAGCTTCCACAATACAAGAACGAAGGGTTAGTCAAATTCCTGAAGGAAAATCAAGATGTGTTTGCATGGACCTATGAAGACATGCATGAGATTGAAAAAGCAATCATCCAACACCTCATTGAAGAAGTGGAGAAGTTGTGGGTAGCAGGTTTCATTTGTGAGGTATATTACCCTGAATGGCTAGCGAATGTAGTAATGGTGAAGAAAGCAAATGAGAAATGAAGAATGTGCATTGATTTCATAGATCTAAATAAAGCATGCCCAAAGGATAGCTTTCCATTTCCAACGATAGATTAGCTGGTAGACTTAACAGCAGGACATAGGCTATTAAGCTTCATGGATGCCTTTTTTTGGGTAGAACCAGATACTTATGGACGAGGAAGACTAGTAGAAAATAGCTTTTGTCACTGGCTAGGGGTTATACTATTACAAGGTCATACCCTTCAGTCTAAAAAACACTGGAGCCACATACCAGAGGTTGGTAAACTGGATGTTTTCTCACCAAATAGGGTGAAATGTGGAACTCTATGTAGACGATATGTTAGTGAAAAGTAAGGCTGAAGAGGAACACCTGGATGACCTTCAACACACTCTATAAGTATAATATGAAATTAAATCCAACCAAATATGTTTTTAGAGTTTCTTCAGGTAATACTTTGATTCATGTTGTCACAATGAGGGATAGAGGCAAACCTCAACAAAGTGAGGGCCATCTTGGAGTTGACATCCCTAAAAATGGTGAAGGAAGTTCAGAGTCTGACATGCAAGGTAGTAGCCCTGAATTGGTTCATCTCACAAGCCACTGATAAATGCCTCTCGTTCTTCAAAACTCTCAAAAAAGCTTTTGAAAGGACGGACGAGTGTGGAGACGCTTTGAAAAAGTTGAAAGCATCTTATGCAACCATCATTGCTGAGTCCATCCACCTAGCAGTCCCAATGGCCGTAACCAGTTCAGCCTTGATAAGGGAAGAAAACGTAATACAACTACCAGTGTATTACACCAACCAGGCCTTCTAGGGAGTAGAAGGAAGATACATGAAGATGGAAAAATTGGCTCTATCACTGGTAATTGCTTCTATAAAATTACATCCTTATTTTCAAGCTTATACTATTGTAGTGATGATAGATCAACCAATTAAGAAAGTAATGAACAAGCTAGACGCTGCTAGTCATCTAATCCAACTAGTGTTTAACCCGCACAATGCGTGGGATCATTTAATGAATTAGAAAACAATCAACTTAACATAACAATACATTAAAATTCGTCAAGGGCATGTGGTATAGCCCCATCATTTATCCTACTTGTAGGAATGCTATCTATAAAATACAATATCACTCCATTTAAATTCAACTCCAATTATTTTTTATAGAATTTTTTAAAAATATATACCATATGTTACAATGGTGTCCATCTAGAAACAAAATATCAAGCACAAAGTGAGCACATCATCATATGTCATTGAAAACGCTCAAAGGCACCAACCCAAATTAAATTAACCACAAACTAAAGCCTTTTTATGTTGGGATGGTTTCTTTTTCTTTTTTTTAATAAGCTTTGGGTTTATAGAGATAAAACATAACCTTAACTCACAACACATACTTTGAAAACATTCAATTTCCATGATAATTGCTCTGTTGGTTTCCCATGTTAATATGTCAATCTTATCAAACCAATACTTATGTGATCCAAGCTCATTTAAGTAAAACAAAATATGAAAAAAATAAAATAATTGATCCAAGAAACTATTGTTTTCAAGGGACTAAACTAAATTTTGTGGTGGGCATATATTACAAAGCGATTTGTTGAGAATTCTCTTACATTTAGCTTTCTATACCTGTAAAATAAAATCACATATTTCCATACAACAATAATTATGAAGTCCTAAAGCTACTTTGTTTCTAAAAAAAAAAAAACCACACACACACAAAATAGAAAGGAGGAAACCAAAAAATTAAAACACTACTAAATAAAAAAGAAATAGACATTCCCTCACTTCACCGCTCTTTGTCTGTACTTAATCTAATTTAAGTTGATCATAGACATCATCAACTAATTTGCCATCAACAACAATTGTTTCAGAGGGGAATCCAATTTGGATTTCATAGAAATTATTTTTAGCATTACCACTAATCAGCTAATATCTTCAAAGGGGAGCCCAATTTGGATTTCTTTGAATTTTTTTTAGCGTTGCCACTAATCAGCTAATATCTTACTTTCAAACTAACTAAATTCATGCATGCATTAAAGAATTAAAATTAGTATGTAAACATCATAAACTCAAAAATCAATGTTTTTATAAATAATCTCAAGGAAAATACTTGTGAACTAAAGTATCTCTTAATTAGGACATAGACACAATTCAAAGAACTCAAAACTCTATGTATATATACACTTCTTTGATTATGGGATTAAACCTAGGGCATGAATGAAAAGAAACACACACACACACACACACACACACACACACACACACACTTGTTCAGAAAATGACCAACTTGGCATCAACACATGATTTAGAAAAAATGATAATTGAAATCTTATAAGTTATAACTAATGCAGATTTGGTTTAAGGTTTTTTTGAAGGTTGTGGGTTTGAGAGAATATAGTTATTGATGCTCAAGAAGCTTACATGATAGTAACGATTACATTGTCCTTATTAGCTTGAATGTGAATATCAAGATCTACAATGCTTGTAAATAATCCCTTAATATGCAATAACACAGTGTTTAACAAAATCTTCACTCTAAACTTCAGATTTGGCTATTAAAATCAATTTGTAAAGAAAAAAGTTTGCTAAAACATGCAAATCATACCCAATTCAAACACAAATACACTAAATGGACAAAATCTAATACGAAGTATGAGATAAATAGAAGAGAAATCAAACTATCTTGACCTATTAGTTTGTTCCAATAACTCTTCTTGGAGATTACCCAAGTGTTGTAATTGGCAAAGAAATCAACAAATCTGTAATTTCAGTAGAATTATAGGGTCAGAATTAAGCTTTCAAATTCGACTTTTAAAATCTAGGATGACACTCCCAATATCATCAAAACAAAAGGCAAAGATGATAAATTAGGTTTACAAATTAGGTATAAGAGATTAAATTATATAAAATAAAATTCTTGGTAAATTAACTTAAGTAACTAAATAGAATAAATTGAAAATAACATAAGAGAAGGCAGAATTTTTTAATACAATGTCATCGAGGCTTGCAAATTAGTCAGGTAGATTGACACCAACAAAAACAATAGTTCCAAAATTCCTCCTCTCAGCATCTGGCGTTATATAACCATCGTTGGCAATCTCTTTTAGAGTTTTAGTTGTTCAACCATGTTCAAAAACAAACTCCAAATATAATTTGTGGTCATTTAAAAAGTAAAGAAAGATCATCTAGCAATTTAAGAAAAAAAATTATCTGCTACTGGTGCTCAAAATATTAAGTTCCAACAGATAATTCTAATTAAAACTCATACCATTCCACGTAAGTTCCTTCATTCATGATTAGCCATCTCTGTGAGTTATATAAACAAATTTCATAAATTAACAAAGCAAAACTACAAACATAATAATAATAGATGCTAAAATACATCCATAACTGATTGTGCATGATGTGTGGAGAACAAAACTTCATCTTTCTCTGAATTGGAAATCCAAAATAAAAACAATCCGAATATGCAAAACCGATTCCCATCCAAAATACCCAAAATAAAACTATTCCTAATCAAAAAACCTAAATCATAACCAATTGAACCATAATACCCAAATGTAAATCATAATGAACACCTATATTTCAATAAAAAAAAAACATAACATAACTCTATCTCTACCTTTCAACAGCAACCATCATAATAGGATTTTTAAAAAAAAGAAGAAGAAAAGAAAAAACAATGAAATAGAATTTAAAGAATGAAATTGAAATGCTTGATGTTCCTACCTTTCGCATTTTTGATTTTGTTAAGATTAGAAATGGAAGTAAAAAACTAAAATCAATATCGAAAAATATCGAAGAATTAAGAGAAAAAAAAAAACATTTTCAAGGAGAACCCAAAAACATTAAACAAAAAGGAATCAAAACCAAAATAAAATCTAAACCTATCCAACAAAAAACTCAATAAAAAGTAATATTTCATACCCAAATCTAAAAACAATTGAGAAAAATATACCGGGGCCGGTTCCGACAATCTGATGGTGGCAGATATCCCCAAGGGTGTTGATGCCCATAGATTTTTTTTTCTCTTGTATGTGCTTGCTGTTCCTATGGTCTAAGTCTGGCAAGGGAACTGATGTTGACGGCTTACGAACTTTGTCTCTTTCTCTCTCAGTATCTTGCATTTTTTTTTGGAGTATTGCAAGGCTTTTAATTGTATTTTAACCGCTTATATTTATTTTTATATTGAAAGGCTATCAAATGGTGTTTTAACCTTGTGAAAACAGTATAATTTATTGCTTCTTAATTGTGAACGTGGCTAAAAGTTAGATGGGAATTTTTTCCTATATGGTTGCAAGGCCTCAAATGCAGGAAAAGACTTCTGCTTTTATATATAGTGTTAGGTGGGTCGTAGAGCTCAGTGAATTTGACATTAAATACAAACCTTCATCTGCCATCAAAGCACAAATAGTGGCCTACTTCATAGTAGAGTTAACTTTCCCACCAGAGGAAGAGGAGAAGAAGAACGAGATATGGACGATCAACATAGATGGGTTGTCCACAAAGGAAGAAAGAGGGGTAGGAGTCATCCTAAGATCCTAGTAGGAGATATTTTGAAATATTCTGTCAAACTCCAATTTCTAACAACAAATAATGAAGTAGAGTAAGAAGCCTCATCACTGGGCTCAAATTGCCAAAAACACTAATGGCAAAAAGGATGGTCCTTCAAGTAGATTCCCAATTGATAATTGAACAAGTGAAGGGGGTTTATGAAGCAAGAGAAGATGGAATGAAGAAATACTTGGAGCTCATCCAATAGCTTCTACCATTGTTTGACAAGGTTATCTTTCAGCAGATTCCTAGAAGCGAAAATGTAGGAGCAGACTCCTTAGTGAAGATTGCTTCCTCAAAAGAATACAACATAGTCACTGACTTAAACTTGGATCTATAAGAAAAACCCAGCATAGAAGGAGGTATGGTAATGCTAATCTAGGAACAGGATGACTGGATGACACAAATTATATCCTTCCTTAAGAACGACCCACTTCCCAGCAACAAAGCAGAGGCAAGTAAGATATGAGCCAGGGCAGCACACTTCATCATCATAGACAATGTTCTATACATATGAGGGTATTCGCTCCTTTTACCAACGTTGTGTCATGGCTCCTAAAACTGAATACGTATTGAAGGAGATACATGAGGGCATTTGTGGAAATCATGCTAGAGCAAGATCAGTAGTAGGAAAGGCACCACAAGCAGGCTATTATTGGCCTACTTTACAGAAGGATGCACTTGTCCTCATGCAAACATGCAACCAATGCCAGAGCTTCGCAAACATAAAGAAGCAGCCTAGAGAGCCCATAGTTCCAATCACCTTCCCTTGGCCATTCGCCCAATGGGGAATAGATATAATGGGCCCACTACCTATAGGAAGATGACAGATGAAATTCTTGGTAGTGACAATTGACTACTTTACAAAATGGGTAGAACTAGAACTACTATCGTCGATTACAGGAGAAAAAATCCAACAGTTTATCTAGAATAACATAATTTGCAAGTTTGGAATTCCAAGCATCACTATTTCTAAAATGGGAGGTAGTTTGATAATCCAAAAATCATAAAATTTTGCAAGGATTTGAAGATATAGAATCACTACTCCTCACCAGGACATCCAAAGGCCAATGGCCAGACTAAAGTAACAAATCGAAACTTGCTAAAAATGATCAAGACTCAACTTGATGGGGGCAAAGGGTGCATGGCTGGAAGAGGTTCCAAACGTGCTATGGGCTTACGAAACTACAACAAGGACTCCAATGGGGGAAACACCCTTCAGATTGATGTTCGATTTTGAAGCTGTCATTCCCGTGGAGATAGGATTGACAAGTCTACAGGTAACAAATTACAATGAGTATTAGAACGAAGAACTTAAAACTAACTTGGACTTGATAGATGAAGTGAGAAATGAAGCTCAACAAAAAATGGCAAAGCTTAACAAATAAAGTCCAATAAGAGACTAAGTATTGATATGAATTACCATCATTTATACATGAAAACAATTGGGGTGGCCTCCCAAAAATACTAAGCATCGTTGATACACGATGTAAAACATAATCATTAATACATGATAACAAAGAAAGTCCAGTAAGAGACTAAGTATCATTTATAAACGATACAAATTATCATTGTTTATACACGATAACATCTTTAGTTCATGATTACAAATAAAGTCCAATAAGAGAGTAACTATCGTTTATACATGATACAAATTATCATCGTTTATACATGATATCATTGTTAATACACGATTACAAATAAAGTCCAATAAGAGACTAAATATCATTTTACACAATATAAATGTTGGAAAAATACTTGTTTGTATAGCATACAAAACATACGCAATGGAAAATTAACAAATCTACTTCTTTCGCAATTGATAACATGTACTATGTAAATTTCAGATTACAAGAACAAGAGAGTGTACCTTGGTGCGGTGAAATTCAAAACCAAAAGATTAGAAGTACTTGGGAACACTTTTAATCTTTACTCCAATTCCACTTATGCCTAAGAAGTATGGTCTCTCAATAGTTTATATGAGTGTGTGCAAGAGAGAATAAGAGAGTGTCCAACACTCACATACAAACCACTTCATTCTCATCCAAAATTTTGTATGTTTCTCTCCTTATAACTGATTATCTAATTGGGTTAGCTTATTGGGCTATTCCAATTGGGCTTTAGTATGTGGCTTGGAGTGAGACCAAAAGGGAACAAATAAGACACTAGCTCCAATGGACCTTGGGCTTTTTTGTCAACTCTTGACAAGTCCAAAGTTACCATTAATTATATTTAATACCACTACATAAATATAATTGCACTCTAGGCCTTATTAATAAATTATATCCCAAGACTTTATTGTACATGCAACCCCTTCATAAAATATTTGTAGTAATACAAAGTCATGAATGTAGACTGCCACTTAGAAGATTACTACATCTTAATCCTTGAGTATCCAGTTTAATCCTTTAAGTTATTCATTATATATTTATGAAATCCAATTTCATAAATATATACTTTAGTAACTCCTTACTAAAGTGGTTAGGCCTAACACTCTAAATAACCGAATCCATTAAACTTATCTCAAGGGAATACTTTATATCTCCGTTAAGAGATTATGAATTCTATCTTGAGAATATATGTTCCATCAAAACTAAATGTGGCTGCCCAACATACTGAGGTTTTGACCGTGACTTTAGATCTCATTCCGGATATATCAAAGCAACCTACACTTCATGATCAAGTCCATTATTCTCTCAGGATTAAAAGTTGATGTAAATATAAGTTGTGAGATTTGTAATTCATTTGACAGTTGTTAGGAGAATAATAAACCTCATAGCGGTCCAGTTCAATATGTCTTAACTCTTAAAACATATCAATATATTTGTTAGGTTTTAAGGAATTAGGAACTAATGTATTAGAACTTCATTTTGTAATGTTGGCAAACCATGATCAAAACGTTTTAGTCTTGTTTAGACTTGCTCAAAGTATATGTTTTTTTTATGTAAAGTTGGAATCGAGTTGTTGCAGGATTTACTGTGTAAATCTGCATGGCTTGATCGATCGAGAATTAGACTCGACCGATCGAAAGTCGTGCAGATTGATTTTTCTGCAGAATTTCCAACTTAGCCTAAGCCCGTTTGACGTGTAGGGTTTTATGTTTTGTCTTAAGTATAAAAGGGAAAACCCAAGCCACGTTTTGGGGTTGCTCTTTATGCTGTATGTGTGACTCTTTTGTGAGATCTAGAGGTGTTTGCCTTCACACATACTTAAGGTTTCCAAGATTCAAGATTATGTCAAGAACTTGGTGATCATTCAATTGCAGATTCAAGAGCTTAAAGATACACAAGCGAAAGTTCTTGTACTTGCTGAAAATCCAAGAAAGAAGTAGTCCATGGACTCGAAGCTGTATCGTGGTCGTGGTAGTAAGTTTCCTACTCGAGGTAGCAATAGGATGTTAGTGGTCTAAGTCGCTATTGTATAAACTTTAATTCTTTCATAGTGGATTCAGTTTTACCTTAAGGATAGCTAGGTTAAATCCTTCCTAGGTTTTTTACCAGTTTGGTTTTCTTGGGTCATCATATCTTTGTGTTCTTTATTTTCTGCACTTTACATTGATATGATATGTTTGTGTTAACCTAGATCTATTTAATTTGACTAAGTAATCACTTGGCTAATTAACTAGGTTAATGATATTGTTAATTTTGCATATAATTTGGGTGAAATCTATGATCAATATAAAATTTTTAGGAAGATTCTTAGATCTTTGACTGAGGATTTTAGACCCAAAGTGACTGCCATCACTGAAAGCAAGGATGTGGACTCCATCCCTGTCGATGAACTTGTAGGATCTCTTCAGTCCTATGAGTTGGACCTACCTAAGACTAGCAAATCCAAATCAATAGCTTTTAAGTCTATTGATGATGTTGATGTAAGTGGATTTGATGATGAGCTCTCTACTATAGAGATTGCTTACCTTGCCAAGAACTTTAGAAATTTTCTTAGGAACAATAACAGAAGGGCAAAAGGTAAGAACATTGCTGAACCTAGAAGTTTTAGGAGGAGTGATCCCCCTAAGGTTAATAAGATTGAACAACCTAAAGAAAAAGTAGGTGAACCTTCAAATAATTCTATGGGTCAATAATGTTTTGGTTGTCAAAGTTATAGTCATATGAAATTTGAATGTCCTACATTCTTGAGGTCTAAGGGCAAGGGTATGGCTGTAACCCTTAGTGATGATAAAGTTTCTGACAATGAGTCTGGTAGTGATGAGGATGGAAACTTCATTGCTTTCACTGCTACTGTTGTAGTTGATGAAAGTATTGCTGTTGAGGAAAACCTTTCTAATGGGGAACTCTCTGAGGATGCAAATTTACAAGAAGCTTACAATAAACTTTGCAAAGTTGCTGCAAAGGATGTTATGAGTGTTGATTTAGGCTTAAAGAAAATTGCATCTCTTGAACTTGAAAAAAAAAATTTGCTAGTGAAACTGTTTGATGCTAATGAATTGTTGAATAATGTGAAGACTGAGAATGAGCTTTTTCTTGATAAAGTTAAGAATTTGGAACTTGAGCTATCTATTGCTAGAGAACAACTAATAGGTCTACAAGCTTCAAACTTGATCACATGCTGAGTGTTCAAAAGTCTCCCTCTGACAAAACTGGCTTAGGTTTTGTAGAAAGCATCTCTGTGCCTGAACCCCATTCCACAATTTTTATTCCTTCTACTGAACCCCCTATGAGTGAGGTTATTATACCCTCTGTGAGTGAGGCTGCTAAATCTGTAGATGTTACACCTCTTAGGAAGATTAGGGTTGATCTTCAAGAGTCTAAACCTAAGGCTTTTAATCTTCTTAAGGGCAAGTTGCAAGTTAAGCCTGCATGGGTTTGTCATTTTTGTGGAAAGTCTGGGCACATTCGTCCAAACTGTTTCAAGTTGCAAGCTGTTAAGCGAGCAAATAAGCCAAAAGTACATGTGCCTTAAGCACAAGATCCTATGGTACTTATTGGTGAATTGGTAAAGGCTCTAAACCTTTATTCCAATCCTGGAGTTGGTCATCATTCTAATGTGAATAATAACTCCAATACTAGAGTTGCATCTAAAAAGCTTTGGATGCAAAAGGCTTGATCTAATTGAGTCTTTCTGACATGGTCCCTGTGCTTCATTGCTTTACTCTTTGTGACCATTTTTTTTTTTTTTTTGTTCTCTTTGTTTTTCTAGGATTTGCATTGCATAACATTCATGCATTACATTCTAGGTTTGTTTTTGTTTATTTCTTTTCAAAAAAAAAAAAAAAAAAAGGGAAAAATGAAGCAAAATGTGTTTTGCATTATTTTTCTTGGATTTGAAATCAAGGTTGGCCAATTTATTTTTGCATAACATGTTTATGTACCTTGTTTAGCTTTGATGAGCTTATTTCTTGCACTTTATTAGTTTGAGCTTTGTAATGCATGTTGTGTAGGAAGATGTTTATAGTTTTTGATCACATGATCTTGATCTTGAAGTCACATGCCTTTGATTGTCGAACTTGATCTTTTTGAGAAAACCATAAATAACTATCTCACCACTGTTTACTAGCCAATCATGAACATCTTAGTGCATATCGTAAGATTTTGTGCTCGAGAAAGTGTAGCACATGCACAAAAAGAACATAAGGTGTAGCCTCGGTTAAATGCTAAAATTGGTGTGTACATTATTGGGCTATAATAAATTCAAAATCTAATAAAAATTGGTGTGTACATTATCCCGTCAATTTTTTAATAAGTTTTTTATTAAGTAAAATTGGAGTGTGCATTATGAGGCAAATCAAGAAACTTACATGATTACAAGCTTTTATTCTAGGAGATGTGGGAGTTATATGATATAACTCTTTAGATGATAGTCTCTTTCAAATTCTATGTAATGAATTTTGTAGAAATTGTGATTGATTACTATTCACATATCACCTCACATGTATCTCAAGCCTTTGCTAGTTGAACACACTACACAAGTTACTCTTTTCTAAACTTTGTACATGTTATTGTGTGTGATTTTGGTTTGGACAACCAAGTTTCAAAATTCCTTGATTTTTATGCAAAACATGTTTGCTGTATGAGTATTTAAGGTAAATTGATTGAAAATCTTAATTTTGGGAAAACTGGGTTCTAAAGAAGTGTTTTTGAAAAGCATTTCATCTCATACTCATGCATTTTATTCATAAAATTCAATGCTTTTGAGGAGTTGCTGTAGAAAATTGCTTTGTTTTTCAAAAAATTGTGTTTTTCAGATTTTCGATCGATCGAACCTGTTTTTCGATCGATCGAAAATGCGATTAAAATTTTGGTCAGCTTTTATTTGTTTCGATTGGTACTCGATTGATGTTGGATCAATCGAAGCATTTTTGACCGATCAAATATAATTTTCGATCGATTGAAAGTCGTATAGAGAGTTTTTTAAAAACCTTTTGTTTTCACGTGTTCTATCACTTTCAAACTTTTTCAAAAACTCTTTTCTCTCTTTATTCGATCGGTCAAGGCTACCAATCAAGATTTTTGTCGTTTTCCTCTGATCTTTTTGTGAGGTTTTTTTCTCCCAAGGCTTACGCTTCCTTTTTCATTTATTTTCAAGTTTCATGCATTTTTGTCATGCATATTTGGGAAATTTTAAACCTAAGGATTTTTGGGATTTTTGATAATTTAAGCCTTTTCTTTCACAATTGATCAATGGGTTTTTGTTGTGGGATGTTATTAAACTGATCCTTGGTGTTTAATTTGATCAATTTGGTGTTTTGGGAAAAAATTGAATTTCTAGGGCTTGAAACTATCCGAATTGGGGATTTTGTTCAATTAGGTTTAATTTGATGAAATTGGCTTGTTGGATTGATTCATATGATCATTATATTGTGTTCTCTATCTTGTTTAATGATCAATTGGTTAATTTCTTGAAAATTGTACAAGCGGTTTTGTCAAAATTTTGGGGGTTTTTGATATAAACTCTATGCTCAAGCCAATTTTGTGAATTTAAAGTTAAATTGAACTTCTTTTCACTGCATTAGAGCATGCATCATGTATTGATATTGTTCATGCATCATATAGAACTGTTGTTTCTTTTTTTTTTTTTGTGCTAACTTGCAGTCTGCCCTTGGTTTTTTTTTTTTTTTCCTTTCTCTATCTCTTTTGTGTTTGTCTTTTTGATCTTTAGCATCATGCCTAGGAAGATTAGAGCTTATAGGTCTGCCCCCTCACCCTTTACTCCTACCTTTGAGTGTGGTAGATTTCTGAGTGAGAAACATCAGGAAACCTATAAGAAGCTTAACCTTAAGAGGAACATTTGGGCCAAGAGAAAGGTTATGTTAGATGAGCTTGACCCTAAGATTAGGAGTAACTTTGACCGTCGGGGCTGGTTACCTCTATTAGATGTTGATCATCCTCCTCAGGCTACCTTTATCAGAGAGTTCTACTCGAACCTCTCGGTCCACGCCTATGATTCCAACACTCTTGTGAGGAGTTGGATACAGGGTAATGAGTACACCATTACTCCTTCAGTAGTGGCTGATGCTCTTGGGGTGCCACTTGTCCAGCATCCTGTCTACCCTTATGATGAGTCTCCTCCCTTAGACGACATCATGTCTTACATTATTGGGTTTTTTATCTAGTGGGGTTCTGATCCTCAGATTACTACTGCTGACCTCACTGAGATTCACTATCTTTTCTTTCGAATTGCTTGTCATTCTTTGTGGCCTATCTCTTATCTGCACACCATTCCTTTGGAGTGTTATGCGTTTTTGTATGCCCTAGTTACTGATGGCCCTATTAATTTTCCTCATCTTTTTATTCGTTCTTTGATTGAGGTGCATAGCAGTAGTTCTACTGCTCATGCTCTTTTCTTCCCCGTTTTTATTCATCGGATTCTTTACATCTAGGATTAGATGCGTTTTCAGCTTTTGAGCCTGTTCATATTATTGCTCCTATTGGTGCCACCTTTCTTATGCAGAGGGCTGCTCAGTTGAAAGTAAGCTTTAAACGCCCTAGGGTTGAGTCTTCTGGTGTCACACCTTTTCCTCCCTCTTCTATAGGTGATACTACGGTTGAGGAGTTTGTTGATCCTACTGCTGCTGTTCCTCCACCATCTACTTTGGATGATTTAGACATTCGTCGTATGTTGGAGACTATTGAGACTATTCAGGCGGCTCATGGTCAGCTTTTGGTGGACATGCTTGATGAGCTTCCTGCCTTGTGAGCAGATTTGAAGCACTTGAGACGGTCGCCTCTGCCACCTCTTTTTGATGATGGATTCTGATTACCCTTTAGCATTCCATCACAAAAAGGGGGGAGTACATTTGTAGATGAGTTTTTGTAGTTAGGGGGAGATTTTTTTTTTTTTTTTTTTTTTTTTTTGATTTGGAGCTATGGAGCTTTTAGATAGTATCTAGGTGCTTCATTATGTATCTTCATTTTTTTTTGGCTCATGGTGTATTTTTGTCTGGGTTGTCCATGATAGGGAGAGATACATTGTTTATATATGATTCTTGTTTCACATTGTGTATTGATTTATATTTATGAGTTATTCATGATATATGTCTTTATTTTGTGTTATCTGAAATCAAGAAGTTAACTTTGTTTTACTTGTATTTTCCACACATGCATTTATGCGTTTGTTGAGTGTTTCAGGAAATATACAGGTTGATTCAGTTGTGCTGCTGTCTACACTTGCGACTAATAAATAGTAGCTAGGTTGGATTTGTTTTGTTGGGCAATGCTTATGTAATGGGCTGTTTTTATGTAACTTTAAGCATTTTGTTAAGTTTGTGTTTTGTCACGGATTGCCAAAGGGGGAGTTTGTTAAGTTGCTACAGGATTTACTGTGTAAATCTGCCTGGCTCGATCGATCGAGAATTAGACTCGACTGATCGAAAGTCGTGCAGATTGATTTTTCTGCAGAATTTCCAACTCAGCCCAAGCCTGTTTGATGTGTAGGGTTTTATGTTTTGTCTTAAGTATAAAAGGGAAAACCCTAGCCACATTTTGGGGTTGCTCTTTATGCTGTGTGTGTGAATCTTCTGTGAGATCTAGAGGTGTTTGCCTTCACACATACTTAGGGTTTCCAAGATTCAAGATTATGTCAAGAACTTGTTGATCATTCAGTTGCAGATTCAAGAGCTTAAAGATACACAAGCGGGAGTGCTTATGCTTGCTGGGAATCCAAGAAAGAAGTAGTCCGTGGACTTAGAGCTGTCACGTGGTCATGGTAGTAAGTTTCCTACTCGAGGTAGCAATAGGATGTTAGTGGTCTAAGTCGCTATTGTGTAAACTTCAAATCTTTCATAGTGGATTTAGTTTTACCTCGAGGATAGCTAGGTTAAATCCTCTCTGGGTTTTTTACTTGTTTGGTTTTCCTAGGTCATCATATCTTGTGTTCTTTATTTTCCGCACTTTACATTGATATGATATGTTTGTGTTAACCTAGATCTGTTTAATTTTACTAAGTAATCATTTGGCTAATTAACTAGGTTAATCTGGTTGTGTTGTAAGGGGTCTAAAAACGTACAATATCAACTAGAAGTCTCCACTTCCATGATCAAGACAAATCATCTTAGTTGATATGTTATTGTCTTCGCAGATGAATTGCCAATTTCATCACCGACTAAGAACTAAAATTCTGAGTTTACAAAGAACTTGTGATTTATATCTTCTATGACTAAATCACATAAATCATATGCTATGCATCTCATGGACTATATGATAATGTCCAAATATTCATGTTACCATTATTTTAGATAATAATAAAAGTACTTTATTAATCACAACATTAAGTTATACGTAATGCCATACATAATATCATACAATAGGATTTAAGGGCACTAATCCTAACAAATTACTATCGTTTATACACAATAACATCATTAACACACGATAACAAATAAAGTCCAATAAGAGACTAAGTATCGTTTATGCACGATGAACAAGATAAATTCCAATAAGAGACTAAGTATCATTTATACATGATACAAATCAACTTAACATCGTTAATACACGATTAAGTCAAAAAAGACTAAAGTTTCATTTATACATGATGTAAAATATCATCATTAATACACGATGTAAAACACAACCTAAGTATCATCAAATATATGATAACAACACATATGATATAAAGAAAGCATTGTTCACTCACAATGTAAAAAAAAAAGAAAAAAGAAAAAAGAAAAGAAGGAGCAGTAATAAAGCATTGTTCTTTGCCCAAAACATACGAATTAAACCTAATGTTTATAACATAGCCCTAAAACATAAGTGCTCACTCACATATCATATAACGTGTCACGATTGAGCAAGGTCAATAGGGTCATCAATAGGAACCTCGATCCCTCCATCAAGCACATCATTTGCATTTGCCGCCGTGGCCCAATCAGTAACAACTTCTCTTTCCACCTCTTCAATGTCCAAGGTGGACAAATCAACCTTAGGATGATGCTTCCTCACATTAGTACAAACAAGATCAAAACCTTCCATGTAGAGAGCACACAGCTTGTCATCATAATCGTCCGATTTCTTGAAATATGCTACGGCCTGGACCCGAGCTGCCTTTACTTTGCCCAAAGTGGCCTCTAGTTGCTTATCCTTGAGAGCACAAATGAAATTCTTTACCTTTAAGTCCTTTTCCAGCACAAATAGATGATCCTGGGCCTTGGCCAAGTCAACAATAAGCTTTGTCACTTGGTCCGTCAAAGAAACATTTTAAAAAGAGACGAACTCCACTTTTGATAAGCTAAGACATACTTCTCTTCATAATCCAAGTACTTTCCAGAAAGGTACAGAGACTCCTAAGCACCTACAGAAGTATATAAGCCAAGATTAAGAACGTCTGAAAACCATAAAAAAGAGCAACAAAAGAAGATGTTAGTATACCTACATAACTTGTGTATGTGGGAAGACATTAGCTTGTTAGAGGGTTTGGATGTCGGGGGTTTCAGCTCATCAATAGAGATGACCTCATAAGCTTTGCCTAGAGCAAACTCAGCATCCATCCAGAAGTCCCCATCTACTTTCCTCTTCAATCCACCACTAGAAGGAAGGACCTCAAGAGAAGATGTGGGAAAGTGTGGATGAGGCAGAGGGGATGAAGAAAAAAAAGGTGGCAATACCATCTCGAGCTTCTTAGCGGCCTCATCCTTCTTCTCAGCAAGATGACGCCTCTTTAAAAGCAATCCATCCTCTTGAAGAATGGACTTGTCCTTCTTCTCTTTCATCTCAACCAGATCTTTCTTGCTAAAATGAGTGGCCATTTGTCGAAGAAGAAATAAATCAACATACAGAAAGAAAGATCATAAAAATCACATGACGGTAAAGCTGACTTGAAAGCTCGAAAATGTGTTAAAACGTAAGAGCTATTTAGACCCCTAATTTAAAGATTACAGCTCGGTTGATTTTACTCTAACTTAATACTAAGTGCGGAATAGAGTAAATGTGAGTGGATAAATAAACAAACTACTCTAGCCTATAATCATTATAACACAGCAGTAAAATGAAAGGTAAAAGAGTAAGGGAAAAGAGAATGCAAGTACAAGATAACACGTTGATGTGTTATCGAAGAGGAAACCGAAGAACTCAGCAAAAAACCTCTCCACCATCCTCTAAGCGGTAATCGATCCACTAGACAATTAGTTGGGATACATGGGTTAGCAAGAGACCCTTCAAGCCTAATCTACCCAATGTACCTAAGCCCTTCAAGCTCCTACTCCAACAAGGCTTCTTGGAACCATGTCTTGTCTAGCTTTCTGGATCCCGCAATGCGCCCAATTGCATCCACCAAGCCTCATTGGCTTCTTTTAGCAAATCCCCAAAGCATTCTAAGCTCCAAAACACTATCTACACTCTGAATAAATGTGGGTTGTGTTTGGAAACAAATCTCCTCTCAAGGTATAACAATGGGAGAGAGAAGGGGAAGAGGCTACAATGATTTCTCACTCAAGATGAGTAGCTCTCTCTCCAAAAGATGGGTGTGTGTGTTGTTGAAAACCTATCTAGGGTTTTTCTCTCTGAAATGACCTCATTTGCATTTGTCGGTAATTAGGAAATATATAGTATGGGTGAAGGGTAAGAAAGTCAAACTCAAAAATCCTCTAAGCAGAATGTTTTGCGACTACCTTGCGGGAAGGCCTTACCCAAGAGACGCTTGCGAAAACGACAGCTTGGCGTGACTCTTCAGCTTCTAGCATGTGCTTCTCACATGGTTCTTTCGTGGGTTAGCTTCTTGCAAGCTTCTCGTGAAATACACTGATTCTTCATTTTAACTTGAGTCTTCACCAACTTAATACTAAACCCAATACAATAAAATCCCACAAAATACAAGGAACAAAATTAAAGCAATTACAACACTTTTTGTCATGGAATAAAGCCAGCATAAAACATATTTATAAATCACAACTTTACATAACTTACTCTTCTTATTCATCTTTATATGTTTCAACATGTGTGTAGACGATCTTAGGATCGAGGAAGTGCAGATGAAGAGAATTAGGAGAAATCAGCTCATCAAAGTCAGTCACGCTATCAACAAATTCCCTAACCTTCTCTAGACACCCACAAATACCGCTTCTTCAAATGGGGTCATGTAGTGGCTCCCAATATACACAAGACGATGTTAAGTCTAGTAAAAAAAAAAAAAAAAAAGAAGAAGAAGAAGAAGAAGAAGAAGAAGAAAACACACCAGACATAGGCACCCCCTATTGACAAATCAATCTAGAAGCGTCATTCAACTCTTCATTTAGGGTGGCCTCCCAACCATCACCAGAGATAAAGAAAAAGCTCTTCTTCCATTCATGGAGAGAAGAGGGACAATCAAAGACCAGCCTAGACTTTGCATCCCAAGGCTTGAACTCCCAGTAACTAGAATGTGTGGACAGTTTTAGATGGTATAAATAAAGAAACTCATTGACTCCAATGATATCACCGTCGTTAGCCGAGAGCCACAAGACCTTGTAATATATGACTATCCTCCACGAATTAGGGACGAGTTGAGTAGGGGAAATGTTTAAACGAAACAACCACTCTTTGATGAACTGATGGATGGGAAAGCACAACCTACTAGCAAAGTCTGCCTCGTATAAGCAAACCTCGTCTGGATTATAGGACCACGCCCTATTCATCCTTAAAGGTATTCTAAGGTTAACAAACGAGGGAAATTGAAATTTCTCCTTATTCCTAACCACGTCTTTTCCCTTAAGACTACTAATTATCTCAAAAGGCTTAAAAGGCTAAAAAGACGAAGCAACCTCTTGAGCCACAAATTCATCCCCAAAAGATAAACTGGTCTCAAGGTCACTTGAATGGGCAACCTCATCTAAAGCTAACATATGCAAAATTTGCGTGATCCCTATAGAATGATGGACTAAGGGATAAAGAGAAAGAAGAACGGATCGATAAGAACAATCCTCCCTAATAAAGACACCAACTTGTGAATGGGTTTTACCCACAGAAGAGAGAAGACGACACAAACGAACGAAAAAGAAAGAAACAGAGGGGCAGGAAAGCCTAACACAAGAGTAGACTACCATCAAAATGCAAGAATACAAAGAGAAAACAGAGAAGACTTACTAGGAGCAAAGGCACCAAGCAGAGAAAACAAAGTGGATGACATAAGAGAAACAATTGGAAAACAAAAAAATGGAAACAAAATGAAAGAGGGAAGAAGTAAAAAGAAACCCCAAAATCATGCATGGGAAGCTCGAGAAACGCCTCTAGCACGTCCAAGCAATCACTGCTGAAACGTGTCACAACGAGACCCAAGACGTCCATCACAATAAATGTGATGGGTACAGAAGTCAAAGCAATTTGACCTTTCATATTCCAGCTGCGTTTGTAAATATGACAGTAGGAATAGAGGGGCTACTGAAGAGGAGAAAAATCAACATCGTCCAAGAGACAACTACAGAAGAGACCAATTACTTCCGTTCATCCTATGGACGGGGATAGTCAGCATTAAAGGAGCTCTCCATAAGTGACACGAGTAACAACTCACTTGACAAACAAACAAAAGTTTAACAGACGGACCAATGAGTAAAAGGACATTAAATCCTATAGAGCCCTAACATTTATTGCCAACGGATCCAAGACCATTAAGGTTAACCATTATACCCATAATGAGGGGTGAAGACCTATAAAAAGGCACAAAGAACCAGAATAAAGGTACGCAACTAGTATGCAACTTATGCACTACAACTCTCTAGCCAAATAACAATTCCTTTGTACAGTTAAGCTCTGATTTTACTGACTAGCTCATCGGAGGTCCTTTGGCACACACCACAATAGTGTGCTCCAAGTATATTTGTCATTTTTCACAGGATCTCACAACCACTGTGTTGATGTCATCCATCC
The DNA here is from genome assembly GCA_023621385.1 of Quercus gilva. Taxonomy (NCBI): domain Eukaryota; kingdom Viridiplantae; phylum Streptophyta; class Magnoliopsida; order Fagales; family Fagaceae; genus Quercus; species Quercus gilva. The sequence goes on from CM042480.1 coordinate 30,123,885, forward strand.
ATATTGACGAGGAGTTCAACTGAAGATTTTCAACATCATCATCAAGGGTGCTTGAAACCAAAATCGATAACCCAAAGTGGGCAATCCCATGAACATAATAATGCAAAAATCATTTAAAAGGCTAGTCATGAGCCATTAGAGGGGCATGCATAAACTTAGATATAAAATTGACACTATAGAAAATGTGCAGTTTAGTGAAAGTAAGACATTGAAGTCCTTCAGGTTTGGTCTGACGAAAGTAAGATACTATTGTCCTCTAACTAGGTTGTGATAATTGTGAGACTAAGCACCCATACCCCTACCATTAATGGTGCGAGCAATGGTTTCTTCATAGGAAGTACGCCTTGGCCTAGGATGGACTGGGTAGAGGGTGTAAATGGAGTCGCCACCTAAATCAAGTCTATGAACCACATATATAGCACCTTTGTGGAAGGACTGATCTTTGCCAGAGCACATGTCTAGAGTTTAGGTATGGGGATAGGAAAGTGTTAGACACCCAACCCTACCTGACCTCTAGGTTGGCCTCTACTCATTATGTTCCAAATCCTAGTCCCATCAAAGGGTCTTTTAATAGGCTATTTTAAACTCACACACTAACATTCATCTAAACACACAACATGGCATATAGGAATTGTAAAGTTGTTATTTACAACTATGTATTTTGTTGGCTTTTATTCTGTGTCAAATTTGATTGTAATTGCATTCAATTTTTTGTACCCTATATTTATTGTGGGATTTGATTGTAAGGGTTGTGTGTTAGAGAGAGAGTGTGTAAAGACTCAAGCAATTGAAGAATGAAGTGTTCTCGCGAGTAGCTCGTGACTTAGCATCCCACAAAGTAACTCATGTGCCCTGCACATGCTGGAATGCGAAGAGTCAGGCCAGATGGAGACAGCTGTGTCTCGCGAGTATCTCGCGGGTAAGGCCTTCCCGCGAGAAACTCGTGAGGCATTCTGTTCTGCCAACCTGTCCATTCTGATACATACTTTCTGTGCCTACACTATTTATACCCACATTACCCATAAATGTTGAGGAGTGCTTCAAAGAGAAAACCCTAGCCAAACACATTGAGAATTAGAGATTGTCATACCCACAATTCTCTACACACTTGCTTGTGGTATTTCCTCAACTCCTATCTCTCCATTTCCATACCATTGAGAGGTTGATAGCCCAAACACTTACCACACCCTTTGAGAGTGTTAAGTGACATTTTTGTGCTGCTGGGAAGCATTGGAAGAAGCCAAGGATGGCAGATGCAACATGGAGCTTGTTGCGGGATTCGGAGAACTAGACAAGACACGGTTCCGAGAAGCCTTGTTGGAGTAGGAGCTTGGAGGGCTTAGGTACATCGAGTAGATTAGGATTGGAGGGTCTCTTGCTAACTCATGTATCCCAACTGATTGTCTAGTGGATTGATTTCCACTTGGAGGGCGGCGAAGAAGTTTTTCACTAAGTTCTTCGGTTTCCTCTTCGATAACACATCGGCGTGTTATCTTGTGTTTACATCTTTCTTCCCTACTCTTTTACACTCCATTATACTGCTGTGTTGCTTAGTTTATGGATTAGAGTAGCTTGTTTATTTATCTGCTCGCATTTACACTATTCGCACTTAGTATTAAGTTAGTGTAAAATCTATTAAGCTGTAATTTTAATTTGGTGGTCTAAATAGCTCTTGTGTTTTCAACACATTTTCGAGCATTTAGGACTGGCAAAATTCCCCAACCTACGGGAACCTGAGTCAACCCTAATGGGTCAGGTTTTACCCGACCCGTGAAAGATTAGGGGCAAGTTTATATATACCTAATCAATTCTTATCCCAGCCGCCCCTCATGCCTCACCCTCACTCTCACTCTCATTCCCTCACTGACCCACCCTCGCTCTTAGGCTCTTAGTCCGCCACTGGCCAACCCCCTCAAGCCCTCCCTCCACCTTGCAGTCATGGCCAACTCGGCAACTCCTCCTTTGTCAGTGTCACCCCTCTTTAGTTAACTTCAATATTGTTGTTAGCATCAGATAAAAAGGTTTAAAGATGTGTATATATCTTAATATATATCCAAAGGGCAAATATTCAGTGGTTGGTCTATATATATAGCAAGGAAATCCATGACACATTGCGTATATATCGTAAGTGTCAATTGTGTATATATGCAGCCATGAAAGATAAATTTACAAACTCATCTATTTAATTTTACATTTGGGAGAAATTTTGTAATTTTGACAATCCCTGCAAATTAAGAGTATTTTGTTAGTTTAGCCAAGTCTAGAATTTATTAGGAAATCCTAAGTATCTTGGGTTTTATTTTATTTAAGTTAAAGGTTGTCTTTCATAGGTTTTTAGTTCACTAGTCAAAGTAGGAGTCCTAATGTTAATGTTGAATACTATAAAAATATTTGTCATTGTACTCAAAGAACAGATGGAGTTGAATACTACAAAAATATTTAATGTTTTATTTATTTTATTTTATTTATTTATTTATTTAAATGTGAGTCATGTGATTTTGAAATTTGAAATTATTGTATACAAGGGAAATGGGAGACAAAAAAAAAAAAAAATGGTTCTCTCTCGCCAAGCAACTCTCCCTTGAGAACCACATGTTGTCCTTTGCCAACTATACATTCTCCTTCGCCATTCTCAGGATCACCATCGCCAGTGTTGCCTTCTACCTGCTCACTCTCATGATCACCATTATATTTATGCCCATTAAACTATGAGTAAGTGTATTAATTTGTAGATAATCATGTGTAATTGTGATTGGATTTTTTTAATTGATATTTGTGTATACTGTGATGCTAATTTGTGAATATTTATTTTGATTGATAGAATTCCTAATTCCCAAACTTCTGAACCAATTGGGTTTCCACAATCCCTAGTGGTAGACTTGGTGGTAGAGGTAGAGGAAGAGGAAAAGGAAAAGGCTGCATATGTGTATGAAGATGAGGTTGTGGATGCATGTGGAAAAAGGATGTGTCCGTCAGATGTTTAAGATCATTTTACTAGAAAGAAATTTAATGGGAAACCTAAAGCTCAATGTCATCATTGTGGCAAGCTTTACTTGGGTGATTCTGAACAAGGTACAAGCCATTTGCGTGGTCATTTAGGGAGATGTCCACGGCTGAAGTTTAAAAATATAGAGGACATGCGACAAAAAAAAAAGGTGAATGGAACGATGAGTTTAAATCCTTACCAATATGATCAAGTTAAAGCGGGGAGTAATCTTGCTTATATGGTCATCCTACATTAATACCCGCTTTCAATGGTTGAGCACATTAGGTTCAAAGAATTTGTGGGTTCTCTTTAACCTATGTTTAAAGTTGTTTCAAAAAACACTTTGAAGAGTGACATTCTTAACATCTATGATAATAAGAGGGAGAAAGATTTGAAGATGATGGACAAGAATGGAATTAGAATAGCAATCACAACTAATATGTGGACTTTAAGTAACAACAAGAGAGGGTTCATGGTCATTACTACTCACTTTATCGATCACATTTGGACCTTGCAAAGCCAGGTTTTAAGGTAATTCTTTGATACAATTTGTTTTGTAGTATGACTATGCGATTTATTAAACCATATGAATTGTACCATGTGTCATTGATTATAGTGTTTATTGAATTATGTTATAATTATTCCTATTATTTTTTTAAGGTTTGTTTATGTTCTTTCTCCACACATGAAAGATGTTCTTGCTGATGTCCTTGTAGATTTTTTTTTTTTTTTTAGAGAGGAACATTGATAGGAAATTGTCCATAGTAACTGTTGATAATTACGGTACTAATGATGCCATGATGAGACTTCTCTTGAACAAGCTTGATATTAGTTCTCTTATGTTGAATTGGTCTATGTTGCATATGAGATGTGTTGTACATATTTTGAATTTGATTGTTCAAGATAGTTTGTCTCTTATTAGTGATGGTATTGAAAAGATTCATGATAGTGTGATTTTATTGGACTGGATCACCAAAAATGAGGCAAAAATTTGATGAAAATGCATAGGGTGGACAGGGCTAAGGGTGTAAATGAAGTCACCACCTAGATTAGGTCTAGGAACTATATATATATTATCCTTGTGGAAGGACTGATCTTTACTAGAGCACGTGTTAGGAGTTTAAGTATGGGGATAGGAAGGTGTTAGGCACCCAACCTCACCCAACCTGTGGGTCGGCCTTCACTCATTGTATTCTAAATCCTAGTCCCATCAAAGGGTCTTTTAATAGGCCATTCTAAAACACACACACACACACACACTCTCTAACATGCATCTAAACACACAATATGGCATATCATTCGTAAAACCTAGCATTCATCTTATGGGTGCAAGCGCCCCCATTGCATGGGCAGTAGTGGTTTACTCATAGGAAGTACACCTCGGCCTAGGGCGGATAGGGTGGAGAGTGTAAATGAAGTCACCACCTAGATTAGGTTTAGGAACCATATATATAGCACCCTCGTGGAAGGACTGATCTTTAGCAGAGCACTTGTCCAGAGTTTTGGTATGAGAATTGGAAGGTGTTAGGCACGCAACCCCACCCGATCTGTAAGTCAGCGTCCTCTCATTGTGTTCGACATCCTAATCCCATCAAAGGTCTTCTAGTATGTTATTCTAAACTCACACTCACTTTAAAATGCATTTAAAGCAAACAACATGACATATAGTCCCCAAACCCTAGCATTTATCTATCATGGCATTAACATTCACACATACCAAGGTAGCAAGTATATCACAAGGCAGTAACATTGACAAGACAACATCAAGCATAGACAATATCAAAATGTCATGAAATTCATCCAAGCATATTGTCATAATTAATCAACTTATGTGTCAAACAATAAAATGCATGTTCATGCGGCCTATGCATGACTTAGCTCACTTACCTCACTGCATCATAGCACCTATGCATCAATGCATGTTCATATTTATATGCATGTACTTGGCATTCAATAAAGCATAAACCCTAATACTTAATTTATCAATTAAACCACACAAAACATGTTATTCTACTGACTCTAGGATGTAAATATGTGACACTAGACTATACAGAAGTTAAAAATGTGAAAGAAAACAAATAAAAACAAAGAAAACCTAAATCTAAGTTTTTGAGCATGAGTATGTGTTCGCATACATAGGGAGTGCATGCAGTGGTGGAGCCAGGAAGTTTTTCTAGGGGGGCAAATTAAATATAACAAAATTATTGAATTAAAAAAAAAATTCAAGACCCAATAAAAATTTTTATTTTATGAATTAATATTTTAGCTTAATAATGTCGTTTCCTACGTGTTTTTTTTTTTTTTATTTTTTTTAAATTTTTTATTGTACAAAACTCATTTATATAATTTAACCACTCAAGCCAAAATACAAATGTAAACAACAGTACATTGTAATAACGAATTATATATAACGATATTTTATAAACTTTTATATTATTATATAACAGAAACTCAAAAATATTATAAAATATTATATAATTAAAGTGAAAGACAAAAATCCACACTTGTCAAATTTACAACTGCAAAAATGTCATTCTCACACTCAGACACAGTATTTTGAAGTGTTGTACAGCAGTAACACAGCACATAGAATTATTCAAAACACGTAGTTATAGAAAAAAAAAAAAAAAAAAAAAAAAAGAAAAGAAAGAAAAAGAAGGTAATAAACACACAACAAGAAAGTGAGATAAAAAATGAGAAGGATACTAGTGATACATAGAAAGGCGACTGGCGGTGTGGAGGATTGTTGTGATGCCCCAATTTGATTGATTGTGTGATGTGTGTGGATGTGTGATGAGTCCCACATTGGGTATTTACTGGGTTGAACTAGACTTTACTAACAACTGCAAGGAGCCTTAATTGTGACTAGTCCTTTTGAGGTATAGCGCAAATGTGGCTAGCACTTTTCCTTGGGTCGTTACATATGGTATCAAAGCTTAGGTTATGATCTTGCAGACTCTATACTAGGATTTGATTTGGAATAAGGTTTGTGCAATAGGGATTACGATTATAATCATTGTTTATGAAGGTTATTAGGTCATAGATAGTGTTCTTTTGATGACTTGATGAGAAGTGTAAGTGAGGTTCCATCATATGATGATTTGTTAGGTCATATTTGAAGGATTTGATATTTATGTCTATGTGGTTATGCATACGTGACTTATAAATACAAAAGGGAGGATTTTAATTGATATACTTCTATGATCTCATACTAGAATTAAGTGTATTTTTATTCTTGAAAATTTTGTAATTGATCAGATTGGTTATTAAAACTTCTTCTTTTTCTTATTAAAAGGAAAAGAGAGTGAGAAAAGAGCAAGCAAAGGAAATCTTCCTGCTGTTTTGTGACTGATCTTTTGAAAACTCATTTGAGAGTTTTGCCTAATATAGTCGACATACCTATGGTTAGCTTGATCTGTAGGAGATTCTTAGAGGTTTAATTATTGAATGATAGTTTACTATATGCCCTATTCAGAATTTGGAGAGCTTTTAGGGAATTGGAAATTGCAGGACTTTATTTACGGGTTAAGGTTTAATGTTAGAGCTACAATTCCTTGATTTTAGTTTATATGGAGTTAGGAAATTAATGGAAAGTTCGTAGTGTGAAGCGAAAATCAATTTGTGGTTTTTGTAGTTCACATTATATTATATGTTATTATATAAATTCTAAGGGCGTTTAAAGAATTTAGTAATATATCGGTGGACTTCATTGGATTCAATGTTAAGGACCAACCTTCTTTTGGATCATTGTTCTTGTTAGGGTTGACCTACATGGACTACCATAGCCTAATTTATGTTTGAGGTAGTCTTTAAACGTTTTTGAGACATGTTCTGTTACTTTGAAGTTTGAGGTCATCAATTTCTTATCTATGGAATTGGAAGATTGTTTAATATTCTGGGGAATAAGTTTTGATGCTAGAAATGTAATTCTTTGATTTTAGCTGATAAGAGATAATTGATTGACTCAATAGAACATGAAGTGTGTAGAAAGCAATGTTGGTGGTATTATAAAATTGGATTAGTGAACCATATTTTGATTGGATATTAATGGATTTGGGTGGCAAGAGAGTTTGTTTTGAAAGACTTACAATTTGAATTGTAGTCATTTCTGGTACCGTTTGTTTTATATTGGCAGATGGTTAATGATTATAAATTTCATTGTACTCTAAGTTCTAGGCTACTAGGACAATATTATTTGCAAGGTAAAAATAATAATAATAATAATAATAATAATAATAATAATAATAAAGTGGTTTGAGATACTTCATGGACTATTCCCTTCTAGACGATGTACACTTAGAGATTATGATTTCATAATAGGAAATACATTTATGAGGAACCCAACTCTTCAATGAGTTCTAGCCCAAGTATCATCTAGAGGTTAAAGGTTAATAAATGTTGCTTATTTGCAGAGATAATTTTTGATTAGGATAGAGGTTCTATGACAAACCCTTATATCAATGCTCAATTGATTATTTATGGAGACTTTGAAATTTCTATTTTACCAAACTTGAGGAAGAAAAGATATAGTGATATACGCATATGTTGTAAGTTTGTTTTGAACTTAGGAAGGATTGGAACTTTGGATGCACTACTTAATTTTGAGGTAGAGAAATAAATAGATGCTAGCATTCAATGGTCTATGGTGAATCTCAAAGTTGTGGATTTCCCTTGTTGTAATTTTTGGAGACTACTTAGGCCTTGGAATATTATTGAAATTAATAATTGATGGAAAATTAGTTATTGGGGTTAACCTAAACGAATGGGCCTTGGAACTTTTATTCATATTGAAGGGAACTTAGAGAGCTATTTAGACTAGAGATATGTATATCTTTAAATAATCTTATATTTTTTGTAATATGGTTGTTCTTAAACTATGGCTAATTGAGTAAGAGATTTTATAGTGATATTGTATTATGCAGCGGAAACATCATGGCTCCATTTGCTATGGAAATTTTTATTTTTACAAATGTTGGGAAGGAAAAGTCTAAGCATATGTTGTGAAATAGTTTTGAACTATGGTGATTAGTGATAAATTTGTATAGATAGATACAATTGTGGCTTTAGAGTAGCGCAGTGGAAGCGTGATAATTCGTTCAGCTTGTGATGAATTCAAAGGACTAAATTCTTATAAGTGGGGGAGATAGTAATACCCTGAAAAAAAAAAAAAAAAAAGATTAAAGGGAAGGGTATTTAAGTAAATCTTTTGTGGGGTCAATTTGATAATTTATAATTATAAGGGAGTTTTTAGAAAATAAGGTTGAAACCTTAACTATATAAAAGCTTATTATGTCAACTTATATGGAGAGATGTTTTGAGAGAGGAGACTACCCAAAATACTCAAGTAGAGAAGGTTTGACTACACAATTGAGGTAAGAGCCTAAGAATCTCTTTCTTGTCAAATCTAAGCTTTATTTGGAATTAGAGTACTTTTTATGTGGGTATTTTGGCCAATAGTGAAACTATTTAATCATTCAAGAGTTTTAATGATGCAAACAAAGAAAAGTTTGGACTTATTTTCGGTAAACTAGACATTGTTAGTACATATTTTTTTTTTTTAATGTTTAGTAACTTAATCTTATCTATGCCTTTTGTTGCATTGAGTGGAGATAGAATTTTTTTAGGCTTCATGGGTCAGGTTTCTGCACAGGCCTTTATACTGAAGTGATGGAGTTAGGGAGTACGAGAAATCGAAAAGAATAGTAACTAGTCTAGGCTTTGAGGTGTGACAAGTTAAAAAAAAAAAAAAAAATAGAAAGGTGTTAACATAATTGTGTTCAGGTGGTGTTTTTTTTTTATAAATTGACTTTTGACCCTATAGGTATTCTATTGTCTTCAACCCTAGGAAACTATTTGTGGCAGAAAGTAAAGAAAATATATGATATGAATAGGTGGATTTTTGGTGTGAGATAAAAGTGGAGAATTATTGGATATTTTAGAAAATTTTCTTTTGGTCGAGTACCTTGTAAGTTAATTTTAAAATTTTATTTTGGAGTAAATAGTATCTAAAAATTGTTTTAGGTGATATCTAAGGATTTTAGAGGAAGGATTAAGAAGAAATTCTTTTGTCGTATGCTAGTTAAGGTAAATAACCTTATCCTAATTGGTTTTATTTTGACTACTATTGCATTTTTAACTACTGAAAATTGTTTATAACTATTAGAATTTTATTTCAACTTGTATTACTGATTCCAAGTAAAGAATTATCACAAATATATCTAATTACTGAATATATGATGTATTTTGTTTAATTGTTTTTAGCTGTACTGATTCAAAATAAAGAATGAAGAACTTTCACAAATATATATGAGCATTGAATATAAGATTTATTTTATTTAATTTTTTTTTTAACTATATTGATTGAAGGTAAAGAATATAAAATTATCACAAATATATTTGAAGACTGAATATATGATTATATATATATATATATATATGTATTTGAATGAGATATATTTTTTGGTTTGAACTATGATTTGATATATATGATTTTGGGACAATCTAACTATGTTTGACTCTGATACCTAGCCAATGGGGGTTATTCATTGGTACTCTGATACCCAAACCAATGGGGGTTAATCATTAGTATTTTGATACCCAGCCAATGGGGGTTATTCATTGGTATTCTGATATCTAAACCAACGGGGGTTATTCATTGGTACTATGATGCCCAGTCACGGGGATATAGTGTGACCATAGTCATAAGATTGTTAAGAATATGAATTACGTTTGAATATTTGAACTATTTTGAGTCCTTAAAACTACATATTTGATTTTGGAAATTTTTAAGTATTTGAACTATTTTGAGTTATTAAAATTGCTTATGTATTTTTGGAACCTATTGTAAGTTATAGCTTTTGATATATGGAAAATTGACTACTTTCTAAACCATCCATGATATATTTGTAATATTAAAGTATGTGATCTATTTGCAATTTATTATTTTAGGACTAAAACTTTTTTTGTTATTTTTTGAAAACCCATAGTATATCATAACTTTTGAAGACTCATATTACATCTTATTACTTTACAGATCTATTGCTTGATAGAACTTATTAGGATTTTGGTTACTTATTGAGTTGTCAGCTCACCCCTTTTTCCCCTCCAGTTTTAGATTGTGAAGAATAGCAAGTTTTGGGAGTTTGGATGTTGTGTTGTGAGCAGGAAAAGAAGCTTAGTGATTTTGGAATTGGATGGTCTTCTAATAGTTTTATATTTATTGGCCAATTGGCATTATGTACATGAGGTTTGGATTTTGTTCCTATTAAATTATTGGAGATCTATTCATAAAGAAATTGTTGAGGTATTTTGAATTTATTTGAATTAATTTTTGAGGATAAATTTTAGTTGCTAAGAAGGCCTTGCACATTTGTAGGGTGCCTACTTTATAAGCGTGCAGGAGTTGTCACATGCCTATCTTTATACTTAGGTTTGGGGCGTGACAGATCACTAAGTCTAGAGATATGCTGGATACCCCTAAACTACCACATGGCCATGCCTGGGAAGTACCTTGTGCACCCTTAGATGCCTACCAAGGGAATGCCAAGTAAACTGACATAATGGGTCTGCCCTTGCCATCCAGTAATACCCCACTTGACTCTCTAGGTCCAGTCAATGGGACTCAGGTTGCACAAGTATCTCAGCTAACCCTTAGTATCCCTAGAAAAAGGAAGATCGAGAGCTACAGTAGCCTAGACTCTATTCCTACTCACAAAACCTATAGGCTGATCCCTAGCAATGACACTCAAGTGGCTGCAGAACCACAGCTATAACATATGAATGCAATAGCCTAACCTACCCCTACCAGAATCCCGACACAAGGACAAGGACGTAATGGTCTCGAAAAGTAGAGCGGGAATGAAGGGGGTACCATGAGTTAGGGAACTCACTAGAGGGAGAATGCCAAAATTGATAGCACCTAATGATGAAGGGAATAGCACCACACCAAATAAGGCCACCAAGAAGGCTTGACACCGATAGGATGTCCACTGCTCCTCTAAGTCCACAAAGTTGTCTCGGTAGCCAACAGGGCACTTTGATGAGAACCAATCATGCAGGAAATCAAAGGACATGCTCCCTCCTATCCCGCTACCATAACAAGTCAGGGCCTCCACAACGGGCCTCTTGAAGCCCATCAGATCAGTGAGCCTCTTGCGGTAGCGTGTCCAGACTAGTAGAATGAAAACAGTGCTTAGAGGAGTAGAAAGAGAAAGAAAAAAAAATCATACTCCTCCAAAGTAGGCACCAAGTCAACATCTCCAATGGTGACACATCTCAAAGCAGGGTCCCAACAAGAAGCGATGACCTCCAACAAATATCTAGTGTGGTGTGAAGAAGAACAGTAGCATTTCTAAGAAGTTGTCGGATGAGTGCCTAGTCACCACAAGAGAAAGAGCTCCATCACCTCCTAAGCTTCTTCTCATAGTAAGACTCCCTTTCAAGCTTGACCAAAGTGTTGTAGGAGTGAGCACCAGAGCATCCATGAATAGATCTTGCTAAATCTGATGATATGATGAGAATTTACACTAAATATGATGAAAACAGTTTTTTCTACACGTTTTGGGAGAAGAAAAATAGTAGGAGAAGACCCCAAAAATCGCAAATCAAGAATGAGATGGGGCTGGGCTAAAACCTAGCTTTTATACATGCTTCCCGATGTGGTAGCCCTTGAAGGGCCCTCTAGGGCAGCTGGACCTCGGGATGCGTGCAGGGGTTTTCAGCCCCCCAAGCATAAACCTATATATTTTCTGAACACTCTCCCCCTATTTGGCATGTTTTTGATCAGCTTAGAGCAAAGATTCCTTTATTTTAGCATTCGTCGTAATGCGCAGTTGGCCTAATGGTGAATCGGATTATCGGAAACTCTCTCATGCATTCGAGACTGCAGAAATCCTACACTAGGGTAGTTTATCTTTGTGTGTCTCATTTAGTACCTTCAGATGTCTTGAACCTCATTTTCTAAAACCGGTTCACTCGATTCAAGGGTTGGTTCAGCCTCGGTAATTAGAATTTACAATGGAAAAACACTAGAACATGTTCTCAGCCACATTGCAGCTTTTTCAGCTTATTTTGAGGGCAAAGGGAGTCATTTTTCATAAGGTCACTCCGAGGAACCTGTTTTTGAATTGTTAGCCCGCCCGGGCATTAACAGGAGCAACCAGTGCATACTGCCTCATGGCATGTCTAAGGAGATCTCGTTCAGAATGCCCGCATTCATTACCAGCATTTGGTATGGTCTATGAAGTCGAGGCCATTTTCAGCCAGTCCACAAGCTTGGAACCCTGCAAAACCCTAAACTGGGGCAGTTTATTTTGCGTGGTGCCCTCCCCTTTGTCCAATATACAAGAATGGATCCATCCCACCAAGGATGTGTCCCTCATGTCGAGAATCGCACGAAACCCTAAGCTGGGGCAGTTTATTTCACGCGATCTCTCTATTCTCTCTCCCCCTAGTAGGACAATCATTGTTCAAAAGCCACTAACAAACCCATGAAATTGCGGTGCAAAACAAGTGAGTGTGACACAAGTTGGTTCAAAATCACCGTCCATAATGAAAATGCGATAGTGCATGCATACATATCAGTTGCCCTTTTGAAGGCTATTTACAATTTATGCACGTAAGTCCTGCCAAAAGGCATTGTTCTTCACATACATCAGCAGCCCTCTCAGAGGCGATTTATCTAGAGTCATACATGTAAGTCCTACATAGAGGCATTGTTTTTCCTACACATCGGCAGCCGTTTCAAAGGCAATTATTCCAAAATTATACATATAAGTACTATCTAAAGGCATTTTTTTTCATATGCATTAGCGGCCCTCTCAAAGGCATTTTTTCCAGAGTTATACATGTAAATTCTCACCAAAAGGCATTGTTTTTCATATGTCTACAACCCTTTCAAAGGTGATTTACTATAGTCATGCATGTAAGTCCTAATTAGAGGCATTGTTTCTCACACCTAAGTAGGCCTCTCAAAGGCGATTTCCAAATTTATACATGTAAGTCCTACCTAGAGGCATTGTTGTTCCCACACATCGACAGCCCCCTCAAAGGCAATTTTCTAGAGTTATACATGTAAGTTCTAGCAAGAGGCATTGTTCCATACATACACCATGAAGCAAAAAGATAGTATCATACATCAAGGCCCATTATGGGGCAATATAATGAACACATGTCTAGGCCTATCAAGAGGCAATGAATAATATACATACATAACTGGCCCATCATGGGGTAATGTCTATAGGATACATGGAAAAGAATGTGCCCACGTAGGGGCCACATCATGCTACAACAAATGGATAACCCTACAGAAAATCATCACCCCTAATATACTGGTCGGTATCATCATCATCATCATTGTCATCGTCACCTACATAAGGGTTAGTGGAAGGACTTGCACCACCTGAAGTGCTTGGATCGTACCCTGGAATTAGGGAAAGCCTTGGAGCCTGAGCAAAAGAGTACAAACCACCCGGCGGGCCTGGAGGAGCTGGCATATACCCGGGCTCGTACAGAGGAATGATGGGCCCTCGGCCTAGAATCTGAGGAGAAGGCAGAACAGGAATACGAGTCGCTCATAACTTTCCCGCCAAAGTCATGGTATAGCCATAAAGCATGGCTAGCTCACTTTGAAGCTGGCTCTACTCTCTCTTTCTGCCATGGTAGCTCGGGCCTCCCTATCTCTCTGCCAAACCTCCCTCTCCCGAGCTAATGCCCAAGCAATCTCCTCCTACATGTGTACCTCCCTAGTGGCAGTAGTGGCCTCTAGCTCCATCACCCTAGCTTGCAGAGCCTCCGTACGCACTCTCCACTCTACTCTAGAAGCCACCTGAGCACGAATAACGCCTTCCAGCACACTACCACTACTCGTAGGGACATCTCCAATAATAGGCCTTGCAGAGGACTCTGCGAACCAAGTAGCATAATCCCTGCTGGTATCCACATAGGCGTCAAAAGAACTCATCATGTAAGCCGGGTCATCTAGGACAATGGACTCGAATGACAATCTAAAAGGAGGCAAATCTCTAGGTATTCCATAAACTGGCATGACCTAATGGAAGGTCCTTTCTGCCAAAAAGAACTCCCAACTCGACAGGGCCTAAAACTGTGTCGTATACACAATTGGCCCATAGCAATAGTGAGCTCCGGCTTTCCTAGCAGCGAACCATCATAAGGGTGAACTACCATCTCATCTCGAGTGACGCAGTCTAAGGCTGTAGAGATAGTGACCGGTTGCACTACAACAACCCTGGTGATCGTACGGAGAGCCCAAGCGTGCGCTCAAGGATACATTGTTGCTAACAAACCCAAGTACTGTGGTTGCAAGGCTGGGATGTACTCATATGCTCACCATGTCAAAATTTGCTAGCACCCCTCTAGACTCCTGAAATCCCATTGGGAAGCTTGCCTCAGGAAAGCTATGAAAATGGCGTAAGCGATTGACCCCTATTCGTATCTCCCAATGTTAGAGATTGCTCTCATGGCCCATAGTAGCTGGCAGGTCAACACTGATCGATTGTTTCCAAAGAAGCAACTATCGAGAAAGTGTAGGAAGAACCATTGAAGATGAATGTCGGTAGGTGCTACACCCTAGGGGATGCTACCCTATAGCCACTCAGTGTGAATCTGTGGTGATTCAGTAGGCCCAAAATATCCTCTCGTGTTCGCAGTTAATGGAAGATGAATGCCCAAGAGCTCACTGGCTATTTCAAAGCTCATCTCATTGGTCAGAATTAGGAAGCCACCAAATTTGATACCAGGATGGCTATCCAATCAAGAGGGAGGATCTTATACTCCCCATAGCTCAAGTGAAAAGTGCCCATCTTGGCATGAAACCGCTGCACCAAAGCCTCCTTGATCCCATGCCTCATGATGTATGAGGGGATCTGTAGGAAATCCTTAAATCCCTGTTCTCTCAAAAACTAAGCGTACCGCTGATGGGTCGTTGAAGAAAACACCAGCTGGAGAAAAATGGACCAAACACCTTGACCCCGGATCTTGTCAGCCGCCTGCATTCAAAATCAAAAGCTATTCGTTAGCACATTCATATAACAGGAATTTGAATGACAAAGGAAGAAATACATTATACCTCTCCTTTCCGCGCCTGAACGGAAGGATGATCATTTAGCCCGCGCTGAAGGTGAGTGTCTTTGATGCCTCTGTCTACAACTCCAGTGTGAGGATTAGCCCTAGCCTGATATGACGGGAACCTCGGCCTCAAACTGCGCCTCTTAATGCCCAAGTCCGGATGGACCTCATCCCTGGAAAAGTCAGCCTCTATGCCAATGAGGAGATACTCAGCTCACATCACTCTTCTAGAGGCCCCTCTCCCTACAGCCAGCCTGCGCCGTGGAAAGCCCCATTAGAAATAGTACAGGACTCAGAGGAGACGTTGGGTATATTGATTGAACGTCACCTCCTAGGACGAGTCTCCACGGGTATACCACCAGTGGGCCTGAGGTCATCACCCCCGTAGTTAAAATGACTCTGCAAAACCCGAGCCGCCTACTCGTCGGCCGAAGCGTCATCATAAAAAGAGTCATCTCCATGGGACGTAGCTTAAACGGGGCTATCCCCCATTCTCCCTTAGAACCAGCCCTCCGAGACAAGATTTACAAAACAACCAGAAATTCAGACACAAATAGTAAGCCCATGAAACAAATAGAAATACAGATGAATTAATACTTTTTTCCTAAACATGTTATGCAGGTCTATGTCAAACACATGTTCTCACAAGAACGCAGATTATTACACATCCTACAGCGGGTTCACTAGTGGTCGTGCCGTATGCTCGCATCTTATTTGGAGGCTATCTAGCGGCCGCTCTATACATCTCTACAGTGGGTTAACTAGCGGCCGTGCCATATGCTCACATCCTACAGTGGGTTAACTAGCAACTATTCTGTATGCTCGCATCTTATTTGGAGGCTATCTAGCGGTCATGTCATACGTCTCTACAGCGATTTAACTAGCGGCCGTGCCATATGCTCGCATCTTATTTAGAGGCTATCTAGTGGTCATGCCGTATGTCTCTACAGTGGTTAACTAGTGGTCGTGCCATATGCTGGCATCTTATTTGAAGGCTATCTAGCGGTCGTGTCATACGTCTCTACAGTTGGTTTACTAGCGGCTATGCTATATGCTCACATCTTATCTTGAGGTTAATAAGTGGGCATGCCGTACGCCTCACCATCACACAGTCATCAAGTCACTAAAGAGTTTTGAAGTTCCTGATCTATAGTGGGTTAACTAGCAGCTGTGTCCTATGCTCACATCCTATCTTGAGGTTAACTAGCGGTCTTGCCGTACGCCTTGCTATCACATAATTATCAAGTTCCTAGAGAAGTTCCAAGTTCCTAATCTACAGTGGGTTAACTAGCGACCGTGTCGTATACTCACATCCTATCTTGAGGTTAACTAGTGGCCATGTCGTATGCCTCACCTTCACAACTATCAATATCCTAAAGAAGTTCTGAGTTCCTAATCTACAGTGGGTTAACTAACGGCCGTGTCGTATGCTCACATCCTATCTTGAGGTTAACTAGCGGTCGTGCCATATGCCTCACTATACCACAGTTATCAAATTCTTGAAGAGTTTTCAAGTTCCTGATCTACAGTGGGTTAACTAGCGATCATGTCGTATGCTCACATCCTATCTTAGTCCGATCCTATTACGAGGCTAGTTAGCGGCCATGCTGTACGTCTTGCCATTTCCATTACTCCTGACTACTAGGTAAGTCCCCTTACCTATGTCCCGCATTTTATTTTTAGCATTTAAATTCCCACATATTTGCGCACCCATATAACACAGATAAAAAGCGAAAAGAATATATGCACTTTCCTAAGATAGCATGGCATAAATCAGGGCAAAAGGAAAGTAATATGCTTATGAAAATTCCAAAAATAAAATAAGCACTAGCATGCATCCCTTGTAGTATTGATACTAACATTTTGGTATAAAAAAAAAAGAGAAGAAGAAAGAATAGACACTGACCATAAGTGTAGAAAAGACTGAAGTAGCGAACTGAATCTGAAAATCCGGACCCGCTAAGTTCGCCGTCACTTCAGAGAATTTTTCAGAAGTGGGAAGTCAAAGAAAAGTGAGAAATGAGGTCAAATGAGCCAAAATGGGGCATTTATAGGCCCTGGGCTGCTTGGCACACCTTCTAGGGCCACCAGGTAGGCCCAACAGTCCTATAGGGGCAGCCGGGCAGCGTTCACCAAGTCAATGCTGACCCGGTCAAACCCCAAAAAATAAGGAAAAAAAAAAAAAAAAAACCCTTTTCCCTTTCCAGAGTTCAGAGACGTTTCCAGGAATTATTTCAGAAGCAGCTGCAATAGATCAGCCCAGTTAGGTAAAGTCTAGTCTCGATCCATGAATGGTCCCGCACACAAATTTGGGGGCAACAAAATTCAAAATCACGTTCCTTCTCAGACCCCATTCATTGCACTAGAGATGTTAGATAAAGAAGGGGTAGGTCTTGATACTGTATTTTGTCTTCCCTTGATTTGCATACCGGACCCCGAAAAATCCTAAAATATTATTTTCACTCCATAGGGCCATGAGAACATACAGAATGATGCGGCACAACCCGTTTGGGCAACGAAGCACCCGCAGTGCCTCTTTCAGCTAAAATGACCAAAATGTCCCTGGTCAACCCTAGGTTTGACCGAAGGTTAAACCAGGTCAAAATCGTCACAAAACAACAGTTTTCATAGTTTTACATCAAACCTAAGCTTCTCGGAGATTTTTAATAACTTTGACCAAGTTTGGCTCGAAGTCGACCTTGGGTGGGCCTAGAAACCCTAACAGGTTAAAACCAATGCCATTGCAAAGATTATCAAATTCTCATTCCAATGATTGTTCATGGATCGAAATTGGAGTTAAAACAGTCAAGATGTCACAAAAACCAAGATAACATACCGATCGATGCACTGCTAACTTCTGAGAACCATAACTTTTGATCCAACCATTGAATTTTCAAGATCCATAATTTTTTAGAACTAGAAAGTCAAGACCTTTCTAGAAATTTCAAGATCAACCAAATCAAAGGAGGTTTGAGGCTGGTAGCCCCTGAAGGGCCGTTGGAGGCCCTACAAAGGCCACCGCCTCAAGATTCGTGTAGGGGCAATAAAAAGCCCTAGGCTCCCTTTAGACCAAAGGAGGATCACATTTTTTTTTTTTTTGAGTTTTGGCCTCTGCCTCATTTTTCTTCACGTTTTTTTTTCCCTTCCATACACCAAAACACACAAAAAAAAAAAAAACATCAAAAAAAGACATCAAAGTTTCTTGATTCTTCTCTCTTCACCAAAAACACAAGGTATTATTCTTATACCCAATCTTCTTTTCCTTAGTTCTACATTTAGAATTTGGGGTTTAGGGGTGTGGATGAAACTTTTTAGCTACCATCCAAATCCCTAACCTTCTAAATATTTTTCTAGCATTTATCTTGCTATTTTTGCTTGGATACCATGATTTATTGATTTCTTTAGCATGTTTCTTGCTTTATTTGTGTTGCTAGCTTAAATCTCTTTGCTTTTATGCCTTATGCCATGTTTCATGCTTAGACCTACATCCTTACATGTTCATACGTTTAGATCTACATGCTTAGGGTTTTATGCCATGTTTTCCTATGTTTTGTGCCTCTTTTTTGTTCTAGGTTGACGTTAGGGTTACATGCTCATATGCTTGTATGATGTTGTTGGGTATGCCTTGCTTGGATCTGTGTTTTATGTGATTGTTTCCATGCTATATCGTTAGATCCTCGTCTTCTCATGCTTATAAGCTTGGATCCATGTTCGTCCATGTTTATATGTTAAGCTTCTACATGTTTTCACGCATGTTTCCATGCCTATATGTCTAGATCTATGTTTTCACATGCTTGTGCGCTTGAATCTTTGTTCTCTACATGCCTTATGCTATCTTTCATGTGCTTATGCGCTCCATGCCATGTTTGTGTGCCTAGACCTAGGCTATGTTTATCACGCCATATGCTATTGTAGCCCTTTTGTCACTTTATCTTTCCTTTTTGTGTTTTGGCCTATTGGTTCGGACCCAATCTAGATCCTATGGTCTTTGTCATCATCCATACATTGGGGCCCATATCAAAGGGTTTGGATCACTCTATTTGCATGTCTATGCTTGCTTGCTTCTTTGCTTTATGCTTGTGTTAGCTTCTTTGGTTCTAGGCTTTGCCACGTTTGATGCCCTTAGCAGGTTTGTGGTTGTGTGGTTACATTCAACGCCCATGAGGCCTTGTTGGATGTAACCATTCGGGATGCATCGCTGTGATGTCCGTTGCTTCGTGCACACCTTTCCCCTTTTCTACTCCGTGCGACGATATGCTTACCATGCTTGTCTATGCCACCCATTGGCTTTATATGCATCTTTACACGCTTGCTTACATGCCCATGCATGAGTCTTACTTGCTAGTGTGTCGTCCATGCTTCAACACAATGAAGCTATGGACATTTGATCCAAACCTACATTTGTCCCTCGCGGACACCACCTTCTGTTTGCTTTCTTACTTGTTTGCCTTCTCGCTTGTTTTCTTGCTTTCTTGTTTCTTTGCTTGCCATTTCTATTATGCTTATCTGCTTTATACCCTTTTCATATGCTCTACACATCTTTTTCTTTCCATTGCTTGTCTGTTGGTTTCTTGTTCTTGCCTTTGCATGTACACACATGGAGCGAAGAAGCATGGAGCTAGGGCACGGTCTCCCGGGCGCAAGCAAAAACGGCAAGGATGCCAGCATGTGGATATAAGCCAAGCGGCATTTTCAGTAGATTTGGGGGTCTAGCCCTCCCATTTGGTTTTATACTCTTTAAAACCCCTTCCTTCCTCCTCCGTTTCTCTCATAGATGGGTTGTATTAGGTATATCATGCCTTGTACCATTCATCCTCATCTCTAGAGTATGGCGACCCCTGTTTATTTTCCTACACCTATATCTTGGGCCATGCTCTAAGGACGTAGGCATTTACTTTCCCATTCTGTGTGCTAGCATTGTGCACGATGTATGTATATATATACCTGCTCATCTCCTTCCGATGTGATTGTCACAGTCTGTGTCACCTAAGGCAAAGCGATGCCTAATTTTTTGCAATGAAAGTAAGGTGGCACGTCGCTGGATTTTCGCCGTGAAAATCTGGTACTTTGCCCGAATGCCTTAGGAAAGCATAGATTGGGACCACACCCATTCAAAAGCCAAACCTCAAAGCCCCCATGCATGCAAAGCCTCGAAAGCCAATGCCAAAATCATGTTTTTATTGCCAATCTTTGAAAATTAAGGTTTTATCGAAACAAAGGACTTTCCTTGGAGAGGCGTTGTGGGGTACCTAACACCTTTCCCACATGTAACCAAACTTTCGGACCTAAGAATCAAGATTTTTTTTGCCATCCACTTTAGATTAGGAAAAATGCCCTTATTCTTAGCCTAGGATTGGTAATAAAATCAACTAGAAATAGGTGACTAATCACACCTTAGAAAAACCCAATGATTGGTGGCGACTCCACTTACCTTTGGTAATCCCTTAAAATTTGGCCCAGATTCCTGCCATAACACCAAAGGTAGACCTACCTTCCTCCACCAAGAGAGAAACCACGCCATACACCACACACGTGCACACTTGCAACATCATTCACTTAGGAGGGGCCTTTAATGGGCCTTTCGCGCACGTGGGAGCGTCGCCACGGTGGGTGGTAGAACAAATGCCCACGACGGCAGTGATAGTTTTCTCGCTACCGCTTATCGAGGTCGGGCATCGACATAGTGCACAATAGTCTTTAGGACAAATGGGAGATTGTTAGGATATGTGCCCTTTAAATTATATCGTATGATGCTATGTATGACATTATGTTGTGATTATTAAAGTTGTTTTATTATTATCTAAAATAATTGTAACATGAATATTTGGACATTATCATATAGTCCATGAGATGCATAGTATGTGATTTAGTCACAGAAGATATAAATCACAAGTTCTTTGTAAACTCAGAATTTTAGTTCATAGTCAGTGATGAAATTGGGCATTTCATCTGCAAAGACTATAATATATCAACTAAGATGATTTGTCTTGATCATGGAAGTGGAGACTTCTAGTTGATATGTTGATATGTTTTAAATGTTAAAACATATTGAAGACCGCTCTGAGATTTATTATTCTACTAACGACTATCAAATGAATAATAAATCTCACAACTTCTATTTACATCAACTCTTAATCCTAAAAGAATAATGAACCTGATCTTGAAGTGTAGGTTGCTTTGATATATCTGGAGTGTTAGGACATATGTAGTAATTGTTAGAAACATATGTTATGTAAATTGGTAATCCTTTGACAAAACGCATTTTACTTATAACTGGGTAGATCTAGGATAGGTTTAGTACTTCATGAAACAAGTGTTCCAGTTTAGTATTGAAGCCATGCAAGTCTGACCAAGAAACAAGTGAAGAAGTGTTGTTTATTAAAGCTCGACAAAATCCTTTCTATTGAGGTTTATTGCGGAAGCTCGACAGAAGCTGAATTTGTCGAGAATTACGAAATTAGAATTTCTAGATCTGATTTCACGCATATCCATGGGTATTTGTGTAAGGTTTCTTCTCTCACAACCCTAGACATATATAAGGATTATTTTAAGGGTCGTCACAAATGATGCAAAGTGATACAAAACTTGTTGCAATTGTTGTTACATGCATATTGTGCCTGGAGACAAAAATTGCCCAAGTTCATCATATTCTTTGTAGAAGCTATTGTGTCTTTGTGCCAAGGGTTTTGTAACCAAGGAGTTTCCTGATCTTCATTGTTCGATGAATGGAAGAACTTTGCACCCAACATCTTCCTCAAGTTGGTGTGTTAGTCACGTACTGGATCTGTGCATCAATGGTTAGTCACATACTGGGATTCGTGCATTGAACAAAGAGATTGCCGCTACAATACAAGTCCAATTGGGTATTGGGGTAAGGGTTCAATTGTAGGTTGGCCAATGGTTTTGTAACCAAGGAGCTTCTTGATCTTCATTGTAGGATGAACTGAAGAACTTTGCAGCCAACATCTTCCTTAAGTTAGTGTGTTAGTCACGTACTGGGATCTGTGCATTAATGGTTAGTCACGTACTGGGATTTGTGCATTGAACAGAGAGATTGCCACTACAATACAAGTCCAATTGGGTATTGGGGTAAGGGTTTAACTGTAGGTTGATATTAGGTACTGGGATTCCTTGTAACCGCTTATTTTGATAATAGTGGATTCTCGGGAGTGGTAACCTTAAATTCACCTGGTGGGGTTTTGCCTCGGTGGTTTTTCCCATTCATAAACAAATCACCCGTGTCAAATTTAATTTTCGCAGTATTTTGTTATTTGGTGATTTGTTTATGCTACCACGCTATTGCATGTTAAATTGACTTAATTAATTCACTTGGGTAATTAATTAATTAATTTGCTAAAAGGGGCCAATATATTTTTGGCCTATCAAGTGCTATTAGAGTGGACATACTCTAATTAGGTTTAATATTTGTTGTGTGATCCATTGACCCTTATTTGTCATGGATAGAGGACAATCTCTTATTATACTTCCTTTATTTTATGGCACTAACTATGCATACTGGAAAGTACGCATAAGAGCTTTCTTGCAGTTTTTAGATGAAAATGTGTGGCAAGCTGTGAAGACTAGATAGATAAAGCCAAAGGAAGCTCTGATTGATTAGGATGATGCAAAGATCAAAGCGGCAAACTTCAACAGTAGAGCATTGAATGCCATTTTCAGTGCGGTCACGAATGAGGAGTTCAGAAAAATATCGTCAATTGAAATTGCAAAGGAAGCATGGACCATCCTCCAGACAACCTAAGAAGGGACTAAGGCTGTCAAGGATCAAAGCTCCAAAGGCTCACTACTATTTTTGAGGAGATAAAGATGGAGGAGGATGAGTCATTTGATGAGTTCTATGCCAAGCTGAAGGACATAGTCAACTCAACCTTCAATCTTAAGGAAACTATTCCTGAACCCAAGGTTGTGGGAAAGGTGTTCAGATCTCTGTTTGAGAGATTTCATGCTAAGATCATTGCCATTGAAGAATCAAAGGATATTGACTCCATTCTTTTTTATAGAGATGGTTGGCAACTTACAAACATATGAATTGGATTTGACTAGAATTAGGAAAGGAAGTAACAGTAAGAGCATGGCACAAAAGACCAAAAGTAACGAGACTGGTGAGTCTTTAGATGATGAAGATTCCAAGATGAAATCCTATATCACTAGGCAGTTCAAGAAGTTCATGAAGCATGTCAATGCGAAAGGATTTGATAAGGACCACAAGCAATCCACTTCTTCTTAATTCAAAAGCCAAGACTGAGGAAAGAAGGATGCTAAGGATGGTGGTCAGTACACTATTTCCTCTGGACCAAAATGCTTCAAATGTCAAGGTTTTGGACACATGAAACAAGAATGTCCAACATATCTCAAGACAATTGGGAAAAGTAAGGCTCTTGCTCCTTCCTTGAGTGACACTGAGCCTAAGATTGAGTCAGATGACAGTGATGACGAGGGAATCTTGAGTGCTTTCACCACCACAGTTGATCCTACTAAAGGGGTTACAGAAATAGAAGATGAAGAAGAGGACTTGGTGGTATCTAAGTTTGAGAAAATGGATGAACAAGATGACATAGCCTATGCAAAATTGTATAAGGTTTTTGAGAAGCATGAGAAACTATATAGACTAGCCACTAAGAAGCTAAGTGATGTGGAGCTAGATTGAAAGGAGCTCCCTACAAAGGTTGATGAAGCAAATCAAACCATTGGAGCTTTACGGTTCAAGAACAACTTCCTTACTAAAAGGACAAAGAAGCTTGAAGCGAAACTATCCCAGGTTAAAGCTTAATTGGAAAGGACTTCCAGTGCAAAGCTCGATGAGATGCTAGACTTTCAGAAAGCTGCTTCTGATAAAACCTGTTTAGGGTATGATTTCTCTTCTCCTAATATTACCATATCTAGTACAATTGTTTTTGTCTCACCTACTAATAATGTTAATTCTAAGAATGATGAAGCTAAAACTGAATTAGCTAGTGAGAACTTAGATAAAGGAAAATCTATTCTAGGAGCACCCCCTAAGGTTGAAAAGAAAGAGGTTTGAAAATCTAGGACAAAAAGGGAAAACAACAAAAAGTCTCAACAAAAGAAGCCGCATTTCTGTCATTATTGTAGAGCTTTAGGGCATACTCATCCAAATTACAACAAATGGTTAGCCATTCAACAAAATAATAGTATGCTCTCATTCGAAAACCAAAATCAGTTTCCATCATCTCTTGCCCCCTCTTGGAGATCTTCTCAAGGTCCTCATGTTTCTTTTGAACTTGAACAATTTCAATTTTTTCCCCTCACCTCTGGATCAAAGGTTCGTACAAAGGAAAGGTTCTTCCAAGGTGTGGAAAGAAAAAGGCTCAAAGTAATTTAGTCACTTTTTCTCTCTCCCCCCTTATGGTTATGGATTATATGTTTGTTTTACTTTCTTGTTTTTAAGCCAGTCTACTTTTATGCTTTGTTTTGTTTAACATGTTTTTGTTTGTTAGTTTTCAGTTTTGCTTTATTTTGTTTTTCATAAAAATAAAAATAAAAATTGAAAAAATAGAAAAATACAAAAACAGTGTGTGTTTGTGTATATTGGTACTTATGTACCTTGGATGGCCATTGAAACAAATTTTTCTAAACTTTTTATCTTTTGTAGCTTAGATGAGCATCTCAATGCAGAACTAAGCAAGTGATTTTTGTAGCTCATGTTTGTGATGAGTACGATTAAGTAATTTCTTATACTTAACACTCATATCACTCTTTTTGATGAGGACTAAAAAATCCTAAGAGAAAGGCATTCATAACCATCCACCACTAAAGCCCGCTAATCATGTATAACATCTATGTGCTTTGGTATAGCAAAATTGTGATGTTTTTGGCTTAACATAATTGGGTATTTTTTCTCTCTCTTATATGCCCATGCATGATATATTCAAAAAGAGAAATATGGAAAGAACAACAAAAGCAAAAAGAATCAAAATGCTTTTAAATATGGTTGTAAGCATGTTTCTAGGAGATGTGGGAGTTATAGGATGCACCTCAAATGTGATAGTCCCTATCAAGCAGTTGTGATTGTGTGTGAGTGAAATTGATTTTCTCATATCTCAAATCTTCATAATACAAGACATTTATGCACTCTTGCTATGTTTTCGCACACAACATGCAAATTCTTTGCTACTTTTGATATATGTGCAAGTACAATGTAATTTGCCCATCACAAGGAATACATATGTTAATATATGCTCACTAATCTCCATTAGTATTTGTGTAAGGTTTCTTTTCTCACAACCCTGGACATATATAGGGATTATTTTAAGGGCCGTCACAAGTGATGCAAAGGTTGTTGCAATTGTTGTTACATGCATATTGTGACCGGAGACATAAATTACCCTAATTCATCATATTCTTAGTAGAAGCTAATGCGTCTTTACGCTAAGGGTTTTGTAACCAAGGAGCTTCCTGTTCTTTATTGTTGGATGAACTGAAGAATTTTGCAGCCAACATCTTCCTCAAATTTGTGTGTTAGTCACGTACTGGGATTCGTGCATCAATGGTTAATCACGTATTGGGATTCGTTCATTGAACGGAGAGATCATTGGTACAATACAAGTCCAATTGGGTATTGGGGTAAAGGTTCAACTGTAGGTTGGTATTAGGTACTAGGATTCCTTTTACTTGTAACTGCTTGTTTTGATAATAGTGGATTCTCGAGAGTGGTGACCTTAAATTCACCCGATGGGGTTTTGCCTCGGTGGTTTTCCCCGTTCGTAAACAAATCACCCGTGTCAAATTTAATGTCCACTGTATTTAGTTATTTGGTGATTTGTTTGTGCTACCACACTATTGCATGTTAAATTGACTTAATTAATTCACTTAGGTAATTAATTAATTAATTTGTCAAAAGGGGTCAATACATTCTTGACTTATCAAGGAGTGAGATCTAAAGTCATGATCAAAACCACAGTATGTTGGGCAGCCACATTTAGTGTTGAAGGAACATATATTCTCAAGATGGAATTCATAATCTCTTAACGGAATTATAAAATATTCTTTTCAGATAAGTTTAATGGGTTTAGTTATTCAGAGTGTTAGGCTTAACCACTTTTGTAAGGAGTTACTAAAGTATATATTTATGAAATTGGATTTCATAAATATATGATGAATAACTTAAAGGATTAAACCGAGTACTCAAAGATTAAGATGTAGTAATCTTCAAAGTTGCAGTCAGCATTCATAACTTTGTATTACTACGAATATTTTAAAGAAAATGTTGAATGTATAATAAAGTCTTGGGATATAATTTATTAATAAGGCATAGAGTGCAATTATATTTATATAGTGGCATTAAATATAATTAATGGTAATTTTGGGCTTGTCAAGAGTTGACAGAAAGGCCCGAAACCCATTGGAGTTAGTGTTTTATTTGTCCCTTTTGGTCCCACTCCAAGCCACATACTAAAACCCAATTGGAATGGCCCAAAAAGTTAGCCCAATTAGATAATCAGTTATATATAAGGCGAGAAACATACATAATTTTGTAAGAGAATGAAATGGTGTATATGTAAGTGTGAGCCACTCTCTTATTCTCCCTTAAACACATACATATAAACTGATTGAGAGACCACACTTCTTGGGCATAAGTGGAATTGGAGTGAAGATTAAAAATGTTCCCAAGTACTTCTAATCTTTAGTTTTGAACTTCACCGCACTAAGGTATACTTTCTTGTTCTTAAATTTTGAAATTTCATAATACATGTTATCATTTGCGAATGAAGTAGATCCACTATTTCGCTGCGTATGTTTTGTATGCGATAAAAACATGTGTTTTACCAACACCTAGTCCAAGAAGGCTAGGCCAACAATATCAAAGCGATAAATCATGACATAAGCAAGGAAACATGCTAGAAAAACTATAAAGACATGTTAGGAAGCAAGAACAAGCTAGGAAAAGAAATAAAGAATTTTATTAAGCAAGATAAAGCTAAGAAAAGCTATAAAAAGAAAAGGGTGTGGATTGTAGCTAAAAAGCTACATCCACACCCCTAAACCTCCAATCAACCGAGGAGAGGAAGATTGGGTGCAAGAACACTACCTTGCAAGAACACTACCTTGATGTTTTTGGGAGAGAAATTACATAGAGAGAGAGAGAGAATTTGCCCAGGAAAACTGCCAAAAACTCTTTCCTTTTGCAAAATGAGGGGTTTGGAGCCATTTATACTGGAAAAATGACCCTTCAACTTCCGGCGCACCTTGTAGGGTCGTCGGCCACCCTAATGACATCAGCGATTTTAGCCTTTTCTTGGTCCAGCTTCTGAAGCGCATTTAAAGGTTTTCCAAACTCAGATTTAATTGATCAGGGTGCTCATATAAAGCTCTAGATGTCTAGTTTCCATAACACTAAACAAATTGAAAATCCAACGATTGGATCAATAGTTATGGGCTTAAGAAGAATGCTGACGCACTTTGCATGATTTTCAAGATATCTCAACTGTTTTAACTTTGATTTTGACCCATGAATAGTCGTTGGAAAGGGAATCTGATAATATTTGCAATGGCACTAGTCCCACCTGTTCTGAAGGTTAGATCAAAATTAGGGTTTCTAGTGCCCTAGGAGTCAACCTCAGGTCAAACTTGGTCAAAGTTAATGAAAATCATTGAGTAACTCAGGTTTGATGTAGGAAAATGAAAAATGTTATTTTGGGATGATTTTGACCAACTTTGGCTTTCGCTCAATCCAGGGTTGACCAAGGGCATTTTGATCAATTTGACCGAAAATGGCACTTTGAGTGCTACGATACTCAAACGATTAATGCCACTTCAATCTAGATGCTTCCATAAGCTCACAAAGAAAAGATAATATTTTTAGAATTTTTGGGGACGAACATGCAAATTGAAGGCAAAAAAAATACGATATCTACAGCTGCCCCTTCTTTATCTAACATTTCGAGTGCAAAACAAGGTGTCGGATAAAGAACATGATTCTGCATTTTGTTTCCCCAAATTTGTGTGCGGAAACTATAGCTGTTCATGGATTGAGACTGGTTTTACTTGATAAGGTTAAGCTACTATAGCTAATCTGGAAAAAATTTCTTTTAGGACATATGTGATTCAATGATAGGAACATATATCAACACTTTATGTAATTCGCTAATCCTTTGACAAAACTCACTTTACTTGTAATTGGGTAGATCTAGGATGTGTTCAATGCTTCAAGAAACAAGGTTTCAAGTTCAAGTGTTAAAGCCATGCAAGTCTGTCCAAGAATCAAGTGATGAAGTGCCAAATTTTAAAGCTCGACAGCTAGTATCTATTGAGGTTTAAAAGCTGCTGAAGCTAGTGACTCGATAGCTAGCTCAATAGATGGCTATCTATTGAGGTTTATGAAACTCACTTTTTAGAGCTACTTTTCATCCAATCCGTGAATGTATGTTTGGGTTTTCTTTTCTTACAACCCTAAACATATATAAGGATTATTTTAAGGGTTGAAAAAGGTTACACACACAATTACACTAGAGCACAATTTCACAGTGAAGAAAAGTGTAACCAGAAACCTAGTTTGCCCTAGTTCTTCTTCCTATTCAAGAAGCTCTTGTGTTTGTATACCGTAGGGTTTTGTGACCAAGCAACTTCATGATCTTCATCGTGTGATGAACAGAAGAACTTTGCAGCCAACATCTTTCTTAAGTTGGTGATTAAGTCGCATACTGGGATCCACGCAATTGGTTAGTCACGTACTAAAAGCCATGCATTGAAAAGAAGAGATTGTCACTATAGAACAAGTCCAATTGGGTATTAGGGTAAGGGTTCAACTGTAGGTTGGTATAAGGTACTGGTATTCCTTTACCTGTAACCGCTTGTTTTGATAATAGTGGATTCTTAGGAGTGGTGACCTTAAAATCACTCGGTGGGGTTTTTGCCATGTAGGTTTTCCCCATTCGTAAACAAATCACTGTTTCAATTTAATTTTTACTGCATTTAGTTTAATTGGTGATTTGTTTGTTCTACCACGTATTTTGCATGTTAATTTGATTAATTAATAAACTTGGCTAATTAATTAATTAATATATCACAAGGGGTCAATACATTCTTGGCCTGTCAAGTGGTATCAAAGTAGACACACTCTGTTTAGGTCTTAATCTTTGCTGTGTGATCTATTGACCCCCTGTTTGTCATGGATAGAGGACAGTCTTTTATTATACCTCTTTTATTTGATGGCACTAACTATGCATACTAGAAAGTATGCATGAGAGCTTTCTTGCAGTCTTTAGATGAGAAAATGTGGCAAGCTATAGAGATAGGCTGGACCAAGCCTACGGGGAGTGCCGACCAATTGGGATGATGCTAAGATCAATGCGGCAAAAATCAACAGCAGGGCACTGAATGCTCTATTTAGTGCTGTCACTAATGAGGAATTCAAGAAGATATCCTCCACTAACTGCTAAGGAAGCATATCCCATTCTCCAAACAACCTATGAAGGAACCAAGGCTGCCAAGGATTCAAAGTTTTAGAGGCTCATTCAAGCTTTGAAGAGATCAAGATAGAGGAGGATGAGTCGTTCGATGACTTCTATGTTAAGCTCAAGGACATAGAAAACTCAGCTTTTAATCTTGGGGAAATCATTCTTGAACCCAAGATTGTGAGAAAAGTGCTCAGATGTCTACCCAAGAGATTCCATGCCAAGATCACTGCCATTGAGGAATCACAGAACATCGACAAAATTCCTTTGATTAAGCTAGTTGGAAATCTACAGACTTATGAGTTAGGTTTGATGAGGATAGGGAAATCAAGCAAGAGTAAGAGCATGGCTTTAAAAGCCAAGAGCAGTGATACTGATGAGTCTTCTGATGATGAAGATTCTAAGATGAAGTCCTACATCACCAGGCAATTCAAGAAGTTTATGAAGAATGCCAATGCAAAGGGCTTCGACAAGGACCGTAGATAGTCGAGTTCTTTTCAGTCTAAGAGCCAAGACAAAGGGAAGAAGGATGCTAGGGATGGTGGTCAGTACAATGTTCCCTCAGGACCAAAGTGCTTTGGATTTCAAGGTTTTGGTAATATGAAACAAGAGTGCCCTACGTATCTCAAGACCATTGGGAAGAGTAAGGCACTTACTACTACTTTGAGTGACACTGAGCCTGAGGATAATTATGATAATGAGGATGATGGAATCCTAAATGCCTTCACTACCACTGTAAATCCTACTGAAGGGATTGTTGAAGATGTGGATGAAGAAGAGGAATTTGTGGAGTCTAAGTTTGAAAAGATGGATGAGTAAGATGACATCCACATAGCCTATGCAAAGTTATACAAGGTCTCAAAAAAGCATGAGAAGTTGTATAGGTTGGCCGCCAAGAAGCTTAGTGATGTGGAGCTTGAGCGAGAAGAAATCTCTACAAAGTTTGAGAATAATTTCTTGGATGAGAAAACGAAGAAGCTTGAGGTAGAATTGTTCCAAGTCAGAGCTCAGCTAGAAAGGACTTTAAGCGCTAAGCTCGATGAGATGCTCAGTCTTCAGAAATCTGCTTCCGATCGAACTGGTTTAGGGCATGATTTCTCTTCTCCTAGTATTGCTTCTACTAGTACTATTGTTTTTGTTCCTCCTGCTGATAATGTTGAAACTGAGAACAATAATGTTAAGAATGAATTAGTTAGTGAGAATGTAGACAAGGGTAAATCTATCTTAGGAGCACCCTTTAAGCTTGATGAGAAAGAGATTAAGAACTCTAGGGCTAAGAAGGGAAACTCTTAAAACCCTAAGCAAAAAAAAAAAAAAAAAAAAAAAAAAAAAAAAACAGCATTTCTATCATCACTATGGCATAGCTGGAGATACATGACCTAATTGCTATAAGTGGTTAGCCACTCAAAAGAGCAATAGCATGATCACATCGGGAGATCAGAATCAGCTTCCATCCTCTTTTGCTCCTCTTGGAGATCTTCTCAAAGCCCTTTTGTTCCTTTCGAACTTGAATGGTTTTAACTCTTCCCCCTCACCGTCGGATCAAGTGTTTGCTAAATGGAAAGGTTCTTCCAAGGTGTGGAAGGAAAAAGGGCTCCAAGTGATTTTGTTACATTTTCTCTCTCTCCCTTTCTTGTTTTTGGTTTTGCATTACTTGTGTGTTTTGCTTTTATTTTTTGAGTCAGTCTAGTTTTATGCATTACTTTCTCTTGTTTAACATGTTTTTGTTTAGTTACTTTTAAGTTTTGCTTTATTTTGTTTTTCATATAAAAAAAAATTGAAAAATACAAAAACAGTGTGTTTATGTACATTGGTACTTGTGTACATTCGATGGCCATTGAAACAAAGTTTTCTAAACTTTGTATCTTTTGTAGCTT
The DNA here is from genome assembly GCA_023621385.1 of Quercus gilva. Classification (NCBI taxonomy): domain Eukaryota; kingdom Viridiplantae; phylum Streptophyta; class Magnoliopsida; order Fagales; family Fagaceae; genus Quercus; species Quercus gilva. The sequence continues at coordinate 30,155,264 of CM042480.1, forward strand.
AAATGAGCATCTCTATGCACAACTAAGCAAGTGAGCTTTGTGGCTTGTGTTTGTGATGAGTAAGATTAAGTAATCTCTTGTACTTAACACTCGTATCATTCTTTTTGACGGGAAGGACTAAAAAATCCTAAAAGAAAGGCATAAATAACCATCTCACCACTGTTACCCGCCAATCATGAAATGACATTTGTACGCTTCAGCATAGCAAAAGTGGAATGTCAAATGCTTAACATAATTGGGTATTTCTTTTCTCTCTCTTATATGCCCATGCATGGTTTGCTTAAAAGAAAAATATGCAAAGAAAAATAAAAAGCAAAAAGAACAAAATGTTTTATATATGATTGCAAGCGTGTATTCTAGGAGATGTGGGAGTTATAGGATGTACCTTGAAGGTGATAGTCCCCATCAAACAGTTATGATTGTGTATGAGTTAAAGTGATTTTCTCATATCTCAAATCATCATAACATGTAGACACTTATGCAATCTTGCGATGTTTTCACACATAACACGCAATATTCTTTGCTACTTTTGATACATGTGCAGGTACAATGTGATTTGGCCATCACAAGGAATACATGTGTTAATGTATGCTCATTAAACTGTCTTAACTTGTTTTTGAAATATAAAATTGGTTCGACGTGTTTATTGTGCGTGTGTGTGTGTGTGTTTTGGGATCTATGTTCTTGACATTTTTCTTGTTGAGAGATGATTTTGAGAGCTTAAAATGTTGTTTGGATTCTTGGTTGAGTTGCATGCTTGACTACATTCATATCTGTGTTTTACTCTTCTTGAAAAACTGTTTTTAAGCAATCTCGACAGCTCCTCGACACCTAGCTTATCTATCGAGCTCTTCAGCTTCTTTTTATCGCAATCTCGATAACCCCTCAATCCATCGAGAAAGTTTCTGTCTCCTCGATAGATGCTCGATTGCTCCTCGATCCATTGAGCTTGTTTTTGCTGTGGACACCTTTGGACAGTTGCTTGATAAATGCATTTATTGAGATTAATGAACCTCGACACCTCTCGATCTATCGACATTTAAGAGATTCTATATATAGGGTCTGCGCGATTTTTTATCTCATTTCCTCGATCTCTCTTGACTGCTTCATGTCTTTTCACCTTCCAAACCTCTCTCACTCACTCCAAACCTCTTTTCCAATTGTTCTTCGATCTCAAGATCAATTTTTTTCTCTAGTAAAACTCTTTCTTATTCATTTCTTCATGCATTTCATCTTTTGTGACCTAACTTTTGGGGTTTGTTGAAAAATTTGGGGTTTTTCCAAATCAAAGAGGTTTTTGCAAAATTTTGGGATGGGTTTTGTATATTTGATCTTAAAACATCATGCATTGCATCACATGTGCATTATAACACTACTTCATGCATTTTAGATGTATATTTACTTTGTTGAAATGAATGTGTGCTGGTAGGATTGGTTGGGCTAAGCCCATGATGTTTTTTTGTATTGCATGTCACATGCTCATGCATTTTCATGCATACATACTTTACATTCTTTATATTCTAACATATTGACTGTATTGGTACTTTTCTGATTGTCTCTCTTTATCTTTCCCTCCTTTCGATTAGTTGTTCTATGGCACCTAAACGAAAATCTACTCCATCCTGGAACCCTCTTCATTCCAGGGCATCCACTTCCTCTGTTCCTACCCGTCCTTCTGTTTAGTTCCATGATGAGAAAGCTCGTAAGGACTTTTTGGAGAACTTTTTTCGACGAGGCATTCATTCAGAACGCCAAGTCATTTTGTCGAATTCCTCTGACACTGACCTACCCACTGTCATTCACTATAGGGGTTAAGAGTCATTGTGTGACGTCTTGGTCACTTGTCCATTCGTCCTTGTACAAGAGCTCTACTCTAACATAGATGGATTTGATTATTCAATACCTCTCTTTGTTACTCGCGTTCAAGGTACGCGCATTGTGGTCACACCAGATATTGTATTCGGCATGCTCTATGTCCCTAGGGTAGCGCATCTTGACTACCCTGGTTGTGAGCGTCTTAGGACTATGTTCGAAGGCGAGCTTATGTCTGCTTTTTGAGAGCGTCCCTCTAATTGGGATGATTTTTGCTTTCTATTTTAGTGCATCTCACTATAGATTTTCCCTCTCATTTTATTCTTTCCATCATAGATGTATATATGGATATGGCGACCCATGATAAGTTCATCTTCCCTTTGGCTATCACGAGGATTCTATGCCATTTTTCTGTTCCTTTTCCCATTTCCAACCACTTCCATGTCATGTGTGCCATAGACGCTGTTACTGTTAAATGAAGCGAAGCACAGCTATGTTCAAGGTAGTCCGAGACAGCAACTCCACCCACTTCTTCAGCTCTATCCACTTGCGCTCCCTCTTCTTTTATAGGTGGTGTGGCTCTTGATGTGATTATGGCATAGCTTCAGCGCATGGATGCTTGCCTTAACACTCTCAGTGATGAGTTATGTCAGGTAAACATTGTGTCGGTCGTATTGCCAGACAACAAACTCGCCTTCGTGGCTTCATAGTCTCCCTCTCCTCCTCCTAAGGCATCCGACGACAATGATGACTCCGACGATGATGATAATGAGGATGAGGATGCGAGCTCATCCAGTGATGACGAGATGTCTACTTGATATACTTACCCTTTATCACTCATGACAAAAAGGGGGAGTAGTTTTGGATATGAGAGTAGTCATACTCATAGGGGGAGGGTTAGTATAGGAGATTTTTGTTAGGGGGAGTGTGCATATCTTTTAGGGATGTAGTGAGGATTCTATGTATTTTCTTTTCTCTCTATTTCAGATACATTATATCTTGTATATTGGTCTTGTGACCATTTTGACATACATTGTACTTATATTTGGTTTATATATATTGATCTATGTTCTTTCACCTATCTCTCCATGTGTTGTTTCTTTTCTATCTTTATACACATGTTTCTCATTAATTGTATGCAATATTTTATTTCCGTTTCACACTAAGATGTTGTGATGAGTTTTGTTTAAAGTGTTTCAGAAATACAAGTTGTCAAAGTCTTCTTGCCATAAACTCTCTTCTTGCAAAGTTCTTTAAGAGTTTGTGTTAAGATAGATTTTATTGTATTCAACAAGAGAATATAAGTTAAGTGATTTATGACTTCTCTCATATGTTCATTTGTTTGTTGTGGTTTTGTCACGAATTGCCAAAGGGGGAGATTGTTAGGACATATGTGATTCAATGTTAGGAACATATATCAACACTTTATGTAATTGGCTAATCTTTTGAAAAAACGCACTTTACTTGCAATTGGGCAAATCTAGGATGTGTTCAATGCTTCAAGAAATAAGGTTTCAAGTTCAAGTGTTAAAACTATGCAAGTTTGTCCAAGAATCAAGTGATGAAATGCCAGATTTTAAAGCTTGACAACGAGCATCTTCATCGTGTGATGAACAGTAGAACTTTGTAGCTAACATCCTTCTTAAATTGGTGATCAAGTCGCGTATTGGGATTCGCGCAATTGGTTAGTCACGTATTGGGAGCTGTGCATTGAAAATGAGAGATTGTCATCACAGAACAAGTCCAATTGGTTATTGGGGTAAGGGTTCAACTGTAGGTTGGTATAAAGTACTAGGATTCCTTTACTTGTAACCATTTGTTTTGATAATAGTGGATTCTCGAGAGTGGTGACTTTAAAATCACCTGATGGGGTTTTTGCCATATAGGTTTTTCCCATTCGTAAACAAATCACCTGTCAATTTAATTTCTGCTGCATTTAGTTTAATTGGTGATTTGTTTGTGCTGCCATGTATTTTGCATGTTAATTTGATTAATTAATAAACTTGACTAATTAATCAATTAATATATCACAAGGGGTCAATACATTCTGGCTAATTAAGAAACTCTCCCCTTGGCACCCCCCCTTTTTTTGTGAAAGGTTAACTGGTCAACGTTGATTGGGTCAACGCTGACTAGTGGCCTATATAGGTGCGTCGGGTAGAACTAGTGGCCCTACAAGGTGCACCAAGCTGCCCAGGCCATGCAAGGCCTATAAATGGACCCTAAAGCTCCATTTTGACTTCATTTCTCTGAATTCTCACTTTTAAAAATTTCTCTGGAGCAAGTCGCGGTCTGTGGGTCTGGTTTTCAGCTTCAGTTCACAATCCAATTTGCCCTTAAGGTTAGTGTCTATTTTCTCTTTCTTTTTTATTTTCTGTAAGTATGTTAGTAGAAAAGCAAGTGGGAAAGCATGCTAGTATTTATTTTATTTTTATTTTTTTTCTGCACATATGTTTTTTTTTTTTTTTTAATCATTAAATTCAATGATGATGTTGGATAACCTATCTAATCACATGTTTAAGTAGCAAAGGTGAGCTTGCATATATTGGATTATGAAAACACATGAAGTCCTACAAAAATAAAAGAAAAGCTAGGTAAATATGAGAGTCTATGCATGATGTAGATGGAAAATTTCGAGAGGATTGAAAATGTGAAAAAAATGCGATTTTGAGTAATGGAAGTTTTGGAAAACATAGGATTATAAGGCCGCCAAATCTGAATCCCGATGAGACTAAACGGTCATTGTCGAATTTGAATTTCAAAAAAGGCATAGGATTAAACGGTCGCTACCAAATTGAAATACTGATGAGACTTAACGGTCGGTGTTGAATCTAAATCTTGAAGAAGGCATAGGATTAAACGATTGGTGCCGAATCTGAATCTCAAAGAAGGCATAAGATTAAAAGGTCGCTGCCGAATATGAATCTCGATGAGACTAAATAGTTGTTGCCGAACCTAAATCTCGAAGAAGGCATAGGATTAAACGGTCACTGCCAAATTGGAGTCCCAATGAGAATAAACAATCACTGCCGAATCTGAATCCTAAAGAAGGCATAGGATTAAGCAGTCGCTACCAAATCTGAATCCCAATGAGACTAACGGTCGCTGCCGAATCTAAATCTTGAAGAAGGCATAGGAATAAACGGTCGCTGCCAAATCGGAGTCCCAATGAGAATAAACGATCGATGCCAAATCTGAATCCTGATGAAGGCATAGGATTAAGCAGTCGCTACCAAATTTGAATCCCAATGAGACTAACGGTCGCTGCCAAATCTAAATCTCGAAGAAGGCATAGGATTAAACGGTCGCTGCCAAATCGGAGTCCCAATGAGAATAAATGATCGATGCCGAATCTGAATCCTGAATAAGGTATAGGATTAAGCAGTCACTACCAAATCTGAATCCCAATAAGACTAACGGTCACTGCCGAATCTAAATCTCGAAGAAGGTATAGGATTAAATGGTCGCTGCCGAATTTGAATCCTTATGAAACTAAATGGTCATTGTTGAATCTAAATCTCGAAGAAGGCATAAGATTAAACGGCTGTTGCAAAATCTGAATCCCAATGAAACTAAACGAATGCTGCTGAATATGAATCTCGAAGAAGGCATAGGATTAAATGGTCATTGCCGAATCTGAATCACGATAAGACTAAATGGTCGTTGCCGAATCTGAATCTCGAAGAAGGCATAGGATTAAATGGTCGCTACTGAATCTGAATCCTGATGAGACTAAACGGTTGTTGCCAAATCTGAATCTCGAAGAAGGAATAGGATTAAATGGTCATTGCTAAATCTGAATCTCGATGAGACTAAACAATTGTTGCTGAATCTGAATCTCGAAGAAGGCATAGGATTAAATGGTCACTACCGAATCTAAATACCCGTGAGACGAAACTATTGTTGCTGAATCTAAATCTCGAAGAAGGCATAGGAATAAACGGTCGCTGTCGAATCTAAATCCTGATGAGATTAAATGGTCGTTGCCTAATCTAAATGTCAAAGAAAGCATAGGATTAAATGGTCATTGCTGAATTTGAATCTCGAAGAAGGCATAGGAGAAAACAGTCACTGCTGAATCTGAATCCCGATGAGACTAAATGGTCGTTGCCGAATTGAATCTAGAAGAAGGCAAAGGATTAACTAGTCGCTGCCGAATATGAATCCTAATGAGACTAAACGGTCATTGTCAAATCTGAATCTCAAAGAAGGTATAGGATTAAATGGTCATTGTTGAATCTAAATCTCGAAGAAGGCATAGTATTAAATGATCTCTACCGAATCCGAATCCCCGTGAGACTAAACTGTTGTTGCCAAATCTAAATCTCGAAAAAGGCACAGGATTAAACGGTCACTGCCGAATCTAAATCCTGATGAGATTAAACGGTTGTTGCCGAATCTGAATCTCGAAGATGGCACAGGAAGACGGCATAGGATTAAACGGTTGCTACCGAATCTGAATCTTGAAGAAGGCATAGGATTAAACGATTATTGCTAAATCTGAATCCCATTGAGACTAAATGGTCACTGCCAAATCTGATTATCGAAGAAGGCATAATATTAAACAGGCGTTGCTGAATTTGAATCCCGATGAGACTGAATGGTTGTTTCCTAATCTAAATTTTGAAGAAGGCATAAGATTAAATGGTTGCTGATGAATTTGAATCCCGATGAGATTAAAGGGTTGTTGCCAAATCTGAATCTCGAATAAGGCATAGGATTAAACGATCACTGCTAAATCTGAATCTCAAAGAAGGCATAGGATTTAATGGTCATTGCGACTAAATGGTCACTGCCAAATCTGAATCTCGAAGAAGGCATAGGATTAAATGGGCGCTGCCGAATTTGAACCCCGATGAGACTAAACGATTGTTGCCAAATTTGAATCTCGAAGAAGGCATAGGATTAAACGGTCGTTGCCGAATCTAAATCCTGATGAGACTAAATGGTCATTGCTGAATCTGAATCTTAAAGAAGGCATAGGATTAAATGGTTGCTACCAAATCTGAATCCAAATGGAGGTATTTTGAAATTTTTGATATTTTTGAGTCAAAAGAGATAGGATTAAACGGTCGTTGCCTAGTTTGAATCCCAAGAGAGATATTTTGAAAAATTAGATACTTCTAGGGCAAAAGAGGTAGGATTAAATGGTTGTTGCCGAGTTTGAATCCTAAGAGAGGTATTTTGAAAAATTAGATCATACCCAATACCCAAGAGGGATCGGGTATGATCTAATGTGCAAGCAACGGGTTTGCTTTTCCCTAAGGGTTGATCACAGATGTTGTGTAAATGGGATGGATAGAACCTAGAGTAGAGCACAACTTTTTGATGCAAGCGAAAAGGGCAATCTAACAAACGGAAATTGGACACTTTCCCCTTGACTCATTTTGAAAACAATCCTATGAAGGATATCCTATCCTAGGCTGGAATGTTCACTCAGATTTGGCTTTTCCTAATCCTCACGGGTTTGACAGTTTTTAGGCCAACTATATGAGACACGGTTTAACTAGTAAGTTGGTACTATTTGTGGGGGGAAGGGGGCCTTAATCATCTAATCATTCCATTCATAGAAGTTGTGGGATAGAGCGGATCAAGGGGGCCTTTTCATCATAATCCTATCCACCCATGGACCTAGGAAAAGCCTATAATTCGGCATCTAGTAACTATCTAAGGTATGCGCATCCAACATTAGCCTTCAACATTGGGCCTGGGTTCGACCCAATATGAGGGGTGATGTCATGCATTTTGAAATGAAAGGGGAAAGACTTCCAAGCACAACAGATATAAGCACAAATAAAGGTGTAGCAGAAATTAAATCTTACTACCCTAGGTTCGCACATGTGAAGGAAAGCCATAAAGCATGCTTTAGGAAAGCAAGAAAGCTTCAAACATAAGAAAATACGTCAAAGCCGGTTTTGGAAAACCATTTTGAATATCATTTTTGGGAAACATTTTTGAGTTTTGAAAATAGTTTACTAGGATATAGTAAAAGTAATTTTCAAAAAGTAAGCCCCAGAGGCTAATGCCAATTTCAATGTTTTTGAAAGCCAATATCCAAAGATTATGATCTTATCAAAAGCTCTAAAAGCTAAACTTTCTAAGTGTCCCCAGTAGAGTCACAAGTCTGTCGACGCCTCGCGACTGTTCAATAACCCATCGCGGTGACACTCGTGTGCCTTTCATCTATCTTGGACTCGGTGCGAGAGATGATATGGAGGTGTGTCGTACCTTTGGTGTGTAACTGGAATATGAGTCGATTTTATGGAAATTACCAAGGGTAAGTGAAGTCATCACCAATCATTAGGTTTTTCTAAGGTGTGATTGGTCACTTGATTCTATTTGATTTTATTACGGATCTTAGGTTATGAGAAAAGGTTGTTTTTCCTACTCTAATACGGATGGGTAAAAATCTTGATTATTGAGTTTGAAAGTCTAGTTATGTGTGGGGAAGGTGTTAGGCACCTCACAATGCCTGTTAGTAGATAGTCCTTTGTTTTGGTAAAATCATAATTGAAGGACATTACCAGTTGATAACAAGCTCTTGGCATTAGCTTTCAAGGCTTTAAACGTATTGGGCTTTGAGGTTGGTTTGGAATAGGTGTGGTCTCAATCGATGCTTTCCAAGTGTGTTTGGAATTGTTGCCTAATTTCCACAACGAAAATCCAACATCAATTTCCCTTATTTTTGGGGTGGAAATCCGACAGCACTTTGCCTTAGATGCGTCATAGCACATCAAATGCTATTCTCACCAAGCTTCGACCTTTTCTTAGTCCAACTTTTGACGAATTTTTGAAGGTCTTCTCAGACTCGAATTAAGCCAATTTCGACTGTTTTAACTCTGATTTTGACCCATGAATAGTTGTTGGAAACGGAATTTTATAATCTTCATAATGGAGCTGGTCCTAACCTGTTCTGACAGTCGAATCAAAAGTAGGGTTTCTGGTGCCCTTGAGAGTCAACTTCGGGTCAAACTTGGTCAAAGTTGACGAAAATCACCAAGTAGCTCAAGTTTGATGTAGAAACATGAAAATTTTATTTTGGGATGATTTTGATTGACTTTGACTTTTGGTCAACCTAGAGTTGACCAGGGGCATTTTGGTCAGTTTGACCAGAAATGGCACTTCGAGTGCTCTAATGCCCGAATAAATTACGCCACATCAATCTAGATGCTTCCTCAGCCCCGTGGAGAAAAGATAACTGTTTTAGATTTTCAGGGTTTGGCACGCAAATCAAGAGTGGACAAAATACGGTGTCTACAGTAGAAACTATCATCATATAAGAATTAAAGAGCATGATGAATGGAAGATTGATACAGGATTCGCATGCTGCATCCCAAACTTCTCTGATATGATAAATGAGGTTAGGGTGGATGAATATAATTTTATGTTCTTTTTTTTGGTTATATGGAATAATAAAATACTCAAGAATTAAAATGATAGTTAAGCTCACCACCAAAGTAAACCCAAATGGAGATAACACCAGCCAAAGGAATTTATCTAAGGATACAGAACTAGATTGGCTCACTACTCGATGGGATATAGATTAACACCACCCAAGAGATACAGAAACCAGAACTCGCCACCCAAATGAATCCACCCAAGGGATAAGAGTTAATTTAGAAGAAATCCATATTCTGAAAAGAACAAGTTTTATAATCTGAAAATACAACTTGTTTTTTATTTGATTCAACCAAAAGGCTTAAATAGAGCTTAGAGCAACCCTCTAAGCATAGGAAAATGAAAATAGCAATTAAAACATTAACTTAACATGACTAAAGTCAAACATGACTCTTAGGAACTAGAAACACAATAAAATACTAGTTTGCCTAGGAGAAATAAAACATAAAGTCTGATACATTTTAAGAGACACTAATTAAAGATTGTTTCACTTCTTTATTAATGATAAAAAAAAAAAAATGTTCAAAATGACAGCTGCACTTTTGATCTTCAAGGAAAACATTTGGACCAAACTAGCATCAAATTGAGCTTGCTGGAAGTTGGGACACTCCGGTGCTGGGGGGAATAAAACACAATGACTAAATGTTTCCTAGGAAACCAACATTAAATACTCTTTAACTTCTTGAAGAAAATGACTTATTATTATCCCTCAAATATCTTCTGAATTGTTGGGAAAATAATGGCTTTATTTACTAGGCTTGAAAATCAACTTGTTTAGGCTTAAGAAATTGATTGGATTAGGCTGAAGGCTTATACTAATTCTGCTCATGCCACAATGTTTATGGCTGCCACTTTATTCTGATGTCTAAAAGGGATGGATTGTTAGGATTCCCAATGATCCTAATATCAATTGTCACTATATTAGTAAGGTAGCACCGTACCAGCAAAGGCAACTATAGTTGTATTACTTAGCTAATTGGTTAGTTGTTAGTTAGTTACTTGTTCAGATTTTTTTGCAATTTAAGACCAAAATGCTAACAATTTCGTTAGTTGGCATTATAAGGTTGAATTTAATCAACCATTTTGTTGGTTTTATTCTGTGCCAAATTTGCTTATAATTCAGCATTTAGAAACCTTGTATTTAGGTGGGAATCATATAAGGATAGTGTGTGAAAGAGTATGAAGAAATGTTCAATTTTGTGCAAAGAAGCAGGGACTTGTGACCGGAACTTGCAGGTGGCTCGCGACTGGTAAGCCGCCAAAAGATGGTCACGTGCCAAGCATGCAGAGAAGCTGAAGCGTCATGCCAGCTGTTGCACTACAGGATAAAAAGTCTAGACTGGCCATTCAGTTATCTCGCGGCTGGAACTCGCGGCTCAGTCAAGTTGCGAGGCCAAGTCGCCAGCCAACTCTGTTTTGGAAAAACTGACTCTTCGCATTCCAAACACACACTACTATATATAGACCTTTATACCCACGAAATGTAGAGAGCTTCCAAAGAGAATTTTGAGAGAGAAACGTTAGAGCAAAATAAGATTGATTCATCCACAATCTTCACATAAGAGATTCTTCAAATTCCTCTACTCTCACCCTCTCCATTGTTACATCCTTGAGAGGTTCTTAGCCAAATTCTTTTCTCACCATACCCATATTTGTGAAAAGGCTTTTTGGTGCTTTGGGAAGCAGTTAGGAAGGGACTAATTCATATTGGTTGATGCTATGGGCTATAGCGAAATCCGGTAAGCTAGAAAAGACAAAGGTTTGGCGTAACCTCGTTGGAGCAAGAAACTTGGAGGGCTTAGGTACACTGGGTAGATTAGGCTTGGAGGGTCTATTATTGTTCATGTATCCCAACTACATTTTCTAGTGGATTATTGACCGCATGGAGGGCGGCGGAGAGGTTTTACACCGAGGGCTTCGGTTTCCTCTTCGATAACACATCGAGTGTTGTCCTTGTGTTTGCATCTCTCTTCCCTTTATCTTTGCCATTTAATAACTGTTGTGGTTGTGATTATTTATGGTTTAGACTGTTTATCAATTCTGTTTTAGCTTATGTTCATGTTCCATACATTTATTGTATGATAATAAGCTTGAATTGATAATTTGTAATTTGGGGTCTAAACGTTCAAGGGTGTTTTATACACATATTGAACATTCAATTGGTATCAGAGCGGGTGCACTCTTTGTGGTTTAAACACCTCAGTGTGATTCCTGACCCCGTATTGAGATGGATAGGTCTTAATCTCTAAATGTTCCACCATTTTTTAATGGTAATTGTTAGGTTCTAAGGTCTTAGGATTTTATGTATTTAGAACTCTAATTTGTAATGTTGGCAAACCATGATCAAAACAATGTACTTAGTCTTGTTTAGGCTTGCTCAAAATTGGTAAAATATTGTAAAGTTGGAATCGAGTGACTGCAGATACATCGGGACTTCTCGGCCTGACTCGATCGATCGAATGTAATTCTCGATCGATCAAAAATCGGCCCAGATGCGTTTTAAGCAGAAATTCCAGCTTAGCCCTAACTCTTTTAAAACATTTAGGGTTTATGTTTTTGCCCTAGGTATATAAGGCAAAACCCTAGCCACGTTTTCATAGTTGGACAAGTTGTATTGTTGCTCATACATTGCGGTTTTATGTAAATCTCTTGTGAGATCTAGAGGAGCTTTCCTTTACACAAAGCTTAGGGTTTTCAAGATTGAGATTACTTCAACATCTTGATGATCAACTTGGTTGCTGCCTTTGAAGCTTAAAGATAAGCAAGCGGGGAGCTTGTAGCTGATTGAAGGAATACAAAGAAAGAAGTAGTCCGTGGATTCGGAGCCTGCGCGTGGTCGTGTCAGGAAGTTTTACTGGTGGGTAGCATTAGGAAGTCAAGCGGGGAGCTTGTAAGTCCTTTTGTAAGAACTTCAATTCTTTCTTAGTGGATTCCGTTTTGCCTTGAGGATCGGTAGGTAAAATCCTCCCCAGGTTTTTCCGTGTGGTTTCCTGGGTGATCATATCTTGTGTTCTTTTATTATTCCACTGCTTTATATGTTTTATATGCATATGATTATTTGATTGTTTTAACCTAGAATTATTTAATTTGACTAAGTAACAACTTGGCTAATTAATCTAGGCTACGTAATCTGGTTGTTTGTTTAAGGGGTCTAAACCGTTCAAGTGGTATCAGAGCTGGTTGCTCTTCTGTTTGAGATTTTTTTTCTCTAAGCTGATCCTTGACCTCGGTTGTCATGGAGCATGGACACTCTCTGTTTGTTCCTCCTCACTTTGATGGGAACAACTATGCTTACTGGAAAGTAAGGATGAAAGCATTCCTGAAATCCATTGATGAGAGAGTTTGGAACTCAATTGAATATGGATGGGAGAAGCCCACTACTCCTGTGAATGAGTGGCAAACTTCTCAGAAAGAAGCAGCTGCATTTAATAGCAAAGCTATGAATGCCATTTTTAATGCTGTTTCAATGGAGGAATTTAAAAGGATCTCTAATGTTGAGGTTGCTCATACTGCTTGGAAAATCCTCCAAACTGTGCATGAAGGCACAAAGGCTGTGAAGATAAACAAATTGCAGCAATTAACTTCTAGATTTGAAAGCATTAGAATGTCTGATGATGAAACATTTGATGAGTTTTATGCTAAACTGAATGATATTGTTAATTCTGCTTATAATTTGGGTGAAGTCTATGATCAACCTAAAATTGTTAGGAAGATACTTAGATCCTTAACTGAAGACTTTAGACCCAAAGTGACAGCCATTACTGAAAGTAAGGATGTTGACTCCATCCCTGTGGATGAGCTTGTAGGATCACTTCAGTCCTATGAGTCTGACCTACCCAAGACTACCAAATCCAAATCAATGGCTCTTAAGTCTGTTGATGATGTTGAGGCTGGTGGATTTGATGATGAGCTCTCTCCTACTGAGATAGCTTACCTTGCCAAGAATTTTAGAAATTTCCTTAGAAACACTAATAGGAAGGCAAGGAATACCAACACTGTTGAACCTAGAAACTTTAGGAAGAATGATCCCACTAAGGTTAATAATTTTGAAAAACCTAGAGAACAAGTAGGTCAATCTTCAAATAATTCTTTGGGTCCTCAGTGTTTTGGTTGTCAAGGGTATGGTCATGTCAAATCTGAATGTCCTACTTTCTTGAGAAATAAGGGTAAAGCTATGGCTGTAACCCTTAGTGATAATGAGGTTTCTGATGATGAGTCCAGTTGTGATGAGATGGAAACTTCATTGCTTTCACTGCTACTGCTGTAGTCAATGAAAGCATATCTGCTGAGGAGAACCCTGCTGATGGGGAACTCTCTGAAGATGCAGATCTTCAAGAGGCCTACAACAAACTTTGCAAAATTGCTGCAAAGGATGCTAGGAAAGTTGATTTAGGCCTGAAGAAAATTGATGCTCTTGAGCTTGAAAAGAAGAACTTGCTTGTCAAATTGTTTGATGCTAATGAGCTTTTGAATAATGTTAAATCTGAAAACATGCTTTTGCTTGATAAAGTTAGAACTTTGGAACATGATTTATCTGTTGCTAGATCTGCTAGTTCTAAACTTGATCACATGCTGAATATTCAAAAGTTTTCTTCTGATAAATCTGGGTTAGGTTATATTGAAAGCATCTTTGATTCTGCACCCCATTCCACTGTCTTTGTTCCTGCTTCTTCTTCTGTACCTTTTGTGAGTGAGGTCGTGAGTGAAACTGTCAAACCCCCTGTAAGTGAGGTTGTTAAACCTGTAGAAGTTTCACCACCTAAGAAGATTAGGGTAGACTTAAGGGAATCTAAACCTAAGGAGCCTACCAAATCCAAGGACAAGATGCATGGTAAACCTGCTTGGGTTTGTCATTACTGTGGAAAGTCTGGACACATTCGTCCTAACTGTTTCAAGCTTCAAGTTGATAAGAGAGCGAAGAAACCAAAAGTGCCTGTGCCTCAAGCACAAGATCCTATGGCACTAATTGGTGAATTGGTAAAGGCGTTAAACCTTTATTCCAATTCTGGAGTTGAGAATCACTCTAATGTCAATAAGAACTCCAATGCTCGTGGTGCATCTAAAAGGTTTTGGATGCAAAAGACTCGAACTAACTGAGTCTTTTTGACATGGTCCTTGTGCTTCATTGCTCTATCCTTTGTGACCATTGCTCTTTGGTTTTTGTGTCTTTTTGTTCTAGGACTTGCATTGCATTACATTCATGCATTTCATTCTAGGATTTATTTGTTTTCTTTTTAATAAAAAAAAAAAAGAAAAAAAAAAGGGAGAAAGCAAAAACTATGTTTGACACTATTTTTCTTGATTTCTGAAAACAAGGTTGGTCAATCTTTTTATACATGTCATGTCCTGTGTACCTTGTTTAACTTGGATGAGATTATTTATTGCACTTGACTAATTGAAAATTTGTAGTGCATGTTGTGTGGGAAAGATGTGTGTGGTTTTTAATCACTTTGCCTTAACCATGAAGTCACATGTTCTTTGACTGTCGGACTTGATCCTTTTGAGAAAGGCATAAATAACCATCTCACCACTGTTCACTAGCCAATCATGAACACCTTAGTGCATATCATAAGATTTTGTGCTCGAGAAAGTGTAGCACATGCACAAAAAGAACATAAGGTGTAGCCTCAATTAAATTAAAACTGGTGTGTACTATTAGGCTTGATGCCAATTCACTTAATTCAAACCGGTGTGTACTATTAGGCTGTATGCCAATTCATACATAAATAAGAGGCAATAATGCAAGAAACTTACATGATTGCAAGCTTTTGTTCTAGGAGATGTGGGAATTATAGGATGTAACTCTTTAGGTGATAGTCTCTTTTAAAATTCTATGTGATGAATTGTGTAGACTTTGTGTTTTGATTGCTATTCACATATCACCTCACATGTATCTTAAGTTTTTGCTAGTATCACACACTTCACAAGTTACTCTTTGTTAAACGCTATACATGCTAGTGTGTGTGTTTTTGGTCTGACCAACCAAGTTTGAAAATATCTTGAGATTTGTGCACAACATATTTGTTGCTTGAGAAAATTAAATAGGAGGATGATTGAAACTTGTTTTTGAGGAAATTGGGTTTAAAAAATTTGGGTTTTTGAAAAAGCATTCCATTTCATACTCATTCATTTTGTTTTTATTGATCATATGCTTTGAGGATTTGTTTTTAAAATTGGGCTTGCATTTTTCAAAGCAGTGATTTTTTCTCAAAATTTTAGTGTGTTTATGCCCATTTCAATCGATCCATTGTGATTTTCGATCGATCGAAAAAGTGGCCTGGATTGTTCTAAAACGACTGTCTCATTCGATCGATCGAATGTATTTTTCGATTGATTGAAGATCATGGAGAAGCTTTTTTTAAAGGAAAGATCTGACTTTTTCAAAGAACTTTTTCAAAACTTTTCAAAGTCCTTTCTCTCTCTCCGACTTGGCAAGCTCTCCTATTCAATTTTTTGTCGTTTTCCTCCGGATTTTTTGCAAGAAATCTCTTTCCTCAAGCCGGTAAGACTCTTTTGCCCTTCCTTTCAACTTATTTTCAAGTTTTCATGCATTTTTTCATGTATTTAAGGGAGATTTTCGAAACTTTTTCTTTTTGGGATTGTTGATGATTCAGACCACATTTTGTGAAATTGATCAATGGGTTTTTGTGGGGACACGTTCTAGATATGCTCTTAATAGTTTAATTTGATCAATTTTGTGTTTGATGAAAAATTGAAAATTCTAGGGTTTGTATTTGGTCCGAATTGGGGCTTTTGTGAAATTGAGTTGAATTTGATGAAATTGGCTTTGTGAATTGATGTAATCAGGCATTATAATCATTGTATTGTGTTTTGTAATGCTTAATTCATCAATTTGGTGCAAAATTTTTCAAGTGGTTTTCAAATTTTTAGGGTTTTTGTTAAGAAACTCTATG
Source organism: Quercus gilva (assembly GCA_023621385.1). Lineage (NCBI taxonomy): Eukaryota > Viridiplantae > Streptophyta > Magnoliopsida > Fagales > Fagaceae > Quercus > Quercus gilva. Next base: position 30,171,388 of record CM042480.1, read on the forward strand.
TTCGAGCCAATTTAGTGAAATTGAACTTAATTTGAACATGTTTACTGCATTTAGTTCATGCATCATAACATTGTTATTGTTTATGCATCATATAGATTTTTCATTCTATTGTTTTTGTGCTAACTTGCAGTCTGCCCTTGGTTTTTTGTTTTTGTTCTTTTCGTTTTGTCCTTGTGTCCTTGTCCTTTCCTTAGCATCATGCCTAGGAAGATTAGAGCTCGTAGGACTATTCCCTCTCGTTCTCCTTCCCCCCTTTCCTTTGATCGAGAGAGGTTTCCGAGCGAGAAAAACCAAGAGACCTATGAGAAGCTCAATCTTCAGAGGAAGATTTGGGTTGAGCGTTCTGTCATTCTAGATGAGCTAGATCCTGCCATTAGGGCAAACTTTGAGTGTAGAGGGTGGTTGCCTTTGTTAGATGTGTCTGACCCTCCTCCTCCGGCTACCTTGATTAGAGAGTTTTTTTCGAACATCTCTATCCGCATCTATGATTCCAACACTCTAGTTAGGAGTTGGATACGAGGCGTAGAGTACTCCATTACTCCTCAGGCAGTGGCTGATGCTCTAGGGGTACCGTTGGTTTGTGAGCCTGTCTATCCTTATTCTGAGTCTCTCGAGCTGAGCGACGTTTTGTCTTACATCACTGGGACTACTGTCCAGTGGGGTTCTGATCCTAGGATCACTTCTGCTGAGCTCTCCGGGTTGCATTATCTTTTCTTTAGGATAGCTTGTCATTCCCTCTGGCCCATCTCTCATGTTCACACCATTCATCTTGAGAGGTGTGTATTTTTGTATGCTCTTGTCACCGATGCTCCTATTAGTTTTCCTCATCTTTTTCTTCATTCTTTGAACGAAGTTTATAGGAGTTCATCTACTGCTCATGCCCTTGTTCATCCTATTTTCATTCATAGGATTTTACTTTATCTTGCTCTTAGTGACTTCCTTTCATCTGAGCCTGTACATGTTATTGGTCCTATATGTGCGTCTTTTCTTAGACAGAGGGCCGCTCATCTTCGAGCTGGTTCTAAACACCCTAGGTCTGAGCCCTCTACTAGCGCTCCTCCTCCTCCTTCGTCTTCTACAGGTTATGCTGGTGATGATATTCCTGATCCAGTTGGTGATGATGATGCTGCTGCTGATGTTCCTCCACCTCCTTTGACTGACTTTGATGTTCGTCGTACTTTGGAGACTGTCATGACCATTCAGGCGGCTCATGGTCAGATTTTGGTGGACCTGCTAGATGAGATGCGTGCTCTGCGAGCCGACCTTGCGCGTCTTCATTCACCTTCACCACCACCTTTTGATGGCGACTCTTGATTGCCCTTTGGCATTCCGTCACAAAAAGGGGGAGTGGATATCTTGTCTTGTAGAGGAGTTTTGACTTTTTTGAGGAGATTTTGTTGTTAGGAGGAGATATTTTTTTAGCATGAAATTTTGTTTTGTGGAGTTTATTAGATTGTATCTAAGTGCTTCACTTTGTATATCATTTTTTGGGATATTCATGTTAGGGGGAGTAACATTGATATATTGATATACATGTTTTTATTTGATTCTTGTTGTCTCATGATTCACTGCTTATTGATTTATATTTATGAGTTGTTCATTAATATATTTCTTTATTTTGTGTTGTGTGAATCTTACAAGAATATTATACTTGTTTATATACTATTTTCTGTTACCCATGCGTTTATGCGTTTGTTGAGTATTTCAGGAATATACAGGTTGTTTCAATTGAGCTGCTGTCTACACTTGCAACCGATGGATAGTAGTTAGGATTGAATTTTAGTCTTTATGAGCATTTTTTTTGTAAAGGGCTTTTCAATTGTAAACTTTGAGCTTTTAATTTGTGTTTTGTCACGGATTGCCAAAGGGGAAGTTTGTTAGGTTCTAAGGTCTTAGGATTTTATGTATTTAGAACTCTAATTTGTAATGTTGGCAAACCATGATCAAAACAATGTACTTAGTCTTGTTTAGGCTTGCTCAAAGTTGGTAAAATATTGTAAAGTTGGAATCGAGTGACTGCAGATGCATTGGGGCTTCTCGGCCTGACTCGATCGATCGAATGTAATTCTCGATCGATCAAAAATCGGCCCAGATGCGTTTTCTGCAGAAATTCCAGCTCAGCCCTAACTCTTTTAAAATGTTTAGGGTTTATGTTTTTGCCCTAGGTATATAAGGCAAAACCCTAGCCACGTTTTCATAGTTGCACAAGTTGTATTGTTACTCATACATTGCGGTTTTGTGTAAATTTCTTGTGAGATCTAGAGGAGCTTTCCTTTACACAAAGCTTAGAGTTTTCAAGATTGAGATTACTTCAACATCTTGATGATCAACTTGGTTGCTGCCTTTGAAGCTTAAAGATAAACAAGCGGGGAGCTTGTAGCTGATTGAAGGAATACAAAGAAAGAAGTAGTCCGTGGATTCGGAGCCTGCGCGTGGTCGTGTCAGGAAGTTTTACTGGTGGGTAGCATTAGGAAGTCAAGCGGGGAGCTTGTAAGTCCTTTTGTAAAAACTTCAATTCTTTCTTAGTGGATTCCGTTTTGCCTTGAGGATCAGTGGGTAAAATCCTCCCCAGGTTTTTCCGTGTGGTTTCCTGGGTGATCATATCTTGTGTTCTTTTATTATTCCGCTGCTTTATATGTTTTATATGCATGATATGATTATTTGATTGTTTTAACCTAGAATTATTTAATTTGACTAAGTAACAACTTGGCTAATTAATCTAGGCTACGCAATCTGGTTCTTTGTTTAAGGGGTCTAAACCATTCAGTAATAATTATGCCTTTTGGAAGGTCCGAATAAGGGCATTTTTGTGTTCTATTGATGATGCTGTATGGGATGCAATTGAAATTGGTTGGACTAGGCCGGAGGCTGCTAAATCCACTTGGGATAAGGCAGCTTTTGCGGCAGCTAATGCTAATAGTAATGCTTTGAATGCTATTTTCTGTGGTGTCTCTCTAGAAGAATTTCATAGGATTTCACTTATCACTATTGCTAAGGAAGCATGGGAGATACTGGAGACTACTTATGAAGGAACAAAGAAAGTGAAAGGCACCAAGCTACAGATGTTGACCACTCGCTTTGAGGAGCTCAAAATGAGTGAGGATGAGTCCTTTGACTCTTTTTATAGTAAGTTGAACGAGGTGGTCATCGGCAAGTTCAATTTAGGAGAGAAAACTGAGGACTCTAAAATAGTAAGGAAGATCCTTCGGTCATTATCGGATAGCTTCCGTGCCAAAGTGACAGCTAATGAAGAGAGTAAGGATTTTGATGACATCAAAGTCCAACAGCTGATTGGTTCACTGCAAATGTATGAATTGTCATTGCCTACATAGAGGAAGAGCAAATCTCTTGCTCTTAAGACAATTGATGAAAGGGTAGTATCTCATAACTCTTCGGATGAGGATGCTGTAGATAAAGATATGGTGTATCTTGTGAAAAACTTCCAAAAATTCTTAAAACTCAAGAACAGTGGGAAATCTGGTGACAAAGGGAAATTTCAGAGTTTCGGGAAGGAGAAAAAGGAATTTAGAAGGAAAGATGGTAGGGAATCCCAGTCTTAACAAGGAATCACATGCTTCGAATGCAATGGACGTGGGCATTTCAAGAAAGAATGTCCCAATTATTTGAAATCGAAGGGCAAGGTCTATGCCACAACTCTAAATGACTCGGATTCATCCAATTTTGATTCTGAGGAAAGCTGTGACGGAGAACGGAATTACTCCGCATTTATGGCTATTGAACAGGTTAAGTCCTTGGAGGACTTGAATCAACTTGTACAAGAGCTTGGGGAACACAGTGATGAAGGATCCATAGGGATTGTGGAAGAATCAAATGCTGAAGAGGATAAGGATATAGCTGGTCTTCAAGAGAATTACACCTTACTTCTTGAGAAATCGGGAGAGTATGCAAGGGTGGTGAAGGCGGCTATGAGAAAAATGAAGAAAGCGGAGGAGGACTACCAGAGTCTCCTGGTCCGACATAAGAAGGCCAAATGTGAAATAGAAAAGCTGAATGGTGAGCTATTGGAAGCGTATTTAAAAATTAGATTCCTTGAGCTTGAGGTGGTTCAAGTAAATGCCAAGGTAGATAGGGTCTCCACCAAGAAGCTAGATGATGTCATTTCCTCTCAAAAGCAATTCTCAGATAAATCCGGATTAGGATATACTAGAGAAAGTAGTGCAGCTATGAATATTTGCAAAGAAGTGAAGTTTGTGAAGGCCAAAGAGCCGGTTGTAGTTGCCCCCACTATGGAGAAGGCAAAGGTTGAAAAGAAGAAAATTGTGGCTGACCAAAGGGTGTTAAATAAGTTTCGAAAGCAATCTGTGGTCAGGACTGAAGCAAGAGAAAGATCTCTTCCACGATCACAAAGAGGTCCTAGAACGAACCATTTTTGTCATCATTGTGGTCTTCAAGGACACATTAGACCCAATTGACATAAGCTGAGAGCATAGAAGAATGCAATTGATCAAAAGTCAAGAGGACCAAGAAATGACAAGAGAACTTGGGCTGTTGAGTCTTCAAGAGGTCGAAATGGTGATCCAGGCATGATGGACGTGATGAAGATGATCGATGCTTTCACCACTTGCTTAGAAAGCTTCACTAGAAGGTTTGAAAGTCCTAACTTTCATACCCAATCTTTCAAGGATATCACCCCATATGCACGTGATGTGTGGGTGAAGAAGGGTACTCATGCATAAGCATTATAACATGTCCATGCATTAATAATTCCAATGTTTTATGAATATGCTTGGTTGTGTGTTTTTTGTGAGCTTGAGTTGAAAAATTGTCTGTTTATTTGCATTTGCTTTAAATATTTTTACATTTTTGTTTTTGATCAATCTTTTCTTGCATATGTGTCAAAAATCCAAAAACACATAAAAAATAGAAAATCCAAAATGTTTGATTGACTTTGTTGAGTTTTGTCTCAAAGCATGTTTTGCCTTGTACCTTTGTACTAATGGCTTTATGCATCTATGAACTTAGCTTGTTTCCAATGCACTCATATCATTGTCGGAGAAATCTTGAAATCTATGTGACTGTTGTAAATAGATCTTCAACCTTGTCATGAATGATTAGTGAATGGTTTTGTTAATCTTGAGACATGCATATACTTATGCCTATATATCTTCCCACTCTTTATTTTATTGTTTTGCTTAAAGAGCTCACCAAATGTAAATCTCCAAATGAAAAGAGATATTTGTTAGGATTAGTGCCTTTAAATCCTATTGTATGATGCTATGTATGATATTAAGTGTGACATTGTGTATGACATTATGTATGACTTAATATTGTGATTGATAAAGTTGTTTTATTAAGATCTAAAATAATGGTAACATGAATATTTGGACATTATCATAGTCTATGAGATGCATAGTATGTGATTTATGTGAAAAGTCACAGAAAATATAAATCACAAGTTCTTTGTAAACTCAGAATTATAGTTCGGAGTCGGTGATGAAATTGGCCTTTTCGTCTGCAAAGACTATAACATATCAACTACGATGATTTGTCTTGATTATGGAAGTGGAGACTTCTAGTTGATATGTTGATATATTTTAAGAGTTAAGACATATTGAACTGGACCGCTATGAGAATTATTATTCTCCTAACGACTGTCAAATGAATAATAAATCTTACGACTTATATTTGTATGAACTCTTAATCCTGAGAGAATAATGGACTTGATCATGAAGTGTAGATTGCTTTGATATATCAGAAGTGAGATCTAAAGTAACAGTCAAAACCTTAGTATGTTGGGCAGCCATATTTAGCGTTGATGGAACATATATTCTTAAGATGAAATTCATAGTCTCTTAACGGAGATATAAAATATTCTCTTGAGATAAGTTTAATGGGTACGGTTATTCAGAGTGTTAGGCCTAACTACTTTAGTAAGTAGTTACTAAAGTATATATTTATGAAATTGGATTTCATAAATATATGATGAATAACTTAAAAGGATTAAACCGGGTACTCAAGGATTAAGATGTAGTAATTTACAAAGTGGCAATCTACATTTATGACTTTGTATTACTACAAATATTTTCTGAAGGGGTTGCATGTACAATAAAGTCTTGGGATATAATTTATAGAAAACGCCTAAAGTGCAACTATATTTATATAGTGGTATTAAATATAGTTAATGGTAACTTTGGACTTGTTAAGAGTTGACAGAAAAGCCAAAGGCCCATTAAAGCTAGTGTCTTATTGGTCTCTTTTGGTCTCACTTCAAGCCACATACTAAAGCCCAATTGGAAAGGCCCAAAAGGCTAGCCCAATTAGATAATCAGTTGTAAGGAGAGAAACATACAGATTTTAAAGGATGAATAACTTACATGAAATGGTGCATGTGAGTGTTGGACACTCTTTAATTCTTTCTTAAACATTTCATATAACTGATTGAGAGACCACACATCTTGAGTGTTAGTGGAATTGGAGTGAAGATTAAAAGTATTCCTAATTGCTTACAATCTTTGTTTTGAAATTCAACACACCAAGGTATACTCTCTTGTTCTTGTATTTTGAAATTTACATAGTGCATGTTATCAATTTCGAATGAAGTAGATTCGTTAATTTTTTGCTGCGCACACTCATATTTCCATCAATATTGAGTTGCAAAAGCCTGTCGCACATACTAGTATTTGACTAGAAAAAAGGGAAAGCGACCAAAAATAAAATATATGATGCCCAAAAAGCCAAAGGCTAACTCATCAATTGAAATATCAAAAATTTCAAGCATCGATCTCACAATGATGTATATGTAGCCAAATGAAAAGCTTCAAAGTTAAGTTATCAAGTTTTGTGGGAGGTCATATATGCATATATCTATAATTGAGATGGGTCATATTATCTAGTGCTAATTGTGTATGTCTTGGTTGAATTGATCATTGAAACTTCACATTAGACTAAGGACTATCTTATTGTTGATACCCACACACATCACACATGTCTATGATCAATGAATGCTATATTCTTTTGTGTGATTGTACTTGATTAAATGTGTTTTTACATGCTCAATCTTTGTTGATCAAACACAAAAAGATTTTCGAGTTTTTAGTTGTTTTTTTGGAAAGTATTTTGTTTACAAAAATTGTCAAAATTTCAAAAAACAGTGTTGCCCTGTTCTAGCGACTCAGTCGCGGGTTGGTCCAGTCGCAAGCCCTAGTCGCGAGCATTACTCAAAAGGTTTTCGCAACTCATTGGTGGGTCAATGTCCCAGTCGTGAAAAATACTTAGAATATTTTTCAAAATTTAAATTTTTATGATTCTCGCGACTCACTGTGGTGACTTGTTCGTGGGTGGAAGGTCCAGTCGCGAGGGATACACAAAGATTTTCGCGGCTCACCTCACAATTTCCTCGCGAGTAGACCTTCCAGTTGTGAAAAATACTTGGAACATTTTTTTAAAATTTGGTCTTAAGTGTTCCAGCGGAGGACCTTGGCGACTTGAATGTGACTTGACACAGTCGCGAAAAATTTAAAGGTAGTTTTTAAAACTTTTCAGTTTTCCCTCGAAGTTTTGTGACTCTTCATTGTCTCTCTCACTTAAACCTCTGTCAAACTCACTGTGTTTTTCTCTGAAACTCCATTTTTCTTCAACATCGCTACATCAATCTTTAAGAAAAAGATGGGTTCTCTCACTCCCACTTGACTGTTCATGATTATGGCCTTATTTTCTTGATTTTGTGAGTTGTGGTTTTGATTTTTGATATATGTAGTTTCGGATATGGGTTTGGTTCTTGTTTGTGAGTTTGGGCATTTTGGTTTGGTTGATCTTCTTTCTAAGATACTGTTTGTGGTTGTTACCATGTTTTTCATTTCTCTACTAGTATTTGTGTACTAATCTGTGTTGATTGATAAATCTCTTACCCGTGTTATTTTAACTCACTGTCATATTCCATGTGTTTGGGTTCTCTGTGTTTTACTCTGAGTGTGAGTATGGTTGTTTCAGATTGTCTGAGGTTTTGATTGTTTGGCTAATAATGCTTTGATTTTGTGTTGCCATATCATGTGTGTGCTTCTGTCTTGAAGGTTTGACTTGAACATTTCATATTTATTTAGATATGTCTCATAGACAATGTTTACTTTTGATTGCATGTGGTTTACACTGTCTAAATATAGTTGATTAGTGCTTGTTGCAATCTGAAGCAATACAGACTATACTTGATTGAGTTGTTGGGCTTTGGTTTGAGCTATCTTTCTCTGGTTCTCAACTGTGTTACTCTCCATGTAACTAAGTTGCTACTAACACATGTGTATTTCCACCTATTGTGTTTTGCTCTTGTTGTGGCCTTTTCTGCTTGTTTACAGATGGCTCCCACACCTACAAAGAAGAAGGCTCCCGCTAAGAAGGCTGACAAAAGGCTGAAAATGGACCATAACTTGTTTAGGTCTGTTCAACATTTTGAGAGATACAAAGATTCCTTCTTGAAGGGAACCATCATTCAGGAAAGGTTTGTAGACTTAGGAGATTTGAAGGACACCTTCATTCCAGATTGTTTTGAAGGCAGAGGATAGGACAAGTTGCTGAGTGACCTACCTGCAGTTTGTAAGCCTTTAATAAGGGAATTCTATGCAAATGCTGTTATAAGGAAGGATGAGTTAAATTGCTGGATTAGAGGGCATGAGTTCACCTTAGATGCACATGATATTGATGAGGTTCTAGGGCTTAAGGGTTTAGAGGATCATGATTTCACCAACTACAAGGACAGGATGCTATCTATAGAAACTGTCTAGAATCGCATTGGTGGATAGAGAGAGGGAAGATGTCTCAACACTACATCATATCCAGTTGACATGAGGTGCCTTACCATGATCATGATGTTCAACTTGTATCCAGTAAGGAAGCTGACTACAATCAACAATGCTGGAGCTGTCTTCCTTATGGAGCTCAAGGAGAAAACCTTCATTGACATCAGCTCACACATATTTGACATAATTATGGATGAGACTAGAACCACCTCTAGGCCCAAGCTAATCTTTCCTAGCCTTCTATTGGGGATTTTCAGAGCAAAAGGTGTTACAATCCCTCAAGATATCAGCCCTATGTCTACACCTTCAGCCATCAACAAGATGACCATCATCAGGATACAAGTTCGTCTTCCAGGTGATGAAGAAGAGGGTGACCAAGGAGAAGGTGATCTAATGGAAACTGAAGCAAAGGCTGTAAGATAGCCATCCACATCCAGAAGTAGAGGCAAGAGGAGCAGGACTTCAACCTCATCAGCTATACCCGCAGATGCATTTCAGATCATCCTAGAGAGGATTGAAGGACTCCGGGAGCTCCAGAATGAGCATATTGATAGGATGGCAGCAATTCAAGAGCAGCTCAAAATACTTTCAGCCAAGTTTGATAGCATCAACACCCAACAGTGACCTTTGGCCATTCCGGTCAAAAAGGGGGAGAATTTTTGAGAAGCAGCTCTTGAGGGGGAGTACCATTTTGAGAGGGAGTAACCAAAAACAGTGTTTATCTAGTTTATGGTTCAGTCTTATATTATGTTATCTTATGCTTATGGTTATGGTGTTGGTTATGGCATTATGTTTTTGAATAATGTTTTCATTATGGGTTTGTTACATTGTGTTAAACAATCTGGTTATTCTGCTGGTCATAAAACTCATGGATATAATTGGCTGTGAAACTTTGGTTTAAGTTTATATATGATGTTATTTAGTTAGTTGTGTATGGTACATTTGTAACTGTTTGCTTTTGTAAGCTTTTAGGTTTTTGTACCCATGCTTTGTAGCCTTAGTACTTGTTGTTATGCTATGCACTACTTTAAGTACATCACTCTTGTGCCCTTTGTTGGATTTTTATCCTTAATGAAATTACCTTGTGTTGTTGCATTAGTTGAGTGTTGGACATGCAAATGATACTTTGCAAATGAGCTTGTCAGCTTGCATTTCTGGATGTTCGTTCCATGTGTGAATGAGCATTGTGATCACTATTTATAATGATTGTTCGTTTTTGGTCAAGCCATGCTTTATTGCTTAATTCCATTTTTGCTTGATCGCATTGTGCTTGCTCCATATGCATTACAAGTTTTTTGCATGCGATGATCTTATTGTGTTGTTGTGTTTCAGGAGATACTTGTACTTATGGTTCAAAAGCTTCACAGATTTTAGAGTTAGGTGTGAATGAGTTTTGCTCAACTATTCCCAACCACGCGTTAATTCTAGAGTTTGTTGTAGGGTTTTGTCACGAAATAGCTAAAGGGGGAGATTGTAAGGTTGAATTTAATCAATCATTTTGTTGGCTTTATTCCGTGCCAAATTTGTTTGTAATTCAGCATTTAGAAACCCTGTATTTAGGTGGGAATCATGTAAGGGTATGTGTGAGAGTGTATGAAGAAATTTCAAGTTTGTGCAAAGAAGCGGGGACTCACGACTGGAACTCGGGAGTGGCTTATGACTGGCAAGCCGTTAGAAGAGGTCACGTGCCAAGCATGCGAAGAAGCTAAAATGTCATGCCAAGTGTTGCACTATAGGACAAAAAGTCCAGACTGGCCATTCAGTTACCTCTCGGCTAGAACTCGCGGCTTAGTCAAGTTGCGAGGTCAAGTCACCAGCTAGCTTTGTTTTGGAAAAACTGACTCTTCGCATTCCAAACACACACCACTACATTTAGACTTTTATACCCACGAAATGTAGAGAGCTTCTAGAGAGAATTTTGAGAGAGAAACCCTAGAGAAAAATAAGATTGATTCATCCACAATCTTCACATAAGAGACTCTTTAAATTCCTCTACTCCCACCTTCTCTATTGTTACATCCTTGAGAGGTTCTTAGCCAAATCCTTTTCTCACCATACCCATATCTGTGAGAAGGCTTTTTGATGCTTTAGGAAGCAGTTAGGAAGGGACCAATTCATATTGGTTAATGTTATGGGCTATAGCGGAATCTGGTAAGCTTGAAAAGACAATGATTCGGTGTAACCTCGTTGGAGCAAGAAGCTTGGAGGGCTTAGGTAGATTAGGTAGATTAGGCTTGGAGGGTCTATTGCTGTTCATGTATCCTAACTACATTTTCTAGTGGATTATTGACCACTTGGAGAGCGGCGGAGAGGTTTTACGCCGAGGGCTTCGGTTTCCTCTTCGATAACACATCAAGTGTTGTCCTTGTGTTTGCATCTATCTTCCCTTTATCTTTGCCATTTAATTACTACTGTGGTTGTGATTATTTATGGTTTAGATTGTTTATCAATTCTGTTTTAGCTTATGTTCATGTTCCGCACAATTATTGTTTGATAATAAGCTTGAATTGATAATTTGTAATTTGGGGTCTAAACGTTCAAGGGTGTTTTATACACATATTGAACATTCAGGCATCTTTTCCAATGATGGAAAAAACATGTTTGTATCACATACAAAATATAAGCAGCGGAAAATTAACGGATCTACTTCATTCGTAATTGATAACAAGTACTATGTAAGTTTCAGAATATAGAACAAGAAAGTGTACCTTGGTGCAGTGAATTTCAAAACCAAAGGTCAGAAGTTCTCAGGAACACTTTCAATATTCACTCCAATTCCACCAACGCCCAAGATGTGTGGTCTCTCAATCAGTTATATGTGTATGTTCTAAAAAGAATGAGAGAGTGTCCAACACTCATATACATACCATTTCATGAACTTATTGTTTTTCTTTTTTAATTCTGTATGTTTCTCTCAATATAACTGATTATCTAATTGGGCCAGCCTTTCGGGCCTTTCCAATTGGGCTTTAATATGTGGCTTGGAGTGGGACCAAAAGTGAACAATAAGACACTAGCTCCAATGGGCCTTGGGCTTTTCTGTCAACTCTTGACAAGTCTAAAATTACCATTAATTATATTTAATACCACTATATAAATATAATTGCACTCTAGGTCTTATTAATAAATTAAATCCCAAGACTTTATTGTACATGCAACCTCTCCATAAAATATTCGTAGTAACACAAAGTCATGAATGAAGATTGCCACTTTATGAATTATTACATCTTAATCCTTGAGTACCCGGTTTAATCTTTCAAGTTATTCATTATATATTTATGAAATCCAATTTCATAAATATATACTTTAGTAACTATTTACTAAAGTAGTTAGGCCTAACATTTTGAATAACAAACCCATTAAACTTATCTCACGGGAATATTTTGTATCTCCGTTAAGAGACTATGAATTCCATCTCGAGAATATATGTTCCATTAACACTAAATGTGACTGCCCAACATACTGAGATTTTGACTGTTACTTTAGATCTCATTCCTGATATATCAAAGCAACCTACACTTTCATGATCAGGTCCATTATTCTCTCAGGATTAAGAGTTCATGTAAATATAAATCGTGAGATTTATTATCCAATTGACAATCGTTAGGTGAATAATAAATCTCATAGTGGTCCTGTTCAATATGTTTTAACTCTTAAAACATAGCAACTAGAAGTCACCACTTCCATGATTAAGACAAATCATCTTAGTTAATATGTTATAGTCTTCGCAGATAAAATGCCTAATTTTATCACTGACTACGAACTAAATTTTGAGTTTACAAAGAATTTGTGATTTATATCTTCGATGACTTTTTACATAAATCACATATTATGCATCTCATGGACTACATGATAATGTCCAAATATTCATGTTACCATTATTTCAGATAATAATAAAACAACTTTATTAATTATAATATTAGGTCATGCATCATGTCATACATAATGTCATACATAATATAATACATAGCATCATACAATAGAATTTAAGGGCATTAATCATAACATCCAAACTATTTAGAAAACTAACATCTCGAATATCTTAGACTCAAGTTCATTGTAGAAACTCGAGTCTTAAAGACTCGAGTTCTATGTGCTGGCAGAGCTTAGGTGAATTAAATTCACATGGAACTCAAGTATTAGAGACTTGAGTTCCTACTCTACACAAGTAAATAAATAAAAAGAGAAATAGAAGAAAACAAAACCTTCGCCTGAAGAAGAAGAAAACCTCTGCATAAATCCTTCACCTGGAGCCTTGGCCACCTGGATTCAATTTGAGCCAAGGGTTTTGGGCTAGGGAGATCTTGGTTCATGGGTTCAATCCAAGCCTAGGTTCGTGGGTTCATGGGTTCGCCGCCTGGATTCGTGGGTTAGTTGCTTGGGTTTGTGGGTTCGCTACCTGGGTTTGTGAGTTTGTTACTTTGTGTTTCTGTTTTTGACCTCTTTGGGTGTTCATGGTTTGTATTTTGATCTCTTACTTCATGTGTTTCTATTTTGATCTTTTGCTTTGTTTTTCTGTTTTTGTTGTTTCTTTGGCCGTTTGCAAGAACTCGTGGGTTTTTTTTTTTTTTTTTTTTTTTTTTTTTTTTTTTTTTTTTTTTTTTTTTTTTCAGTGGGAGAAGAAAAAGAGACCTATGTTTTTTGATTTCATGTCTTTCTTTTGTCCAACTTGAGCCTTAGAGACTCAAGTTTCACATTGATATTTTTTTTCAACCCTAGCTACGCCACCTTATGGAAATCGAGTCTCTGAGACTCGAGTTGCTACAGTGAATTCGAGTTTAAGAGACTCGAGATGTTAGTTTCCTAAATAGTTTGGAAATGATGCTAACTAATGAAATTGTTAGCAAAATGATGTTAATTTGAAAAAAAAAAAAAATACTTACTTGTTCAGTCGTGTTTTATCTGCCAAGTATAAAGGCTAGAATGATTGTATTTGATGCATAATGAGAACTAACCAATAAATTTCTTTCCTTTTCTTCTTTGACTCCCTTCCCAATCTTTAATTCTTAGCTCACTTTGAATTAGCTATTCACATTCCAATAATAGTTTACTGGTTTAACTTTGTTGTGAAACTATTATATATGTAACATTACTTAATTTTGGCAAAATTTGACAAATAGTACAATTTCAGAAATATTTCAGCCGGATAGCACACGTTCAAATTTATTTAGTAAGTTAGACTCCTTTTGGAAGTCGATTTTAATAAACTCGACTTCAAGGCAAATTCAACCCCTCAACTAGCAAGTAAATAAGTCTGACGTGGATTAAAAAAAATGAAAAAAGCCAAGTGGAAATCGAGTTTACTGAACTCGACTTCTTTTGAAAGTCGAGCCTAGTGAACTCGACTTCAAGCTTCAATTAATAGCAGCCAAAAGTTATGTAGAACATAGAAAATTGTGTATAGATACTCGACTTTCACTGAAACTCGAGTATAGCATACTCGACTTCCAGGCAAGTTACACCACCTGTCTCAATTACACCAACCTCCGTCTCAGATATAAACTCTTTGATACACTGATACACACTTTTCATCTAACTCACTTAACTCTCACTTCTCCTAGCTCTCTCCTACACCCAAACATTGATCATTCTACAAATTAATCATTATACAAACCATTGATCATTCTACAAATTAAGAAGCTTTACTTCTTCTTCAATTTGTAGGAAAATATTCAAACCATTTTAATTTTTTTTTTGGTTAGACCTGGCTAATATATATACTTACTTTTTCATTTGGTAGATATATATATATATATATACACATACCACTTTTATATTTTTGATGAGTAATGTGTTGTTTGTAATAGTAATTTATTATCATTATTATTATTGTTTTTTGCATTTGTTATTTGTGCTTTGTAATGGGTTGTAAGTTGCAATGTGTAACATGTACAAATTTTTTAATGGGTAACATGTTATTTATTTGCAATGTGTTGTAATGTGTAATGGTTTGTTAGTTGTAAGGTGTAACGAATATTAATTTTTTAAGGTTAGCAACCATGTACAAATTTGTTTGAGTTTAAAAATTTGTTTATAATTATTTGGTGGACTATGCAATGTTATCTTTATATTTACCTTGAGGTAATATTTTGTAGTTCATATCGAATAAAGGTGTTATATTCGTCACTAACTTTTAGTAAACTTATTTAACTTATAGGCTTGTAATGAGTTCAATTGATTTATATCTATATTATGGTGGGGAGCCTTGCAGTGATGTGACTTATGGAGTGACATATGAAGGGCCTAGTAAAAAGTTAAAGATTATTCAGCTAAAAAAAAAAAGGCGGGAGATCAATTTGAAGAAGTTGAAAAAGAAAATTATGAGAGAGCTGGATTTGGACTGTCGGTTGCATAACATAAAAGTTATATATCGTGTTCCTCATGCAGTGTTCAATGATCGTATTGTCTTCACACCTATTGAAATAAAAGGAGACAAGCATGTTAAGATTATGTTTAACAGGATAAACTCTACGCCCCAATTAAAAGTTTCCGAGTTGTACATAAGTGTGGAGCCTCGTATAGAAGTTGGCGGTGAAGATGTGCAACAAACAACTTTGGATGGTGGTGGCGGGGAAGAATTCCAATCATTAGATACGGATAGTTATCCGACTCTTACCCCGTGCACCACAGTTGGGGGTTATACACCACCATGCCAAGAGACACCAACTCCAATGGAGGTTAACGGATCTAGTTATCAACAAGAATGTATTCAATCTCTAGGGAGGGAAGGCAAAGACGAAGATGATGTTAATCATGGTAGAGATGAGTATGAAGAGATGATTGGGAGAGATGAATTTCACGAGAATACTATAAACTATGAAAATGTAGACAATGTCTGTCATGATATCGTGGATGATCATGATGATAATGCTATAGAGTTTCAAGATGATATAGGCAATGGTATAGGTGTGCTGCCTGCAGTCCCTACATATGAAGCTCATGGCCCGTCATTCCATGCAAACACTTGGGATAATATAGTTGATCCTTCAAATGTTGAGATACCATTTTCATCAAGTTGGGTGCGGGGAATGAATTTTAGCAAAGGGTTGATTTTCCCTAATAAAGAGGTGGTGAGACAGGCATTAATAGTTTACTCTATGAACAACAACAAGAATTATATAACTGAGGGTCCAACCAGCAAAGATTGTGTGTGAAGTGCGTGAATGAGTCATGTGCATGGAAAGTCTGAGCATTCTCGCAACGGAAGCTTAACAGGTTATGGGCCATCACAGTATATGGCGGTCCTTACACTTGTCCGTCAGTTGAGGTGAACAAAAATGGCAGAATGATGGATTCCAATTTTCTTGCCAAAGAACTTCATACATATGTACTTGCAAATCACACCAACAAAATCAAGGATCTCCAAAATCTGATGAAGGAAAGGTTTAAGCACGATATATCATACTACAAGATATGGGATCTAAAACAAAAGGTTATTGCAAACATACACGGGAATTGGGAAGAGTTGTATCAAAAGTTACAAAAGTTGTTATTGGCATATAAGGATAGCGATCCGGGTACACAAGTGTCTTTTCAGTCGATCAATAGGGACATATTGGGTACTATTATATTCAAGTATGTGTTCTGGGCTTTCGCTCCTTCCATTGCTAGATTCACACATTGTAGGCTAGTAATTAGTATTGATGGAACTCATCTTTATGGAAAATATAAAGGAAAGTTGTTGATTGCAATGGCTACCGATGCTAATAATGAGATTTTTCCGCTTGCCTTTGCAGTTGTAAATGATGAGACAGGGTCCAGTTAGGGTTAGTTTTTATCTTGCCCACGGACCGCAATACGGGATGTGGTACCTGATTCCGGCATTTGCATAATAGCAGGTCGACATAAAGGTATAATATCATCCATTAGAGAGTGGCCCAATGATTATGTTCTGGTATATCATAGATATTGCATTAGACATGTGGCCAGCAACTTTAACACTTAATTTAATGACAAATTCTTAAAGTCTTTGGCCTTGAAAGCAGGATACAAGCATAAAGATCTCAAACTTGAAAAAATATTGGATTGCCTTAAGGAAGCTGAACTCAAATTCAGTAAGGATCCCAATCCCAATATAGCAAAAAAGAAGTCATACACCTATCTAATGAAGGAAGATCTGGAGAAGTGGACACTGTCACATGATGGTGGACACCGTTATGGGGCAATGACTACCAATATGTCTGAGTGTTTCAATGGAGTTCTAAAAGGTGCACATGGACTACCCATATCTGCATTGGTTAACTACATTTGGTGCAAACTTGTCACCTATTTCAATGATCGGCACACTAAAATATTGGGTGATATTGAACATGGTCAGGAGTTCAGCAAGCATGCCATGGAGAAATATGAAGCAAATTACGAAAAAAGGACAAGACACTATGTGAGGCCATTTAACCAACAGGATGGTGTATATCAGGTTTGCACGTCACATAATCCACACAGATTTGATGGGGGAGACCATAGTCATGAAGTAAGGTTGTTGGAGAACACATGTACTTGTGGCAAATGGGAAATCTATAAGATCCCTTGTTCACATGTGATTGTAGTTTGTATCAGGGAACAAGTCAATGCAATGAGGTATATTGACCCATGTTATACTTTACAACAACGACTTGCCACTTATTCATATGAGTTTCATGTGCCCAAGGATAAGTCATTATGGCGGGAGGTTGCCAGCCCAAAGTTGTACCTTGATCCTGAAATGTTGTGAGACAAAGGTCGACCTATGTCAACAAGAATAAGAAATGAGATGGATTGGAGGGAGAGTCAACCCAAGCTGAAATGTGGAGTGTGTCATGAACAGGGCCATAACTGCAGGAGATGTCCGAATGTGATTCATGTATCAACAAGCAGCCATGTTCCGAACTAGGTAAGCATAGCATCTATCATCATCATTTGAATATGCAATAATTGTTAGTTAATATATATATATATATATATAAACATCTGATTATTAGTGTAGGAAAAAGCCACGTAGAAGCAGCCACGTGGATACTCTAAGGCTATGGGCTCAAAATATGGAAACTTAGCCATTCTTTAATCAGGTATTGCTTCTTAGTAACATCTGATTTACGTTGTTTGTTTGCATGCATATTTCACTCAGTTTTCAGCTAATATCTAAGTAGTTTTGCTGAGTGCTCAACTACCAGTGGAAGTTGGAACCTTATAGTTAGATGATAATTGATAAATTTTTTAAAGAATGTAGTAGGTGGCCCTGAATGGGCTGCCATTGGAAACAAGGCAATAAATTGATAAACTTGCTTCCTTTATAACATTAGAAAGCAGTAGCTATGATGTCCTGATGCTCTGTAGTGTACTCGGCCTAATACTATTTCAGGTTTGATAATATTAATAACTTGATCCATAGCACAACAACATCTGATAAGGCATGGCTCTCTTGCTTGTAGCTTTGGTAGATTGTGTGAACAGTAAACCTACTTTTCTAATTCTGGAAGTGATGATTGATACACAGGAATTTAGGTGGATCCATTTTTACATTGAAACTGAACTATTCTAGAAATCTTGCTTGGCAATCCTGTTCTATTTTGTCAAAGTCACGTCAATATTGTGAGCTAACAGATTATTGGTACTTCCTTTTGTTTCAGAAACGATGATTTTATTAGAAATTTGATTCTATATGCTGGGCAGCAGGAGCCAGTTAGCCACAGGCGCATTGGAAACTATGCAGGCGTGTTTGAAAGTGTTGTTGTTATTCAATTTTCTACATGACATTTGCCTACTGTGATTTCTATGTTTTAATGCTCATTTAGAAATTCATCCCACTTGTATATGATTACTTTGGTGTCTTATATTTATGACATTTGTGAAAATATTGCATTCAGTTTATTTTTACTTTTTTAGTTAGTGTTACTTTTGAATGGTAGAGTTTCACCACACCTTTTTTCCTCCAACTATTATTGTGGGGGCTCAAGTGGCCAATTTCTTAAAACTTCTAAGTTAGGCTTCACCAGAGCCATTTTTAGTATTTAGTAGCTCAACTATAAGTGTCTATAAGAACCTTTTGAGGCAATACTTGATTCTCTATTTACCCATAAAAGATTTTGATAGACATATATGGGACATTATTTGCTCACCTGGTCATGAAAGTAATTGGTGGATTAATACAAGATTTTGCCAGTTCTGGAGAAAATTTCTTCACATCACATTCAACAATAATTTCAAAATTTTATAGCACTTTTAGATTTTCTTTTTTCTTTTTTCTTTTTTGAACTATGAAAGGATCACAAAAGATTGTGTATAACTGTATATGTCAAGTCTTGTGGTTGGCTCTACCACACTGTGTCTTAACAAGGTCATTATTTTTCTTATTCTTTGCTTAGGTACTAATACAGTCACTCGTGAAAAAACTAGAAATTGGTATTGGATATAAAGAGCTGGCATGCTTTAGTAGACCACATTTAAAAGATTGCAACAAGCTTCTAAGACTCCAACTCACATGGGAATCATACACGGATATCCAAAAGAAAAGAGCCAGACTTCAATGAAGATACTAACAACATCCCATTGACTTATCCAACCTATTCCATCGCCAATCACCTTAAAATTAAACTACTGTAATCCAAGATGCACCATAAGTTAAGCATAATGGCTAATAGAGCATTCCAACACCATATTTTTCCCACCTTTGGATTGCCAGTAACTATTATATCCTCCAATACAAAATCTAAGAAAATTTGCTAAACAAATCAAATAATTCCTATAATGCCCAGATGCATATTCTTGCTGCCCACCCCATCTATCTTATTTCCAGTAATTTGCATTTCAGCTACCCCACCAAATTTTCATTAGCATTAACCTGTAAAAAGTTTAACCAAAAGAGTATAAGATGACTGTCACATAATCCACAAATTTATGAATTTGTCATTCTAACTGTCACATAATCCACAAGAAAACATTATTGGCTTCTAGGCATTCTAACTGTCACATAATCCACAACTTTATGAATTTGTCATGATACTGGACATGGAAACATTATATATTTGAGTCTAATTCACTAAAGGAAACAAAGAATAACAAACAATACTATCTAATCCATAATGCCAAATGCCAAATGTTCATTGGTAATTTAATGCATTGGTATATTCATTGGTAATTTGGTACCAACTTGACACTCATGATCTTCATTGCACAATTCAGCATTGGCAAAAATTGCATTTCTTACATTTTACAAAAGATGTATGCAATTGGGCTTTGGCAAAGAATTAAAATGGTTTACATCTTGAGCAATATGCAAAAAGTCTCTTGGACACTTTAAACATGGGACGAATGGCTTGGATAAGTATTGCCCAATGGTCTGATGAGGCACTGTTAGGTTTTGAGTTTGTAATGTTAGCAAACCATGACAAAACATGACAAAAACTAAGTCTCATTAGTTTAGAATGGTCTACATTGAAGCCCAAGACAAAAACTTCAAGTTCAGGATAAAAACAAATGAGTTACAAGCTGGTTGGTTCGATCGATCCAATCTAATTTTCGATCGATCGAAAATCGCGTATCAAGAAAAATCAGCAAAGATAAAAAGGCCATAACTTATTCATTTGAAACCCAAATCACGAGCCGTTTTTTCCAGTATTTAAAGGACATCATAAGCTAACCCTAGGTAGGGTTTTCAGAGCTTTTTAGAGAGATTAGAGTGCCTCTTGTGCCTCTTTGGTATTTTAGGATTTTGTACCCAAAAGCTCTCTTATGTTTTCTATCGGTGCTATTCCTTGAAGAATCTTAAGATCCGGTGTTATAGAAGTTGTTGCCTTCTCTAGTCATCAAAGGTGATGATGATCTAAACCTTCAAGGGTGGTCTTGGAGTCACAAACAGGAGAGTTTGTGTTGATAAACCTTTGAGTGGAATCTCAAAGTCACAGACATGGGTGTTTGTGTTTTGCAAAGGCCAAAGAAAGAAGGAGTCCGTGGATTCGAAGCTTGCACGTGGTCGTGTCAGTAAGTTCTACTGGTGGGTAGCATTAGGAAGTCGAGCGGGGAACTTGTAGTCTTTTTGTTTGAACTTCGATTCTTCCTAGTGGATATGCTTTTTACCTTGAGGATAGCTAGGTCAAATCCTCCCCAGGTTTTTACCGTGTGGTTTCCTAGGTCATCATATCTTGTGTTCATTTATTTTCCGCTGCTTTATATCTTGATATGATTATTTAATTGTGTTAACCTAGATTTGCATGAATTGGACTAAGTTAATCACTTGGCTAATTAACTAGGTCAATCTAATTGTGGTTTAAGGGGTCTAAATTTCCATTAAGTGGTATCAGAGCGGGTAGCTCTTCTGATTTAGATCTTTTGATCTAGGAGCTAATCCTTGACCCCTGTTGTCATGGATAATTTGAATTGTGTTTCTGATCATGTTTCTGCTCATGCTTCTGCTGATTTTTTTGATGCTTTCGAAACTCTTCGTAAGGAATTATCTAAATCTTTGAAAATTGCTAAGAAATTTAAAGAAGAGTTAAAATTGGCTAATCTTGAAAAAGATGATTTGATTGTGAGATTAGATGAATCTAATAAAAAAAAATGAATTTTTGAGAAATCAAATTTCCTCTCAAGATGAGAAGATGAAAAGTTTGGAACAAGAGTTAGTTGAATCTAAAACCAAAATTGAAAATTTGATTAGTACCAAGCCTGTTGTTGATAGCAGAAGTGTTTCTGTTTCTCTTAAGCCTAAAACTGAGAAAGTTTATATCCCTCCTTTCAAGAGGAATAATAAAGAAAAGGCTTATTTTGCTAGGTTAGACAAAGGAAAAAGTTCTGATGTAGACGCTGAAGTTTCTAAACCTAAGTCTAAACCTACTGTTAGAGAGCATAATAAATCTGTTTTTGTGCCTATCTGTCACCTTTGTGGTGTTATTGGTCATATTAGACCAAATTGTTCTTTGTTGAGGCAAAAACCAAAATCTGAGAATAGATTTGCTATTAGGAATACTGATGTTCCTAAATTTGTTCCTGTTTGCCACTTTTGTGGTGTCCATGGTCACATTCGTCTTAATTGTCATAAGTTGAAACTTAAGTATTCTGTATGTCAATCTAGGATATGTGATGATATATCTCCTGCCATAAGTCCATATAAATTGTTTCATATTCTTTTGAAAAATTTGAGCTTGTTGGCTTGTGAAAGAAATTTGTAGGGTTTTAGTCTTTCTCAGAAGATTGGTGTAATCCCTCAAATACACTCTGCTTCTCATGGATTTTCACATACAAAGCCGAAGAATCGTGCTATATGGGTGAGAAAAGATTCTCCAAGGTGAGTGTTGCTAACTTGTCCCTGATTTAATTCTTTCAATTAATTGTGGACATGTTTTGTGTTTGTTTTTGGTTATTTTGTTTTTTAGTTTTTTTTATTTAAAAAAAAATCCAAAAACATTGAAAATTTTCAAAAAGACAAAAATATTTTATTTTGTGTCCTGTTTTATTTTTCTTGAGGATTACATGAGTTATAATATCTCTCTCTTGATTTAGAACATGCTTGACATTATGGAGAAACTTGAATAGTCTGTGCTAAGCTATTTTTGATTTTGTGTGAGTATTTACTAGTTTGTACATGTACTCAAGGGTTAATTAAGAAATTGATATTTCTTGTTTGTGTACCCTCTATAGCTTAGTTAAGCATGGTCATGCATTACTTTTGCATTATTCATTTAGCATAATATGTGCTTTTTGTTTTTGGTCATAAATTTTTTTCAAAATCTCAACAAGTGGTTATAAATTTTTTTAAACCAAAAAGATTTTTGTGTTTTGCATTATTTTTTCTTGGATTTGAAATCAAGGTTGGCCATATTATTTTTACATAACAAGTTTATGTACCTTGTTTAGCTTGGATGAGCTTATTTATTGCACTTGACTAGTTTGAGTTGTGTAGTGCATGTTGTGTGGGAAAGATATTTATAGTTTTTGATCACTTTGTCTTGATCTTGAAGTCACATGTTATTTGACTATCGGACTTGATCCTTTTAAGAAAGGCATAAATAATCATCTCACCACTGTTCACTAGCCAATCATGAACACCTTAGTGCATATCATAAGATTTTGTGCTTGAGAAAGTGTAGCACATGCACAAAAAGAACATAAGGTGTAGCCTCAACTTAATTGCTTAATGCTTAAAATTAGTGTGTACTATTAGGCTTGATGCCAATTCACTTAATTAAAAATGGTGTGTACTATTAGGCTTAATGCCAATTCACGTAATTAAGAGGCTAAATACAAGAAACTTACATGATTGCAAGCTTATGTTCTAGGAGATGTGAAAGTTATATGTTGTAACTCTTTAGGTGATAATCTCTTTTAAATTCTATGTGATGAATTTTGTAGACTTTGTGATTGATTGCTATTCACATATCACCTCACATGTATCTTAAGCTTTTGCTAGTTGCACACATTACACAAGTTACTCTTTGCTAAACTTGGTACATTATATTGTGTGTAATTTTGTTGTGGCCATTTAAGATTAAAAGTTTCTTAATTTTAATGCAAAATGTGTTTAATGTTTGTGCTTTAAGGACAAATTGATTGAAAATCTTGATTTTGGAAGAACTGGGTTAAATTCAAGTGTTTTTGAAAAACTTTTCGTCTCATACTCATGCATTTTTTTATAAAACAATGTGCTTCGAGGAGTTTCTGCATTAAAATGCTCTGTTTTTCAAAATCTGATTTTTCCAGATTTTCGATCGTTCGAACCTGTTTTTCGATCAATCGAAATTGCGATTAAAATTTTTGGTTTAAGTCTGCCTGACTCGATTGATGTTCGATCGATACTCGATCGATCGAAACTGAAAAATTTTCAGTTTCTATGTTTTTGACCAAAATTTTTTCATACATCATTTGTGTTTAGGATTCACATGCATTGCATTATTTTTGTATCCATCTTGCAGTGTTGCAGTCATATCACTCATTGTTTTCACACATAGCATGCATACACTTTGCTAAATTGGGTACTCAACTTGATTTAAAAATTGATTGATTAATTTTTGAGTTACGTACTTTCTAGTATATGCTATTTTTATGTGTGAATTGTAGAAACTATTTTTCTTAAGAGATATGATGGATAATCAATGTGTAAATATTTTCTCTATTCATGCAACTGTTTATGGGTCACATAGTGCCATGTTTGCATTTTATTGAAAGAGAGAATATTTTTTCTTCATGTGTATCCTCACCTTAGTTTTTAACTATGGTTTGTGTGTTTTTAACTTTGGTCCTGCTGGTGAGGATGTTCCTGATCCTGTTGGTGATGCTGCTGCTGCTGTTGATTTTCCCCCACCCCTTTATTTTTCCCCAAAACTGTTTTTCCCAAAACTTGTTTTGTTTTTCCTATTTTTTTAGGGGGAGAAATTTTTTTTAAACCTTTGTGGTTCTTAGGGGGAGTTGTTGCTCTTCATAGGAGGAGTTGTCTTTATTTTCTCTTACTCTATTGCGTATGTTTTCTATCTACCTTCTGATTAGGTAGTCTTTGTCAATACGTGACAAAAAGGGGGAGACATAGATGACCTGTTTGTTTTGTTTAGGGGGAGAATATAAAAACATTTTGATGTATCTAACTTAGGGGGAGAGTTAGAATTTTTTTTAATATTCTGTTTGATATTATTGTTTATATGTCTTTCTTTCCACACATGCGGTGATGTGTTTGTTGAGTGTTTCAGGAAAGACAGGTACATTCTGATCAAGACCTTCTACCTCTTCTTGCAACTTCTAGGTTAGGAGTCTTAGATTGGGATGTGTGATGTATTTGGGCATTTTATTGTATATGGGCATTATGTTGTATGTGTGTTTTGTCACGGATTGCCAAAGGGGGAGATTGTTAGGTTTTGAGTTTGTAATGTTGGCAAACCATGACAAAACATGACAAAAACTAAGTCTCATTAGTTTAGAATGGTCTACATTGAAGCCCAAGACAAAAACTCCAAGTTCAGGATAAAAACAAATGAGTTACAAGCTGGTTGGTTCGATCGATCCAATCTAATTTTTGATCAATCGAAAATCGCGTATCAGGAAAATCAGCAAACGTAAAAAGGCCATAACTTATTCGTTTGAAGCCCAAATCGCGAGCCGTTTTTTCCAGTATTTAAAGGACATCATAAGCTAACCCTAGGTAGGGTTTTCAGAGCTTTTTAGAGAGATTAGAGTGCCTCTTGTGCCTCTTTGGTATTTTAGGGTTTTGTACCCAAAAGCTCTCTTATGTTTTCTACCGGTGCTATTCCTTGAAGAATCTCAAGATCCGGTGTTGTAGAAGTTGTTGCCTTCTCTAGTCATCAAAGGTGATGATGATCTAAACCTTCAAGGGTGGTCTTGGAGTCACAAACAGGAGAGTTTGTGTTGATAAACCTTTGAGTGGGATCTCAAAGTCACAGACGTGGGTGTTTGTGTTTTGCAAAGGCCAAAGAAAGAAGGAGTCCGTGGATTCGGAGCTTGCACGTGGTCGTGTCAGTAAGTTCTACTGGTGGGTAGCATTAGGAAGTCGAGCGGGGAGCTTGTAGTCCTTTTGTTTGAACTTGAAAGCTCGAAAATGTGTTGAAAACACACGAGCGGTTTAGACCCCCAAATTAAAATTACGGCTTGGTTGATTTTACACTAACTTAACTATAAGTGCGGAATAGTGTAAACACAAGCGTAAAAGCAAGACAACTACTCTAATCCAAATTTAAAGCAACACAGCAGTAAAAATGAAATAAACAAGAGTAGGGAAGAAGGATGCAAACACAGATAACACCGAGACGTGTTATCGAAGAGGAAACCGAAGACCTCGGCGTAAAACCTCTCCGCCGCCCTCCAAGCGGAAATCGATCCACTAGACAATCAGTTGGGATACATGGGTTAGCAAAAGACCCTCCAAGCCTAGTCTACCCTCTGTACCTAAGCCCTCCAAGCTCCTACTCCAACAAGGCTTCTCGGAACTGTGTCTTGTCCTAGTTATCCGGATCCTGCAACAAGCTCCATGTTGCATCTGCCATTCAAGGCTTCTTCCAATGCTTCCCAGTAGCACCAAAACGTCACACAGCACTCTCAAGGTGTGGTAAGTGTTTGGGCTATCAACCTCTCACAGATATGGATAATGGAGAGGGAAAGGTTGAGGAAATACCACAAGCAAATGTATAGAGAAAGATGGGGAAGACAATCTCTAATTACCAATGTGTTTGGTTAGGGTTTTCTCTCTGAAGCATTCCTCAACAATTGTGGGTAATGATGGTATATATAGGATAGGTGCAAAAGGTGTGACTCAAAAAGTACAGGCTGGCAGAACAGTTTGCCTCGCGGGTGTCTCACGGGAAGGCCTTACCCGCGAGATACTCGCGAGACATAGCTGTCTCCACCTGGCCTGACCTTTCGCATTCCAGCATGTGCCTGGCACATGATTCACTTCACGGGATGCTAGGTCGCGAGACACCCGCGAGAATTCTTCATTCTTCAAATGCTTGAGTCTTCAAACACTCTCTCTATCACACAACCCTTACAACAAGTCCCACAACAAATACAGGGTTTAAACGATTGAACATAATTACAATCAAATT
Organism: Quercus gilva; assembly: GCA_023621385.1. Taxonomy (NCBI): domain Eukaryota; kingdom Viridiplantae; phylum Streptophyta; class Magnoliopsida; order Fagales; family Fagaceae; genus Quercus; species Quercus gilva. Next base: position 30,197,654 of record CM042480.1, read on the forward strand.
TGGCACGGAATAAAAGCCAACAAAAACACAGTTGTAAATTACAACTTTACAGAACTTCGATTCTTTCTAGTGGATATGCTTTTTACCTTGAGGATAGCTAGGTCAAATCCTCTCCAGGTTTTTACCGTGTGGTTTCCTGGGTCATCATATCTTGTGTTCATTTATTTTCCACTGCTTTATATCTTGATATGATTATTTAATTGTGTTAACCTAGATTTGCATGAATTGGACTAAGTTAATCACTTGGCTAATTAACTAGGTCAATCTAATTGTGGTTTAAGGGGTCTAAATTTCCATCAGGCACACATAAAGTGAGACGTCCAGGCATGAAGCAAAGCATGATTACTAAGACTTATCCTTTCCAGAAAAGAAAAATGCTAAAAAGTATGCTTCTTTTATTGTTAAGGGAATCTGTATAATTTGTGGCCTTTTATCTGGGAAGTTCCCAGCCAACACCCCCCCCCCCCCCCCCCGGCGGGACAAAAAGAAAGAGTAATATCTGGTTTTTCTTTCCTCAACCTACTGCCTCCATCTCTCTATATATGTCTTTCTTTTTTCCCCTTTTGCCTTAACCCAAAAATAAAGCAACAACTTCGTAATATTCACCCGAGAAAATATCATGATTTAGTTTTTGTTTTATATATTTGTTTAGTTCTTGAACAGATTCGCAACTTTAGTTCCATAGCATTTAATTGTTTAGTATTGACACAACATTCCAACCAAATAGGTTATATATAATACTATTTTGATTTTTATGATATGTTATAATCTTTTTTCAAAAAAGATCTTATATATTATACTTAACAATTTGTGCTTTAATTTATTCAGATTTGCACTTACACTTTAAACTTAGCCCCAGAAGGCCTTTGCACTTAAGTGTGCATTTTTTTTTTCTAGTAAGAAAATTTGAATTAATAGAAAGAATTTCACAACATTTAGGACATCAGTTTATATTACATGCTATACACTATACTGCTCATGCAATAAAAATTAACAATACAATGAATAGAAAAAATCACATATGCTAGATGGTCAGCTCTCATCTACTAATATGCAAGAAAATAAAGAACCGAAAAACTCATTATTCTTTCAATAGAAAGCTGTTGTCCCTCAAGCAGTTCTCCTATTTTTATTGCGCTTTGAACAAAATTACCAAACCATTCAGAAGTTTTACATGAATCAGCCACTTTCAAGACTCAAACCTGTGCATTTGCACATGGCAGCCAAAGACCTTTACAAGTTTACCAGACAATGGATCCTCTTTAAATCCCTCTCAAATAATAATTGTGCTACATTGTAAAAAATAATCAAAATAATATTGACTATTTTTCTCATTTTTTTGAGAAGTGTCATAAACATTGTGCATGTGTATTGTAAGATACAGCCAACTTTTTAAACATATTAGCAATGCATATCATGCAATGTACAAGTTGTATTCAATTGTATGTATTGTAATCTTTAAGTTCTAACAACTATGGCACAAAGTAGATAACTACTTCAGCACATGTAATGTTACTCTTTATTTTGTATTGGCTTCTAGGCATTTCACTTTGATGTGAGAACAATAAGAATATTACTATCTAATCCATAATCTCTCAACTATCTAATCCATAATGGAAGAGATTTCTTTGTGGAAAACCACTAGCTGGTAGTAGATATCTTAACAATCAAATGCTAGACTCAAAACAAATAAAACTTGGAAGGCACAAGGGATATAGGAGGAAAGATTGAGAGATAAATTAAATTACCCCCACAAAAAAAGGAGGGGCAGTAAAAATATACAGATTTCATAATTAAAGCACCTGACCAATCAAGTGACCAAACAGATGATTGTCTCAATAAAGCTGTTAACAAAGCACAAAGTATGTACTTTAAAACAACAATAATTAAAGTAATAACCCTTCAAAGTAGAAAATTGAAGCAATATTGCAGAATGTTCAAACCCAAAAAATATAAATTTTCTTTAAAGAAAAAGGAAATTAGTTCATACTTACAATAAGAATCTCAAGATTGCAGCAGCCCTTATAGGATTTCTGAAAGCTCGAAAATGTGTTGAAAACACACGAGCAATTTAGACCCCCAATTAAAATTATGGCTTGGTTGATTTTACACTAACTTAGTACAAAGTGCGGAATAGTGTAAACACAAGCGTATACGCAAGGCACCTACTCTAATCCATATTTAAAGCAACACAGCAGCAAAAATGAAATAAACAAGAGTAGGGAAGAAGGATGCAAACACAGATAACACTGAGACGTGTTATTGAAGAGGAAACTGAAGAACTCGGCGAAAAACCTCTCCGCCGCCCTCTAAGCGGAAATCGATCCACTAGACAATCAGTTGAGATACATGGGTTAGCAAGAGACCCTCCAAGCCTAGTCTACCTGATGTACCTAAGCCCTCCAAGCTCCTACTCCAACAAGGCTTCTCGGAACCGTGTCTTGTCTTTGTTCTCCGGATCCCGCAACAAGCTCCATGTTGCATCTGCCATTCTAGGCTCCTTCTAATGCTTCCCAGCAGCACCAAAACGTCACTCAAAACTCTCAAAGGTGTGGTAAGTGTTTGGGCTATCAACCTCTCAAAGATATGGAAAATGGAGATGGAAAAGTTAAGGAAATACCACGAGCAAGTGTATAGAGAAAAGTGGGTATGATAATCTCTAATTCTCAATGTGTTTGGCTAGGGTTTTCTCTCTGAAGCATTCCACAACAATTGTGGGTAAAGAGGGTATATAGGAGAGGCACAAAAAGTGTGAGTCATTTAGTGCAGGCTGGCAGACCAGAATGCCTCGCGGGAAGGCCTTACCCGCGAGATACTCGCGAGACACAGTTGTCTCCACCAGGCCTGACTCTTCACATTCCAGCATGTGCAGGGCACATGTTTCATTTCGCGGGAAGCTAGGTCGCGACATACCCGCGAGAATTCCTCAGCTTCCAACTGCTTGAGTCTTCACACTCTCTCTCTATCACACAACCCTTACAACCAATCCCACAAAAGATACAGGGTATAAATGATTGATAATAATTACAATCAAATTTGCCACGGAATAAAAGCCAACAAAATACATAGTTGTAAATTACAACTTTACAATTTCAACATATTAGGCTGCACCCTCCCCGCATTTACTTCTTTTCTGGTTGCTTCTAGTGTACTATTTGGCTGGAACATGCCCTGTTACCTGCACATAATGTTAAATATTTAAGCTTTTACAAACAAACAAATTCTTGCACAAAGAAACCCAAAAAATATATGAAATAAAAATCAAAGTAAAGCACTTGGAATAGTAGGTGGGAACCTGTACCACATCTCCTTGGTTGGATGGCACGAGTCGATTTCCATTTGGGTGCAGCATGAGCGTTTGCATCCTGTGGCTGCTCAGCTTGGTTACGTTGCCCCTGCTCAACGTCACTGTCATGTGGATGCGTGGCTTGTGGAACATGTATCAAGGTAGAGGAGGTAGGAGGTGATTGTGTATGACTTGGGTTGGTAGACATGAGCTCAACGTAGGGTGTTTGAAGGCTAGGGGTGGGTATAACTGTCTAGGGGAAGCTATAGGACGGGGCCATGGGTGAGTTATGGTCAACGGTGGTGGTGTGTAGAGGGGGGGGGGGGGGGAAGGACTCGAATTCAGCATGGGTAAAATGCGAGGGAGATCTAGTGTCAATGGGAGGGATGGGTGGCATGGGAGGCTCGGTTGTGCCCTGAAGGGTGGACACGGGTGGAACAGGGGTCTCAGTGGCCAGAGGAGGGGTAGGGGCAGGTTAATGATGTGTCACTGGAGCAACTGAGCCCCTATGAGACCCTACATCTGGTATTTCAGTCTGGTTTGCTGCTTCATCATTGGCTGGCACATTGATATGATCAACTTCATCCACATCCTTAAGGGCTTTCTTAATGAACTTGTATTCGTAAGATTCTTCGCTGAATTAGTTGAGGACAGCCAATTGGGTTGCAAGCTGTCATTAAATCACCGACATTATTAAGTACGACACATACATAACGTCAAACATAACATGCAAAACAAAATAAGTTTATGCATATTACCAAAATTTCCATCTTAGCGCTAGCGTGGTCGATATACAATCGAGTGATCCTACAATACCACACTATATATGGATGATGACGTGACATCACCTCCTCTATCCTGAGTGCATTACAAATGTACTCGTCATGATCATTCCACTTTTGAATATGGACTGCATGTTCCGCTGACCAATTTTTAGCTACCTTGCCCCTTGCATTTATTTTGTGCAAATTGCGATTGGTATTAGCATCTTTGGATTGTTCTTGCTTTAGCCCAAACTGTCGTAGGACACGATTGGGTAGGTGGAACTCTACAAGCCAAAAACATATAAGTGGAACGGTTGACCTCTACACGTTACTTCCCTCAATGCAAAAACTAGAAGGAAGGTGGCTCAAGTCATTTCCATATGACTCCCACTTAACCTACAAGTAGCACAATAGTGGGCAATGAAAAACTTTTTGAAGAACATAAGATGTTATGGACGTATAAATACAAGTATTATACCTAGTCAGACCGTGTCATGGCAATTTGATTGCGATATGTGGAAAGCACGTGCATGGGAGCATTCTTTGTACTCATCACCCTTGCCCACCTACAAGCATGTAACATCGCATGGTCATTAGTCATTTACGTATAAAAATGTGGCATAATACATGATAGCACAATAATTATGCAATATATACTTAGTTCATAGCAAGAGGAATTGGTGGTAGTGGTGGACCATAAACACCCTCGGGTTGGGGCACCATCTGTGGGGACATATGCGGGAACTTAACATATATCCACAATTGGACCACAATCAATGGTCCGCTAATCTACTTTGCCTTCTTGTCGGTTGCATTGCACAGCTATCTGTACAACCATGATAAAGTTGCACTACCCCAACTATACTTTCGTGGATTACGAAGGTTCTGCATGAACTCTAACCACATGAGATGGACCTTATCTCTAGACTTGTCAAGAAATACCATATCCCCTAGTAGAGCTAGTATATAGCAGCAAGCGTATTGATGAACTTGAATCTCATTGGCATCCGGAGGCAGTGGTTGTCTGATTCTTTTGACCAGTATGGGTATCAGAATCCTTTGACCTTTTAGCACAGTTTGAACATCCTTTGGAATTTGAATTCCTAGCATTTTAGCACACACATCTGTCCAAGTTCTTTTAGCGGGCCCAACCATTGCCCCACACTCGATGGGCAACCCCATGATAACTTCCACATCTTGCAATATGATCGTCATCTCACCATGTGGTAGGTGGAATGTATGGGTCTCTAGGCGCCATCGCTCTACAAATGCAGTGATCAATGCATGGTCAAGCTATATGGATGGGACCAAGTGCAAACCCTCTAGGCCAAGCAACCTCACAATGGCAAGGACAGGATCATTTACCATAAGAACTCGAAGTGTCAACTCTTTATGGTGACTTCAACAATCCAGTGTGCCAGGAGGATCCTGCAAATATTATAACAATAAATAAAAATCTTATGCAAATATTTAGTATTTATGGCTAATTAGAGTTGTGACATGAATGCATAGTATAAGAAAACTCATGCAATTACCTGTCCCCCAGGGTTGCACAGTAACTCAGATCGATGTTTAACTTGTTCTGTTAATACACTATGATCAATGGGTCCAAGATCTATCGTCATGCTGCAAAAAGTTTTTGTGTGATATCAACTATAAATAATAGGTTTGTGTAATGTGCAATATTGGTTAGTGACATTGAATAGAGAGAGACTTACATCATAGTGACATTGAATAGAAAGAAATTTAAAGCTTAATATTATTTGGATTGAGTACTAGTTTCAATTCCAATCTATACAAGAGAAGTTTCAGAAAGGGATTGAATTCAATTTAAAGCTAAAGATTTAGAATTATTTACATATGCTTAAATTTTGCAGGTGTTACATCAAAAAGCTCAGAAATCTTTGGATGAGATTACAAATGAACTCTACCCGGTAACAAACTTAGTGCTACAATGAAAAGCATCTTGAATTTCTTTTAAATTCCCTTTGATAACTATTTCAGTCAGGATCTATTGACATGAAAATAAATAAAGATAACACACTAATTGTAGTAATACTACTGCATGGATCAGTAGGATATTTTCATTAAAAACCAAAACAAGAAAAGGCTTAAAAGCGTATAACTAATCCATTATTTTTTAATCAGATTTCTCAACTATCCAATAGATGATAAAATTAAATTCTCAACTAGTGACAACACCTAGCTAATGGCTTTTCTTGCCTTTCCTATTCTCCATAGACATTGAGCATTCCACAAATACATCGCATTAGAACTATGTTCTGGGATGACAAATATAGAACCCAAAAACAAATAAACCATGAGCAAGAACCTAGAGTCCCAAGTAACTAAGAGGAATCCATTAGACAAACACATACATTAAGTGCAAGGACATGAACACTATAAGCAGGCTTGTTTGTGTCTCTGATTCTGAAAGAAATGCAGCATAATTTATAATCTTATGACATGACATAAGAAGTAAAAATCTTCTTAAAATGATAAATTCAGTGAGCGAATTGCATAAATTTAACATGGCTAACTAATTGTGCTCCAATTAGTTTTGGCACACTACAATATCAAGCATATAAAGACCAAAAGCTCAGTTGATCGAGTATAAAGAAGTGTTCCAAAAAGAGATGAAAAAGAAAATGAAAGGTAACTTCTCCGAGGAATGCGACTTCTTGACCTGTAGCTTGACTTTGAGAACGATTCGCTAATCCTACCTTTGTCACTGCAATAGAAACGACAAACTAGCTGAAGATACAATATCAAACAAATCTTGGATTCAAATCTATCTACATACAATACTACAACAACGAAAGAGCAGCAAATATCCACCACCAATGCAAACTTGATGCTTCAACCTAAATCCAACCATTCAACAAAGAAATGCATTGCCTTAAGGTGAAGTGAAGGAACTTTCTTGGTAACAAAGTGAATAATAACCTCATTCAAAAAATCAATATTAACAGCATTAGTAATTGCAGATAACATTATAAAAAAAAAATGCAATAATTATAGTAGTGATAAAATAGAACGGCAAAAACTAATATAGTGACCGACCCTTACTAGTATATAGAGATCCAAAACCAAACCTAACAAAATTTGGGACTAAGGCCTGGTTTTTGTTGTATAGTAGCGAAAACAAAAGGTTGTTTTGGTGGATAATATCCTCTAAATATCTCACAAAGAATATCTCCCTCAGTTGTGGTATTTCTAAAGAATGGCAGTAGAATCAATGATATTTAATATTTAACAAAAGGCATCGAAATTTGAAATAAAAAAGTAAGCTCCAGCTCTCATAATATCAATCACTTGTAATAGTAACAGTATGCCACTACAATTTATATGCAGAAACATATTGAATTTTTTTTTTTTTTTTTTTTTGTCAGTTTGTGTAGGTGTCCTGAAAGTAAAAAATCATTTAACTCAAAAGAACAGCATATAGTTATCACCAAAAATGAAACAACAGAACAATGAAGTAATGAAGAACCAAGCAACCAAATCAATAAATTTTTCCATGTTAAATTTGATTCCTAAGGCTTATCCACATTCACTCGCATTAGTTTTGAACTATGTTCTGGGATGACAAATACAGAACCCAAAAACAAATAAAAACTAAACCCAAATCAAATGAAACCCAAATCTCCAAATCACTAAACCTAAAAAGCAAATCAAAACCCATTTTGGCCAATAAATAAAGAGAAAGAAATCGCATGAGAGAGAGAGAGAGAGAGAGAGAGAGAGAGAACCTGCGTAGGAATCTCTAACAGAGGCCGGTTGAGGGGGACTGAGGAGAGGAAACGGCGGAGGAAGAGAGAGACACCGGAGAGAGTGAAGGTTTAGTGAAGAGGAAGAAATCGATTATAGCAAACTCGGATACTCGTTTTTACCCCCATTAAATTGTTTTTAACCTAAGCTTGAAGTCGAGTTTGGTAAAGTCGACTTTCAATAGAAGTCAAGTTCAGTAAACTCGACTTCCAGGTGGCTTTTTTTAGTTTTTTAACCCACGTTAGACTTAAATATTTGCGGTGGGGGGGTTGATTTTTCCTGGAAGTCGAGTTTGATAAAATCAATTTCCAAAAAGAGTCTAACTTACTAAATAACTTTGAACGCATGCTATTTGGCTGAAATATTTCCTAAATTGTACTGTTTGGGAAATTTTGCCCTCAATTTTAATTTTAATATGATGGGCAAGCAAGGTTTGGGTCAATGCCCTAGTGAACGAGACCCAAGTGCTTTCCATACGATAGACAGACATAGCATCATACGCAGTACAGTAAATGCTTAGCTTGAACACTAAATAAAAACTCATTGATTGTTTGACTGGAAAGTGTAATATATGGATTCAATTGTTTGAAGTTGAACCAAAAATTCTAGACAAATGTATGTGGCTGCTTTAATACATATATATATATATATATATATACACAGAAGCAAATCCACAAGGACCACAGCTTATTAGAAGAATTTTATTGGAACAAACCCAAAAATTAGGAACAGACTAACAGCAGAGGTGTTCCTATTGATAAATACATCAATCAAGGCCTAAGGCCCTGAAACAAAATCAAAAGGACCCCACAGCCAACTAGCAAAGACATGAGTTAGGTTCTCTTCTAATTTACTTGCAAATTGCAGCTTTGAATTTTGCAATGTGTTAGGATAATTGATATGGCTGAAGATAATTCCAAGCCACTTTCTAAAGATCACATTAATGCTCATTGAAGAAAATGCCAAGCCATTTTCTAAAGATCACGTTGCTGCTTAAAATTCAAATGTTCCTATAGTTATCACATAGCCTGTTTAGTTGTAATTTATCCGTAGCCTTTGATGTATTTTATTCTTAGCTCCTCTGCCTCTATCTATGAATTTCTGTTGTAACCAAATACTACCTATGTTGTGTACCTATATATGTTTCCTAAAGCATATATGTTTCCTATGTTCTTTACTCAGCTTTTATTTCATGGAATCAAAGCCTTACTAAGCTAACGTTTTTTAATCATGTTATCCATGGCTTCCTCAAGCTTAAGCTATCACCCCATCCATTACCATAAATCTTCCCATTATCAATTAACATGTTTGGCTTGACAACAACAACTATCTTATGTGGTTATCTGTAGTTCATCCCATTTTAAGGAGTAATGATTTGGAGGGTATCATTGACAGTTTTGAGTCATGCCCTTAACAATTCCTTACTGATTTATCCTCCTTCTTAGCTTGCTACCATGGTTGCTCACACTAACATTGCTTATGATGATCAGCAGTGGTATGCAGACAATGGTGCCAATGCTCATATTACAAATGATTTGGAAAATTTAAGCTTCAAGCAACCCTTTCAGAATAATGACACTGTTGCAGTCAGGAATGGAACTGGTCTTGCTATAGAAAATACTGGTTCAACAGTCTTAACTTCATCTCTTTCTAAATTTCATTTGAAAAATGTGCTTCATTGTCCTAATGCTTCTGCCAATTTATTGTCAATTCAAAAATTTTGCAAAGATAATGATTGTTACTTTAAATTAACCTCTACTCTTTTCTTTGTTGTTGTTAAGGACAACAAAACCAAGGCAATACTTTTGGAAGGCAACAGTGAAATCGTACTTTATCCTATTTAGCTTCCAAGGGGTTCTCTCAAATGCAACCAAGCTTCTTTCACAACATTCCTTGGCATCAAAGCTTCATATTATTGGAAAAATACATGTTTGTATTGCATACAAAACACACGCAGCGAAAAATTAACGGATCTACTTCATTCGCAATAGATAACATGTATTATGTAAGTTTCAGAATTTAAAAACAAAAAAGGGTACCTTGGTGCGGTGAAATTCAAAACAAAAGATTAGAAGTACTTGGGAACATTTTTAATCTTCACTCCAATTCCACTTAATGCCCAAGAAGTGGTCTCTCAATCAGTTTCTAAGGAGAGAATAAGAGAATGTCCAACACTCACATAGAAATAATTTCATTCCTTGTATAATCTTAATGAAAACACTTATGAAATTATGTATGTTTCTCTCCTTATATATAACTAATTATCTAAATGGGCTAGCCTTTTGGGCCATTCCAATTGGGCTCTAGCATGTGGCTTGGAGTTGGACCAAAAGAGAACAAATAAGACTTTAAGCTCCAAAGTTACCATTAATTATATTCATTACACTGTAAGAATATAATTGCACTCTATGCCTTATTAATAAATTATATCCCAATGCTTTATTATACATATAACCCCTTCATTAAAATATTCGTAGTAATACAAAGTCATGAATGTTGACTGCCACTTTGAAGATTACTACATCTTAATCCTTGAATACCCGGTTTAATCCTTTATGTTATTCATCATATATTTATGAAATCCAATTCCATAAATATATACTTTAGTAACTCCTAACTAAAGTGGTTGGGCCCAACACTCTGAATAACCAAACCTATTAAACTTATCTCAAAGGAATATTTTATATCTCCGTTAAGAGATTATGAATTCCATATTGAGAATATATGTTCCATCAACACTAAATACGGCTGCCCACCATACTGAGGTTTTGATCATGACTAATAGATCTCACTCCTGATATATCAAAGTAACTTACACCTCATGATCAGGTCCATTATTCTCTCAGGATTTAAAGTTGATGTAAATAGAAGTCGTGAGATTTATTATTCATTTGACAGTTGTTAGGAGAATAATAAATCTCATAGCGGTCCAGTTCAATATGTCTTAACTCTTAGAACATATCAACATACCAATTAGAAGTATCTACTTCCATGATCAAGACTAATCATCTTAGTTGATATGTTATAGTTTTCGCAGATAAAATGCTCAATTTCATCACCAACTACGAACTAAAATTCTGAATTTACAAAGAATTTGTGATTTATATCTTCTATGACTTTTCACATAAATCACATACTATGCATCTTATGAACTAAGATAATATCCCATTAGTTCATTTATAGATAGTCTCATATAATTAAACAATTTAATTATTTATAACATACCAGTAAATTGGATTTTAGGACAAAAATCCCAACAATCTCCCACTTGCCCTCAAAGACAATTTACTATATATCTAACACTTATCTCCCTTTAGAGTAATTCATAGTCACTCTAAGGCAAGGTTTGGAAACAAGTTTCAGTCATATTTATTGCATAAATTATCTTTTCTACTACTACTTCTCACGTACTCATATCTCTTTAATGAGATAATACTTACGCTTAATGTGTATCTTCACCACCTAGGATGAACACATATCTTGAAGTCCAACTTCATGAATCACAATCAAACTATAAGTCAATATTTGTACATCCAGTAACTATCAAAACCTCACTTTAGTGGACAAGCATATAATCCCTCATTCTCTTAAGATATTTAAGTATATGCTTTACTCTCACTAAATTTAGTGATCTTTGATTTACTTGATATTTGCTTACTATACCCACCGCAAAATAGATATTTAGCCTAGTATTTAGCATAGCATAAAGACTTCCTATCAATTTGATATAAGGAACCGTCTTAATATGCTATTCCTTTTATATTTCTTAGGACCATAGTCCTTTATAAAGGAACTTCAAACTTAAAAGGAAATAATCCTTTCTTGAAGTATTACATGCTATACTTGGCTAGAATCTAATCTATTTAAGCAGTTTGAGATAGATCCAACATCCTAATTTCTGAATTTTAACAAAGTTTAATTCTTAGGATGTGACTAGTCTTTTCCAAGTACTTTATATCAAACTGGATTAGACAACAAAAGCTTTATTGATGACAATAACTCTACATCATTCTAAATGATTAGAATGTCATCAACATACATTAAGAGATTTATTATTCTATATAGCTTTTATACATGTTAGGCCTTTTAATACTTGATCAAAATCAAACAATTTGATTTCTTGATCAAAGATGATATTTTATGATTCAAATGCTTGCTTTAGTCCATAAATGGAATTTAAGCAACTTGTATCCTAAACACTACTGTTTCTTTGCTATGTACAAGTCTAGTTACATTATATAGATGTCTTCCTAAAGATTACTACTAAAAGAAGCTTTCTTGATATCCATTATCATATATCATCTAAATGAAATGTAATAGATAAGAGAATCTAGATAGAGTCAAACTTGACTATTGGTGAAAAGATCTTTTCATAATCGAACCATTTCTTTCTAAATAAATCTTTTCGCCACTAGTCTTCACTTTGAAGGTTTGCACCTTCAAATCTATCAATCTCATTTTCTTGTAGACCTATTTGAGAACAATAGGCTTAATGCCACTAGGTGCATCTACAAGTTCTAGACTTTAAATAAAATCTAATTCTATTTACATAACCTTGATCTAGTAATTCATATTCATATCATCTATTGCCTTTATGTAGGATCAAGAATCAAATTCATATCCTTGTGAAATGACTTCAAAAGTTTATTCCAAAAGTATGAATTTATTTGGTAATTGAAAATCCTCTCACTACGATATTGTACCGGTGTATTAGCTATATACATAGAATAATGCCTTGTGGTGTATCTAATACAACCATCTTATTTCTAAATGTATTTTATAGTTGTCTTACAACAAATTCTGAAAATTTTCTTCTAGAACAATTCTACGTTTAGCTTTAAGATTTCACAAACTCATCATCAAGAACTTTGTATTTGTACTTTACAAACATCTTGTCTTCTTTATGACTACCAAAACAATCTTCTGTAACTCCTTTTGGATACCCAACATTAACACACATTTTTCTATCTTTTGATTTCAATTTGTTAGACTTCCTTTCTAGCACAAGTGCTGGGCATCTCCAAAAGTGGAAGTATAATATACTAGGTTTTCACCCAATCCATGATTTGACAAATGTCCTAGGAACAAACTTTTGAAAGCAACTTTAAAAAAATGTATAGTAATTATTAAAGTATATCTCCAAAAGAAATAAGCAAATGGAAATACTTATCATGTGCTTTACTATTTCTAAAAGAGTTTTATTCTTCCTTAATGTATGTATTGACTTAAAGAAGTCATTGAAACTTTATTCCTTTACAATAAAGGAACCCTAGATCATATTATTCTCTAAATAGAATTCATAGATTGGGAATATAACAAAATAATAGTTCTAAAAGCCCATCTTTCACCAATCTTGAATATCATTTAGATCAATAAGATCTAGACATAAGTGCCAAAACATACAATACCAAAGGATGGAAACTTGCTTTTTAAAAGGTAAACCATGTAAATTTCCATCTAGTAAATAATCATGGACAATGCTTATCTTTACCAAAACGGAAATACTTTCCTTTTGGTTATACTCTTAAGTCTAATTTCCTTTTGGCAACTACTAGGGCAACTACTTGTCCAACTATTTGGTATTATCATTCCTCTTCTTACCACCCTTACCTTTTGGTCTAGGTAAAGAATTTGAATTAAATCATATTGATCCTAGCCTTAGCTTTTAGGATGTCTTCTATTATGTAGAACTCACTCATCAATTCAGATAACATAAAAAGAATTTATTTATTTTCAAAACAATCTAAATTGATCAAATCATTCTAACAAGGACTTATGGATCATATTCACATGAGATTAACGTTTAATCTCTACATCCAATAATTCCAATTCATTTAAAAATCAAATATTTTCATAAAATGATATAGAATTGAAACTCCTTAAGCTTTTCTTGGCACTCAACACGATTTATATCGAATATCGTCTAGTAGCACGATATTTCATACCAAACATCTCATTTAGACTTAATATAAAGTCTAAGTCTAGTGCTAACTCTTGCATCTCATGCTGTAGCACAATTGAAATAAAAGCTAATGAAACATTTTAGCATTTTAATGGAGATTATGATCATTTTATAAGCTATCTTCCATAAATGCATCATGTATAGGAAATTATGACATTTATGACGACTTTATTTTGAGACTATGAGCATAATTACAGGGACATTATATTTTGCATCCATAACCATATAATATGGAACCCAAAACCATACTATACTAGGTGCAATGACAAGCTAATCCCGGAATTAATATTCCTCAGAAGTGCGGTCATACCAATTACTATGATCAGACAAGAATTATTCTCATTATTAATGCTATCATGGTAACTCTTACCAAACAAAAATAATTTTCCGCTCTTCCTTTAGCCTCTAAGAAATAATGACATAGCTCCGAAGGGAGGTTAACATTATACTTAGTCTAGTGTATACCATTGCCTAGACTTTATGGGAGTCATTGAGTAACTCTATGGAAGCGTGGTCATTCTCAATGTAAAAACACACTTCATTCATCATTAAGAAGTTTAACTTGTAGTACCATGAATTAAACACTCTCCGAAGGGAGCAAGGCATATACGCCAAGGCGAGGTGCCTAATCACACTACTATAAACTGGTAATGGAGGCCGTGAGATCCAACCCTTGTATCTCTCTCCCACTAGAAATTTTAAAACAAGTAGATTGTCATGAAATCATTGTGATCTAATCACAATTTTAACCCTACACATCAAATGTGTTTAATTGTTTAAATTTGATGTGATGTAACTAAGTCACGTCACAATAGCATAACAAACATTCGCACAATCACAAAGAAGTTTAACCTTGTAATCCGTGAAGTAAATACCCTCCGCATGGAATGCAAGACTCGAAGTCAAGACAATGTATCTATTCACGTTACAATAAACTTAACAAAATGGTTATTTCAACACTCCCACTCGTTATTTGGGTTTTTCTTAAATAATTGTGATTCCATCACAACTAATAGCCTTGCACTTGTTGAAGACTCTAATCTTATTAAAATCACTAACTAAAATGGAAGTCCTAAACTATTTAGGATTCCTTAAACACTAATGAATCAAAAATTAGTTATATAGAACTCTATCCTTAACTTATTTGATTAAGAATTCTAATCTCATTAGAAACTATATACCTTTTAATTAAGCTTTAATCTCATTAAAACTTCTAATTAAAATAAATTAAGGACCTTCAATCATACAACAATTCTAATCTCATTAGAATGTATCTTAAAAAAAAATGACAAGTCCCAAACTATTTAGGACTAAGAGTTCTATTTAACTAATATCTTTGATCTCATTAGGTCTTTTAGTTAGAAACATGTGTAATCTCATCACACATAGCATTGCTCTTTCTATATGTGAAAACACTTAGAAAAATTCAAAATTTCCAATTTTCGATCAATTGAATGTGAATCTCGATCAATCGAAAAATTTAGAAAAATTGGCTCGATCAATTCTCGATCGCTGTTTGATTGATCTAGAGACAATTTGCCTAGCTCGATAGCTTCCCAATCGCTGATCGATCAATCGAGAAATAATCTATTAGCTCGATCGCTTCTCGATCGATCGAGTTGCATGAAATTTGAATTTTCCAGAATTTTTCTAAGACAGTTTTCAACCATTTTTTATGAACAAACAACCATCATATGGACTTGATTGACAGAAATTGATATCAAAACTAAATTCTATTGTTGCTATAGCCTTAAATTTCAATTTAACAAACTTAAATTCAAATTTAAATAACATTATAACACCAATATCAGTTTTTATCATAAACATAGTTTCAATTACCATGCAGAAAATCAAACACATAATCTTCTAACAACATGAAACTATTATCTCTAATTCCAAAACTCATAAAACATGTTATGCAAATTCGAAATTGAAGACCGCTTTGATACCAATTGTTGGAAAAGTACATGTTTGTATCGCATACAAAACACACGCAGCGGAAAATTAATGGATTTACTTTATTCGCAATAGATAACATGTACTATGTAAGTTTCAAAATTTAAGAACAAGAAAGTGTACCTTGGTGCGATGAAATTCAAAACAAAATATTAGAAGTACTTGGGAACACTTTTAATCTTCACTCCAATTCTACTTAATGCCCAAGAAGTGTGGTCTCTCAATCAGTTTCCAAGGAGAGAATAAGAGAATGTCCAACACTCACATACAAATCATTTCATTCCTTGTATAATCTTAATGAAGACACTTATGAAAAGACTTATGAAATTCTGTATATTTCTCTCTTTATATATAACTGATTATCTAATTGGATTAGCTTTTTGGGCCATTCTAATTGGGCTTTAGTATGTGGCTTGGAGTGGAACCAAAAGGGAACAAATAAGACTCTAGCTCCAATGGGCCTTGGGCTTTTCTGTTAACTCTTGACAAGTCCAAAGTTACCATTAATTATATTTAATAACACTTTAAGAATATAATTGCACTCTATACCTTATTAATAAATTATATCTCAAGGTTTTATTATACATACAACCCCTTCATTAAAACATTCATAGTAATACAGAGTACCCGGTTTAATCCTTTATGTTATTCACATATATTTATGAAATCCAATTCCAAAAATATATACTTTAGTAACTCCTTACTAAAGTGGTTGGGCCCAACACTCTGAATATCCAAATCCATTAAACTTATCTTAAAGGAATATTTTATATCTCAGTTAAGAGATTATGAATTCCATCTTGAGAATATATATTCCATCAACACTAAATGCCGCTGCCTAATATACTGAGGTTTTGATCGTGACTAATAGATCTCACTCCTGATATATCAAAGCAACCTACACCTCATGATCAGGTCCATTATTCTCTCAAGATTTAGAGTTAATATAAATAGAAGTTGTGAGATTTATTATTCAATTGACAGTCGTTAGGAGAATAATAAGTCTCACAGTGGTCCAGTTCAATATGTCTTAACTCTTGGAACATATCAACATACCAACTAGAAGTCTCCATTTCCATAATCAAAACAAATCATCTTAGTTGATATGTTATAGTCTTCACAGATGAAATGCCAAATTTCATCACTGACTACGAAATAAAATTCTAAGTTTACAAAGAACTTGTGATTTATATCTTCTGTGACTTTTCACATAAATCACATACTATGCATCTCATGGACTAAGATAATGTCTCATTAGTTCATTTATAGATAGTCTCATATAATTAAACAATTTAATTATTTATGACATGCCAATAAATTGGATTTTAGGGCGTAAGCCCCAACACATATTTAGGATGGCATATTAGATTAGGGTACTCGTCTATTGATGTTATTTCCCATGTTCTCAACCAATTTCAATTATCAGTTTCATGTTTAATAAAGATGTAGTTTGTATTTCTTGTCAACTAGTAAAAGCTAAGGGGCAACCATTTTCTTCTTCAAATCGTGTGTCTACTAAACCCATAGAATTTATTCATATAGATGTTTGGACTTCTCCAATTTTATCAATTAGTGGATGCAAATATTATGTAGTGTTTGTAGATGATTACTCTCGCTACACTTGGATTTATCCTCTTTGTAATAAATCTAATGTTTTCCAATCATTTGTAAAATTTAAGTTGTTAGTCGAAAATCTATTTCCTTTCACTATTAAACAACTTCAATCATATGGAGGGGGTGAATATACTTCCCAGCAATTCCAATTATTTCTTCAAAAGAATGGGATCATTCACAAAAAATCTTGTCCAAATACATCCCAACAAAATGGCTTGGCAAAGTGCAAATTGCGCCACATCTTAGAAATTGGTCTCACTCTTCTTGGACATTCTAAACTCTCTAACAAATATTGGGTGGATGCTTTTCTTACAGCTGTGTTATCATTAATAAATTACCCACTCAAGTTCTTACTTACAAGTATCTGTTTGCCAAACTTTACAATAAAGAACTAGATTACCATGTTCTTAGAGTTTTTAGTTGTAAATGTTATCCTCTTCTTCAACCTTATGGTTTAAATAAGTTGAAGTATCATTCTAAACCATGTATTTTCTTAGGTTATAGTCATGCAGGTTACAAGTGTCTTAATCTTGACTCCAATAAAGTTTACTTGTCCTGCCGTGTTGTATTTAGTGAGAATTCTTTTCCAGCCATGGAGAATGTTGTTGTTAACATGTCTTCTAAAATTACTGTCCTGTTTGATGCTCCTCTAGTTATTACTATAAGCCCTTCTCCATCTTCTTCTTTAGTCTCACATGATATTATTGTGGCCCCACTTTCCTTATCCTCACCTACACATCCATCCCCTACTTCTTCCCAATGCCTAACCTCATTTGCATCTCTACCAAATATGAAAGTTCAAATAGCATGTAAAACACTATGAACGTTTAGACCCTCAATTAACAAACTATCAATTCAAGCTTAATGTCAAACAATATATGTGTGGAAAATGAACACAGGCTAATAACAAAATTGATAAACAATCTAAACATTGAAATCACGTCCATAGTAGAAATTAAATGGCAAAGATTAAGAAAAGAGAGATGTAAACACAAGGACAACACAACGATGTGTTATCGAAGAGGAAACCGAAGCCCTCGACGTAAAACCTCTCCGCCGCCTTCCAAGCGGTCAATAATCCACTTGAAAATGTAATTGGGATACATAAACAGCAATAGACCTTCAAAGCCTAATCTACCAAGTGTATCTAAGCTCTCCAAGCTTCTTGCTCCAACGAGGTTACGCTAAACCTTTGTCTTTTCTAGCTTACCGGATTCCACTATAGCTAGCATTAACCAATAATTATTGGTCCCTTCTTAACTACTTCCCAAAGCACCAAAAAGCCTTCTCAAAGATGTGGGTATAGTGAGAAAAAGATTTGGCTAATGAATCTCTCAAGGATATAATAATGGAGAGGGTGAGAGTAGAGGAATTTGGAGAAACAAGGATGAAGATTGTGGATAAATCAATCTTGTTTTTCTCTAGGGTTTCTCTCTTAAACTTCTCTCTAGAAGCTCTCTACATTTCGTGGATATAAAGGTCTATATATACTAGTGTGTGTTTGGAATGCGAAGAGTCATTTTTCCAAAACAGAGCTGGCTGGCGACTTGGCCTCGCGACTTGACTAAGTCGTGAGTTCAAGCTGCGAGCTAACTGAATGGCCAGTCTAGACTTTTGTCTTGTAGTGCTACAATTGGCATGACGGTTCAGCTTCTCTACATGCTTCACTCGTGTGCATCTTCTGGTGGCTCGATAGTCGCGAGCCACCAGCGAGATCCAGTTGCGAGTCCTTGCTTCACTGCACAGTTTTGAGCATTTCTTCGCACTCTCTCACACATTACCCTTACATGATTCCTACCTAAATACAGGGTTATTAAATGCTAAATTACAAGCAAATTTGGCACGGAATAAAGCCAACAAGATAGTTGATTAAATTCAACCTTACATAATATTTTACTATCTTATTCCAATTTAGTTGATTTGGCCATACCAACACCTTCCTTGCCAATTGCTCTTCCTGTAAGATTCTTTCTTCAAATCCATCCCACCATATGACCACTAGATCCCAAACTAACTCTTTTAAACCTATGACCTTCCCAGATTATTAGTTATTCACCTCCACCAAACATCCTTTCCATCTTTTTCATACCATTCTTCATGAGACTGAACCCAATTACTATAGCAAGGCTGCCTCTGATGCCCGATGGAGAGATGTAATGAAATTGGAGTTTGATGCTTTGATAAGTAATGGGACTTGGACACTTTGTCCCCGACCCATAATCACAATGTGATTAGAAACAAGCGGGTTTACAAAATTAAGTAAAAACCTGATGGTTCTGTGGATCGTTTCAAATTAAGATTGGTTGCAAAAGGCTTTAAGCAACAATGTGGGATAGACTATACTGAGACTTTTATTAAGCCATCGACTATTCGTATTATTTTGACTTTGGCAGTGAATTATAATTGGCCTATCAAATAGTTGATGTTTCCAATGCTTTTCTCCATGGTTCATTAATTGAACAAATGTTTGTGGAACAGCCTCAAGGCTTTGTTGATACAAGACATACCAACTATGTATGTCGATTACATAAAGCTATTTATGGTTTAAAATAGGCTCCTAGAGCTTGGTATAATCGGCTCTCATCCTATCTTTTGGATCTTGGCTTCATTATTTCTCTTGTGGACTCTTCCTTGTTTATATATCACTATGGTGACATCAAGATTTTTATGCTTATTTATGTTGACGACATTATTGTTACAGGGACACATCTTGAATTCATCAACTCTCTAATTTCTAGGATGCAGCTTGAATTTCCCCCTTAAGGATCTTGGCCCTCTCATATTTTTTCTCGGTATTCAAGCCACAAGAATTGAGCATGGTTTACATCTTTGTCAAGCTAAATATATTACTAATTTGCTTGCTTGGGTTCATATGATTAGGGTTAAAGCAACTAAATCTCCTTGTCCCTCTGGTTCCAAACTCTCACGATGTTATGGTGAAAGTCTACTTGATCCTACAGAATATCGTCATGTGGTTGGCTCTTTATAGTATTCTACACTTACAAGGCCCGAGATTTCCTTTGCAGTCAATCAACTTTGTCAACACTTGCATTCACCTACATCCACACATTGGACCTATGCAAAACAAGTTCTTTGTTATTTAAAAGGCACTGCTGACTATGGTTTACTCTACACTATGGGTGATTTACAATTGTCTGTTTTTTGTGGTTCTAACTAGGTAGGCGTTCCTGATGATAGACTCTCTACTTCTAGATTTGCAGTTTTTTTTGGCAAGAGTTTGGTCTCTTGGAGTGCAAAGAAGCAAGTAGTTGTTTCCCGCTCAAGCACTGTGGCTGAATATCAGCGGTCTCTTGCTCTTACTCCTGCAACACTATTTTGGCTGCGTATGTTGTTCAAGGAACTTCAAGTCCCACTTCCTTCAACTCCTATCTTATGGTGTGCTAATGTCGGTGCACTTGCTTTGGCGTCTAACTCTGTATTCCATGTTCAAACAAAACACATTTGAGGTTGATTATCATTTTGTTCGAGAAAAGGTGCTTAATCGTGAAATTTCAATCAAGTTTATTTCCACTATGGATCAGGTTGCAGACATTTTCACAAATGCTCATTTTGCACATCTCACTTCCAAACTTATGGTAATTCCTCCTCCCATTAGCTTGCGGGGGGTTGTTAGGATAACTGATATGGCTGAAGATAATTCCAAGCCACTTTCTAAAGATCACGTTACTGCTCAAAATTCAAATGTTCCTACAGTTATCACATAACCTGTTTAGTTGTAATTTATCCTTGGCTCGTATTTTATCCTTAGCTACTTTGCCGCTATCTAGGAATTTCCGTTGTAACCAAATACTACTTGTGTTGTGTACCTATATATATTTTCTAATGCATATTAAGAATTGGTAATTAAGACAATACCATTTACTCAGCTTTTGTTTTACAATAAATCTCCTGGGCCACAACTTTGACCAAGGACCACATCTTGATAAGGCGGCCACCCAAAAATTCAATTTCAGACACACTTATCCACCTCATAATGGGCTCATACTCAGCTTTTGTTTCACAATAAATCTCTAGGCCACAACTTTGACCAAGGACCACATCTTGATGAGGCGGCCAGCCAAAAAATACAATTTCAGTCACACTTATCCACACCATAATGGGCGAAATCTTTAATTGATATATGAAAGTTCGAAAATGTGTTGAAAACACACGAGCGGTTTAGACCACCAAATTAAAATTACGGCTTGGTTAATTTTACACTAACTTAAAGATAAGTGCGGAATAGTGTAAACACAAGCGTATAAACAATACAACTACTCTAATCCATATTTAAAGTAACTCAGCAGTAAAAATGAAATGAACAAGAGTAGGGAAGAAGGATGCAAACAAAGATAACACCGAGACGTGTTATCGAAGAGGAAACCGAAGACCTCGGCGAAAAACCTCTCCGCCGCCCTCCAAGCGGAAATCGATCCACTAGACAATCAGTTGGGATACATGGATTAGCAAAAGACCCTCCAAGCCTAGTCTACCCGATGTACCTAAGCCCTCCAAGCTCCTACTCCAACAAGGCTTCTCGGAACCGTGTCTTGTCTTAGTTATCTGGATCCCGCAACAAGCTCCATGTTGCATCTGCCATTCAAGGCTCCTTCCAATGCTTCCCAGCAGCACCAAAACGTCACTCAGCACTCTTAAAGGTGTGGTAAGTGTTTGGGCTATCAACCTCTCAAAGATATGGATAATGGAGAGGGAAGGGTTGAGGAGATACCATAAGCAATTGTATAGAGAAAGATGGGGAAGACAATCTCTAATTACCAATGTGTTTGGCTAGGGTTTTCTCTCTGAAGCATTCCTCAACAATTGTGGGTAATGATGGTATATATAGGATAGGTGCAAAAGGTGTGACTCAAAAAGTACAGGCTGGCAGAATAGATTGCCTCTCGGGTGTCTCGCAGGAAGGCCTTACCCGCGAGATACTCGCGAGACATAGCTGTCTCCACCTGGCCTGACTCTTCGCATTCCAGCATGTGCTTAGCACATGATTCACTTCGCAGGATGCTAGGTCGCGAGACACCCGCGAGAATCCTTTAATCTTCAAATGCTTGAGTCTTCATACACTCTCTCTATCACACAACCCTTACAACAAATCCCACAACAAATACAGGGTTTAAACGATTGAACATAATTACAATCAAATTTGGCATGGAATAAAAGCCAACAAAAACATAGTTGTAAATTACAACTTTACAATCTCCCCCTTTGGCTATTCCGTGACAAAACTCTAAAACAAACGCTAGACTTAAACGTGAGTTTGGAAACAAAGGCAAAACTCACTCACACCTAATTCTAGATTCTGAAATGCTCTTGAAACATATGAACAAGTAACTCCTGAAACACAACAACACAATAACATCATTGTATGCAGAAAAACTTGAAAAGCATATGGAGCAATAATAGCAAGATCAAGCAAAATGAAATAGAAACACTAGATCATGGCAAGATCAAACAAGTAACCACTATACACAAGCAATTACTATGCTCATTCACACAAGAAATGAACATCCGGATATGCAAGATGATAAGCTCATTTGAAGAGAATCATTTGCAACTCCAACACTCAACCAATGCGAAATACACGAAGTATTTGCATCTAGGAACAATCCTACAAGGGCACAAGAGTGTCGTACTTGAAGTAAAATGCATGACATTGAACAACAAGCAAACATGCATAAAGGCTGCATAAGCATGGTATAGCAAATGCATGGCACAAACCACAAAGACCTACAAACTATGCATGAAACAAACCCTTAAAGCTTACATAAGCAACATGGGTACAAAACAAAATGCCACAAAGCACATATGCCACAAAGCATAGGAATAAACACAAAATTCTGAAAATACTGCTGAATATAAACATGCTTTAAACACATAGTAACAAAGCTTTAATCCAAAAGAGCAAGTAAAAGCAGTAAAAAAACATAAACATAGATAAGATATGAAAACTAGACTTCTTGCTGCTGCTTCTCCCCCTATCACTACTCCCCCTGTCACTGACATCATCTCCCCCTTTTTGTCATGGAATAGCTAGTTGTTATTCTCTTCTAGCTTCCTTTGAATTTCATCCATCTGAGTTTCAAGAGAGGTTAATTGTTTATCAAGACGGGAGTGTTTGCAGTACATGATCTGAGTAAGTCCTGAAATTTTGGTGCCAAGATCTTGAAGGGCAACCATGATGGTGTCAAACTTTTCATCATAGGAATGAGAGGTAGAACTCGAGCTTCCTGTAGGAGCATGATGTTCTTGCTTGACATTCTTCTTGGTATGGCTCATACTTGCTTGAAGAGTACGACCATTAATTGGACTTGGCCTAGGATAAGGGCGCTCATCAGCAGAGGGACGCACCCCTTTGAGCTTTAAAATCCTAGAAATAAGACGACCAAAGGGAATGCAATTCCTTGAGGCAGTGCGGTTCACTGTTTTAGCCAAAATGTGGAAGATGTGGGAGCATACATCAATTTCCTCATTAGATACCAGATCATGAAGAAATAATGCTCGTCCAAGGTTAATATAACCTGTGCTTGACAACGGATAGAGATTGTTGCACATGATCATTGACAGAAGCCTTAATTCTAGAGAAAGTGAGGCCACATTGATTGATGATCCGCTGGAAGAGAATTCCAAATTAGCTCCTAATGCTGTCCGAAGTGTGCCCTTAGTTAGAACCAACTCATCATATACAGGTGGGATCGGAAGTATGGGCCTGTTGATTTGAAGAATTTCAGAAAGATAAACCGGAGTAATCGAGAACCGCTTTCCTCTAACTCAGCACTTGATCATTTCTCCTTCAACAACAACATTTGCATAGAACTCTTTCACCATGTTCTCATATGCATCTTCAAGATCGGAGAGAAGAAAATTCCAGTCTTTTGTGGCGAACCAAGTGGGAATTTGTGTATCCAAAAGAGATGACTGATCAACAGCTCTTTCAACCAACAAAGGAGCATCTCGGAAGAGATTTTTATAGGATTCAAAAGCAGCATAAGAGCGAAACAAGCTAGGATCAAAGATTCCTTTTGAAGCACGAGCTCTCTTTGGTCTCGGGGAATCTTCATCAACATCGATGATTGGTTCTTTCCCTTTGTTGCTGCCACCTTTCACAGCTGAAGTCTTGAACGGAGACATCTGTGCAAAAGAACATCCAAAAACACCAGGAAACACGTGCACAACACACAAAACAGAGCACAGAGCTTGATTAGATTGAAATTAGTTTAAAACAAATGTAGTGCCGTGTGTGAAGATAAACATACACACAGTGCATAAAGTTAAGTAACTGTGCATGTGTGTGCAAGTGATATGCATGAGGTGTGCCTAAGTGTGCTTAGGTATGTGAAGAGTGTACAGAATGAGTAAAGTGTATGAAACACACAATCAATGACCAAATGGAGTGAAAATTGGTCAAAGAAGTGAGAATCCACAGATTGAAATCACTTGATTTCAAGTAGGCACAAAAATGTCATCCGGACATTTTATCGAACACTAAGCATGCACAAATTCAAATATGACATGAATAATGCATGAACATGGTGAAAACAGGCCTAAATACACTTTAAAACGCCACAAGGGGCCAACACAGAAGCACAAACAACAAATGGAACAAAACCCAATCAAAAGATTTGACAAAATTTCACCCAATTTTGAAAACCAACCCAAATTATTGAAATTCCCAATTTGTCAAAACCCTAAACAGAAATCTGCAAAATCTAAGCGAAAACATGAGAACAATGCTATAAAGAACATACCTTGAGGGAGAAAATGCAGAAAATATGCTTGATTTGAAAGGATTTTGATGGAATAATGAATTTGGTTGAAAATGGTTATAAGGGAGGTTGAGTGAGGGAAGCTTTTGTGTTTTGAAAAACTGTCACATCAGCCCTATAAAACTGAAAATACGCGTTTTTCGCGGGTTAGGGAGTAGCGACACAGTCGCGAGACAACCGCGAAAGAGGCCACTGAAGCACAAACTTTTCGCGAGAAGCTCTAAGTCGCGAGACAGTCGCTAAATTCTCTGTCTGATTTTGAGAAAATTTCAGTTTTTGCCAAACAGCATTTCGCGAGAAGCTGTTGGTCGCGAGACAGTTACGAAAGTCTCTAAGTGACAAGAAAGAAAAAATATTTCCCTCAAACCTTTTCGCGGGAAGCATCTTAGTCGCGAGCTTCTCGCGAAACAACCCCTGAACCAGTTTTTTGATGAAAAACACACAAAAAGCATTTTGACCAAAAAGAAACACAAGAAAGTATAAAATCACTTTCAAAAACTAATAAAACTCACAAAATTTTTTTTGGATTTGATCAACAAGTTCATGGGCATACACATCACATTTGGACATATACAATCATACAAATGAGATAGGCATTGATTGAATCAAAAACTTGTGTGTTGTGTGTGAGCATCAAATGTGAAATAGTCCCTAAACCAGAGCGAAACTTCAATGATCAATTCACACGAGTCATACACAACTGATACAAAATCAAGTGGACTATCTCCATTATAGAAATGAGTATATATGACCTCCCACACATTGAAAACATAACTTAGAAGCTTTTCATTTGGCTTCTTCATAAAGTATAACAATTGGTCCATTTTATTTTGTATGGAAAAAACATCTCATTTTGAGGTAGGTGCTTGAAATTTATGATATTTCAACATTGATGATAAGCCTTTGGCTTTTTGAGCACCATAAAATTTACATTAAAAGAGTCGCTTTCCCTTTTTCCTAGTCAAATACTAGTATGTGTGACAGGCTTTTGCAGCTCAATATCTCTTTTCATTTGGAGATTTACAATTGGTGAGCTCTTTTTACAAAAACACAAAAATAAAGTGGGAAGAGATATAGACACAAGTCTATGCAAGTATCAAGACCAACAAGACTATTGACCAATCATTCATGACAGGCTTGAAGATCTATTTACAACAGTCACACATAGTTTTCAGGGTTTCTTCCACATAGAAAAGAGTGCATACGGAACAAGTGAAGATCGTAAATGCACTACGCCATAAGTACAAAGGTACTAGGCCAAACTCACATGAGATATGCACAAAACAAGTGATCAAACTTTTAGAGATTTTTCAATTTTTATGGGTTCTTGAATTTTTGAAACACACCCAAAACAGAACAAGAGAAGTAAGATCAACAAAAACAGGTGCAAACTAGACAAAGGAAAAAAATATTATGAAAGCAATGTATGATAAAATGCAACAACAAATGTCCCTAGAAATGGAAAGAATTAATGCATGGACATATTATAGTGCTTATGCATGAGTACCCCTCTTCACCCACACGTCACGTGCGTTTGGGGTGATATCCTTGACGGATTGGGTACGAGAGTTGGGACTTTCAAACCTCTTAGTAAAACTCTCCAAGCAAGTGGTGAAGGCACCGATCATCTTCATCACATCTGTCATTCCGGGATCACGATTTTGGCTTCTTGAGTTCTTACCACCCCAAGCTCTATTGTCATTCCTTCTTCCTCGTGATCGAGGAACGCTTGCATTATTTTCTGCTCTCAATTTTTGACAGTTGGGTCTAGTGTGTCCTTGCAGTCCGCAATAATGACACACATAATCCGTCCTAGGACCCCGTTGTGGTCTTGAGAGAGATCTTGCTCTGGTTTTGTGTCTGCCTACAGCCTGATTTCGGGGCTTATTCATCATCCGTTGCTCAATTACATTCTTCTTTTCAACCTTAACATTCTCAGGAACGGCCTCCTCTACAATTGGCTCTACGGCCTTCACAAATTTTACTTCTTTTGTAGCTTTGACTGATGAGCTACTCACTCCGGTATATCCCAATCCGGACTTGTCTGAGGAATGTTTTTGGGATGAGATAACATCATCCAACTTTCTGGAGGAGACCCTTTCTATCTTGGCTTGCACTTGCACCACCTCCTGTTCAAGAAATTTGATCTTCAAGTATGCTTCTGACAGCTCACCATTCAGTTTTTCTATTTCGCATTTGGCCTCCTTATGTCTGACCATGAGACTTCGGTAATCTTCCTCTGCTTTCTGCATTTTTCTCACAGCTGCCTTGGCTATTCTTGCATATTCCCCTGACTTCTCAAGAAGTAAGGAGTAATTTTCTTGAAGATTAGCTGTATTCTCTTCCTCTTCAGCATCTGATTCTTCCACAATTCCAACAGACTCTGAGTCAGAATGCTCACCAAGTTCCTTCACAAGTGCATCCAAGTCGTCCAAGGAATCTACATGAGCAATGGTCATGAAGGCGGAGTAGTTTCCTTCACTGTCACAGCTCTCTTCCGAGTCCGAATCAGAAGAGTCAGAATCACTGAGCGTTGTAGCATATGCTTTCCTTTTTCCCCTCAGAAAATTCGGACACTCCTTCTTTAGATGTCCATGGCCATTGCACTCATAGCACACAATGTCTGGAGAAGGTTGATAATCCTTCCCTTCTTTTCTCTTAAACTCTTTCTTATCACCTCTTGAAGGAGAGAATTTTCCTCTATTGAATGGTTTCCCACTGTTCTTCATTTTCAGAAACTTGCAGAAGTTCTTTGCAAGATATGCTATTTCCTTCTCCATTCCATCTTCTTCGGAGGAATCATTTGTTCTTTCGGTGATGGTTTTAAGAGCAAGCGATTTGCTCGTCTTATGGGAAGGCAGTCCCAGCTCATACATTTGGAGAGACCCGATCAACTCTTGAATCTTAATCTCATCCAAATCTTTGCTTTCTTCTATGGCTGTAACCTTTGCTCTAAAACTTTCAGGCAGGGACCTCAATATTTTTCTCACCACCTTAGTGTCTTCAATCTTCTCCCCAAGATTGAGTTTAGCAATGACGATTTCATTGAGCTTCCCATAAAATGAATCAAATGGTTCATCATCACTCATCTTGAGTTCTTCAAATTTGGTGGTGAGCAACTGAAGCTTTGTGTCCTTGACTTTCTTTGTACCCTCATAGGTAGTCTCCAAAATCTCCCAAGCTTCCTTGGCTACTATCATATGAGAGATCTTGTGGAATTCATCAGGGGACACACCACAAAAGATAGCATTTAAAGCTTTACTGTTAGCATTGGCTGCCGCTAGAGCTGCCTTATCCCAAGTGGACTTAGGAGCCTCCGGCTTGGTCCAACCTATCTCAACCGCATCCCAAACGGTATCATCGATAGAGCATAAGAATGCTCTCATTCTAACTTTCCAGAATGCACAATTGTTCCCATCAAAAAATGGTGGAACATTGAGCGATTGAGACCGATCCATCTCAAGAAGGGTCAAGGATCACACTTAAGTAATTAAACCTCAGCAAGTATACCTGCTCTGATACCAATTGAAAGCTCGAAAATGTGTTGAAAACACACGAGCGGTTTAGACCCCCAAATTAAAATTACGGCTTGGTTGATTTTACACTAACTTAAAGATAAGTGCGGAATAGTGTAAACACAAGCGTATAAACAATACAACTACTCTAATCCATATTTAAAGCAACTCAGCAGTAAAAATGAAATGAACAAGAGTAGGGAAGAAGGATGCAAACACAGATAACACCGAGACGTGTTATCGAAGAGGAAACCGAAGACCTCGGTGAAAAACCTCTCCGCCGCCCTCCAACCGGAAATCGATCCACTAGACAATCAGTTGGGATACATGGATTAGCAAAAGACCCTCCAAGCCTAGTCTACCCGATGTACCTAAGCCCTCCAAGCTCCTACTCCAACAAGGCTTCTCGGAACCGTGTCTTGTCTTAGTTATCCGGATCCCGCAACAAGCTCCATGTTGCATCTGCCATTCAAGGCTCCTTCCAATGCTTCCCAGCAGCACCAAAACGTCACTCAGCACTCTCAAAGGTGTGGTAAGTGTTTGGGCTATCAACCTTTCAAAGATATGGATAATGGAGAGGGAAGGGTTGAGGAGATACCACAAACAATTGTATAGAGAAAGATGGGGAAGACAATCTTTAATTACCAATGTGTTTGGCTAGGATTTTCTCTCTGAAGCATTCCTCAACAATTGTGGGTAATGATGGTATATATAAGATAGGTGCAAAAGGTGTGACTCAAAAAGTACAGGCTGGCAGAACAGATTGCCTCACGAGTGTCTCGCGGGAAGGCCTTACCCGCGAGATACTCGTGAGACATAGCTGTCTCCACCTGGCCTGACTCTTCGCATTCCAGCATGTGCCTGGTACATGATTCACTTCGCGGGATGCTAGGTCGCGAGACACCCGCGAGAATCCTTCAATCTTCAAATGCTTGAGTCTTCATACACTCTCTCTATCACACAACCCTTACAACAAATCCCACAACAAATACAGGGTTTAAACGATTAAACATAATTACAATCAAATTTGGCACGGAATAAAAGCCAACAAAAACATAGTTGTAAATTACAACTTTACAATATAAAATATTCTCTCCCCACTCACTATAAATAAAGCCATGGCCTAAGCCTAAGCTATATTATGCACATCAACCAGACTGCCTTCTTATCTTGTAGCTACAATGCGCTTGTTTTCCCTCTTCTTCCTTTGCTCACTTTTACCCTTCGTTGCTCAATCTTCTGTTCCTCCCTACGCAACATTTAGATATGTTAATGAAGGGGAATTTGGGCCATACATTGTTGAGTACGATGGAAACTATCGTGGACTATCCATTTTCAATTCTCCATTCCAACTTTTCTTTTATAACACCACCCCTAATGCTTACACCCTCGCACTACGCATGGCTGCCAGACGTTCAGAGTCACTGTATCGTTGGGTTTGGGAAGCCAATAGAGGCAACCCAGTTCACGAAAATGCTACCCTCACTTTTTGGGACTGATGGGAACCTAGTCTTGGCTGATGCTGATGGCCCAGTTGCTTGGCAAACCAATACCGCCAACAAAGGTGTGGTAGGCTTGAAATTGTTACCAAATGGTAACATGGTCACTCATAACTCAAAGGGAAATTTTATTTGGCAAAGTTTTGACTCTCCAACAGATACACTGTTGGTTGGTCAATATTTGCGAGCTGGGAGTGTAACCAAGCTTCTAAGTCGGACTTCTGAAAGGGATAACAAAGATGGGCCTTACAGCTTAGTGATGGAGCCTAAAGGATTGGCCTTTTACTATAAGAGCAAGAATTCTCTTAGTCCTAGGCCAATTCTCTACTTCTTCTTATCTTCTCATTTGGAGGGCTCCTTAGAAAATGTGACACTAAATTCTACCCCAGAAACTAATGAGGCCTATTCTTATGATCTAGGCATAGAGTACCGTTCGGCCTCGGCCAACCCACCAAATATTGGAAACAGCTTTTCGGCTAGGCCCAAATACAATAGCACATTATCTTTTCTTCGTCTTGGCATTGGTGGTAATCTTAGGTTCTATACTTACTATGATAAGGTAAATTACCGTGCTTGGGAAGTTACATACACTCTATTTGATAGAGACTCGTCTGAGAGTGAGTGCCAATTGCCTGAGCGTTGTGGGGAATTTGGGCTTTGTGATAACAACCAGTGTGCTGCCTACCCAATGTCAAATGGGTTATTGGGTTGGAGTAAGGACTGCAAGCCCAAAAAGATTACATCTTGTGGAATGAATGATTTTCTCTACTACAAAGTTGAAGGTGCTGACCATTTCATGAGCAAATTCACCACCGGAAATACCCTTACAGAAAATAACTGTGGCAAAAAGTGTTCAGAGGACTGCAAGTGTTTGGGCTATTTTTACCACAAGGAGACCTCCAAATGTTGGGTCGCTTATGATCTCAACACCCTAACAAAATCCTCCAATTCTACGCATGTGGGTTATATTAAGGTACCAAATCACTAATAATGTGGGTAAGTAGTGGGGAAGGATCTTGCTCTATCTCATTTCGTAGACGAATGAGTTCGTTTATAGCATTCGAAATAGTGCCGCACTGGTGCTTCAATAAACCGATCACGTAAACTTTGTAGTACTTTTTTCTTGATTTTGCTCCACCAATGCTTATGGTACAATTTCATCAATACTGCAAGATTTGTGTAACAGATAATATTTCATTCTTATTGGTAAATGAGAAAAAGTACGTCCCAATCCATCCAGCCTTAACTTTGAGTTAAATTAGATCAAACCATAAAGTAAAATCTCTCTCTCTCTCTCTCAACGTTTAAACATTTCTGTCACACATAAGTTACAACTTACAATAATGAGCTAGATTTTTAAATTTAGTAATTTTAGATGGACTTAAAAGAGTTTTAATTAATTTGAAAGTATTATACATTCAAAATTTTACAAATGAGATGAAATGACGCTTAGAACAAATTGAAGCCCATTTAAAATATAGGGACACATTGGCGTGAAATATTTCCTCTACTATACCGTTAGATCTCATATTTGATATCACGTGAGTCTAACTCTAGTTATATGGTAGTAGTTTATTTTTTATTTTTTATTTTTGAAAGTATATGATAGTAGTTTATTAGTACCAAGGAAGTCAATACCGTATCGGAAGTTGTATCGGTTTGGCCAACGGTACAATATATTTCAGATACCGGTCAATACTGGTGTACCGTTTCGGATTTACCGCTATTTTATATAATACTTTCGTGTAAATAAGTCTTTCAAGATAATATATAAAAAAATATCTGAAGTTCACAACTCATTAGATATAAGATCTTAGTAAGCAATGAGCATGTCACTAATCACTAGCCCTTCAGATCAAGTCTTAGACCTGGCTTCTTAAGTTTAAAAATAATTTAAACAAATGATGAGAAAAGACTTTCCTTTTAAATTTGAAAATAATTAGAACAAATAAAGAGACAAATCATTCCCACTATCACATTTCCCAAGCAATCTAAATCTGATAAGTGATAATTTCTTCTAGTCTTTAATTAGCTTTTCTTCTTCCCAACATATGCTTCTCTGTCTTCAACTCATTCTTCTCATTTTTCAGTCTCAACGTATGCTTCTCAATCTCCATCTCCTTTTTCTCACTTTTCAGTCTCCACTACACTTCGTCTTCCCCAATTTTTCAAACACAATAAAGCAACAAATTATTTCTCTCTCACAGCTTCAGCCTTCACTTGCTCTACCTCTTTCTCTACCTTTCTCACTTTTTCTCATCTTCTTCTTCCTTTTCTTTTTCTTTTTTCTTCTTGTTTGTACCAATCCGAAACATCTTTACCGCCCGAAACAGCCGAATTTCACCGATACAGCAGGTATTTTTTCCGGTAAGAAACAAGGGGTGTACCTGTACAGATGCACTGGCCAGTACAATATATACTAGCCATACCGACCAATACGGTATGGAATTGACTTCGATTAGTACTACTATTTTATTTTATTTTGTTTGCCTTTTTAAAAAATTCACATTTTATTTTATTTTATTTTTTACTTTTTGGATTACCATAGTTTGACATTTGTTATAATATTATTTGATTTTCTTTCAACTCATCCCCTTAATAATTTTAAGGCTAAATTACAAATTGCAGCCTCTAATTTTACATATATTTCAATTCAGTTATCTAACTTCTAACTTTATTCAATTTAGACCTTCTAACACTAGATTCTCAAAAAAAAAAAAAAAAAAAAAAAAAAAAAAAAAAAAAAAAAGCCTTTTGTCACTATATGTTACATGAATTGCCGTTAAAAACTTGAAACGACACACTATTTTAATTTTTTTTCAATTTTTTTAATTAAAAAAAAAATAGAAAAACTAATATATATATATATATATATTTCAAAAAGAAGAAAGACTAATAAAATTTATATTTTATTTTATTTTAATAGAATGAACACAAACTACATTAAGACTCAAAAAAAAAAAAAAAAAAAAAAATCCTTTACACAAATCAAATATTCAACCAATAATTTCTATCCAAATTAAAACAAACTCAAATCTCACTTTCCATTGTCATACACACAAACATCTCTCTCTCTCTCTCTCTCTTATAACCAGGGAGGACTTGCCAACCCTAACAACCCCAGCTTCATGCAAAAGCCACACAGTGAAGAGCCCAACCACAAAGACCCAACCCCTTCAACCCAAGTCTCTGTCGACAACTAGCATAGCAGTTCGTAACCCAACAAGGGGTGGTACCAAATTTGAACCCCCTAACATGTCAAAACTTTTTTTTATATATAATATTTTAAAAATATTTTTGTTTTGAACCCCTAAAATAAAAATTTGAACACTTTTACTGAAATTTCTTTTTAAGCCCAACTGAAATGAGCTTTAATATGATCCTCTTAACAATATTTTGACCACTTTTAAACACACACACACACATAAAAGCCTAATAAAAAAAAAACATTAATTTGTTGATCTTAAACCTCACAAAAAAAGAAAAAAAAAAAAAAAAAAAAAACCACCAATAAGAGAGGAAGCCAATTGTAAAACTTTATGTTATTTATTTATTTATTGTAATTTTGATATTATCAAGTTCTCTTTTGTTTTAGGTTTTGTATAATTTATGTTTCTTACTAACCCCTTAAAAAATATCCTGAAGCCACCACTCACCCAACTTCCTGTCATCACCTCTCCTTCCTCCTACCGTATTTTGTCCAACCCTGATTAATGCACAAAACAGTTATTTAAATCTCAAAAAATATGGTGAAAACCATAATTTTGAGGAAAAAAAAAAGTTGGGAACAATTTGAAACAATCCTATCTAAGCTAATTAAATGATAGAAAAAAAAAATCCAAAATCAAATTTGCCATTTCTGGCAAAATTTGACCCAACGTTGACCAAAACCCTAACCAAGAATGGTCAAAACATTGACTTTTTGATCTAACTATCCGAACAAGGTAAATTTCAAACCATCTTGAAGATCATGAAATTCCTTTCAAAGCAACAGTTCACGAGCCAAAATTAGATTTAAAATGGATGAGATAACAAGAATATACCAAAATCCTAATTAAATGTATTATTAATTTCAAGTAAAAAAAGTTGCTTTTGGTGTGTTTTTGCGTAATAAACCATACTGATTCAGCCACAACTAGAGTAGTTTGGCTAAACTAGATTGAAGTATGATGTGTCATATACTTTCCATAAAAAAGGGTCGGCAATATCTGCCATGAATTGGGAGAAATGAATTTTTCAAAAATAGTGCAGCTAAATTTCCTACACTGCATCACCTCCATTCCAAACTCAACGACAATAACTCCAAATTAAGCAAGGTCAGGACCTATGGATACTAGACATCTAGACCTTTCTACGTACAACAAGTTTGAAGAAATCCGAGCTCAGTAAGGCCTCCAAATAGCAGCACAAAAATTGGACTAGAAAGGGGAAAAAGACGAAAAAGAAAAGTGTGGGCATCAAGGCAGTTTTGAGTGAGAACTCTAGCCGCACATTGCTTTGTGCAGCTGGGTAAGAGGTGTTGCATGAAACACCACACTCCCACCTTTATCCATCTATATATACCCCCCCCCCCCCCTCTCCTCTTGAGAAATTACACAAAAAATAGGCATAAAATTCTCTCTCTTCTCTCTCTCTTTCTCTTAGAAATCTCTCTAGTCTTAGTTTCTTTATTTTTTTCCTTAGGAAATCCATCTCAAAACAGAAACTCCAAACCATTTGCCCACCATTTTCACACCTCCAAATCTCTTAGGTATGCTTGGTAAGCCTTGTATTTAGAGATGGGTAGCTTTGTTCAAAGCTACACCATCATCTTTCTCTCTTTCTTTATAAACACATCATTATATATATGAAATGCTCTCTTTTATTATATTGTTCATCTACTCTCTTGTTCTTTACATATTGTTCTATAACTATTTATTTATTATTTATGCTCTTTATTTAAAGCTTTCCCTACACTTGTTAAAAATTGTTTTCTACTACTTTTCTTTTGTTGTCTTCTCTCTTTAAATCCCTTGGACTTAAAAAGAGAAAACAACTCAACATCTTTGATAAATCCTCATCTTTCTAACTAAAAGGTATGTAGAGGATTTTTTTCTCGTGTGTGACCAACCTTAATGGGAAGATGGTGACTTCCATAGATAAGTTTCTCTTAAATAGGTTCGAAACCTTGTTTCTAAGCACAATATAGGTATGCCTCCTAGAAAATAGTAGAAGTCTCCAAGACTCCCATTTCTCAACACGGAAAAGAACCCATAAACTTGGATGTGACAAGATTAGCTTATTTAGGATAAATTTCTTAAAAAAGAATTTCTAGTCAACCCATTTACATTATTGTCTTGTCTTTAAATTCCTTTAAATTCAAGCTTTTACATTATTGTCTTGTCTTTAAATTCTTTTTAAATTCAAGTTTTTACATTATACTTTGTCTCTAAATTTCTTTACATTCAAGTCTTTAAACACTATGCTCTTTTAATTTATGCACTTTAAGCTTGCTTTATTTTCCATTTTCCCTTTCTCATGTGTAATAGGATTTAAGGGTGTTGGCTTCCTAGCCAACACCGTAAATCCTAGATTACCATATATTAAAAAGCCTGGGTAAACAAACCTCTAAAATATGTGTTTTCCAAAATATAAAAATGGTTCCAAAGGCCATCACATTTTCTAGAAAAATGAATGTTTTCAAAAGAAAGTTTCATTTTAAATTCATAAAAAGCCTTCCAAATAGGCATTTTTCAAGTTTTTTTTTTTTTCTTCTTCTCAAAGCCCTTTTTCTTTCTCTTTCTTTTAAAATGTTTTTAACCTAAAAAAGTTTTGGTATCTTCTTTCAAAAAATATGGAAACCCCTTTTCTGAGTTTCTCTTAAATGGGTTCTACAATTAATCCTAAGCACAATATGTGTATGTTTCCTACAAAATGGTAGAAGTCTCCAAGACTCCCATTTCTCAGTATGGAAAAGAGCTCATAAGCATGGATTGTGATAAGGTTTAAGGCTTAGTTAAGAGTAATTTCTTGGGAAAAAAAAAAGTTTTTTCTTAAAACAACCTTCTTACATTATGTCCTTCAAAGATAAATAAAAATTATTAATTTTTCACCCTTAAGCTCCTATTTTCAAAAGAAAACCCATGGAAACCATTTTCTTTAAATCAATCATTTTCTCATGTTTAAATTAGGGTTTCAAAAACCTTTTTCTCAAATAAATTGTTACTCCCTTTGCTTTAATTTTCTTTATAAATGATTTCTAAACTTAAACTATGTTTTCTGTAATTTTTTTTTTTTTTTGGTTATCCTTAAAAAAAATAAAAATAAAAATACAAAGTTTAACCCTTTTTGAAAATTGCATAAAACCATGGGTTTTCAATGAAACCATAAAAACCCTTTTTCTAAAATAAATTGGTTTTTAATGTTTAAAAAATTCATCAAGTCTTTTCTATCCTAAAAAAAGAAGAAAAGCCTTGGTTTTCAATAAAACCATAGAACCCGTTTTCTCAAAAAACACAACTCTTTTCTTTTAAAAATACTTTTATTTTCCAAATTCACCTTTCCTTAAAACCAACACTTTCCCACCAAAAAATACCATTTTTTTTTTTATGTAAAATAAAGAGAAGATCTTTTTCCAAAAGAGGTAAACCTTATTTTCTAAATAAACTTTTTTCAAAAGTCATGAGTTTTCCTAAAAGAAATTGCTCATCTTTTTAAAGGTAAGTTTTTAAGATTTTCATTCATGTGTGTTAAGTTATGGTTGTTCACAAAACATTTATGTTGACTTTATTCCATGAAAAAATTTTGTGATTGCATTAATTTATTTTCTTGTATTTTGTGGGATTTAATTGTAATAAGTTTAGTATTAAGTTGATGAAGATTGCTCAAGAAGTTGATCTCATGACTTGGCTCATTACTTGGCTCGAGATTGCCGCACCCACAAAAGGCCATGTGAGAAGTATATGTGAAAGTTCAAGAGTTAGTGCATCTCATGAGTATCTCATAACTTGGCCAACCCACAAGATGACCTAACAATTGGGATATTAAGTGTGACTCTTATACCCTTCACCCATACTATATATACCCTCATTACCAAAAAAATTGTAAGGAGGCTATTTCGAAGAAAACCCCTAGAGAGGTTTCTACAACACCCACCTTTTAGAGAGACCTGCTCATCCTTAAGTGAGAATTCCTTTGTAGTCCTTTTCCCATTGTCATACATTAAGAGGAGATTTGTACTCAAACATAACCTATACCTATTCAGAGTGTAGAGAGTGTTTTGGAACTTGGGAAGTATTGGGTTTTTGCCAAAATAAGTCGGTAAGGCTTGGCAATGCAATCGGGTGGTATTGTGGGATCCGAGAAGCTAGAAAAGACAAGACTCCTAGAAGTCCATTGGTAGCTAGAGCTTAGAGGGCTCAAGTACTTTGGGTAGATTAGGCTTGGAGGGTCTTTTTGGTATCCTTGTACTCCAACTTATTCACTAGTGGATCATTTCGGCTTGAAGGGCCGTGAAGAGGTTTTTACGTCAAGTTCTTCAGTTTTCCTCTTCGATAACACATCGCCATGTTTCCTTGGGTCTGCTATCATTTTCCCTACTACCCTTTATATTTTACTATTGCATCTTTGCGCCCATCCATGCAATTGTTGAATGCTTTGATTAATTAATTTTCTAATCATGTATATTCCGCATTTAGTGTGTTAAGCTTAAAATTAATCAAGTTGTAATTAAGAATTGGGGGTCTAAACAAGCTCTAGTCATTAGATTATCAATCTTTTAGGTGGTATCAGAGTTGGTACACTTGTTTTGGTTTAAATACCTAAGTGTGATCCTTGACCCTTTCTTTTAATTGCCATGGATAATGCTTTATGTGCTTCTTTGCATGTGAAAGCTCAAAAATGTGTTGAAAACACAAGAGCTGTTTAGACCCCCAAATAAAAGTTATGGCTCGATTGATTTTACACTAACTTAATACTAAGTGTGGAATAGTGTAAATGCGAGCAGATAAATAAACAAGCTACTCTAATCCATAATCAAAGCAACACAGCAGTAAATGGAATGTAAAAGAGTAGGGAAGAAAGATGCAAATACCAAATAACACGCCGATATGTTATTGAAGAGGAAACCCAAGAACTCGGTGAAAAACCTCTCCGCCGCCCTCCAAGCGGAAATCGATCCACTAGACAATCAGTTGGGATACATGAGTTAGCAAGAGACCTTCCAAGCCTAATCTACCTGATGTACCTAAGCCCTCCAAGCTCCTACTCCAACAAGGCTTCTCAGAATCGTGTCTTGTCTAGTTCTCCGGATCCCGTAACAAGCTCTATGTTGCATTTGCCATCCTTGGCTTCTTCCAATGCTTCCCAGTAGCACCAAAACTTCACTTAACACTCTGAAAGGGTGTGGTAAGTGTTTGGGCTACCAACCTCTCAATGGTATGGAAATGGAGAGGTAGGAGTTGAGGAAATTCCACAAGAAAATGTGTAGAGAATTGTGGGTGTAACAATCTCTAACTCTCAAGGTGTTTGGCTAAGGTTTTTTCTCAGGAGCACTCCTTAACATTTGTGGGTAATGTGGGTATATATAGTGTAGGCACAGAAAGAGCGGATTAGAATGGACAGTCTAGAAGAACAGAATGTTTCGCAAGTGTCTCGCGAGTGTCTCGCGGGAAGGCCTTACCCGCGAGGTTCTCGCGAAACATAATTGTCTCCATCCTGGCCTGACTCTTCGCATTCAAGCATGTGCAAAGCATATGAGTCACTTCGTGGGATGCTAATTCGTGAGCTACCTGCGAAAACTCTTCAGTCTTCAATAAATACAGGGTACACAAGATTGAATAAAATTACAATCAAACTTGGCATGGAATAAAAGCCAATAAAAACACATAGTTGTAAATAACAACTTTACAATCTCTCCCTTGGACTATTCCGTGACAAAACCCCTAAAATAGACTCTAGACTTAAACATGAGTTTGGGAACAATGGTAAAACTCACTCACACCTAATCTAGAAGCTATGAAGCACTTGCACGTATATACCTGTAACCTGAAACACTTGCACATAAACAAAACTTTCATTACGCTTATGACAAGTTGAATACAAGGTACGTACATGAACAAGTAAAATGCGATCAAGTTTGTAAACACTATAAAACATGTAAGCATATCTTGATCGTACAAAAACAGTCATCAAAGAATGACTATAATGAACATTTAGCAAGTAAATGCTCATCTGGACACGCAATGCAATTAAGAACAATCCCTAGGATTAATTGCATGTCCAACACTCAACCAATGCAAAATATACTAAGTATTTGCATTTAGGATATAAAATCCTACTAGGGCACAAGAGTGAGGTACTTGAGACATATTAGCAATATCTTAAAAGTAAAAAAAAAAAAAAGCTACAAAGCAGAGAGATAGACAAATACTGAAAATAAATTGAAATTAAAACAGAGTATTAAAGCTTTAAATAAAAGCAAATAAAAACAACTAAACCAGCAGTTATAAAAACTAAAAATAAACAGAAGTAAACTACCTGTGAACCAATAACCAATGTTTCTAAGCCTAAACCTATGCTCCCCCTAACACTGTGCAAGCTCTTCCTTAGCTCCCCCTTAAAATTTTCTCTTCCTTTTTGACCGAAATGGCCAAAGTGCTAGAACTGATCTGACTTTAAATCTGATTCCTATGCCATAGGCAAGTCTTGGATTTGTGAAGACAATGCAGTGATCTGTCCTTGGAGGTATGCAAACTGGGTCGCGGTGTGTTGCACATGGGAATCAAGCACTGTAGACATATGGTCCATTTTAGCTAGTAATCGATCAAGTTTTCTTAAACCTTGTGCTAGTATAGAAGATGATGGTTGAGTTAAAGGCTCTAGAGCAGAAGTAAATCGATCAATCTCTTCTTCTATATCACCACCCTCGTCCACCCTCGTCCTCAACACGATCCTGTGGTATCGTATGCACACCTATCTTGAGTCCCTTGATGTGAGCTGTGCTCTTAGTAACTGTGTGCGCGCCAATGGGATAGTCCCTCTGAACCACAGTAAGACCACTTGGAAGTTTCAACTGCATCTTAGCAATTAGTCCCATAATCAGAGAGGGAAAAGGCATTACAGTCCTTGAATTCTGCTTTGTAATGCTCTTTTTCGGTACATAGATGATATGGCCACAAAGATCTATCTCCTTATAGGTAAAGAGATCATACAGAAATCTTGTTCTTGGAGCTGACAGTGTAGTGAGGTTGGTAACCGGATATAGGTTGTGAATCATCACATATGCCAAAGCTCTCATCTCCAGTGAAAATGGTATTGTGTTCATGGATGATTTCTTCGGTGTGCCACCAAGCAGTTTTAGCATCTCATTAGTAGAACCTAATCTGTCCTTATAAAGTACTATAATTGGTTGTGAGGGAGGACGAATTTCCAAAAAATCTTGGATGATCTCTCTTGTAATCACAAATTCTTTGTGCCTTACCTAGCAGTCAATACGATCTCCTTCAATAGCAGCATTTGAGAAAAAATCCTTGATTATCTCTGAATAAACAACCCCAACTAGGTTCAACAGCTTGGTCCAAGTTCTTTCTTTGAACACCTCAGGTATAAAAATGCCCTCAAGTGATTCAGTTGCACGACCCTCTCCATGATGATAGGTTTGTCCTTATAGCAGTCATTATACTTTATATCAGCTTCAACAGACTTGAAATGATCAGAATCAGTGCGTGCACGCTTTGAGGATGATTTCTTGGTGGCTGCATGCTTAGTGGGAGCCATCTGTGCAAAGCACCACAAAAACATGCAAGAAACATGTGCAAAAACACAAAATAGAATGCAAACTTTATTAGTTTCAAGTTAGTCTCAAAACAAAAGTAGAACAACCTCAAACAGAGCAAAATTACTCAAAACAACATGCAAAACATATGAATCATGTCAACAGAAACATAATGCATGTGTTCCATTACAATGCATGTGTGTGATTATGCTGTGCATATGTGTGCATGTGCTGATGCATGAGGATGCAGCATGAGATGCATTAAGAGTGCACAGAGGATTCCCAGGTGTGTGCCTCATGGCATTGAGGCACACAGAGAGCAAAGTGTGTAAAACACACAAACCATGACCAAAACAAGTTAAACAAGGTCACATAAGTGTAAATCCAGAAATTGGAATTCACTTGAATCCAATTTAGCACAAAAATGTCACTAGGTCATTCTGTCAAACACTTGACATGCAACAATGCACAACAAATATGGATAATGCATGAACATGGTGAAATCTAGCCTCAATACATGCTAAAATGCCACAAGGGGCCAACACAGATACAGAAATACCAAATGGGACTCAGCCCAATCAAAGAATTGAAAAAAATTTCACACAAATTAGAACTCCAACCCATTTTCAAAAAATCCCCAAAATTTGGAACCCTAACTTAAATCTCTGCAAAATTTTAGGAAAACATGAAGAAAATTTTTTAGAAAACATACCTTGAAGTTGGAATTGCAGAATAGAACTTGAAATTGATGGGGTTTTGAAGAAAAATTGATTTTGGGTTGAGAAAGGTTCGAGAGAGGTTGAGCGAGGGAGATTTCAAGTGTTTGAAAAATTGTCACATTTGCTACATAAAAACTGAAAACACGCATTTTTCATGGGTTAGGCAGTAGCGACACAGTCGCGAGAAAGACCACTGAAGCTTAAAAGCTTTCGCGAGAAGCTTTAAGTCGCGAGACAATAGCGATATAGTCGCGATAGCTTTTGTCTGATTTTGAAAAAATCCAGTTTTTGCCAAATAGCATTTCGTGAGAAGCAGTTGGTCGCAAAATAGTCGCAATACAATTACGAGAGTCTCTAAGTGAAAAGTCAGAAAACCTTTAAACCAGTGAAAGTCTCGCGAGAAGCTCTAAGTCGCGAGCTTCTCGCGAGACAACCTCTAAACCAATTTTTGATGAAAAACACAAAAATGCATTTTGAACAAAAACTAAAAACATGAAAGTATAAAAATACTTTCAAAAACAAATAAAACACTCAAAAATATTTTTGGGTTTGATCACAAATAATTGAGCATATACATCACATTTGAACATGTATAATCACACAAATGAGATACGCATTAATTGAATCAAAGTCTTGCATGTTGTGTGTGAGTATCAAATGTGGAATAGTCCTTAGACCAGAGTGAAGCTTCAATGATCAATTCAATCAAGTCATACACAACTAGCACTAAGTCAAGTGGACTATCTCAATTATAGAAATGAGTATATATGACCTCCTACAAGAGAATGATTACATATCAAAGAAGCTTTTCATTTGGCCTCTGCATAAAACATAACATTTGATCCATTTTTGGATGATATATCTCTTTTTGAGATCGGTGCTTGAAATTTTTGATATTTCAACATTGATAGTTAGTTTTTGGCTTTTTGAGCACCTTACATTTACATTAAAAGAGTCGCTTTCCCTTTTTCCTAGTCAAATACTAATATGTGCGACAGGCTTTTGCAGCTTAATATCTCTTTTCATTTGGAGATTTACATTTGGTGAGCTCTTTTGAAAAAAAAAATATAAAAATAAAGTGGGAAGAGATATAGACACAAGTCTATGCAAGTATCAAGACCAACAAGACTATTGACCAATCATTCATGACAAGCTTGAAGATCTAATTACAACAGTCACACATAGTTTTCAAGATTTCTTCCACATAGAAATAGATGCATACATAACAAGCCAAGCTCGTAAATGCACTACGTCATTAGTACGAATGTACTAGGCCAAACTCACATTATATATGCACAACACAAGCAATTAAACTTTTTAAAGATTTTTCAATTTTAATGGGTTTTTGAATTTTTTGAACACACCTAAAACAGAACAAGAAAAGTAAGATCAACAAAACTGGTACAAACCAAACAAGTAAATGAAACATGCTAAAACTGAAATTAATGCATGAAAAGATGCATGAATAAATGTCCCTAAACATCGAAAATATTAGTGCATGGACATGTTGCAATGTTTATGCATGAGTACCCCTTTTCACCTACACGGCACGTGCGTTTGGGGTGATATCCCTATAGGATTGGATACGGGAGTTAGGACTTTCAAACTTCCTGAAGAAACTTTCCAAGAAAGTGGTGAATGCACCTATCATTTTCATCACATCCATCACACCTGGATCTCCATTTCAACCTCTTGATGACTCAGCAGCCCAAGTTCTCTTGTCATTTCTTGGTCCTCTTGACCTTTGATCAGTTGCATTCTTCAATGCTCTCAGCTTATGATAATTGGGTCGAATGTGTCCCTGAAGACCACAATGATGACAAAAGTGGTTTGTTCTAGGACCTCTTTATGGTCATGGAAGAGATCTCCCTCTTGCTTCAGTCTTCACTACAGATTGGTTCTGGGGCTTATTCAATACCCTTTGATCAGTCACAATTTTCTTCTTTTCAACCTTCATCTTCTCCATAGTGGGAGCAACTACAACCGGCTCTTTGGCCTTCATAAACTTTACTTCTTTGGAGGTATTCACAGCAGCTGCACTACTTTCTCTAGTGTATCCTAGTCCGGATTTACTTGAGAATTGCTTTTGAAAGGAAATGACAGCATCCAGCTTCTTGGTGGAGACCCTCTCTACCTTGGCATTGTCTTGAACCACCTCAAGCTGCAAGAATTTAATCTTTATCTAAGCTTCTAACAGCTCACCATTCAGCCTTTCTATTTCACATTTGGCCTTCTTATGTCTGACTAAGAGACTCCGGTAATCTTCCTCTACTTTCTTCATTTTGTTCACAGCCGCCTTCGCCACCCTTGAATACTCCCCTGATTTCTCAAGAAGTAAGGCGTAATTCTCTTGAAGACCAGCCATATCTTCATCGTCTTCAGCATCTGATTCTTCCACAATCCCCATGGATTCTTCATCGCTGTGCTCCCCAAGTTCTTGTACAAGTTAGTTCAAGTCCTCCGAGGACTCAACATGTTCAATAGCCATAAAGGCAGAGTAATTTCCTTCTCCGTCATAGCTCTCTTCGGAGTCAGAATTGGCAGAATTTGTATCACTGAGTGTTGTGGCATAAGCCTTGCCTTTTCCTCTCAGAAAATTAGGACACTTCTTCTTTAGATGTCCTTGGCCATTGCATTCATAGCAAACAATGCCTTGAGGAGA
The DNA here is from genome assembly GCA_023621385.1 of Quercus gilva. Classification (NCBI taxonomy): domain Eukaryota; kingdom Viridiplantae; phylum Streptophyta; class Magnoliopsida; order Fagales; family Fagaceae; genus Quercus; species Quercus gilva. The sequence goes on from CM042480.1 coordinate 30,241,933, forward strand.
TTGAAACTCCTTCCCCTCTTTCTTCTTATACTCTTTCCTACCACCTTTGGAGGACGAAAATTTTTCTCTATTGAACTATTTCCCACTATTTTTCATCCTCAGGAATTTTCAAAAGTTTTTCGCAAGAAATGCTACCTCCTTCTCCACACCTTCTTCTTCAGAGGAATCATCCATTCTTTCGGTGATGGTTTTAAGTGCGAGAGATTTACTTGACTTATGAGAAGGCAGTCCCAGCTCATATGTTTGGAGAGACCCAATTAGCTCTTGGATTTTGATCTTATCCAAGTCTTTACTCTCTTCTATGGCTGTGACTTTTGCTCTAAAACTTTCTGGCAAGGACCTCAAAATCTTTCTAACCACCTTAGTATCTTCAATTTTCTTACCAAGATTGAGTTTAGCAATTACAATTTTGTTGAGCTTCCCATAGAATGAATCAAAAGGTTCATCATCACCCATCTTGAGCTTTTCAAATTTGGTGGTAAGCATCTGAAGCTTTGTGTCCTTAAATTTCTTGTACCTTCATAGGTAGTCTCCAAAATCTCCCAAGCTTCCTTGGCAACTGTCATGTGAGAGATCCTGTGGAATTCATCTGGAGACACACCACAGAAAATAGCATTTAAAGCTTTACTATTAGCATTGGCTGCCACAAGAGCTGCCTTATCCCAAGTGGATTTAGCAGCCTCCGGCCTAGTCTAACCTACTTCAACCGCATCCCAAATAGTATCATCAATAGAACATAGAAATGCCCTCATTTGGACATTTCAGAAAGCATAATTGTCACCAAAAAAAAATGGTGGAACATTTAGGGATTGAGACCTATCCATATCAAATAGGGTCAAGGATCACACTCAGGTATTTAAACCACAGCGAGTGTACCCACTCTGTTACCAATTGAAAGCTCAAAAATGTGTTGAAAACACAAGAGCTGTTTAGACCCCCAAATAAAAGTTACGGCTCGATTGATTTTACACTAACTTAATACTAAGTGCAGAATAATGTAAATGCAAGCGGATAAATAAACAAACTACTCTAATCCATAATCAAAGCAACACAATAGTAAAATGGAATGTAAAAGAGTAGGGAAGAAAGATGCAAACACAAGATAACATGCTGATGTGTTATCGAAGAGGAAACCAAAGAACTCGGCGAAAATCCTTTCCGCTGCCCTCTAAGAAAAAATTGATCCACTAGACAATCAGTTAGGATACATGAGTTAGCTTCTCGGAACTATGTCTTGTCTAGTTCTCTGGATCCCGTAACAAGCTTCATGTTGCATCTGCCATCTTTGGCTTCTTCCAATGCTTCCCAGCAGCACCAAAACTTCACTTGACATTTTGAAAGGGTGTGGTAAGTATTTGGGCTATCAACCTCTCAATGGTATGGAAATGGAAAGGTAGGAGTTGAGGAAATTCCACAAGCAAATGTGTAGAGAATAGTGGGTATAACAATCTCTAACTCTTAAAGTGTTTGGCTAGGGTTTTCTCTCAGAAGAACTCCTTAACATTTGTGGGTAATGTGGGTATATATAATGTGGGCACAGAAAAAGTGGATTAGAATGGACAATTTGGCATAATAGAATGTTTTATGGGTGTCTCGCGGGAAGGCCTTACCCGTGAGGTACTCGTGAAACACAGTTGTCTCCATCCTGGCCTGACTCTTCGCATTCCAGCATGTGCAAAGCACATAAGTCACTTTGCGGGATGCTAAGTCGCGAGCTACCCACGAAAACTCTTCAATCTTCAATTGCTTGAGTCTTCACACTTTCTCTCTCTAACACACAACCCTTACAATTAAATCCCACAATAAATACAAGGTACACAAGATTGACTAAAATTACAATCAAATTTGGCATGGAATAAAAGCCAACAAAAACACATAGTTGTAAATAACAACTTTACAGCATGTTTTGGATTATGTTGGTTGTAACATGCCATGTGTTCGAGAAAATGCCTCTATTAGTGTTTATCCTCATGCTAGTAATGACATGTTATATGAATCTTTAGGTGGTGTTAAATTCCAAAAGTCAAACTCTTGAAGAAAAATGCTAAGAAATTTCATGAGAAATTGAGCAAGTTCATTTGTGAAAAGGATGATTTGATTGCTAAGCTCAATGAATCCAACAAATTAGTTGAAAATTATAAGAAACCTGATGAACATTCTTTTGAAAAGTTGAAAGAGTTTGAATGTTTGAAAATTGACTTGGATGCTAAACTTGTTTTGTTTAACAAACATGTTAATGATCTTAAATGTGAAAATGAATCTCTTAAGATGCATGCCAAGTATTCGATTGCAAAACCAATTGCTAAAATGGAAGATGTTGTTTGTTGCAATCTTGTTGTGAAAACCGATTTTGTACCTATTGTGAGTTCTACCTCTAAAGACCAATCAGTATACATACCTCCACACAAAAGAAATCTTAAAATGGTTAGGCAGGCTCTTAAGCCAAAACCTTTGTTTAGGCCTTAACCAAAAATTTTGGATGGATCTAAGTTTGTTCCTGCTTGCCACCATTGCGGTATGATGGGTCATATTAGACCTCAATGTTCCATGTTGAAGAGAGAACAAAACTATGTTGCTAGATCCCTCCTGAAAAAGCCTAATGGACCTAAATACATTGTTTGTCACCATTGTAGTGTTTTTGTTCATCTAAGACCTCACTGCTCTAAGTTTCAAGCTCTTAAAAGAATCAAAAGAAAAGGGAAACTTGAGCTTTTTGGAAGTTGTGCTAAGAAAGAAAAACTAGATTTAAGTAAAAATAGTATGTTGTTGAAGAAATTTTTTAATGCTCTTAACTCCTTGACTATGTGCATCTTCTAGTTCCCATTCTTCCAAACCTCTTCTCATTTCTCATAAGACACAAACTCCAAACACTTGTTCTATTTGGATGAGGAAGGGTCTCTATGATTGAGATTTTGCTCTTTTAGTCCTTGTTCTAATTCTTTCGATCTTTTTAGGGCTCTTCATGCATTAGGTGCTATATCCTCATACATTAGTACATCATGCATCTCTTTATATGCATTTTTTATGTTTTTAATCTTACTTTTATGATTTTGTTTTGTGAGAGTAAAAAATCCAAAACCACATAAAATGTACAAAATCCAAAAAGTTTGATCGTATATGTTTGAGCACATATTACATGTGAGTTTGGCCTAGTACCTTCGTACTGATGGCGTAGTATATTTATGAACTTAGTCTTATTATGTATGCACATATATTGAATGTGAGTGAAATATAGAAATCTATGTTTGATTGTTGTAAATAGAACTTCAAGCTTGTCATGCATGTCTAGCCAATATTCCTGATTTATCTTGATACATTCGTAGACTTAATCTTATATATTTCCTCACATTTAATTTTCTGTCAAAAAGATCTTCAAACGTTATTCACTAAAAAGAGAAAGAGTTGAAAAAGTCTTGATTTGAAAACTAGTTAGACTAGGAAAATGTGGAGCAAAATGTATTCTAAAATGTATGATGCCAAAGCCAAAGGCTTATTCTTCAAAGAAATATCAAAACTTTTATGGCATCAATGCTCTAAAATTGAGTTGTATTGATCAAAGTATGAAAAATGGAAGCCAAATGAAAAAATTTCAATCAATGTAAACACTTTGGTGAGGAGTCATATACATTCATTTCTATTCATGAGATATGTCTCTTGACTTTGTGCGATTTGTGTATGACTTGATTGAATTGATCATTGAAGTTTCATGCTAGACTATGGACTACTTCATACTTGATACTCACATACAAGACATAAGTCTGATGTTCAATGAATATCTATTTTATTTGTGTGATTATACATGTTTGAATGTGATGTATGTATTATCTATCCTATGTGGATCAACTCAAAAAGGTTTTTTATTGTTTTATTTGTGTTTGGAAGTGATTTTTATCATTCATTGTTTTTAAGTTTTGTACTTAGTTTGTTTTTCAAAGTTTTTCAAGTTGATTTTGAGTGAAAAACATGTTTTTTGGGTATTTTCACAACTCATCTCGCGAGTGGTCTAAGTCCTAGCCCAGTTACAAGTTTAAATGGTCCAATTCTCAAGGTTTCCAAGTTTGGACAAAGAGTTTTGCGACTATGTTGCAACTTGAAACTGACCCGCGACTCATCTTGTGACTTAGCCACTACTCAGCTCGTAGGTCACTGACTCCCCAAATTTTTCTCAACTAGTTCGCTAGTCGCTAACTCGCAAAATGCCAAGAATTAGTTTTTTAAAGGGAATTTCATGGTTCTTTTGTTTAAAACTTCTCCCACCTTATCCAAAACCCCTAATTCAAAGTTTTTACATCAAAACCCAACTAAATTTAATTGTTTTTCTTTCCATTAACATCTCTACGGTAATCTTTAACTCTTTTAATTGTTTTTGATACTTAGATTATGTTTTTGGGGGGTTTTGTGTTCATGGTTGGGATTTTCTTTATAGGGGTTGGGAAAACTTAGTTTTTGTTAAAATTTTTGTATAGGTTATGTTTCTTTTGTTGATTTGCTCTGGATGTTGGCCCCTTGTGGCATTCTAATAATGTATTAAGTGTAGATTTCATGATGTTCATGCATTGTTATACTTAGTTGTTCATAGTGTGCATACTAGGTGTTTGATGAAATGCCTCTTAGGCGTTTTCTCACCCGTTTGGACTTTGATGAGTTCCAAAATTTGGGGATTTGCATGTTACCTCTTTAGGAACATGTTTGCTTTATTGGTTATGTATTTTGCACACCTTACCTCACTTGTGCATTTTTCATTCCTTGCTCGTGCATTGCATATAGGCACCTCTTGCACACACCTTTGCAACCCTTGCCATGCCTTGCTCAATGTCTTGTTTACACATCTTATTGATCATTTTGCATCCCTAGAATGTCATATTTACTTTATGCTTTGTATCATTTTGCTTTTAAGGTATTTTTTCTTTTGTTTGTGCTTCATTTCTCATTCATTTTGTACCCCATATGCATCCTATCCTTGTTCATATTTTCATTTCTTTCCCTCATTCTTCTTGGTCCCTTTGTCTATTTGTGCCAAAAAAGGGAGAAAGTCTACTAGAGAGTCTATTGGACTCTTGTGCACATTCGTAAGGGGGGAAATTCCATAGAAGAGATGCATATACCAAGGGGGAGAAGACAACTTTTTATATGAGAAAACCTTGTTTTATTTTGTTTTACATTATGTTTTTTTTCTAGTTTTCTTTATGGTGCTTTGAGTTATATTTTGTATCTATGCTTTGTTGACCACATTGCATTATGTTTATCTGTTGCACATGCAATTAGAATTTTGCTTTGTACTTAATTTCTTGCATGTCTAAATTTTCATTTACTCGATAAATGTTCATGTTTGATCAAGTTATGCTTTAAGTTCAATTCATTTAATATCTACTTGATCACAATTTATTTGTTACTTTATACTTGTCCTTTATTACTTGCTTTACCTTAAGAGTGTAAAGTGTTTTGTGCAAATGTTTCAAGATATGTGTATTTTGTTCCAAGTTCGTCACTGATTTTAGATTTAGGTGTGAGTGAGTTTTGCCATTGTTCCCAAACTCACGTTTAAGTCAAGAATCTGTTATAGAGTGATTTGTTAGCCAAAGGAGAAGATTATTAAGTTATGGTTTTTCACATAACATTTATGTTGGCCTTATTTTATGACAAAAAAAGTGTTGTAATTAAGCATTAATTTATTTTCTTGTATTTTATGGAGTTTAATTGTAAGAGTTTAGTATTAAGTTGGTGAAGATTGCTCAAGAAGTTAATCTCATGACTTGGCTCGCTACTTAGCATGGGACTACAGCACCTGTTAAAGGCCATGTGAGAAGCACATGTGGAAGTTTAAGAGTCAGTGTATCTAGCGAGTATCTTGTGACTTGGCCAGCCCGCGAGACAACCCACAAGATGTCCAAACAATTGGGATTTTAAGTGTGACTCTTATACCCTTCACCTACACTATATATACCCTCATTACCCATAAAATTGTAAGGAGACTATTTAGAAGAAAACCCCAGAGAGGTTTCTACAACACCCACCTTTTAAAGAAAGCTATTCATCCTTAAGTGAGAATTCCTTTGTAGTTTCTTCTCCTTCCCCTCTCCCATTGTCATACCTTGAGAGGAGATTTGTACCCAAACATAACCTACACCTATTTAAAGTGTAGAGAGTGTTTTAGAGCTTGGGAAGCATTAGGTCTTTGCCAAAATAAGCTGGTGAGGCTAGGCGGTGCAATCAGGCGGTATTGTAGGATCTGGGAAGCTAGTGAAGACAAGACTCTGAGAAGTCTATTGGTAACTGGAGTTTAAAGGGCTAAAGTACTTTGGGTAGATTAGGCTTGAAGGGTCTTTTTGGTATCTTTTTACTCCAACGTATTCACTAATGGATCATTTCGGCTTGGAAGGCTGCAGAGAGGTTTTTATGGCAAGTTCTTTGATTTTCCTCTTCAATAACACATCACCATGTTATCTTGGGTTTGCTATCCCTTTCCCTACTGCCCTTTACATTTTAGTATTGCATCCTAGTGCTCATCCATGCAATTGTTGAATGCTTTGATTAATTAATTTGCTAATCACGTATATTCTGCTTTAAGTGTGTTAAACTTAAAATTATTTAAGAAGTAATTAAGAATTGAGGGTCTAAACAAGATCTATTCATTAGATTATTGAGCTTTCAATGTGCACTATTTTGAATCTTTGGCATTGCACTCTTTTAGAGGTTTGTGTCTATGGTTCATTTTCATTGAACCAATAGACACCAATAAAGCTAACTTATTCCCCCTCCCATTTGGCACTAATGTTTTGGTTCATTATGTTGTACATGAGAATGAGAAAATGAAAAATTTGCTAAAAAGTGACATCTTTCCTTCCCCCTCATTTATTTTTTGTACATATTCACATGCTAAATATGTAATAAATAATAATCACATGTTAAATTATATGTATTACTTTTGCAACGTAGTATTTCTCACATATTATGTATGAAAGCTCATATAGTGTAAAACACTATAGCCTCTTTAGGCCCCTAATTTTAAAAACGCGGGTTAATTGCTTTTACTCTAAATTATCTAAGTGCGAAACAAGAGTAAATGATACGCAATAACCGGAACTACTCTCTAAGCCATAACCTCAAGCAAGCAACAACAAATATAAAGCTTAAAGAGTGAAAGAGAGATGCAAACACAAGATAACACCGAGAAGTGTTATTGAAGAAGAAATCAAAGTATTCTGCGAAAAACCTCTCTGCAACCCTCCAAGTTGAAATCGATCCACTAGTGAATAAAGTTGGAGTACACGAATATCAAAAAGACCCTCCAAGCTTAATCTACCCAAGGTGCTTGAACCCTCAAAGTTCCAGCTACCAACGGGCTTCACTGAGCCATGTCTTCACTAGTTATCCGGATCCCATAATTAGCTTCAAATTGCATCCGCTAATCGATGGCTTCTTCCAATGCTTCCCACATGCACCAAAAGTTCACTCAACACTCAGATTGGGTGAGGTAAGTTTTTGGGCTAAGAACCTCTCAAGGATTTGTAATTTAAGAGGTAGGAGTAGAGGAAAACGAAGAAAAATTGTATAGATGATTGTGGGTTTACAATTCCTAACTTTCAAGTGTATTGCTAGGGTTTTCTCCCTCAAAAGTTCCTTACAATTTCATGGGTAAAGTGGGCTTATATAGTGTTTGTAAAAAATGAGAAAAACACATTTCAAAAAGGTTCAAGCAGTTAGTTTCACAGGTCACTTGTGGCTTGGCCTAAGTCGCGAAGTGACTTGCGAAACCTAGCCTAGCATGAGACTGTTTAGATTCCAACATGTGCTTCTCATGTGGCTTTTCGTGGGTTGTCCACTTGCGAGCTAGTTGTGAACTTCACTTTCTTCACAAGTATTCACCAAAGTCTCACACTCAACCCTTACATTAAATAACACAAAAATACAAGGAAATAATTGAAATACAATCAAATTTGACATGGAATTAAGGCCAACAAAAACATAGTTGTAAATCACAACTTTACAATCTCCCCCTTTGGCTAGTGCATGACAAAACTCCTAAACAGACTTTAGACTTAAAATGCGAGTTTGGGAATAGAGGCAAGACTCACTCACACATAAATCTAAAACTTGTGATGCACTTGAACCATATACACCTTTATCCTAAAACACTTGGACATAACAAATAGATTCATTAAGTTTGAGACAAGTAGAATGATGGAAATATGAGTGTACGCAGCGGAAAAAATTAAACGGATCTATTTCATACACAATTGATAACATGTGCCATGTAGGTTTCAGAATATGAGAACAAGAGAGTGTACCTTGATGGGGTGAAATTCAAAACCGAAGATCAGAAGTTCTTGAGAACACTTTCAATCTTCACTCCAATTCCACTTGTTACCCAAGAAGTGTGGTCTCTCAATCAGTTATGTGTATGTTCTAGAGAGAATCGAAGAGTGTCCAACGCTCACATACATACCAATTCATATATATATCAAATTCTGTATATTTCTCTCCTTATAACTGATTATCTAATTGGGCTAGCCTTTTGGGCATTTTCAATTGGGCTTTAGTATGTGGCTTTGAGTGGGACCAAAAGGGAACAAATAAGACACTAGCTCCAATGGGCCTTGGGCCTTTCTGTCAACTTTTGACAAGTCCAAAGTTACCATTAATTATATTTTATACCACTATATAAATATAATCGCACTCTAGGCCTTATTAATAAATTATATCCCAAGACTTTATTGTATATGCAACCCCTTCATAAAATATTCATAGTAACACAAAGTCATGAATGAAAACTGCCACTTTGTGAATTACTACATCTTAATCCTTGAGTACCCAGTTTAATCCTTTTAAATTATTCATTATATATTTATGAAATCCAATTTCAAAAATATATACTTTAGTAATATCTTACTAAAATGATTAGGCTTAACTCTCTAAATAACTGAACTCATTAAACTTATCTCAAGGGAATATTTTATATCTCCGTTAAGAGACTATGAATTCCATCTTGAGAATATATGTTCCATCAACACTAAATGTGGCTGCCTTACATACTGAGGTTTTGACCGATACTTTAGATCTCACTCCTAATATATCAAAGCAGTCTACACTTCATGATCAGGTCCATTATTCTCTCAGGATTAAGAGTTCATGTAAATATAATTCATGAGATTTATTATTCATATGACAGTCGTTAGGAGAACAATAAATCTTATAGTGGTCTAGTTCAATATGTTTTAACTCTTAAGACATATGAACATATCAACTAGAAGTCTCCACTTCCATGATCAAGACAAATCATCTTAGTGGATATGTTATAGTCTTCGCAGATGAAACACCCAATTTCATCACCGACTACAAACTAATATTCTGAGTTTGCGAAGAACTTATGATTTATATCTTCTGTGACTTTTCACATAAATCACATACTATGCATCTCATGGACTATATGATAATATCCAAATATTCATGTTACCATTATTTCAGATAATAATAAAACAACCTTATTAATTACAATATTAAGTCATACATCATGTCATACATAATGTCATACATAATATAATACATAGCATCATACAATAGGATTTAAGGGCACTAATCCTAACACAGAATACAAGGCATGTACATAGAGCAAGTAAAATGCAATCAAGTAAAAGCAATGAGATATGAATATATAACAAAACTTGATCAAACAAAAATAGTCATTAAGAAATTACTACAATGAACATTTACTAAGTAAATGAACATCAGGAAACGCAAGCAATTAAGTGCAGTGCAAAAACTAATTGCTTGTTCAATAGGCAAATGCTGCATTAAAGAAACTAAAGCAAGAGGCAATAGATAACTAAAAGCATCAAAATGATTATAAAAACCAAGTACACAAGTACTAAAGAAAACATAGATTTAAACTAAAGTACTAGAAGCGTATAGAAGGCAATGTAAATGAAAAACTACAAAAGCAAGTTAGAAGCAATTAGAACTTCTATCTTGTGTGGCTATGAGTTAGCTTCCTTTGTATATCCACTATGCTCCCCCTTTTCATATGATCTCCCCCTTAATATATGCTAAACTAAACATATTCACAACAAAAGCTTTCTCCCCCTTTTTGGCACGAATAGCTAATAACCTTCTTCAAGCTTGAGCTAAATTTGATCCAACTGCATCTCAAGAGTAGTCAAGCAAAGCTGAACTTGATTGTTGTGAATGATAGTCGATATGCCTGAAATGCGGTCATGAAGCCTTACAATCATGGACATCATTCGATCCAACTAAGGAATTGATGACTAAGATGGAGGATGGGTCTGAGGGGGTGATGGCTCTGAAGATTGAGGAGATAATGCTTCAACTTCATGCTGTTAAGAGAAGCTAGGAGCAACAATGCACTTCCCAATGGGCAAAGTAAGAGAGAGAGAGAGAGAGAGAGAGAGAGAGAGTTTTTGATTCACTCTTTGGAGTTTTGGTGGCACTATTCTTTACCCTTTCTACAGATGAGTGAACCTTGTTGCTTTGTAAGGATTGCATGGAAATTGGGCCTTGACGAGGCAGAACCGTTCCATTATTGGGAGGAAAAATCCCCTTAAGAAGTAGAATTTTCCTGATGAGATTGCAGAATGAAAGACATTCCCTAGCTACTAATCTGCTTGCCAACCTTCCCAAAATCTGGAAAATGTGAGCACAAATGTCGGTTTTAGTGTCATTTATGAGGTCACAAAGGAATCTTGCATGACGAAGATTGATGAAACTTGTGTTGGTCAATGGATATAGATTTGAGTGCATGATCAATGTCAATGGATGTACTCGTGGAGAAATTTCAAGGTCAGCTCCAAAAGTTTCAAGAATAGAATCAAGCGGTCTCAATCTTTCATCATATGGAGATAGATCAACATTCCCTAGGCAATTTATCTAAAGAATTTTGGCCAAATAGTCTGGTGTGACAATGAAGTCCTTCCCCTGAACCCAACACTTCAATTCAGCTCTAGTGAACCAAGCATTTAAGTAAAACTCTTTGATTAACTCCTCACAAACTCTTTGATTAACACCTCACATGGATCATCAAATGCCCCAAATAAATAAGCCTAATCCTTATTAGCAAAGATTCTTGGGGTGAAAGCTGATCTCAACGGATCAAACTTCACTGATCATTCCACCACAGAAGGTGTGTTCTTGAAGAGAATGTTGTAAGATTGGAAGTCCAACAATGTCTTAAACCTCTTGCTCTCAAAGGAAACTGACGACTGTTGAGTCCTTTTTTATACAAGAGATAAAGTGAGATCAATTACAAGTTATTTTCCACGAGAGGACCTTTACGACATCTACAAGATAGCCACACAAACACAAACCACACACAAAACGGCAACAAACTTGATTAAATGCAAGTTAGTACACAAAGAAATTAAAAAATCTAAAAACAATGTTAAAAGAGAGTAAACAAGAACACAAAGACATGTTATAGATGCTAGAGGTCTAGTTAGACTAAAAGCATGGAACTATGCATGACATATCAAGTGTGATAGGGTGTGTACACTAAGGGTGTATGTGCAACACATGATCAAGGCATGAACAAGCATACATGGGGAAAAGTATGTAAAACACACAAACAAAGATAGAAACATGTTACAAATAAGTAAACATAGCAAATCCCAAAGTTTGGTACTTATTGGAGTTCAAATGAGTGCAAAAATGACTTACAGTCATTTAGACAAACATTTAGCATTCACAAACTAACCCTATATGTTGAAAAATGCATGAACATGTTAAAACATGCCTCAAATACATGTCCAAACTAAGCACAGTAAAAAAAATTAAAAAAGTTTGCACAAAATAAGTTTCTCCCAATCCCATTGAAAATAAACCCAACCCTAGGTTTTAAACAATCTAGAACTAAATCTAACGAATTGAAAGAGTCAATGTGTTAGAAAATACCTTAGAGTGGACTTTTTGGTTGAGTTTTTAAGAAAAAATTGAGTTTTGGGGAGAGGGATTCACGAAGAGCTAAAAACAAAGTTTTTGAAAAACAAACAATTCAAGCCCTTTAAAACTGACTTTTCACGAATGTTCAAATACATAGGGCAAGATTTTATGAGTCAGGTTTGAGTTGTGAAGAAGTCACGAATGAGTCACGAAACTCTCTACCTTAATTTGTGAAGAAATTGATATGTCCTCAATGAGTCGCCAAGTGTTTGTGCTCCATGTGTGTACATGCAAAGACAAAAGAAACAAGCCAGCAAAGAAGCAAATGAGCAAATGGATGGAAGAGCATGCTAAAGAGAAGCTAGGAAAAGATGCCAAACGGGGCCAAATGAACATGTGAAGCACATAAAGAGGCAAAGAAACATGTTATCAAACACAAGGGGGTGTCCTAGGAGGACAAATGTAGGTTTGGATTGAGTGTCCATAGCTCCATTGGATTGGAGTATGGACGACACATAGAATAATGCATGAATATGTAGGCAAGCGTGCAAAGATGCAAAGAAGCCAAGAAAGCCAAACGGGTGGCGCAAAGCAAGCAAGGCAAGCATATCAACATCACACGGAGTGGAGAAACGTGTGAGTCAAGCACACCAACACCATGGAGGTGTATCTCACAAGTGGTTACATCCAAACAATCCCTATGAGGGATGGATGTGACCACACAAGCACAAGCCTATGGAGGGCACAAAGTAGAGCAAAACCTATATCTAGAGAGGCTAACTTGTAGATAAAGATAGAAGCAAATAAGCAACATAGACATGTAAAGGAAATGATCTAAACCTTTAAATGTAGGCTTTGGTGTATGGATGTAGGCCTAGACCACAAGATCCAGATTGACACCCTACCAGAAAGGAAAAAAATACAAGAAAGAGAGACATCAAGGGACAAAAAAGGGGCTAAAGTAGCACATGACATAGCAACCAATATAGATCTAAGCACATAAGCATTACATTGAGCACATAAACACATAGATCTAAGCATAAAAACATAGATCTAAGTACCAACATGTAGATCTAAGCAAAAACATGTTAAGGAGCCCAAAATCATGTGGATCTAAGCACAAACATTAAATTTAGACATATCCCTGCCCAACAAGGCTAGGCCAACAACATCAAAGCAATAAATCATGGCATAAGCAATGAAACATGCTAGAAAAACTATAAAGACATGCTAGGAAGCAAGAACATGCTAGGTAAAGCAAAAAAAAAAACAAAAAAGCATATTATTAAGTAATATAAATCTAGGAAAATCTATAAAAAGAAAAGGGTGTGGATTGTAGCTAAAAAGCTATATCCACACCCTTATACCTCAAATCCAAGGTATGAAACCAAGGAGAGGAAGATTGGGTGCAAGAACACTACCTTGATGATTGCAGAGAAAAGATCAAAATCTAAGGTGTTTGAGGTTGTTTTGATGTGTTTAGGAGAGAAATTAGAAAGAGAAGAGAGAGAGAATCTGCCTAAAAATTTCCCAACACTTCTTTTTTTTTTTGCAAAATAAGGGGTCTGGGGTCATTTATACTTAAAAAATGACCTTTCAGCTTCTGGTGGACCTTGTAGGGCCGCCGGCCGCCCTATAAGGGATGCCTACCACCCTACTGACATTAATAGTTTTGGCCTTTTTCTGGTTCAACTTCAGGTGTGTATTTAAAGGTATTCCTTGGAAAGCTCTAGATGTCTAGTTTCTAGAACACTAAAGAAATTGAAAATCCAACAGTTGGATTAAAAGTTATGGCCTCGAGAAGTGTGCCAATGGCTTTTCAAGGTTTTCCAGATCTCTCAAATGTTTTAACTCCGAGTCCGATCCATGAATAGTCGTTGGAAAAGGAATTTGATAATATTCACAATGGTGCTAGTCCTAATTGTTCTGACTGTCAGATCAAAATTAGGGTTTATGGTGCCCCCAAGAGTCAACCTGAGGTCAAACTTGGTCAAAGTTGATGAAAATCACCGAGTAGCTCGGGTTTGATGTAGAAACATGAAAAATGTTATTTTGGGATGATTTTTACTGAGTTTGAATTTCGGTCAACCCATGATTGACTAGAGGCATTCTGGTCAATTTGACCTGAAAAGGCAATTTGAGTGCTCCGATGCCTGAATGGTTTGTACCACGTCAATCCAAATGCTTCCGCAGCCCCATGGGTAAAAGATAATGAATGCCCAAAAATGTGTTGGAGACACAAGAGCTGTTTAGACCCTCAAATTAAAGTTACAGCTCGATTGATTTTACACTAACTTAATACTAAGTGCAAAACAGTGTAAATGCGAGTAGATAAATAAACAAGCTACTTTAATCCATAATCTAAGAAACACAGCAGTAAAATAGAATGTAAAAGAGTAAGGAAGAAAGATGCAAACACAAGATAACACGCCGATGTGTTATCGAAGAGGAAACCGAAGAACTCGGCGAAAAACCTCTCTGCCGCCCTCCAAGCGGAAATTGATCCACTAGACAATCAGTTGGGATACATGGGTTAGCAAAAGACCCTCCATGCCTATCGACCCAATGTATCTAAGCCCTCCAAGCTCTTACTCCAACAAGGTTTCTCGAAACCGTGTCTTGTCTAGCTCTCTGGATCCCACAACAAGCTCCATTTTACATCTGCCGTCCTTGGCTTCTTCCAATGCTTCCCAGCAGCACCAAAACTTCACTTGACACTCTGAAAGGGTGTGGTAAGTATTTGGGCAATCAACCTCACAATGGTATGGAAATGGAGAGGTAGGAGTTGAGGAAATTCCACAAGCAAATGTGTAGAGAATTGTGGGTTTACCAATCTCTAACTCTCAAGGTGTTTGGCTAGGATTTTCTCTCGGAAGCACTCCTCTACATTTATGGGTAATGTGGGTATATATAGTGTGGGCATAGAAAGTGTGTATCAGAATGGACAGTCTGGTAGAACAGAAAGTCTCGCGGGTGTCTCGTAGGAAAGCCTTACCCACGAGATACTCCCGAAACATAGCTATCTCCATCCTGGCTTGACTCTTCGCATTCCAACATGTGCAAGGCACATGAGTCACTTCGCGGGATGCTTAGTTGCGAGCTAGCCACGAAAACTCTTCAATCTTCAATTGCTTGAGTCTTCACACTCTCTCTCTCTAACACACAACCCTTACAATCAAATCCCACAATAAATACAGGGTACAAAAGATTGATTAAAATTACAATCAAATTTGGCACAGAATAAAAGCCAACAAAACACATAGTTGTAAATAACAACTTTACAGGTAATATTTTTGAAATTTTTCAGGTCTGACACACAAATCGAGGGTGAAAAAAATACGATGTCTACAGTTGCCTCTTCTTTATCTAACATCTCGAGTGCAATGAGAGGTGTCAAATAAAGAATGTGATTCTGCATTTTTTTGCCCAAAAATTGCATGCGAAAACTACACTGTTCATGGATCGGGAGTGGTTATACCTAACAAGGTTGAGCTGCTGCAACTGATCCAGAAAAAATTCTCTATCTTAGTCCTCAAAACTAGGCAAGAAACTTTTTTTTTTTTGGGTCAAAGGTCAACCAATCAAAGTTGATTGGGTCAACACTGACCAATGGCCCTTAAAGGTGCCTTAGGTAGCCCAATCTATACAAGGCCCTATAAAGGGGCCCAAGGGCCTCATTTTGACAATTCCACTTCTATTTCTCTAAATTCTCACTTCTAAAAAGTTCTCTAGAGCAAGTTGCGGTCTGGCGGGTCCAGCTTTCAGTTTCAGTTCATAAATTTAGTCTCCGGTTCTGCACTTGAGGTCAACATTTATTTTCTCTTTCTTTTTATTTTCCACAAGTATGTTAGTAGCAAACCAAGTAGGAAAGCATGCTAGTATTTATTTTATTTTTATTTTTTTTGCATATAAGTTTTTTTTTTTTTTTTTCCTCATTTGTGCCATGATGATGTTGGAAAAGCTATCTGCTCACATGTTTAAGAAGTGAAGGCAAACTTGCATATGTGGGATGCTATGAAAACACATGAAACACTAACAAAACTAAAAGCTAGGTAGAAATTAGAGATTATGCATGCTAAAGTCGGAAAAAATTTGAGAGGATTGAAAATGTGAAAACAATGCGATTTTGAGTTTGGGTGGTTTTGGAAACGTAGGACTAAACTGTCATTGCCGAATTTGAATCCTTGTAAGACTAAACGGTCGCTGCCGAATCTAAATCTCGAAGAAGGCATAGGATGCCTAGGACTAAATGGTCACTGTCGAATCTGAATCATGGTGAGACTAAATGGTCGTTGCCAATTCTGAATCCCAAGAGAGGTATGCTTATTGGATACTTTTGAGGAAAAAGAGATAGGATTAAATGGTCATTGATGAATTTGAATCCCAAGAGAGGTATTTCGAAAAATTGGATACTTTTGAGGCAAAAGAGATAGGATTAAATGGTCGTTGCCAAATTTGAATCCTAAGAGAGGTATTTTGAAAAATTGGATACTTTTGAGGCAAAAGAGATAGGATTAAACGCTCTTTGCCGAATTTGAATCCCAAGAGAGGTATTTTGAAAGTTTTGATATTTTAAGGCAAAAGAGATAGGATTAAATGGTTGTTTCCGAATTTGAATCCCAAGAGAGGTATTTTGAAAAATTGGATACTTTTGAGGCAAAAGAGATAGGATTAAAGGTCATGGCTGAATTTGAATCACAAGAGAGATATTTTGAAAAAATTGATACTTTTGAGAAAACATGAAATTTTGGTATGAACGTGCATGATATGTGTTAGGCAGTAAGGTTAGACATACTTATTACCTAATGTTTTTGGGCTTACTAACCAATCTCAAATTTGTTTCTGTAGGTTATGTCTCGACGGATGAGATCTGGTGGTGCTCGTGGGAAGGCTCCTACCATTGTCCCCTCTTAAGCTGATTTGTCTAGTAGTGATGATGATACAGTGTCAGCTAGTCTATAGGTTATGTGGACACTTCAAAGGCGCTTTGACCGAGGTGGTGATGACCCTGCGCCCCCTGGAGGCATATGTATAGCACAGCGTACTAGGAGTTGATGTTCGGTGGAGAAGGCTAGTGCTTGTCTCTGTCTTGCATTGGTTTAGGAGGCGGTTCTTCATAGTTCCCTCTGACTGAGGAGGGAGGAGGCCTAGGGGGCGAGGAGCCAGATAAGGAGCTGATGTTTAATGTAGATCTGAGTTTGAGGCTGATGATAGGGTTGAGCCAGGTCCAGTCACTTTGAGGTGCTACAGTCGTAGACCGAGCTTTCCACCTGGTTTGTTCAGGGTTGAGGCCTATACTAGAAAGGTCGACGACAGCATAGCCAATACTCATCTTTAGCGTGGTCTGAAAAGGCATCCTTCCATTCAGATTTAGAAGACTTATGTATGTTCATTTTTTTCTCTTTCAATTGTCAAATCTAAATGTGTAGATATGCATGCTAATTGGTAGCTTATCTAATTTCGAGCGTAGGCTGTTGAAAAGATTCGCAATCGAGGAGCTTGGTCTTTATTCCTCCTTCCCCTGTATAACCCTAAGATGAATGCACGCTATCTTGGGTTTTTTATTAAGTAGGGCCTTGAAGAGTTCCTGAGGATTCCTCCCTATTCCATGAGACCTATGATACTGTAGATTTTGGTGCAATGATTCCACACAGAGACTGGCACCTTTCATTTGAGCTGTGGGGAGTAGGTAGCCTTTCCCCTCTGCTGGACGGCCATTCTAGACCTTAGAGTAGATTTTGAAGCTGTGAGTGAGCTCCTGGGCATTTGCTATCTCCTTACGCCAATAAGGAGAAAATATTTCAGACCTATCGACAAGCCTCAAATTCACAGAGAGTGGATAAGGGTAAGCATACCCTAGGAGGCGAAGCCGAATGACATTGCTCTCAAGTAATTCTTCTTCTATTTCATCGGTAGTTGCTTGTTTGGCAACAACTGGTTGGTGCTGACTTGTAGGCTGCTAAGAGCCATGAGAGTATTGTTAGATTAGGGGCCTAGGATTGTGTGTCCCTTTCTTATGCATTCTTCATCGCTTTCCTAAGGTAGGCTTTGTGACAAGGCTTCAGGAGCCTAAAGGGTTACTGGCAAATTTTGACATGGTGGGCATATAAGTATATCTCGGCCCTGCACCTACAGTATTCCGTCCTTTCTTTAGAGGTATATCCTAGGGTATATGCTTGGTCCCTCTGTGTGATCACTAGAGTTGTTTTGACACAGCCATCCACCGTTGGTGCTGTGGTTGTTGTGTCACCTGGGTGAGACACTCAACCGCCTCTATGATGGGTAGTTATTAGCTAGGCATGAGGTTACCTATGCCATGGCTAAGTCGTGTGTGCGGTGCTGGTTCTGGGTTTTATCAAGTTGGGAGTTCTTCTTAGCTGAAAGGACCTACCATCAGGTTATATCGGTCCTGACTATACGACAATCCGGACTTCACTTGGTTCCTGTAGTCCTCGACCAGACCCATCATGGATGATTGCCCTGTGAGTGGGGGTAGAGTGCTCAGTGGCATAACACGTGCTCATCAGGCTTTAAAGGCCCACTTGAGGTTGTATGTAGATACCTTACAGGCTAGGGTGAGAGATTTTAAGGGCGTGGCCGCTAGTAGAGATGAGTATATACTAGAGGAGATTGCCAAGTCACTAGCTCGAGAGAGGGACCTATAGTAGAGAGAGAGGGAGGCCCATGTTGTTGCCACGGAGAGAAGGTTGAGATAAGCCTGCTTTGTGGGTACATCTGCATTTTGATTGGCGAGATGAGGGGGCAAAGGATGCCTGTACCTCCTACACCTCATATTCCTGGCAGTGTTCCTCCTATTCGTCGTCATGACTCTATGTATATTGCCTCCAGGTAGGTTTTACATGTATGTCTCTAGATATCACCTGTTGGTAGGCTCTTAATGTATGTATAAACATTGCCTCCTGGTAGGCCTTACATGTATGTTTCTGGATATCACCTGTTGGTAGGCTCGAATGTATGATTGGACATTACCTCTTCATAGGTTTTACATGTATGTATACCAGTAGCAGTTTAGCATTTTGGAGCTAGTTACACCACTGTGGTCACTTTGCATCGCATTATACTTTCACGGATTTACCAATAAAATATGAGGTTAATTGACTCGCAGAGGAAAATGGAGAAAGGAG
Organism: Quercus gilva; assembly: GCA_023621385.1. Lineage (NCBI taxonomy): Eukaryota > Viridiplantae > Streptophyta > Magnoliopsida > Fagales > Fagaceae > Quercus > Quercus gilva. The sequence continues at coordinate 30,260,967 of CM042480.1, forward strand.
AGACCGCATAAAATAAAAACTGCCCTAGTGTAGGTTTTTTGTAGTTTTTATCTTGAGAGGATAGGTTCCTTGTGGGATGGACCCGTTCTTAAGCATTTTGATTAGCAGGAAATGAACTGAACCATACAAAATAAACTGCCCTAGTGTAGGGTTTTGAGTGGTTCTAAAATGATTAACCGACTTGGAGCAGGATTAGAATCGCACTAGACAATATAGATTTCTTGGCAATCCTAATGATGATCATGGATTTCCCCAGCAGGATTTCAGACTCGCTAGGTAGCAGAATGCATTGATTGTCTTGGTTTTCGATTGAACCGACCGATGCTTTAAGAAGAGCTCCCCTGAGGAATTGATTGTTGCGATCCTCATACCATGCTGGATGAATTGCTATTAGTGGCTGGGAATGGCCTTAGCACTGTCTTGTTACATGTCTTGATGATGAGGGCTGAACTAACCCCTAAACCAAGTGAACTGAGCTTTGAAAATGAGGTTCAAGATATTCTAAGATGACAAACGAGATGTGAAAAAATAAATTGACTCAATGTAGGTTTTGTGCGGTCTCAGTTCATGCGACAAATCTTTTGATGGATCGGTTTATAGCTAAACCGACTGTGCACAACTATTAAGGCCAGACGAGGGATGAGGAGAAGGCCATAGTGGAAGCCAATCGTGTTGAGGTGAGCAGCAGAGCTGATGATTTAACCTTGAGGCTATTAGAGGCTAAATCCTTCATCCATTCCACTTTGAGCTTGGAGTATGGACCAGCTGATGAGCCTATTGAGCCACAATTGGTTTTCATCGCCTTTAGGCTGAGGTAGTCGAGAAGGAGGAGGCATTGAGAGTTGCTACTGCAGTGGTTGGCACTTTGCAGGCATTGCTTGATATAGAGAGGTAAGGTTGCACCTCGAGTCCATGTATGGAGAGGGAGCTGGTTTGTCTTCGACATTCACATGGCCAACTTAGAGAGATTGAAAGAGATCTTGGCTTTGATGCAGTAGAGTTACTTCGTACCCATTCCTTGGATGATTCGATTCTTCTCACCAGCTTTAGGAGGCTATGTAGGGCAGTATCATACCATTTAGGCCACGTTTGACTTGCTAGAGTCTTTTCTGTTTCTTTTCATTTTTGCACGTGAGCTATGTATTTAGTATTCTACCATGTATAGAAAGGTCTATCGTAAATTGCTAGGCAATTACATACGGCCTTCCACTTTTGGGTTTTTAAAGCATAGTTTAGTTTGTAAGGCATGCTTAAAAATGGAAAACAAGTGGAAACAAAGATGTTTTTTCTTATATTGATTATCAAGAGATATTTATATCTATGAGATTTGTGTTTTGGATGCATAATGATAAATGCATGAAAGGATTAGAAAGGCATAAGATAGGCATGTTTAATGAATATGAGCTCAAATGCTTTGAAAATGCAAGATTATACAAGTAAAATGGTAAATGTAAGTCTATGCATATCAATATCTCAAGTTCTAAAGGATACATCTTGTCTTAGACGGATCTTTCCCTTTCCTATTGGGGTACATCTTCCACTGGCATGGGCCATAAAATCTTTAAATAAAACCATATTGGGCCACTCATGTTGCAGACATAGAGCAACCCAAGAGGGGGATACTTTCTTCCGTTGAGCTTGATTATAAATCTAGGCGGATTCAACTGACTGATTTTTCTTTTAAAATGTGACTGGGCCAAAGTGGCTGCCTACGTACCTCTACTAGGAAGGATCAGGTCATCACATAGTTCAATTGACATTTTTGCTTACCTTAATTTTTGCCTAGACCGCCCTTTCAGGTTTTCAATCTAGTAGGCTCTCTCACGCTCTTTCTTTTGCTCTCCCTTTACATAGACCGCCTTTTCAGGTTTTCAATCTACCTTTTCATATATCTTTTGTATTTTTTGCTGCTTTTTTTTTTTTGGTCAGTTTACATAGGAATGTAGAAAAATAGGTTGCACTTGGAAGCTTCCTCATGCAAAGTACTGTATGATAGCATTAGAATTGGTGAGCATATTGAACTCGTGCCCATCCATGTCAGCTAAGATCAAGGCTTCATTGGAGAAGGCCTTCTTCACCATATACAAGCCCTCGTAGTTTAGGGCAAACTTTCCTTTTTGATCAGGCATGGCCTAGTTGCGCTTTTTCAAGACTAGGTCACCTTCTTCTTCAAATCCCCCATGTCTAACTTTCTTGTTGAATGCTCACTCAACGCGGTATTAGTACAACTGTCCATGGCACAATGCGATCATGTGCTTGTACTCTATCATGTTCAATTGATCATATCAAGAATAGGCCCATTCATCTTCTAACAGCTCTGTTTGTGATAAGATTCTGAGAGATAGGATCTCTACCTTTGTAGGATGCACGGCTTCCATGTCGTAGACCAACGAATACGGGGTTGCATTTGTGGAAGTATGAATAGAAGTGCAATACGCACATAAGGAAAATGGCAAGAACTCATGCCAATCCTTATAGGTATCTATCATATTCACTAAGTTCTTCTTTATGTTCCTGTTGGCAGCTTCTATTGCACCATTCATTTGAGGATGGTAAGCAACCAAATTCCAGTGTTTGATCTTGAACTGTTGGCAAAGTTGTTCAATCATTTTCCCATTCAGATTCTTTTCGTTATTTGTAACGAGTTCTCTTGGTACACCGTAGCAGCAAATGATGTTTTGTTTCAAGAATCGAGCCACCACAGCTTGGGTGACGCTTTTGTAGGAAGTGGCTTCCACCCAGGCTGAAAAAGGTCATGGTGCTACTAGAGAGAGCAAAGGTTGAGGAGGAAAGCACTTTTTATTCTAATTGACTTGGCAATGGTGGCACGTCTTGACATGCTTGATGTAGCCGCTTTCCATGGTGAGCCAATAGTAGCTGGCTCTCATGATCTTTTGGGCCAACAGGGGTTAACTAGCATCGGCTCCAAGCAAGCCTTCATACATCTCTTCCATCAAATGCCTTGGGGGCATCTAGGCATCGAAGCAAGGTTGTATCGTGGTTCCTCTCATACTAGACTTCCCCACTGAAGAATAATTGGCACTCCGTGTGCTTGATGAATTTCTTCTTACTATCTGTGGCCTAAGGCAGCTATTCACTATCTTTGATATAAGCCTTGATATCATGGTAACATGGCTTCCCATAAACTTCAGCTTCGACGTTCATGTGACCTCTTCGTGCGATTGTCGCAACTCATCTCCTTCTGCCAACTTAACCATGCTAGCCTAGGTGGCTAAAGCATTTACGAACTGGTTGTGTGCTCGGGACCCTAAGCAAAAGTTAAGGCAAAAGGACCCTGCTAGGTTGAAAATCTAAAAGGATGATCTAGGCAAAAGATAGGCGCAAAGACCATGGGCATGGAGAAAATTCCTCAAAGGATGTCATGGGAAAAAACAAAAAAGAAAAAGAAAAATGATGACAATAAGTAACGATAATAAATGAGTGGTTCTCTTAATGCACTTATTAAAAGATGATAAAATTGTTTCTATAAGGTATGTGGAACATTCCAATCCTTTATTAAATTCATAAGAAAACACATGAAAATCATAAAGTGCAGAAGTAAAATTTAGGGCATATTAAGGTGGTCGGTTAGTCTCTTTTTCTTTCTATTGGACTTTTTATAAGCTTTCTCAGCTATGTGAACCCACTTCATGCCGCCTTAAGTCACGTCTTATATCCTAAAGTTGGATGGAACAATTGGGGCCTCTCATATGGCCATGTTCGGAAAAAGGAAAAGAAAGAAAGAGAGAAGATCAAATTCCACAAGTGTGAAGAAAGTGCAACCGGAAACCTAGTTTGCCCTAGTTCTTCATTCTCTTCAAGAAGCTGCTGTGTTTTGTACAACGTAGGGTTTTGTGACCAAACAACCTCATGATCTTCATCATTTGGATGAACTGAAGAACTTTACAGCCAACAACCTTCTCAAGTTGGTGATTAAGTCGCATACTGGATCTGCATAATTGGTTAGTCACGTACTGGGAGTCGTGCATTGAAAAAGAAATATTATCACTACAGAACAAGTCCAATTGAGTATTGGGGTAAGGGTTCAACTGTAAGTTGGTATAAGGTACTGGGATTCCTTTACTTGTAACCACTTGTTTTGATAATAGTTGATTCTCAGGAGTGGTGACCTTAAAATCACCTAGTGGGGTTTTTGCCATGTAGGTTTTCCCCATTTGTAAACAAATTACCGTGTCAATTTATTTTCCGCTGCATACTTTAGTTAATTGGTGATTTGTTTATGCTGCTACGTATAATTGCATGTTAATTTGATTTATTAATAAACTTAGCTAATAAATCAATTAATTCATCACAAAAGGTCAATACGTTTTTGGCCTGTCAAGTGGTATCAGAGCAGGCACACTCTAATTAAGATTAATCTTTGTTGTGTGATATTGACCCCTGTTTGTCATGGATAGAGGACAGTCTCTTATACCTTTATTATTTAAAGGCACTAACTATGAAAACTAGAAAGTATGTATGAGAGCTTTCTTGCAGTCTTTAGATGAGAAAGTTTGGCACGCTGTGGAGATAGGCCAGACCAAGCCTATAGAAGTGTCGGCCGACTAGGATGATGCTAAGATCAAGGCAGAAAACTTCAACAGCAGGGCATTGAATGCTCTATTCAGTGCAGTCACAAATGAGGAGTTCAAGAAGATATCCTCCAGTGAAACTGCAAAGAAAGCATGGACCATTCTCTAGACAACCTATGAAGGAACCAAGGTTGTCAAGGATTCAAAGCTTCAGAGGCTCACTACAAGCTTTGAAGAGATCAAGATGGAGAAGGATGAGTCGTTTGATGAGTTCTATGCCAAACTCAAGGACATAGTGAACTCAGCATTTAATCTTGGGGAAACCATTCTTGAACCCAAGATTTTGAGAAAGGTGCTCAGATCTCAGCCCGAAAGATTCCATGACAAGATCGCCACGATTAAGGAATCAAAGGATATTGACAAAATTCCTTTGACAGACTTGGTTGGAAATCTGTAAACCTATGTGTAGGGTTTGACAAGGATCAGGAAATCAAGCAAGAACTAGATCATGGCATTAAAGGCCAAGAGCAGTGATACTAATGAGTCTTCTGATGATGAAGATTCTAAGATGAAGTCCTACATCACCAGGCAATTCAAGAAGTTCATGAAGAATGCCAATTCAAAGGGTTTTAACAAGGACCGTAGACAGTCAAATTCTTCCTAGTCAAAGAGTCAAGATAAAGGGAAGAAGGATGCTAGGGATGGTGATTAGTACATTGTTCTGATAGGACCAAAGTGCTTTGGGTGTCAAGCTTTCGGTCATATGAAACAAGAATGCCCTACTTATTTCAAGACTATTGGGAAGAGCAAGGCATTTGCTGCTATGTTGAGTGACACTGAGCCTGAGGATGATTCTGACAATGAGGATGATGGAATCCTAAATGCTTTCACTGCCACCGTAAATCCTACTGAAGGGATTGTTGAAGATGTGGATGAAGAAGAGGAATTGGTGGAGTCTAAGTTTGAGAAGATGGATGAATAAGATGACATCCACACAACTAGACATGGCAAAACAGGCGGGTCGGGTCGGGTCAATCGGGTTGCAGGTCAAAACGGGTCACGAGTTAAACGGGTCATTTTTAAACGAGTCAAATAGGTTGCGGGTCAAACGAGTCATGGGTCAAGTCGGGTCGCGGGATGGGTCGAGTTGACCTGTATTTTTCAAACAAGTTTTTTTTTTTTTTTTGGAAATAGATGCAATTTGTCAATTGTTTCTGAGTTTCTTAACTGTGATTAGATTCTCATTGATGATACTATTACCATTTACCAATTACCACTAAATACTTGATACTTAAATTTGGTGCAACTCTTATTCTAGCTTTCTAGAAGCTAATCTTGGTATAATTTTTTATCTTTTTAAAGTAGGAAGAGAAAATGAACGTGGCAAGTAAAGAATAACAAACTATAATGGAGTGCATAACATATTAAGTGAAGAAGAATAAGTAAATATCTTATAAGAATTACACCTCAATCTCAATCTACTCAACGTTGATAGACGTGGCAAAATGGGCGAGTTGGGTCAGGTTCAAGTCGGGCAATTGGGTCGTGGGTCAAAACGAGTTACAGGTCAAAATGGGTCATTTTTAAACGGGTCAAACAGGTATGATTTCTCTTCTCCTAGTATTGCTTCTTGTACTATTCTTTTTGTTCCTCTTGCTAATAATATTGAAACTGAAAATAATGTTGTTTAAAATGAATTAGCTAGTGAGAACATAGATAATGGTAAATCTATCTTAGGAGCACCCCCTAAGCTTGATAATAAAGAGATTAAAAACCCTAAGGCTAAGAAGGGAAACTCTCAAAAGCCAAAATAGAAAAAGCAGCATTTCTGTCATTATTGTGGCGCAGCTGGACATACTCGACCTAATTGCTATAAGTGGTTAACCACTCAAAAAAGCAATAGCATGATCACGTAGGAGATCAGAATCAACTTCCATCCTCTATCGCTTCTCTTGGAGATCTTCGCAAAGCCCTCATGTTCCTTTCGAACTTGAACGGTTTTAACTCTTCCCCCTCACTGCCGAATCAAGGGTTTGCTACACAGAAAGGTTCTTCCAAGGTGTGGAAGGAAACGGCTCTAAGTGATTCTGTCACTTCTTCTCTTTTTCCCTTTCTTGTTTTTGTTTTTGCATTAGTTGTGTGTTTTTCTTTACTGTTTTGAGTCAGTCTAGTTTTATGCATTGCTTTGTTTTGTTTAACATGTTTTTGTTTGTTTAGTTTTCAATTTTGTTTTATTTTGTTTTTCATATAAAAATAAAAAAGAAATTGAAAATTTTGAAAAATACAAAAACAGTGTGTGTATGTGTACATTGGTACTTGTGTACCTTAGATGGCCATTAAAACAAAGTTTTCTAAACTTTGTATCTCTTGTAGCTTAGATAAGCACCTCTATGCACAACTAAGCAAGTGAGCTTTGTGTCTCGTGTTTGTGATGAGCAAGTTTAAGTAATCTCTTGTACTTAATACTCGTATCACTCTTTTTGATGGGAGGGACTAGAAAATCCTAAGAAAAAAGCATTAATAACCATCTCACCACTGTTGCCCCCCAATCATGAAATGACATCCGTATGCTTCGGTATAGCAAAAGTGCAATGTCAAATGCTTAATATCATTCGGTATTTCTTTTCTCTCTCTTATATGCCCATGCATGATTTGCTTAAAAAGAAAAATATGCAATAATAAATAAATAAATAAATAAAAAGCAAAAAGAATCAAAATGCTTTATATATGATTGCAAGCGTGTATTCTAGGAGATGTGGGAGTTATAGGATGTACATCGAAGGTGATAGTCCCCATCAAACAGTTATGATTATGTGTGGATTAAAGTGATTTCCTCATATCTCAAATCATAATAACATATAGACACTTATGCAATCTTGCGATGTTTTTCACACACAACACATAATATTCTTTGCTACTTTTGATACATGTGCAGGTACAATGTGATTTGGCTATCACAAGGAATATATGTGTTAATATATGCTTGCCAAACTATCTTAACTTGTTTTTGAAATATAAAATTGGTTAGACTTATTTAGTGTGTGTGAGTGTGTGTGTGTGTGTTGGATCTAAATGCCCATCATTTTTACTGTTGAGAGATGTTTTTGAGAGCTTAAAATGTTGTTTGGATCTGTGTTTAAGGAGCATGTTTGATTGCATTCATATCTTTGTTTTTCTCTCCTTTGAAAAACTATTTTAAGCAATCTCGATAGCTTTTTGATAGCTCTCGACAAATAAGCTATCTATCGAGACTCTTCAGCTGATTTTTATCGCAATCTCGATAGCTCTCGATAGCTAGTTAGATCAATCAAGAAAATTTCTATCTCCTCGATAGCTACCTCAATCCATCGAGCTTCCTTGTGATGAAAACCTCTTGGTTGATCCTTGATAGCTCTTAGTTAGATGGATCAATAGCTAAAACACGCGTTTTAAACTTTGACAAATTCTCAATAGCTCTCAATCGATCGAGACTTATGAGATTTCTATATAAGGAGCTGTCGCGATTTTAGATCTCGTACCCTCGATCTCTCTCGACAGTTTTCATGCTTTTCACCTTCCAAACTCACTTTCTCTCTCTAAACCTTCACTCTACATGATTTTCGGCCTGTTCTTGCTTCAAATCACTTGGTATGACCTTTCTACCTCTCATTCTTCATGCATTTCATGCATTTAGATCTAGGTTTTGGGTTGTTTGAAAAATTTTTGGGGTTTTTCAAAATTGATGAAGGTTTTGTGCAATTTTTGGGTTGGGTGTTACGTAAATGAGTTTAAAAACTCATGCATTGCATCACATGAGCATTATAACAATGTTTCATGCATTTTAGATGTGTGTTTACTTTGTGTTATGTTGTGTGCTGGTAGGTTCGGATTGGGCTGAGCACATGATGAATTTATTTTTACATGTCACATGTTCATGCATACGTACCTTCATTTCTATATATCTTGATATATCAACTGCTTCGTACTTTTCTGATTGTCTCCCTCTTTTTCTTTCTCTCTCTCCTTCTTACGTTAGTTGCATCATGGCACCTAAGCGTAAGTCTACTCCATCCCGGAACCCTCTTCATTTTGAGGTGTCTTCTTCTTCTACTTATTCTGACCCCACACCCTCTCACATCTAGTTCCGTGATGAGAAGGCCAAATTGGACTTCTTTGAGAACTTTTCACGACGCGGCATTCATTTGGAACGCCGAGCCATTCTGTTAGATTTTTTTGACATTGACCTACCCACTGTCATCTACGGTAGGGGTTGGGAGTCACTATGTGGCGCCCCTGTCACATGCCCTTCCGTGATCATACAGGATTTCTACTCCAATACGCACGGATTTGACTACTCCATACCTCATTTTGTCACTCGCATTCAGGGTATACGCATGGTACTTACCTCGTGTATTGTATTTGAGGTACTACACATCCTTAGGATAGCACATCCTAACTACCCTAGCTCTGAGTGTCCGAGGACAGTGTCCAAAGACGAGCTCACGTCTCTATTTTGTGAGACACCATCTTCTTGGGGTGACTGCCAAAATGCCCCTTTCTTGGACTTTGCTAAAGGTCTGAGATTCCTAAACATGGTGATGAGATTCGTTCTCCATCCACTGTCTCACTATAACACCATCACAAAGCCTCGCGCTCGATTTTTGTTGTCCCTCATTGAGGGTCTCACTATTGACTTTCCCTCACACTTTATGCTTTCCCTCATAGATGTCTATAGGGACATGGCGACTCATGATAAGCTCATCTTTCCTTCCGCTATTACGAGGCTTCTTTGCCACTTTTCTATCTCCTATCTCGAGTGTCCCCACTTCTCGTTTATGTGTGCCATTGACGTCGCTACCATTAAGCGGAGTTTTGCATAGCTTCGCTCGAGGTAGCCCCAGATGCAAATGGCAACTCCTCTAACTTCTACCACTCCATCCACTTCTGCTCCTTTTTCTTCAGTGGGTGGAGTGACACTTGAGGCCATCATGGCACAGCTTGTGCGCATGGATGCTTGCCTTGACACTTTTAGTGATGAGTTGTGTCAGGTGAACACTCGTGTCGGTTGTATCACACGACGACAGGCTATGATGGGTGGTTTCACGGTGGCTTCCTCTCCATCTCCGCTAGCATCTGAGGATGAGAGAGATGGCTCTAGCAGTGCTGATGATGCTAAGTTAGGTCAATCATATTAACAAATCTGATTTATTTATTTTTTTTTCCATTAATCCTTCTTTTGCTGCTATGGTTTACCTCCACTTTTGGATGATTCTGAATCACATTATGTGACTTAGATTGGTTTGAAAATGTTGCTGATAAAAGGAGTTGTTATGTTACTAGGGATAATGTCTAAAATTTCATTGATACTATTCCCCCTCCCCCCTTGGTATTGAGTCCATTTTTTAAGGTTTTTGCTACTGGAATAAGCATTAAGTTATGTTTTTATATTAAGGCATATTTTTATAGTTTTTTGGTATCATTTTGTTATTTAGCATTGGCGTATTTTTTGTTAAGATAGAAGTGGGATTAGAATATGATTGTGTACGAAATTTGTGAGGACTTTCTTAGTGACTTCTCCTCCACTATAGAGTTATGTATATTTTTTTTGTATGTACCCTTGGTCTGTCTGATTGGGAGCTTTTTATTTTGGTTTTTCATGGGTTTGAAAGGTGGTTTGTTCTGGTAATAGACACATCGTTAATTGGCTTATAGTATGCATCTTAGAGTTTGATAGACTTCGTATTTTGGATGATGTATGTCACATTGTTGGGCTCTTTTGCTTTAATGAAAATTTGGAAATTTTTTTTTTGGGAGAATACTATAAAAAAAAAATTAAAAAAAAAAACTAGTATCTGCAATATTTCATTATGCGGAGCTGATGCTTGACGTGGTAGATAATTTGCAGTTGGTTCATTGTGATAACTTTTTTTTTTCTCCCTCCCATCTTTCTCTTATCAATTTTTTTTCCTTCCTCAGGTCAAACCTAATTGATTGTGTTATGTGGAATCTACAACTGTATAGGAACCTTGCTCTTTTATAGTTTTAGAGTTAAGATGATGACATGTTCCATATGCTTTTCCATCTTGCAAGTTCCTAGATGCAGAATGCCCACATTGGCTACTTTTTGGAGGGAAAGCTTCCACAGTTTAAGTAGGACTGATAAAAACAGTTCTAGCTTTAGTGTAAATAAGACAGAGATTAGTCAATTCCACAATATTGAATACTATGAATCATAAGATTCACTTCCTATAGATTATTGAAATAAAACAAAAAATATATATGACTACACAATGGAGAAATATAAGAGAAAAGTTGATTACCTTCAAAAGAATAATCTACGATATGATTGTTTTTATTGTGTATGTCTTAGTGTTTTGGATTTGAGTACTTATAGATGATTTACTTTTATTTATTTATTTTATGAATAGATGATTACATAATAATGGGTTGTTGTTAACAGATTTTCTCTGTATCATTGTAGCTTTTTGTGGATTGTGAGCTTTTTCTTTTTCTTTTTCTTTTTCTTTTCTTTTTTTTTTGTTTTGCAATTGAAATTTAGGGCCAAGATTAAGATTCGATGTCCTTTTTATGGGTTATGACTTATGAATTGGTTTGGTTTTAGAATTTGAGATTCCAATGTACTATTAATTATGCATTATTATTTGACTAATATTTTTTTGACTTTCTGTTTCATATACCTGTAGCCATTTTTCCCTTTTAAACTTTTTGGTTGTAAAATTTTCTCTAATCTCATGGTTTAATTCATTGCGGCTCCTAGGAATGATAGATTTGGTATTTGAAATTATCTTGCAAGTCTTAGTTCGATGTAATTCATTGTGGTTCCTAGGAATAGCAGATTTTCTATTTGAAATTGTTATGTAAGTTTTAATTGCTTAAAGTCAGATTCATTTTTTTTTTTTTGTCACTCATAACAGGGAAGTACACACATGAAGTGATTTGAAGAAACTACTTTTTAAAATTTTTAGGGGATATTGGACACTATATGCTTAAATATACTATGTTATTTAAGTTTGAATATATGTAGCAGAAGTATGATAACTAAGTTTATGTTGGATGCAAAGTTCATTAATCTGTAAACGATCCTGCGCATTGCGCGGGTTAAACACTAGTTTTATGTAATTGGATAATCCTTTGACAAAACGCACTTTACTTGTAATTGGGTAGATCTAGGATGTGTTTAATGCTTTAAGAAACAAGGTTTCAAGTTCAAGTGTTAAAATCATGCAAGTCTGTCCAGGAATCAAGGAATGAAGTGCAGGATTTTAAAGCTCGATAGCTAGCATCTATCGAGGTTTAAAAGCTATGAAGCTCGTGGCTCGATAGCTATCTCGATAGATGGCTATCTATCGACGTTTATGAAATTTAGATTTTCTGTTTTGGTTTATGAAATTCTGATTTTTTGTTTGGGCTTTTTTTTCTCACAACCCTAAACTTATATAAAGATTATTTTAAGGGCTGAAAAAGGTGACGACAAGTTGCATAAGAGCACAATTCCACAAGTGTGAAGAAAGTGTAACCGGAAACCTAGTTTGCCCTAGTTCTTCATTCTCTTCAAGAAGCAGCTATGTTTTGTACACCGTAGGGTTTTGTGACTAAGCAACCTTATGATCTTCATTGTCTAGATAAACTGAAGAACTTTGCAGCCAACAACCTTCTCAAGTTAGTGATCAAGTCATGTACTAGGATCCGCGCAATTGGTTAGTCGTGTATTAAGAGCCATACATTGAAAAGGAGAGATTGTCACTACAGAACAAGTCCAATTGTGTATTGGAGTAAGGGTTTAATAGTAGGTTGGTATAAGGTACTGGGATTCCTTTACTTATAACCGCTTGTTTTGATAATAGTAGATTCTTGGGAGTGGTGACCTTAAAATTACCCGGTGGGGTTTTTGCCGTGTAGGTTTTCCCCATTCGTAAACAAATCACCATGTCAATTTATTTTCTACTACATACTTTAGTTAATTGGTGATTTGTTTGTGCTGCCAAGTACAATTGCATGTTAATTTGATTAATTAATAAACTTGGCTAATTAATCAATTAATTCATCACAAGGGGTCAATATGTTTTTGGCCTATCAAGTGATACCAAAGTAGGCACACTCTGATTAAGCTTAATCTTTGCTGTGTGATCCGTTGACCCCTGTTTGTCATAGATAGAGAACAGTCTCTTATTGAACGATTTTTAGACCCCTTAAACCACAATAGGATTAACCTAGTTAATTAGCCAAATGATTAACTTAGTCCAATTCATGCAAATCTAGGTTATCACAATCACACACTCATATCAAGAATATATAAAGCAGCGAAAAATAAATAACTCAAGATATGATGACCCAGGAAACCACACGGTAAAAACCTGGGGAGGATTTGACCTTGATATCCTCAAGGTAAACCTGAATCCACTATGAAAGAATCGAAGTTCATACAAAAGGACTTACAAGCTCCCCGCTTGACTTCCTAATGCTACCCACTAGTAGAACTTGCTAACACGACCACGTGCAAGCTCCGAATCCACGGACTCTTCTTTCTTGGATTCTCCAATCAGCTACAAGCTCCCCGCTTGTTTTTCTTTAAGCTCCAATGGCAGCAACCGAGTTGATCATCAAGATGTTGAAGTAATCTCTACCTTGAAAACCCTAAGTTTTGTGTAAAAGAAAGCTCCTCTAGATCTCACAAGAGATTTACACAAAACAGAAAATATGAGCAACAATACAACTAAAGCAACTCTAAAAAACGTAGCTAGGGTTTTGCCTTATATACCTAGGGCAAAAACATAAAACCCTAAACATTTAATGAGGTAGGGCTGAGTTGGAACTTCTGCAGAAAAAATGATCTGGCCGACTTTCAATCGATCGAGTCTATCCTTCGATCAATCGAGCCAGGCCGAAAGTCACAAAGACTTCTACAGCCTCACGATTCCAACTTTACAATAATTAATCAACTTTGAGCAAGCCTAAACAAGACTAAACATATTATTTTGATCATGGTTTACCAACATTACACATTAGAGTTCTAAATATATAAAATTCTAAATCTTTAGAACCTAACACTTATTATACCTTCTTTAGTTAATGGCACTAACTATGCATACTAGAAAGTACACATGAGAGATTTCTTGCAATTTTTAAATGAGAAAGTGTGGCAAGTTGTAGAGATAGGCCGGACCAAGCCTACAGAAGTGCCGGCCGACTAGGATGATGCTAACATCAAGGCAGAAAACTTCAACAGCAGGGCATTGAATGCTTTATTTAGTGCAGTCATGAATAGGAGTTCAAGAAGATATCCTTTACTGAAACTGCTAAGAAAGCATGGACCATTCTCCAGGAAACCTAAAAAGGAACCAAGGTTGTCAAGGATTTAAAGCTTCAAAGGCTAACTACAAGCTTTGAAGAGATAAAGGTGGAGGAGGATAATTCGTTCAATGAGTTCTATGCCAAGCTCAAGGACATAGTGAACTCAACTTTTAATCTTGGGGAAACAATTCATGAACCCAAGATTGTGAGAAAGGTGCTCAGATCTCTACTTGAGAGACTCCATGCCATGATCACTACCATTGAGGAATCAAAGGACATTGACAAATTCCTTTGACAGAGCAAGGCACTTACTACTACGTTGAGTGACACTGAGCCTAAGGATGATTCTGATAATGAGGATGATGGAATCCTAAATGCCTTCACTGCCACCATAAATCTTACTGTAGGGATTGTTGAAGATGTGGAGGAAGAAGAGAAATTGATGGAATCCAAGTTTGAGAAGATGGATAAACAATATGACATCCACACAACCTATGCAAAGTTATACAAGATCTCAAGAAAGCATGAGAAGTTGTATAGGTTAGCCAACAAGAAGCTTAGTGATGTGGAACTTGAGCGGGAAGAAATCTCTACAACGTTTGATAAAGCAAATCAGACCATTGGAGCACTAAGATTTGAGAATAATTTCTTGGCTGAGAAGACCAAGAAGCTTGAGGCAGAATTGTTCCAAGTCAGAGCTCAGCTGGAAAGGACTTCAAGCACTAAGCTCAATGAGATGCTTAGTCTTAAAAAATCTGCTTCCGATCGAACCAGTTTATAGTATGATTTCTCTTCTCCCAGTATTGCTTCTACTAGTGTTACTGTTTTTGTTCCTCCTGCTAATAATATTGAAATTGAAAACAATGATGTTGAAAATGAATTAGCTATTGAGAACATAGATAAGGGTAAGTCTACCTTAGAAGCACCCTCTAGGCTTGATAAGAAAGAGATTAAAAACCCTAGGGCTAAGAAGGGAAACTTTCAAAAGCCAAAACAGAAAAAACAGCATTTCTATCATCACTGTGGCACAACTGGACATACTCGACCTAGTTGCTATAAGTGGTTAACCACTCAAAAGAGCAACAGTATGATCACGTCAGGAGATCAGAATCAGCTTCCATCCTCTTTCGCTTCTCTTGGAAATCTTCTCAAAGCCCTTATGTTCCTTTCGAACTTGAACGGTTTTAACTCTTCCCTCTCACCCCCAGATCAAGGGTTCTCTAAACGAAAAGGTTCTTCCAAAGTGTGGAACGAAAGGGCTCCAAGTGATTCTGTCACTTCTTCTCTCTTTCCCTTTCTTGTTTTTGTTTTTGCATTACTTGTATGTTTTGCTTTATTGTTTTAAGTCAGTCTAGTTTTATGCATTGCATTGTTTTTTTTAACATGTTTTTGTTTGGTTAGTTTTCAATTTTGTTTTATTTTCTTTTTCATATAAAAATAAAATTAAAAATTAAAAATTTTGAACAATACAAAAACAGTGGGTATATGTGTACATTGGTACTTGTGTACCTTGGATGGCTATTGAAACAAAGTTTTCTAAACTTTGCATCTTTTGTAGCTTAGATGAGCATCTCTATGCACAACTAAGCAAAGAAGCTTTGTGATGGAAAAATTACATGCGTAGCGGAAATAAAATTAATTAAACGGATCTACTTCATTCACAATTGATAACATGTGCCATATAAGTTTCAGAATTAGAAAACAAGAAAGTGTACCTTGAAGCAGTGAAATTCAAAACCGAAGATCAGAAGTTTTTGAGAAGGCTTTCAATCTTCACCCCAATTCCACTAGATTCCCAAGATGTGTGGTCTCTCAATCAGTTATATGTATATGTTTCAAAAGAGAATCTAAGAGTGTCCAACACTCACATATCAATTCATGTTTTATAAAATCTGTATGTTTCTCTCGTTATAACTAATTATCTAATTGAGCTAGCCTTTTGGGCTTTTCCAATTGGGCTTTAGTATGTGGCTTGGAGTGGGACCAAAAGGGAACAAATAAGACACTAGCACCAATGGGCCTTAGGCCTTTCTGTCAACTCTTGACAAGTCCAAAGTTACCATTAACTATATTTAATACCACTATATAAATATAATTGTACTCTAGGCCTTATTAAAAAATTATATCCCAAGACTTTATTGTACATGCAACCCCTTCATAGAATATTCATAGTAACACAAAATCATAAATGTAGACTGCCACTTTTTAGATTACTACATCTTATTTCTTGAGTACTCGGTTTAATCCTTTAATGTTATTCATCATATATTTATGAAATCCAATTTCATAAATATATACTTTAGTCTTACTAAAGTGGTTAGGCCTAACTCATCTGAATAACAAATCCATTAAATTTATTTCAAGGGAATATTTTGTATCTCCATTAAGAGACTATGAATTCCATCTTGAGAATATATGTTCCATCAACACTAAATGTGGCTGCCCAACATACCGAGGTTTTGATCGTTACTTTAGATCTCACTCGTGATATATCAAAACAACCTACACTTCATGATCAGGTCCATTATTCTTTCAGGATTAAGAGTTCATGCAAATATAAATCGTGAGATTTATTATTCATTTGACAGTTGTTAGAAGAATAATAAATCTCACAGCGGCCCAATTCAATATGTTTTAACTCTTAAAACATATTAACATATCAACTAGAAGTCACCACTTCCATGATCAAGACAAATCATCTTAATTGATATGTTATAGTCTTCGCAGATGAAATGCCTAATTTCATCACTGACTACGAACCAAATTCTGAGTTTACAAAGAACTTGTGACTTATATCTTCTGTGACTAAATCACATACTATGCATCTCATGGACTATATGATAATGTCCAAATATTCATGTTACCATTATTTCAGATAACAATAAAACAACTTTATTAATTGCAATATTAAGTCATACATAATGTCATACATAGCATCATACAATATGAAAGCTCGAAAATGTGTTGAAAACACAAGAGCTGTTTAGACCCCCAAATTAAAATTACGGCTCGATAGATTTTACACAACTTTAATACAAAGTGCGGAATAGTGTAAAAGCGAGCGGATGAACAAGTAAGCTACTCTAATCCATAAACTAAGCAACACAGCAGTATAATGGAATTAAACAAGAGTAGGGAAGAAGGATGCAAACACAGAAAACACCAAGACGTGTTCACGAAGAGGAAACCGAAGAACTCGGCGAAAAACCTCTCCACCGCCCTCCAAGCGGAAATCGATCCACTAGACAATCAGTTGGAATACATGGGTTAGCAAAAGACCCTCCAAGCCTAGTCTACCCGCTGTACCTAAGCCCTCCAAGCTCCTACTCCAACAAGGCTTCTCGGAACCGTGTCTTGTCCTAGTTATCCGGATCCCGCAACAAGCTCCATGTTGCATCTGCCATTCAAGGCTTCTTCCAATGCTTCCCAGCAGCACCAAAACGTCACACAGCACTCACAAGGTGTGGTAAGTGTTTGGGCTATCAACCTCTCAAAGATATGGATAATGGAGAGGGAAGGGTTGAGGAAATACCACAAGCAAATGTATAGAGAAAGATGGGGAAGACAATCTCTAATTACCAATGTGTTTGGCTAGGGTTTTCTCTCTGAAGCATTTCTCAACAATTGTGGGTAATGATGGTATATATAGGAGAGGTGCAAAAGGTGTGACTCAAAAAGTACAGGCTGGCAGAACATCTAGTCTCGCGAGTGTCTCGCGGGAAGGCCTTACCCGCGAGATACTCGCGAGACACAGTTGTCTCCACCTGGCCTGACTCTTCGCATTCCAGCATGTGCCTGGCACATGGTTCACTTCGCGGGATGCTAGGTCGCGAGATACCCGCGAGAATCTTTCAGTTCTTCAAATGCTTGAGTCTTCAAACACTCTCTCTATCACACAACCCTTACAACAAGTCCCACAACAAATACAGGGTTTAAACGATTGAACATAATTACAATCAAATTTGGCACGGAATAAAAGCCAACAACAATACAGTTGTAAATTACAACTTTACAATCTCCCCCTTTGGCTATTCCGTGACAAAACCCTAAAACAGACTCTAGACTTAAACGTGAGTTTGGGAACATAGGCAAAACTCACTCACACCTAGTTCTAGATTCTGAAGTGCTCTTGAAACATATGAACAAGTAACTCCTGAAACACAACAACACAATAACATCATTGTATGCAGAAAACTTGAAAAGCATATGGAGCAATAATAGCATGATCGAGCAAAACGAAATAGAAACACTAGATCATGGCACGATCAACCAAGTAATCACTATACAAAAGCAATTACAATGCTCATTCACACATGGAACGAACATCTGGATATGCAAGATGATAAGCTCATTTGAAGAGTATCATTTGCATCTCCAACACTCAACCAATGCGAAATACACGAAGTATTTGCATTTAGGAAAAATCCTACTAGGGCACAAGAGTGTTCATCACTCAACCAATGCATAGAACGTGTATGCATCTAGGAACAATCCTACAAGGGCACAAGAGTGTTCATCACTCAACCAATGCATAGAACGTGTATGCATCTAGGAACAATCCTACAAGGGCACAAGAGTGATGTACTTGAAGTAAAATGCATGACATTGAACAATAGGCAAACATGCATGAAGGTTGCATAGGCAAGGTATTGCAAATGCATGGCACAAACCACAAAGACCTACAAACTAGCATGAAACAAACCCTAAAGCTTACATAAGCAATCATGGGTACAAAATAAAAAATGCCAAATAGCACATATGCCACAAAGCATAGAAATATAGCACAAACTACTGAAAATATACTGAAATTAATACTGAAGTTAAAGCATAAGTGTAGCTAGTAAACAAAAAGACATTATCTTCATCTCCCCCTATCACTATACTCCCCCTGTCGATGACATCATCTCCCCCTTTTTGTCATGGAATAGCTAGTTGTCATTCTCTTCCAACTTCCTTTGAATTTCATCCATCTGAGTTTCGAGGGAGGTTAGCTGTTTATCAAGACGAGAGTGTTGGGAGTACATGATTTGAGTAAGTCCTGAGAGTTTGGTGCTGAGATCTTGAAGTGCAACCATGATGGTGTCAAACTTGTTATCATAGGAATGAGAAGTAGAACTTGAGGTACCATGAGGAGCATGATGTTCTTGTTTGACAGTCTTCTTGGTGTGACTCATACTTGCTTGAAGGGTACGACCGTTAATTGGACTTGGCCTAGGATGACGGCGCTCATCAGCAGATGGACGCACACCTTTGAGTTTCAAAATCCGAGAAACGAGACGACCGAAGGGAATGCAATTCCGTGAAGCAGTACGATTGACTGTTTTAGCCAAAATGTGGAAAATGTGAGAGCAGACGTCAATTTCCACATCAGACACCAAATCATGAAGAAATAATGCTCGACCTAGGTTGATGAAGCCGGTACTTGACAATGGATAGAGGTTGCTGCACATGATTGTAGACATGAGTCTTAATTCTGGAGAAAGTGAGGCCACACTGATTGACGTTCCACTAGAGGAGAATTCTAAACTTGCTCCTAATTGTCCTCGGAGTAATTCTTCATCCGGATTGAGGTCATCATACACAAGTGGGATAGGTAGAATCGGACGGTTTATGTGTAGGATTTCAGACAGGTACACAGGTGTTACCAAGAATTGCTTTCCTCTAACCCAGCATCTGATCTCTTGTCCTTGTACAATAGCATTGGCATAAAATTCTTTGACCATGTCCTCATAAGCATCTTCAAGATCGGAGAGAAGAAAATTCCAGTCTTTTGTGGCAAACCAAGTAGGAATTTTTGTGTCTAGAAGAGATGACTGATCAACTGCTCTCTCAACCAACAATGGAGCATCTCGGAAGAGATTTTTATAGGATTCAAAAGTAGCATAAGAGCGGAACAAGCTATGATCAAAGAGTCCTGTTGAAGCACGAGCTCTCTTTGGTCTCGGAGAATCTTCATCAACATCGATGATTGGTTCTTTCCCTTTGTTGCTGCCACCTTTCACAGCTGAAGTCTTGAACGGAGACATCTGTGCAAAAGAACATCCAAAACCACCAGAAAACACGAGCATAGCAGACAAAATAGAGCACAGAGCTTGATTAGATTAAGGTTAGAGTAAAACACATGTAGTGCTGTGTGTGAAGAGTGTGCAGAGTGAGTAAAGTGTATGAAACACACAATCAATGACCAAATGGAGTGAAAAATGGTTAAAGAAGTGAGAGTTCACAGATTGACATCACTTGATTTCAAATAGGCACAAAAATGTGATTCGGACATTTTATCGAACACTAAGCATGCACAGATTCAAATATGACATGAATAATGCATGAACATGGTGAAAACAGGCCTAAATACACTTTAAAATGCCACAAGGGGCCAACACAGATGCACCAAGATCAACAGGAACAAGACCCAATCAAAATTTTGAGAAAAACTTCACCCAAATTTGAAACACAACCCAAAAATTTCAAAAATCCCAAAATAGCAAAACCCTAACATAGAATCTGCAAAATCAATGTAAAAACATGAAAAGGATGTTTTAGAAATCATACCTTGAGAGAGAAAATGCAGAAAAATTCTTGATTAGGAGGGGTATTTGATGGAATGGTGATTTGGGTCAAGAATGGTTTTGAGAGAGGTTAAGCGAGGGAATGGGTTAAGGTTTGAAAAGCAATCACATTAGCCCCTTTAAAACTGAAAACACGTGTTTTTCGCGGGATAGGGAGTAGCGACACAGTCGCGAGACAACCGCGAAAGAGACCACTGAAGCACAAAACTTCTCGCGAGAAGCGCTAGGTCGCGACACAGTCGCGAGACAGTCGCGATATTCTCTGTCTGATTGTGAGAAAATTCCAGTTTTTGCCAAACAGCATTTCGCGAGAAGCTGTTGGTCGCGAGACAGTCGCGAGACAGTCGCGAAAGTCTCTGTGTGACAGGATGAAAAAAATATTTCCCTCAAATCTTTTCGCGGGAAGCAGCTTAGTCGCGAGCTTCTCGCGAAAGAACCCCTGAACCAGTTTTTTGATGAAAAACACACAAAAAACATTTTGACCAAAAAGAAACACAAGAAAGTATAAAATCACTTTCAAAACTAATAAAACTCACAAAAATCTTTTTGGATTTGATCAACAAGTTCATGGGCAATCACATCACATTTGGACATATACAATCACACAAATGAGATAGGCATTGATTGAATCAAAAACTTGTGTGTTGTGTGTGAGTTTCAAATGTGAAATAGTCCTTAGACCAGAGCAAAGCTTCAATGATCAATTCACACGAGTCATACACAACTGATACGAAATCATGTGGACTATCTCCATTATAGAAATGAGTATATATGACCTCCCACACAATGAAAACATAACTTAGAAGCTTTTCATTTGGCTTCTTATAACTTATAACAATTGGTCCATTTTGTTTTGCATGGACAAAACATCTCATTTTGAGGAAGGTGCTTGAAATTTATGATATTTCAACATTGATGAGAAGCCTTTGGCTTTTTGAGCACCATAACATTTACTTTAAAAAGAGTCGCTTTCCCTTTTTCCTAGTCAAATACTAGTGTGTGCGACAGGCTTTTGCAGCTCAATATCTCTTTTCATTTGGAGATTTACAATTGGTGAGCTCTTTTTGCAAAAACATAAAAATAAAGTGGGAAGAGATATAGACACAAGTCTATGCAAGTATCAAGACCAACAAGACTATTGACCAATCATTCATGACAGGCTTGAAGATCAATTTACAACAGTCACACATAGTTTTCAGGATTTCTTCCACACAGAAAAGAGTGCATACGAACAAGCGAAGATCGTAAATACACTATGCCATAAGTACGAAGGTACTAGGCCAAACTCACATGAGACATGCACATAACAAGTGATCAAACTTTTTGAGATTTTTCAATTTTTATGGGTTTTTGAATTTTTTGAAACGCACCCAAAATAAAACAAAAGAAGTAAGATCAACAAGAACAAGGTTTAAACCTAAACAAGAAAACAAACACCTTTGAAACTGAACATGTGAAACCATAGCAACATATAAGCAACAAAGAGCAGTAAAGTTCCACACAAGAGATAGAGTTCAAGGAGTGAAACCGACACCGATGGTCTTACGCAAAGATTCAAACTTTGGGCCATCGAGGGGTTTAGTGAATATGTCTGCCTTCTGATTGTCAGTGTTGATGAACTCCAAGTACACCGTCTTTTCTTCCACCAAGTCTCGAATGAAATGATACCGGATTTCGATGTGCTTTGATTTCGAGTGTTGAACCGGATTTTTTGATAGATTTATGGCACTTGTATTGTCACAATATACACACATTGTGTCTTGAGTGATTCCGTAATCATGAAGGAGTTTCTTCATCTAGAGTAATTGAGCACAAGCACTTGCAGCAGCAATGTATTCAGCTTCGGCTGTTGATAAAGAGACTGAATTTTGCTTTTTGCTCATCCATGACACCAGGTTGTTCCCAAGATAAAAACATCCCCCGGAGGTGCTCTTCCTATCATCAACACAACCGGCCCAATCAGCATCGGAATATCCGGCCAGGCATTCATTGGAATCTCTTGAGTACCAAATTCCATAGTCAGATGTCCCATTTATGTATCGGATAATTCTTTTGACTGCTGTTAAATGTGACTCTTTGGGGGCTGCCTGGAATCGAGCACATACGCCTACACTGAAGGCAATGTCTGGTCTACTCGCAGTAAGATACAAGAGACTCCCTATCATGCTTCGATAGAGCGTTGGATCCACTTCTACACCAGCAGCATCCCTACTCAGCTTTGATGAGGAGCTCATTGGAGTGGACGTGTGTTTCTTAGAGTCTAGACCAAATCTTTTAACCAGATTCTTGGCGTACTTTTCTTGAGATATGAATATCCCATCTTTCCGTTGTTTCACTTGAAGTCCTAGGAAGTAGTTTAGTTCCCCTACCATACTCATCTCAAACTCATTTTTCATTTCTTCGGAAAATTGAAGAGCCAAATGATCAAGTGTGGATCCAAACACAATATCATCCACGTATACCTGAGCAACTAGGAGAGACTTCTCATCTCTCTTCACAAATAATGTTCGATCAGCTTGCCCTCTTTTGAATCCACGATCCAACAAGTATGTTGTGAGGCAATCATACCATGCTCTTGGTGCTTGCTTTAACCCGTATAGTGCTTTCTTTAATCTTAGCACATGATCTGGAAAATGAGGATCTTGAAATCCCTTTGGTTGTTCAACAAACACTTCTTCATTTAGAAAACCATTCAGAAAGGCACTTTTCACATCCATTTGGTACAATTTGAAATCCATGACACAGGCTATGGACAATAGGATTCGGATAGACTCCAGTCTTGCTACTGGTGCAAACGAATCATCAAAATCAATGCCTTCCACTTGAGTATATCCTTGAGCTACCAACCTGGACTTGTTTCGAACAACCTCACCGTCTTCATCAGTTTTGTTCTTGAAGATCCACTTGGTGCCGATCACATGACTATCTTTGGGCCTTGGAACCAATTCCCATACATCATTTCTAACAAACTGATGTAGCTCTTGATGCATAGACTCTATCCAGTTCTCATCTCTAAGAGCTTCCTCTACCTTCTTGGGTTCAAATTGAGCAAGATAACAGTTATATGTCACATGATTCGCACTGTATTTTGGTCCTTTTCTCAGCCAAAGTCCCTCATTGACGTCACCAATGATATTACTTGATGGATGATTGAGAATTACCCTTGATGATGGTCTCTTGGAGGTAGAAGGTTCTTCATCTCGAGAAATTGGAGGTTGAACTTCCGGTGGAGTGAGAGGGCTAGAAGACCCATGTGTCGATCGAGTTTCCCTTCTTGGTATAGGAGGCGTGGACTCTTTTTCTGGTGATTCTTTCTCAACATCATCCTGTTGTGACATGTCGTCCTCAGCCTCTTTCTTCTTCAGATCAGATCCTTCACCATCATCAATACCTTTTTCAGATATGGTATCATCGATTACCACATTTATTGATTCCATCACTGTTTTGGTGCGTTTGTTGAACACTCTATATGCTCGGCTATTTAGTGAATAGCCTAGGAATATCCCTTCATCACTTTTAGGATCAAATTTTCCAGGATTCTCTCTATCATTAAGAATATAACATCTGCTTCCAAATATTCGGAAGTATTTCACCTTCGGTTTCTTTTCTCTCCAAATTTCATAAGATGTCTTCTTTGTTCCTGCTCGAAAGTAAATTCTATTACCAATATGGCACGAGGTATTTACTGCTTCAGTCCAAAACTTCTGAGGAAGGTTTTTGTTGAGTAGCATTACTCGAGCCATTTCTTGAATCACCCGGCTTTTTCTTTCAACTACTCCATTTTGCTGTGGAGTCTTTGGAGCTGAGAATTCCTTCTTGATGCCGTGTTCATTGCAAAATGCTTCAAACTTCGCATTTTCAAACTCCTTTCCGTGGTCACTTCTGATCTTGACTATAGGAACTCCTTTCTCACTAATTAGTCTCTTGCATAATTTCTCCATCTTGTCACATGCTTCTGATTTCTCTCTAAGAAAATCCACCCAAGAATACCTTGAGAAGTCGTCAACCACCACCATAATATACCGCTTTCCACCCAAGCTTTCTGTTCTTGTTGGGCCCATCAAATCCACATGCAGTAATTCTAAAGGGCGAGAGGTTGCAATCACATTTACTTTCGGATGGCTTGACTTTGTTTGTTTCCCTAACTGACATGGACCACAAACATTCTTCTCAATTTTTCCAAACTTTGGTAATCCAACCACTGCTTCAAGCTTCGAAACTTTTGCCACTTGTTTGTAATTGGCATGCCCAAATCGTTGATGCCACAATTCCAAGAGATTCACCCTGGCACTTCGACATGCTATGCTTGGTTTGGGAATGACTCCATAACAATTATCGGTGGTTCTAAGTCCCTTCAGAATTTGTACACCTTCTTCATTCAAGATTAGGCATCCTTTCTTTGAGAATTGAACTAGGAAATCATCATCACATATTTGAGTAATACTCAGCAAGTTCACTTTTAATCCCTTAATATACAACACGTCATTCAGCAGTGGCAGTCCCAGAATGTCCACCGTTCCCTTTCCAAGAACACGTGAGTGACTGCCATCTCCAAAAGTCACAAAGCCATCTTCCTTTTCTTTAAGTGTTTTGAACAGTGATTTATCTCCTGTCATGTGCTTTGAACATCCGCTGTCAAGGTACCACAAACATGAATTAAAAACTTTCAAAGCAGTATGGACAAAAAGGCAAGCATGAGAGAGACATGCAGTAATTCTAAAGGGCGAGAGGTTGCAATCACATTTACTTTCGGATGGCTTGACTTTGTTTGTTTCCCTAACTGACATGGACCACAAACATTCTTCTCAATTTTTCCAAACCTTGGTAATCCAACCACTGCTTCAAGCTTCGAAACTTTTGCCACTTGTTTGTAATTGGCATGCCCAAATCGTTGATGCCACAATTCCAAGAGATTCACCCTGGCACTTCGACATGCTATGCTTGGTTTGGGAATGACTCCATAACAATTATCGGTGGTTCTAAGTCCCTTCAGAATTTGTACACCTTCTTCATTCAAGATTAGGCATCCTTTCTTTGAGAATTGAACTAGGAAATCATCATCACATATTTGAGTAATACTCAGCAAGTTCACTTTTAATCCCTTAATATACAACACGTCATTCAGCAGTGGCAGTCCCAGAATGTCCAACGTTCCCTTTCCAAGAACATGTGAGTGACTGCCATCTCCAAAAGTCACAAAACCATCTTCCTTTTCTTTAAGTGTTTTGAACAGTGATTTATCTCCTGTCATGTGCTTTGAACATCCGCTGTCAAGGTACCACAAACATGAATTAAAAACTTTCAAAGCAGTATGGACAAAAAGGCAAGCATGAGAGAGACACTCTTGACCCTCGAAACAGGACTCTTTTTCCTCTATTTCGTGAAGTTTTCCTTTTATATGATCAAGTTTATCACTCAGGTGTCTATTTCTCCTCTCATAATTAGAGACTAATGACTTTGACTCACATAAGCTGTTATGTAAATCATGGTTTCTATGAACAAGTGATTTCAGCATGTGACAGAAAATTCTAGCATGTTTCTTAGATTTAAATAACTGTGAAAACACATTACTAGACCAGTCTTCAACTATGCTCATAGAGTCTTTTTCACAAACATGTTTACTGCCCTTCATGTTGAAAACAAACACGACACTATACAAGCAACACCAAGAGGTCAAGGATCACACTAAGGTATTTAAACCACAATAAGTGTACCCGCTCTGATACCAATTGAAAGATCGAAAATGTGTTGAAAACACAAGAGCTGTTTAGACCCCCAAATTAAAATTACGGCTCGATAGATTTTACACAACTTTAATACAAAGTGCGGAATAGTGTAAAAGCGAGCGGATGAACAAGTAAGCTACTCTAATCCATAAACTAAGCAACACAGCAGTATAATGGAATTAAACAAGAGTAGGGAAGAAGGATGCAAACACAGAAAACACCAAGACGTGTTCACGAAGAGGAAACCGAAAAACTCGGCGAAAAACCTCTCCGCCGCCCTCCAAGCGGAAATCGATCCACTAGACAATCAGTTAGGATACATGGGTTAGCAAAAGACCCTCCAAGCCTAGTCTACCCGCTGTACCTAAGCCCTCCAAGCTCCTACTCCAATAAGGCTTCTCGGAACCGTGTCTTGTCCTAGTTATCCGGATCCCGCAACAAGCTCCATGTTGCATCTGCCATTCAAGGCTTCTTCCAATGCTTCCCAGCAGCACCAAAACGTCATACAGCACTCACAAGGTGTGGTAAGTGTTTGGGCTATCAACCTCTCAAAGATATGGATAATGGAGAGGGAAGGGTTGAGGAAATACCACAAGCAAATGTATAGAGAAAGATGGGGAAGACAATCTCTAATTACCAATGTGTTTGGCTAGGGTTTTCTCTCTGAAGCATTTCTCAACAATTGTGGGTAATGATGGTATATATAGGAGAGGTGCAAAAGGTGTGACTCAAAAAGTACAGGCTGGCAGAACAGCTAGTCTCGCGAGTGTCTCGCGGGAAGGCCTTACCCGCGAGATACTCGCGAGACACAGTTGTCTCCACCTGGCCTGACTCTTCGCATTCCAGCATGTGCCTGGCACATGGTTTACTTCACGGGATGCTAGGTCGCGAGATACCCGCGAGAATCCTTCAGTTCTTCAAATGCTTGAGTCTTCAAACACTCTCTCTATCACACAACCCTTACAACAAGTCCCACAACAAATACAGGGTTTAAACGATTGAACATAATTACAATCAAATTTGGCATGGAATAAAAGCCAACAACAACACAGTTGAAAATTACAACTTTACACAATAGAATTCTAGGGCACAAATCCCAACGATCTCCCACTTGTCCTAAAGACTATTGTGCACTAATCTAACTCCCATTCCCTCTAAATGCGACTCGAAGGTCCTTTGAGGCAAGACTTTGGTAAAGGGATCTGCTAGATTATTTGCACTTTCAATCTTTGCTACCACCACATCTCCATGAGCAATAATATCTTTAATGATGTGATACTTTCTCTCAATGTGCTTTCCTTTGTTATGATTCCTTGGATCTTTTGATTGTGCAACTGTACCACTATTGTCGCAAAACAATGTGATGGGAACTTATTCCATTCTCACTACACCAAGGTTAGAAAGGAATTTCTTGAGCCATACAGCTTCCGTTGCTGCTTCACAAGTAGCAACATATTCTGCTTCTATGGTGGAGTCCGCAATACAAGATTGCTTTACACTCCTCCAAGTTATGGCTCCACCTCCCAAGGTGAAAACACATCCTGATGTGGATTTTCTAAAATCTAGATCCGATTGAAAGTCTGAATCTGTATAGCTAATGGGTATCAAATCCTCACTTCGGTAAACAAGCATATAATCTCTCGTTCTCCGTAGATACTTAAGAATATGCTTTACAGCTTGCCAATGTTTTGGTCCTGGATTTGATTGACATCGGCTGACCAAGCCAACTGAATAAAAAATATCTGGTCTAGTACAAAGCATGGCATACATGAGACTTCCCACTGCAGAAGCATAAGGAACTTATCTCATCATTTCAACTTCCTCTTGAGCCTTAGGCCTTTGGCCATCAGACAGAGGAACTCCATGTCTAAAAGGAAGTAATCCTTTCTTGGAGTCTTGCATGCTAAACTATTCTAGAACCTTATCTATAGATCCAGCTTGTGATAAGCCTAACATCTTATTCTTGCGATCTCGCCAAAGCTTGATCCCTAGAATAAAATTAACCTTACCTAAGTCCTTCATATCAAATTGGCTTGACAACCAAACCTTTATAGATGACATTACCCCTACATTATTTCTAATGAGTAGAATATCATCAACATAAAACACTAGGAACATTACTACTTTATCTTGATGTCTTTTGTACACACATGGTTCATCAAGATTTTGTTCAAAACCAAATGATTTGATTGCTTGATCAAATCTGATATTCCATGATCTAGATGCTTGCTTAAGTCCATAAATGGACCTTTTCAACTTGCATACCATATGCTCTTGGCTCTTTGCTATGAAACCTTCCGGTTGCATCATATAGATTTCCTCTTCAAGATTGCCATTAAGAAATGTAGTCTTGACATCCATTTGCCAAATCTCATAATCATAATGAGCAGTAATGGATAAGAGAATTCTGATAGATTTAAGCATTGCTACTGGTGAAAATGTTTCTTCATAATTAATACCTTCTTTTTATGTATACCCTTTCGCCACTAGCCTTGCTTTAAAGGTTTCAACCTTTCCGTCTATCCCTCTCTTCCTCTTGTAAATCCATTTGTAACCAACAGGTTTAATATCGTTAGGCGCCTTTACAAGATCCCAAACTTGATTGAAATACATGGAATCTAATTCAGATTTCATAACCTTAACCTAATGATGTGCATCTATATCATTCATTGTCTCTTCATAAGTGTAGGGATCCAATTCAGCCTCTTCTGAGATAGCTTCATAAGTTTCTCCCAAACCTATGAATCTTATAGGAGGCCGAACAATTCTTCCACTACGACGAGGCACGTGTGTACTAGTCATTTCATCAGTAGTATCTTTGTGGTGTATCCAATACAACCACATCATCCCTAGTTTCATCTATTGGTTGTTCAACTACAGGTTCATTCAATTCAGCCAAAACAACTTTATTTCTAGGATCAAAGTTATTCATATAATCATCTTCCAAAAATTTGGCATGTGTGCTAACAAACACTTTGTTATCTATATGATTATAGAATAAATAACCCTTTATTTCTTTTGAATATCCTAAAAACATGCATACTTCAGTTTTAGATTCCAACTTATCAGACTTCCTTTTCAACACATGTGCTGGACATCCCCAAATGTGGAGATATTTCATACTAGCCTTACGCCCACTCCACAATTCCTTAGGTGTGTTAGGAATAGATTTTGATGGAACTAAATTCAAAATATGCATTGCAGTTTTTAGTGTATATCCCCAAAAAGAAAACTAGTAAAGTTGAGTAACTCATCATGGACCTAACCATTTCCAAGAGAGTCCTATTCCTTCTTTCTGCTACACCATTCTGTTGGGGAGTTCCAGGTGCAGTCAATTGGGATACAATCCCATTTTGAGTTTAGTAATCCTTAAAATCCCTAAGAAGGTATTCACCACCACGATCAGATCGAGTGTCTTTTATGTGTTTACCTAATTGATTCTCAACTTCAGCCCTAAACTCTTTGAACTTTTCAAAGGCTTCGGACTTTCGTCTCATTAGGTACACATAACCATATCTTGAGTAATCATCGGTAAAAGTGATGAAACACTCATAACCTCCTTCTGCTTGGGTTGACATAGGACCACAAACATCAGTATGGACTAATTCAAGCAAATCTTGGGCTTTTCTACCTTTTGCATTAAAAGGTCGTTTGGTCATTTTACCCTCTGTAAGGTTGAATTTAATCAACCATCTTGTTGGCTTTATTCTGTGCCAATTTGCTTGTAATTTAGCACTTAGTAACCCTGTATTTAGGTGGGAAACTTGTAAGGGTAGTGAGTGAGAGAGTGTGAAGAAATGCTCAAGATTGTGCAAAGAAACAGAATCTCGCGACTGGACCTCCCGGGTGGGTCGCGGCTTGCAAGTCGCCAAAAGTCTGCACACGTGCCAAGCATGTCAGAAGCTGAAGAGTCATGCCAGCTGTTGCACTACAGGAAAAAAGTTCCAGGCTGGCCAGGCCATTAGCTCGCAGCTTGAACTTGCGACTTAACCTAGTCGCGAGGTCAAGTCGCCAAAATGCCCTGTTTGGGAAAATCTGACGTTTCACATTCCATTCTTATTCCAGTATAAATACCCCTCATTCCCACGATATTAAGAGAGTTTCCAGAGAGAATTTTGTGAGAGAAACCCTAGAGAAAAACAAGATTGCCTCATCCCCAATCTTCACCTTAGAGACTCTACAAATTCCTCTTCTCTCCTCCTCTCCATTGTTATACCTTTGAAAGGCATTTTACCAAATCCTTATCTCACCACACCCACGTCTGTGAGAAGGTTCATTTGGTGCTGTTGGGAAGCAGTTAGGAAGGAACCAATCTACATTGGTTGATGCTATAGTCTGATAGGCCACAAATTGAATGACCCCTTGTGATAAAACCAATTAATTAAATTAACAAAGTTATTAATTAATCAATTTATCATGCAATTGCATGGCAGCACAAACAAATCACCGAATAACTAAAAATGCAACGGAAAATAAATGACACAGTGATTTGTTCACGAATGGGGAAAACCCTAACGGCAAAAACCCCACCGGATGATTTTCAGGTCACCACTCCCAAAACTCCATTATTATCAAATCAAGCGGTTACAAGTAAAGGAATCCCAAGTACCTTACCAACCTGCAGTTGAACCCTTACCCCAATACCCAATTGGACTTGATCTGTAGTGACAATTTCCACCTTTGATGCACGGCTCCCAAGTACGTGACTAACCAGATGCGCGGATCCCAGTACGCGACTTCAAACACCAACTTTAGAAAGAGAGGTTGGTTGCAAAGTTCTTCAGTTCATCCTATGCGATGAAGATCAGGAAGATGCTTGGTCACAAAACCCTTTGGTGCAAATACACAGCAACTTCTTCAGAGAAGATGAACTAGGTCAAGAACTTCATCTTTGATCACAATTTGCTTGAACAAGGATTGCTCAATACTTTAGCAACTTGTGTCTATGTTGACGGCTCTTAAAATAATCCTTTTATATGTTTAGGGTTAGAAGAAAAGAAGGCCCAAAAACATATTCACGGATCCCAAGAAAATTAGATTGGAAATCTGAAATTTTAAATCTCGACAGATAGCAGGTGTCGAGGTAGCTATCGAGCAGGTGTCGAGCTTTAAAAACTTTGCACTTCAGCTTGCTTTTCTTGGACAGACTTGATGACTTCAACACTTGATCTTGAAACCTTGTTTCTTGAAGTATTAAAAACACCTAGAACTACCCAATACAAGTAGAGTGCGTTTTGTCAAAGGATTAGCCAATTTACATAAATAAGTATGACATATGTTTTTAACATGTGAACCACATATGTCCTAACAATCTCCCCCTTTGGCAATCCGTGACAAAACAACAACAAACAAATGAACATATAAGAGAAGTCATAAATCACTAAACTCATATTCACTTGTTGAATACAATAAAATCTATCCTAACACAAACTCTTGAAAAACTTTGCAAGAAAAGAGTTTATGGAAAGTAGACTTTGACAACTTGTATTTCTAAAACACTTTAAACAAAACTCATCAAGGCATCTTGTGTGAAACAGAAATAATTAGATTGCATACAAGTATAAAGAACATGTGTACAAAGATAGAAAAGAAACAACACATGAAGAGATAGGTGAAAGAAACATACATCCACATATAGGGAAAAATTAGTACAATGTATGTAAAACTGGTCACAAGACCTCATATACAAGATCAATGTATCTAACAAGTAGAAAAGAAAAGATACATCAAAACCTCACTACATGTCTACATCCCTCAACATATCAACTCTCCCCCTATCAAAAATGTCCTATACTAACTATCCTCCTAAGATGACTACTCTCATAACCCAAAACTACTCCCCCTTTTTGTCACGAGTAACAAAGGGTAGAGTGTCATGTAGACATCTCATCAGTAGAGCTAGCATCTCCATCATCATCATCCAAAGCATCATCATCATCACCATCATTATCATCATCATCTTCAGCATCAGAATCTGAAGCAACTGGAGGAGGTGGTGGAGGAGAAGCCTCAGAAGCAAAACCACCCATGGTCGCCTGCCGTCGTGCAATATGACCCACACGAACATTCACCTAATACAACTCAGTGGTGAGTGTATCGAGGCGAGCATCCATGCGCTGTAGCTGCGCCATAATGTCTCCAAGAGATACATCGCCTGAAGAAGAAGGAGGAGCAAATGTAGATAGAGCAGATCTGGATGGAGCCGAACGAGAGGAAGGAGTGGAGTCTGGCTGTCTCGACCTAAACTGAGCCTCACTACATTTTACGGTAGCGGCATCTATGGCAGATATGTGTGTGAAGTGGTCAGACACAGGGAAAGGGATCGAAAAATGGCGTAGAATCCTCGTGATAGCGGAAGGAAAGATGAGCTTATCACAGGACACCGAATCTAGATGAACATCTATGATAGATAGAATGAAGTGAGAAGGAAAATCTATCGTAAGATGCTCAAGAAGAGATAGCAAAAATCAAGCACGAGGCTCTGTGATAGAGTTGTAGTGAGAGAGAGGATGGAGTACAAAAGTCATCACCATGTTAAGAAATCTAAGACCTTTAGCAAAAGGTCTACATGATGTATACTGATGCTCACCCCAATCAGAAGGGCGCTCACAAAAGGCAGAAATGAGCTCATCCTTGGACACAGTCCTCAGACGCTCACAAGTAAGATAGTCAGGAAACTCTATCCAGGAACCCTAAGCACATCCGCAACTAGCTGCGGTGTGACAGCAAAATGCGTACCTCGAACGCGAGTGTGAAAAAGAGGTACTGAACGATCAAACCCGTGCATATTGGAGTAAAACTCCTGAATCAGCACGAGTGGACAAGTGACTGGGATGTCACACAGTGACCCCTATCCCCTACTGTGAATGACGGAGGGAAGGTCAGTGTCGGCGAAATTCGCCAGAATGACTTGGTGTTCCGAATGAACACCTCGTCTAGAAAAGTTCTCAGTAAATGTCTTGTGGGCATCTCCATCACGGAACCGAAGGTTAAGAGGAGCAGAGTCAGAAGAAGAGGAAGCTCTAGAACGCAGAGGGTTCCGAGCAGGAGTGGATTTATGTTTGGGTGCCATAGACACAACTAACGTAAAAGAATGAGAAAGAGATAGAGAGGGAGACAATCAAAAAAGTCCTAAACAGTTCAAATATGACAAATATATTGAACAAAAAGTACGTATGCATGGGAATGCATGAGCATGTGACATGCAAACTTAAAAAACATCATGAGCTCAGCCCAATCCAAACCTATCAGCACACATACAAGAAACACACATCTAAATGCATGTAAATATCATTCTAATGCACATGGAATGCAATGTATGACATTTTAAAAACATTTAAGTGAAAGCTCAACCCAAAATTTGAAGAAAAACTCATCAATTTTGAAAAACCCCAAAAATTTCCAATAATCCCAAAACCTAGGTTTCAAAACATGCAATGCATGAAAAAGGAAGGGAAAAAAGAACATACCAGGTGATGGAATGCAAGGGAAGATAAAAAAAGATGAAGCTTTGAAGTTTTGAGTGAGAAAAGGGTGAAAAGGAGATGAAAAGCCTTGGAGAGATCGAGAGAGATCGAGTGAGAATGAGGAAAAATCACGACAGGTCAATATATAGGCACCTTAGTAATTCTTGACAGCTGAGGTGTCGAGGGTATCGAGGAAGCTGTCGAGGAAGGTATCGAGGAAATTGCCTTCGACAACTGAAGGTGTCGAGAAGGTATCGAGGTACAATACCAATTTCAGAGATCAGAAGCTCGATCGATTGACTAGGTGTCGAGGAGGTATCGAGAAGATAGAAGATTTCTCGATCGATCCACCAGGTGTCGAGACAGGTGTCGAGATTGCGATTAGAAAAAGCTTGAGAAGCTCGACAAATGATCAGGTATCGAGGAGGTGTTGAGGAGGTGTCGAGCCAGCAGTGAAAAGCAGTTTTTCTAGAAGAGAAAAACACAGATATGAATGCAATCCAACAAACACCTCAACATTGATCCAATCAACATAAAAAGTTCTTAAAATCATCTCTTAATGAAAAATTTAAGCACATGGATCTCCCAAGAACACACACACACTAAACTAGTCTAACCAATTTTATTTTTCAAAAACAAGTCAAGACAGTTTAGTGAGCATACAAAAGCACATGTAAAACCTTAGTGATGGCCAAGTCACATTGTACCTGTACATGTATCAAAAGTAGCAAAGAATATTGCGTGTTATGTGTGAAAAACATCGCAAGATTACGTATGTGTATACATGTTATGACGATCTGAGATATGAGAAAATAACTTTTAACTCACACACAATCATAACAGTTTGATGGGGACTATCACCTTCGAGGTACATCCTATAACTCCCACATCTCCTAGAATACACGCTTGCAACCATTTTTAAAGCATTTTTGATCTTTTTGCTTTTTATTTTCTTTGCATATTTTCTTTTTAAGCATATCATGCATGGGCTTATGAGAAAGAAAAGAAATACCCATTGATATTTGACATTTCAATTTTGCTATGCCTAAGCACACAAATGTCATTGACATCACACTTTTGCTATGCCAAAACATACAGATGTCATTAATGATTGGCGGGTAACAGTGGTGAGATGGTTATTTATGCCTTTCTCTTAGGATTTTCTAGTCCTACTCGTCAAAAAGAGTAATATGAGTGTTAAGTTTTAAGAGATAACCTAATCTTACTCATCACAAACAAGAGCCACAAAACTCACTTGCTTAGTTGTGCATAGAAATGCTCATCTAAGCTACAAGAGATACAAAGTTTAGAAAACTCTGTTTCATTGGCCATCCAAGGTACACAAGTACCAAAGTACACAAACACACACTGTTTTTGTATTTTTCTGATTTTTTCAATTTTTTTATTTATTTTTATATCAAAAACAAAATAAACAAAACTGAAAGTAAACACACAAAAACATGTTAACAAAGCAAAGCATAAAACTAGATGTAAATGCATGAGGAAGAAAGAGAAGAGAAGGAAATTAATCCATGGAGATAACACCAATGTTTTGACAAAGGAATTCAAAACGTTTGCTGTCAAGAGGTTTGGTAAACAAGTCAGCCTTCTAATCATCGATGTGAATAAACTCAAGAGTGAGAATACCATCTTCGACAAGCTCCCTAATGAAGTGATGTCGAATCTCTATGTGTTTGGTTCGAGAATGTTGAACCGGATTCTTAGAGATATTGATGGCACTGGTATTGTCACAGTAGATAGTGAGATGATCTTGACAAATACCATAATCATGAAGGAGTTTTTGCATCCAGAGGAGTTGTGTGCAACAGCTACCAGCAGCAATGTACTCAGCTTCTGCAATGGATAAGGAGATGGAGTTCTGCTTTTTGCTCATCCATGAGACAAGATTGTTGCCTACATAAAAACAACCCCCTAAAGTACTCTTCCTATCATCAGCATTCCCAGCCCAATCCGCATCAGAATATCCAGCTAAGACATTATTAGTGTCCTTGCTGTACCACACACCAAATTCAGCGGTAGTTTTGACATACTTTATAATTCTTTTTAAAGCAGTCATATGTGATTCTTTGGGATTAGCTTGATATCTAGCACACACACCAACACTGTAACTAATGTCAGGCCTACTAGCAGTAAGGTAAAGAAGACTACCTATCATGCTTCTATATAGAGAAGGATCAACACTTTTGCCTAACATATCTACAGTGAGTTTAACATTAGGGCTCATAGGGGTTCGAACAGAACTAGCAGATTCCAAGCCAAATTTTTTCACAAGATTCTTAGCATATTAGATTGAGATAGAAATATACCTGAATCTTGTTGACGAATCTGCAATCCAAGGAAGTGAGTCATCTCTCCAATCATGCTCATCTCAAACTCGGCTTGCATGAGTTTTGAGAAGCTATGAGCAAGTTCATCCTTAGTTGACCCAAAGATGATATCATCAACGTACACTTGAGCAACTATCAACTTGCCATCTTCCTTTTTGACGAAGAGAGTTTGGTCAGCTTTTCCTCTTGTGAACCCATGTGACACCAGATATTGTGTGAGTCTGTCATACCAAGCTCTAGGGGCTTGCTTCAACCCATAAAGTGCCTTTTTGAGATACAGCACATGATCCGGAAAGTGGGGATCAATGAATCCTTTTGGTTGAGCCACATAGACATCCTCTTTAAGTAGCCCATTCAAAAAGGCGGTCTTCACATCCATTTGATAGAGTTTGAATTTCAGATGACATGCTAGGGCAAGCAGAATTCTGATGGACTCCATTCGGGCAACTGGGGCAAATGTTTCATCATAGTCTACTCCTTCCATTTTAGAGTACCCTTGAGCCACAAGTCTAGCCTTGTTTCGAATCACATTGCCTTCTTCATCAGTCTTGTTGCGAAAAATCCACTTTGTACCAATGATATGCTCACCCTCCGGTCTAGGTACAAGAGTCCAAACATCATTCCCCTGAAACTGGAGCAGTTCATCATGCATTGCTTCAACCCAACTTTCATCTTGTAGTGCTTCCTCCACTTTCTTGGGTTTAACCTGTGACAAGTAGCAAGAATAAGACACAAAGTTAGCAACACATTTATCAACTGTTCACTTCCTTAATGTGAGTTCATTCATGTTTCCCACAATAACTTCCGGAGGATGATTCAATTTAATTCTAGAGGAAGGTCCTTTCTCCTGATGAGATTCAGAATCTGGTGAAGTTGGAATTTCTGCAGCTTTTTCCACAACACTAGGAGTACCGGGAGTACTAGGAGATGCAAGTTCTAGGTCAACAAGGTCTTGAACTTCCTTAGGCTCAGGGGGAAGAATTTCCTTGGAGAGTTCATCAATACCTTTCTCAGAACTGGAATCTGAAGACTCATCAATGACAACATTTACAGTCTCCATTACCTTCATAGTTCTTTTGTTGTATACCCGATAGGCCTTGTTAGTGGAAGAGTAACCTAGAAATATACCTTCATCACTCCGAGAGTCAAACTTTCCCACATTCTCTCTATCCTTGAGGATGAAACAAGTACTTCCAAAGATTCTGAAATACTTCACATTTGGCTTTCTTCCTTTCCATAACTCATAGGGAGTCTTTTTGGTACCGGGTCTGAAATACACCTTATTCACCATATGACAAGCAGTGTTTATGGCTTTTCCCCATAGGTTTCGAGCCACATCTTTGTTATGAAACATGGCTCTGGCCATCTCTTGAATAACTCTATTCTTTCTCTCTACCACACCATTCTGTTGAGGCGTAATAGGAGCAGAGAATTCTTGAGATATACCTGATCTTAAGCAGAAAGACTCCATGTATGAGTTCTCGAATTCTTTACCATGGTCACTTCGAATTTGATCAATCTTTAGATTCTTTTCATTCTGCAATCTTGTGCACAAGGCCTCAATGTCCTCAGAAGCATCAGTCTTGGATCGTAGTAAGATGACCCAAGTGTATCTAGTGAAGTCATCTACCACCACCATGATATATCTCTTACCACCAAGAGATCCAGTTCTAGTAGGACCTATAAGATCTAAGTGCAAGAGCTCCAATGTTCTGGAGGTAGCTGATGTCTGAATGCCTGGATGCTTAGCTTTTGTCTGTTTCCCAAGCTGACATGGTCCACACACCACATTGCTCATTCTGTTAAGCTTTGGTATCCCCAAGACTGATTCATGCTTAGAGACAATGGATAGATGCTTGTAACTAGCATGTCCCATTCGTTCATGCCATAGATCTTCATTGGGTAGACGAATGCTATTACACACTACATCAGCATCAGGAACCAATCCATAATAGTTGTCCAAAGTGCGAACCCCACTAATAAGCTTCTTTCCAGACTCATCCATGACAAGACACTTTCCCTTTGAGAATAGCACCATGAAGTCTTGATCACATATCTGACTTATGCTTAATAGGTTCACCCTTAGGCCTAACTCATGAAAATGCATTATGCTTAATATATACTTTAGTCTCACTAAAGTGGTTAGGCCTAACTCTCTGAATAACAAACCCATTAAGCTTATCTCAAGGGAATATTTTATATCTCCGTTAAGAGATTATGAATTCCATCTTGAGAATACATGTTCCATCAACACTAAATGTGGTTGCCCAACGTACTGAAATTTTAACCATTACTATAGATCTCACTCCTGATATATCAAAGCAACCTACACCTCATGATCAGGTTCATTATTCTCTCAGGATTAAGAGTTCATGTAAATACAAGTTGTGAGATTTATTATTCATTTGACAGTCTTTAGGAGAATAGTAAATCTCACAGCGGTCCAGTTCAATATGTTTTAACTCTTAAAACATATTAACACATCAACTAGAAGTCTCCACTTCCATGATCAAGACAAATCATCGTAGTTGATATGTTATAGTCTTTGCAGATGAAATGCCCAATTTCATCACCGACTACGAACTATAATTCTGAGTTTACAAAGAACTTGTGATTTATATCTTCTGTGACTCTTCACATAAATCACATACTATGCATCTCATGGACTATATGATAATGTCCAAATATTCATGTTACCATTATTTCAGATAATAATAAAACAAATTTATTAAACATAATATTAAGTCATACATAATGTCAAACACAATGTCACACTTAATATCATACATAGCATCTTACAATAGGATTTAAGGGCACCAATCCTAACATGCTCTATATGTTATCTTCTTGTGTGCTGCTAGGATTGGATTGGGC
Organism: Quercus gilva; assembly: GCA_023621385.1. Classification (NCBI taxonomy): domain Eukaryota; kingdom Viridiplantae; phylum Streptophyta; class Magnoliopsida; order Fagales; family Fagaceae; genus Quercus; species Quercus gilva. Next base: position 30,299,770 of record CM042480.1, read on the forward strand.
TGAGCCCATGATGTCTTTACCATTGCATATCACATGCTCATGCATTTTCATGCATACATAACATATGTTCTAACAATTTATGTAATTGGCTAATCCTTTGACAAAACACACTTTACTTGTAATTAGGTAGATCTAGGATGTGTTTAATGCTTCAAGAAATAAGGTTTCTAATTCAAGTGTTAAAGCCATGCAAGTCTGCCCAAGAATCAAGGAATAAGGTGCTAGATTTTAAAGCTCGACAGCTAGCAGCTATCGAGGTTTAAAAGCTGCTAAAGCCTAGAAACCTAGTTTGCCCTAGTTCTTTAAAAAGCTGTTGTGTTTGTACACCATAGGGTTTTGTAACCAAGCAACTTCATGATCTTCATCGTCTGGATGAACTGAAAAACTTTGCAACCAACATCCTTCTCAAGTTGGTGATCAAGTCGCGCACTAGGATCCACGCAATTGGTTAGTCACGTACTGGGAGCCATGCATTGAAAATGAGAGATTGTCACTACAGAACAAGTCCAATTGGGTATTGGGGTAAGGGTTCAACTGTAGGTTGGTATAAGGTACTAGGATTCCTATACTTGTAACCGCTTGTTTTGATAAAAGTAGATTTTCGGGAGTGGTGACCTTAAAATTACCCGGTAGGGTTTTTGCGGTGTAGGTTTTCCCTAATCGTAAACAAATCACCATGTCAATTTATTTTCCGCTGCATACTTTAGTTAATTGGTGATTTGTTTGTGCTACCACGTACAATTGCATGTTAATTTGATTAATTAATAAACTTGGCTAATTAATCAATTAATTCATCACAAGGGGTCAATACGTTTTTGGTGATATCTTGACTTCTGGGTGGATTTCCAATGGTGGTGCAGTAAATGAGACGAAAATGACAATGATGGATGGCACACTGATCTCCCTACCCCACATCCACTTCTCACGCTGATCTCCACCACAAGGGATTCAAGGGCGAGGTCTAAGAGAGATAGAAAGAGAGAGAATGTGTGTGTGTGTGTGTGTGTGTGTGTGTGTGTGTGTGTGAATCAAAGACAAAGAGGAGAGAGAGAATTAGAAACTGTAAAATGAAAGTAGCAATATGCTATAGTAAATTGTTGCTAATAGCAGTTTAACAATTTACTATATTACAGTGGCAATTTTTTTTAGCTTTAACATTTGGCATGTATAAGTTTTTTTGGTCTTTGAGGTGCTAAAATAGCATTTTGGAGTTTTAGCACCCCCGTAATTTGAATGCTCTAATGCATCTAAACTCTACCCCCCCCCCCCCCCTGTTGCTACTATAAAGGGAAAATAGCCACGATCCTTCCATAATTTCTTAACAACTCTAAAATATTTACGACCAACCTTCACTCAAACCATTGAGTCCACTTTCTGAGATCTGATAAGAGATCTTAATTTCTTCTTTCTACGTATTTTATTCATTCCATAGACATGCAATGTTGGTGTATGAGAGGATAATTAGGAAGGAGGTACTTGTTGGACCAAATTGGAGTAAATTAACTCCGCCATAGCATAATGGTCCATGGAATCCTCGATCTCAAGCCTAGATTGTTGTTGATGATGCAAGTTCTACTCTCTCTCTCTCTCTCTCTCTCTTTTAGCTTTTTTTCATGTAGACTTTTAGTGCAGATCGCATTATGGGAGATTGAGTACTGTGTAACCCGCCTTTGCAAGGAGGAACAAACGTGGTGACATGTTGAAAAATGGTGCACAACCTACAATATTCACAAGCCTTTTTACAAAAAGAACCAATTTTCAAAACCTTTTTATGAAATGCCCCAATTTTTAAAGCCTATTTTACAAAATCCAATTTCAAATCCCTATAACGAAAGGATCACCTCTTTTTCGAAATCCCTTTAATGAAAGACTTATCTTTGTTTTCCAAATATAAAAACCAAAATAAAATATCTTTTGTGTGTGTGTGTGTGTGTGTGTGTGTGTTTGTTTGTTCATGGCTTGTCAATGCCTTATGGTGGTAAACCACCCATCACGGCAACACGGGTCCTAAATGGAATGGGACTGGTCGTTTTTAATTTTTAAAGACCTATTATTTTAGCAAAGGTGAAGTGAAGTCGCCACCAATCATTGAGTTTTCTCCAAGGTGTGATTGGTCACCTTAGATTAACATAGCAAAGATTAACACAGCAAAGATTAACACCTAATCAGAATGTGCCTGCTCTGATACCACTTGATAGGCCAAGAATGTATTGACCCCTTGTGATAAATTAACTAATTAATTTAGCCAAGTGAACTAATTAAGTTAATTAAAGTGCAAAGCACGTGGTAGCACAAACAAATCATCAATTAACTAAAGTGTAGCAAAAATTAAATTGACATGGTGATTTGTTTATGAATGGGGAAAACCTACATGGCAAAAACCCCACAGGGTGATTTTAAGGTCACCACTCCTAAGAATCCACTATTATCAAAATAAGCAGTTACAAGTAAAGGAATCTCAGCACCTTATACCAACCTACAGTTGAACCCTTGCCCCAATACCCAATTGGACATGTTTTGTAGTGACAATCTCTCCTTTTCAATGTACGGCTCCCTATACGTGACTAACCAATAGATGCACGGACCCTAGTACGTGACTTTAATCACCAACTTAAGAAGGATGTTGGCTGCAAAGTTCTTCAGTTCTTCACACGATGAAGATCAAGAAGTTCCTTGGTCACAAAACCCTACAGTGTACAAACACAGTAGCTTCTTCAAGAGAAAGATGAACTAGGGCAAATTCTATCTCAAGTCACAATTTGCATGAACAAAACTTTGCTTCACACTTGCGCAACCTTTGACGGCCCTTAAAATAATCCTTATATATGTTTAGGGTTGTGAGAAAAGAAAACCCAAACAAATACCCACGGATTGGATGAAAATTAGCTCTAAAAAACTGAATTTCATAAACCTCGATAAATAGCCATCTATCAAGCTAGCTATCGAGCCACGGGCTGAAACAGCTTTTAAACCTCAATAGATGTTAGCTATTGAAATTTAAAATCTAGCACTTCTTCACTTGTTTCTTGGACAGACTTGTAAAGCTTTAACACTTGAGCTTGAAACCTTGTTCCTTGAAGTATTAAACACATCTTAGATCTATCCAATTACAAGTAAAGTGCGTTTTGTCAAAGGATTAGCCAATTACATAAAATATTGACATATGTTCCTAACATGATTCACATATGTCCTAACATTTTTGTTTTAACCTAGATCTGAATAATAAACCTAAGTATTCACTTGGCTAAATAACTAAGTTAAACAACTTGTGTTTTAAGGGATCTAAAAACATACATTTATCATATGTTTAGATTAGGGTTTGTCTTAAGGTTTCTTAGTTTTAATACCATCCATTCACATGTTCATGCATGAATGCCATGGGTGCTATGTTGTTGCAAGGTAGTTGAAAGGTAAGTCATGCATTGGAAATGTTCATGCATTTGTGATATGATCTTGTGTTGATGTTAGAGATGAATATGAATGCTTGGATCTTTCCTTACGCTAATATTTTTGCCTTGATTTGATTGTATATGTTACTGCCTTGAATATGCTTTGATGCCATGATAGATGTATGCTAGCGTTTGTGATAAGATGCCATGATTAGATGTATGGTGAGGGTTTAGGATGAATGATGCCATGTTGTTTGTTAGATGCATGTTAGTGTGTGTGTGTCTAGAATACAAGTATTTAAATAACTTTTAATAGGGTTAAGACATAAGACACAATGATGGGAGGCCAACCTTAGGGTTGGGAGATCTTGGGTGCCTAACACTTTCCTAAGAGCATACCTAAACTCTGAACCCATATCTCTAATAGTAAGATTAAGAGATCCTTCCTTGAAGGGACGCTATATATATGGTTCCTAGACCATTGCAAAAACTATGTGGCAACTCCCCATTTGTACCCACAGGCCCCAAATACCAACAAGCAACAAACCCATAAAGGGAAAACAAACAAGAACATGGCAAAGAGCCTAGATTTAAGCAAACAGGCATGGATCTAAAGCAAAAATCATGGACAAGGGAAAACAAAGCATAGACATGCATAAAGTAACTAATTCAAACCCTTTAATGAAAAATGGGTGTGTGGATGTAGGCCTAGACCACATGATCTAGATCTACACCCTACCCAAAAGCCAAATACAAGAAAAAGGCATAAGCAAGAGATATGAGGCTATAGATACCGTATTTTGTCCAACCTCAAATTTGGTTGAGAACTCGAGTTTTAATTCAAAGCCTCATTGGTTTATTTTGACGTGACATTAAACATATTAGACTTCTCTTCATTTTCATATCCAAAGACAAAATTCAGGCTTAAGTTGATCGAACTACTGTGAAAGTGAGAAATTTGCCAGTTGCAAGTTTGCCATTAAAATGTGCTTCATTTCTTAAATTGAGAATTTTTTTCCCTTAAGATGCATTAAAAATCATATCTAATGTATTACTGGAGTTTGTAGGATTGCTCTGGTGAGCTGCATTTGGGATAGGAATTAATGTTGGCACACTTCACTCTGTACACAATACACATATCCTCACAAGGTCACCACACATACTCTATCTCTAATATGTGCTATAATAGCTTCATTCTCATACACAAAGCCTCACAACACCAAGCACACAAACAAAATAATCAACACCTTACCCTTTGTCAGTGGCTGTTCACTTGCTCACGCGCCACCATGTGGGTCCACGCACCACTATGGTCACGGTTCTTGGTAGATTCGTGAGACCTTTCACCTTCACACCCACTTCTTGTGGTTCACACACCGTTCAAGGAACTTTTAGCTCATAGATTAGAGAGTAGTTTAATTGCTTTTTGGCCCAAAACTTTCCAATATCCATATTTTGACTCTGGTTTTTCCACAAAATTATATTTTGACAAAAAATTTCCCAAAATTACATTTTGGCCCCAAACCTTTCTAAAAATTGCAATAAAGCCCTCCATCTTTTCAAAAATTATAAAGAGGCTCCCAAACCCTTTGGAAGTTGTTTGGAGTCTTTCAAACAACTTCCAAAGTCTTTTAATCATCTTTGAATCCACACTTTTCGCTTGTCTTCATTTAACATATTTTCTTTGCAACTTGTGTGATGTTCATGCTTATAGCTTCTATATCTTTATGTGTTCCATGGCATGTTCATGTGTCTAGATCTACATGTTGGTTGCTATGCCATGTGCTTCTAAAGCCTTTCTATCTCTTGTTATCTCCTTTTCCTTGTGTTTTGCCCCTTTTGGTAGGGTGTAGATCTATATCTTGTGGTCTAGGCCTACATCCATACACCTAGGCTTATATTAAAGGGTTTGGATAATTTCCTTTGCATGTATATGTTTGCTTGCTTGCATCTATGCTTTATCTCCGTGTTAGCCTCTCTAGATCTAGGCTTTCCCATGCTTTATGCTCTCCATGGGTTTGTGCTTGTGTGGTTACATCTGTCCCTCCTAGGGTTTGTTTAGATGTAACCACTTGTGAGATACACCTCCATGGTGTTGGTGTGCTTGACATACACCTTTCTCCACTCTGTGTGATATTGTTATGCTTGCCTTGCTTGCTTTGTGCCACCCATTTGGATTTCTTTGTTTCTTTGCATCTTTGCATGCTTGCCAATATGTTCATGCATGAGTCTGTGTGTTGTCCATACTCCAATTCAATGGAACTATGGACACTCGATCCTAACCTATATTTATCCTCTTAGGACACCCCTTTTTGTTTAATTACATGTTTGTTTGCCTCTTCGTGTGCTTCACATGTTTGTTTGCCCTTGTTTGGCATCTTTTCTTAGCTTGTCTTTATCATGCTTTTCCTTCCATTTGTTTCTTTCCTTGTCTACTAGCTTGTTTCTTTTGCCATAGCATGTACACGCATGGAGCGAGGATGCTTGGAGCAATGGTGTAACCTCCTAAGCACAAGCAAAAAGGGCAAGGATGTAAGCAAGAGGATGCAAGCCCATAACTGGAAATGTTCAGTAGATTAGGGGTCGTTCCTCTTAGTCAAATCTATTCACAAACCAATAAGAGAGTGATTAGCAATGTTGAACTAAAAGGATTGGGGCGAGAGAAGGTCCTAATCAAATGAAATTGACTTGAGGGTGTTTTATGAAAAACTCCTTTTTGATTCACTATTGTCTAATGAATCTTAGGTTTTTCCCGTGAGATTTCTGTGTGTTTTGAAAATGTACCATGTAATTCTTTTTATAGTGGAAAAAATGGGGTTTGGAATGGCACCCAGACGATGTGGGATTCATTTCAAACTTTAGCCATTATTGTAGAAAACTTGTCTTTCTTATGCTTCTGAAACCCTAGCTATATACGCAATAATGTGCCTACGTACGCATGCATTGGCTTGCGTACACTTGCGTACGCAGGCCGAGGGCCACTTTGGTCATTTTATTTTCAAAAATATATTTTTGCTCATTTAAAAGGTTATATTTTCCATTTTAAGTCTCCTCAAGTCAATTTAATATTTGATTGGGCTCTAAATTGGCCTTGGGCCTTAGAATTCGAGCATCATTGGGGAACGGGGGCCTGAGTCGTAAGAGGTACAAAATATGGTGTCTACAGATGCCCCTTTTTTGATTCGTGAGCTTCGCTAACATAATCAAAAGAATAAAAGACAAAACATTTTGTTTTGACGTACGGCTCGGGCCTAACCCACACACACGACACACATCACGCATACATAGGCGCAGGGTGTAACTCCTAAGAGATGCATGGGATTCATATGTTCGAAGTCCCACCTTTGTTGCTTGGGAAATGCGCAACGACAGGTTCGCTATCCCAAAACCTATTTTGCCACTTGCAAGAAAATGGTGAATGACTCACAATCCTAGAGTCACTAAAAAGAAAAAAGAAAACAAACAAGGGTGCTCTTACGAGCTAACCCAACAGACAACAAAAGGATATAGTCTCTGTGGTGTCCATCTAGGGCTCTTGCCTTAAACTTCTCTGGGTGACTTGTTCCTTTTGTCTTCTTCACTTCTTCCTCTACCATTTTTGGTGAGGCTCTTGCCTCGGGTTGGCCTTGGCCTCTTTCTCTATCACTATTTCTACCTTTTTCTACCATGCCAACATGTTTAATTCCTAGAGGATATGTGCACAAGTAGGATCCACTAGGAATGGTGACAAACTCGCTGAGGAGGAATCTTCTGCCTTTCACAACTTACTTGGGGATGTGAAACTCGCCGAGGAGCAGTATAGATGGACTCACTAAGGAGTAATGTAGATGTGTGATCCATTAGGGAAGAATCTTTTGCTTCCTACATGGTTCACTGGGTATTTTGAGGGAGAATCTTCTACTTCCTCACTGGGGATTTTTAGTGTGTGGGATTCACTGGGAAGAATCTTCTGCTTCCTTACTGGGGATACTTCAGAGAAGAATCTTCTGCTTCCTCAGTGGGGACTTGCTTTGGTGTACTTGCATCCATTTGGGAGGAATCTTCTGCCTTTTCCATAGGTATGACGCTTAATATGCCTGAATTATTGAGGAAGAGTCTTCTGCTTCCTCCATGGGGATGATATTCGATAGGTTAAATTCATTTAAGGAAGAATCTTCTGCTTCCTTCATTTGGGATATTGCTTGGGATGCTTGAAATACTAAGGAAGAGTCTTTTGCTTCCTTACAGAGGATAGTGTTCTTGACATGCTTGATGTGCTTGAACCACTAGGATAGTGTTCTCCATAACTCTCTCTTTTTTCTCTCTACAAAAACGTCCTTCTCCTCTTTTTTTTCTCTCACTTTCTCATTTATCTCATTCTCTCATTATCTTCTCCAATGGCACCCAAGGCCAAGAAGTCCTCCTACGTCATATCTGCTGATGCATTCCACCTCACCCACTAGAGTGGAGCAACGAGGTTGGTGGGGTCTCCACCATTGACATACTAGCTAGAGAATCTGTAAGTTTTCAAAATTTTTCTCATTTTCAAGTTTCTCTCTAATCTTTTGTTTCAATGTGTTTTGGGCCATGTAAATACTTGGGTTCTACTATAGGAAAGGTGTAGATGAAAACTTGACACCTTAGGAGGGGTAGGAACATGTCTAGGACTAATTCTAGATTATCTATGCTTGCAAATGTCCAACAACTGCTTCTGTCTTTGTTCCTGCGTGCGTGGGCTAGGGCCTGTGTACACAGCTTGTATCCATGCGTACGCAACTCTATTCTAGCATACGCGAGTCTGTTCTTCAGGCTCTGTGTACGTGGGAATGGGCCTGCGTATGCAAGGTCTTGTTTGTGTACGTGGGTTTTGACCCACGTATGTGAGACACCTAGCAAAAGCCCCCCTCTGCCCATTTTCTCTTATTTTTCCTCTGTTTCACTTCCATGTGCAATCCTAACACACCTTTTTGTCATCTTTTCTTTTGAGTATCATTGTATCCTTCTATTTATCTTCATTCTTGCATCAAAACATCATATTTTCCAGATTCTGCTTGAGTCAAGAACTTAATGTCATTTTCTTTTTTTGCATTCATCGTCACCTTATACTTGTAAGGGAAGCACTAATAAGGTGGAGTGGTACATCCTTCTTGTCTCTAAAACTAGGGGCTATATTTAGGAGGCGGGTTTTGACCTTATCATTGGTCTTCTTCCCAAGAAGTTTGCAAGTGCTACCTTGGTGCAATGCCTCATTGAGAGGAGGTGGGATACTACCCACACCTTTCATATTACTGAGTGGGAGTTGATGGTGACTCCATACGACTTTTACCGCATGACCGGCCTTAGCTTCAAAGGGTCCATCATCAGTTTGGACGATGTGTTTCACATCCAGCTGGGCATTAACGTGTTAGGGAGGAAGTACTCCACTGAGACCATCCACTACTTTGACTTGGTGTCAAATTACATGTTCCTCCAACAAAGGACCATAGAGGAATGTGTTTGTATGGCTAGGGCTTTCCTTCTTCACTTGTTGAGGGCCTACCTTTTTGCCAATGGTGGCCAAATAGTGTCTTTGAGGTGGCTAACACTTTTCCAAGACTTTGGGGAGGCATAAAGGGCCAACTAAGGGCAGGCATGTCTTGCTTATCTTTACTCCGCCCTCGACACTCTTAGCTGGGGTACTTTATGGTAGCTTGTGGGGCCTTGGAAGCTCCTTGAGGTCAGTTCACTTTTCATTCTTTACACTTTCATTTGTAGCTTGTAATCTTACAAACTGTACTATCTTGAAAATTATCATCTTACATCTGTCATCTCGCATCTGCCATCTTGCATACTATCATCTTGCATCTAACCTATGGCTTCTATTTCTTTTTTATAGCGATGATTAGTTAGGTATGGCCTTATAACTCCCGGCACTGACCTAGTTCTAAGAGATTTTCCTCAAATGAGGTCACATCTTGTCAGGTTGACTTCAGATAAGGTAAGTTCAAGGGTTCTAGTTTTTCATGCTTCTTCATGTATTTCCCTTAGAATATCCTTTTTTCTAACCTTGTGTTATTGTAGGTTAACTAGGCTCTATGGGCCAGCCAGCCCCTTCTTGCTTCTCAAAACCTAGAGCCTGCCGCTCTCATTACTTTAGAGATCACAAGACCCTTTGAAGCAGCGGGCTTGAGGGCACGATACTTGGCAGAAAGGGTGCGATGCTAGTTGGTAGGTAGGGATGACCCACAGATTCCAATGGACCATCTTGAGTTCATGCTTGCCCCACACTCCATGATTGGTGCTGAATACAACTCGTGAGGGAGTGGCATCTCATATGCTGAGTGGCTTCTTGAGGGGTTGGACTATGACAAGTTCAACATCACCAGCCTCATGCCTTCTCTTACTGTTCAGGTATCTGCTAAATCTTTTGTTCTTCTTCTCTCTCTTTTTTCTTTGTTTGTCATGAATTCTAATGTGGGAAATTGCAATAGGGGGGTCCTATTGTCAGTGAGTCCATTGATCCTCCACACATCCCTTGGACAATCTATGCTTATGGCCCAGATGGTTTTGCTCGGGAGCGTGCTGTGCCTTGTGACCCTAATGTCATAGGCTATCCTTTCCCTCCCAACATTCGAGCGGTATATTCTATCTTCCTTTGTCCTCACTTCTTCTTCCTTTTTTTTTTTTTTTTTGCCAAATTTCTCTTCTTGTTTTAGTCATTAACCTTTCTTTTTTCAAATTACAGCCTACTAACCAAGAGCATAAGGAGTTGGTATAGCTGGCCGGGAATTTTAAGTAAGAAATGACCAACTACTTAAGGGAGCTATATGGTCCTGGAGAAGCATCCCATCTAGGCAGTGGAGATGATGATAATCATGATGATGGCGGTGAGGAGGTGACCCCTAGTTACCAACTGAGGAAGAGGCAGCATCGTTGATTACCTATAGTTACAACACATATAGGCACACAACACACATTTTTTTTTTCTTTTCTTTCTACTTTTAATATTTTTCATTTCCCTTAGCAAACGTTTGGATTAATTTTGAGACAAAGGATTGTATTTAAGAACATCTTTTTACATTTATGTCTTTGATTGGAACTTAGCACTTAATGATAAATCGTATGTTTTATACAATTTTGCTTCTTTGATGCTTACAATCTTGTACTTGGAATGTGTCTTGGTTGATTTCTTAGGTCATGGGAACCCGAAGAATGCCTTGGAGTAGGAAATCCCTGCTCAAAACATGGGAACATAGGCTTTTGCCAAGCGCCATGTGTACGTGGAGATGAGCCTGCGTACGCAAATTTGACTTTGCATATGTGGGCCATGAATCAGAAAAGTCCTAGCCAACTTACTTATGTATAAAAGTATCCATTTGGGTCCAAAACCCTCACTAACCCAAAGAACACTTTTTTGAGGTCTCCCAATGGCAAAAAACTCTCCTCTTGATGTCTCCATTTGGATTAGGAAGCTTGGTTCCGATTTCAAAGACTCTATTGCTCCCTATAGCCTTTCTTGCATCTTCCCTTACCATCAAATTAGGGTGGGTGAGCCTCTTCTTCGTGCTGCTGCCAACTATTGGATTCCTTCTCGGCATGTATTCCGCTTCAACGGAATAGAATTATTCCCTACTATTGAGGAATTTCCTACCATGGGTGGGGTTCTTCCTTCCTTGTTGTGAGTTATGTTGGGCATCCCTGAAACCACAGCCAATAGGTGGTGTGTATTTGGTAAACTCAACCTTAGGCTGGTCTTTGTTTACTTTTCCAATTCGAGCCTTCTTGAGGGTGAAAGGCCACAATCGTACTACCTTCGTGCCTTTTGCTTATGTGCCTTTGTAAGGTATTTTATGGTCCAAAAGTCATATTGTGTGGACCTTCAGATGTGTATGGTGGCTTATGAGCTAAAGAAAGGTAATCCAGTGGGCTTGATCTTGGCGGAAACCCTTAATGGTTTAGATGTATTTTAGAGGAAGGAAGCAAGCTTCTTTGCGGGAAGTCCTCTTCTTCTTCAGGTATAATCCCTAACTTTTGCCTAAGTTCTCAAACTAGCAGGATTCCTCCAATTTTGCATGGATTTTCTTTCGGTTTTCAACCCATCGAGGCACCTTATATCGTCCTTCATTATGATTATTTTTTTTTTCTTTTTTTTTTCTCACTCATGCTCTTCATCCTTTTTTTCTTCTCTTTTTTCCTTTTCTCCCTCTTTTCTCTTTTCTCATTTTTTCATATATGGCTACAAGAGAGGCTTCGATTGCTTTAACCTCTTACTATGCCCCTCAGCACCTACCTTCTGAGGCATCTTAAGGACTGCTGGCTTCAGAATGTCATGGGCTTTGAAGCGTACATGGAGCTTATGGGTCACCTTAAGGAGACCGACATTCAGTGGGTCGTGGAATGGTGGCATATCTCAAGCATGGTCCATTGTTGCTGCAAGAATCATTGTGTGACTTTAGTTGGGCTTCGATGTTGTTATTACTACTCCACTTGTCGTATCTCAAGGCAATTTGAAAAGCGTTAAGGAGCTCTTGATGATGAGAGTGCCATCCACACCACGGTGTTTACCAATAGGATCTTGGGCAAGATTAGTGAAGCTTGGCCACATCGTAGGGTGACGAAAGACATTGTTTCTCCCAAATACATCTACTCCACTGCAAGCTACAACCAATGATTGGAGGATGACATGAAATGGATTTTGAGGGATAAGAAAGCTTATATGAGGACTAGCAAGAAGGCAAGGAGGACTGAGTGACCACATTGAGGGGCTCATAATTTACTTTTCTGCACTTTTATGATTCTCATGTTTTCTGTTTTTGAATCTAATAAAGGATTAGAATATTCTAAATTCCCTTTGCAAACAAACTTATTATATTTTAATTTGAGCAATGATAGAATTTCCTTTTTATTATCTTTGCTTATTGTTGTTGGGGTTTATGCCCTAAAATCCAATTTATTGGCATGTCATAAATAATTAAATTGTTTAATTATATGAAACTATTTATAAATGAACTAATGGGACATTATCATAGTCCATGAGATGCATAGTATGTGATTTATGTGAAAAGTCACAGAAGATATAAATCACAAGTTCTTTGTAAACTCAAAATGTAGTTCATAGTTGGTGATGAAATTGGGCGTTTCATCTGCAAAGACTATAACACATCAACTAAGATGATTTGTCTTGATCATGGAAGTGGAGACTTCTAGTTGATGTGTTGATGTGTCTTAAGAGGTAAAACATATTGAACTGGACCGCTGTGAGACTAATTATTCAATCAACAACTGTCACATGAATAATTAATCTCACGACTTCTAATTTCATAGACTCTTAATCCTGAGAGAATAGTGAACTCGACCATGAAATGTAGGTTACTTTGATATATCAGGAGTGAGATCAAAGATTCACGGTTAAAACCTTAGTATATTGGATAACCACACTAGTGTTGAGGGAACACATATTCTCAAGATGGAATCCATAATCTCTTTTAATAGAGACACGAAATATCCTCTTAAGATAAGTTTAATAGGAACTGGTTATTCAGGGCACCCACTTTAGTAAGGAGTTACTAAAGCTTATATTTATTGAAATTGGATTTCAATAAATGTGAATAACTAAAAGATTAAACCGGGTACTCAAGGATAAAATAGTTGTTTACAAAGTGACAGTTCTTTATGACTTTGTTCACTATAGATATTTCATAAAGGGGTCATATGATATCATTAGAGTCTTGAGATATAATTTATTAATAAGGCCTAGAGTGCAATTATATTTATATAGTGGTATTAAACATAATTAATGGTAATTTTGGACTTGTCAAGAGTTGACAAAAAAGCCCAAGGCCTATTGAAGCTAGTGTCTTATTAGTCCCTTTTGGTCCTACTCCAAGCCACACATTAAAGCCCAATTGGAAAGGCCCAATAGGCCAGCCTAATTAGATAATCAATTAGTTATAAAGGGAGAAACATATATAATTTTATTTTTTTAAAAAAAGAGACATCATTGTGAAATGGTGTGTATGTATGAGTGAAGCCACTCGATTATTCTCCCTTGGAAACTGATTGAGAGACCACACTTCTTGGGCATAAAGTGGAATTGGAGTGAAGATTAAAAGTGTTCCCAAGTACTTCTAATCTTTTGTTTTGAATTTCACCGCACCAAGGTATACTATCTTGTTCTTAAATTCTGAAATTTACATAGTGCATGTTATCAATCATCAATGAAATAGATCCATATTTGTTGCTTCCGGTATGTGTTTTGTATGAGATACAAAACTAGATTTACCAACAATTGTCATCTCATTTATTATTTCTTTTCTTTTCTTTCTCTGACCTTTCAGGTTTTCAATCTAGCGAGGTTCTTTTGCCTTAATTTTTGCTTAGGCCACCCTTTCGGGTTTTCATCCTAGCAGGCCTTTTTTTTTTTTTTTTTTTTAATGTGGTATTTTTGGAGCCTGCCCATGTTAATGGGGTGAAGCATCTCTTCCCCATCCAAATTTGTGATTCTTGTAGTATCTCCAAACATGATCTTCTTAATGATAAAAGGCCCGAACCATCCAGGCTTCATCTTTCCTCTTGGATCAAAAGTCTCATCTCTAAGCACCTTTAGGACCAATTCCCCTTCTTTAAGGTTTCTCGGTTTCACTTTCTTATTGAATGCTCTAGCAATTCTTTTTTGGTACCTTTGTGCATGGTATTATGCCCTAGCCCTCTTCTTATCTATCAAAGCCAATTGTTCATATCTTGCCTTAGCCTAATCCTCTTCTAGGACCTTGGTTTCTACTAACACCCTTAAAGATTGTACTTTCACCTCAATAGGAAGCACTGCCTTACTACCATACACCAAAGAGTAAGGTGTTGCCCTAGTCGATGCGTGGATAGAAGTTCTATAACCCCATAAGGCAAATGGAAGCTTCTTGGTCCAATCTTTGTATGTCACTACCATCATGGCTAGAATGTTCTTCACATTCTTATTAGTTGCTTCTACGGCCCTATTAGCTTATGGTCGATACAGTGAAGACTTATGATGCTCAATGCATATTCTTCCATGACCCTTCAGACTTCGCCTTCAAAGTGGGAACCATTATCGAAAATGATCTCTTGGGGTACCCTAAACCGACATATGTTGTTGTTTTCTAAGAACCAAGCCACATGCTTAGCCTTCAACATGGAATAGGAGGCTACCTCCACTCATTTGGTGAAATGGTCAGTTGCCACTAAAATGTACTCATACCCATTTGAATCCTTAGGAGCTATCCTTCCAATCACATCTATGCCCCAAACTAAGAATGGCCATGAAGAGGTTATGTTATACAACTCACTAGGCGGTACATGGTTCAACTCGGTGTGTGTCTGACAATCATGGCAGCTTTTCACATAATCCATACAATTAGTCTCCATTGTATTCTAGTAGTACCCTATCCTCAGGATCTTCTTGCTAACATAATCCCATTCATATGAGGGCCACAAACCCTTTAATGAACTTCTTCCATTACCCTCTTCACTTCTTCTCTCTTCAAGCAACGAAGGTGTACACCATAATAGGACCTTTTTTAGAGTTGTCCTCCATGTAGGATGTATTGGGTTGCCATCATCCTAATGGAATGACGCTCTCTCTTATCAACACCATCTGGATACACCACTAGTTCCAAGAACTTCATGATGTCATAGTACCATGGAACTTCCTCTTCCTCTATAGCCTTTACTGAAGCTTCGATCTTCCTCTTGTGTACTTCCTCATAACTCTGTTCAACCTCCAAGGGTCGTGTCCGTACTCCCTCGGGTATTTCAATCACGGAGGCTAAAGTAGCTAGTCTTCCACAAACTGATTCTAAGCTTTAGGGATGATTGTATACTCAATCTTGTCAAAGGTCTTGGTCAAGTCCTCTAAGTATTGTTGATAAGGCTTCAAATGTTCTTCCTTCACTTTCCACAACTTTTGTGCATGGGCTATAACCAAAGTTGAATCTCCAAAGACTTCAGCCTCTTTTACTCCCAATTCTTGAAGAGCTTCCACTCTGGCAATGCAAGCTTCATATTCAGTCGTGTTATTAGTTGCTTCAAAGTTCAACTTGATTGCCAAAGGTATGTGAGATCCCTTAGGAGTGATTAAGAGTATTCCTATCCCATTCCCATATTGGTTTATAGCTCCGTCAATGTACATCTTCCATGTTCCTAACTTAACATCTAAAATGTCCTAATCAAGAAAATCTTCTTTACCACCTCCCCCCTCTATAGGATTCTCAGCCTAGAAATCTAACATGATGCTTCCTTTGATAGTTTTCCTAGCCACATTTTTCAAATCAAATTCTGCAAATAAGATCAACCATCTTGACAATCTTCCACCAAAACAGGTTTCTTAAAGAGGTACATCAATGAGACCATTCTTGCTACCACCCATATTTGGAAGGGTAAAACGATATGTCTCAATTTTTGTACAGCCCAAACAAGTGCAAAGCATGACTTTTCTATGGGAGTGTACCTAGTCTCATAATCATGGAACTTTTTGCTCAAATAGTATATGGCCCTCTCCTTTTTGTCATCGTTTTCTTGGGCAAGCATGCTTTGAATCGCATTCCCTATGATGGAAAGGTATAGGAGTAATGGTTTTCCATGTTGTGGAGGCACTAGGATAGGTAGGTGGAAGAAATATTCCTTGATAAGTTCGAAGGCTTTTTGGCACTCATCGTTCCATATGTGTGGTTCGTTCTTCCTTAGGAGTTTGAAGATGGGCTCACAAGTGGAAGTGAGCTTGGCAATGAATCGACTAATGTATTGTAGTCGACCCAAGAAACCCATTATCTCTTTCTCATTTTTGGGTGGAGGCATCTCCAATATGGCTTTGATCTTGGATAGGTCAACTTCTATCCCTCTATCACTCTCTAGGAACCCTAACAACTTTCCAGCAATTACTCTAAAGGTGCACTTTTGTGGGTTCAATCTCAATCTATATTCTTTAATCCTCTTAAAGAACTTCCTCAAGTTTATGGCGTGGCTTCCTCTATCCTTGGATTTCACTATCATATCATCAACTTACACCTCTACCTCATTATGCATCATATCATGTAGCAAGGCCATAGACATCCTTTGGTAAGTTACCCCAGCATTCTTGAGGCCAAACAACATTACCGTGTAACAATAGATTCCCCATTCAGTAGTGAAGGTGGTTTTGGTCATGTCCTTGGGAGCCATCTTGATTTGGTTGTACCCGAAAAACCATCCATGAAGAACATCAATGCACTTCTTACTGTGTTATCCACCAAGACATTAATGTGAGGAAGAGGAAAGTCATCTTTAGGGTATGCCTTGTTCAAGTCTTTAAAATCCACACACATCCTCACCTTCCTATCCTTTTTAGGTACAAGCACACATTGGCTATCCATTCAGCTTGGTTTACGAGTTTGATGAACCCTACCTTTAATTGCTTAGTGACATCCTCTTTGATCTTTAAGAGCCATTCGGTCCTTACTCTCCCCAATTTTTGCTTGGCAAGTGCCATGTGGTCGTGAGTATCAATGTGATGTTGAGTTATCTCGAGGTCAGTTCTAGGCATATCTTCATAGGACCATGCAAACACTTCTTGAAATTCTATGAGGAGTTCTTGAAGATCTTTCTTTTCTTTTTCATTTAGAGTTGAGCCAATTTTAATTAAGCATGGATTCTTATCATTGCCCAAATTAATAGTTTCAAGAATTGGATCCATAGGTTCAATTTTCTTTTCCAATCATTTAAGTGCAAAATTAAAATCTTATGGGACACATCAAAGTAAGCCAAATTAGAATTCATCTTATTGAAAATATTGAAAAGTACATTGGAACTTGTATTACAGAACTTATACCTTATGTTCTCAAAAAATCCAACCAAAGTCCAATTATTAATGGGCCCCATGATAGGCATGATGAATTTGGAAGGATCACTTGGCTCTTCATTGGTGATGGCGAACATGTCCCCACTCATCTTCATCGAGGTCTTTATTGCTTAAGCATTCATGTAGTTCACCCAATCAACCTCTTCTTGCATTTCTTTGATCACCACGATTGACTTCTCCTTGAAATTGAGTTTTTCATTAAAGAACATCTCCCAACCTAGATGCACCCCTCCATCTTTACCCACCTAAGGTTTGGAGATGCCATAATAGGAAAGTCTCCTCCTTCTTTCACAAAGTTCCCATTAAAAGTGCCATGGCTTTTCTCGATTCCATCACAGCCTTGAAAGAATCCTAGGCCTTCCTTGGTCACTTGAGTCTTGATATTAGGGAACTCAACTACCCTTTTTCCTTCCTTTCCAAGGCCTATACGAGGCATGTATTCCATGTTCTTCATCATTGCAATCACCTCATGGCTACAATATGGGAACAAGTTGGTAGTATACCTCTCAACCTTCAATGTATAGTCAGTCATATTTACGAACTCAAAGCCACTCATTTGAAGCTCACTCCCTCCTTCCTCAAGTCCACAAATTGGTGCTAGGATCTCACCATCTCTAAGCACTACAGCAATCCCTCATTTCCATGGGATCTTCATCTTTTAATGTATTGAGGAGGGGATTGCCCTATTGGGGTGAAGCCAAGCTCTTCCCAAGAGAAGATTGTAATTTGGAGTGACGTCTATGACATGAAATTCCATAATACTTCCCATTGACCCAATCTAACAAGGGGCCTTGAAAGTACCCATGACCTTTCTTGACGTGTTGTCATATGCCCTTATAGTAAAGGGAGAAGGAATGATGGTCTCCATGTCTAGGCCAACAGTAAGGGTGATCCTAAAAGGACAAACATTCAAGGTGGAGTGGATTAATTGTCAATTAGAACCATTGGAACCTTGGCACCCATGCATTCAATGGTGATTTGCTAGGGTCTAGTGTGAGTAACTCCTTTGGGAAGGAGATCTTCATCAAAAAAAGTAAGGAAAGGGTGTGAAGAGCCCTCAACATCCATGAGAGACAATACTTCTTGTGGTGTAATTTCTATAGGGACTTCTTTCCCATTTAAGGCATCCAAGAAAGCCTTACGGTGCTTTTGAGAGGCCATGAGCAAGCCTCACACAAACACATGAGCTTGAGTCTTCTTTAATTGCATTAGGACTCTATCTTCTTCTTCTTTATCTTCTTTTTCCCTAGGTTTTGTGGGCTTGGACCCTTCCCCTAGATCCCTACTGGGATGATCCTTTTCTAAAAAGAACGGTTTGTAGTACTTCCCACCCCTAGTGATATTTGCTACGTTGTCCTCTAAAACCCTTTGCTTCAATTTTGTCACTCCTTTGGGAAGTATCTCCCATATTGCTATCGCTTCTTTTAAGACTTCATCTTCTTCATCCCATATTCCTTGGACTTCCACGACATTGATATTGACATTTGTAGTTTCTATCAACTTCGAACAATTCCATTCAACCTCATTTATTTGCACCCAATTTTGATATGGAGGGGGAGCCCTATGGTAATCGGGCGAAGGGTTCTTTCTAATGTTGGGTTTAGTAATGATGTTGGGATTTAAGAGGGTTTCATTGTCTTTAAGGTCTTGTATCTCGTGTTTGAGGCTTGTCAGTTTTGTGGCCGAATTTTTTGGTGGTAGTGGCAATATTCATTGAGGTTCCAAGTGGGAGGTATAGGATTAGGCATAGGTGTGGAGTCTAAAGGCTTAATGAATTCTTTGGAGGATAGGTTTTCATATGCTTTAGTGAAGGTCATTCCTAGGTTGGAGAATTCTTGGTGAGCTTTCTTTGGGTAGGCTAGTGTTTATTGGGGTATGATGGCACTTACATTCACGAGGTTAGGTGCTTTAGCGGTGGCCCTTCCTCCATATGTCTTCCTGGTTGAAGGCTTACTTTCCCCTTTCTACAATTGTCCATTATAGACAGCATCTTCAATTCTTGTCTCACAATCACATAATTCTCCAAATGAGCTAATAAGCAATGACAAAAGCCTACTATTATAAATCGGAACCAAGTTCTTGATGTTCATGTTGATTTGGTCTTTCTCATTTGGCCTATTGAGCATTCTAGATGCCTTGTTCTTCCATCTAGTCAAGTATTTGGAAAATGTTTCCCCCACACTTGGCTTGGTAGTCTCCAAATCCCTTAGAGTCACATTAATCATGGCGTTAAAGATGAATTGGTCCACAAACAACTCCACTATCTCATTCCATACCTTAGTTTTGCTTGGATCAAGGCTATAGTACCATCTTTATGCACCTCTTATAAGTGAGAAGGGAAACACATGCAAAGTTTGCTTCTCACCTAGCCCCTTCATTTTAGCAATGCTTTTGTACCTTCTTATGTGTTGCTTTGGATCCTTAGTCCCATCAAACTTTTCTACATCAGAGATCTTGAACTTGGGAGGCAACGCAATAGGAGTCTTTGAGCTTACTCCCCCCAAGTTATAGAGGTAGTCATCCATTCCGTGTGCCTTACGGAAGGCAAGTTGCATCTTCTCCATCTTTTCCTTCATAGCTATGCTTTCTATGGTTTGCTTCTCAAATTACTTGTTTCTTTCATACTCCACGTTGTCTTTTCCGTCCCATTCTTCATCTTCCTCCTCATCATCATGGATTTCCACATATATGGATTTCTTGACCCGAACATTCGTCTTGATATTCGTCTATTTCTCTCTATGTACTACCACTGGACCTAGACTTCTAATACTATATATAATAGCAGAAGCTTTAAGGAAGTAGGAAAAAAGGTCCCTTAAAAAACTGACATGTATAGAGTTTAAACTTTAAAAACCCACACGATGCGTTCGGAAAAAAAAAAAAAAAAAAAAAAAAAAAAAAAAAAAAAAAAAAAAAAAAAACAATGATTCACTTTGTTAAAACACTGTTTGGGAACTTCTTGATATAAAAGGAAACTAACCGCTTAAAACACAAAAAAAGAAAAGAAAGATTGCTTCATGGAGAAAGGAGAGAGAGAGAAAAGAGAGACAGAGAGATAGAGAGGCAGAGAGAGTTCTCCATTCCTTCGCCAGACTTAGAGCATCGGATCGTCGAAACCGGCTCCAGTACGTTTTTCTCTATTTTTTTAGATTTGGGTATGAAATATTGCTTTTTATTGAGTTTTTTTGTTGGAAAGGTTTAGATTTGATTTTGCTTTTGATTCCTTTTTGTTTTAGGCTTTTAGGTTCTCCATGAAAATGTTTGTTTTCTTAAATTTTCGATTTATTTTGATATCACTAAGCCTTTCCCTATTTTCTAATATCTGCATTCATAGTTTTTTTTGGGGGGGGGGGGGGGGGGGGTGGTTTGATTTGGAAAATTGGTTTTGATTTGGAAAACACCTTTTGATCTGTTTGGCAGCGTTAAAACACCTTTTCATAGCCTTCAGTATAAAAGAAAACAAACCGCTTAAATCAATAAATTGCAATCAAAAGGAAAGAGAACAAAGTTCATTGGAACTGTAACCCAATAGCTTAAAAGAGAATTTTCTGGAACCATCACTATTGATTTCCCCATCGCTGAAAACAAAACCCTTTAGCCTGTTTTTCTCAAAAGTTTCACTAAGGTACGTATCAGATCATTGGTAAGATCACCTTGAATCCCCCATCTTCACTACTCTCTTCCTATTTTGTTGTTGTTGTTGTACTAATCTACTTACTTATGAATAATTTGTGGTTTTTGTTTCCAAAATAACTTTGAGGCTCAAATGTTTGTAGGAAATTGAGAAAACAAACAAGGACACTAGGAAAATTACTAGATTTTCAATTTGGGGGTTGTTATTAATTTTGGGATTTGGGGGTTTCTAATTAGGGTTTGCTGCAATTATAGATTTCAATTCCTAATATGTTTTCCTCTCTGTTTCTTTTTTCCAGGGAAACATCATAGAAGATCAAATTCCACCTAGGCTATGTCTCTCAGTGTTCTGAGGAATGTAGATATTATTTTAGGGGGAACCAACATATTTATAGATTTGATCTTTTATTTGTGACTTGGGTGCTGATCTAGGTCTAAGTACTCAAATTTTAGGTTTTGCATTCCTTTAACCAATTAACTGAAATTTACTGCTTCAATTTGGTTTAAACATGTTGTGATGTGAATTGTTCATTGTCTTGGGCAACATGACTAATGCTTTTGGAATTCCAAACTGCAATTGGGGGAGGTGGTGGAGATATTGGAAAGAAAATAAATCATGGTGGTGGTGATGTCGATGGCGATGAAGATGATTGCTTTGATTGATGGAAATAAAGATAAATGCAGCGGAAAATAAGTTTTAAAACGGATCTACTTCATTCGATATTGATAACATACACAAAGTAAATTTCAGAATTAGAGAACAAGAGAGTGTACCTTGAAGCGATGAATTTCAAAACTGAAGATTGAAGCACTTAGGAATACTTTTAATCTTCACTCCAATTCCACTAACACCCAAGATGTGTGGTCTCTCAATTGGTAACAAAAGGATGATTAGAGAGTGACATACACTCACTTCCACCATTACAATGTTGTTTTTTTCTCTCTCATACATTTTTGTATGTTTTTCCCTTTGTATCTAACCAATTATCTAATTGGGCTGGCCTTTTGGGCCTTTCCAATTAGGCTTAAGTGTGTGGCTTGGAGTGGGACCAGAAGGGACTAATAAGACACTAGCTCCAATGGGCCTTGGGCTTTTCTGTCAACTCTTGACAAGTCCAAAGTTACCATTAACTATATTTAATACCACTATAAAAATATAGTTGCACTCTAGGCCTTATCTATAAATTATATCCCAAGACTTTATTATACATGCAACCCCTTCATAAAATATTCGTAGTAATACAAAGTCATTAATGTAGATTGCGACTTTGTAAATTACTACATCTTGATCCTTGAGTATCCAGTTCAATCCTTTAATGTTATTCATTATATATTTATGAAATCCAATTCCATAAATATATACTTTAGTCTCACTAAAGTGGTTAGGCCTAACTCTCTGAATAACAAACCCATTAAACTTATCTCAAGAGAATATTTTATATCTCCGTTAAGAGTCTATGAATTCCATCTTGAGAATACATGTTCCATCAACACTAAATGTGGCTGCCCAACATACTGAGGTTTTGACCATTACTATAGATCTCACTCCTAATATATCAAAGCAACCTACACCTCATGATCAGGTTCATTATTCTCTCAGGATTAAAAGTTCATGCAAATACAAGTCGTGAGATTTATTATTCATATGACAGTCTTAGGAAAATAATAAATCTCACAGCGGTCCAGTTCAATATGTCTTAACTCTTAAAACATATTAACACATCAACTAGAAGTCTCCACTTCCATGATTAAGACAAATCATCGTAGTTGATATGTTATAGTCTTCGCAGATGAAATGCCCAATTTCATCACCGACTACAAACTATAATTCTGAGTTTACAAAGAATTTGTGATTTATATCTTCTGTGACTCTTCACATAAATCACATACTATGCATCTCATGGACTATATGATAATGTCCGAATATTCATGTTACCATTATTTCAGATAATAATAAAACAAATTTATTAAACATAATATTAAGTCATACATAATGTCAAACACAATGTCACACTTAATATCATACATAGCATCTTACAATAGGATTTATGGGCATTAATCCTAACATTGATGACTTTGATGATGGCGATGAAGGGGATGGCGGAGTCCTATTTAGGAGACATAAATTTCTTGAGGAGGTTATAATTCTTAAATATTATCTTTAGTAGATTAAATGTTTTTGGGGTACTTTTTTTTTTTTTTTTAAGATGTTTGTGAGTGCTGTTAATATTAGTATGTTCTGACGCAGTAATAATTTTATGCCTTTTATCATCTTTTTGGTCATAAATTCGTAGATGCAGTGTTAAATGAATGGCAGAGGACAATGATGGATTTGCCTGCTGGATTCCAAAAAGCTTATGATATGGTATGGTATTTCTCTAACTATGTGTTTTTGGCAAAGAATTATCTCGCCATATACCAACTCAAATTTTACCTCCAAGGTCTGGTTAGCTCTATTCAAATGGTAAAATTCCTAGAACTCAATGCCCAACCAACTACTACTAGATTTATCCCCTGAGCACTTCCTAAAGGAATTTCACAGGCATTTATTGGCTGGTGAATATGCTTCCCTTAATTCGACATCATTGGTTGTCAAAGTTGCAGAGTTCCATATAATACTATGCTACATTTACCAAAACAAAGAATCTAACTGTAGATATACAAGTATAAATCCATCAGCTCCATTTTTTAGTAAAGCCACATTGTCTCAGCATATATATAAGGAAATTCCAATTGATGTAATCATGGGCCTCCTCTAAATCCAGCTTACATAATACTCCTGGTATGGCAAATTTCAAGGGAATCAGTTTGATTTGTAGTCTAATTACATTGCAGGAAAAGAGTTAGGGGCCTTGTTATAAATATGAGAGCTCAAATTTTATAAAGAGCTCGAATTCAAACTAATCCTAATCCTTTTATTAAGTAAATTCTAACCCTACATGTAAGTTTGTAATTATTGTAATAAAACTTGAACCAGTGAAGTGCCAAATAACTAAGATGGACTCTCAACTAAAATTCCTTTTTCAATCCGAATGGGCCTTTTAATTGATGCAAGTCCTTAGGCATTAGTGGAGGTCTTCCAAAGAGGCCTTTTATTTGAAACAATGCAACTATTGTGTCACAATCATTCTAATCTTTTGTTTCATAGTGCTTACTAAGATTTCATGAAATTTCATACATGATATCATATTATCATGCAATATATAATATAAGTTGCATCCTACACGTGATTGCATAAGGTGATTTCCCTATCTATGCTGCATTATAAGTATATTAAAATGTACTTATCCCAGGGAGGCAAGTTAACTCTTTAAAATATAATTATCCAAGGGAGGCGAGTTAACTCTTTTTATGAGCACTCTTTCCAGTTTGCCTACTTATTTTCTTTCTCTTCATTCTATTCCGGTAGAGGTGGTCGATTGAGAAGCTACAGAGAGATTTTCTTTGGAGTGGCATTGATAAGATGTACTTTTGTACATTGCTAAAAATATAATCAAACTTAGCTAATCAGAGTTGTTAGATTGCTGAATAAATTGTCAATCTTTGATTTTTATCAATGCCACCTCCAAGGTTTGTTACTTTCCTCTACTTTTTTATGTTTATTTTGTTAATCTCTGCTCATTCACTGGGGTTTTTCTCTCATCATCAATGCAGAATTTCATAGTAAATTTCTTCTCTTTGGTTATATTAGTCCTACCTTTTATTGCTTTGTTCTTTTTTATTTTTAAATCATTTCTTTGTTTCTTTTGTTACAATTTTATATAGTGCTGAGGTTAAGGTGTACGTGACCATATCTACATTACAGCTATTTTCACATCATGTTTTCCTGGCTTACAGAGGGCTGAGACCTTGGGAATTGTTGAATTCCCAATACTAGGCCGCATCAGTAAACTTGCTATTTCCTAGGATTCTTTGATTCGGTTTTGATTATGGATATGTTGTTTTGGTTTGCTATATGGTTTTTTTTGTTGTATTTATTTTGCATTTTTTTTCCCTCTCTATATTTATTATATGGGAATTGTAGACTTTAGTTAGTTTTGTACATTAAGAAACAATAAACAAGTTCAATGGGCAATATAATCTTTGGGTTTTTATATGATCAACTGCGAAATGTTATGTTGGGGCTGCTGCTATTTTGCATTTTGTGGTGATTTTATTTTTGTTTTGAAGGTTTTAGTTGGTTAGTATGGTTGTTCAAGATTGCTGAATAGGTGTCTCATTTTAATTAAATTTTTTTTAATGAATATCCCACACCAAAAAAAAAAAAAAAAAAACTGACGATCTGTTTAGGAGTAAGCTGCACAATACCCTGAGTGTGGCGTGGTGTTAAATAGCGAACATATTAGTCACTTAATTTGCACTACTACTACCTAACATCTTGGCACAAAATTAGTGAAAATTTTTAATGACCAGGAGGTATTAAGGTCCTTTCTTCTTTTAAGAATCAAGTTATGATACAATGGAAAAGAAGCACAAGAAATTGCATACTTTGCCATGCCGATGATTACAACCATAGGCATACTCAGATGTCACAAGAAATTGAATACTTTCTATGCCGGTGATTTTAGCCATAGGCAAAGTCAATAAAAGGGCTTTGAGTCCAAGAAGATTGTCGGATGTATTGTAAGGTACTAATATTTACACCATAAGCATTGGAATAAGAATATAGGAAACTTAAACCTCTTTAGATTGCCACATTTTAAGTGGCATTTTAAGAATGTAAGGAAAAGATACAGAATCATAGACACAGAAATTGTGTTACCACTATGCCAATATACGCCAAAATGGGAGTGAGCTCTACTGGTGGAGGTTCTGCTCATAATAAACTTACTTTTTTCAAGGATGATTCTTTTACTAACAACAATAGAAAAGAGTTGAAAAATAAGGATATAGAAAATTTGGATTTTGGAGAAACCTGAAACAAGATTGACAAGCCTAAAAGGAAGCAACTAAAGCACATATCATGACTTCATTAACAATTAATTGATGATGTAAATTATTGCCTCAAAAATATATCCTTTTCCATATTTACCAATAAAAGTGGTCGTCTTCCTAATTTATCAGTTAAGAGTACTCTTGCAACAGTGGCTGGAATCTACAAACAAACACTTACACTTCTTAAAAATGTAACAACCAAAAGCCTTGATTCATTCTACAGTTATAAGTGTGAAGAACCTAGATGATAGTAACTGATATAGTCCCATTAAGTACGTGGAAGATTCATTAGTATCACATGTTCCCTCTCTCTTTTTCTCTATGAAAAAAATTGGTTAATTCAGTTTGAATTTTAGATAATTTCCTACTAATATAGATTGAGCTTAAAATTGCAGAATCTATAGCAATGTATAGATCTTCTGAAGTTGGATATGTGACTATTATGTACCTCTCTACAAGGTAATATATGGACTTCATTACAATTTTACATGATTAATAATGTTTTTTTAATGGATTGTGGCAACATAGTTGAGATTTCTATGCAAAATATAGATGAAGTAAATGCTAAAAGAAAGTTAGAGATAATGGATGCAACCACAGTATTTGGTTTTGTGATTGAAAATAGAGAAAAAATAAAGATTATTAATGGCATAGTATGTGGAGGTTGCCGAGCATTAGAAACCTCAGTGCAAGTATATATAATGTGTTAGTGTTACTTATTCATTTATGCATCTAGGTTTGTTTCTATTTCAATTTCTACGAATTAAGTTGTTATTTGGTGGATTGTTTTTGTGTTCTGGGGGAGTGATGGTGTGAATATGTAGCTGATGTATTTTGTCTGAAATGTGTTTGTGGATTTGGTTGTGTGAATTTTAGGTAATGGGTTGTTGTTGGTAGTGATGGTGGTTGTGGCCTTACCCTTCATGGATGTGTTTTTCTATTTATTGTGTTTTTGTTATTCTGTGGATTGCTGTTGTATTTTGGTAATTAATGTTATTACTTGAATATTAATAATTAATACCGTCACTATAACTGGAAGTATCTCCCATCACTATCACTCACTATTTTTTTTTTTTTTAAGATAAGCTTTAGCTTTGGGGAAATTTTTGTCTATTAATATAGTTGTCCAGCCTGGTAAATGATATGCTTATGTCTTTTGTAGATTAATATATGTTTTTTGGGGATATTTAGATTTGCTTAAGAATTCTAAATCATGGCAACTATTTGCCTATGTCATAACATGCATGCCACCAATTAATTAATTCACAAATTTAGAAGAATAATACCTCATTCACAGTGATGTGAATAAGTGATTGTGTTCTAATTCTTAACCAAATTATTTGACCCATGAAAATTAAGGATATTTAGTTCTCTTTGTGTTTCAGATCTACATGAAGCTACAAGAAAGTTGATTTGGAAGACAGTATATGACAAGGCATTGCATCTTCTACGTTTATAAATATGGTCTTTTTCAAATTTCAATTTCCTTTGATTGATATGGATTAAAATTCAGATTGAAATTAGTTTAAATAGAACAGAGCCTCAAATTTGAGTTTTTATTATACTGTTTCATTGTTTGCTTTGTTTTGAATTAAATTCATTGTTGTTTCATATGTGATTTTGTAAGAATTGGGATTTTGAACTCAAATATTATCTTTCTCCAATTTTATATACGAGTATTTGGAGAATGCAGAATGGATTAAATAGCCTTAGCTGATAATCAAGGTCATTGCTATGGCAAAGATCATTTGGACGGCTAGGATCTGTGCCTCCTAAAACCATGCTCAAAAAATTACTCTTGTGTAGTTAGTTTGCTTTGCACTTATGGTAGTGTGTGTATATTGAAAGCTCGAAAATGTGTTGAAAAACACAAGAGCTGTTTAGACCCCCAAATTAAAATTACGGCTCAATAGATTTTACACAACTTTAATACAAAGTGCGGAATAGTGTAAAAGCGAGCGGATGAACAAGTAACTACTCTAATCCAAGAACTAAGCAACACAGCAGTATAATGGAATTAAACAAGAGTAGGGAAGAAGGATGCAAACACAGAAAACACCGAGACGTGTTCTCGAAGAGGAAACCGAAGAACTCGGCGAAAAACCTCTCCGCCGCCCTCCAAGCGGAAATCGATCCACTAGACAATCAGTTGGGATACATGGGTTAGCAAAAGACCCTCCAAGCCTAGTCTACCCGCTGTACCTAAGCCCTCCAAGCTCCTACTCCAACAAGGCTTCTCGGAACCGTGTCTTGTCCTAGTTATCCGGATCCCGCAACAAGCTCCATGTTGCATCTGCCATTCAAGGCTTCTTCCAATGCTTCCCAGCAGCACCAAAAACGTCACACAGCACTCACAAGGTGTGGTAAGTGTTTGGGCTATCAACCTCTCAAGGATATGGATAATGGAGAGGGAAGGGTTGAGGAAATACCACAAACAAATGTATAGAGAAAGGTGGGGAAGACAATCTCTAATTACCAATGTGTTTGGCTAGGGTTTTCTCTCTGAAGCATACCTCAACAATTGTGGGTAATGATGGTATATATAGGAGAGGTGCAAAAGGTGTGACTCAAAAAGTCCAGGCTGGCAGAACAGCTAGTCTCGCGGGTGTCTCGCGGGAAGGCCTTACCCGCGAGATACTCGCGAGACACAGTTGTCTCCACCTGGCCTGACTCTTCGCATTCCAGCATGTGCCTGGCACATGGATCACTTCGCGGGAAGCTAGGTCGCGAGATACCCGCGAGAATCTTCAGTTCTTCAAATGCTTGAGTCTTCAAACACTCTCTCTAACACACAACCCTTACAACAAATCCCACAACAAATACAGGGTTTTAAACGATTGAACTCAATTACAATCAAATTTGGCACGGAATAAAAGCCAACAAAACATAGTTGTAAATTACAACTTTACAATCTCCCCCTTTGGCTATTCCGTGACAAAACCCTAAAACAGACTCTAGACTTAACCGTGAGTTTGGGAACAAAGGCAAAACTCACTCACACCTAATTCTAGATTCTGATAAGCTCTTGAGACATATGAACAAGTAACTCCTGAAACACAACAACACAATAACATCATTGTATGCAGAAAACTTGAAAACATATGGAGCAATAATAGCATGATCGAGCAAAACGAAATAGAAACACTAGATCATGGCAAGATCAAACAAGTAATCACTATACAGAAGAAATTACTATGCTCATTCACACATGGAACGAACATCCGGATTTGCAAGAAGATACGCTCAATTGAAGAGAGTCACTTGCAATTCCAACACTCAACCAATGCATAGAACGTATATGCATCTAGGAACAATCCTACATGGGCACAAGAGTGATGTACTTGAAGTAAAATGCATGACATTGAACAACAAGCAAGCATGCATGAAGGTTGCATAGGCAAGGTATTGCAAATGCATGGCACAAACCACAAAGACCTACAAATAATGCATGAAACAAACCCTTAAAGCTTACAAAAGCAACATGGGTACATACAAAAAGTGCCACATAGCATATATGCCACAAAGCATAGAACATAAACACACAGTTCTGAAAATATACTGAAATAAAGTCTAAGATTAGCTAGTAAACAAAAAGACATCATCTCCCCCTATCATTACACTCCCCCTGTCGATGACATCATCTCCCCCTTTTTGTCATGGAATAGCTAGTTGTCATTCTCTTCCAACTTTCTTTGAATTTCATCCATCTGAGTTTCGATGGAGGTTAGCTGTTTATCCAGACGGGAGTGTTGGGAGTACATGATCTGAGTAAGTCCAGAAAGTTTGGTGCTGAGATCTTGAAGTGCACCCATGATGGTGTCAAACTTGTCATCATAGGAATGAGAAGTAGAACTTGAGGTACCATGAGAAGCATGATGTTCTTGTTTGACATTCTTCTTGGTGTGACTCAGACTTGCTTGAAGGGTACGACCGTTAATTGGACTTGGCCTAGGAAAAGTGTGCTCATCAGCAGAGGGACGCACACCTTTGAGTTTTAAAATCCGAGAAATAAGACGACCAAAGGGAATGCAATTCCTTGAGGCAGTTCGGTTCACCGTCTTAGCTAGTATGTGGAAGATGTGGGAGCATACATCAATTTCCTCATCCGATACCAGATCATGAAGGAATAATGCTCGACCAAGGTTAATATAACCTGTGCTTGACAACGGATAGAGATTGTTGCACATGATCATTGACAGAAGCCTTAATTCTGGAGAAAGTGAGGCCACATTGATTGATGATCTGCTGGAGGAGAACTCTAAAGTATCTCCTAATGCTTTCCGAAGTGTGCCCTCAGATGGAACCAGCTCATCATATACAGGTGGGATTGGAAGTATGGGCCGGTTGATGTGAAGAATCTCGGAAAGATAAACCGGGGTGATGGAGAACCGCTTTCCTCTAACCCAGCACTTGATCACTTCTCCTTCAACCACAGCATTTGCATAAAACTCTTTCACCATGTTCTCATATGCATCTTCAAGATCGGAGAGAAGAAAATTCCAGTCTTTGGTGGCGAACCAAGTGGGAATTTGAGTATCCAACAGAGATGACTGATCCACAGCTCTTTCAACCAACAAAGGAGCATCGCGGAAGAGATTTTTATAGGATTCAAAAGCAGCATGAGAGCGAAACAGGCTAGGATCAAAAGTTCCAGTTGAAGCACGAGCTCTCTTTGGTCTCGGGGAGTCTTCATCAACATCGATGATTGGTTCTTTCCCTTTGTTGCTGCCACCTTTCACAGCTGAAGTCTTGAATGGAGACATCTGTGCAAAAGAGCACCCAAAGATACCAGGAAACATGTGCACAGCACACAAAACATAGCACAGAGTTTGATTAGATTCAAGTTAGTTCCAAGACAAATGTAGTGCCGTGTATGATGATTGACAGACACACAGTGCATAAACCGAAGTAACTGGGCATGTGTGTGTAGGTGATATGCATGAGGAGTGTCTCAGTGTGCCTAGGAAAGTGCAGAATGAGTAAAGTGTTAGACACATACACTCAATGACCAAATGGAGTGAGAATCCTCAGATTGAAATCACTTGATTTCAATTAGGCACAAAAATGTCAATCGGACATTTTATCAAACACCTGATGTGCAAAAGAACACTTGAAGTGTGAGCAATGCATGAACATGGTAAAATCTTGCCTAAATACATGATAAAATGCCACAAGGGGCCAACATAGATGCAACAAGATCAAATGCAACAGAACCCAATCAAAAATAAGACACAAACTTCACACAATTTTGTAAAACAACCCAAAGAAACGAAAATACCCAATAAACAAAAACCTAACCACATATTCTGCAAAATCTAAGTAGAAACTTAGAGGGAAAAAGGTTAATTAACATACCTTGAAGAAGATAATGCAGAAAAATGCTTGATTTGGAAGGGGATATGATGAAATAGTGAGTTGGGTTGAGAGAGGTTCGAAAAAAAATTTTAGGGAGGGAAGTTTTTATGTTTTGAAACAACTATCACATCAGCCCTATAAAACTGAAAACACGCGATTTTCGCGGGTAAGAGAGTCGCGAAACAGTCGCGAGACAACCGCGAAAGGTGCCACTGAAGCACAAAATTTTCGCGAGAAGCGCTAAGTAGCGACGCAGTCGCGAGACAGTCGCGAGATTCTCTGTCTGATTTTAAGAAAAACTCAGTTTTTGCCAAACCGCATTTCGCGAGAAGCTGTTGGTCGCGAGACAGTCGCGAGACAGTCGCGAAATAACCCCTGAACCAGTTTTCTGAAGAAAAACACACAAAATGCATTTTGACCAAAAAGAAACACACGAAAGTGTAAACTCACTTTCAAAAACAAATAAAACTCACAAAAATCTTTTTGGATTTGATCAACAAAGATTGAGCATGTGAAACACATTTAATCAAGTACAATCACACAAATGATTATGACATTCATAGAACATAGACTTGTGTGTTGTGTGTGGATATCAAAAATGAGATAGTCCTTAGTCCAATGTGAGGCTTCAATGATCAATTCAATCAAGGCATACACAACTAGCACTAGATTATGTGACCTATCTCAATTATGGAAACATGCATATATGACCTCCCACACGTACTTGATAACAGTTCATTGAAGCTTTTCATTTGGCTCCATTCTTAACACTTCATTTGCAACTTTTGAGCAAAGAGAATCACATTTAGAGAAAGATGCCTGAAATTTTTGATATTTCATTTGATGAGATAGCCTTTGGCTTTTTGGGCATCATACATTTTATTTTGGTCGCTTTCCCTTTTTCCTAGTCGAATACTAGTTTGTGCGACAAGCTTTTGCAGCTCTATATCTCTTTTCATTTGGAGATTTACATTTAGAGAGCTCTTTTAAGCAAGAAAAATAAAAGTGGGAAGATATATAGGCATGAGTCTATGCATGTATCAAGATCAACACAACCATTCACTAATCATTCATGACAAGGTTGAAGATCTATTTACAACCGTCACATAGATTTCAGAATTTCTTCCACTATGATATGAGTGCATGAGGGACAAGCTAAGCTCGTTAAATGCACAAAGCCATAAGTACAAAGGTACAAGGCAAAAACATGTTTTGAGACAAAACTCAACAAAGTGATCAAACTTTTTAGATTTTATAATTTTTATGGGTTTTTGAAGTTTTGAAACACACCCAAAACAAAACAACAAGAATAAGACCAACAGATAACTGTGGACCAAAACAAGAAACATAAACATCTAAAACAAAATATGTGAAACCATACTAACAAGTATGCAACCAAGAGCAGTGTAGGTTCACACAAGAGATAGAGTTCAAGGAATGATACCGACGCCGATGGTCTTACGCAAAGACTCAAACTTAGGGCCATCGAGAGGTTTTGTGAATATGTCTGCCTTCTGATTGTCAGTGTTGACAAACTCCAAGTGCACAATCTTTTCGTCCACCAAGTCTCGAATAAAATGATACCGGATTTCGATATGCTTTGATTTCGAGTGTTGAACTGGATTTTTTGACAAATTTATGGCACTTGTGTTATCACAGTACACACACATCGTGTCTTGAGTGATTCCATAATCATGAAGGAGCTTCTTCATCCACAGTAATTGAGCACAAGCACTTGCAGCAGCTATGTATTCAGCTTCGGCTGTCGATAGAGAGACTGAATTTTGCTTCTTGCTCATCCATGACACCAAGTTGTTCCCAAGATAGAAACACCCACCGGAGGTACTCTTCCTATCATCAACACACCCGGCCCAGTCAGCATCAGAATATCCGGCTAGGCATTCATTTGAATCTCTTGAGTACCAAATTCCATAATCAGATGTCCCATTTATGTATCGGATGATTCTTTTGACTGCTGTTAAATGTGTCTCTTTGGGGGCTGCCTGGAATCGAGCACATACGCCGACACTGAAGGCAATGTCTGGTCTGCTGGCAGTGAGATATAAGAGACTTCCTATCATGCTCCGATAGAGTGTTGGATCCACTTCTACACCTGCAGCATCCCTACTTAGCTTTGACGAGGAGCTCATTGGGGTGAAGGTGTGCTTCTTGGAGTCTAGACCAAATCTTTTAACGAGATTTTTGGCGTACTTTTCTTGAGATATGAATATCCCATCTTTCCGTTGCTTCACTTGAAGTCCTAGGAAATAGGTTAGTTCCCCCACCATACTCATTTCAAACTCCTTTTTCATTTCTTTGGAGAATTCAAGAGCTAAATGATTAAGTGTAGATCCAAACACAATGTCGTCCACATATACCTGAGCAACCAGGAGCGACTTCTCATCTCTCTTTACAAACAACGTTCGATCAGCTTGACCTCTTATGAATCCACGATCCAACAAGTATGTTGTGAGACGATCATACCATGCTCGTGGTGCTTGCTTTAACCCATACAGTGCCTTTTTCAACCTCAGTACATGGTCTGGAAAATGAGGATCTTGAAATCCCTTTGGTTGTTCAACGAACACTTCTTCAGTTAGAAACCCATTCAGAAATGCACTTTTCACATCCATTTGGTATAGTTTGAAATCCATAACACAAGCGATGGACAATAGAATTCGAATCGACTCTAGTCTTGCTACTGGTGCAAACGAATCATCAAAATCTATGCCTTCCACTTGGGTATATCCTTGAGCTACCAGCCTGGACTTGTTTCGAACAACCTCACCGTCTTCATCAGTTTTGTTCTTGAAGATCCACTTGGTGCCGATCACATGAGTATCTTTTGGCCTTGGAACCAATTCCCATACATCATTTCTAACAAACTGATGTAACTCTTGATGCATAGATTCTATCCAGTTCTCATCATTAAGAGCTTCCTCTACCTTCTTAGGTTCGAATTGAGCAAGGTAGCAATTATATGTCACATGATTTGCACTGTATTTTGGTCCTTTTCTCAACCGAAGTCCTTCATTGACATCACCAATGATGTTGCTGGATGGATGATTAAGAATTACCCTTGACGACGGTCTCTTGGAGGTAGAAGGTTCTTCATCTCGAGAGATTGGAGGTTGAACTTCCGGAGGGGTAAGAGGACTAGGAGGCCCTTGTGCTAATCTAGTCTCCCTTCTTGGTATGGTTGGTGTGGTCTCTTTTTCCGGTGATCCTTTCTCAATATCATCAGCTTGTGACATGTTGTCCTCACCATCCCCCTTCTTGTGGTCAGATCCTTCACCCTCATCAATATTCCTTTCAGTTATGGTGTCATCGATAACCACATTTATGGACTCCATCACAGTCTTGGTGCGTTTGTTGAACACTCTATACGCTCGGCTGTTTAAAGAGTAGCCTAGAAAGATCCCTTCTTCACTCTTGGCATCGAATTTTCCAAGGTTCTCTCTGTCATTAAGAATATAGCATTTGCTCCCAAAGACACGAAAGTATTTAACCTTTGGTTTCTTTTCTCTCCAAATTTCATAAGATGTCTTCTTCGTTCCAGCTCGGAAGTAGATCCTATTGCCAATATGACATGACGTATTCACCGCTTCAGCCCAAAATTTCTGTGGAAGGTTTTTGTTGAGTAACATTACTCGAGCCATTTCTTGAATTACTCGGTTCTTCCTTTCTACTACTCCATTTTGTTGTGGAGTCCTTGGGGCTGAGAATTCTTTCATGATGCCTTGTTCATTGCAAAATTCATCAAACTTCGCATTTTCAAACTCCTTCCCGTGGTCACTCCTGATCTTGACAATAGGTACTCCTTTGTCATTAATCAGCCTCTTGCACAATTTTTTCAGCTTATCACATGCCTCTGATTTCTCCCTAAGGAAGTCCACCCAAGAATACCTTGAGAAATCGTCGACCACCACCATAATATATCGTTTTCCACCCATGCTTTCTGTTTTTGTTGGACCCATGAGATCCACATGCAGTAACTCTAACGGGCGAGATGTTGCAATCACACTCACTTTCGGATGGCTTGACTTTGTCTGTTTTCCTAATTGACATGAACCACAAATATTCTTCTCAATTTTCCCAAACTTTGGTAGACCAACCACTGCTTCAAGCTTGGAGACTTTGGCCACTTGTTTATAATTTGCATGTCCAAAACGTTGATGCCACAACTCCAAGAGATTTACCCGGGCACTCCGACATGCTATGCTTGGTTTGGGAATGACCCCATAACAGTTGTCGGTGGTTCTAAGCCCCTTCAGAATTTTAACACCTTCTTCATTCGAGATTAGACATCCTTTCTTGGAGAATTGAACTAGGAAGTCATCATCACAGATTTGAGTGATACTCAGCAAGTTCACCTTCAATCCCTTAATGTACAGCACGTCATTCAGCAGTGGCAGCCCCGGAATGTCCACCGTTCCCTTTCCAAGAACTTGTGAGTGACTACCATCTCCAAACGTCACAAAGCCATCTTCCTTCTCTTTAAGTGTTTTGAACAAAGACTTATCTCCAGTCATATGTTTTGAACAACCGCTGTCAAGGTACCACAAACATGAATTAAAAACTTTCAAAGCGGTGTGAACAAAAAGACACGCATGAGAGAGACACTCTTGGCCCTCGAAGCAAGACTCTTTTTCTTTTATTTCATTCAAGGATGAGTGAAGTTTTCCTCTTAGATGATCAAGTTCATCACACAAGTGTTTATTTCTTCTCTCATATTTATAGACTAAAGCCTTTGACTCACACAAGCTATTATGAATATCATGGTTTCTATGTACTAGTGATCTTAGCATGTGACAGAAAATTCTAGCATGTTTCTTTGTCTTAAAAAGCTCTAAAACCACATTACTAGAACAGAATTCAGAATTACTGACAGAGTCTTTATCACACACACCTTTGCTTCCCTTCATGTTGATTTTAACAAGGACACTATCCAAACAACACCAAAGGGTCAAGGATCACACTTAGGTAATTACACCTCAGCAAGTGTACCTGCTCTGATACCAATTGAAAGCTCGAAAATGTGTTGAAAAACACAAGAGCTGTTTAGACCCCCAAATTAAAATTACGGCTCAATAGATTTTACACAACTTTAATACAAAGTGCGGAATAGTGTAAAAGCGAGCGGATGAACAAGTAACTACTCTAATCCAAGAACTAAGCAACACAGCAGTATAATGGAATTAAACAAGAGTAGGGAAGAAGGATGCAAACACAGAAAACACCGAGACGTGTTCTCGAAGAGGAAACCGAAGAACTCGGCGAAAAACCTCTCCGCCGCCCTCCAAGCGGAAATCGATCCACTAGACAATCAGTTGGGATACATGGGTTAGCAAAAGACCCTCCAAGCCTAGTCTACCCGCTGTACCTAAGCCCTCCAAGCTCCTACTCCAACAAGGCTTCTCGGAACCGTGTCTTGTCCTAGTTATCCGGATCCCGCAACAAGCTCCATGTTGCATCTGCCATTCAAGGCTTCTTCCAATGCTTCCTAGCAGCACCAAAAACGTCACACAGCACTTACAAGGTGTGGTAAGTGTTTGGGCTATCAACCTCTCAAGGATATGGATAATGGAGAGGGAAGGGTTGAGGAAATACCACAAACAAATGTATAGAGAAAGGTGGGGAAGACAATCTCTAATTACCAATGTGTTTGGCTAGGGTTTTCTCTCTGAAGCATACCTCAACAATTGTGGGTAATGATGGTATATATAGGAGAGGTGCAAAAGGTGTGACTCAAAAAGTCCAGGCTGGCAGAACAGCTAGTCTCGCGGGTGTCTCGCGGGAAGGCCTTACCCGCGAGATACTCGCGAGACACAGTTGTCTCCACCTGGCCTGACTCTTCGCATTCCAGCATGTGCCTGGCACATGGATCACTTCGCGGGAAGCTAGGTCGCGAGATACCCGCGAGAATCTTCAGTTCTTCAAATGCTTGAGTCTTCAAACACTCTCTCTAACACACAACCCTTACAACAAATCCCACAACAAATACAGGGTTTTAAACGATTGAACTCAATTACAATCAAATTTGGCACGGAATAAAAGCCAACAAAACATAGTTGTAAATTACAACTTTACATATATGTATTGCATTTTTTAGCTTCCTTTGCACTTATGGTAGTGCATATTTATTGCACATTTTTATACGAAATTGTTGCTTTGTAAACGGCTCTAAATCAAAAATTGTGTCACTTCCTATTTTGGTGAGCCTCTATTGAAAAAAATAAGAATTTTATTAAATGAAAAAGGTACCTGTGAGTGTATCTTTAAGTACTTCAATGCTAATGGAAATGAAAAAAAATCTCATTCTAGCCGTTTGGATCCTCCCCAAGCATGTATAGATAGAGTTATATAATCCCATGCATCGCACGGGTTAGCGACTAGCTACTATATATAATAGTAGAAACCTTTCCCTACAATTAAGGAGGTTGTGACATGTAGGAAAAAATCCCACATAAAATTATGCCACGCTACTAGTCAAAAGCATGGAATAAAAAGCGAAGCATTGTGCCTTTACGTCTTTAGGATTTAAAAAATCAAGCATTGCACTCCTTCGCCATTGAAGGAAAAATGCTTTAGGAACCATTACATTTAAAAAAAGCTTAAGCAGATTGTTGTCTGCCAACTTTTATCAATAAACACCGCCTATAACTCTTTCAGCCAATTAATAGAAATCCGAAACAACGTGATCTTAGGTAGTTGTGAAATTAACTACAACAGTCATCTTCCATTCAAAACCTCTCTCAATTTATATTTACCTTTTGAACCATTTTTTCCCTACAAAGAGTGATAGTAGTTCTGAATTAATGTTTTGCGCTGCAAGAATAATTTACTCTAGCAAGAAAGTTGTTGGATTTACTGCAGCCAGTTGAAAGGTGAGAATATTTTCATGTGCTATTTTTCATGAGACTGAATGATTATTAAAAAAAAAAAAATGAAACTTAAAAATGTTAGCAGAAAAGCATGGTGAAAAGGAAAAAAAAAAAAAAAAAGATGTGAAGGGAGTTCACAGAGGCTCATTAACAAGGAAGAAGTAAAGAACTGAAGAAGAATATGGAGGAAAGGAAAAGTAACTTTATAAGAATAGTAGAGGTGAGATAAATCTCAATCATTGATGGGATTGGGAATAGTAAAAGTAATTTAATAGGAACCTTCTTTGAAGGTTCATGCTTCACAAAATACCCAATATGTGTCTTTATTTACACTAAGACCATTTTATTGCTTTTATTTTTAATAAGAATTTAATCACTCTTTTTACTTATTCTTTCACTTAAAAAAATTAACAATCATTATATATTGGGACCTAAAAATAAAACACAACATTAAATTTATTAAGTTTACTTTCTTTTTTTTGAGAATGAAGTTTACCATATACTTTGGTATATGGTTAGCGGTTATTAAGTATATGGTTAGTGGTTATTACTTATGTGGGTGAGGTGTAACCCAATATGTATTAAGGATTGGATTATATAGAAGATTGAAGGTTGTTATTATCAAGGGCATTACAAACCTAGCATTGACACTTCAAGTGAGTGATGATAGGTATTCTAAAATAATTATCATCACTTCATTTTCATTTTGTTAGCTTCATAAAATAAGTGAAAATTGTAATACCATATTAATAGAGCTTCTTTAAAATTTTAAGATACCATACCTATAAATTAGAGAGTTTTATTTATTTTACCATAAATAACAAATAAGAGTAACCTAATTCAAAATAAATAAATAAAACTAACTAACCCGCACATTGTGCGGGTCATACACTAGTATTTATAATTTCCTAAAAGATGAAAACCTAAGGATAAAGGGAAGGAAGTACCTGACAAGAGACTAGAGATGAGATGACAAGACAGAGCTCTTAAACGAGATGGCAGAAAGGAAAATATCGTAAAGTGAAAGGGTAAGAGAGAGAATGTACATATTTATAGGCCCCGAAGGTGGGTCAATAATGCAACGTGGACCAACCAGAAGCTAACACATGGCATATTCCTTGAAAAATAAATCGACGCAACAAGTAAATCAATAAGATTGTGACACATAGCATAATCTGAAACAACAAAATCCAACCAAAGCAAAGACAACACATGGTATATAAATTGACCATTAAAACATCAACACGTGTCAAAAGCAAACACTTCTACCACAGTGTCCAGGACGACCCTTGGACAAAGGGGGCAATTAATGGTAAACCAAAAATTGGACTATCTCTAGTTCATCCATATTGTCTTCCAAGTCCAGAAATGTTGTCCCAATACAAGAAGGCTGCCTAAATGTATGAAGGTCATCCAACATGGAAGCACCTAGACAACCTCCCACACTTAGAGTAAATTTATGTTCAAGAGCTTATAATTCGAACCACGTTCTACTATTCTAAAGTATAAGCAAAATCCTTATTCATCGCTCTAACTTCCTAATAAGTTTTCAACTTCTAATAGCAGTTGTAGAAGATAAGTCTAAACCTTTTAACTTCCATAGTAGTTGTGGAAGTTAAATCTGAACCTTCTAACTTCCATCCACGTTAAGGAAGTTACTAAACAAGTAACCATTCCAAAGCTCACTATAAAGGACTCATCCATATCAAATGAAGGTAAGTTTTGGCCGGTTCACCCCAGTCACCTTTGATCTTGTGTTTCTTTCTTTTCAGGAATTCCAAGCAACCACTAGCCCATTAAAGCCTGAAGCATTCAGCCTACTGATTTTCTGTGCATCATCAGTTGGCGTCGTCTGTGGGAAAGATTAAATTTGTGTTTTGTAATTTATCTTTCTTGGACGAAAAGCTGT
This sequence comes from Quercus gilva, assembly GCA_023621385.1. Classification (NCBI taxonomy): domain Eukaryota; kingdom Viridiplantae; phylum Streptophyta; class Magnoliopsida; order Fagales; family Fagaceae; genus Quercus; species Quercus gilva. The sequence goes on from CM042480.1 coordinate 30,339,697, forward strand.
ATGGTTCGGAAAAGGTTAATGGCCACTAGTTTAGGCCACCAGAATAGTGGAAACGCTTCCAACCACCCCAACCATGCTCACCTGTTAGCACCTGTTATGTAACCGCCTTCTGTCCAGCAAATACATTCCATGGCAGCTGCCATGGCAGAGCTAACCCGTTAGAATTAAGAGTTGACTCAAGAAATCAACCAAAGAAGGCAACGTCAAGAATGGTGAGTAGAAGGACAAGCTCAAAGTCAAGAAGTTAGAGGAGAAGGACAGAGACAACAGGGAAACAAGTTCTTCTTCAGGACGAATTCAGCATTACACGCCCTTGAATGTTCCACTTGATCAAGTGCTTATGCAAATCAAGGACAACTCATCCTTGAAGTGGCAAGAGAAGATGAAGGGAGATCTTAATAAATGCAATAAGAACAAATATTGCAGCTTCCATAGAGATCATAGGCACAACACGAATGAATGCTATGACTTGAGTAGCAGATTGAGAATCTCATTAGGTAGGGAAAGTTGAGGAATTTTCTTGGACGTGATCATAAGGATGAGAAGTTAAAAGGAAAGGTAAAAGAGCCATCACGACCACCACTTGGAGAAATAAGAGTTATTGTAGGACGAACTTCAGTTGGACAATCTTCCAAGTTAAGGAAGACCTACTTAAAGGTGGTGCAGAATGTCCAACTCTCTAGATGACCACTTAGGATGAAGGGGGCAGACGAGCAGGATTTTACCTTCATAGACAAAGATGTTGGAAGAATCCATCATCTATAAGACGATGCAATCGTCATAACTTTGCTCATTGCTGACTACATGACTCGAAGGGTGTTGATAGATAATGGGAGTTCAGCAGATATCTTATATTATCCCACCTTCCAGCAGATGAGGCTTGGACGAGATCAAATTCGCCCTTAGTTGGATTTGGAGGAATGAAGGTACAATTGGTGGGCACTATTACTCTACCCGTCATGGTGGGGGCGTATCCACAGCAGATAGTTAAAGAAGTAAATTTCCTTATTGTAGATTGTTCGTCTTCTTACAATGCCATCATTGGATGACCAACTTTGAATAATTGGAAGGTAGTGACATCTACCTACCACCTATCTGTCAAGTTTCCAACAGATTATTGAATAGGACAAGTGCAAGGAGATCAATTAGCAGCTAGAGAATGCTACTTAGCCATGTTGGCAATGGACGAGCATGTGTAAACGATGAATATAAAAGAGAGAAGGGTTGCTGAAGAACCCATTGAAGTACAGGAAGACGTTCCTTTGGACGAAGATAACCCCGAGAGGTTAACTAGAATTGGAACAAATATGGAAGAGAAGACGAAGCAAGACCTCGTCCAATTCTTAAGGAAAAGCATTGATGTTTTTATGTGGAGTCATAAAGACATTCCAGGGATTGAGCCAAGTGTCATTACCCATCGTTTGAATGTATTAACTACAGCAGAATTTATTTGGGAAATTTATTACCTGAATTGGTTAGCTAATGTAGTGATGGTCAAGAAGGCTAATGGCAAATGGAGGATGTGTGTAGAATTTACCGATTTAAACAAGGCTTGCCCCAAGGATATTTATCCGTTGCCACGTATTAACCATTTGATAGATTCAACAGTGGGTCATCAACTACTAAGCTTCATAGACGCCTTCTCAGGTTATAACCAGATAAAGATGGACGAGGCAGATCAAGAAAAGACATTATTTATTACCAGCCAAGGCTTGTTTCGCTACAAAGTGATGCCCTTCTATTTGAAAAACGTAGGGTCAGCCTATCAGAGGCTGGTCCATCATATGTTTTGTCCACAGATAGGACAGAATATAGAAGTATATGTAAATGACATGTTAATGAATAGCTTGGATGAGAAGAAACATCTGGATGACCTACAGGAGACCTTTGACACACTTAGGCGATATAACATGAAGTTGAATCCAAGCAAATGTGCCTTCGGGGTTTCATCAGGGAGTTCCTATGATTTATGGTTTCACATAGGGGAATCGAAGCAAATCTTAATAAGATGCAAGCAATACTGGACATGGAGCCACCAAGAAATATCAAGGAAGTCCAGTCTCTTACTGGATAAGTTGTAGCCTTTAACAGGTTTGTTTCGAAAGCTACTAACAAATGTTTACCATTTTTTAAGGTTCTCAAGAAGGCGTTTGAATGGACAAATGAGTGCCAGAAGGCCTTCCAAGATCTTAAGGCCTATCTTACAATGACTCCTTTACTAAGTCTATCTATACCAGGTGAGGAATTGTATTTATACTTAGCAGTGTCCCCACATGCAATAAGTTTGGTATTAATCAGAGAAGAAGGAAAAGTACAGAAGCCTATTTATTATACAAGTCGAGGACTAAGAGGGGCAGAGGGACGATATCCTATGATGGAGAAGTTGGCCTTTGCACTGATAATAATTTCTAGGAAGCTAAGGCATTACTTCCAAGCTCGTGTCATCAATGTATTGACAGATCATCCACTTTAGACCTTGAGGCCAAGCCAGTGGCTTAGCCTGCCAAAATTTTCCACACTGAGATAAAGGAACAGATAGTTAAGGAGGTGTAGAAATTGCTAGCTAGGATTCATTAAGCCCATCCAACACCCACACTGGTTATCCAACATAGTGCTAGTAAAGAAGAAGAATGGCCAGATAAGGTGTTGCGTAGACTTTAGAAATCTTAATAGAGTCTGCTCAAAGGATGAGTTCCCATTGCCAAACATGGATTTGCTAATAGATTCTGCAGCAGGGAACACCATGTTTTCATTCATGGACGGATTTAGTGGGTGTAATCAGATAAAATGACGCCAAAAGATGCGAAGAAAACTGCCTTCAGAACACCCATAGGCAAGTTCCACTATAATGTAATGTCTTTTGGGTTGAAAAACGTAGGCGCAACTTACCAACGGACGATGACGACTATATTCCATGACATGATGCACCGAGAATTGGAGGACTACGTAGATGACATAGTCGTGAAGTCAAAGAAGTGAGAAGAGCATGTCCAAGTATTGAGAAGAGTATTAGAAAGATGTAAAGCTTTCAAACTGATGATGAATCCCCTTAAGTGTGCATTTCTAAGCGTCTTTGGCTTGAACTATGCTTGATGGCAGAATTAGCACTTAATTTTGCTAACTCTTTAGGCACATAGACTGGAAACTGCTAATGCTACCAGAAGAACTTTAGAGGAAAGGACCAAGAGCCTCAAACTTGAATATCGTCAGTATGATCCTTGCTTTTTCACAAGTCAAGAAGGAAATACTAAAGGTGGCTCCTCTAGAGGTGGATCAAGGAGATCCTCACGCAGGTGGACTTGGAGTCCTAACAATGTATGACTTGTATATTTCATTTTTCCTGCAAAAGAAAAGGAAGTGTTTCTTAGACAATCTTGTACTATTTCCCATGTTTAGCTCTTTGTCATTGGAATTGCCTTGGATCATGTAGAAACCTTAAAATGAGACAAGTTTAGAATTCACCTAATGAGATCTTGCAGTACTAATTTAAACTTATCTTAATTAGCTCTGATGGAATCTGCATTTACTTGAATGAAGCGAAGCCAAATGCCCCTAGTTTAAAATGAATGCATGATTTTTGGAAATCTTGGTAATGATGATTTTTTTTTTTTTTTTTTGAACAGATAATGTTGATTTTTTCTTGAAAATGAATGAGCCATAGGCGAATGCCCCTAGTTTGGAACATGAATTCAGGAGTCTTAAGAAAAAAAAAAAAAAAAAAAAAAAAAAAAAAAAAAAAAAAAAAAAAAAAACTTGATTTTTGATCAATTTTTGAAAACAATGATACAAGTGATTATTTTTTGAAAACAAGTGAGTTAGACACGTCAGAGTACCCCATTTTGACAAATAAAAATCTTTTTGAGTGTTATTGCATGGAATTGTATGAATGTATGATGGAGGGGCTACGTGCCACTTGGCACAAGAGGAGTGCCATTGGGCATTTTTGAAGTGCTATTCGGCACTTTGAGAGTGCCGAATTGCACCTGGCCATGCCACGATGCTCATGCCATGGTGGGCCGACTCTGTATGCTTTTCCAATGCGTGTTTCACGTTTTTGCATTCTTTGAAAAAAATTTACTTCGTTTGTGATCATGAAACACTCTCCTAGTCAACTACAAACTCTCTGAAACCTATTTCAAACCTGATTAGGAATTGATGCAGCTTCTATAAATGAATTATCCTACAACAAATCTCTACATCAAGGTTAGCAAAACACAATAATCAGAAGCAAAAGTCATCCATGGCTAGCAATCATAATTTTTCTCATTCAACAATTCATAATATCAACAGATGGGTTCATAGCTTTTATTTTAGTACTAAAACCAATTTTACAACCTACAAACTAGAGGGAATCAAGGCTCTGAGGAATGTCAAAATCAAATGGCACTTCCCTCGTGCTACTGTGAAATTCTGGGATCCCAAAGATCATGTGTTTCGGTTTAACACCACTAAACTATGTTTGAGAATTGAAGAATTTTCTACTATCTTGGGCTATGATCCAAGCAAAAAATCTGTAGCGGTTTCTTATGATCCCAAGCATAAGGAATCTTTGTCTGATGCTCTTGGTCTTCCTACTTCCATTACTAATAGTATGATCGAAGTATGGTAAACCTATTAGGAATAGTGCCCTTAAATCTTATTGTATTATGCTATGTATGATAGTAAGTGTGACATTATGTATGACATTTTGTATGACTTAATAGTATGATTAATAAGTTTGTTTTATTATTATTTGAAATAATAGTAACATGAATATTTGGACATTATCATATAGTTCATGAGATGTATAGTATGTGATTTATGTGAAAAGTCACAAAAGATATAAATCACAAGTTCTTTGTAAACTCAGAATTATAGTTCGTAGTCGGTGATGAAATTTGGCATTTCATCTGCGAAGACTATAACATATCAACTATGATGATTTATCTTGATCATGGAAGTGGAGACTTCTAGTTGATATGTTAATATGTTTTAAGAGTTAAGACATATTGAACTGGACCGCTGTGAGATTTATTATTCTCCTAAACATTGTCAAGTAAATAATAAATCTCACGACTTATATTTGCATGAACTCTTAATCCTGAGAGAATAACGAACCTGATCATGAGGTGTAGATTGTTTTGATATATCAGGAGTGAGATCTAAAGTAACGGTCAAAACCTTAGTATGTTGAGCAGCCACATTTAATGTTGATGGAACATATATTCTCAAGATGGAATTCATAAGCTCTTAACGGAGATACAAAATATTCTCTTGAGATAAGTTTAATGGGTTTGTTATTCAGAGAGTTAGGCCTAACCACTTTGGTAAGAAATTACTAAAGTATATATTTATGAAATTGGATTTCATAAATATATGATGAATAACTTAAAAAGATTAAACCGAGTACTCAAGGATTAAGATGTAGTAATCTACAAAGTGGCAGTCTACATTTATAACTTTGTATTACTATGAATATTTTATGAAGGGGTTGCATGTACAATAAAGTCTTGGGATATAATTTATAGATAAGACCTAGAGTGCAACTATATTTATATAGTGGTATTAAATATAGTTAATGGTAACTTTGGACTTGTCAAGAGTTGACAGAAAAGCCCAAAGCCCATTGGAGCTAATGTTTTATTGGTCCCTTTTAGTCCCACTCTAGGCCACATAATAGAGCCCAATTGGAAAGGCCCAAAAGGCTAACCCAGTTAGATAATCAATTATAAGGAAAGAAACATACAGATTTTTAAAATAACAACAAATTACATGAAATGGTGTATGTGAGTGTTGGACATTCTCTAATTCTCTCTTAAACAAATTCATATAACTGATTGAGAGACCATACATCTTGGGTGTTAGTGGAATTGGAGTGAAGATTAAAAGTATCCTCAAGTGCTTACAATCTTTGTTTTGAAATTCACCACACTAAGGTACACTCTCTTGTTCTTGTATTCTGAAATTTACATAGTGCATGTTATCAATTTCGAATGAAGTAGATCCGTTAATTTTTCGCTGTGCACATGCATTTTTCCATCAAATGGTATCAGAGCGGTCTTCAATTTTGAATTGTATAACATGTTTTGTGAGTTTTGGAATTAGAGGTTATAGTTTCATGTAGTTAGAAGATTACACATTTAATTTTCTGCATGGTTGTTGAAACTATGATTTGATAAAAACTAATATTGGTGTTATTATGTTGTTTAAATTTGAATTTAAGTATGTTAAATTGATCTTTAAGGCTATAGCATCAATGAAATTCAGTTTTGATATCATTCTCTAACTATCATATTCGTATGTTAGTTGTTTGTTCAAGAAAAACTGTAGAAAACTGTCTTAGAAATTTTTTGGAAATTCGAGTTTCACGAGTTTCTGGAGATGGCTGATTGAGTGGACCAATCTTTTGTCAAGGTTCACTTTGACAGGATGACTACAGAATACTCTATCTAGTTGATAGACAAGATTGTTGATAAGGAGGCTGAAAGGATTACTATGAGAGAACAGTTTCTTAAAGACAACCAGGAAAGACATGATGAAGACAACTATGAATTCAAAAGAAGGGACAATGATGACAAAGTAACTATCACTGGAAAAATTAGTGATCAACAAAAAGAGAAAAGACTGAAGACAAAGTGACCTTCTTATTCTTTGGCTTTGAACATGTTTATTTAAAAGTTGATAAAAAAACTCTTATGTTTAGGAATTATTTAGGATTTGCAGGTTAGGGATTCTATTTAAAGTATAGGCTTTTGGGGTTTGGAAATTTTTATGGTTTGGTTTAGGGTTTGGGTTCTTAAGGTTTAGTTTGGTTTCGGGTTTGATTTAGGGTTTTGTGTAATGACATGGTTTAATGGAATGGTTGAATTTTTTGAAAAATTTTGGTTAATGAGAAAATGGTGGTTTTGGGAAATTGTGACCGAACCAATGCATGGTTGCCTACGTACCCCCTTGGTAGAAGGATTAGGTCATCACGTAGTTCATTGATTTTTTTTTTTTTTTTTTTTTTGCCTTAACTTTAGTCTAGGCCGCCCTCTCAAGTTTTCAACCTATTAGGCTCTCTCACTTTTTCTTTTTCTTTTTTTAACTCACCTTTTGCGTAGATTGCCCTTTCGGATTTTCAACTTACCTTTTTTTTCTTTGTTGCTCTAACTTTTTCTTAGATTTCCCTTTCTAGTTTTCAGCCTAGCGAGCCCCTCCTTTTTTTTTTTCTTTTTTTAGTCAAACCTAGGAAGGGAAATAACATAATTTACAACCACTTCAAATGTGGTATTTCTTCGGATTTCCTTTAACACTAAATCCCCCAACTTCAAATCTCTAGTTCTCACTTTCTTGTCAAAAGCTTTCCTAAGCCTTCTTTGGTAACCTTGAATATGATATAAGGCTTTGAGTCTTTTCTCATCTAGCATGCACAACTGATCGTATCTGCTTTGCAACTAATCTACTTTAAGAATTTCACTTTCCAATACTGTCCTTAGTGAACAAAAACCCATCTTATTGGGAATGACTGTTTCCATCCCATACACCAATGAATAAGGAATGGCTCCTGTGGAAGATCGAATTGATGTTCTGTACCCCCAGAGTGCATAGGGCAATTGTAGGTGCCCGTCTTTGTAACTCTTTGTGCTTTTCTTCAAGATTTTCCCTATATTTTTATTAGCAGCCTCAACTGCTCCATTAGTCTGAGGATTGTAAGGTGAAGACTTGTGATGTTGAATGTTGAACTGTCATAGTAGCTTCTCTGTTTCTCCCTTAAAGTGTTACCCATTTTCAAAGATAATTTCATGTGGTACCCTGTATCTACAAATGATATTGGTTTGGATGAATTAAGCCACTTTCTTTGAATTTAGAACCTTAAATGAGGCAGCTTCTACCCATTTAGTGAAGTAGTCAATGGCTACAAGTATGAATTCATGGCCAATGGATGCCGTTGGGTGAATCTTCCCAATAATGTCTATCCTTCATGTGGAGAATGGCTAGGGTGATGTCATGGTATGTAATGGCATGGGTGGCATGTGCTTCAGATCTTTATGGACTTGGCATTGATGGCATTTTCGAACATGAGCTGCACAGTCGACTTCCATAGTAGTCCAGTAGTAACCTTGTCTCATTATTTTCCTTGACAACATATGTGCATTCATATGTGGCTAATAGCTTAACTCATGAACCTCTTTAATTATTTGTTATGCTTCCTTGGGGGTTACGTAAAGGAGATGAATTCCACTTTATGATCTTTTGTAAAGCCTTTCACCACAAATAATGTAATTAGTGGACAACCTCCGGATGGTTAATTGGTCATTCTTGTATGTAGATTTAGGGTAGGTCCCATCCTTGAGATATTGTAAGATGTCTGAATACTATTCACCTTCTCTATTCCTTTCCTTATCCTCTTCTATTATCATGTAGTAGGCTGGTTCTTCTTTTTGTTCTAACACTATCAGTCTAGCTTCATCTTCTTTTGGCCCATCCATCATGGATGCCATGGTTGCTAAAGCATCTACAATTTGATTCTGCATCCTTAGCACAAATTGATATTGAATCTTGCTGAATTTTGATGCCCACTTCTGAAGACATTCATGATAAGGCATCAGCCTTTCTTCTATGATTTTCCATTTATTCTGAACCTGAGAGATTATCAAGGCTGAGTCTTTGTATACCTCCAACTCTTTCACTCCTAGGCCTAGGGTTGCTTGTAACCCCATGATGCAAGCTTCATATTCAGTGGCATTGTTTGTGGTAGGAAAGTTAAGTCTACTAGAAAATGGAATGTGTGTCCCTTTGGAGAAATTAAGAGAACTCAAATTCCACTTCCATTTTGATTTGTTACTCCATCAAAATACATCTTCCATGGTTCTACCTCAATCCTCATGATATCTTAATCCAAAAAGTCCCTTTGAATCTCTTTAGCTTCTTCTGGTGAACAATGGGCTAGGTGATCGGAAATTGCTCTCCCCTTCACAGACTTCTGAGTCACATACTTAATATCAAATTCTAACAGAAGCAAAACCCATTTAGGAGTCCTTCCATCTTGCACAGGTTTTCCCCTTAAGTACTTCAAAGGATCCATTCAACCTTGTAAGCAAGCATATAATGTCTGAGTTTATAGGTTACCCATACAAGTGCTACACATGTCTTCTCAAATGGCAAATACTTCTCTTCATAAGGTAGCATCTTCTTGCTGATATAGTATATTGTATTCTCCTTTCTAGTCTCCTCTGGGTATTGAGCAAGTAGAGCTCCCATTGTTGTATCTGTAGTTGTGAGATACAACAACAATGGCTTTTCAAGTACCGGTGGGACAAGTATTGGCGGCTTCATCAGATAGTTCTTGATCTTCTCAAAGGCTTCTTGGCATTGTTCATTCCACATTGTTGGGACCTTCTTCTTGAGTAGTCAGAAGATTGGTTCACATGTCATAGTGAGTTGGACTTTAAACCTGCTAATGTACTATATCCTCCCTAGAAATCCTCGGATCTCCTTTTCAGTTCTTGGTGGCCTCATCTCTACAATTACCTTGATTTTCTCATGATCAACTTCTATTCCCCTCTGGCTTACCATATGCCCTTGCAATTTTCCGAATGTGACTCCAAAAGTACACTTCTTTGGATTCAACCGCAGCTTGTAGAACCGGATTCTTCCAAAGAACTTCCTCAAAGCTGGTATATGCCCTTCACGGTCTTTGGACTTCACTACCATATCATCAACATAAATCTCTACTTCTTTATGGATCAAATCATATAACAAAGTAGTGGCTGCATGTTGGTAAGTTGCACCAGTATTTTTAAGGCTAAATGGCATGACCTTGTAGCAGTATGTCCCCCATGGAGTGATAAAGGAAGTTTTCTCCATATCCTCTAGAGCTATCTTAATCTGATTGTATCCTAAAAATCCATCCATAAATGATAACAAACCATGACCTACTGTGTTGTCAACTAGGACATCAATGTGAGGCAATGGAAAGTCATCTTTTGGGCTAGCCTTATTCAGATCTTGAAAATCTACACATATTCTGACCTTCCCATCCTTCTTCGGTACCGGAACCACATTAGCTAACCACTTTGGATAGTTGACCACTCTTAGGAATCCTGCATTGTACTTTTTCTCTACTTCTTCCTTGATCTTGAGAGTCCACTTTGGCTTCATTATTCTCAACTTCTACTTGACGGGCTTCATGGTTAGATTTGTTGGAATGTAGTGCTATACTATATATGTATCAATCCCACACATGTCTTCATATGACTAGGCAAAGACCTCTTTGAACACTATCAACAGTGCTACTAATGCATCCTTCTCTGAAGTGGTTAGGGTATTACCTACTTAGATCATTTTGGGCTCATCATCAGTTCTCAGGTTAATGAGTTGGGTTTCTTCTTTTATAGGTTCTAGGTATCTAGGTTTTAATTCCTTATTATTAAAAGTTTTTTTACCAATTTCATAAATAAAAACATTCCAAGCCAACAAATAAGCAAAATCAGAAATCATATTCAAAAGGAAAGAGTTTTTAACAAACTTAACTGGAAAACTATCACAAACATACTTAATAGGAATAGAAACACTAGCAAAAATAGACTCAACAGGAACAAAAACAATGTTCTTGGCAGGAGTGACTAGCTTGGCGTCTTGATCTTCTTGGCAAAAGTGACTGACTTGACGATCTTGATCTTCCTCACAAAGTCCTCCACGAGGTTGGTGGCTCCCTCCCATGCCCAGTTCTTCAACTCAATCTGGCTTCCACAAAGGCAGGTGGCTTCTAGTAAGCTCCTTCTTCCTTCAACATAAGTACTAGGGGATTTATATCCATATAATCTGTAGCTTATTCTTCAATCTCCATGTCTATGGGCTTGTCAGTCACAAAAGCATCCAGGTGCTCTATGTTGTCCATCCATTCATCAAACAAGTTATGCTTGCCTCTGTTGCCCAAGTAGGTGGGTTGAGGGTGATGCTCTGACTCACTTTCTTCCATCCTCTCATTATTACATTCAACATTCTCAAGTGTCATGATTCTGAGTCTGTGAACCATCAGCTTTTGGTCTAAAGTGGCCAACCTAGCATCTATGTCATCCTCTTCTTTAGTATGTGGGATTGGTGAACTTGGTTCTAAATCATAATACAACCCCAATTCAAGAACTTCTCTTCCATGCTTGTCATACCTTGGGCCAAACCTTAAACTGATATTAGTGATATCACTCCAATGTGAAAAGTGCCCATAGGGATATTCATCATGATACATTTGATTAGCTTGTGCAGTATGCTCTCTTGCATTCTCTAACACATTTATCAGCCAATATTGATCACTATCAATGTCGTTCCACCTGTTGGCTTCAGCATCGTCTTCTATGTCTTCATCATAATAGTCCACGTCAATGTCATATTCCTCATAGAATAAGTCTGCATCTTCATCTTCTCTATCACTACGGGGTTCACCCCAATCATCACCGTTGTACAGACTATCATAACTTCTGCTATTGTTGTCACTATTGGTGCTGTTGTAATCATCATCATGTTCACTTCCATCTTCATCATCACTAAGGAATGTTCCCCCTTCCTCATCTTTATCATTGGCTCTTAGTTCATATGGGCACTTCAATGTATGCTGGCAAGCCTCCCAATATTCATCATCTTCTATGTTGAAAATAGGATCTCCAAGGAGTATAGTCATTGCATCAAGATCCATGTAACCAGCCCAATCAGTAGGAACCCAGGTTGTATCTTCTTTCTTCAATTCTAGAACGTTGTTGTTGTAGTCAAGTAGTATCTCAAACCCAAGCACCATTGTCTTTGTCATAGGATCAAATCTCGGTTCAGGGAATCCCCAATAGGCACAAATCTTCAATACTAGGCCTAAGCAGCTAGCAATCTTCAAAGGACACATATTCGAAACACTTCTATCATCTATCAAAACCATCGGTATCCTCTTCAACATGGAATCTACAGTGATATGCAACGGGTTGTTGTGGTGCTTACCCTTCTTGGTCAGATCCTTGTCAGAATAGGAAATGGTGAGTTCCCTATTTATGGACCCAATCATAGCATTCAGATCGTGAGAGGTTGTGGTTGTAGGGACTTGAATTTGGTTAAGAAGGTCTACCAGATTTTGTCGGTGATTGTATAAAGCCATGAGTAAACACCATAAGGATATGTTGGCTTATGTCTTCTGTAATTGCTTAAGGACTTCAACCTCTTCGGCAAGTGTTTGTTGGGTGGATCTGTTGAAAGCTTCCATTGGGTTGTTAATCTAAAAATGCGGTGGTTTGAAGTGTCCCCCCCCCCCCCCCCCCGGTGATGTGGGCAATTTTAGTTGGATCATTAGGATTGATATCTTGGGGTTTTAAGTGTCTCCTCCCATTTGTGGTTGTTTGACCATTTGATCGGGGTTTGAAGTGTCTCCCCTCATTTGTGGATATTTGGTTGTTTATTTAGGGTTTGAAGTGTCTCCCCACATTTATGGTTATTGAGTTGGATTAGGGTTTGAAGTGTCTCCCCCCATTTGTGGATGTTTGGTTGTTCTCGGGTTTTGGTTCTTCATTCCATATGTCATTTCCTATGGTGGTAGTAGATGTCCTATCCATTAATTCTTCCCATGTCATCATGAAGCATTCGGGTAGGTCATAGATCAAGTCGGATGGGTCTTCCTTACTTCTTCTTCAGTCATCAAGCAATTAATCCTTGGACCTTTCCCAAAATTGTGATTAGGCAAGAGATTGTTAGTGATGCTAGGCCTTGTAGGCAATGCAATCACCTTGTTATCTATTAGGTCCTAAATTGCATGACGAAGGGTGAAGCAACAGTCAGTTTCATGACCAGGGCATTAGTGGTTAGCACATCTTTTATTCACATTAAACCTTGAGGGGCAAGAGGTTTGGAATTGGTCTTGGATCTAAGGGTTTAAGTAAGCCTTTTGCTTTTAGCTTGTCATACACTTGGCTTATGGGCATGTACAACTCATGAAATTCCCTCTTAGGTCTGGGTACTTATGGTACTTGCATAGGTGCAATAGGTGCAATCAATTGATAAGGATCATTTTTATGGATGTTGGAAATATCTGCAGCCTTAAAATTAGATCCTACATTCTTTTTAAACCTTGGTGGGTCATCCGTTTTTATAGTTCCATTGTTTATTGCATCCTCAATTTGGGTTCCAATAGTAATTAAAGCTTTAAAATTAGGAAAGTATTATGCAAACAAATATTTGTGGTATACAGGCAATAAATTCTTTACAACCATGGCTAACTATCCTCCTTACTCAGCCTACTCATCATCTGTGCTGCCTTGGCTCTTCACTTGGTAATGAAAGTAGAGAATGATTCTTTCGATTCTTGCTTGGTGGTCTCGAGGTCTCTCTTTCTAATGTCCACTTCTATATTGTATTTATATTGCTTACAAAACTTTCGGCAAATGTCGCCTTAATTTCTTGCCCTTGCATCTTCCAAATTGAGGAACCACCTAAGAGCAGCTCCAATCAGTGTGTTTTGGAACATCTAAGCAAGTACTTCTTCAGTCGCGCCTAAGGGTTGTATAGCCCTCATATACATCTTCAGATGGGACTTTGGGCAGTTAATCCCATCAAACTTGTCCAAGGTTGGCATCTTGAACTTGGGAGGTAGCCTCGCATCAGGGAAAAGTGAGAGGGAATCTAGTCCATAAGGTCTTCCATCTTACGGGCTCTTCTAATCATCTCTTCTATTTTATTCATCCTCTCGTTGATCTTCTTCTCTCTCTCTATAGCTAGTGGATCATGATCAGTCTTGTCCTCCTCTTGATTACTCTTCGAATTCTGAAACTATTGCATCATACATTTCATGTCTTCCCTCAATTGAATTTGACTAGCTACCATGGTGTTGAGTAGCTCTTAGGTGTTCATGGGTTCCTCTGTGTTTGGGTGTTCTCCCTCTTCCGCCATACTGCTAGGAGCTTCAAACTTCTTGTGGCTTAAGCTGTCATAGAGGTCAAAGATGGGGTTGTGATGTTGCAACAATGGAGTTTCTTCAATGCCTAAAGGCTTCAGTAATGTCATTGGAGTGACAGGCTTGGAACTGGAGCTACTGGCTTGAGTGTCGGGCTTAGATTCTCTTTGTAGCCTTCCTATAAATCTTGACTAAATTCTCCCCTAATGACAAGCTTGACTGGGTTAATCAAAGCTAAAACCCAATCCACATCCATCAATCAACCAAAACAAACACACACAACATGTAATTCAATTTTAACCGGGACCGACCTAAGGGTAGGTTCTAAGTCATTATGTTGTAGGGTGGGTTTGTTGCTTTATTGTTTCCCATAGCTAGGATGTTACACCTCCCAACTTGTAATGTAATGAACATTGCGTTGGTTTGAATGGCGTGTTTTGTCCCTTACACTCAATAGGAAATGATCCAGTGACTTTAGGCAATGAGTTGGTAAGTTCGCCACTAGGCACCTGAATCTAATGAAGACTGGCGATCCATGGTTACTACCACCACAAATTGTTGAAAAAGGGTGCATGCATTGTTGTTTGGATGGCACACACTATGACAGTTAGGGAAATATTTTAACAAACAATACAAACAACAAAATACCATACACCAAAATATTATACACATCTTATCAAATATAAACAAACAAACAACAATATCATGCAAGACCATGCAAAATAGGGGTACACATTTGGTCACTTAAGTCTTATACGAAGTTTAGCCCTCGACATCTCCAGTGTAGTCGCCACTATGAGAGACAGGGGAAAATTAGGCCTATCAAAAAAGAGAGATTTTTCGAGTGCTTTTTAAGGCACCTCTCTTTTTGGGTAAGTAGTGTGGAGTCGCCACTTATTTGACTTTACATAACTGAATCATTTCATCTTATTAATTGAATAAAAAAATTTGAAAATTGAAAATTTGAAAATTACATTGCTTTGGGTCCTAGTTACAATCTACCAAAAATACATGGCTTTTTGTCCTAGTTGCATTCTATCCAAAAATAAAATAAAGACAAGGCTTAGATCTACCTAACCAAATATCTAAATTCAGAGGCTAGGTTACGGAATGGAAAGGTGTTAGGCACCCATTCCGCCCAAACAGTCTGGTTTTTTAGACTCTTGTAAACTATGTACCTTTTCTATGCATGCTATGAATGGTATGTTGAACATGTAAAATAAGAATTAAATCACATAAATTTATTTATGAATTCATTCTCTTCTTTGTTTAAAAATATTTAGATCTGTTTTAGTGATTAAAAAAAAAATGATTTTGATTTGTCAAAAATGCCAAATCTGTTTTGTAATATGTAGAAAAAATGGTTTTTGGATATATAAATTCATATCTGTATTTATTACATAAAACAAAGTCTTTTGATTTGAAAAATATCAGATCTATTGGTGCATGCTTAGACAGCATACGATTGGTGCTTGGACAACATGCATACTCCCATACAAATACTCACTATAGACCTCAATACCCTAGACATACACAAACCTATGGCTTGGGCATTCTCTCTGCCTCTCCCCCTTATCTTCCCATCTCCCTTATCATTCTCTTATCCAAAACCCCCCACAACAGATCCAGAAGATTCCCCAAGAGAAAAACCAGAAACAACACCCCCAAAATACCCAAAAAAGCAACCTAAAGACAGTCTAGAAAACCCAAATAAACCCATTGAAAAACCCAGAAAATAGACCCAGAAAAATAACCCCTAGAACCCACAGAAAACCCGAAAAGCAAAGAAACCAAAAAGAAGCAAATTCATAACATCAATAGAGAATCTACACAACCATGAGTAAAGATGATGAAAATTGATGGCAACGGATTCATAAAGTGGACCTGACAGTGCTAGACAAAATAGATGGACACTAGGTGAATGGTCACAAGGTGGACGGATCAAAGGTCCACGTGGCGACCAATTGGACATTGCATGATCTCCAAGGAATCCTAAATGGAAAACGGTTAGTACCTTATGATTAACCCTAGTTTATAGAATCCCAATACAAATAGAATTCCATCATAAGAAGGATTCTACACTATTATAAAAGCCCAAAGACCCCCAAAAAATAGATACGCATAATTCATCCCAGCTCTAGTACTCTAGAGTTGTAGAAAAAGGTTTACTGACTTAACCTTCGAAGGGTTCTTGGCCGGTACCACACCAGTATCCTCTTAGGATTTTCTCTTTGTGTTGTGCAGGGATTGTTTCGAGCATATGAGGACCGTGTGGCTCACTGTTGATTTTTTTAGCATCATCAGTTGGCTTCGTCTGTGGGAAGTAAACGTGCTATTCTTAGCAAAGCCATACGAAAGCTTCCCGGACCAAGAGTTACATGGTCTTACTCGCTCGATGGTGACCACCAACAACGTTCGGGTAGATGAACCCCGCATGACTGCCCTTAAGAGACAAGTTCAGACCCTCGCCACTGCCGTAAAGCACCTCACGAAGCAAAACCATGATTTGGAAGAGCAGCTGTGACATAAAAACACAGGGCATAACACTTAAGAGAAGGATCAAGAAGGCACCATTGCTGAACGAAGAGACCAAGAGGGATCAAGAAGGCACCATTGCAGAGCCTTCCCCACCACGCTGAAGGGCCCCGCAAGGATCTGGTTTAGTAGGCTAACGCCCAACTCAATCAGCACCTTCAAGGAGTTAAGTGCCCAGTTTGCCTCACACTTCATCGATGGACACAAGTACAAAAAGTCCACTGCATGCCTGATGAACATCAAACAACGAGAAGACGAGATGCTGAGATCTTACATAACCCACTTTAACAAGGAGGCTCTTTCAATTGATGAAGTGGATGATAAGATACTTGTAGCTACCTTTACAAATGGACTGCGAAAGGGTAAGTTCTTGTTTTCCTTATACAAGAACGACCCCAAAACTATGTCAGATGTACTATACAAGGCAACCAAGTACATGAACACAAAAGATGTGTTGTCAGCCCTAGAAGAGAGGCCCTGAGAAAAGGGAAAGACAAGAAGACACACGGCAGGACAGAGGACCAAAAAGGGCAAAGACTGGAGAACAGCAAGATGACAAGCGCTCAAAGCCCCCCATGGGAAAATTCACAAGTTTCACCCAGCTGATCGCTCCAGTCGACCACATCTTAATGCAGATCAAGGATGAAGGAGCCTTGGCCTTTCCCGAAAAGTTGAAGGGAGATCCTAATAAGAGGCCTAGGGATAAGTATTGCTGTTTCCACCGCGATCACGGCCACGACACATCTAAATGTTATGACCTGAAGCAACAAATCGAAGCCCTCATTCGACAAGGAAAGTTGTAGAGATTTGTAAGCAAGGAGAGGACGGACCAGCCACAAGAGTAAGCTCCCAGACAGGAGAATGAGCATCCCAGGCCGCCCATAAGGGACATAAGAATTATTGTAATGGGCACGACGGCCGCTGGATCATCCAAAAAGGCCAAGAAAACTTACCTACAAATGGTTCAGAACTTTCAGCTAACAGGCTCCATACCAAAGATACCACGGATGGATATTCTCGTCATTGGGTTCTTAGAAGAAGACGCTTGACGTCTTCACCACCCACATGACGATGCGCTCATAGTCAGCATAGTGTAGGAGATTATAATAGACACTGAATTCTGGTCGATAATGGCAGCTCGGCTGACATTCTCTACTACCCGGCATTCCAACAAATGAGGATTGATAGAGAATGGTTAATTCCAACTAACGCTCCATTCGTTGGATTCAGAGGAACTCAGGTATTCCCCCTTGGTGCAGTCACCTTATTCATGACGATGGGCGACTACCCCCAACAGATCACTAAGGATGTAACATTCCTTGTGGTCGATTGCTCATCTGCATACAATGCCATCATAGGACGGCTTACCCTTAACTCATGGAAGGCTATAACCTTAACCTACCACCTGATGATTAAATTCCCCATGGATTATGGTGTAAGGGAACTACGTGGAAATCAAGTGGCTGTACGTGAATGCTACATAGCAATGATGGAGATGGATGACCACCTCTAGGTCACCAACATAGAAGAACATTGGATGACCACAGAACCTGTAGAAAAGCTCAAAGATATACCCCTCAACGACTCTAGAAATGATCGAACAACGAGAATCGGTGACCATGCCAGCCCAATGGTTCACCAAGCGCTGAAAGCATTCCTCAGGGACAAGCGGCCAAGGCCTCTACTGCTATAGGGTGATGCCATTTGGCCTCAAGAATGCAAGTGTGACGTATCAGAGGCTTATGAACAAGATGTTCACGCAGCAAATTAGTAGAAATGTCCAAGTCTATGTGGACAACATGCTGGTGAAAAGCAGGAAAGAGGAAGATCACTTAAAGGACCTCAGAGAAACATTCAACACGCTTTGCTCCTACAACATGAAACTCAATCCAGGAAAATGCGCCTTCAGAGTGACGGCAGGAAAGTTCCTATGGTTCATGGTGTCTCAAAGGGGTATTAAGGCCAACCCAGACAAGATCCGGGCCATAATGGAGATAGCACCCCCAAGGAATATCAAAGAAGTGCAAAGCCTCAACGGCAAAATAGCGACGCTCAATAGGTTTATGTCAAGGGTGACGGATAAGTGTCTACTATTCTTCTGCACGCTAAAGAAGTCTTCTGAATGGACTACGGAATGTCAGCCAGCATTCGAGGATTTAAAGGACTATCTCTCATCCCCTCCATTGCTTAGTCCTTCCCAGCCCGAGGAAGAGCAGTTCCTCTACCTAGCAGTATCCTCGGCGGCCGTCAGTGCAGCGTTAGTCAGAGAAGAAGACAGGATACAGAAGTCCGTGTACTACACGTGTCGTGCGCTCCGAGGAGCAAAATAAAGATACCCACCAATGGAGAAGCTTGCCTTCGCCTTAGTTACCACGGCCCACAAGCTTAAGCCCTATTTCCAAGCTCACATAGTGATCGGCCTGACGGACAAACCCCTACAGAGAGCGATGAATAATCCTGAAGCTGCTGGATAGGTGGCATTATAGGCAATCGAATTAAGTGAATTCGACATACAATATTGCCCTCGCACTGCCATCAAGGAACAAGCGGCTGCCAACTTCATTGTAGAATTCACTAATGTAGAAGGACAAGGGGTAGAAGAAATCCCACTATGGAGCATCCACACAGACGGATCCTCTAATAAGCAAGCTGGTTGAGCCGGCATAATACTCCATAGCCCGGCAGGAGATAAGATCGAATGCATGGTCCATCTGGACTTCCCTACAATGAACAATGAAGCGGGGTATGAAGCCTTAGTAGCAGGGCTGGACTTCGCCATGGCCGCAGGAGCTGAAAATTTGGTCTTCTACTATAATTCCCAAGTAGTTATCAGTCAGGTCAACGGAGAATATGACTGCAAGAGTGAACGGATGAAGAAGTATCTAGAACAGGTGAAGGACTGAGTCAACAATCTACAAGCAAAGTTCAATCAAATCCCAAGGGAGGAGAACGAACACACAGATCGGCTCGCTAAAGCTGCGTCAGTAGAACATATGGTTATCCCCAGTTAGGTACTATCTTTCATCCAAGTTTCACCACTAATAGACTGTGTCAGCATACAGGAGGTTGGATTGGAAAGTTGTTGGACAACACCAATAGTATCCTACCTGAAAGAGGGGCCGCTACCAGAAGAGAAGGATGCTGCCAGAAAATTAAAAGTCCAAGTTGCCCACTTCGTCCTAATCAAAGGCATCCTTTATAAAAGAGGATTCTATCAATCATACCTAAGGTGTCTTGGCCCCAAAGAAGCAGATTATGTTATGAGAGAATTTCACGAAGGAATTTGTGGGAATCATTCGGGATCGCGCTCATTAGTACAGAAGCTGATCAGGGCAAGATATTATTGGCCAACCATGCAAAAGGATGCCCATACATATGTGAAGGCTTGCGATAAATGTCAAAGATTTGGCAACCTCATTAGGCAACCAACAGAGGAATTTACCCCTATGACAGCCCCATGGCCGTTCACTCAATGGGGGTTAGATATCATGGGTCCATTCCCAATAGCAGCAAGACAACTAAAGTTCCTAGTGGTCGGCATTGACTACTTCACCAAATGGGTGGAAGCGGAAGCCTTGGCCACTATTACAGAGAAGAATATACGAGGTTTCATATGGAGGAACATCATATGCAAGTATGGCATACCCAGTGTACTCGTCTCAGATAATGGGAAACAGTTCGACAACAATGTGTTCAGGGACTTCTACTCGGAGCTGGGTATCAAGAACCATTACACATCACCCGCCTACCCACAGGCCAACGAGCAAGTTGGGGTGACGAACCAATCCTTGCTCAAAATCATCAAGACCCTGCTCAAGGGGGTAAACGGTATATGGCCCGAGGAGTTGCCAAGTGTTTTGTGGGTATACAAGACAATGGTGCGGACACCTACAGGAGAAACCCTATTTCAACTAGCATACGGAAGTGAGGCAGTCATCCCGGCAAAAGTAGGACTTGCAAGCTACAGGGTGGGGAACCACGACGAAAGCAAGCACGATGAAACCATGCACCTACAGCTTGACCTGGTGGACGAAGTAAGGGTAATGGCCAAACAAGATTAACACTGTATCAAAATCTCATGGCCAAGCACTACAACTCCAAGGTCAAACATAGGGACTTCCAGGTAGGAGATCTTATCTTAAGAAAGGTAATGGGCGCTACAAGAGATGCCTCCTAGGGAAAGCTAGGACCTAACTGGGAAGGACCATACAGAGTGGCATCATGGCATAGGAAAGGAACCTACCACCTGGAGATGCTAGACGGGCAGAAGTTGCACCACCCATGAAACACAGAACATCTAAAGAAGTACTACCAGTAAACTGATAGCAGAAAACAAGCAACGACACTCCTCATTTCCAATTTATTTCTTTCTAGTTTAGTTTTTATTATCTACATTCTAAGCCCAAGGGGCAAGTTTTTATTATTATTATTTTTTAGAACAATTTCTACGCATGAATTACCATTATAATAAGAGGAGTTATTCAAAATTGACTGGGTATATTTTCTACAAAATTAGTCCACAAAGTGGACGGGGTCTATCATTAAATAGACAAGATCATCACGTCCATTGAGTGGACGAGGTCTATCATTAAATAGACAATCATTAAGTCCACAAAGTGGACGAGGTCTATCGTTAAATAGACAAAATCATCAAGTAAACAGAGTGGACTCAAGTCCACAATGTGGAAGAAGTCTAGCATTAAATAGACAAATTCATTACCCACCAAGTGGACAGGTTCCATCATTAGATAGACAAATTCATTGTCCATAAAGTGGACAGGGTCTATTATTAATAGAAGAATTCACATAGTTCGCAATGTGGATGGTTCATCCCAAGAGGGTGGGTAATTTGTTAAGTCCATAAAGTGGACGGTTCATCCCAGAGGGATGGATAAATTGTTAAGTCCATAAAGTGGAAGGTTCATCCTAGAGGAGTCCATAAAATGGACAGTTCATCCCATAAAGGGTAGAGAATTTGCCAAGTCCATAGAGTGGACGGTTCATCCCAGGAGGATAGATAAATTGTTAAGTCCATAGAGTGCACAGTTCATCCCAAGAGGATGGATAATTTGTTAAGTCCATAAAATGGACGGTGCATCCTAAGAAGGTGGATGCTTCATTTCATAAAGTGGACGGTTTGCCCCATCATAAGGACGGGTCTGTCAGTTTTTGTACAAAAAAATAGAATAGACGGTCCTAATGAGTTTTTAATAGCCTACAAAGTGGACGGGTATCTTTTGATGTCTACTGGTTTCTTAACTGTCCATGAAATGACGGCTTAAAAAGCATAAGACGAACGGATCAGTCAAATAGCATCCATAACGTAGACGGGTCAAACAAGACGGACCCATTGTATTTAAAGTAAAGAGCAATCCAGCAAGATAATAAGACAGATAACAAAATAAGTTAACCAATGCCTAAAAGCCTAGAAGGGGCAATGTTCATACACAAAAAATGACAGTTAAAACATCAACCGTTCTAAAAAAGCCTTCATATTTATAAAAATAAAAAATAAAAAATTACTATGGGGCAGGGGTATTCTCTGCTTTCTCCTCCACTGGGGTGCCGGTATGATCAGCATGCTTAATCTGGCTTTCAACTGCATCAGCACCAAGATTGTTGGTCGGTGGATCATTAGGAAAAAGTGCATCTGTACTCTCTGATTGGACCAACTGAGTCGTGGTCTAGTCCGGGACGTTGATAGAAACGTTGGAAACATCCAGATCCAGGTAAAAGGCCTTCACCTGACGGAGGGCATCGTCAAAGCCTTCAGCATAAGAGACTCCAAGCTCTGCTAAAAGGGTGTTAGAGTCACGGTACTCGCGTACCGCGACATCCTTCGCCTAACGGAAATTGTCCCTGGCATCTTTAATCTCTTTCTCTTTGTCTTCAAGGATTTTTTTCATCGTCACCATTTGCGCTAGAAGCTCTCTATTAGCTTTCTTTGACATATCTAGCTTGTTCTCCATGCCAACTTTCCAAGCCTTGAGACCGATCAACTCATCCTCTGTCTCCTCGGACCTCTTCCTTATACAGTCCAGCGCTGTCTCGCAAGTCAAGCATCATCCCATTAGCCCCTTCATAATAACCATGGCCAGAAAAATAGAAAAGAGTTAGTTTCAATTCACTAAAAGGGCAAGACGGATGAAAAATGGATGGGCGAGAAATGACCTGAGCGGTTCTAAAAAGTCCCGTCTCCCCCTTTGCCTCCGTTGAGTGGTTGCCTAAATCCTCATAATCCTCGGGTGCTATGATGGATGAGAGCTTCTCTAGAGCGTATTTAGAGTCCTCTCGGAGAAGGACAGGTGGCTTCTCTTTAGAAGAAGACAGACCCTTCATGAAGCCTTTTCCTTCTCCATGTTTTGCAGGTGTAACCATCTTCACACCTTCAGCCTCCAACCCTACGGCAAGCTCAAGCACAATCTTTGGCTTTTTTGGTGCACGGTCCTGCTTCAATGGCACCTTCCTTTTAGTAGACGGGTTGTTTACGCCCATCCCCTTGGAAAGCTGACCTTCGTCTTCCTTTTGCTTGGCCGCCTGTGCCTTTATCATGGCCCTCCTCTTAGTGGCATCCATTTTTGCATAAACAGGACAGGCATACATAGCTCCCAAATAAAGGAATACAAACTCACAAGTAAGGGTGACAGACTTACATTCACGCACTTGATCGTCGTAATGATGAGCTTCAGCGGTAGGCTCTAGTCCGTCACAATACCAATAAATGGTATCTAGTGTGACTAATTTGGCCCAAGTCCTCTCCTCTAGTTTTTTTTTTGCAAAAATCTTCTCCAAGAAGTTCCACTGTTCTAGAGTAACCTGAGGACGGTCTTGAACTGCAAAAAAGAATGAGGGGATAATCAAAGAAACAATTAAATGAACTAATTGATATCCTAAATATGACGGATGCATACCAGACAGGGGCGGTATTCCCAATGTTGTGTCAACAGGCATAAACTCACGGTCTCCAGGACGACACATCCACTCGTCGCTCTCCATGAAAAAATACCGACTCTTCTAGTTTCCATTGAAGTCGGGAGTTTCACACACAAGCCTTGTATGGGGGTTCCTAGGTACAAAACTATACATACCCTTTGACTAAGAAATCTCAGCCAGATGGTAACAATTAAAAAATTCTTCTAAAGTCAACCTTCTGGCTCCATCAGACATTGCTCCATATAAGATCTCCATGCCGAGGAAGACCCTCTAGGCATTTGGGGCGATTTGGTTGATGGACACACCAAGGTACTGAAGGAGTTAATTTGAAGGGAGCTTAGAGGGAATTTGAGCCCTGCCTTCAACATCTTCTCATAAACCCTAACACCCTCAACACCCTCATAATAACATTTTTCCAACATATAAGGGAGACGGATGGGAATGTGGGTAGGTATTTGATATTTTCCCCTCAAGGTCTTGAAATGATTTTCTTTGATTGTGGAAACAAAAGCATTCACCGTCCATATGGGTAGCATTATGAACTCCCTCATTCCATCAAGACCTATGACGGACTTAATTTGGGGTTCTACACCCTTTATATCAACATTTGAGTCACCCTTTGACCCATCCATCTCCATACCCTCATCTGTTAAGGGAAAGGTGGCTGAGAAGTTCTATCTTTGTTTGACACGTCTTGGTCTTTGTAACCTGACGGGTACACTTCATCGTAGCCTACCCCGTTGCGGACAAACGACTGGTTACTTAACGCACTAAACATGACCTACACGTAATTGTAAATCCTAAGACTTTGACGGGTCTAGAAAGAATGATGATAGTACAAAGTTTAGAAACAAAGTGTGTGAAAAACTTTAAAGGAAACAAATGCTTACTAGATTATGGCTGGACGGTAGTAGGCTTCGATGACGGATGTGACAAACTGAACAGTACTATTGACTAACAAAGATGAAGGATGCACTCTGATCGTAAATTTCAGTAGAAAGTAAAGAAATGAGAAGAAGAGAGTTCAGTTTATATAGAGGGAACAGCACAGAAGACGAAGGGACGCTTCAATCTGTGTGAACAGCCATTCAGTGGACGCCACGTGTCCATCATTAATGATCCTAGGCCAACCTATCAAGGCCAAAGTGTTCCTCAAGAGACTGATTGAACTGTCACCCCACAAGTCCTTCCACTAAGAGATCACAGACCCATGGGGCGAGGGGACAACTGAAGAGGATGAAAATTGATGGCGACTGATTCATAAAGTGGACCTGATGGTGCTAGACAAAATAGACAGACACTAGGTGAACGGTCACAAGGTGGTCGGAACAAAGGTCCACATGGCGACCAATTGGACATTGCGTGATCTCCAAGGAATCGTAAATGGAAAACGGTTAGTACCTCATGATTAACCCTAGTTTATAGAATCTCAATACAAATAGAATTCCATCATAAGAAGGATTCTAGAATATACGTGCTTTAACAAAAGATCTTCCCTATAAGGAAAAGACTTGTTACGCAAGTATGAGACTCGATTCTACACTACTATAAAAGCCTAAAGACCCTTAAAAAACAGGTACGAATAATTCATCCCAACTCTGGCACTCTAGAGTTGTAGAAAAAGGTTTACTGACTTAACCTTCAGAAGGTCCTTGGCCGGTACCACACTAATATCCTCTTAGGGTTTTCTCTTTGTGTTGTGCAGGGATTGTTTCGAGCATACGAGGACCATGTGGCTCACTATTGATTTTTTCGGCATAATCAATGAGCTTCTTTTTACTTATCTCCTTACTCATTTTTTTAGGTTTTTGCTAGTTGAATCTAACTTTCTTATTGGGTTTCCCTTTCATCCAAGAATCAACTGAACAATAACAAGAAGAACAACCACCATCAAGCATCAAAGCAAAGAGAAAAGAAGAACAAAAAGCAAAGGGAGTACATCAACTGGGTAAACCTTAAACCCATCTCTCATTTCCCTATTTCCTATCTCTGCATTTTAAACTTTCACTCTATACACAATACACACATCCTCATAGAATCACCACACTCTATCTCTAATCTGTGCTATAGCAGCTTCATTTTCATACACAATGCCTCACAACACCAAGCACACAACACATAAACCCAGCACTTACCCTCTGTTTGGCACAAACTTGTTCATGCACCACCACGTGTACGTACACGCGCCACCATGGTCATGGTTCTTAACATATCCGTGAAACTCTTCACCTCCATATCACCTCTTTGTGGTTCACGCACCGTGCAATGCTTATAAATCAGAGAGTGGTTTAGGAGTAGAAAGAACCAGTGGGATCTTGGTTGGGGTTTAGAAGAAAGTTGGGTTTCAGTCACAGCTTTAAAGTGGGATGATATATAGAGAGATTGAGAAGCCACCCTTGTGGTGGTGTTCGTTGTTTGTCACGGTGGAACAAGGAAGCTCCACATGGGTTTAGATTGGACAGGGAGATAAGAACTTTGAGAGAGCTTCAGAGTTTAGAAAGAGCTCGATGACGTCATGATAAGGAGAAAGCCGTCGCCTGTGGTAGCAGTGCTAATTTAAGGAAATGAGCTTAAGTGGCTCAGGCTGGGGTTGGCTATGGGTTTCCGAGATAAGAAGCTCAGTGCACAAGGAGACTAGAGGTCGGAGAGAGAGGGAGCTCGGGTTTAAGAGGTAAGGCTACCTGAGTTGGTGACTGATAGGCCAAAAACGAACTGACCCCTTGTGATTAAATCAATTGATTAATTAGCCAAGTTATTAATTAATCAAGTTAATCATGCAAACGCGTGGTAGCACAAACAAAACACCAATAAACTAATTATACAGCGGAAAATAAATAACATGGTGATTTGTTTACGAATGGGGAAAACCTAACAGCAAAAACCCTATCGGGTGATTTTCAAGTCACCACTCCCGAAACTCCAATATTATCACAACAAGCGGTTACAAATAAAGGAATCCTAAGTACCTTACCAACCTACAATTGAACCCTTACCCCAATATCCAATTGGACTTGTTATGTAGTGACAATTCCCCTTTTGATGCATAGCTCCCAAGTACGTGACTAACCAATTTGCACGGATCCCAGTACGCGACTTCAATCACCAACTAGAAAAAATGGTTGGCTGCAAAGTTCTTCAGTTCATCCACACGATGAAGATCAAGAAGATGCTTGGTCAGAAAACACAAAGGTGCACATACACAGCAACTTCTTCAGAAGAGATGAACTAGGACAAAACTTTGTCTCTGGTCACAATTTTCTTGAACAGACTTTGCTCAATGCTTGTGCAACTTGTGAACTCTTTGACGGCCTTTTAAACAATCCTTTTATATGTCTAGGGTTAGGAGAAAAGAAGGCCTAAAGGCACATTCACGGATCCCAAGAAATCAGATCAGAAATTCTAATTTTATTAACCTCGACAGATAGAGGCTGTCGAGAAGCTGTCGAGCAGGTGTCGAGCACATGGGCTTGAATAGCTTTCTAAATCTTGACACATGATAGCTGTCGAGCCAGCTGTCGAGGTTTAGTAACCTTGCACTTTCAGCTTGTTTTCTTGGACAGACTTGAAGGCTTCCACACTTAATCTTGAAACATGGTTTCTTGAAGTATTTCAACACATCCTAGATCTACCCAAATACAAGTAAAGTGCGTTTTGTCAAAAGATTAGCCAATAACATAAAAAGAATGACATATATTCCTAACAAGTGAAACACATATGTCCTAACAATCTCCCCCTTTGGCAATCCATGACAAAACCACAACTAACAAATGAACATATGAGAGAAGTCATAAATCACTCAACTCATACACACTTGTTGAATACAATAAAATCTATCCTAACACAAACTCTTGAAAAACTTTGCAAGAAGAGAGTTTATGGCAAGTAGACTTTGACAACCTGTATTTCTGAAACACTTTAAACAAAACTCATCAAGGCATCTTGTGTGAAACAGAAATAATAGATTGCATACAAATATAACAAACATGTGTATAGAGAGAGAAAAGAAACAACACACGTAAGAGGTAGGTGAAAGAAACAACATACATCCACATATAGAAAGAAATAAGTACAATGTATGTCAATAAGTGATCACATAACCCAATGTACATGAACAATGTATCTATAAAAGAAAAGAAAAGATACATCATATCCTCACTACATCCCTCAAAAATATCAACACTCCCCTTAACAAAAATGTCCTATGTCCTATACTAACTCTTCCCCTAAGTATGACTACTCTCATCCAAAACTACTCCCCCTTTTTGTCACGAGTGACAAAGGGTAAGAGTGTCAAGTAGAAATCTCATCAGTAGAGCTAGCATCTCCATCATCATCATCAAAAGCATCATCGTCATCACCATTATCATCATCATCCTCAGCATCAGAATTAAAAGCCACTATAGGAGGTGGTGGAGGAGAAGCCTTAAAAGTATAGTCACCCATAGCCACCTGCCGTCGTGTAATACGACCGACACAAACGTTCACCTGATATAACTCCGTAGAAAGTGTAACAAGGCGAGCATCCATGCACTGCAGCTGCACCATGATGTCTCCAAGTGACACATCGCTCGAAGAAGAAGAGGGAGCGGATGTAGATGGAGCTAAACGAGAGGGAGGAGTGGAATCCAACTATCGCGACCTAAACTGCGCCTCACTACGTTTTACGGTAGCGGCGTCAATGCCACACATGAAAGTGAAATGGTCGAGCGAAGGAAAAGGAATAGAAAAATGGCGTAAGATCCTTGTGATAGCAGAAGCAAAGATGAGCTTATCACAGGTCGCCGCATCCAAATGAACATATATAAGAGATTGAATGAAATGAAAGGGAAAGTCTATAGTAAGATGCTCAAGGAGAGATAACAAAAACCGAGCACGAGGCTCTGTGATAGAGTTATAATGAAAGAGAGGATGGAGTACAAAGGTCATCACCATGTTTAAGAATCTAGGAATGCACATACCTCGAATGCAAGTGAAGAAAAGAGGTACTGAACAATCAATCCCGTGCATGTTGGAGTAAAACTCCTAAATAAGTACGAGAGGACATGTGACCGAGACGTCACACAGTGACTCCCATCCCCGATTGTGAATGACATCAGGAAGGTCAGTGTCGGTGAAGTCCGCCAAAATGACTTGGCGTTCCGAATGAACACCTCATCGAGAAAAGTTCTCCGAGAAAGCTTTACGAGCATTCTCATCACGGAACCGAATGTTAGAATGAGTAGAATCAGAAGATGATGCCCCGGAACGAAGAGGGTTCTGAGACGGAGCAGATTTACGTTTAGGTGCCGTAGACACGACTAACGTAAACAGAATGAAAGGGGGAAGAAAGAGAGAAAAACAGTCAGAAAAGCTCCAACACAATTCAAATATAACAAGGTATATTGAAAAGAGAGTACGTATGCATGGGGAATGCATGAACATGTGACATGCAAAAGAAAATTCATCATAGGCTCAGCCCAATCCAATCCTACCAGCACACAATCAATTTGCACACATCTAAATGCATGATAATACAATTATAATGCATATGTGATGCAATGCATGAGATTTTAAACTCATTTAAGTGAAAATCCATCCCAAAATTTCAATAATAATTCATCAATTTTGAAAAACCCCAAAATTTTTCAAAAACCCCAAAACCTAGGTTTCAAAATCATGAAATGCATGAAGAATGAAGAGATAAGAGAACATACCAAGTGATTTGAAGCAAAGAAAGGCCAAAAATCACGTTGGTTGAAGGTTTTAAGTGAGAAAAGAGAGTTTGGGAGGTGAACAGGTGCTGATAGATCGAGAGAGATCGAGAAAATAAGAACCGGATCGCACGAGGAGCTTAAATAGAACCTCAGTAAAGCTCGATAGATACAGGTATCGAGAGGTGTCGAGACATCTGTCGAGGAGGCGTTAAGAAAATTGGTCGTCGACAGATTCAGCTATAGAGGAGGAATCGAGGAATAAAACACCAGAAACGAAACAGAAGCTCGATCGATCGGCCATGTGTTGAGAAGCTATCGTGGAGGCAAGAGATTTCTCGATCGATCCACCAGGTGTTGAGGAGCCGTCGAGATTGCGATAAGAAAAAGCTTAAGAAGCTCGACAGATAGCAAGGTATCGAGGAGGTATCAAAGAGGTGTCGAGCTTGCTTTTAAAAACAGTTTTCCGAGAAATGAAAAACACAAACATGAATGCAATCTAACAAGCAACTCAATTAATGATCCAATCAACATAATAGCCTCTCAAAATCACCTCTCAACAATAATTTTAAGCACATGGATCCCAAAAACACACACACACACTAAACAAGTCTAACCAATTTTATATTTCAAAAATAAGTCAAGACAG
This sequence comes from Quercus gilva, assembly GCA_023621385.1. Lineage (NCBI taxonomy): Eukaryota > Viridiplantae > Streptophyta > Magnoliopsida > Fagales > Fagaceae > Quercus > Quercus gilva. The sequence goes on from CM042480.1 coordinate 30,369,386, forward strand.
TTTAGTGAACATACAAAAACATATGTAAACCTAGTGATGGTCAAATCACATTGTACATGCACATATATCAAGAGTAGCAAAGAATATTGTGTGTTGTGTGTGAAAAACATCACAAGATTGCATAAGTGTATACATGTTATGACAATTTGAGATATGAGAAAATCACTTTAACTCACACACAATCATAACTGTTTGATGGGGACTATCATCTTCGAGGTACATGCTATAACTCCCACATCTCCTAGAATACACGCTTGCAACCATATTTAAAGCCTTTTTAATCTTTTTGCTTTTTATTTTTTTTGCATATTTTCTTATAAGCGTATCATGCATGGGCATATAAGAGATAGAAAAGAAACACCCAATGATATTTGACATTCCAATTTTGCTATGCCAAAGCACACAAATGTCATTAACATCACACTTTTGCTATGCCGAAGCATACAGATGTCTTTCATGATTGGCGGGCAACAGTGGTGAGATGGTTATTTATGTCTTTCTCTTAGGATTTTCTAGTCCTACCCGTCAAAAAGAGTGATATAAGTGTTAAGTCTAAAAGATAACTTAACCTTACTCATCACAAACAAGGCCACAAAGCTCACTTGCTTAGTTGTGCATAGAAATGCTCATCTAAGCTACAAGAGATACAAAGTTTAGAGAACTTTGTTTCAATGGCCATCCAAGGTACACAAGTACCAATGTACACAAAACACACACTGTTTTTTTATTTTTCTGATTTTGTTTCAATTTTTTTTTATATGAAAAACAAAATAAGCAAAATTGAAAATAAACACACAAAAACATGTTAAAGAAAGCAAAGCATAAAAACTAGACTGACTCAAAATAAAAGCAAAACACACAAGTAATACAATAAACAAAAACAAGAAGAGATAGAAGAAAGTGATAAAATCACTTGGAACCCTTTTCCTTCTACACCTTGGAAGAAACTTTCCTTTGATTAAACCCTTGAACCGGCGGTGAGGGGGAAGAATTGAAACCGTTTAAGTTCGAAAGGAACATGAGGGCTTTCAGAAGATCTCCAAGAGGAGCAAGAGAGGATTAAGCTGATTATGGCTTCCAGATGCTATCATGTCGTTGCTCTGTTGAGTAGCTAACCACTTATAGTAATTTGGTCGAGTATGACCGGCAACACCACAATGATGACAGAAATGCTGCTTCTTCTGTTTAGGCTTTTGAGAGTTAGCCTTCTTAGCCCTAGGGTTTTTAACATCTTTCTTATTTTGCTTAGGGGGTGCTCCTAAGATAGATTTACTCTTGTCTAAGTTCTCACTAGATAATTCATTTTTAACATCATTGTTTTCAATTTTAGTATTATTAGCAAGTGGAACAAAAACAGTAGAACTAGCAGAAGCAATATTAGAGGAAGAAAGACCATACCCTAAACCTGTTCGATCCGAAGCAGATTTCTAAATGATGAGCAACTCATCAAGCTTTGCACTTGAAGTCCTCTCCAATTGAGCTCTAACTTGAAATAGTTCTGCTTCAAGCTTCTTGGTCTTCTCAGCCAGGAAATTGTTCTCGAACCTTAGTGCTCCAATAGTCTGATTTGCCTCATCAAACTTTGTGGACAACTCTTCACGATCAAGTTCCACATCACTGAGTTTCTTGGTGATTAGCTTATAGAGTTTCTCATGTTTCTCAGACAGCTTGTATAGTTTCTCATAGGCTAAATGGATATCATCTTGATCATCCATCTTCTCACACTTAGAATCCACCAATTCTTCTTCTTCTTCCACTTCATCAACAATCCCTTCGGTAGGATTTACTATAGTAGTGAAAGCATTTAAGATTCCGTCATCCTCACTATCGGAATCATCTTCAGACTCAGTGTCACTTAAGGTAACAGCAAGTGCCTTACTCTTCCCAATGCTCTTGAGATATGTGGGGCACTCTTGTTTCATATGACCGAAGCCATTACACCCAAAGCACTTAGGTCCTACGGGAATAATGTATTGACCACCTTCCTTAGTATCCTTTTTCCCTTTGTCTTGGCTCTTAAACTGAGAAAAACTGGATTGCCTTCGGTTCTTGTCAAAATCCTTTCCATTGTCATTCTTCATAAATTTCTTGAATTGCCTGGTGATGTAGGACTTCATCTTGGAATCTTCATCATCTAAAGACTCACCTATCTCACTGCTCTTGGCCTTCAGTGTCATGCTCTTTCCTTTACCCGACTTGCCAATTTTGGTCAACCCTAGCTCATAAGTCTGCAAGTTTCTAACCAGCTCAGTCAAAGCAATCTTGTTGATATCCTTTGATTCCTCTATCACCGTAATCTTGGCATGGAATCTCTCGGGTAGAGATCTGAGCACTTTCCTCACAATCTTGGGTTCAGGGATGGTTTCCCCAAGATTGAAAATAGAGTTCACTATGTCCTTCAGCTTGGCATAGAACTCATCAAATGACTCATCCTGCTCCATCTTAATCTCTTCAAAGCATGTAGTGAGCCTCTGAAGCTTTGAATCTTTGACAGCCTTAGTTCCCTCATAGGTTGTCAAGAGGATAGTCCACGCCTCCTTAGCAGTTTCAGTCAAGGATATCTTCTTAAACTCCTCATTGGTGACCGCACTGAACAACGCATTCAATACCCTACTGTTGAAATTTGTCGCCTTGATCTTGGCATCATCCCAATCAGCGGGCGCTTCCTTTGGCTTAGTCCAGCCAATCTTTACAACTTGCCACACTTTCTCATCCAAAGACTGCAAGAAAGCTCTCATGCGTAGTTTCCAGTATGCATAGTTAGTGTCATCAAATAAAGGAGATATAATTAACAACTGTCCTCTATCCATAACAAACAGGGGTCAATGGATCAAACACAGCAAAGATTAAACCTAATCAGAGTGTGTCTGCTTTGATACCACTTGATAGGCCAAAAAAGAATTGACCCCTTGTGATTAAATTAATTGATTAATTAGCCAAATTATTAATTAATCAAATTAATCATGCAAACACGTGGTAGCACAAAAAAATCACCAATAAACTAATTATGCAGTGGAAAATAAATCACACGGTGATTTGTTTACGAATGGGGAAAACCTAATGGCAAAAACCCCACTGGGTGATTTTCAGGTCACCACTCCCGAAACTCCATTATTATCACAACAAGTGGTTACAAGTAAAGGAATCCCAAGTACCTTACCAACCTATAGTTGAACCTTTACTCCAATACCCAATTGGACTTGTTATGTAGTGACAGTTCCCTTTTGATGCATAGCTCCCAAGTACGTGACTAACCAATTTGCGCGGATCCCAGTACATGACTTCAATCACCAACTAGAAAAGATGGTTAGCTGCAAAGTTCTTCAGTTCATCCACATGATGAAGATCAAGAAGATGCTTGGTCACAAAACCCAAAGGTGCACATACACAGCAACTTCTTCAGAAGAGATGAACTGGGGCAAAACTTTGTCTACGATCACAATTTGCTTGAACAGACTTTGCTCAATGCTTGTGCAACTTGTGAACTCTTTGATGGCCCTTAAAACAATCCTTTTATATGTCTAGGGTTAGGAGAAAAGAAGGCCCAAAGACACATTCACGAATCCCAAGAAATCAGATAAGAAATTTTGATTTTATAAACCTCGACAAATAGAGGCTGTCGAGCAAGTGTCGAGCACACGGGCTTGGACAGCTTTCTAAACCTCGACACATGATAGCTGTCAAGCCAGCTGTCAAGATTTAGTAACCTTACACTTGATTTTGAAACATGGTTTCTTGAAGTATTTCAACACATCCTAGATCTACCCAAATATAAGTAAAGTGTGTTTTGTCAAAGGATTAGCCAATAACATAAAAAGAATGACATATGTTCCTCACAAGTGAAACACATATGTTCTAACAGTGACGATGATCGAGGATGTGAGCTTGAGTGGTTCGACAATGGAGATCCGTTTAAGAGAGCTTCAAAGAGTTGAGACAGAGTTTCTAGATTAATAGACAAAAAGGTTAGAAAATATAAGCCGGTTTAGGCCAAGTGGGACCGACCCAGATACGTGGACCTGATTCGGGTCATTTAGGCTTGAAAGTTGGGCTTTAGGCCCTTCTCGTAAGTGGCCTTGGAAGCCTTCTTTTCATCTAACTATGCCTATCAGCCCCTTAGATTACCACAGCTTGAGCCTTCCCCTTTGGTTTTAAACCAATATCATATCTTAATAGGCTTTCAGCCTAAGCACTTTTGAATAAAAAAAAGGGCCCATCAACATGTTTATCCTTCAATTAATAAAATGTCATCTATTTTCTACATTTGCTTTTTTAATTAATATTATCATATTTGCATTCTAATACATATTTTCCCATATTTGCATATTAATTCATAAATTCCCAAAATCATATTTTAACCTCAGTCTTCCTTAAAATTGCTTTTGGACCCAGAACTTTCCAATATCCATATTTTGACTCCGGTTTTTCCACAAAATTGTGCTTTGACACAAAAATTCCTAAAATTACATTTTTGCCCTAAATCTTTCCAAAATTACAATAAAGCCCTCCATCTTTTCAAAATTACAAAGAGGCTCTTGAACCCTTTGGAAGTTGTTTGAAGTCATTCAAACAACTTCCAAGGTCTTTCTATCATCTTTAAATCCACTTTTTTTTGCTTGTCTTCATTTAAGATAATTGCTTTGCAACTTGTGTGATGTTCATGCTTACCTTTGGATGATTTAATCATGTGCTATGCTTGAGTGCTTTTTAGCTTTGAGTATATATTTTTGTGTGCTCCGTGCCATGTTCATGTGTCTAGATCTACATATTGGTTGTTATGCCATGTCTTCTATAGCCCTTTTGTTCCTCGATGTCTCTCTTTCTTGTGTTTTGGCCCTTTTTGGTGGGGTGTAGATCTAGATCCCGTGATCTAGGCCTATATCAAAGGGTTTGGATCATTTCCTTTATGCATGTCTATGTTTTCTTGCTTGTTCCTATGCTTTATGCCTATGTTTGCTTGTCTAGATCTTGGTCTTGCCATGCTTTGTGCCCTCCGTGGGCTTGTGCTTGTCGGTCCTTGAAGCCACTTGCTTTATGTGGTTGCATCTGTCCCTCCTAGGGCTTGTTTGGATGTAACCACTTGTGAGATACACCTTTATGGTGTTGGAGTGTTTGATACACACCTTTCCCCGCTCCATGCAATGTTGAAATGCTTGCCTTGCTTGCTTTATGCCACCCATTTTGCTTTCTTTGCTTTTATGCATCTTTGCACACTTGCCTACATGTTCATGCATGAGTTTGTGTGTTGTCCATACTCCAATCCAATGGAACGATGGACACTCGATCCAAACCTACATTCGTCCTCCTAGACACCCCCTTCTGTTTAATAACATGTTTGTTTGCCCTTTTGTATGCCTAGCATGCTTTGTTTGCCCCCGTTTGGCTCTCTTTGCTACTGTGTTCTTTGCATGCTCTCCCTATTTCCCTTGTTTCTTCCTTTACTCATCTACTAGCTTATTTCTTTTGTCATTGCACGTACACGTATGGAGCATGGACACTTGGAGCAAGGGTGCGACCTCCTAGGTGCTAGCAAAAAGGGCAAGGATGCGACCTCCTAGGCGCTAGCAAAAAAGGCAAGGACACAAGCGAGAAGATGCAAGCCCACAAAAGGAAATGGTCAGTATATTAGGGTGCCTAGCCCCTCTTGAATGGTTTCTTCTTTATCTCTCTCTCTCTCTCTCTCTCTCTCTCTCTCTCTCTCTCTAAGACTCTTCTCTAGAGCATGTATTAAAGTCCCCCTTCATGTACCCCTTTTACCATTTTCCTACTCCTTTCTTGGGCTGCGTTCCCTTGGTATGGCAATGTCTATTTTACATTTCCTATACCTTGCAAGGCCATTCCCTTAGAACTCTGGCAATGTCTGATTTACTATTCTGCTCTATGTGGTTGCATTGTGCATGATGTATGTATATCTATATCTGCTTGTACATAGGTGATTGTGCACTTCGTATGATGGACCCTTGTGGCTACGTGAGTGACCCTCTCTAGTCATGAGAGCTCTTGACCTTGTAGTGTGGGTATGTGCTCAAGACAATTGTCGTAGGTGCATATTCATGCTATATTGTGTGCATGATCATCGCGGTGTGATTGTCCCGATCCATGTCACCTAGGGACACTAGTTTCCTTGTGTATGCGATACACATCAACACACTTGATACTTTGGAGGGCTTCGGCTCATCTCAGTACGAGCATGTCGATACGAGCCGTATACACAAATGCGAAACCCTACTGGTGCGCCATAGTGCACCAAACGTGAAACTCTACCAAATTTTCACCGTGAAAATGAGGCATCCTGTTGTTGTATTCTTACAGCAAAAAGCTTGGTGAGAACAGCGTTTTGCATGCTATAATGCACCTAAGGTGAAGCGCTGCCGGATTTCCACCACGAAAATAAGGCAAAATGTTATCGGATTTTCGCCATGGAAATTTGGCATTGATTCCATACGCACTGGGAAAGCATCGACTGGGACCTTACCCATTCTGAAATCAAACCTCAAAGCCTAATTCATTTAAAGTCTCGTAGGCTAATGCCAATAGCTTGTTTTTAATTGCCAATGTCTAAAAATTATGATTTTACCGAAACAAATGTTTGTCCTTAGACAGGTGCTGTGGGGTGCCTAACACCTTCCCCATAAGTAACCAGACTTTTGAACTCAAGAATCAAGATATTTTTATCCATCCATATTAGATTAGGAAAAATGACCTTTTTCTTAGCCTATGATCGATAATAAAATCAAATAGAGTTAGGTGACCAATCATACCTTAGAAACACCCAATGATTGATGGCGACTTCAATTACCATTGGTAATTTCCTTAAAATCGAGACATACCCAAGGTACAACACACCTCTACAACACCCGACCTCCAAGCTTCGTATGCACGTGCATGCCTACCCCCCCTCTCTTCCCGAAAGGAGGGAGAAGTGCACGAGTGTTACCGCGATGGGTAGACAACCAACCGTGAGGCGTCGATACTCGTCATCTAAAAAGAAGACTTGGTCGGTGGCCAACACCAGCGATACCATACCCTCAAAGAAGGAATCGGTAATACTAGTAGGAACATGTGTTTCTTTCAACACCTTTAAAAAAGCCTCATGATGGACCTTGAAAGATAACAACAATGCCAAGAAAGAAATCGGAGCTGGAGACTTAATCAACTGCTAAATCACACTGTAATTGGCCTTCCGAATAGTCTTCAAGAATTCATCGGCTTCTTTAGTAATGACCCTATTTCTGACTAGTTCGACTGCACCCTTGCCAAGGTCCTTCCTTCTCCTTTCTAATTCCTCAAGAGTATAACATTAACCACTTCTAGTGAGTCCGACTAAACCTAAAGAGACAGTGGAGCAAACTTCTTCTTTCTCGGTAAGAGTAAAGATCAAGGTCACATCATATTTCCACGAGACACTATGGTCATCCTTGTAACGAAAAGGCTTTGTCATGCGAATGATCAAACCCTCTTATGTCTGCAGATTAGGTGCCAAAGAAAAGGTCTTTGGACTGATAATGACCAGACTAGGTAAATAGGCCTCTAAGGTCATCGGACCAGACACCTCAAACATTCCTTGAACATACCTTGGCAAAACCAGAGGTGCAAAACCTCAAATGGTGAGAACAAAATCAGTTTCTTTCTAGACAAACCCTAGAGATGACTTTACGATCTCAGGTAATGACAAAATCAAAGGGGTCAAACCCTTAATGGCTGATACAGCCTATTTATTCTTTGGAGCTAACACTTTCAGGTCTGGAGATGATTCCACTATCTCTTCAATAACAACTAAAGATGGGGAAACTGATGTCCCTATCCCTAGAGGGACCTTTGCAAACATGATCTTTCAAGTACTCATCCCAATCTTTCCTAGATCCTACGAACATAGCACTATGGCTAGTTCCTGCTTGCAATCCTAGAAGGCATAGGCTAGTCACCATGCAATCACCCCTGCATACGACCTCTCTCTCTATCCAAATAATATCCTAGTCGGCTAGACTCTAAACCTATGCTCTAAGCACTTCACAATCAAATAAGGCATACCTATTCCCACTATTGCAAAACGAGCAGATTTTCTAGTCAAATCCTAAGGCTCCTATATTCTCTAAAGCAATATGGCTTTCCAAGGCCAAAGTCCGTAATATGGCTTTCTAAGGGAATGAGGGGGATGAGAAATCCGGAATCCTCTCTTCCACTGTAGAGATAGCATTCACATTCCCTTCCAAATGAGAAGACAACCTATTCCCACTATTGCAAAATGAGTAGACTTCTCAATTGAATCCTGGGGCTCCTATATTCTCCAAAGCAATATGGCTTTCCTGGGCCAGAGCTGGTAACATGGCTTTCCAATGGAATGATGGGGATGAGAAATTCGAAATAATCTCTTCCACTATAAAGATAGCATTCACATTCCCTTCCGGTGAGGAAGCAAGGGATTAGTAATAAGATTTGGCCTCAAAGTGTTCTCAAACTATATCCACTTGTTATCAATGAGATCTTGAATTCAAAGCCTCAGAGGTATGCATTCTTCCAAAGTGTACCCTTCGGCCCCAAAATGGTGTTTGCATTTTTTAGGTGAGTCAAATCCTAGTCGAGGAGGATCATCCCTTAGCCTAATAAACAGAGGAGTCACCAACTTCTTTTCCAACAAGTAAGGATAAAGCTCCAACATGAGCATTAGCAATAGAGGAAACTTTAGTGGCTCTTTTCTAGGGTACTGGGGCTGATCTAGCCTTCCCCTCTAATTGAACGCTCTGTGAAGTGCTTGAATTGCTTAAGCCTGCTGCTAATAAGGCTGGGAGATTAGGACTGTATAAGCAGAAATAGCACCCCTTGGTCTTTCAATTGCCCTAGCAATCATGTGAACATTAGCTTCCTTCGCTTTAAGGCTGGTCACCTTTTTCATCTGCTATTCTATTATAGAATTCAAAGCTTTAGGATCAACTATCTTTTTGCTCCTAATACCTTCATCAATATGCTCCCTAATGGGAATCAGGCTTGTAAAATGAGTGACTTGAGTGCTAATCATCTTCTCATAGTACAGAGGCTTAAGGTTATTAATGAACCACTTAACCATTTCCTCTTCCATCATGGGAGGAAGCACTTGTGTAGCCAACTCATGCCACCTCTAGGCATACTCGCAAAAAGATTCTCCACTTTTCTTTTTTGTTCTCTAAAGGACTGTAGGATTAGGAGCTATCTTAGTATTGAACCGATAATATTCCAAAAAGGCATTGGCCATCTCCCTCCAACTAGAGGTCTTTTTCAATCTCACATACCATGTGCCCGTAGGGCTAGTTAAGCTATTTGGTAAAATTTGACAGAGCAAAGGCTGATTGTCCCTATATGGTGCCATCTTTCTACAGAACATACGCAAATGGACATAGGGATCTCTAGTGCCATCATACTTGACAAACTCAAGTAACTTGAACTTATGGGGCATATCTGTAAAGGAATCTTACAAAGGCGCTCTTGCAAGTATTTGTCCCAGACTTCTCTTGATCCTATTGTCATAGCGCTCTGGTTAGTTTCTGCTTAGGTACTTGGAAGGCATAGGCTGGCTACCATGCAATCCTTCCCCCGTACGACTACTGTTTCAATCCAAATAATGCCATGGTCGGCTAAACTCTGAACCTGTGCCCTGAGCATTCTACAATCGAACTGGGCATGCCTATCACCACAATCACAGAATGAGGAGGTTTCCCAGTTAAATCTTGGAGCTCCTATGTCCTTAGAACAATGTGATTTTCTTGGGCTAGGGCCCGTAACATGGCTTTCCAAGGGAACGAAGGGGATGAGAAATTCGGAATCATTTCTTCCATTGTGGAAATAGCATTCATGTTCCCTTCCTAATAAGGAGGCAAGGGTTTGGTGATAACATTCGGCCTGGCCGCATTATCAAATTGTATTTGGTTGTTGTCGATGAGATATTGGATTCAATGTCTCAAATGTACGCATTCTTCCAAAGTGTGCCCTTCGGGCCCAAAATGGTGCTCACATTTCTTGGATGGGTCAAAACCGAGCAGAGGAAGATAGTCTTTAGATTTTGTGAATATTGGAGTCACCAGCTTCTTCTCCAATAGATAGGCATAAAGCTCTGCCATGGGCATAGGTAACGAAGAGAATTATTGTGGCTCCACCTTGGGATATCGGGATGGATCATGCCTTCCTCTCTGATTGAATGCTCAGTAATGTGCTTGGGTTGGCTGAAACTGCTGCTGATAAGGCCGGGCATTTGGGGCTGTATAAGCATAAACAACACTCGTTGGTCCTTCAGGTGCTTTGTCAATCATATAAACATCATCTTCCTTCGCTTTGTGACCAGTTGCCTTTTTCACTTGTTGTTCTATCATAGAATTCAGAGCCTCGGGATCAACTATTTTCTTGCTCCTAATACCCTCATCAATATGCTCCCTAATAGGAATCATGCTTATGAAGTGAGTGACTTGGGCACTGATCATCTTCTCGTAGTAAGAAGGCTCAAGGTTATCAATAAACCACTTGATCATTTTGTATTCCATCATGGGAGGAAGCACTTGTGTAGCTAGCTTGCACCACCTTTAGGCAAACTCATGGAAGGATTCCCCACTCTTCTTTTCTGTTCTCCGAAGAGCTATGCGGTTGGGAACTATCTCAGTATTGAACTGATAATACTCCAAGAATGCACTAGCCATCTCTTTCTAGCTGGAGGTCTTTTCCAATCCCACATACCATGTGGCTGTAGTGCCAGTTAAGCTATTAGGGAAAATCTGGCAGAGCAAAGGATTGTCTCTATAGGGTGCCATCTTCCTATAGAACATGTGCAGATAGGCGCAAGGATCTCTAGTGCCATCATACTTGACAAAATCAGGTTCCTTGAACTTGGGAGGCATAATTACCTGAGGGAAATTGGTCAAACTATCTAGATCGACACTTCCTCGAGGGCCAGAGCCCTCTATGATACGTATTTTTGAAGTCAGGGTCTCCACTTGACTTTTGACCTAACTGTAACCAGACTCTGAGATCTTATCCGTAGAAGGATCTACTTCTTGGTTATTCCATTATAGGGTGAATGGAAACGTGGTTTAGCCCTAATTTGGATCTGGCGAAGATCGAGTCTCATTTTTAGAATGGGGTGCCAAGTCCTCTAGAGTGGGATGAGATGAATCTTGGTTCCCTGCTACAACCAGCTGTTGCATCATGTGCATCATTTTTGCCATCTGTTCTTTCATCTGTATGAACTCAGCATACTTCAAAAGCTAAAGGATCAATAGTAGACATCTCTCTAACACGAGACCTAGTGATGATGGGATCGCGACGTGATGGTAACTTGGACTGTTTCCTCTAAGCAATCTTTTCCCTTTATAATCCAAAAAGAATAGGATGGGAGAGAAATGGGATACATTTGAAAATTTGAAAATGTGGAAACACTAAACAAACACAAAGTTAGTTTAGGTTCTTGCTCATTTAAAATGCACATATCATTTTTGAAAATATTGGCTTGAACCCTTAAGCGGGTTTTTATCATGGTGAGTTTCTATAGTGATGCAAAATAAATACATAAGCTTGGCAAGTAATCGGAACTTTCATATCATGCTTGAAATTGCGAGATGGACCCTTCTCCTTTGATTACATGGAAAAGTAATGCTTTTACAAAGTTTGGGTTTTTACAATGCCCCCAGATCATGGGCTATAGGCAATGGCTTCAACAGTGGGCCTTTTACAATACAAGGAAATTCAAATTTATAATGAAGAGCCTCATCCTTGATAGCTTGGTCTTCTTAGGGAAGAACTTAGATTCCTGGCAATGTCCTCCTTGGCTCAGAGTTCTGACTACTTGCCACAAATTTTATCTGTACACATTTACATGCAGGGCCATTCGTGTATGCATGCATGCCCTTGTAGGGTTGAAAGCCCTTAGGGATTGGGTATGATCTAATGTGTAAGCAATGTGGTTGTGTTTCCTTAGGGGTTAATCACAAATGTTGCGTAAACAGGATGGATAGAACCTGGAGTGGAGCATGACTCTTTAATGCAAACAAAAATGGCAAACTTGCAAACGGAAATGGACATTTTCCCCTAGACTCATTTTGAAAACAATCCTATGAAGGATATCCTACCCTAGGCTGAGATGTTCACTCGGTCTTGGCACTTCCTAGTTCTTATGGGTTTGACATAGTCTAGGCCAATTATATAAGACACGACTTAACTGGTAAATTGGTCCTACTCTTAGGAGGAGACCTTGATCATCTAATCCTTCCCTTCATAGAAGTTATGGGATAGAGCAGATCACGGGGGATAATCTTGTCCACCCATGGACCCAATAAGAGCCTATAATTCGACATTCAGTAACTATCTAAGATATATGCATCCAGCATTAACCTTTAACGCTGAGCCCAAGTTCGACTCAATATGAGGGGTGATGTCATGCATTTTGAAATGAAAAGGGAAAGACTTTCCAAGCATAACAGATATATGCACAGATAAAGGTGTAGCATAAATTAAATCTACTACCCTAGGTTCACACATGTGAAGGAAAGCTGTAAAGCATGCTTAGGAAAGCAGGAAAGCTTCACACATACGAAAATACCTCAAAGCCGGTTTTTGAAAAACCATTTTGAAAAAAAATTTGGAAAATATTTTTGAGTTTGGAAATAGTTTATTAGGATATAGTGAAAGCATTTTTCTGAAGGAAAGCCCCAGAGGCTAATGCCAATTTCAATGTTTTTGAAAGCCAATGTCCAAAGATTATGGTTTTATCAAAAGCTTTAAAGGCTAAACTCTCTATGTATCCCCAGTGGAGTCGCCAGTCTGTCAACGCCTCATGGCCACTCGACCACCCATCGTAGCGATGCTCGTGCGCTTCATCTCAATGCGAGAGATGAAATGGAGGGGAGGTGTGTCATACCTTAGGTGTGTGACTGGAATATAAGTCAATTTTAAGGAAATTACCAAGGGTAAGTGAAGTCACCACCAATCATTGGGTTTTTCTAAGGTGTGATTGGTCACCTAACACTATTTGATTTTATTACCGATCCTAGGCTAAGAAAAATGTTGTTTTTCCTGATCTAATATGGATGAGTAAAAAATATTGATTCTTAAGTTCGGAAGTCTGGTTACGTGTGGGGAATGTGTTAGGCATCCCACAGTTCCTGTCCAAGGATAGTCCTTTGTTTTGGTAAAACTGTAATTTTTAGACATTGGCAATTGAAAACAAGCTATTGGCATTAGCTTACGGGGCTTTAAACTTGGTGGGCTTTGAGATTTGATTTTGGAATGGGTATGGTCCCAGTCGATGCTTTCTTAGTGCGCTATGGCGCACCGACAAGGTTCCGTGTCTATGTATATGGCGTGTATCAACATGCTCACACCAAGATGAGCTGAAGCCCTTCAAAGCATCAAGCATGTTGATACGTCTCGCATACACGAGGAAACCAGTGTCACTAGGTGACCTGGATCAGGACAATCACACCTATGATAATCGCCTTGAGCACATACCCACACTACAAGGTCAGGAGCTCTCATGACTAGAGAGGGTCACTCATATAGCCGCGAGTGTCCAGCATTAAAAATGTGCACAATCACCCATATACAAGCAGATATAAATATACATACATCATGCACAATGCAATCACACAGAGTGAGAATGCAACCCAAGCAAGGAGCATTAAAAATAGAAGGGTACAAGGAGAGGGGGAACCCTAATACATGCTCTAGAAAAGAGGCTTAAGGAGGGAGATAGAAGGACATAACCACTTGGGAAGGCTAGGCCTCTAATATGTTGAAAATTGCCCTTTTTGGGCTTGCGTCTTTGCCCTTTTTGCTCGCGCCTAGGAGGTCGTGGCCTTACTCCAAGCATCCTCGCTTCATGCGTGTACATGCAACAAACGAGGAAACAAGCCAGCAAAAAAGCAAAGAAAAACAAAGAAAATAGGGAGAACGTGCAAAGAACATACTAATAAAGAAAGCCAAACGGGGGCAAACAAACATTGCCATATACAAGCAAATATTGATATACATACATCATGTACAATGTAACCACGCAGAGTGGGAAAATAAATCAGACATTGCCAACGCTCCAAGGGTACAGTCCAACAAAGTACAGGAAATGTAAAATAGACATTACCATACCTAGGGAACACGGCCCAAGCAAAGAGCAGAAAAATAAAAGGGTACAAGGAAAGGGGGAACCCTAATACATGCTCTAGAAAAGAGGCTAAATGAGGGAGATAGAAGGACATAACCACTCGGGGAGGCTAGACCTCTAATCTACTAAACATTTCCCTTTTTAGGCTTGCGTCTGCTTGCTTGCATCTTTGCCGTTTTTGCTCGCGCCTACAAGGTCGTGCTCTCGCTCAAAGCATCCTCGCTTCATGCGTTTACATGCAACAAATGAGGAACCAAGCCAGCGAACAAGCAAAGAAAGAAACAAAGGATAGGGAGAGCGTGCAAAGAACATACTAATAAAGATAGCCAAACGGGGGCAAACAAAGCATGCTAAGCGTAAGAAAGGGCAAACAAGCATGTTATCAAGCGAAAGAGGGTGTCCTAGGAGGACAAATGTAGGTTTGGATCAAATGTCCATTGTTCCATTAGATTGGAGTATAGACGACATAAGCAAGCAAAGACTCATGCATGAACATGTAGGCAAGCGTGCAAAAAGAGTGCATAGAAGAAAAGAAAGCCAAACAGGTGGTACAACGCAAGCATGGCAAGCAACATCGCACAAGGTGGAGAAAGGGTATGCATCGAGCAAACCTGCATCACAGGGATGCGTCTCACAAGTGGTAACATCCAAACAATACACAAAAGGGCACAAAGCATGGCAAAGTCTAGATCTAGACAGGCAAAAATTGAGATAAAGTGTAGAAGTAAGCAAGGAAACATAGACATGCATAACGGAAATGATCCAAGCCCTTTGATATAGGCCTAGGTGTATGGATGTAGGCCTAGACCGCAGGATCTAGATCTACAGCCCACAATTGAAGGCCAAAACACAAGAAAGAGAGATACCAAGGGACAAAAGGACTATAGAAGCACATGGCATAGCAACCAACATATAGATCTAAGCATGCAAACATGGCACGAAGCACATAAACACATCGATCTAGACATAGGCATGACACAGGGCCAAGGAGACATAAATCTAAACATAGGCATGTAGATCTAAGCATAAGCATGACATAGAAAGCATAGGCATGTAAATCTAAGCATAGACATGCAGATCTAAGTATAAACATGGCAAAAAGCCTAAAAGCATGTGGATCTAAGCACAAACATTAAATTTAGATATATCCTACCCCAAGAAGGCTAGGCCAACAACATCAAAGCAATAAATAATGGCCAAAAAGCAAGGAAACATGCTAGAAAAACTATAAAAACATACTAGGAAGCATAATAAAGCAAGAACATGCTAGGAAAAGCAATAAAGCATATTATTCAACTAGAAAAAGCTAGAAAAGCAATGAAAAGAAAAGGGTGTGGATTGTAGCTAAAAAGCTACATCCACACCCCTAAACCTCAAATCCAAGGTATGGAACCAAGGAGAGGAAGATTAGGTGCAAGAACACTACCTAGTGATTGTGGAAAAAAGAGAAGAATCAAAGGTGTTTAGATGTATTTAGGAGACAAATTAAAGAGAAAAGAGAGAGAGAATTTGCCTAGAAAAATGCTCCAAAACTGCCCACAATCTTCTCTCTGTTTTTGGCAAAACAAGGGCTCTGGAAGCATTTAAAATTGAATTCTAACCCTTCAGCTTTCGACAGCCACTCCCCTTACTGACATCAGTAGTTTTGGCTTTTTCTAGTCCAGTTTCAAACGCATATTTAAAGGTCTTCTCAGACTCGGATTGAGCTAATCTTGTTGGCCATAGAAAGCTCTAGATGTCTAGTTTCCAAAACACTAAAGAAATTGGAAATCTGATGGTCAGATCAAAAGTTATGGCTTGGGGATGTGTGTTAACGTGCTTTCACAGTTTTCTAGATATCTCAACCATTTTAACTCCAATTTAGACCTATGAATAGTCATTGGAAGGGGAATTTGATAACCTTCGTAATGGCACTAGTCCCAACCCGTTCTGATGGTCAAATCAAAATTAGGGTTTCTGGTTCACCCCATGAGTCAACGTCGATTCAAACTTAGTCAAAGTTGACAAAAATCTCTGTGGCTCGCATTTGATGTAAAAGTATGAAAAATGCCATTTCGGGGGGACTTTCATCTTGTTTGACATTCGATCAACCTAGGGTTTACTAGGGGTGTTTTGGTTAATTTGACCGAAAAATGTACTTCGAGTGCTCCGATGCCCGAACAGGTTGCACCACATCAATCTAGATGTTCCCGTGGCCCCATAGAAAAGAGATAATATTTTTGGAATTTTCAAGGTTCAGCACGTAAATTGAGGGCGGACAAAATACAATATCTACACACATAATATGACATGAATATGCACCGACAGAAAACACCTTGAATGCATACCCATACCACAAGATCAAGAGCATCCACAATCACAAAAGGGTCACTCTCCTAACCATGGGAGTCCATCATACAAATTGCACGACCACCCATAAGCAAGCAAATATAAATACACACACACACACACACATACATACATACATCACGCACAATGCAAGCATAGAGAGCAAGAAAATAAACCAGTCATTGCTAACGTCTTAAGGGTATAGCCCAGGAAGGTATAGAAAAAGTAAATCAAACATTGCCATGCCCAAGGAACACGGCCCAAGCAAGGTATAGGAAAAATAAAGCATACATGCCTACATTCAAAAGGTATGGCCCACCAAGGTATAGGAAATATAAAGCACACATTTTCATACCCTTGGAATGTGGCCTAAAGCTAGATACAAGGAACGGAACCCTAAAACATAGTTCCAAGGAGTAGGCTAAAAGGGAGAGAAAGAAAACCACTTGGGGAGGCTAAGCCTCTTATCTATTGAACATTGCCCATTTTGGGCTTACATCTTTTAGCTTGCATTTGCCCTTTTTAGCTTACATCTTGGATGTTGTGCCTTAGCTCCAAGTGTGTACATGCAACAACAAAAGAAACACAAAGCCAACAAACAAGCCAAAGAAAAGACAAACAAACAAAAGATAGCACATAAAGGGGAAAACAAACAAAGAATAGCACACAAAGGAGCAAACAAACATGTTATCAAGCATAAGAGGGTGTCCTAGAAGGACAAATGTGGGTTTGGATTGAGGTCCATAGTTCCATTATATTAGAGTATGGAAGGATATATGTGTGCCATCAAACAAAGTTCCTAAAAGGGACTTGGGATCTCATGTACAAAAGGCGAGTGTGAAACCACACGAGAAGGTAAGTACGAACTAGGCTTGATGACACAAACAAATACACAAAGACTGTACGTTTTTAGACCCCTTAAAACACAAGTTGATTAACCTAGATATTTAGCCAAGTGATTACTTAGGTAAATTAATCAAAACTAGGTTAACACAAGTATATCATATCATATCATGTCAACAATGCGGAAAATAAAGAACACAATGATATGATAACCCAAGAAAACCAAACCAGTAAAAAACCTGGGGAGGATTTAACCTAGCTATCCTCAAGGTAAACAGATCCACTATGAAAGAATTGAAGTTTTACAATAGCGACTTAGACCACTAACATCCTATTGCTACCTTGAGTAGAAAACTTACGACCACGACCACGTGATAGCTCCGAGTCCTCGGACTACTTCTTTCATGGATTCATAACAACTACAAGTACACCCACTTGTGTTTTTCTTTAAGCTCTTTATGCAGCAACTAAAGTGATCACCAAGCTCTCAACATCAATCTTGATCTTGATAACCCTAAGTATGTGTGAGGGCAAACACCTCTAGATCTCACAAGAGATTCACACACACAGCATAAACAACAACATCAAAACATGGCTAGGGTTTTTCCTTTTATACTTATGACAAAACATAAAACCCTACACGTCATATGGGCTTGAGCTGAGTTGGAAAATTCTGCAGAAAAACAATCCGCATGAGTTTCGATCGATCGAGTCTAATTTTCGATAGATCGAGCCTTGCAGAAAGTGAACAATAATTTTCTGTAATTACTCGATTCCAACTTTACAATAAACATACTTTGAGCAGCCTAAATTTTGACTCTAAGTTTTAATCATGGTTTACAAACATTACACATTGAAGTTCTAAAACATTTAGATCCTAAATCCTTATAACCTAACAAAAACACATTCATGAACATATATAAAAAGGTGCAAAGATGAAAACAAAGCGAAGAGAGCCAAACAAAATGGCACAAAGCAAGCATAGCAAACAAAGCATGTTATCACACAAAGGGGAGAGCTAGACATGTTATAAGGCACATAAAGAGGCTAACATGAGAAACCCTATCATGCAAAGCTAAGCAAAGGGAAGAAAGGTAAGCAGCAAGATGACCAACATCACTAGGATGTATCCTAAACACGGTTGCATCCCAATAAGCCACCAAAGGGGATGGATGCAATAAAACAAAAGCAAGTGGACCCAAATACCAACAAGTGCCAACCCACAAAGGGAAGCCAAACAAAAACATGGCAAAGGTCTAGATATAAGCAAACAAGCATAGATCTAAAGCATAAACACATGGGAAAGCAAACACATGCATAAAGGAAATAATCCAAACCCTTTATTGAAACTTGGGTGTATGGATGTAGGCCTAGACCACTAGATCTAGATCTACACCCTACCCAAAAGCCAAAACACAAAAAAGAGCCAAAAGCAAGAAATATAAGGTTTTAAAGCACCAGGCATAGCATCTAAACAAAGCTTTAGGCACATGAACATGTAGATCTAAGCACAAACAAGAAATTTGGACATACTCTAGCCTAAGAAGGCCAGGTCAACAACATCAAAGTAATAAAACATGTTAGAAAGCAAATAGACATCCTAAGAAAGCTATAAATCATGCTAGAAAAATTATAAAAGCAAGAGATAGCAAGATAAACAAGATAAAGTAAAATAAAGCAATAAACATGCTAGGAAAATAAATGGGTGTAGATAATAGCTAAAAGGCTACATCTACACCCCTAAACCTAAAATCCAAGGTTCTAAGACCAAGGAGAGAGGGATGAGAGCTAGAAAACTACCACTTGATGTTGGAGAAAAGAAAGAAATAATAGGTGGTGGTATTTATGCTAAAAAAATGGCCCTTCATCTTCCCACGGCCCCTTAAAGGCCACTAGCCAGCTTCAGCGACCCTTTTCCCCAATTCAATCTTGTCTTTTTCCCCTATTGAACTTTGAACGCATATTTGAATGCCTTCCAGGGCTCCAATTGAGTTGAACTTAGTGTCCCTAGAAAGGTATGGATGTCTAGTTTCTAAAACACTAAATAAAATGAAATATCAAGAGTCAGAATAAAAGTTATGGCCTAGGGAAGAAAGCTGATGCGACCAGCACAGTTTTCAAGATATCTCAATCATTTTAACTCTGATTTTGACCCATGAATAGTCGTTGGAAAGGAAATTCAATAATTTTCACAATGAAACTGATTTCAACCTGTTCTAATGGTTGGATCCAAATTAGGGTTTTTGGGGCTCTTGGGAGTCAACTCTGGGTCAAAGTTGGTCAATGTAAGAGACCGCAGGGGTGCTCTCAAAAAAAGAGATTCGGGTGCTTTAAGGCACCTCTCTTTTTGGGTAAGTGGTGTAGAGTCACTGCTTATTTTTTATACAAAAAAATAAATAAATAAATATAATTACATGTTCAAAATACTTCGAATGTCTTTCATAAAAAAAGAGTACAATTTGGGAGATTAACCTTACAAGGCTTTGGTCCTAGTTACAATCTATGCAAAAGTTACAAAGCAATGGTCCTAGTTACATTCTACTAAAATTAAATAAAAAACACTAGTCTACCTATCCAAAATCCTAAGTTCGGGGGCTAGGTTACGAAATGGGAAGGTGTTAGGCTCCCATTCCACCTAGACAGAGTCTGGCCTTCTAGACTCTAATGACCATTATATACCCTTTTTGTATGATGTTGAATGATATGTTATAACACAAATGACAAACACTTGAGAAAATTAATTTAAATAAATTTGCCTTATGAATAATGTCTTCTTTTCAAAGAAAAAAATCAGATCTGTTTTTGAAAATTAAAAAAATCAGATTTGATTTTTAAAAATCAGATCTATTTTGGTAAGTTAAAAAAATGGGATTTGATTGGTAAAAATCAAATCTGTTTTTGTAAGGGGTAAAAAAAATGAGATTTTGTTAAAGAGAATCAAATCTGTTTTCTTGAAAGTTAAAAAAAAAAAATATATATATATATATATATATATGAGATTAGATTTGTAAAAATCAAATTTGTTTTTGTAAGGGGTAAAAAAATGAGATTTTATTAAAAAGAATTAGATCTGTTTTTGTAAAGTAAATACAAAAAGCCTTTTAAAAGAGGAATCACATTCATGAGACAAACTTACTATGCATGCATCACATATTAAAAGGAAAGACTTTAACCTAACTCTTAATTTCTTCTTTGAGATTTCAAAATCTGCAATTTTATAAAATACAGATCAGTTTTTGTGTTTAAAAATTTCAGATCTGAATCTAAGAAAGATACAAATCAGTTTTGTGTTTAAAAAAATTTCAAATCTAAATCTAAGGAAGATACAGATCAATTTTTGTGTTTAAAAAATTTCAAATCTGCATCTAAGGAAGATACTGATCAGTTTTGATGATCATTAACAGATTTTGAAATCAAAGAAAAAAAATTAAAATAGACAGTCAACTAAAGAACATGTTAAAGAAGATTTCAACTAAATATCTAGGCATAGCAAATATGAATTTAGAACAAGGGACAATAAACCATATAAACTATTTTCATGCAACGAAACAACAACATGCTAATTAATGGAAAAGAAGAGAAAAAACATAAGACATAATTAAAGACCTCTTGCATGAGCATGCTCTTCGACAGAAGAATATTTTAGAAATCAAAGAAGTTTTCACCTCTTTGAAGTCTAAAATACTTTACTTACAAAAAAAAAAAGTTCTTAAAGCAAAAACCTCTAGAACGTCTTTAACGTAAGGGGAGCAAAGAAGTCAGAAGAGAAGAGGCCCCTAATTCTTTTTTTTTTTTTCCCCCTCTTTTAATAAAGGTTGGACTGCTTAAAAAATAAGCTAAATGAGATCAAATATGAATTGGAACGCGTTCTTATCTCTAAAAAGTCGAAAAAGATAGGCTCTATCTTAATCAAGGGGTCCCCGGGCCAGGCCAAGTTTTTGGGCCAATCGGCACTTGCCATGTGCCGATTGGCACTCCAGGAGTGCTGACAGGCCTTCTTAGGTGCCAGGCCTGTGTTTGAGTTTTGGTCCAATTTGGACTCCTTTTTAAGGATTTTTTTAGCCGAAAATTGCACATAGACGCGTTTTTAATCTGTATTCCAAAAATTAATCCCTTTTTCTTGATATTCAGTTTTCTAAAGTGATAATTATCTTGTAAATAAATATTCTAAAAAGACTTGATAATCCATAACTTCTTTGATATCTAATTATTCACTTTATTCCTATGCAAGCAAACCTATTTTTGACACTAACCAACAACCAATCACAAAATTATTTAATTAATTTTAATTATTTAACCAATTAGAATTAATTTAAATTAATCATGCGCGGTTGATTCCACTCAAACAAAATGCATGCGGACTATGAAAACTTGATGATGTGATATATTTCAATCTGATAGTCTGATTCAGGAATCGGACATACAGTCGCAATCATTAGAATCTCAAGATTATTTTTATGATATTCCATGA
Source organism: Quercus gilva (assembly GCA_023621385.1). NCBI lineage: Eukaryota > Viridiplantae > Streptophyta > Magnoliopsida > Fagales > Fagaceae > Quercus > Quercus gilva. Next base: position 30,391,141 of record CM042480.1, read on the forward strand.
ATGAATAAATGCATATAATGCAACTCTAAATTTTGGGTATATAAATGGTCACTCTAGCCATTTTTCAAGATTAAATTATAGGTGCAAAATTGAGTGTCTACAAAATGCCCTTCTTTGATAGAGCTTGCAAAGCGAATGTCAATGTAAAACAAAGACATTGATTTTTGCAGTCATGATTTAATCGAGGTTGACTTTTCAAAGATTACCTAGCCCTAGAACCTAAAACCTTGGAACATAGAACTAGTGTTTTGCCGTTTTGAAAAATGAAAACTGTGGATATTTGACCTACTTGACAACTGATAAACTTAAGGTGAATCTTGAAATCTGAGGTGACTGAGAGGCTTCTCTAACTCAATCTGAATATGGGGTGATTGAGAGGCTTCTCTACCTTGATCTAAATGGAAGGTAACCAAGAGGCTTCTCTACCTTGGAAACGGGTGTGATTGAGAGGCTTTTCTATCTCAATCTCGAATAGTGGCAACCAAGGGGCTTCTCTACCTTGGACACTAGGGCAATTGAAAGGCTTCTTTATCTCAATCTTGAATTGTGGCAACCAAAGGGCCTCTCTACCTTGATCTGAATAGAGGGTAACTAAAGGGCTTCTCTACCTTGGAACTTAGGGCGATTAGGAGGCTTCTTTATCTCAATCTTGAATTGTGACGACCAAAGGGCTTCTTAACCTTGATCTAAATGGAGGATAACCAAGGGGCTTCTCTACCTTGGAACCTGGGGCGACTAAAAGGCTTCTCTATTTTAATCTTAAATTATGACAATCAAGGGGCTTTTCTACCTCGATCTAAATGGAAGGTAACCAAGGGGCTTCTCTACCTTGGAACCTGGGGCAATTAAGAGGCCACTCTATCTCAATCTTGAATTGTGATGACCAAGGGGCTTCTTTACCTCAATTTGAATGAAAGGTAACCAAAAGGCTTCTCTACCTTGGAAACTAGGGCGATTGACTTCTCTATCTCAATCTTGAATTATGATGACCAAAGGGCTTCTCTATCTTGATCTGAAAGGAAGGTAACCAATAGGCTTCTCTACCTTGGAACTTGGGACGATTGAGAGGCTTCTCTATCTCAATCTTGAATTGTGGCAACCAAGGGGTTTCTCTACCTCGATCTAAATGGAGGGTAACCAAGGGGCTTCTCTACCTTGGAACCTAAGGCGATTGAAAGGCTTCTCTATCTCAATCTTGAATTGTGGCAACCAAGGGGCTTCCCTACCTTAATCTGAATGAAGGATAACCAAGGGGCTTCTCTATCCTGGAACCTAGGACGATTAAGAGGCTTCTCTATCTCAATCTTGAACTGTGACGACCAAGGAGCTTCTCTACCTTGATCAGAATGTGAGGTAACCAAAAGGCTTCTCTATCTTGGAACCTGAGCTTTGCCTGCAAAAGACCAAAGTCTGGGATTAGATTTTAAATGACTAGTGCTTTATTGTTCCATCATTTTGAGATGTGTAATTCTTCTTCCTTTTCCTTTTTTTTTTTTTTTTTTAAGAATTGAATTTCCTCTTCAAAAGGAAAAACCATTGATTTTTATGAAGTCCTTTGAAAATTTTTCATCATTTATTTTTTGAAATTTGTTCATGGAGATTTGTCTTTTGAAGATTTGTTCAGGAGATTTTTCATTTTCATGAAGTAGTGTTCATGGAGATTTGTCCTTTGAAGATTTCTTCAGGGGATTTTTCCTTTTTCATGAAGATTTGTTTATGGAGATTTGTCCTTTGAAATTTTGAATAGGAGATTTTTCCTTTGAAGATTTGTTCATGGAGATTTTTCCTTTTTTGAAGATGTGTTCAAGGAGATTTGTCCTTTGAAAATTTGAAGCTCAGGTGATTTTTCCTTTTATGAAGATGTGTTCATGGAAGTTTTTCCTTTGAAAATTTGTTCATAGAGATTTGTCCTTTGAAAATTTGAAGCTCAAGAGATTTTTCCTCTTTAAATTTCCTACAAGAAACACAAGAGTTGACTTCTAGTTAGTTAACTTGTACAACTCATGAACTACCACTCTTTGATCTTTGCATTTGATGACTTTGATATGTATGGACTTATTCTTGTAAGTGCTTGATTCAGAAAAGTTTAGAGTTTACCTGATGAAGCTTTGTGGTGCAAAGGTTTGAATTTACCCTAATAGGTTTCGACATGGGTGATCTTACTTGAATGAGGCATAGCTAAATGCCCCTAGTCTCCAAATTGAAGCATGATTTTGAAAACCTTGACTTTTGAGGAAAAGATGATTTCTTTCTTCTTTTTCAAATTGGATGAGGCATGGCCGAATGCCCCTAGTTTAGAAATGAATGCATGACTTTTGGAAATCTTGATTTTTTTTTTTTAAATGAATGAGGCATGGTCGAATGCCCCTAGTTCAACTATCAATGTGAATTTTGAAAAATCTTGTTCTGTAGGAACCTTCAATAAAGAAAAATTTGAGTAAGACAAGATCAAAATCCCAAAACTAGGCAAAACAAGGACTGCTGGAATGATAGGCTAATCGGCACTGTTAGAGTGTCGATTGGCAAACCTTGAGTCTTGTCCAATTGTCGCGTTTTCAGCCTTTTTTCTAGGACATATGGTAGCATCTAAACTGAAGATTTATGGTGAATGTTGAGTAGATGAAAGATCCATGTCCACCTCCTACAAAAGATTCTTTCCATGAGCTTGTTAGTAACTAGTTATTATAAAAATGTTTTTAGGCCAATGCCCCTAGTTTAGACATGCTTGCACAAGAAATTGATGATATGTTTAATGCAAAACAGATGCTCCTAGCCTAAATTTACACAAATAAATGTCTTGATTTTAAGTCTTTGAAAAGATTTTTTTTAAGTGATTATGATCGGGCCTTTGGAAAGGCTGCCTATGTACCTCTCTTATAAAGGATCAGGTCCAAATGTAGTTCGAAAAAAGTTTTTTTCAAAAATGATTTTTTTTTTTAATTTTGAAATGAAGTTTCTTTTTGGGTGATTGTGACCGAGACTTTAAAAGGCTGCTTACGTACCTCTCTCATAGGGGATTAGGTCCAGACGTAGTTCGAAAAAAAAGTTTTGCAAAATTAAGTTTTAAAAAATCTTCTTTTTTGAAATGAAGTCTCTTTTTGGGTGATTGTGACCGGGCCTTTGAAAAGGCTGCCTACATACCGCTCTCATAAAGGATCAAATCCAGACGTAGTTTAAAAAAAAAGTTTTGAAAAATGAAGTTTTGAAATTTCTTTTGAAAAATGAATTTGTTGAAATGAGTCTCTCTTTTTTTTTTTTTTTTTTTTTCTTCTTTTTTTGAAAAAAAAAAAAAAGCAATTTACTTAGAATGAGATTTTTGAAATTTTATCTTTTTCAAAGGAACAAAAGGTGGTCCTTTGAACAACCTCTTTGACCCATGATAATGCTCAATTGTTAACTCAATCTCATTGGCTAGAAAGGATTTGAAATCATTAAAAACATGTAATCAAATTTATTTCTTCATTTTGAAAATTCATGGATTAAGTCTTTAAACAAAATCAAAGAAATGAAAGGCTTGGGAATCACATATGTTGGGAACAAGCAAGAAAGGAAAAATCCTAAGTTCGAAGATTTGAAAATTTTTGAGAATTTGGAAATTTGTTCTCTTGAGAGTTATTTTCTGTTGGAAGCAAACAAAGTTAGTGTTTGCAGCTTAGAAAATTTTCTTTTAAGTCACTGAAGAATTTGTGAATTTTTTCTTTGGAAGATATCAGCCAGTGGGCTTGATAATCTTGAGCAGTTTTCCTCCTTAATCAAAGAGAAAATATTACAAGAGCTAAAGGTGCGCCTTCAGTCAGTAGGACTTCAAGGAGGTCTTTATTCAAAGGTTGTAATGTAGGCTGGGTTCAAGTTATTGAAATGAAGGATATAAAAGGCTCAAAACACTTTATGATATTTCCCCAAGTATGCAATACTTTAAATTCAAGCATTGGAAGAGTTTTCGAAATCTTTCATCATTGACTCTTGTGCTAAAATCCTTGTCATGTTTATCATCTTCTCATTTATCTTCATTGATTCCTTTCATTTGGTCTTGATTTTTATAGCTTGACAACTTCCTCTTTTTGGTCTTCTTAGCATCTTATCTTATGGTCAGATCACTCACTTTCACTTTTGTTTTTCTCATTTTTTGAATTTTTTTTTTTTTTTGCCCTAATTTTTGCCTAGACTGCCCTTTCAAGTTTTCAGCCTAGCGAGCTTTTCTTCTTCTTCTTCTTCTTCTTCTTCTTCTTCTTCTTCTTTTTTTGGCTCTAATATTTGCCTAGATCGCCCTTTTGGGTTTTTAACCTAGCCATTTTTTTTTTTTTTTTTTAGGAATTTTGTTGGCTTTCACTTAACTGCATTTTTTATTTCTTTCAATTTGATAGACTTCCATCTTTCCTAGATGAATTTGCATCTCTCCTTGATACCCTCTTATCCTTTCTAATGCACTATCATTTTTCTTTACTTGACTTAACACACTTTTTTTAAGAAATGTATCTTACTTTTTCTTTTCCTCATCTTCCTCAATTGGATTGAATTTCTTCTTTTGATGAACCTTCATTTTTGCTCATCCTTCTCAACTTGAATGATCTTTCATGGAATCTCATTTCCCTTATGTCTTTTGATAAATCAATATCCTCTCACAACTTGATGAAAATTCTTGCATTCAATTCTCTCTCTCTTTTTCTTTTACTGAAGTCTTTTCTAGCTTGATGGCATTTTCTCACAATTTGATGCTTTCTCAAAATTTTATCTCTCCTTAATAGATTTCCTTCCTACCTAGCTTGATGGGGTGAACTATCCCTTTTCTTTGATGAACTCTCTTCTCTGAACTTGATAAATCTTCCTCTTTTGAACTTGTCATATTGACTTCATTGAGGACCTTACCAAGTGGTGCTGAATCCATAAGGTCAACACTTCCTCATCTTGAGATTTAAGCATGCATACTTAATTTTCATACCCAAGGTTTTAGTTTTTAGTGGGTTCATTGAAAAATAGGCTAACTGTTTAAAGGCTCAAATTGGCTAGCAATGGATAACTATTGTAATAGGTGTCAAGGAATAATGTGGGTTACCAAAGGCGGCCTTCTATCCCTATTGATGCTTACTTGTTAGCACAGTATCTTAAGCTCTTTTAATAAGTTATTCTTGGAATAAGAGTTCAAATGCTCCAATGATATGACAAAATCTTGAGAGATTGGGATTGAGTGTATGTGGCTTGAGAAATTTGGATGAATGGATGAATTGAATGAAGTCAAATCCCTCTTTGGAACAAATTGATCGGTAGAGCAATTAATTATCATGATTTGGAAAATGTTTTATCAAATGGATCTTCATGTATTCTCTTGAAAAGAAGGCTTTTGAAAAAATTTTGAAGTCTTTGAAAGATAGGCCTTGGAAAAATCTTAGAGTCTTTGAAAGAACAAAAAGGGTTTTTAGGAAAAGATTACAAGAAAGGTCAATGTCCCTAGTCCAAAAGATTTTTTTTTTTTTTTTAATTTTCTTTTCAATTCTTTCGAAAACTCTCTTTTTTTCTTTTTTCTTTTTTTTGAAAATTTTTTCCCGAAATCTCTTTTTTTATTTTTTCTTTTTTTTCTTTTGGATTTTTTTTCTTTTTCTTTGGGTTTTTTTATTGAATTTTTTTTTTTTTTTGGATTTTCTTTTTATTAACAAAATGCATGAAACATGATAATCAACAAAAATACATTAACTTCAACAAAAATTTCCAATTGAAACATGTAGTAAAAAAAAAAAAAAACTTTAAGATGAACAATGATCCTGAAAACCCAAATATGGCTTGGCTACTTATGAAATGAAGCAAAGTCGGGCTGCTTGTTTCTTCTTGGTCCATTGTGGATGTTTGAGTTGAAATTCTGAAAATCGGACCTTGATAGGCCTAAACCTCGAGGAAGATGACTTGGTCTTAATGGAATTGGGCTTGAATCCTCATTGAACTTAATGAGCTTGAGTTTGATGAACTCATGAACTTGATGGGCTTGAGTCTTGATGAGCTTGATGGACTTTAGGCTTAGCAAGCTTGGGCTTAAACTGCATATACACATGACATACCTTTCTTTTTGGGAAAACAAAATTAGGTTTATAAAGCACACAACATTCAAACAATTATGATGGGCCCAAGTGTTGAACTTGGGCTCACTATGGCTCAAACAGTGATCAAACACACACAATATGCAATTCAATTTTAACATGGACCAGCCTAAGGACAAGTTCTAAGTCATTACATAGTAAGGTGGGTATGTTGTTTCATTATTTCCCATAGCTAGGATGTTACACCTCCCAACTTGTAATGTAATGAACATTACGTTGGTCCAAACGACATGGTCTATCCTTTATAGTCAACAAGAAATGATTCAGTAACTTTAGGCTATGAGTTAGTGAGTTCACCATTGGGTACCCGAATCTAATGAAGACTAGTGATCCATGGTTACTACCACCATATGTGGAGATGGGTGCATGCATATTTGTTGTTTTGATGGCATACACCATGACAGTTAGGGAAAGCTCTTAACAATCAACATGGCAACACAAACAACAACAAAAATATCATACAAACATCTCAAGACATAGACAACCAAACACACAACAGCATTGATAAGTGTAATTCTTACATGATTTTTATTATCCTCTTATTTATTAAAGTTGTTAGTTTTCCTTTATTTCTTTTGATTTGATTTGATTTTTATTTATATTTATCTATTCTTTGTGCTTTGAAGGAATGAGAAGATTTCAGATTAATCTACATCTTAAATGTTCAAACTAAAAGAAATGGTGCAAGTTTATATTTGAAGAGCACCAATGCCTAGCAGCTGTGAAGACCGAAACAGAGGAGACATTGAAGACCGAAGATATCCCTGTATGTGGGTCATTCCTTTATTCAGTAGCCCATTTATTTCATATGGAACCCAACAATAGCTGTATGACCATCAACATTAGGCCTGGCCCACAAAAGCACATGAAAAGATGGACCTGGAGATATGTGAAGGAGCAAAGAAAAGAGATAATTGATAGGGAGCTTATTCACGTGGAAGAGATACATGGGCTTGAGGTTTAAATGAACATTTGTTAATTGTTGGTGGGCCTCTCTATTTCTTATTGAAACATAAACACTCTTGGGCTAGTCTTTGGTTTCGGCTAGGCACAACTTAAAGTGTTGCGTGTGGACTAGTCTTTGGTTTCATATAGTCAGGCGGCTTCTATCTGAAGGGTGTGTCTTTGTGTGATATAAAGAGGAGAAAACAGAAAAGTAAGGGCAACGCCACATAGAAGAATCTGCTTTTGAGGAGTCTTTCTGAAGAGGAGGATTGAGGACAAATGCGAGAGCTTCATGTTGATCAACCATCAGATGAAAGACATAAGTTTTATTTGTTTTTTTTTTTCAATTTTATTATGAACTAAATTTTATTTTCTAGAGCATTGATGTAGTCTGGCAATGAACACACAATTTATATTCTGAATTATTTTATTTTTAATATTTCCATGATTGAGTGTTTAATTCTTATTCTTAATGCTTATTATTTTTTACGAATTATGGTTTGATCAATTGAATTACAATGAGACCGAGAGGTGATTTGTTATTTTAGTTCTAGAATTAAACACCACTAGTTGAGCGAAAGTAGAGATGCTTTACCGCGATTAGTGTGATTTTTCAGAAAATTCAAAGTATGTAATGAGTCTCCAATTAATTAAATTCACGTAGAGATATGGAATTGTTAGTTGAAGATATTTTTGATATTATTCAAGAGAAGATATTGAATACTCAAGAAATTTTTAATCATCAGCGGGAGATTATTAGAATTTAATAATTATGAAGAATAAATTGTGTGGGATTTGCTAGGTGAAATCAACTGCTCTAGATCCATTCTTATCATATTTTTACACTTTTAGATTTGTACGTTCTGTTAATTTTTTATTCGTAGATTTATTTTTATTAAATAGTTCAACTTAATTCAGATAGTAGAACGTCCCTTTTATTTTCGATTTTCCAAATAGTAATTAATTTAGTGAATTTCGGTATTCAATAACATAGTTAATCCCTGTGGGTTCGACATTCGTTTTCTAAAAACACTTTACTACTTGTTACGATTCTGTGCACTTGCAGATTATTTTACGCGAACAAGTTTTTGGCGCCGTTGCCGGGGATTAATTATTTGTTATTGATATTGATACTAGCTAGATATTTACTACTTTGGATTTTATTTTATTTATTCAAAAAAAAATTAAATTAGGTGCATCTGAGTTTGTTTTCTTTCTTTTCAGGAATTAGAAGTGCACGCCCCGATCTAAACTATTAGAGCATACACTCTTTGATCTTGAAATTGAAAGAACCTTACGTCAGCTCAAGAAAGAAAAGAAGAAAGAGGCCAACACATCTCTATCTAACATGGCTGATCAAGAGCAAAAGGCGTTAAGAGATTATGCTATGCCCTCGGTCAATGGAGCTACATTGAGCATAAGGAGGCCAACCATACAAGCCAATAATTTTGAGATCAAGCCGACCATCATTCAGATGATACAGCAGACTGTCCAGTTCGGGGGACTATCACAAGAGGATCCTAATGTCCATATTGCAAATTTCTTGGAAATTTGTGATACTTTTAAACATAACGGAGTGACAGATGATGCGATTCGACTAAGGCTTTTTCCCTTCTCACTTAGGGATAAAGCAAAAGTTTGGTTGAATTCTTTCCCACCTGGCATCATTACTACATGGGAGGAGTTGGCACAAAAATTCTTAGCAAAATATTTCCCTCTCGCAAAGACAGCAAAGCTAAGGAATGATACCACCATATTCATCCAATTTGAGGGTGAATCATTATATGAAGCATGGGAGAGGTACAAAGATTTATTGCGAAGGTGTCCTCATCATGACCTTCCAGCATGGCTTCAAGTGCAAACATTCTACAATGGTCTAGGAGCTACAAACAGGTCTATGGTTGATGCAGCAGCTGGTGGAGCTTTAATGAGTAAAACTCATGAGGCAACCTATGAACTTCTGGAAGAATTGGCATCCAATAACTATCAATGGCCTACAGAAAGAGCAATGCCAAGAAAGACAGCTGGAGTTTTAGAACTTGATCCTATTACCTCATTGGCAGCACAAATGGCAACTTTGTCTCAACAACTAGGTAAAATGAATGTTAATGCCATTCAAACTAATGTTCTTTGTGATCATTGTGCAGTAAATCATTCAAGTGCCAACTGCCAAGTGGGAAATCCTTTTGCCCAATCGAGTTATGGACAAGCAAATTACGTGTCAAATTTTCAACATCAAAATAATCCATACTCGAACACGTACAATCCTGGATGGAGGAACCACCCCAACTTCTCATGGAGCAATAACCAAGGGCAGGCTAAACCACCTCAGCAATTCCCACAGCAAGAGAAGAAGCCGACACTTGAGGACATGTTCATGCAGTACATGCAGAAGACAGATGTGGCGATCCAAAACAACTCAGCTTCAATCCGTAATCTTGAGGTGCAGATCGGTCAACTCTCAAGCATGCTCACAGAGAGGACTGCAGGAACTTTGCCAAGCAACACTGTCACCAATTCGAAAGAACATGTAAAGGCAATATCATTGAGAAGTGGACGAACATATGAGGAGCCAAAAGTAACAAATGCCAAACAAGATGAAGCTGTGGATAATGAGGAGTCAAAGATGAAGGAAACCGAGTCAGAGATGAAAGAAGTGGAGCAAGCTGAGAAGACTAAGGAGAATGAAAGAGCTTCAAAATCCAAAAAATCCAGGGAAGCTACTTTTGAGACTTATTCTCCTTCAATTTATGATCCACCAATTCCTTTTCCGCAAAGATTAAGAAAAAACAATGTGGATGATCAATTTTCTAAATTTCTAAGTATATTTAAGCATTTGTAAATATTCCTCTCATTGAAGCTTTGGAACAAATGCCTAAATACGCTAAATTTTTTAAGGATATTATATTAAAGAAGCGGAAATTGGAGGAGCATGAAACAGTAATGCTGAAAGAGGAGAGTAGTGCAATCTTACAAAAGAAGCTGCCGCCTAAGCTGAAAGATCCGGGGAGTTTCACTATCCCTTGCACTATAGGAAATTCTTATTTTGATAGAGCTTTATGTGATTTGGGGGCAAGTATTAATCTAATGCCTCTCTCTATTTTCAGGAAATTGGGTCTTAGAGAAGTAAAGCCGACCACTATCTCTTTACAATTGGCAGATAGATCTATTAAATATCCAAGAGGAGTCATTGAGGACGTATTAGTAAAAGTTGACAAGTTCATCTTCCCGATTGACTTCATTGTCCTTGATATGGATGAGGATGAGGAGATCCCTTTGATATTGGGTCGACCTTTCCTTGCAATGGGGAGAACGTTAATTGATGTCCAGCAAGGAAAACTTGTTTTGAGGGTCGGAGAGGAGGAGGTCACTTTTGATGTATTTAAGCCTATGAAATTTCCTTCCGAGACACATTCTTGTTTTCAAATAAGTGACCGAGATGTGATCATGGCCAATGAGACTTGTGCAATTGATTTTCTAAAGTTACCACTTGAGGTATGTCTTACTCACTCTACACCTGTAAAATTCAATGATTAAGAGGTTAAAGAGTGTGAAAGATATTTGGAGGTTACACCACTCTTTCCTCCTTCAATGCAACCAAAAGTGGAAGACTTAAAATCATGTCAGCCAACAACTCCACTAGAGGAACCACCTAAACTTTAGCTCAAACCGCTTCCATCAAATTTAAGGTACGCTTTCTTAGGCCAAGACTCTACCTTTCCAGTTATTATTAACAGTTCTTTGAGTGATGTAGAGGAGGAGAAGTTGCTGAAAATCTTGCAGGAACACAAAATGGCTTTGGGTTGGACCATCTCTAACATCAAAGGAATTAGTCCTTCAATTTGCACACACAAGATTTTAATAGAGGATAAATATAAGCATATTCTAAGAAGGGAATTCGAAGTTGGGAAAAAGTTCTGTTATTTAACTCAAGACTTCTACTCTTTCCAGGAAAGTTGCGCTCTAGGTGGTCAAGACCGTTTGTGGTAACCCAAGTTTTTCCCTATAAGGCGGTTGAAGTCCATCATGAAAAAAAAGGGACATTTAAAGTAAATGGACAGAAATTAAAACCCTATATGGATGGAGACTTTAACTCAAAAAAATGCTCCATCGATCTCATCTGTAAAAAAGGATGAGAGGATAACGTCTAGCTACAGATGTTAAATAAAGCGCTTTTGGGAGGCAACCCAAGTTTTTCATTTTTCTGTTTATGTTTTGATTTTTTTTTTTTTCTTTCTTTCTCTTAATCTTATTGTTTTTTTTTTTTAATTATTATTATTTTTTTTCCATTTTGTAGGAATAAAGAGACCAAAGAAATCTTCAATGGGTACATGGCTGCATCTCAAGGAAAAATATTCAATTAAAAATCAGGGGAGCATCTCTTCTCCTTTCTCATTCTTTTATTTAGTTTTTCTTCCTTTTTCCCATTGAGGAAAATGTGAAATTTAAGTTTGGGGGAAGGGAATTTATTTTATTTATTCAAAACAAAAAAAAAAAAAAAAAAAAAAATTGCCTATGATAAGAATATGGTTGAAAATTCTTATAATTTTTAGGAATCATTCTCATTTCTTAAGTCCAGTTGTTAATTCTTTACTTGATCTTGTTTAATTTGATATGATCATTAATCATTGTGCATACCTAGAGAAATTTTATGTGAATTTTGTAAATTTGGATGATCTCTACTTATTCTAGAACTTGTTGAATTACTCTTATGGAGAAATCTTATATAGAATATTACTTGGGAAGTGATTTAGGCATTCTTTGAATTGATTGAGCCTTTCAAGCTTACCTCTTTATTATCTTTGTCCCTAGTTACCCAATTGATCTATTCTTAAACTGGGTTGAAGAAAAGAGAACGATATATGAGTGTTTCAAAAAAAAAAAAGAAGAAGAAAATTGTACAAAGTTCCATTTACTCCAATGTTTTGAGTTGCTTAGTAACTAGGGGTATTCATTACCAATGTTTACTCTTACGTCAAACCGTAACTTAAAATATGAGTATGCAAAAGCATTTCAAGTTTGTGACTTGTTGAGTAACTAGGTGCATCCATAACAAATGTCTACATTCACGTCAAAAGATAAGTGACGACTTGAAGTAAGAAAAGAAAAAAAGAAAAAAAAAATTCTGATGAAGAGAGGTATTTTGAGATATTCAAAGGACTGAGAAAAATTATATTTTAGAAGTGAGAGTGCTCTATTTGCTTAAACCTTATCTTTTCTTTATAGCCCTCACCATAGCCATACATCACAAGCCTAATAAGACCTATTGATCTTGGGTAATATTTTGTTGTATATTAGTGGGGAGTGATTTAAAAAGCAAGCTTATGGAGTTTTCAGAGTCCGTACTTATTTACTTGTTTGCATAAAACTATCCAGGAAGCCAATGATGAAGTGAGAATGATAATGCAATGGAGTTGAGTTTTGAATTAACTTTTGGACTTGATTAATTTGGATTGATTCCTTTGAATTATAAGCTTTATGCAAATCTTTGAGGCAAGACAAATTTATTTTTTTTAATTTTTTTTTTCTTTTCTCTTTTTGCTCGAGGACTAGCAAAGTTTAAGTTTGGGGGAATTTGATAATTGTAATTTTTACATGATTTTTATTATCCTCTTATTTATTAAAGTTGTTAGTTTTCCTTTATTTATTTTGATTTTATTTGATTTTTATTTATATTTATCTATTCTTTGTGCTTTGAAGGAATGAGAAGATTTCAGATTAATCTACATCTTAAATGTTCAAACTAAAAGAAATGGTGCAAGTTTATATTTGAAGAGCACCAATGCCCAGCAGCTGTGAAGACCGAAACAGAGGAGACATTGAAGACCGAAGCAATCCTTGTGTGTGGGTCATTCTTTTATTCAGCAGCCCATTTATTTCATATGGAACCCAACAATAGCTGTATGACCATCAACATTAGGCCTGGCCCACAAAAGCACATGAAAAGATGAACCTGGAGATATGTGAAGGAGCAAAGAAAAGAGAAAATTGATAGGGAGCTTATTCACGTGGAAGAGATACATGGGCTTGAGGTTTAAATGAACATTTGTTAATTGTTGGTAGGCCTCTCTATTTCTTATTGAAACATAAACACTCTTGGGCTAGTCTTTGGTTTCGGCTGGGCACAACATAAAGTGTTGCGTGTGGGCTAGTTTTTGGTTTCATATAGTCAGGCGGCTTCTATCTGAAGGGTGTGTCTTTGTGTGATATAAAGAGGAGAAAACAGAAAAGTAAGGGCAGTGCCGCATAGAAGAATCTGCTTTTGAGGAGTCTTTCTGAAGAGGAGGATTGAGGACAAAGGCGAGAGCTTCATGTTGATCAACCATCAGATGAAAGACATAAGTTTTATTTGTTTTTTTTTTTAATTTTATTATGAACTAAATTTTATTTTCTAAAGCATTGATGTAGTCTAGCAATGAACACACAATTTATATTTTGAATTATTTTATTTTTAATATTTCCATGATTGAGTGTTTAATTCTTATTCTTAATGCTTATTATTTTTTACGAATTATGGTTTGATCAATTGAATTACAATGAGACCGAGAGGTGATTTGTTATTTTAGTTCTAGAATTAAACACCACTAGTTGAGCGAAAGTAGAGATGCTTTACTGCGATTAGTGTGATTTTTCAGAAAATTCAAAGTACGTAATGAGTCTCCAATTAACTAAATTCACATAGAGATATGGAATTGTTAGTTGAAGATATTTTTCATATTATTCGAGAGAAGATATTGAATACTCAAGAAATTTTTAATCATCAATGGGAGATTATTAGAATTTAATAATTATGAAGAATAAATTGTGTGGGATTTGCTAGGTGAAATCAACTACTCTAGATCCATTCCTATCATATTTTTACACTTTTAGATTTTTACATTCTATTAATTTTTTATTCATAGATTTTTTTTTTATTAAATAGTTTAACTTAATTCAGATAGTAGAACGTCCCTTTTATTTTCGATTTTCTAAATAGTAATTAATTTAGTGAATTTCGGTATTCAATAACATAGTTAATCCCTGTAGGTTCGACATTCGTTTTCTAAAAACACTTTACTACTTGTTACGATTCTGTGCGCTTGCAGATTATTTTACGCAAACAAGCATCATACAAAAGATAAGGGTATATAGTTGGTCATTTAAAGTCTAACACGAAGCTTAGCCCTTGACATCCCCAGCGGAGTCGCCACTGCGAGAGACCGCGAAAAAGGTTGCTCTCAATAAAAGAGATTCGGGTGCTTTATTTTTGGGTAAGTGGTGTGGAGTCACCACTTATTTTTTATACAAAAAATAAGAAAAATAAATATAATTACATGTTCAAAATACTTCGAATGTCATTGATAAAAAAAGAGTACAATTTGGCAGATTAACCTTACAGGGCTTTGGTCCTAGTTACAATCTATGCAAAAGTTACAAAGCTTTGGTCCTAGTTACATTCTACCAAAATAAAATACAAAACACTAATCTACCTATCCAAAATCCTAAATTTGGGGTCTAGGTTATGGAATGGGAAGGTGTTAGGCACCCATTCCACCTAGACAGAGTCTGGTCTTCTAGACTCTAATGACTATTATATACCCTTTTTATATGATGTTGAATGATAAGTTATAACACACATGACAAACACTTGAGAAAATTAATTTAAATAAATTTGCCTTATGAATAATGTCCTATTTTCAAAGAAAAAAATCAGATTTTTTTTTTAAATTAAAAAAATAAGATTTGATTTGTAAAAATCATATCTATTTGGGTAAGTTAAAAAAATGGAATTTGATTGGTAAAAATCAAATCTGTTTTTGTAAGGGGTAAAAAAAAAAAAAAAAAGAGATTTTGTTAAAGAGAATCATATCTTTTTTTGTAAAGGGTAAAAGGAAGATTTATTAAGAAAAATTAGATCTATTTTCGTGTAAGTTAAAAAAGAAATGAGATTAGATTTGTAAAAATCAAATCTGTTTTGGTAAAGGGTAAAAAAAAATGAGATTTTGTTAAAAAGAATCAGATCTGTTTTTGTAAAGTAAATACAAAAAGCCTTATAAAAGAGGATTCACATTCAGACAAACTTACTATGCATGCATCACATATTAAAAGGAAAGACTTTATCCTAACTCTTAATTTCTTCTTTGAGATTTCAAAATCTGCAATTTTATAAAAAAGAAAACTTTTCCAAAAAAATTCAAATTTGTATATAAAGAAAATACAGATCAGTTTTTGTGTTTAAAAAATTTCAGATCTGAATCTAAGGAAGATACAAATCAGTTTTTGTGTTTAAAAAATTTCAGATCTGCATCTAAGGAAAATACAGATCAATTTTGATAATCATTAATAGATTTTGAAATCAAAGAAAAAAATTAAAATAGACAATCAACTAAAGAACATGTTAAAGAAAATTTCAACTATATATCTAGGCATTGCAAATATGAATTTAGAACAAGGCACGATAAAACATATAAACTATTTTCATGCAACGAAACAACAAAATGCTAATTAATGGAAAATAAGAGAAAAAACATAAGACATAACTAATTACCTCTTGCATAAGCGTGCTCTTGAAAAAAGAATATTTTAGAAATCAAAGAAGTTTTCACCTTTCTGAGGTCTAAAATACTTTACTTACAAAAAAGAAGTTCTTAAAGGAAAAGCCTCCAGAATGTCTTTAACATAAAAGGAGGAAAGAAGTCAGAAGAGAAGAGCCCCTAATTTTGATTTTTTTTTTCCTCTATTTATAGAGGTTGGGATTCTTCAAAAATAAGCTGAATGAGATCAGATACGAATTGGAATGTGTTCTTATCTCTAAAAATTCGAAAAAGATAGGCTCTATCTCAATCAAGGGGTCCCTGGGCCGAGCCAAGTGTTTAGGCCAATTGGCACTTGGGAAGTGCTGATCAGCACTTGCCATGTGCCGATCGGCACTCCAAAAGTACTGACAGGCCCTCTTGGGTGCCAGGCCCTACTTGCTCACTCCCGAGTGCAAGAGATCGTAGCAATATAATTCTCGGAGTACTAGGGTCGAACCACAAGGAGCAAGGTAAATTCAAAGACAATATAATTTAAAAAAAAAAAAAAACTTTTGGTGAAGATGAAAAATAATTTTTTCCTGGTAATTGTAAACAAGAATAATAGTGATAACTTATTGAAGTCAATAATGTAAATACTAGGGCATCGGGGTGTTTCCCTATATCGATATGAAATTCTTTGTAATGTAAGAAATTATATATTTCATAATTAATTATCCTTATGCAATTAAATACTTATGATTCGGTTGAAATGAGACACTCCAAGAACACATGATTACCTAGATTAACAATGCGGTTAGAAAAGTTTTCACAAAAAAAAAAAAAAAAAAAAAAAAAAAAAAAAAAACCCATTCACTTTAAAACCTGATTTCTATTTGAAACTATTAGAGATTCATATAAACAATAAAAAAAAAAAAAAAAAAAAAAAAAAAAAAAAAAAAAACATGATTGAACTTATTGAAAGCATGGAAGAAGTAATACATCAAAAGAAATCTAATTGAACAATCAAATGTGTTGTTGATAAAATCTTAGAAAGAATCACATTGAATATTCATACCATATATAGAAGAAACATAACCCCTAGCCCTTGTAAAGAGTTTAGGCTGCCATTAGAGAAAAGAAAATACAAGGTTTTTTCTCCAAAATTCGTTTTGCTCAACCTCCCTTCAAAACCCTAACGTCAAAGTGTCCAAAGAAAGTAAAACTTTTACTATTTTAATTTTCGTCCAGATTTATAGCAATAACTTGTGAGTTAATTTTGGCCTTCAAAAATTGTGAATTTTCAAAAACTCAAAACTAGAAAGTTGTAGATATTTAAGTCAAGGTTCCAATCCATCTAGCCTTGTGTCAATTGGAATTTTTAGGAGAGAGATATACCCAAAATACTGATCAGTGTGCAAATCTAATTTTTCCTTTTTAGATTCTACCTCTTTGATTTCTTTCCTATGGTAGACAACCCAAGCACTCCAGCTGCACCTCCTTAGACATTTAAGCATCGTCCTTTACCTCCACTTTAATTCTAGTTTGGCCTCCATTCTTTCACAAGCTCCTGTAAACTCATCTTTTTCGCATGATTTTCTGAAAGTAAAAAATTACACGCAATGAATGACATCTTATTCAAGAAATTATGTAAAGATAAATAATAGGGCCTAATTCAAATCATGGCTTAATTATAAAAATTAAGTATAGTAATTAGGAGATAACGCCCGCATAACTATATAACAAATATACATTTTAAGGCGTTATCACACCCCCCCCCCCCCAACTTAAATCTTGCTAGTCCCTAGCAATCCACAAAGCACCCATGTCTACTGAAAGTGAAAAATTAAAACTAAAATACAAGCCACTTTCATAGGCTACACGACTACACTTCCCATGTGCAGCAAGTCTTTGAACCCCTAGGTCACCCTAGTGGACGAGTTTACTCTCCTGAGGGTTTGCGGTGACTCTACCCACAAAAGTTAAAGGTTTCTTGAAAAGTCCTGCAGCAAATGTTAGTCTACTTTATTATTATATCATACAAATGAACTTTCAATTTTTGAGTTGGGATACTATTCATCATATTAAAGATTTTTCACTAGCTTCACTTTTGGAGTGTATGTGTGCATAGCCCATCCAATCAAACCGGTTTTTCCAAACATGCATAGACCAAGAATAATCTAGATTAGAGCCTCTACTCTAAAACCTCTGTTAAGTCATCAACACTTTGAAAGAACACACATAGAAGTAATGGCTTTTTTTTTTCTCTCTCTTCAAATCACATGTGAACAAAAAGGAAAGAAGAAGTTTTAAGAATATCACATGTGTATACAAAAATAGCTGCTAAAACAACCAAAAAAGATCTCTTGGAAAGGAAGTTGAATTCCTAGAAACATGAGGTTAATACCATTCTCATCCCTAATTTTTATTCCAAACACATACCAACCATGCACCTTTACACTGTGTTTGGTTGGACAGATTTTAGGAGGGACGGAAAATAGGGGAAAGAAAATGGGGAAGAAAAGTGGATTTTCCACTGTTTGGGAGTGGGGGGAAAACTGGGGGAGTGGAATGCCCGGGAGAAAATTTTCTCTCCCAGGCCCACAAAATTTTTCCTCCCGATTTGGGAGGAAAAGTAAGAGGAGAAAACTGCAAAGATGCAGTTTTACAATAATACCCTCCACCAACCCGCATTCAAGACTTCCACCTACACCCCTGAATGACTTTTGCCCTCACAAAAACTCATCACTTTGCTCATCTCTCATCCTTCTCAGTACACGGAAAAGAGTTCCAGACTTCCAGGTTCTCCTCTCTCTTTTTTTTTTTTTTTTTTCTTCTTCTTCTTCTTTTTTCAACGTGATCTATTGTTTCTTGTTGTTATTATACTCCTCATTTTCTTGTTGATTTTATGGTTTCATATGACATTCAATTTTTTTTTTTTTCAGTCGTTTATCTACTAGTACTCATTTCCTTTTGTTTTTTTTTCTCCAGCCAAGGGGTCTGTCTTTTGATTTCCTCTCCAACCGAGACAGGTATGATCTTGTCCATTTTTTTTGCTATTTGATTTTTTTTTTCCGGTCTTCCCAGAATTTTTCTCATATTTCTTATTTTTTGCAAACCCATTTGGGATTATTGAATCTATGCATGCAAATAATCCGTGTATTGTTTGTTGGTTTTCTTCTACTTCGAACTTCGGTGCCTCTCACTCTCACTCACTGCCTCCTCTGCTTCTCGCCTTCTCTGTGCCTCTGCTTCGGACTTCGGTGGTCAGTGGCCGAGACTCTGTATCCGTGCTTGTTCATTGCCTTCAAATTTTCAGTCAGTTCAGTCCACTAATCCACTGGTAACTTCTATTATCAATTATGCTTTCAGTTATTTAATCAATTATTAGTTTACAAAAATGTAGCTCTGCTTATGAGGCTTGTCATACAAATGGAATTTTAATGGTATTTTGTCACCATTAGCACTTGTAATTGCTGTTAACTTGGTAAATGTCATAAAACACTACTCAACTAAAATTTTACTATAACACTTCTCTGTTCTTTTTAGTCTCTCTTTCTATAACACTTGTAATTGCTGTAAACTTGGTAAATGTCACTACTAGGCCTTGGTGATGAATCAAATATCTATAACACTTCTCTGTTCTTTGTAGTCTCTCTTTCTTTCTTGTAGTCAATTCCTTGTGTTCTTCTTTCAATTTTTAATTTTTTTCCCCTTTGAAATTTCCTTGTAATGATAAGAATATCATGCTCTGATATCCTCAAAATCTGTATCTTAATTTATCCTCTCTTCTTTTTTTCAATCATTTTTGTAAAGTTGATGTGATAAGGGAATTTTGTAATACCTTGTGGGGTTTAATTGAAAGACTTCATGTAGTTAAGTACTTAAGTAATTGATTTTGGTATTGTGCATCTGAAGTCAACTAATATGGCTAGTGACACAAGCACACCCGTGCAAGAGCACGGTAGACACAGAAGCCTTTCAATTTTTGGGGTTTGAAATGACAAGTGCCTCATTATTACTCGAATTACAGTTTAGCTCTTAACTATCCTTATCATTTTTGCGTATTATGGGGACGAATCTCATTTTCAGAGCGTTGTCACATTCATGGTCCATTAATTAATTCATTTAGAGCGGTTTCATGTCATGACTTATCAGCTGAAAGGATAATTTCATGCATTCCTAACAGGATAGGGATTTCATTAAAAAAAAAAACCAAGTTAAAATTCATCAAAAAAGAAGAAAAGAATCTGACCCTTTATTCCTATTCATTCCAGATAAGGCTTGAATTTTGACAGGATTTGGATCTTGTGGACTGGATCTATTAAAATATTAATGCGTCTCATAGTTGTTATGTATGATCAATCATAAATTTTACTTATAACCATTAATAAGAAATCTGACTTGAAATTTATAATTAATGTACTCAGTAGTAACTAGTAAAACACATTTGATAAAATGGAATTTCTTATACATATAATCATTAAAAGATATAACACAGACTCTTGGCTTTCTAATTGAGGGAGTCAAATGATTTACCTTATGCCAAGTTGCAAGTTAAGCATTAAATAATAGCTCTGATTGCCTTTGAAATTATCCAGACATGAGCTCGTTATTGCCTTTTTCACATTAAATGTTTTACGCTGCTTAGTTTTGCATGTTAACTCCACATATTTCCTAACTCTTTCTTTGATTAAGATTCCTTGCAAGTATTCCCTTTCATAAACTAAAGTATTATTATCATGCACCTCATGTTGACCTTCGTCAAAGGTATGGGATGACATGCTTGAAGATTCATGACATGTAAAGTCCCTTGTAGGATCACAAAGATTCTGGTTTTTCTCCAACAATGAAGAGCTATGTGATTTACAGAGCATAACATTTTAGTTAGTTTACATGTGTGCTTGCCTGTGTGTGTGTTCATATTTGGTATTAGTTGTGATTGTTAGAATCTGTTGGTGTAAGGTTTTCATTTATTGAGCTTGCCATAATTTCTTATATGATTAGTTATGTGTATTAGTTTTTTTTTTTATAGTGTTTCTTTGCTAGTTATGTTTAGGATGATAAAAACAAAGCAGCAAGGGTAATGTGCTTTAATTAGTAATTATTATGACCAATGTGTTAATTATTTTTTTACGTGTGATGGATATTTGGTAGATGGATAATTCAACTAATTGGGATAATAGTCCACCGGAAGATTTCAGTAAGAGTTGGGAGGAAAATTGTCAAGATCAATTAAGAAATATTCATGAATTGAACAAATTTGGTTTGCAACTTTTGACTGATTGGCAGAGAAGACGAGATGTGGCAATTTTGCAACTTCTTATACATGTGGTTCATGGAATATGGATGATGGGCATTTATTGTAGTCCACGTTATGTGGATAGAGTGCTTACTGAAAGTAGTGCGGAAAGAGAAAATATTCGGCAAGAACTACTAAGTGAACTTAGATGTAGTAGGAAATGTAGAGACATAATTCGAATGGGGCCTTATGCCTTTGCTAAGTTGTGTGAAATTCTTCGAGGAACTGGCCGTCTTAAAGACACTAGGAATGCTTCTGTTGAAGAGCAAGTAGCCAAGTTTCTTTACATTTTAGCACATAATGAGAGAATTCGTACGGTTTCTTTTTTCTTCCGTCGTTCTAATGAGACCATAAGTCGCCATTTTCACAATGTGTTGAGAGCAGTCATCTACTTAGAAGATCAGTTCCTTCTACAACCTAATGGGGCAGAGGTTCCCTAACAGATACGAAATAGTCATAGATTTTACCCATACTTTAAGGTAAACATATTTTTAAGCAACTATATGGATTGCTTGAATATGAATAAAAATTTATTGATTTAATAGATTGCTTTAATTCCAGGATTGTGTAGGGGCTATTGATGGGACACATATTCGTGTAAAAGTGTCAGCAAAAGATGCACCTAGATATCGAGGGAGGAAAGAGTACACAACTCAAAATGTATTGGCAGCATGTGATTTTGACATGAGGTTTACATACGTTTTACCTGGATGGGAAGGGACTGCCTCTGACTCAAGGATAATTAAAAACGCTTTAAGTAGGGAAGACAAACTTATAATCCCTAGAGGTAATGTTAAGTTATAAATACAAAGTAAACTTATAAAAAATATAGAGAATTACTTATATATGTAGTGAATTACTTATGTCAATTATTTTCTTAATAGGAAAATATTATCTAGTAGATGCGGGTTTTATGCTGAGAAGCGGGCTTATGGCGCCATATAGGGGTGTACGTTATCATTTAAAAGAGTATTCAGCACGTGGTCCAGAAAATGCTGAGGAACTATTTAATCATCGGCATTCCTCTTTGCGCAATGTCATTGAAAGGACATTTGGTGTGTTAAAGAAACGATTTCCTATTATAGCTGGAATGACAGAACCTTTTTTCCCAGTTGATACAGTTACTGAGATTATCTTGGCTTGTTGTATATTGCACAACTATCTTATGGGAGTTGATCCGGATGAAAGGTTGATTGCAGAAGTTGATCAAGAAATTTCAAATGGTGACACACATAATGAAGCTAGAAACAATACAAATGATAGTGATGCAGATGCTAGAAGAGGAGCAATATTACGAACTAGTATAGCAACTAGAATGTGGAATGACTATGTATTGCATAATTAATAATTTTAGTCATTATGTTATGAGAATTGTTCAACTTATGTGTATCTTTCTTTATGGAATAGTTTCGAATGGAATGACTTTGTTGAACATTTACCAGTAGTTGTTTGTGTACAACTATTATGTGAACCTTATTAATGTTTTAGAAGAATGTTCAATTATTAGTTTATTTATGCTATGTCGTTTGTTGGTTTGTTTATAGTATTTGTATGTAAATCTTATTAATTTCTTTGTAGTAGTTATATGTAATCTTGTACGCTCTAATATGTTTAACTTGCAGTCTTTAAAAATGCCTAAGACATCGAAGAAAACAACTGATAGTGAGTCTAAGGCGACTAACATGAGATGGACTGAAGACATGGATGGTTTCTTACTTAACGTCATGTTGGAGGAACAAAACAATGGAAATAGGCCCAATGGAACATGGAGTTCTCATGCTTTCTCAAATATGTGTAAAAAGTGTTCAGAATCGTTCGGTTATGCAGTTGAGAAAAGTAATATAAAGAATCGCATCAAAACATTGAAAGGTACCTTCCATTCATGTCATGACTTTTCAAGAATATGAGTGGATTTGCATGGAATCCTATTACTGGACTTTTTGAGGCTGAAGATGAAGTGTGGGAACCTTTAATAGAGGTTAGTTATATTTATTTTAATATTTTGAAATGTTTTTTAGATCAAGTTGATACATTTTGTTGGTACTTTGTTTTTTACATCAAGTTGATATATTTTTTTGGTACTTTGTTTTTTAGATCAAGTTGATACATTTTGTTAGTTATATTTATTTTGATATTGTATGCTTATAGGCAAACCCAAATGCTACAAAATGGAAAAGAACCCCAATTCACCATTATGAGAAGTTGTTTGATTTATTTTCCAAGGATAGAGCAAATGGTGAAGGTTCTATAAGTGCAAAGGAGAAAGTCCGTCGATGGGAAAAGGATAGAGAGGATAGTGTAAATTTGGAGGAAAATATTGATTGCTTTGATGAGTTTAGCATGCCAAATGTAGAATCATATTCTCCAATGGTCTCTCCTTCCTATTCATGTGAGACATCATCTAAGAAGGCGAAGAAAACACCTCAAATGGTTGAAATGCTTGAAAAGCAGATGGAAATTTTTCAATTCGGAATTGATAATGTGGCAGCAAGTATAAGGCAAGGAAATGAAATTGCTAAAGAGGGACTTGCTATTATGATGCAAGGACATGAGATTGCTAAGGAAGGACTTGCTATCATGGAGAGAGAGCGTCCACGTTGTTACTCTGAGGATGAAGTTTTTTCTGAATTGGTGAAAATAGGAATATCGACAGAACACCAACTTGATGCTATGCTCTTCCTAATTAAGGATCCAGCCAAAATGAGAGCATTTTTTGGTGTTCCAACTAGTGAGTTACGTCGACAAATATTATTAAAGATGATGTATGCTAAGGAAACTTAGTGACCTTTGGTAGTAGCTAACTTTTGTGGGTACAAAGAGGTGTAAATTTGATTTGCTAACTTTTGGTAGTAGCTGCCTTTTGTGGAATGTATGTAATGGCAACTGACTTTTGGTAGTTGCTGTATTTTGATTTGCTAACTTTTGTGGAATTAGCAATATTTGATGAATTTGTATTTCAGTTAAGACACTAGAAGATAATGTAATATTTTAACTTGTATTGTGCTATGGATGAATGAAATTAATGTCATTTTGCTCCAAAGTTTTGTACTTTTTGGTTTAGATTTGCATTTTGTTTGATTTTCTTTAATGGGACAGTTTCATTTTTTGTTTTAGTTGCTGAATTGGTTAGTGAGAAAGTGTGAGGAAAATGTGAAGTGCAGGAGTTTTATGGGTTTCATAAGTTTTGGTAATTGCTATATAATAAATGGCAACATCTTGTTCTCAAATTTGAATTTGTACATTGATAAATTCATTGATTAATGCA
Organism: Quercus gilva; assembly: GCA_023621385.1. NCBI lineage: Eukaryota > Viridiplantae > Streptophyta > Magnoliopsida > Fagales > Fagaceae > Quercus > Quercus gilva. Next base: position 30,415,231 of record CM042480.1, read on the forward strand.
AGTAGACTGTAAAATAGTTTTAAATTATTGTGTAGCTTTCAAGGTTGCTGAATTTTCAGGAGGACTTGTTCTATAGGAAGAAAATCATCAGTGTGTGAAAAAGTGCCTTTATTCTAGTGTAAACAATATATATATATATATATATTTGACATAACAAGAAGGAATATTAGCCCCTGTGCAGAACTTTAACGTGTGGAAAAATAATGAAGTTTGGAAGTTCTACTCATTCTTTTACTTTTAAATCTTGGACCGTCTGTGGGTTTCTCTGGTTTAGTTCTTTAACTTCAATTCTGCTTTGTCCATGCAGTATTCTTGACTATGAGCTGCTTGACTTGGAGATACCAACAATCTCAGTCGTGGGAAAACTCATTAAGGCAGGAAACCCAGTCTTGGTTTTAGGACTTTTGGTAATTGCTATATTTTTTAATAATGATGAAAATTCAGGCTTATAACCAATATATCATCAAAATCTTTTGCCCACAAAAGATTGCTAAATTGATTTGTTTGTTGACCACGTTTTTGTGAGCTGAATGTAGTGTAAAGTTGCTAACCACCTTTTTATTGGTTACAAAATCCTTTGACTAATTAAATTTATATGTACACTATTGTAATATTTACATTATAATAATAAAAATTTATATATATGATGTGGTAAATTTTATATTATTTAATGAGAAAAACTAAATCTATTTTTTACATATTATGTACCAAGGGTATAATAGTCAATTTATATAAATTACATTTTCCATCCTTCCCTTTTTCTCTCTAACCAAACAAAAGAGTTTTCCACCCTCCCACTTTTCCACCCCTCCAACCAAACACATAGGAAGGAAAACTAAATATTTTCCATCCTCCCACAATTTTCCATCCTCCCACTTTTCCACTCCTCCATCCAAACACACCCTTAGGATCAAGTAGGACTTCAAGCTCAGTGGTAGTATAATCTTATGGCTAGGTAAAGGCAAACTGCTCTCTTTGAAATATGAGGATATGAATCAAATGCAAAAAATTTAAGCCAAACCCAACTCATAGTAGTAACAACCAACTTGAATAAAAACAATATTTACTCAACCATATAACCATTTTAAAATACACGAAAGATGTGTAAGACACCAACAATTTATTGGTTGATTATGTATGTCTTCTCTTTCTTTCTTTCTTTCTTTCTTTTTTTTTTTTTTTTTTTTATCTTTCTTTTCTCTCTCTTTTTTTTTTTTTTTTTCTTCTTCTTTTTTATTTATTTTTTTATTTATTTATTTTTTTTTAGGAAAAGAGAGACAATGGTGGTATCTAAACGCATCAATTGCTCAAAACTTGAACCCCCAAGAGAATACCCATAAATAAAAATGTTTTGTGGTATTGTAGAAGTATTTCTCATGGCTCAAATGATGGTGACAATGGTTAATGTAAAAGTAGGCTGAATATTTATTTAGCTGGTGACAAAAGATTAATGGCCTTAAGCTCTCATCTCCTAAAATTCCACATAAACCAGCATGCCTAAGGACAAAAATAAGTAGGATCATGGCATATCTCCCCATAATGTTTCCAGTAGTCAACCAAAAAATATAGAGATCTTTTACAAAAACTGAAGCATATGAGAAAAATTTAAGAATTCAAACAAAGATATACTCTCACAAAGAAAAAGCAAGGCTCAAGAACTCTCTATATGAGTTGAGTTTCAGCTTATATCTAGCTTGTTCATGATCCATGCATATTCATGCAAGGTGCAACAAAAAGTTTAAACCTCTCCCCCCAACTAAAATATTGCATTGTCCTTAATGTATCAAAGCCAAAATAAATTCAAGTATAAAGGGAAGAAGTTACCTTAAGCATTTAAAAAAAATTTTTTTTTTTTTTGAAATTTCTTTCACACTTGCAAATGTTAGCTCACAAGATATATATATATATATATATATAACAAAACAAAAAAACAAAAAACAAAAAAACAAAAAAACAAAAAAACAAAAAACAAAAAAACAAAAAACAAAAAAACAAAACAAAAGGCAAAAAGAAAAAGGAAACAAAGAAAAAAAATTAAAACAAATACGGTACAATTTCATAAGGCTCTTTCAGAATCACTTAGCACCCCAATTGGCAGGGATCTCTAGTGACATAGTCTCCTCCTCTAGTATAACCCCCCCCCCCCCTAAGTATGGTTTTAACCTTTGTCCATTTACTTTCAAAATCCTACCATCCCTAGGGTCCTTAACTACTACAGCTCCATGGTTAAACACTTCCCTTATGTTAGGTTTTAAGGTCTTAGGATTTTATGTATTTAGAACCTAATTTGTAATGTTGGCAAACCATGATCAAAACAATGTATTTAGTCTTGTTTAAGCTTGCTCAAAGTTGGTTTAATTTTGTAAAGTTGGAATCGAGAGACTGCAGAAGCATTGGAGCTTCTCGGCCTGGCTCGATCGATCGAATGTAATTCTCGATCGATCGAAAATCGGCCCAGATGCATTTTTTCTGCAGAATTCCAACTCAGCCCTAACTCTTTAAACGTTTAGGGTTTTATGTTTTTGCCTTAGGTATATAAGGCAAACCCTAGCTACGTTTTTAAGAGTTGCACAAGTTGTGTTGTTGCTCATACATTGCGGTTTTGTGTAAATCTCTTGTGAGATCTAGAGGAGCTTTCCTTTACACATAACTTAGGGTTTTCAAGATTGAGATTCTTCTACATCTTGATGATCAACTTGGTTGCTGCCTTTGGAACTTAAAGATTAACAAGTGAGGAGCTTGTACCTGATTGAAGGAAGACAAAAGAAAGAAGTAGTCCGTGGATTCGGAGCCTGCGCGTGGTCGTGTCAGGAAGTTACTACTGGTGGGTAGCATTAGGAAGTCAAGCGGGGTTGCTTGTAAGTCCTTTTGTAACAACTTCAATTCTTTCTTAGTGGATTCCGTTTTGCCTTGAGGATCGGTGGGTAAAATCCTCCCCAGGTTTTTTACCGGTTTGGTTTTCCTGGGTGATCATATCACTGTGTTATTTACTTTCCGCTACTTTATATGTTTACATGCATGATATGATTTTGTAATTGTTTTAACCTAGAATTGCTTAATTTGACTAAGTAAAAACTTGGCTAATTAATCTAGGCTACGCAATTTGTTTGTGGTTTAAGGGGTCTAAACCCTGTCAAGTGGTATCAGAGCAGGTTGCTCTTTTGTTTGAGATTTTCATCTCTGAGCTGATCCTTGACCCCTGCTGTCATGGAGCATGGACACTCTTTGTTTGTTCCTCCACACTTTGATGGGAACAATTATGCCTACTGGAAAGTAAGGATGAAAGCATTCCTGAAATCCATTGATGAGAGAGTTTGGAACTCTGTGGAATATGGTTGGGAGAAGCCCACTACTCCTGTGAGTGAGAGGCAAACTTCTCAAAAAGAAGCAGCTGCATTTAATAGCAAAGCTATGAATGCCATTTTTAATGCTGTTTCAATGGAGGAATTTAAGAGGATCTCTAATGTTGAGGTTGCTCATACTGCTTGGAAAATCCTCCAAACTGTGCATGAGGGCACAAAGGCTGTTAAAATAAATAAATTGCAGCAATTAACTTCTAGGTTTGAAAGCATTAGAATGTCTGATGATGAAACCTTTGATGAGTTTTATGCTAAACTCAATGACATTGTTAATTCTGTTTATAATTTGGGTGAAGTCTATGATCAACCTAAAGTTGTTAGGAAGATACTTAGATCCTTAACTGAAGACTTTAGACCCAAAGTGACAGCCATTACTGAAAGTAAGGATGTTGACTCCATCCCTGTGGATGAGCTTGTAGGATCTCTTCAGTCCTATGAGTCTGACCTTCCCAAGACTGCCAAATCCAAATCAATGGCTCTTAAGTCTGTTGATGATGTTGAAGCTGGTGGATTTGATGATGAGCTCTCTCCCACGGAGATAGCTTACCTTGCCAAGAACTTTAGAAATTTTCTTAGAAATACAAACAGGAAGGCAAGGAATACCAACACTGCTGAACCTAGAAACTTTAGGAAGAATGATCCCACTAAGGTTAATAATTTTGAAAAACCTAGAGAACAAGTAGGTCAATCTTCTAATAACTCTTTGGGTCCTCAGTGTTATGGTTGTCAAGGGTATGGTCATGTCAAATCTGAATGTCCTACTTTCTTGAGGAATAAGGGTAAAGCTATGGCTGTAACCCTTAGTGATAATGAGGTTTCTGATGATGAGTCCGGTTGTGACGAGGATGGAAACTTCATTGCTTTCACTACTACTGCTGAAGTTGATGAAAGCATATCTGCTGAGGAGAACCCTGCTGATGGGGAACTCTCTGAAGATGCAGATCTTCAAGAGGCCTATAACAAACTTTGCAAAATTGCTGCAAAGGATGCTATGAAAGTTGATCTTGGCCTGAAGAAAATTGATGCTCTTGAGCTTGAAAAGAAGAACTTGCTTGTAAAACTTTTTGATGCTAATGATCTTTTGAATAATGTTAAATCTGAAAATATGCTTTTGCTTGATAAAGTTAGAACTTTGGAACATGATTTATCTGTTGCTAGATCTGCTAGTTCTAAACTTGATCACATGCTGAATGTTCAAAAGTATCCTTCTGATAAAGCTGGGTTAGGATATGTTGAAAGCATCTTTAATTCTGGACCCCATTCCACTGTCTTTGTTCCTTCTTCTTCTTCTTCTGAACCTCTTGTGAGTGAGGTTGTGAGTGAAACCATTAAACCCCCTGTGAGTGAGGTTGTTAAACCTGTAGGAGTTTCACCACCAAAGAAGATTAGGGTAGACTTAAAAGAATCCAAACCTAAGGAGCCTACCAAACCTAAGGACAAGATGCATGGTAAACCTGCTTGGGTTTGTCATTATTGTGGTAAGTCTGGACATATTCGTCCTAACTGTTACAAGCTTCAAGCTGATAAGAGAGCAAAAAGACCAAAAGTGCCTGTGCCTCAAGCACAAGATCCTATGGCACTAATTGGTGAATTGGTAAAGGCGTTAAACCTTTATTCCAATTCTGGAGTTGGGAATCACTCTAATGTGAATAAGAACTCCAATGCTCGGGGTGCATCTAAAAAGTTTTGGATGCAAAAGACTCGAACTAACTGAGTCTTTCTGACATGGTCCTTGTGCTTCATTGCTCTATTCTGTTGTGACCATTGTTATTTGGTTTTTGTGTTTTTCTTTTGTTCTAGGACTTGCATTGCATTACATACATGCATTTCATTCTAGGATTTATTTGTTTTCTTTTAAAAAAAAAAAAAAAAAAAAGAGAAAGCAAAATCTTTGTTGAACACTATTTTTCTTGATTTCTTGAAAACAAGGTTGGTCATTCTTTTTACACATGTCATGTCTAGTGTACCTTGTTTAACTTGGATGAGCTTATTTACTGCACTTAACTAGTTGAAACTTTGTAGTGCATGTTGTGTGGGAAAGATGTGTGTGGTTTTTAATCACTTTATCTTGATCTTGAAGTCATATGTTACTTGACTGTCGGACTTGATCCTTTTGAGAAAGGCATAAATAACCATCTCACCACTGTTCACTAGCCAATCATGAACACCTTAGTGCATATCATAAGATTTGGTGCTCGAGAAAGTGTAGCACATGCACAAAAAGAACATAAGGTGTAGCCTCAAATTAAATTAAAAACTGGTGTGTACTATTAGGCTTGATGCCAATTCACTTAATTCAAACCGGTGTGTACTATTAGGCTGAATGCCAATTCATATATAAATAAGAGGCAATAATGCAAGAAACTTACATGATTGCAAGCTTTTGTTCTAGGAGATGTGGGAGTTGTAGGATGTAACTCTTTAGGTAATAGTCTCTTTTAATTCTATGTGATGAATTGTGTAGACTTTGTGCTTGATTTTCATTCACATATCACCTCACATGTATCTCAAGTCTTTGCTAGTTTCACACACTTCACAAGTTACTCTTTGTTAAACACTGTACACGTTAGTGTGTGTGTCCTTGGTCTGACCAACCAAGTTTAAAAATATCTTGAGATTTGTGCACAACATACTTGCTGCTTGAGAAAATTAATCTGGAAGACAATTGAAACTTGTGTTTGAGAGAATTGGGTTTAAAATTTTGGGTTTTTGAAGATGCATTCCATTTCATACTCATGCATTTTGTTTTCATTGTTCAAGTGCTTTGAGGAGTTGTTTCAAAATTGGGTTTGCAATTTTTCAAAATTATGTTTTTCCCCAAAATTTAGTGTGCCTCTGCCTATTTCGATCGATCGAATGTATTCTTCGATCAATCGAAAAAGTGCCTCAAAAAGTTCTAAAATGACTGTCACATTCGATCGATCGAATGTAATTTTCGATCGATCGAACATCGTGAAGAAGCTTTTTAAAAAAGGGAAAATCTGACTTTTTCAAAGATTCAAAACTTTTTCAAAACTTTTCTTTTTCTCTCTCCGACGAGGCAGGACCAATTCTTCAAGTTTTTGTCGTTTTCCTCCGAACTTTTTGCATAATCTCTCTCTTCTCAAGCCGGTATGTCCTTTTTACCCTTCCTTTTCAAATTATTTTCAAGTTTTCATGCATTTTTCATGCATTTTTTAGGGAGATTTTCGGAACTTTTCATATTGGGATTTTTGTTGATTCGGACCATTATGTTTGCAATTGATCATTGGGTTTTGTTGGGGACACCCTCTAGACATGTTCTTGAGTGATTAATTTGATCAATTTTGTGTTTTGTGAAAAACTTAAATTTCTAGGGTTTATAATTGATCCGAATTGGGGCTTTTTGTGCAATTGGGTTTAATTGATGAAATTGGCTTGTGTAATTGATGCAATTGGTTATTATAAATTGTTTGCAATAGTTTATAATGATTGGTTCATCAATTTGGTACAAAAATTTTCAAGTTGTTCTCAAATTTTTAGGGTTTTTGTTAAGAAACTTTATGTTCAAGCCAATTTTATGAATTTGAACTTCAATTGATCCTGATTACTGCATTAGTTCATGCATCATAACATTGTTAATGTTCATGCATCATATAGAATTTTAATTCTATATTTTTTTTTGTGTGCTAACTTGCAGTCTGCCCTTGGTTTTTGTGTTTGTTCTTTTTGGTTTTCTCTCTGTGTCTATGTCTTTTTCCTTGGCACCATGCCTAGGAAGACTAGAGCACGTAGGACTCTTCCCACTCCTACTCCTTCCCCTCCCGCCTTTAATAGTGAGCGGTTCCCTAGTGAGAAAAACCAAGAACTTTATGACACTTTAAACATTAAGAGGAAGATATGGGCTGAGCGGTCTGTCTCTTTAGATGAGCTTGATCCTGCCATTAGGACAAATTTTGAGCGTAGGGGTTGGCTTCCCTTGTTTGCTGTGTCTGACCCTCCTCCTCCTGCTACCTTGATTCGAGAGTTCTACTCGAACATCTCGATCTGCGTCTATGATTCCAACACCCTTGTTCGGAGTTGGATACGAGGCGTAGAGTACTCCATTACTCCTCAGGTAGTGGCTGATGCTCTTGAGGTACCTTTAGTTAGGGATCCTGTCTATCCCTATGATGAGTCATCCGAGTTGAGTGATGTCATATCTTACATCACTGGGTCATCTATCCAGTGGGGTTCTGATCCTCGGATCACTTCTACTGAGCTTCCTGAGACTACCTATCTTTTCTCTAGGATAACATGTCACTCACTCTGGCCCATTTCTCATCTGCACACCATTCCTCTTGAGATGTGTGTTTTTCTGTACGCTCTTGTTACAGATGCTCCTATGAGTTTTCCTCATCTTTTTCTTCGTTCTTTGAACGAAGTTTATAGGAGTTCATCTACTGCTCATGCTCTCGTCCATCTTATTTTCATTCATAGGATTTTATTGTATCTAGGTTTAGAGGATTTTCCTGCTTCTGAGCCTGTTCATGTCATCGGTCCTATTGGTGCGTCTTTTCTTAGACAGAGGGCCACTCATCTTCGAGCTGGTTCTAAACACCCTAGGTCTGATCCCTCTTCTAGCGCTCCTCCTCCTCCCTCATCTTCTACAGGTCTTGCTGGTGAGGATATTCCTGATCCAGTTGGTGATGATGCGGATGCTGCTGCTGCTGCTGTTCCTCCACCTCCTGCGGCCGACTTTGATGTTCGTCGTACTTTGGAGACTGTCATGACCGTTCAGGCGGCTCATGGTCAGATTTTGGTGGACTTGCTGGACGAGATGCGTGCTCTGCGAGCTGATCTTGCACGTCTTCATTCACCTTCACCACCACCTTTTGATGGCGACTTTTGATTGCCCTTTGGCATTCCGTCACAAAAAGGGGGAGATATTTTGACTTGTAGAGGAGTTTTGTACTTTTTGAGGAGATTTTGTAGTTAGGGGGAGACATATAGTTAGGGGGAGACATATGTTTAGCATGGGATATTTTTTTGTGGAGTTTAGTAGATTGTATCTAGGTGCTTCACTTTGTATATCATTTTTGAGGATATTCATGTTAGGGGGAGTAACATTGATATAGTAACATTGATTGATATATTGATATACATGTTTTCTTTTGATTCTTGTTGACTTATGATTCATTGCTTATTGATTTATATTTATGAGTTGATTCATTGATATATACCTTTATTTTGAGTTGTGTGAATCTTACAAGAATATTATACCTGTTTATATACTACTTTCTGCCACACATGCGTTTATGTGTTTGTTGAGTATTTCAGGAATATACAGGTTGATTCAACAAAGCTGCTGTCTACACTTGCAACCGATGGATAGTAGTTAGGTTGAACTTTTGTTTATGAGCATTATTTTGTAAAGGGCTTTTATACTTGTAAACTTTGAGCTTTTGATTTGTGTTTTGTCACGGATTGCCAAAGGGGGAGTTTGTTAGGTTTTAAGGTCTTAGGATTTTATGTATTTAGAACCTAATTTGTAATGTTGGCAAACCATGATCAAAACAATGTATTTAGTCTTGTTTAAGCTTGCTCAAAGTTGGTTTAATTTTGTAAAGTTGGAATCGAGAGACTGCATAAGCATTGGAGCTTCTCGGCCTGGCTCGATCGATCGAATGTAATTCTCGATCGATCAAAAATCGGCCCAGATGCGTTTTTTCTGCAGAATTCCAACTCAGCCCTAACTCTTTAAACGTTTAGGGTTTTATGTTTTTGCCCTAGGTATATAAGGCAAACCCTAGCTACGTTTTTAAGAGTTGCACAAGTTGTGTTATTGCTCATACATTGCGGTTTTGTGTAAATCTCTTGTGAGATCTAGAGGAGCTTTCCTTTACACATAACTTAGGGTTTTCAAGATTGAGATTCTTCTACATCTTGATGATCAACTTGGTTGCTGCCTTTGGAACTTAAAGATTAACAAGTGAGGAGCTTGTACCTGATTGAAGGAAGACAAAAGAAAGAAGTAGTCCGTGGATTCGGAGCCTGCGCGTGGTCGTGTCAGGAAGTTACTACTGGTGGGTAGCATTAGGAAGTCAAGCGGGGTTGCTTGTAAGTCCTTTTGTAACAACTTCAATTCTTTCTTAGTGGATTCCGTTTTGCCTTGAGGATCGGTGGGTAAAATCCTCCCCAGGTTTTTTACCGGTTTGGTTTTCCTGGGTGATCATATCACTGTGTTATTTACTTTCCGCTGCTTTATATGTTTACATGCATGATATGATTTTGTAATTGTTTTAACCTAGAATTGCTTAATTTGACTAAGTAAAAACTTGGCTAATTAATCTAGGCTACGCAATTTGTTTGTGGTTTAAGGGATCTAAACCCTGTCACCTTACAATGAAAGGGCCATTTCACCTAGTTTTTAGTTTACCTGGAAGTTTACAAAGCCTTGAATCATAGAGAAGGACTTGCTAATTTTTTTCAAAATTTTTCCTCACAATGCTTTTGTCATGAAATAATTTCATCCTTTCTTTATAATTGTGAGTGCTCAAATAAGCCTCATTCCTAAGCTCTTCTAGCTCATTCAATTGGAATTTCCTCAAATTTTCAGCTCCTTGTAGATCAAAGTTAAAGGCTTTAATAGCCCAATAAGCTTTATGTTCCATCCCTACGGGCAAATGACAAGGTTTCCCATAAACAAGACGATAGGGAAACATTCCTAAGGGTCCTCTATAAGCTATCCAATAAGCCCATAATGCATCAACTAGCCTTAAAGACCAATCTTTACGGTTTGAATTGACCGTTTTCTCTAAAATTTGCTTAATCTCCCTATTGGTAAGCTCAACTTGCCCACAAGTTTAAGGGTGGTATGGGGTAGACAACCAGTGCACCACTCCATACTTTTTCAACACTGCTTGAAAATGATGGTTACAAAAATGGCTACCATTATCACTAATTATAGCCTTTGGCATTCCAAATCGTGAGAGAATGTGTTCTCTCAAAAATTTCAAAACCGTTTTATGGTCATTAACCTTGCATGTTATGGCCTCAACCCATCTAGATACATAATCTACTACCAAAAGAATATATAGATTACCAAAAGATTGGGGAAAAGGTCCCATGAAGTCGATTCCCCAACAATCAAAAACTTCTATCTCAAGGATAGGGGACATCGACATCATGTTCCTACATGTGATACACCCTAACTTTTGGCATTCTATACACCTCTTACAGAAGTTGTAAGTGTCCTTAAACATAGTAGGCCAATAAAATCCACACTGCAAGATTTTTGCAGTGGTTTTTCTCACAGAAAAGTGGCCACCACAAGCTTCTGAATGGAAAAATTTTATAACATTATTGGTCTCATTATTAGGGATGCATCTTCTCAAGATTTGATCAGGGCAATATTTAAACAAATAAGGATCATCCCAATAAAAGTTTCTTACCTCAACAAAGAATTCTCGCCTATCTTGCGCAGTCCAATACTCAGGAATGGCACTCATGACTAGGTACTTCACCATATGTGCATACCATGGTAGCTCAGTAACAACATAAAGTTGCTCACCTGGGAATGTGTCCAGAATAGGCATTTCTTTTAGTCCCTCATCAAAAGTAAGTCGGGATAAATGATCTGCCACTACATTCTCCACTCCTTTCTTATCTTTAATCTCAACATTGAATTCCTACAAGAGTAAAATCCAACTATTAATCGCGCCTTAGCATCCTTCTTAGAAAGAAGGTATTTCAGGGTGTCATGATCTGTAAAAACAACAATGGAAGCACCAATCAAATATGAGTGAAATTTATCTAGAGCAAATACTACAACTAGTAACTCTTTTTCTATGGTGGTGTAGTTCATTTGTGCACTATTTAGAGTTCGAATAGCATAGTATATTACATAAGGCTTTTTATCTTTCCTCTGTCTAAGGACTACCCTTATTGCATAATCACTAGCCTGACACATGTTTTCAAATGGTAGAGACCAATCTGGGGCTTACATTATAGGAGCAGACGTAAGCATGTGGACTAGCTTTTTGAAGGCTACTTCACACTCTTCCGTCCACTCAAAATTGGACTCCTTAAGTAGGAGATTACAAAGAGGTCTAGATATAGAACTAAAATTCTTTATAAATCTCCTATCGAAGAACATCTTTTACTGTCTTAGGGGTAGTTAGATTAAGAATTAAGTCTATTTCAACTTTGTCCACCTCTATGCCTCTAGAAGACACTACATGTCCAAGAACAATTCCTGAAGTGACCATAAAATGACACTTTTTCCAATTAAGAACTAAGCCTTTTTCTTCACAATGGGCTAAACCCAATTTTAAGTTATTAAGACAGTCATCAAAAGAGTCACCAAAGACAGACATGTCATCCATAAACATTTCCAAAAATTTCTCAACCATATCTTTAAAAATACTAACCATGCATCTTTGAAAAGTGGCTAGTGCATTACATAGCCCAAATGGCATTCTTTGAAAGGCGAAGGTACCAAAAGGGCAAGTGAAAGTGGTCTTTCCCTGATCTTCTAAGGTAATCTCTATCTGGTAATAGCCTAAATAGCCATCTAGGAAGCAATAGAACATATGGCCAGCTACCCTTTCCAATATTTGGTCAATGAAAGGTAAAGGGAAGTGCTCTTTCCTAGTTACAGCATTAAGCTTCCTATAGTCTACACACATTCTCCAACCTATAACTAATCAGGTTGGGATCATCTCATTGTTTTCATTCTTGACCACAATCATTCCAGACTTCTTAGGAACCACCTGCATAGGGCTTACCTACTTATTATCAGAAATAGGGTATATGATACCTACATCCAACAATTTAATTACCTCATTTTTAACAACATCTTTCATTGTTGGGTTAAGCCAACATTGGGGTTCTCTAGAAGTCTTACAATCATCCTCTAGGTAAATTTTATGTGTGCAAATCAATGGGCTAATGCCCTTGATATCAGTTATGGTCCATCCTAGGGCTAATTTGTGGTCTCTTAAAACATTCAACAACTTACCTTCCTGTTCCTCATTTAATGCAGAAAAAATAACTACAAGAAAAGTCTCACCTGGACCCAAATATGCATACTTAAGACCACTAGCCAGTGACTTAAGTTCTAGTTGTGGTGCCTCTTCACTTGAAGGCACAAGCTTTTTGTCACTCTTTGGTAGCTCCTCAAAGCAAGGTCTCCATCCTTCATTAATTGCCATCACCTATTGTTCTTTCAAAACCTGTGAGGAATCCCACAAAGAAAAAATTTCAAATAAATAAATATCACTTTTTAAATCATAAGAATCAAAAGAATTATTAAGAAAAACTTCAAGAGGATCAGAAAAACAATTCTTATTAAACTCTTCTTGAACCACCACCTCAATGAAGTTCACATAAGCACAGTCATCATCCTCATGTGGTTGTTTAGCCACATAAAATATGTTTAGCTCCAAAGTCATGGAACCAAAAGTGAGTTGCATCCTTCCATTCCTGCAATAATTAAAGCATTAGCTGTGGCAAGGAAAGGTCTACCCAAAATAATAGGGTATGAGCACTAGGATGTAAAACGGGTTGGTAATCTAGAACAACAAAATCAACTAGATGGTAAAAGTGTTCAATTTTTACCAACACATCCTCAACCATCCCCCTCGGCTCCCTTATAAATCGATCAGCCAACTGTGAAGTTACTTAAGTAGGTTTTAACTCACCAAGTCCAAGTTTTTGATATACACTGAAAGGGATCAAATTAACACTTGCCCCAAGATCTAGCAATGCATGCTCCATGATGTAATCTCCAATAGTACAAGAGATCGTAGGACAACCTGGATCCTTATACTTTGGCGGGGTCTTATGTTGAATAGTTGCACTTACCTATTCTATTAGGAATGCGGTCTTCTTCACATGATGCTTTCTCTTAATAATGCATAGGTCCTTAATTAGCTTGGCATATGTAGGCACTTGCTTGATAACATGCAATAATGGCAAATTTATCTTGACTTGATGCAAATGCTCTAATATCTTAGATGCGGTGTCCAATTTCCTAGGTAATTTTAAGGCTTGTGGAAATGGTGGAGAAATTGGGCCTTGTTCAATGTCATCAAGCCCAAGTGACTCAATTTCATCATTCTCTTCTTCAACTGGGGTCTCCTTAGATTTCTTAGTTATTAAAGGAGCACTTTTATCACTCTCTTTACCACTCCTCAAAGTGGTCACAGCTTTTACTTCATCATGCTTATCCTTAGAGCCAATTTTTAGATTTTGATTGATGGGATTTGGTTGAGTTTGGGAAGGAAACTTCCCTCTCTCTATCCTACTCAATGAATTTGTAAGACTAGTTATATGACTCTTGGTCTCTCTCACCTTTTCATCCAGCCTAGTGAACATGGATTCAAACTTTTGATTTTGCTCACTTTGCGTTTCAATGAAAGTACTAAGTGCATCCTCCAAGGAAGGTCTAGATGATGATGATGCATGTGGTGAATTAAAATTCCTTGAAGCAGGAGGATTCAACACATTGTCACTCTTACAACTCAAATACGGATGGTTTTGCATATTTGGGTTATAATTGTTAGAATACGAAGAATTATTTGGCCAATATGAATTAAATGCATGTACTTGTTCTTCTGGCACATTTAAGAATGATGAAAGTGATGCACATTCATTTGTGGCACGGTTTATCTCATGACAGATTTTACATACCTCCATTTGGTCCTCTCTAAAGGTAGCACTAACACTTTACTTCCTTTCATTTTGAGTGCCTCTATTTCTTTAGTTAACATGCTGATTTTTGCACTCATGTTATCATCTTCCCTCAACTTGAAAACACTTCCACTAGAAGTGGTAGTATTAGTTCTAGTCTTATCAGTGGAGTCCATAGGGCTAGGTCCAATCCATGTGTCAGAGTTTTCAGCTATCTCATCAAGAAAATCTATTGCATCTTCGGGTTCTTTTTGTAAAAAGTCCCCTCCGCATGAGAGTTGAACAAACTATCAGCCCCTAGGTGTAAGTCCTTCATAAAAATAGCTAACCATTCTCCAATCTTCATACCCATGAGTTGAGCAGAAATTGAAAAGATCTTTGTACCTTTCCCAAGCTTGGTTTAAGGTCTCATTCTCTCCTTGGACAAAACTAGCTATCCTTCTTTTTACAAGTTGGACTTTGTAGGGAGGAAAATGTTTCTTAAAAAACTCTTGGGCCATCTCCCCCCAATTACCTATAGACCTAGGTTTCAAGGTGTAAAGCTAACCTCTTGCCTTATCCTTAAGAGAAAAAGGAAAGAAACGTAACTTAGCGGTCTCAATAACATTTTGCGCATAGAAACTACTAATTACATCTTCAAAAGCTCTAACATGGACATAAGGATTTTCATTATCTTTTCCCCTAAAGTCAAAAAGTATTGCTAATAAACCTTGTTTCACTTCTACATGTGGTGCATTAGGTGGAAACATGATGCATGAAGGAACAAAATTTTGTGTGGGATGCAACAGTTCATACTTAGTTCTTCTATTCTCCTCATGATTATTACGTGTTTCATCACCCATGATTGATGGAGAAGGTGAAGGTGATGGTGTGACAAAAAGATTACCAAAGTAAGTTTCAAAAATTTCTAATCTGCCTCTCTTGTTTCTAACCCAAATGCTCATGCAACAATGAATGCACAATCAAATAAAATAAAATAAAAACAAACAGAAAAATAAAAACAAAATAAGGGGAAAAAAATGGAACGAAGTTACCAATAGAAAATTTTCCACCAACTATGCTTTGCTCCAAAAAAAAATAAAAAAAAAAAATTACCTCTAAATACGCAACAGCTCCACGGCAATGGCGTCAAATTTTCTTGCTCACTCCCAAGTGCAGGAGATCGTAGCAATATAATGCTTGGAGTACCGAGGTCGAACCTCAAGAAGTAGGGTAAATTCAAAGACAATATAATTTAAAAAAAAAAAAAAAAAACTTTTGGTGAAGATGAAGAATAATTTTTGCCTAGCAATTGTAAACAAGAATAACAGTGATAATTGATTGAAGTCAATAATGTAAATACTAGGGCATCGGGGTGTTTCCCTATATCAATATGAAATTCTTTGTGATCTGAGAAATTATATATTTCATAATTGATTGTTCTTATGTAATTAAATATTTATGATTCAGTTGAACTGAGACAATTCAAGAACGCATGATTACCTAGATTAATAATGCGGTTAGAAAAGTTTTCAAAAAAACCCATTCACTTTAAAACCTGATTTCTATTTGAAACTATTAGAAATTCATCTAAACAATAAGAAAAACAAGATTGAACTTATTGAAAGCATGGAAGAACTAATATATTAAAAGAAATCTAATTGAACAATCAAATATGTTGTTGATAAAATCTTAGAAAGAATCACATTGAATATTCATACCATATAGAATAAACATAACCCCTAGCCCTAGCAAGAGTTTAGGCTGCCATTAGAGAAAGGAAAATACAAGGTTTTCTCTCCAAAATTCGTTCTTCCCAACCTCCCTTCAAAACCCTAATGTCAAAGTGTCCAAAGAAAATAAAACTTTTATTATTTTAATTTTCGTCCAAATTTACATCAGCAATTTGTGAGTTAATTTCGTCCTTCAAAAATTGTGAATTTCCAAAAACTCAAAACTGAAAACTTGTAGATATTTAAGTCATGGTTCCAACCCATCTGGCCTTGTGTCAATTGGATTTTTTAGGAGAGAGATATACCCAAAATACTGATCAGTGCTCAAATCTGATTTTTCCTTTTCAGATTCTACCTTTTTGATTTCTTTCCTTATTTGAAGCTTCCAAACATGGTAGACGACCCAAGCACTCCAGCTGCCCCTCCTTAGACATTTAAGCATGGTCCTTTAGCTCCACCTTAATTCTAGTTTGGCCTCCATTCTCTCATAAACTCCTGTAAACTCATCTTTTTTACATGATTTCTTGAAAGTAAAAAATTACACACAATGAATGACATCTTATTCAAAAAATTATGTAAAGATAAATAATGGGTACTAATGCAAATCATGGCTTAATTATACAAATGAAGTAGAGTAATAAGGAGATAAAACATAAATATATAACAATTATACATTTTAAGGCATTATCTGGCCCACGTTTGAGTTTTGGTCCAATTTGGACTACTTTTTTGAGGATTTTTTAGCCGGAAATTGCACATAGACGCGTTTTTAATCCGTATTCTAAAAATTAATCCATTTTTCTTGATATTCAGGTCTCTAAAGTGATAATTATCTTATAGATAAATATTCTAAAAAGACTTGATTATCCATAACTTCTTTGTTATCTGATTATTCACTTTATTCCCATGCAAGCGAGCCATTTTTGACACTAACCAACAACCAATCACAAAATTATTTAATTAATTTTAGTTATTTAACCAATCAGAATTAATTTAAATTAATCATGCATGGTTGGTTCCACCCAAACAAAATGCATGTGGATCATGAAAACTTGATCATGTGATATCTTTCAATCTGACGGTCCGATTCAGGAATCGGACATACCGTCACGATCGTTAGAATCTCAAGGTCATTTCTATGATATGTCATGAATGAATAAATGCATGTAATGCAACTCTAAACTTTAGATATATGAATGGTCACTCTAGCCATCTTCCAAGATTAAATTATGAGTGCAAAATCAAGTGTCTACAGTCAAATCTGACAAAAATCTCTGACTAGCTCGGGTTTGACATAAAAACAAGAAAGAAGTGGTTTTGGAGTGATTTTGAACAACTTTGAATTTTGGTCAACCTAGGGTTGACCAAGGGCATTTTGGTCATTTTGACCTAAAATGGCACTTTAAGTGCTCTGATGCCTGAACGGGTTGTGTCACATCAATCTAGATGTGTTTTGTGGTTCCATGGTGAAAAATTAATATTTTTACATTTTTAAGGGTTCGGCACGCAAATCGAAAGCGGACAAAATACAGTATCTACACGGCCTGTGGTTAGAATTTCACATGGGCTTAGGCCTATTTGTTTACATGGAATTAAGGGACCCACCTAAGGGGTATCTTCTAGTAACCTATTTGTGTAAGTACATAATCTAATCCAATGGATTAATGGGTCCAATCCCAATCCATATATAATATCTAACTAGTTCCAAAGTCTTTTTTTTTTTTTTTTCTTGTTTCTGTTCGTGGTTGCATGTATGTATGGAGTATTCAATAGGCTTTCTAGAGGGAAGCAATGGAACATGGTCCTGGTCTAGGGTTTTTTCCCTCAATGAGGTCCACCCTTTCTTTTGACCCTTTGTCCATTAGTAATCCATACCAACTAGTCTGTTAGCTTATAGTTGTCTCTATATACTTGCATGCTTATATGTTGAGTGATATATGTTAAAAACAAAAGTGAATTATGCACTTTAGATGATGGAGGTTTATGATTAAAAGGTGACCTCTTTTAATCATAAAGTTTCCTAACCTTAGGATGTGGACATGTGTTCAAGGCTTATGTTGTAGACATGTGTCAATATTTTATTGTGTGCCTATTAAGCCTTTGTGTGTGATTGCCCTCATCCATGTTAGCTAGTGACATAAGGTCTTGACATGTGTACTACTTGCACCATGTGATGTGGTACTTGGCGTACACTAGTGCACTGAGGGCCAAACATACTGGCGCGTACCATACACACAAATGTGAAACTCTTCTAGTGCACCACAATGCACCTAACATGGAACTCTGTCGAATTTTCACCATGGAAATTCATTAAGGCGAAATTTTGGCAGATTTTCACCATGAAATTTTGGCAAGCATAATATTATGTGAGATGTGATGTACTTGGTCTAGGAATTTGCTAAGGATTCAAATTATTTAACAAAGTTATTGATGATTTCCAAAAGAAATTTCAAAAGCCCAAAAGTATTTAGCCTCCAAACTCTTTGATTTGTTAATGACCAAAATCTAGCATCGTAGGGTGCTTAACACCTTACTTATGAGCAACCGAGCTCCTGAATTTCTTACTTTTGCTTAGATTTGGAAAAATGACAATTTCTTAACCTAGGCTTGATAATAAAATCAGTTAGATAAAGATGACCAAACATACCTTAGAAAACCCAAAGAATGGTGGCAACTCCAAAATTTGAAACAAATCACTAATAATTCCCACACATAATGTATGCATAGGGTTTACATACTTATCACACACTTGTACACAATCATTTCTCTTTCTTCTACCGTAGAAGGAATGAGGAAAGGAGAGCCCTCGTTGTCTTCTCTATCCTCATTCACAAATATCGCATCACCAAGTAAGGGTGGTTAAAGCCATCATACTCGACTGGGGGTATCAACATCTACTGTTTGCGGGTCCTATAACACTGTTTACGGTTCCCACATGGGTACCATGAAAAGAAGCATATAAGATGTGTGTGTGTGTGTGTGTGTGTGTGTTTTTTTTTTTTTTTATCAACAGTACTATTACTATTTATGGGTCCCAAGAGCGTTAGCTTTGGCAACAATAATATTACTGTCTCTGCCAACAATAATATTATTGTTTGCAAGTCTCACATTCAATATATTTTTACTTATCTTTTAACTTTTTCTATAGTACTTTCAGCAAAAAAACAAAAACAATCAGTTATTTATTTTGTTTAGCTTTTAGCTTTTATTTTTATAGTACTTTTAGTAAAAAAAACAAAAAAGCTAGACAAGTTTTTATGAAACGAACACTTAACCCCTTTATAGGCTTTTCTCTTTTGGCCGCACTTATTTTTGTTTTGTATTTAAACCCTATTTCAAGTGCAAAGTGATGAAGCTAGGATTTCATCTTAGAGAAGGTAAAATTAAAAGAAAATATTAAACGTAAAATTAATCTAAAAATATTAATCTATACTAATAACAAAATAATTAAACAATTATATGCTAATATATTTGCCACACACAAGCTAATAGATGTAAATTTTGATTTTTTTTTTTCATAATCTCAATTAACTAAAAATATAGATCTTGTATCATTAAAATAATAATAATCAATTCATAGTAGATAACAATCAAATCAAGAGACTAATCTTTCTAAAAAAATAAAAAATAAAAATCAAGAGACTAATCTAAATACATAAAGTATAAAGATATAATTAGATGTCTCAAAATAAATTAATAAAATAAATCAATGTAAAAGTGTTGAGTAATAGAAATATATCAATAAAGTTGTAAACATCTTTGTAAAAATGATTTTTTTTTTTTTTTTTTTTGTTAAACATAAAAAAAAAAAAAAAATCAGTTTAATTATAAGACTCTTTGCAAAATTTTGAATACTAAAACCCTATTATTATATAAAAGGGATAATAATATGGTTTTTTTTTTTTTTTTTTTTTCAATTGTGGTACCCAAAATTTCAACCTTCCCCATGAGAATTGAGATGGATAAGACATGGCAAATAGGCAGGGTTGGGTCGGGTTCTGGTCGGGTTGCTAGTCAAAAACAGGTTTGGGTTAAAACAAGTCATTTTAACTGGGCTAGAAACGGGTCGGGTCAATCAGATTACGGGTAGGCTCGGGTCAAGCTGACCCGTATTTTTCACATGAATTTCTTTTTTAAGAAATCAAAATGTATTTGTTATTTGAAAAGTCATGCCACAAATTAATTGTTGTAAAATGCATTACTTTGAATTCGCCATACAAATCCCAACATTACTAACCTAAACTAAATAGCACAAAGGATAAGCAAAACAAATACACAAGTTTCATTTTTATATAATATTGGCATCCCAAAACATAAAACAAAATTACAAATGCCTTATTGGATAACTAATTTGACAAAAAATAAAAATATATAAGTAATTTACAATCTTGAAAACTAATTTTACGACAAAACTTAGATATAGTACCTTATATACTATTCCTTAGGTACCCATTTTAAAATTCAGACAAACCTTCTAATTCAATAACTCTAGCTAACACGATTAACCTCATCCTCTGTTGTTTTTATTTTTTTATTTTTTTTCCTAGATGTGCTTAAAACAAATTTAGAAAACCCATAATCCCAGCCTCTCCAACTTCTCAAACTCTCAATTTCAAATTTTTTTAAGAAATCCAAATCTCAACTTCCCAAACAATAAAGTGGTCTTAGCCACTGAGATTCAATGACAATGCCAAAACTACGCCACTATTTGTGTGGGTTTGGATAGGAAAGTTAGTTGCGGTGCGTTTTCCAGCTTCGCATTTTCTCTTTTTTTTTTTTTTTTTTTGCCGCACTTGTTGACTTTGGGGGACAAAATTCACTGTGCGTGTACTGTGCGTGCACTGTTCACGCACTGTTCACGCAATATTTAATATTAAAAGTGGGTCTCACAACACTATTCACACATTTAAAAATTATTTTGCTACAGTGTTTTCAGCAACAATCAGTTTTCAGCAACTTTCAGCAACAATAAGCTGTATCCAAACGGACCCTTTGAAGAAAACAAAAGGCTCTCAAGTCTAAACGCTATTTTGATACGGTGGAGGGAATTTTTGACCGAAAGCATTAAAGATTTCTCAATGTCTTTGACCCAAAGGGTTGTAAAACATCATGTCTTCTCTTCAATGTTCTATTCCAAAAGAATATAATCTATTTTCTTGGACGACGAGTCAGATGAACAAAAATCAAATACTGAAATTCTTTTTTTTTAAATTTAGAAGTTCAAGAGTATAAAAAGCTAGGAAGGTTAAGGCCTGGGTTTTCTAATGGGTCTTTAGCCTTCTAAATGGGTTTGTTTTTAGTTACAAAGAGAGAAAAAAGGAATGAAAGAAAGAAACAGAGAAACAAATAGTATTAACGACGTTGGCAAGAATTATTGAATTAGACAGGTGTGAATTTTAAAATGAGTACCTAAAAAATAATATGTAAGGTATTGTATCTAAGTTTTGTCCTTTTGTGGTCTAATATCAACTATGGTTAGCACTCTATTTCAATTTGAGAATATACATTAAAGTTTGATTGTTTACTTATTTGTACATAGTATGTTTTATGAATATCATGTCACTGTTAAGCAACACACACTCTAGAAAATATCATAATTTATTTTGAAAAGTCATTTATTTTGAACATGAATTGTTAAAAAAATTGGCTTAAGCATCCATAATTTATGTTAATTTCATTGATATACTTTGACTTCATTCTTTTCACTTTTATGAATGTTTCTCACACATGTCTATAATTTTAAATATATATTTTTAACTCTACTGTAACTAGATTATCTTGACATATACTTTGTTATTTGATATCCAAAAATCTTTACTCATTATAGAATGTCTCAACCATTCATCTTTCAATTCATTTGTATGTAGTTATGTAAAAGTCTCAATTGTTTCCTTATAGCCATTGTATCTAAATGATGTGTGTGTGTATATATATAATGGTGTTATCCAAAAAATGTTTAAAATTTTGATTTTTTTTTTATAAAAATATTATTATTAATAATAATAATTTCCATTATATATTGTCAATTGAGTTTGACTTGTGCACTGTAAAGCTCACAACAAAAAATTAAACCAATACTGTCTTAATTATATTATTTGTTTACACCAAAAAAAAATAAAAAATGGTTCGAGTCACAGGTCGTGTTGGATTGACTCACAAAAAAAAGAAATCAGGTCACGTGTCAAGCAGTTTTTGTTTCGGGTCAAAAAATTTAGGTTCGAATTGTGTATTTTCGAGTCAGGTTGGATTAGGTCAGCAAATTTTGACTCATTTTGCCATATCCAATAAATAGTGGGGAGGAAAGAAATTTTGAAACAAGAATATAGGACCCCCTTACTTAATATGGCAGGTTTTTACTTTGTATTAAATTGTGTACTCTAGCAATCAAGCGGCAAAGCTGCAAAAGACTTCAACTAGCATTCTTGTAGTTTTTTTTTTTTTTTTTTTTTTTTTCATTTTTGGAGAAAGAGCATTCTAGTAGTTGGTATGGTATTATTATTATTAGGGTCCAGTTAACCATCCATTTTTGGAAAGTTTTTATGGAGAATTGAAATAGGTGTCAAAACAGTTAATTATTTTTCTTTTTTTCATAAAAAATTTCCTAAAATAGTTTACTAATGTATGTCCTAAAGGTACACGTTAGTAAATCCTTATTATTATTGTTATTATTATTATTATTATTGAAGAGGAAGAAAATTTGAGATGACGAATCCATAAAGATGGACTTGACAATTCTAAACAAAATAGATGGGCACAAGGTGGACGGATCAAAAGGCTACATGGCGCCCAATTGGACATTGTGTGATCTCCAATGAATCCTAAATGGAAACGGTTAGTACCTCATAAATTAACCATAGTTCATAGAATCCCAATAAGAATAGAATTCCACCATAAGAAGGATTCTAGAAGATACGTGCATTAACAAGAGATCTTCCCTATAAGGAAAAGACTTGTTACGCAAGTATGAGACTCGATTTTACACTACTATAAAAACCCAAAGACCCTCGGAAAATAGGTATGCATAATTCACCCAAACTCTGGAGTTGTAGAAAGGTTTTTTGACTTAACCTTCGGATGGTCCTTGGCCAGTACCACACCGATACTCTCCTAGGGTTTTCTCTTTTTGATTGTGCAGGGATTGTTTCGAGTGTGCGAGGACCGTGTAGCTCACTGTTGATTTTTCGGCATCATTCATTATTATTATTATTATTATTATTATTATTATATGGAATTTTTGCAAAGCTCGGGGGCAAATGCCTGCCTCTCGACCCTGCCCCCACCATGGCTCTACCATTGCTTGTGTAACACTTTCCTTTCTTCACATTCATATATAAAGTTTCTAATAGAAATTAAGTGTATTGTGTCATTTTGGTAATTTGTTCATAAAAAGCCGTCCTAAAATTTGTATTTGCCATAAAGATATATATTTTTTTAGGTGTATTTGAATTTTGGATTTTTTATCATGTTGATGTTATGTATCATTATTGGAATTTTCTTAAATTATTAGTAAAATTATCTTCTGGTTACAACCTGTATACGTGCCCACAATTGAACCAGGTAAATTTTTTGAATTCTTTTCTTCTATGTCTAATTTTTTTTTATTTTTTTTATTTTAAGTTTTAGTTGTTTCTATAATTATTTGTTAGTCAGATCTTTCTCGAATCATTGCTTGCGGTATAGAAGTGCTTTTCATAACTCAGTCAACTATGATAATTTGACTCCTAAATTATAAAATAAAAACGGAAGTCAAAGCTTTAATTGGATATACCTTCCTCACAAAATAAGATTCCCCATCGTGCTTTTGTAGAATAAGACATGTACCCAGTTTAGTCTAGGATTACAAATTATTATATAATTTTTTTTTTATAATTTTAATGTAATAAATTATAAGTAATTAATTATTATTTATATATAAATTTTTTTTTCTTTAACATATGTTACGTCACAATTATAATAAAAACTTATAAAAAATTATGTAATTCTAAACTTTTTTCAAAGAAAAACTGCCCAATTTTTGGCTGACATCAAAACTTGTCGGTTAAGCTCTCAGGAGTCAGATCAGAAGCATGGAAAATAAACCTTACACTAGCTTGCGTCACTGTGAGCGTCACCTTAGTAACATATAATATTGAATCTTGTTGAGAAGAGCCCTATTTCAAAGTGTTCAGAGCCTATACGCTGAAAACAATTTATCTGATAAGTACTTTAATGGTTAAATTAGTCCTTAGCCCCGGTCCCTACCTATAACTACTACAGCTTATCAATTCCTTATCAATTTACTTCTATATGACTTTAAGAAAAATGTGCTGAGAGAGAGATAGAGAGAGAGAGAGAGATAAGAGAGAAAAGGTTGAATTCTAGGTAGAAATGAGAAAATTTTAATAACACAATTTTTTTTAATACAACTTTCTCACAATTTTGTTATTATAAATTATAAGTGGTAAAAAAAATGATAAATTCAAATAAAAGTAATCAGTAGTCACTCAAAGTCTATTACATTAAAATTGTGATAAATTTATGACAAAGAAAAATAAGTTGTTTATAAACAGTTGGTAGAAATTAGAAAAAGAAAGTTGGGGGAGTGGAAATTGATTTATTGAAAAAAAAAAAAAAAAAAAAAAAAGACTCCACTCGAGCAAAGACAAAGACTCCACTAAAGGAAAGAAGATAACCTATATTATTTTGATTCTCTTTTGTTTTGTTTTTTTTTTTTTTTTTTCTTTTTCTTAGGTGCTTTTTCTCCCTTTCTTGTCAAATATATACGGCCTATAAAACAACTTACATCACGCAACATTTTTTATATTTGAAAAGCACATCACGCAACATATGGGTTACAATTTCAAAGTTTACTTTCAATTTTCCATCGTCTAAGAGCATTTCCATTAAGGGTTGTATATCCTAAAAGATGCTGTTTTTTAGCATTTGTAACCCAAAAACCTGCTCCATCAAACCGTGTATCTACTATTAAATTTACAATCTTGCTACAGTGCACTCTCATTTTTGAGAGCGCACTGTAGCAAGATTATATAATATTTTATTAATTTCTTTATTCTCTCTCTCCAGCTCTCTTTCTCCCGCATCTCTCCTTTCCGATTTCTTTGGTTCTCTCCATCTCCCACATCTCTCTTATTTCCTCACTCCCTCTCTGTTTTTCTCATTTCCTCACTGCCTCACAACAAGATCCTACTCTTGAGATCGGCTTGGTGGCGAGGAGAACGGTGTGATGGCGTGAGATCGGCGTGGAGGAGATCGGCGTGGAGACTAGCGTGGAGATCGGCGTGTTATGTGTTTTCTTGTGGCAGTTTTTTGTGGTTCTTGTGGTGGTGGTTTCTTGGCGATTCTCGGTGGTTCTTGTAATGTTTGATGGGTGTTTGGTCCATCTAGGTTGAAGTTGGTTGTGGTGGTTGGGTTGCTGGGTAGTGGTCATTGGAGAGGTTGGGGTGGGTTTGGCTGCAGTGTGTTGTGGTGGGTTCAAATCGGGGTTGAGGTCCAGGTTAAGGTTGCTGGGGTGGTGGGTTTTGGCTGCGGTTTGTGCCGTGGTTTGTGCTGTGGTTTTTTTTTTTTTTTTTTTTTTTTTAAATTTTGGTGGTTGGAGGTTAAGGTTGAGGTTGGTGGTGAAGGTTGTAGCTGTGGCTGTGGTTATAGGTGTTGAGCTTGAAAAGCTCAAGCCATGGAGGTTTTGAGAGCAAATATCAAAGAGAGGGAGAAGCTTCTAAACCGGGTTGAGAAAGATGGAGTGACAATGGGAGAGAGAGAAATAATTAAAGAAATGAATAAAAAATAATAAAATAATAATATTTAAATGAAAGTGTTAAAAAAATAGAAGTTTTGATATTAAATGTACTGTAAAATGATGTGTTAAATACTATAAATTTAGGTTTTGAGATGTTAAATGCTAAAATTTTTAGTAGTCTTGATAAGAATGCTCTAATATTTATTTATTTTAACGAAGCATACGAGACAAGTGGCCAAATGGGCGGCTATCACAATGCTCATGGAGTGTTCTAGTCTTCTAGATTAATCTACGATAAGAGATACGTCATAGCGCGATGATTTGCACATCCAAGTCAGTGTGTTGACAAAGAATAAGTCAGTGTATGTGACTCACAAGAAAGAAAAATTATTTGAAGAAGAAAAAAATAATAATCATCCAATACAAGTAAGATTGACATTTCTTTTCATTTCTTTTCGATGGAGTACCTTTATAATTAATTCCAAGGAAAAATGGTTTATCAGGTTTGCAAAATTCACTGGAACAAAGTCATGCAGTATTCTGACTGAAATCTGAAGAGTGAGATGAGGTTTATGGATTCATTCCAAAGGAATTTTAGTACTCAACCACTTATAATACCATTTTTTACAGATATTTTATGCGGTAAATTGTAATTGGGTCTAGTTAATGAGTGTTTTTAGGCATTTATTAATTGACAATTTTTAAAAAGTTTTAGGAGAAAGTTTCTCCGCAATCTGAATTGCAGGGACTCTCTCCAAACTGTGAGGTGTCACTCTCAGAAAGTGACACCTGTCCCACTCACTAAAACTCAAATATAAGGGACAACTCCTGTTAGAGTTAACGTTAGCCACTTTTCCATAACTTTTTTTATTAAAAAAAATAAGTAATTATTTCTTACCACCATCACCTACACAGTCAGATCAATCCTTTCTCTCTCTCATTCAACGCTCACCGAAACGATTAGTCCTTTCTCTCTCTCCTTCAACGGTCACCGGTTCCCCATCTCTCTGTTTTGTTCCAGACCCTTTCTCCCTTTATTCGATCGTTTTCAGCCCCAACCAATGCTACCTCTGTCGTTCCGATCCTTCACTACATTGGGGTCCTGCCGAAGAATCGCAAGTCAAAATCTCATCCACGCACCCATCGGCCCTTGGGAGGTCTCCACCCAACTCGTCGGTGCTCGGTGACAGCTTCGGAACCTTCTCAACTGAGGCATGTGACCCAGACCCTTTAATCTCTATGACGAAGAGAAAGACGACTGATTAACCTTTTTTGAGGTTTGTTTTCCATTAACAGATTTGAGATTTTTATGCGTGGTTTTGTTGTTTATATTGTTGTTCATTGTTTGTGATTGATTTTCGAAGTTTGAATATTGGAGTTTTCCTGATTTTAGTTGAGTTTTTTAGCCCCTAGTACCGGTGGAATTGTGTCTAAAACTGATGGATGTTGGACTATCTATTTAATTTTCCTATCAGTTTTTGTTGGTAGTTATTATCAGTGGTAGTTGGGTTTGTTGTGGCTAAACTTTGATTACCGGTGGTAATTGGGTAGGGATACTAGAAAATGTGAAGGAGGGTGGCAGGATTCTTGGAGGAGGATTTGATGGTGGAGTTTGGGTTGTCAACCAACTGTTGTACAAGGGAGGAGGGAATGGCACCGGCTGAGAGGGAAGGGATTGAATGGGTGGAATGGTGAAGAGTGGGGGATGGGTAGGACTATCGGAAACAATGGAAAGATCAGAGGGGACAGACGGAGGGAGCATTGGTTGAGTGCGGCTGAGATTGATTGAAAAGAGAAAGGGAAAAGAACGAAAGAGAGAGAAGGAGACAAAGATTGCGAGTGACTGGTGTGGTTTAGGGACTGAGCATTTTCGTTTGGAGAAGTTTTGGTTATGGTGGAAAATAATTGCTCTTTTGATAAAAAATAGAGGGAAATATAGCTCAGTCCATTAACAGAAGAGTGCCTAACGTTTGGGTTAACTCTTAAATTTGAGTTTTAGTGAGTGGGACAAGTGTCACTTTCTGGGAGTGACACCTCACAGTTTGGAGAGAGTCCATGCAATTCAGATTGCAGAGAAATTTTCTCCAAGGTTTTAATACCAATTCCATTGTAATTATAAAAAGTTATAAAAAAAAGTTAGTTAATTTTTTATTTTCATTAAAAAAATTTAAAAATTATCTACTAACAAATGTTTTTAGAGAATTCATTAACTTTTTTAATTGTAATTAGCTATCTATCATTTCTACATTAATCAACTTTTTTTTTCTTTGCCATTTACTATATGTAACATCAGGCCGGCCACACTATACTCAATCTATGAATATAGATTCTATATTTCACTAATCACAACTTGTCATTTTTTTTTTCTATTTTAAACTTTAGCTATTTTATAAGGAAAATTAAACAAATACATGGCAAGTTATGATTGGTGAAACAGAAAGTAAAACACCAAAAATGTTACAGGAGTCTTTAGTGTTTGACCAATACATTTTAGTCTACAACTACAAATATTACATAATTTCAATCCTAACTAATATAAGAAACCTCTTTTCAGATTTCTATAATATAGTCTCATCTGGAGAAACTTCAAACGTTGTTACATCACATCATTTTATTAATAAAACTAGTCACATGAACAAGCCTACGTATGCATAATTTGGCTTACATGTGCATGCTGAATTATGCATATGTGGGTTCAGCAAGAAACCTTAGCCAAGAACACAGCAACACAGAAAACATAGCAGAACTTCAAAATAAAAAATCTAACAACCTAACATGCTATAAAACATAAAAACTACATAGACTTTACTAACAAACATATTAAAACACATAAAAGAAAGCAGAAAGATTAAAGTCAAAAAGAAAAAGAAAAGAAAAGAAAGAATATCTCAAAACAAAGCCCTTCAAGCTTTTTTTTTTACCGTTCCCCTCAGTCAAATCTATGACAAATCAATAAGAATGTGATTAGTAATCTTAAAATTCAAAAATCAAGGCCAAAAAAGACCCTAATCGAATAAAATTGACTTGAGGATATTTTGTGAAAATCTCCCTCTTTGATTCACTATTCCTTGTGAATCTTAGTGTTTTCCTGTGGGATTTCTATGTGTTTTTCAAAGGTACCATGTATGGCAATTTATATTGTGAAAATGGGGAATTGGAATGGCTCCCAAATGATGTGAGATTCATTCCAAACCTCAATCTTTAATGTAGAAAGCTTGCCTTTCTGGTGCTTCCGAAACCCTACCTGCGTACTCAGGCTCTTACCTACGTATGCACGCTCTTAGGCTGCGTACACAGGTTCCTGCTTGCGTACGCAGGCTTAGGGTTTCTTTTAGTCTTTATTTTCCAAAAATAGATTTTTAGCTCATTAAAAAGTTATATTTTCCATTTTAACATCTCTCAAGTCAATTTGTAATCTGATTGGGCCCTAAACCAACCTTGGATCTTAGAATTTCAGCATCACTGGGGAACAGGGGCCTGAGTCATAAAGGGTATATAATGCAGTGTCTATAGATGCCCCTCTTTTAATTCGTGAGCTTCATTCATAGAATCAAAAGAATAAGAGGTAAAACATTTTGTTTTGACGTATGACTTTAGCCCAACCCACGCACATGGCACACAACACGCATACATAGGGTGGGGTGCAACTCCACAGAGTCGCGTGGGATTCGTATGTCCAAATTCTCACATTTGTTTCACGGGAAACAAGCAACGATAAGTTCACTATCCTAGAACCTGTTTTGCCAATTGCAAGCAAAAGGCGAGTGACTCGCTATCCTAGAGTCACTTAAAAAGAAAAACAAACAAAGGTACTCTTACTAGCTCAAACAACCAAACAAACAAGGGTGCTTTTACAAGCTTGAAATGATATATATCTATGGTATCCATCTGGGGGCTCTAGCCTTAAACTTCTCCGGGTGGCTTGCGCCTCTTGTCTTCTCCATCTTTATCTCTACTTGTTCTTGTGAGGCTTTTGCCTCAAGGTGACCTTGATCTTTATCTCTATCTCTACCTTTTCTACTGTGCCTGTATGTTCAATTCCCTCGAGATATGTGCACAAGTTTGTATGATGTGTCGGCATGTTCAATTCCCTTTGGATATATGCACAAGTCTTGTCTGTTTTGACCCACGAGGGAGTCTTGGGTGAATGATCCACAGGGGATGGTAAAAGGGAGCTCACTAGGGAGTATGATCTTCTTGAAATCTCAGTAACCCTTAAGGGAGTCTCCTTATTGGGAAAAAAGAACTTACTAAGAAGTTTGGTGATTCTGACCTACAAGGAAGTCTTTGAGGGTGTGTGATCCACTGGGTAAGGTTTTCTTTTTCTTCATGGTTCATTGGGGAACTTGTGTTGACCTTACCCACGAGGGGGTTTAATCAAACCTACGGAGATTATCTTATTCACAACTCACTAGGGGGTTGCCATTGTGCCTTGGACCTACGGGGGAGTCTCTTCATGATATTGTTCCTTACTGGGGATTTGTTTGAAAATTTGAACTCACTAAGGAGTCCTTTTGGTGACTTATGGTCCATTGAGGGATGCGTTGTGGATGCTTGTGTGGTCTTTATGTCTTTTACTCAACTGATTTGGTCATTTTGACATGATTTTGGATTTTGCTTTTGCACTTCGTACCTTCCAAGAACCCACTGGAGATTTTGAGGGTTTTTTTTTTTTTTGCTAAACTACAAGTAGTTTAGTGGTGGCCTAAACTACATGTAGTTTAGTCACCAAGTGTGTTCCCACCTTTTCATATTTCCTTAACGGTTACTAACCATTTCTTTTTTTCTTCATCTTCCTCACCCCTTTATATTCTCTCTGCTCTTCAACTTCTCTCCTTTTTTTCCTACAAAAGCTTCTACCCTCTCTCTCCCTTTTTCACCATCTGATTCTTCCCTCTCACATTCTCTCTGAAACTCTCTCCCTTCCTACACTTTCTCATCTTCTCCATGGCACCCAAGTCCAAGAAGACCTCCTACGTGCTCTCAAGCGATGCCTTCAATCTCACTCATTGGAGTGGGGGTAGTGAGGTTGCTGGAACTACCTTCGTTGACATACCAGCCGGAGGATCATCTTTCGGCAAATGCCCAGGCTAGATTGGTGAGTTTTTCATTTTTTTTCTCATTCTCAAGTTTTCCTCTGATCTTCCGTTTTAATCAGTTTTTGGACTTGTAAATGCTTGGGTTTTGTTGTGGGATGAGTTTAGATGAAAACCTGACACCTTAGGAGAGGTAGGAACATGTTAAGGATAAATTTTGGTTGAGATATGCTTGAAAATGTTGAAGAACACCTCTCTGCGTTGGTTCATGCTTACCAGGACTGAAGCCTACATACACGGTTTAGATTCATGTGTACGCAGCCTCTCTTCCTGTGTATGCGGGCTTGTGTACGTGTGCTTAGTGTCTGTGTACGCAAGCTTTGGCTCATGTATGCACACCGCTAGGCAGAAACCCTGCTTTGACAATTTTGAACTCTTTTTTCATCTGTTTCTCATCCAATTGCAAATTTAACACCTCTTTCATTATTTATGAGTTTGGAATGTGATTCTAACACCATTTTGCACCTCATTGGGAATCTTAAACTCTCTTTTCATTGTTCCTTGATCCAAACTGTGAATCTAACATCATCACACTTCTTTTTGCAAGCTATCTCCCCGTACTTTGGTAGGGGCAGCACCAATCGCATGGATTGGTATGGGGAACTTGCTGAGGCGACAAAGGGCCCTATTCGTGTTGTAGGCTTCGAGCCCATTGTTCACCTTCTATTGGAGAGGTTGGCAAATGCCATCTTGGTGCAATCTTTTGTTGAGAGGTGATGGGACACTACCCCCACCTTCCATATTGCTGAGAGGGAGATGATCGTGACTCCCCTTGATTTTCACCGCATGACTGGCCTTAGATGTGACAGTACCATCATAAACTTAGAGGGCAAGTCGGGCACTCGGCTTGTGATTGACTTGCTCGGGAGGAAGTACTCCTTAGACACAATTTGCTACTTCAATATTGAGGTGGATTACTAGCCCCTTCCCCAAGAGACAGTTGTGGACTGTGCTCGGATGGCTAGGGCATTCTTGCTATACATTCTAGGGGCATATCTCTTTGCCAATGGAGGGTAGATTGTATCTTCGAGGTGGCTAGCCCTCTTTCGTGACTTTGGGGTTGCTTGGGGAGCTAACTGGGGGCAAGCATGTCTTGCCTATCTATACTCATGCCTAGATACACTCAGTTGGGGGACTTTACGCCAGCTGGTAGGGCCTTGGAAGCTTCTGGATGTTAGTTTCTTTCTCTCTTCTTTTATAGCTCTTGTACATGCTAAGGAAAATTATAATACATGCTCCTGCAAATTGTCTTCATACTCTCTTTTGCCTTACAAACTGTCATCTTGCAAACTGTATTCACCTCATATATTATGTTCTTGCAAATTGTATTCATGCTTTGTACACTATATCCTTGCAAACTGTATTCATGCCTTGTACACTATGTCCTTGCAAACTATATTCATGCCTCCCTCTTCTTCTCAACGCTGGGCCGTTCGATATGGTATTATCGTTCAAAGGCTAAACCTGAGTCTTAAGAATTCCCTTGCAGTGAGGGCCTACCTTGAAGGGTTGTCTTCTGATGATGTGAGCTTGAAATTTCACTGCCTTTTATTTTGTTCTTCACATGTTTCTTATGCTTTCTTTCTAACCTCAAGCATTTTATAGATCAATTGGAACCCGTAGGCCAGCTTCCCTCCTGCTGCAACTCCTGACTTAGAGGCATTTGTTGTCATCACCTTCGAGATCACTCGGCCTTTAAAAAGTGCGGGCTTGAAGGTGTTTTATTTGGCGGAGCAAGTGCGTTTCCAACTGGTGGGTGAGGATGCCCTATAGGTGACTATGGATCTACCGAAGTTCATGCTTGCCTTGCTCTTTATGTTTGACTTGAGTACGCCCTACGAAGTCCCAGTGTGGCCAATGTCAACCGGCTTAAGAAGGAGTTAGACTATGATGAGTTCAACCATAATCGCCCCATGCCCTCCCTTACTGTCGAGGTATTGCTCTTTCTTCCCATCCTTTCCATTCCTACTCTTTTCTTTTGCATTCTTGTACACGGTGACATTCAACTGAAATACTTGTACCAAGTTGCCCCTACTTTCAGCATTCCTATTGACCCTCTTCATCTGCCTTGGACAGTCTATGCTTATGGCCCTGACAACTTCACTAGGGAGCATCCCGTGCCCCGTAACATAAATGTCATAGGCTATCCCTTTCCGAACGGCACAAGAGCGGTGAGTTCTCTTTCTTTTCTTTCTTCTTTGCTTCTTCTTCTCTTGCATCTTTCAACTACTCATTCTAACCCGTTTTCCTTCAAATTTCAACCCATTATCCAGGAGCATAAGGAGTTAGTTTGGCTGGCTGGGAACCTCAAGTTGGAGGTGACTTAGTATTCAAAGGACTTGTATGGCCCTAGAGGACTAGCCTATCCCGGTAATGATGATGATGATGATGACGGTGATGGTGGTGAAGAATCGAAGGCAACACCTAGTTACCAACCAAGGAAGAGGCGTTTCTGATGATTACTACATGACAGACAGATAGACACAGCACACATAGCATAGCGTAGCATATCTCTTTTTTTGTTGCTTTTATTATTATTTTTCCTTTTAGTACGCATTTATGCACTTTGGATTTGATTTGAGACATTCGGTTGTATTTTAAGAACATCTTTTACGTTCATGCTTTTATTTGGGATATGTACTTAATTTACAACTTATGGGAAAAGATGCACAATTCTATGCTTTTCTTAGTCTTTCATGCTTGAAAATCTAAGCTTGAGTTATGTATTGAATAGTCCTTTGGGCCATATGATCCATAGGAGAAGCATGTGGAAGAAAACAGTACTCAAAACAAAGAAAAACTAGGGTTCTGCCTCTCGCCGTGCGTATGTGTAAAGGAGCTTGCATGCGTAGTCTTGAACCCTACGTACATAGGTTTGACCATGCATATACGTTCTGCTAGTCAAAAAACCCTAGCCATCATTCCTTAGTATAAAATAGCCGTTAGGGACCCCAAACCTCACCAAACGTATTTTCTTCCTAGAAAACTCTCCTTTAAGGCTTTCTAATGGCAAAATTCTCTCCTTTCAAAGTCTCGACTTGGATTAGGAAGTTTGGTCCTAGTTTCAAAAAGGTTGTCATTCCTTATGGCCTCTCTTGCATTTTTCCGTACCATCAAATCAAGGTGGATGAACCTTTTCTTCATGCTGCTGCCAATTATTAGATCCCTTCTCGACATGTTTTCCAATTCAATGGTGAAGAGATATGCCCCCCCACTCTTGAGGAATTTAGTGCAATCATAAGTGAACCTTCAGTGAACGACCTTGTCTTTCCTACCATGGGTGGTGATCTTCCCACCTTGATTCAAGCTTTGTTGGGTGTTCCCTTTGAAAAGGCAAAGCAGTGGTGTGTCTTTGGCGAGTTGAATATTCATCTCATCTTTGCATACTTTTCTCGGTTAGCTATCCCAATGACCGAGATACCGCATTCCCAGTTTCTCAATGCCTTTTGTCTATGTATGCTTGCAAGATACTTCTTGGTTCATGAGACCCATTGTGTAGATCACAGGATGTGCTTGGTCTTTGCCAATTTGAGGAACATAAATCTTGCAGGCATGATCTTGGCTGAGACCCTCAATGGCTTGGATGCATTTCATACGAAGGAAGCAAACTTCTTTGTAGGGAGCCCTTTCCTCCTTTAGGTATGATCCCCAATTTTTGTCTAGGTTTCTAACTTTGTGGGATTCCTCTCATTTTTGCATGGGTTGCCTTTTAGTTTTCAACCCATCAAGGCACCTTATATCATCTTTTCTATCTTTATATGCTCTCTCTCTCTCTCTCCCCCCCCCCCCCTTTTTTCTTTCCTCTCTTTTGTAGATATGTTTGTTTAAGAGGCTTCGTTTGCTTCAACCCCTTGTTGTTCCTCCTAGTCAATATCTCCCAAAGCATTACCATGACCATAGGCCCAAGCATGTTGAGATGAGCTTTAAAGAGTTTACTGAGCTTATGAAGTGTATTGATGCTACAGACATCCAATGGGTGGTGGAGTGGTGGTGCATCTTAAGTATGGTTCACCGTAGCCTGAAGGAAAACTGTGTTCCTTTGGTGGGACTTCACTATTGCTCCTACTACTCCGCATGTCACATTGCCAGATAGTTTGGTGACTGCCAAGGAGCTCCTAGCGATGATGGCTCTTTCCATACCTTGGAGTTCACTAATAGGACTCAGAGCAGGATTCGTGAGGCTTGGCCAAGACTGAGGGTGACTAGGGACATTCGTCTTCCTCAATTCCTTCACCCAACTTTGGGGTACAAGTGGCTACAATATGACATAAAGTGGGTCTTCATAGATGAAAAGGCTTATAAGAAGTCTAGCAAAAGGAAGAGGGTTGAATGACAAATTTGATATGGCCCGAATTTTACTTTTCTGCACTTTATGATTCACATGTCTTTTCTTTTGAATTTAATAAAGGACTAGAATGTTCCAAATCCCCTATGGAGACAATTTATCATCTTTTAATTTGAGCAATAAGACAATCATTTATTTATTATCTTTGCTTATTGTCTTTATTTTCTTTCTCTTTTTTCTTTTTCTTTTCTTTTTTCCATGCCATGTAATTTTTGTCCATAACGTCCTTGAAGGAATTTTTGACATGACCATGGTCTTTCCCCTATCTTTTGCCCACATCGCCTTTTTGGGTTTTCAATCCAATGAGGTCTTTTGCCTTAACTTTTGTCTAGGCCGCCCTTTTGGGTTTTCAACCTAGCAGGCTTTTTTTTTTTCAAACATTGTATTTTTGGAGTCTATCCATGTTGATTTAGTGAAGCATCTCTTCCCCATCCAAATTTGTAATCCTTGTAGCACTCCCTGACATGATCTTTTTGATAATAAAAGGACCAGACCATCTTGGCTTCATCTTTCCTCTTGGATTGAAGGTTTCATCTCTAAGCACTTTTAGGACCAAGTCCCCTTCTTTAAGTTTCTAGGTTTCACCTTTTTGTTAAATGCTCTAGCAATCCTCTTTTAGTATCCCTGTGCATGGTATTATGCCCTAGCTTTCTTCTCATCTACTAAAACCAATTGCTCATATCTTGCCTTCCTCCAGTCTTCTTTTAAGACCTTGGTTTTTACTAGCACTCTCAAAGATTATATCTCCACCTCAATTGGAAGCATTGCTTCACTACCATAGACCAAAGAGTAAGGTGTTGCCCCAGTTGATGCACGAATAGAAGTTCTGTAACCTCATAAAGCAAATGAAAGTTTCTTGGCCTAATCCTTGTATGTCACTACCATTTTGGCTAGGATGTTCTTGATGTTCTTATTGGCTGCTTCTATAGCCCCATTAGTCTACAATTGGTATGGTGAAGACTTGTGATGCTCAATGTTGTACAACTCCATAATCCTTTGAACAACCCCCTTAAAGTAGTAGCCATTATCTGAAATGATCTCTTAGGGTACCGTACCCCATATCAGCAGATGATGCTGTTCTCTATGAACTGAGCCACATGCTTGGCTCTTAACATGGAGTAGGAGGCCATTTCCATTAACGTACTCAAAGCCCATTATAGGCAATGGCACATATTGTGAGTTGGTGGCAAACCATTGTGAGTTGGTGGAATGAACTTCAAAAGACTTGGGCCCAAATAGAGCCTTCCATCTTCCCACTCATCACCAACCGAGGTAAAGGGGACAAAAGAACCACGTGATTTATGTGTGCAACAAGTATTGAATAAGCCTTTATTAAGATTAAGACATAGGACACATAGGAATTAAACATATTATCCCCAGTGGAGTTGCCACTGTGGACACAACAGGAAGTCGCTACCTAGTTTTTGCAATGGTCTAGGAACCATATATATAGTGTCCTCTCAAGGAAGGACCTTTTGATTTTACTACCAGAAATATGGGTTCGGAGTTAAGGCATGGTTTTGGGAAGGTGTTAGGCACCCAAAACCAGCCAACCTTAAGGTTGACTTCCCTTCATTGTGTCTTGTGTCTTGTGTCTTAACCCTATTAAAGACATACTCAATATTGTATCTATACTCACACACACTCCGGCATACATCTAATCACTCACCATGGCATCAATCATCCCTAATCATACATCTATCATGGCATACCATAGCATTTATCCAACATACACGTCGTATCATCAAGGCATTTCATCACAACACACACCCTAATCATGCTCTTATTTCAATCATAAACCCTAACATACATCTAGCATAGCATCATGTGTCCAAGCATGAACCCTAGCATGTTATTATCATCATATCATCATATCCATTTAGGGCAGAAACGTAGGTATGGCAAGCAAACATAGATCATCACATGTGTACCAAGCTTTTAAACATGAAATCAAACATGAAACAAACACACTACATCATTAAAATGCATGTTCATACCAATGCATGACTTATCTCACTTATCTTGTAGCAACTCAGCACCAATGGCGGCCTCAAAATAAAACAACATAAGATAAACCCTAATTCTAATATGTGAAGGACAAACCAATAAATAAGCATGTGAAACAGAAGCTCAAACTCATATACATATAAAAAAAGGAACAAAAAAGAAGCTTAACATGTGAGACAAGCAGAGAAAACAAAACAAAAACTTAATTTAGGGTTTCTGGGCAGGTTCATGCGTACGTATGAACAAGCCCACATACGCATAATTCGGCCTGTGTGCGCATGTTGAATTATGCATATGTGGGTTTATCCTAGCCAAGAACACATCAACATAGAAAACAGAGCATAACTTCGAAATAAAAATCTAACAATCTATAACATGCTATAAAACATAAAAACTACATAGACTTGACTAAACAAACATATTAAAACACATAAAAGAAAAAAAAAAAGCAAACAGAAACATTAAAGTCAAAAAGAAAAAGAAAAAGAAAAGAAAAGAAAAGAAAGAATACCTCAAAATAAAACTTTTCAGGCTTGATTTTTTTATCATTCCCCTTAGTCAAATCTGTCACAAATCAATAAGAATGCGATTAGTAATCTTAAAATTCAAAAATCAAGGCCAGAAAAGGCCCTAATTAAATAAATTGACTTGAGGATGTTTTGTGAAAAAACTCTCTCTTTGATTCACTATTTCTAATGAATCCTAGTGTTTTCCTGTGGGATTTTTGTGTGTTTTTGAAAGGTATCATGTATGGCTATTTATATTGTGAAAATGGGGGTTTGGAACGACTCCTAGATGATGTGAGATTCACTCTAAACCTCAGTCTTAATGCAGAAAACTTGCCTTTTTGGTGTTTCCGAAACCCTACCTGCGTGCGTAGGCTCATGCCTGCGTACACAAGCTCTTAGGCTGCGTACGTAAGTTCATGCTTGCGTATGCAGGCTTAGGGTTTCTTTTGGCCTTTATTTTTCAAAAATATATTTTTAGCTCATTAAAAAGTTATATTTTCCATTTTAACATCTCTCAAGTCAATTTGTAATCTGATTGGGCCCTAAACCAACCTTGGGTCTTAGAATTTCAGCATCATTGGGGAACGGGGGCCCAAGTCATAAGAGGTACAAAATGCGGTGTCTATAGAAGGTCCTTATAGGGTAACCTTGGTGGTAGGGGCAGGGGCATACTACTTAAAAGGCTTAGAGGAAAAGGCCGTACCTTGTTCATGGAATATGAACAACCTGAAGAAGTATTTTTACTAGTATTTTTCAATATGCATGTCATTTCCTTAAATCATCGTATACTAATACTAATGGAATGAATGAAGAATGATGTTATTCAGGAATTTTACATGTTTTGCACATTTAAGGATTATTTCTTCTTGGTCTATCGCCTCTCCATACTTGGGGTCCACATTTAGTAGTATTAAAGATTGAAGCTTAGTCTCGACCTGACCTCGGTCAATAACTAGGTAGAAACTTAAGGATTCTTTACAATTGAGTATGGAGATGGAATCATCCTGATCTCGATCATTGGTAAAACAAAGAGTTATGTATTAATTTAATTAAATATATAGCCATTCTCAACGTGTGAGTGAAGTTCCATTATCAGATTTAGTAGTGAAATGGACCTTCGTATTAGATAATTGCACTTAGGAGCGTCTTTATACCCCGTGAGTTAACACACTCTTTCTCTCTTTATCGCATTATTGAAACACAAAAAAAAGAACGAGCAGTAACACTTAGTCAAATAACACAAAAGTACTCCTCATTGATAAAGATTAAGTACATTACAAAAAATAAAAAATAAAAAAAAATAAAAAAAGAAGAAGAAGAAGAAGAAGAATGAGGCAAAGCTCTCTAAGCTTGTGGCCTCTCTTCGGATACATTTGGCATTGATGAAGGGTTGGCCTCAAGACCACTAGGAGGAGGAAGATGAGCCATCACTTAAGGTGTTGGAGGCAGAGGAGGATCCACCTTAGGAGCACTTGTTGTGAGGAGAGGATCGTCCTCAACTTCCGCAACATTGGTTTGAGAAGTAGCAATTTAAACCTCTATATTGAGGTAGAGCTCATCCATTTCTATGCTACCATGATTCCCAACATGAGGAACCCCCTTTTTTCTAAGATTCAAAGATGGGAGTTTAATGGCACTTGGAGAGCATCTAGACCAGCCACCCAACCGTCTTTGAAGCTCCCAAGTTGGGCATCCCTCCCCACATCTGTGACTGAGTTTTTAGCATTAGAAAAGCCCATTTCATAGAATTATGTTCTTCTTCTACATGGTGCTTTTTCATCGCCTCCATCTATATCAAATTAGCGGTGACCAAGCTCAGGGCCTCAGCCAGTTTTGCATTAGTTTCCTCGATTCTCTTCATCAAGGAGTTTACCTTCTTCTTAGGCACTGCCTAAGCCCTTTCAACTTGGAGAACTTCCCTTGACCGAGTCTGAAGTTCACTCTTCATCTTTTGCCTAAAAGCAGTCTTTTTTCCTTGGTCCTTAACAACTTTCTTCAAACGGGCCTTCAGCACATGGACCTTTTAGCAAGCCTGTGGAGAGAGTAAGGCAAAATTGAATGCCAAATAAGAAAGAAAAGAAAGAAAAAAATGGGAGGGGGAAGAGTTAAAGTTCCAATATCTTACCACAATGGTGTGCCACTTCATTGCCAACAGGACGTTCTCATTATCCTGTTCCTCCCATGTGTCCATATCGGCAAGCATAAGCAAAGCCTTGCTGAAACTATCAGTAATCCACCCCTATTCGCCTTTCCTTCATTGACAGGTGCTTTTGGTGGAGGGAAATGGGCCACTACTCAATTTGAACTCGTATGGGTCCGATGGAGGCGAAGGGGAGGAAGTGGATGCATTTGGCTCGCTTTAGGTGGCTGGAGTAGCTTAAGGGGTTGTATGAGGTCCTAACTAGGGTGGCCTCTCAGCTACGATCTCGGTTGTTTGGTCCTTTTGGCCTTACACTATTTCCAGCCTTTTGTTTTGTTGAGTGGAAAGAGGTGTGACCACTACGATTGGTTGAGGGGAAGAGGTTGGATTTTGCATTGCATCACCACGAGGAGTGGCAACGAAATCATCAACCACTAAGATTCTTCATTGGACCATTTCTTTAGCCTTAGGTCCTTCATTATCCTTGGGTTCCTCGATCGTTGCGTTCAAATCGGCTATACCATCCAAAAAAGGTGGAGGAGAATCTCTCCTTCATTGACAAGGGCTGACCTGCTGAGCTTTGTATGTCGAGATGTTAGGCAAGAAGCCCTTTAGCCAAATGTTGATGTAAGGGAAAAGAGGATGCTTGGCCCTTAAAGTATCATCGGGGTCTTGGAAGCCTCTGTACGAAGGAATATAACCAAGGACGAGATGGAATGCCCAAAGTTGGCCATCAGAATTTAAATAGACTTCAGATCGAAGTATCCTATTAAGGTCCTGCACTCCAACGAACCTTATGTTCGGTTTCATGTACTTGGGATTTGCAAAACGATCAGCCAAGCAAAAGAGATTAGCAAAAAATACACAAATAATAATACGAATGCCAAATGAATAGTAAAGCTGAGAAAGATGACATGACAATTCTTGAGATCTACGAACCTAGTTTGTTCAAGGAGGTCAGACATGAGATCTCCTTGACATGCCAGTTCCCTGTAACCTTTAAAACAATCCCCTTGATAATGCCTACTGGAATCAGGAAGGCATGAGATCAACCTTACTTGACTTTGACGCACTTTGAATTAATAGCCCAAGGAAAGATACCACAACAATTGTAGACAAAATTTATGTCATGTTGGGTAAGCTTTAGGCCGAACTACCTATTAAGTTTATCTACACATGTAACTACATAGGAGAGATTTGGTGTACATTTATCAGGGTTGTGCCTATAAAACCTAAGGAGTTGTATTAAAAGAGAACTAAGGGGGAACCTAACCCCACCCTCTATGATAGCTATCAAAGGAAAAAAAAATAGTCCTTAGAACCCTCTGGTCGGCTATAACATCTTGAAAATGGTACTCATTAATTACGTCATTGGGTATATGGTATCTGGCCCTAAAAGCTAGCAAGGCCTCAAGAGTATTTACTAACCTAGAAAATTTACTCATGACCATGCTAAAGTAAAAGAAGAGTAGGAAAGAAATGTACTTACAAGGAGGGGAAATTAAGCTCAAGAGGTTTTCTCTTTAAGCGAATGTAGGAAGGAATGTAAGAAATTAAGGAGCTTGAGAGGAAAGAAATAGAAGAAATGAAATATGGACTCCTAATCGATATTTATAGGGAGGAAATTAAGGGAGTGGGAGAGAAAATTGCTGCCTATGCCACACCTTGATTTTGTGTACCTCGGGAGCTCAATGGGCAGGTAATCGTGGTCGTTGATCATTGACAACTATCAAGAAGCATGCGAAGAGGAAAGCTATCAAATCCGACGCATTTAGTATCTGACAGTTGGTGTCACTAAGATGCGATGGTTACAATGGCACACGTTCCAAGGCACCGAGAACATGACCATGTTTCCCTCCCCACACACTAGAGACGAAAACGTGAGGGGCTATTGTAAAAGGACAAAAGTCTGTCCCATGTTAGGCCCAAGTCAAGCACCACTAAATTTAAGTTCGACTCAAATGTAATGAACATTTAGCAAGGTACACGAAACTATGTATCCTTGACACGAATACCCGAATAGGATCCCAATACTACCGAGGATGGAAAGAAGTGCCTTGGGGGAGTCCGCCCATCAAACACAAGATTCAGCATCTAACACAAGTTACTAGAAAATCATTTCAATAGCAAAAATGTGGATCCCATCCTTAGCATATGACTAGACAGATCTGAACAATAGCTCAGATCCGAGAAGCCACTCAACCCCACAAGTGGGGGGACCCATGTACATGCAAAATATTCTCTCATCATCACAGCCCCACTAAAGCCAAAGTATAAAAGCAAAGCAATGGGGGAAAAGAAAGGGGTTGGAACCTAAGATGGGAGAGAGAAACACGAGAGAAAAAAGGTGAGGATAAAAAATATTCTTGGGGAAAGGTAGTCCAACTCAGACTCTAAACAGGGCATCTCGGCCATTCACTAGTCTCTTAGGCTAGTTGGTCTTCTAAGTAAATAACCACTATAGCACTACCTAACGGTCCTCATTACTAGCCAAACCCCTTCTGGGACCTCCTACTGTGGGCTAAACCCAATTCAAAGTACAAATTAATCGGAGGTCCAAGCCCAATGAGCCCATGGCTATAGGGAAAGGACAACCATAGGTTCGATTTCCAAATTTGTATTATATGATGAGCATTAAGTTTTAGGTAAAGAGCACTAGAGAGTTTTATCATTTTAAGTACTATGTGATATAGGATGCTTATTAGATGTTACTCACTACACACTAACTTGTCAAAGTTCAGGGAATTGGAGAAGACGTGCCAAGTAATATGTTTCTTTTATCAAATTTAAACTGTAGGGTTTTACTAAACATACTTCTTGACCCTCCAAACCATAATTCCCAAAGTTTCCCTATTGATACTCATGAGTTTAGATCATGAGCTGAAAATAAGATGATTTGCCATGGGCTTGAACCATGGACTGTGATAATGTGGTGGGACATGCGCCCAATTGATGAAGTAAAAGATCCGAGCCTTAAGCCCATTATGTTATTTAAAGGAAATGTGGATTGAAAGTTCACCTCAAGAAGTGAAGATCCTATGGACCATGTGAGCCCAACCTTTGTAGTTGAATATAATATAATTTTTTTTGGGCTTTGAAAGAGATTTATCCAAAAATTCATAATAATATTGATATTGTGTGGGTCGCCAATAAAATAATGATGTGGCGTGAAAAAAAGTCCTTAACAACGGTGTCAAAATAAAACTTGGATTTTGTGTTTTGATTTTGATGAAACGGCACCATTTTCGAAGCTAGCAGTAATGTCATTTGCTTTCTTTGAAACAATGTCATTTTGTAGGGCTGATTTGGCAAAAAAAAAAAAAAAATTTACATGTTAGCATGCCAACATGTCACTTAATAGCTTAAATTAACGAAGGGTGGATTTTTGCTAACGGAACCAAATTTCAAGGTGTAAAATCCAATTTCTCAAATTTCAGTGTGTAAAATCCAAGTAATCCCGAACTTCATGGGTGTTCTTTACAAAATACCCTATTTTGTATTAAAATTTATAGCTTTTTAACATGCACATAAAATTGTTTTTTCCATAAAAAGAAAAACATAATATTATTTTTTACGATTTATTTTTTTTAATTTTAATTATGTTATTAAAAATTGAATTCTAATTACAAGAAGGGATAATCCTATCTCAATTAGGAAGAAAAGGTAAAACCATATTTTCAATTTACTTATTGTATTTGATTAATCAGTGCATCGTACAAAAATAAAAGTACATTTATGCTTTTGCAAAACATTACTCACAAAGCAAAGCATCACTATCTTTCTTTCTTTTTTTGACAAATGAGGTATACAAAACTTTTTAAAGTATTTTAACTATTCTTTCGAGTATTTATAGTTCTTTCGTTCCATACATATTATATTATTACAAGAAGAAATTCCTTGAGAGTAACTCCTAGATGCTAACACCCACGATTTCATGGATATCATGAAGACTTACGAACCATTTTGTAATCCCTAGATATTAAAGTATTTTTTATTTATTTTTTTTATAGAAAAAAAGATTTTTTATTTATTTATAAAATGTTAGAACAGATAATACTTTTTTTTTGAGGAAAAGAACAGATAATACTAAATAGTACATATTAATACATGAACCTAATAAAGTAATAATATAATAAGTCTTCATGTTTTTTCCTTCCAATTTTTGGGCATGGGAAATAAATCTAATTCCATTTTAGTTCTAACCTTCCTTTACGGACAAAAACTCGGCGTGTTTGAAAGAAAAACCATCGATTACCTCGGATTTGGAAGTACAGAACTCAAACAAGCATCTTTGTAAAGCATATTCCAATTCCAACTCCATCAAAGAAAAGAAAAATGAGGAGAGAGAAATAGAGAGAGGGTCCGTCCAAGTCTGAATTAGGTTGTAGTTGTATGTATGTATGTATGTTTCGCCTTTGAGTGAGAGAGAAA
The DNA here is from genome assembly GCA_023621385.1 of Quercus gilva. Classification (NCBI taxonomy): domain Eukaryota; kingdom Viridiplantae; phylum Streptophyta; class Magnoliopsida; order Fagales; family Fagaceae; genus Quercus; species Quercus gilva. The sequence goes on from CM042480.1 coordinate 30,459,195, forward strand.
GCCAAATAAAATTAAAAATTAAAAAAGTACTGAAATTGACAAGAAGAAGCTTTTAGATTCGATATAAAGTCATACCCTTTGCATAACTTTGGATCTCACACCTCTCTCTCTCTCTCTCTCTGATCCAATTCTTCGTCTTCTTTATAAAATCTCACTTTTTCAGATTCAGGTACTCCGCAACACTCTGCTCATTGATTCACATCTGGGTATAATTATATTGTGTATATATATATATATAAATAATTCACTTTCTCCAACAAGTGCTCTGTTTTTCTTTCATTTTAGCACCATACTAATACTAGTACTACTAGTACACGTGGCCTTTAGCTATCAAATCCTCGATCTATTTTTCCTGGGTCGTGATCAGAATTTTGTGGCTGTTGGCTCTCGTTTGAGTCCGAGATTTTAGACTTACTCTTTTGTGATTACAGTGACAGAGGGAGCAGCAAACAATGGCGAATCGGAATCTTGAGAAGTTGGCGTCGATCGACGCGCAGCTTCGGCTTTTGGTTCCGGCCAAAGTGAGTGAGGATGACAAGCTGGTTGAGTATGATGCTCTGCTTTTGGATCGTTTTCTCGACATTCTCCAAGATTTACATGGGGAGGATCTCAAGGAAACTGTAAGTCATTGATTTCAATATTATTTATATTTTACAAAGAATAAATCTATCCCATCTCTTCAATTTTTTATTTATTTATATTTTTAATCTGCGTAAAAACCTTTGGCTTTATGATTTGTGTGCGTGTGTGTGTGTTTTTTTTTTCAATATGCTATATTGTTTTGCAAATTGCAATGCATCACTATTGATTTCGCAGTTTCTGGTAGGTTTTAACAATCACAATGTGTTAGTTTCACTGAGTTTCAGTGCATTATAAATTTTGAGACACCTTCCAATTTTTGATTTGATGATTTTTAATTCTGTTTCATTGACATCTTCTGTATGTATAGGTTCAAGAGTGTTATGAGCTTTCTGCTGAGTACGAAGGTCTGCATGATCCTAAGAAGCTAGAAGAGCTTGGAAGTGTGTTGACAAGCTTGGATCCAGGGGACTCTATTGTCATTGCAAAGTCTTTCTCCCACATGCTTAACTTGGCCAACTTGGCCGAGGAGGTCCAGATAGCACACCGCAGACGGAACAAGCTTAAAAAGGGAGACTTTGCTGATGAGAACTCTGCAGCAACCGAATCAGACATAGAAGAAACTCTCAAGAGACTTGTGGTGCAACTTAAGAAGTCTCCACAGGAAGTTTTTGATGCTCTCAAGAACCAAACTGTAGATCTGGTCTTGACTGCTCATCCTACACAATCAGTTCGTAGATCTTTGCTTCAAAAGCATGCAAGGTTTGTTCTCCAGTTTGCCTGAGTGTTACCATTTCATATTTTTGTTCCCTCCCACCCAACTCCCATGCTGAGCATTCAAATATTATACTATGATATTTTACTTTTATGTGAGGGGGGGGGGGGGGGGGGGGGGGAAGTGCTAAAGTTTGCATTCTTGCTGTACTTCTCAATCTTCTTATCGTTTTTTCTCTTCTCTCTTCAGGATTAGGAATTGTTTAGCCCAATTGTATGCCAAAGACATTACCCCTGATGATAAGCAGGAGCTTGATGAGGCACTTCAGAGGGAGGTGACTATCAGCATCCTTTGAATTTGTGTTATGTAGTTGAATATTTATGTTTGTTGCAAACTTCCTTTTGGGAATCTTTTAGGATCACATTTTTTGATATTGTGGATTTTTTCTAACATTTGATGAGAAATATGGGTCCACATTAATGACTGCCCCTGCCCCCCCTTTATAGTACCTCAACGTCAAGACAAATACAGTAACATATAGATTGACTGATATTACTTTGTGATTACTTGGAGTATTGTGTTTCCTGCGGAATTCTGTAACTTACTAGCCACCTTTCCACAATACTTATCATTTACTTATTATCGGGTATTTAGAGCTTGAGATGTTCTTGGTAATACTTTTTCTTTGTATTCAATCTTGTAAGTTGTAACCGCAACAAAATGTCTCCATTTTAGGTTTTGTAAATAGTTAGAACCCCTGATGTTGATCTTTAAGAGATAAAAGTCGACATTCATCTGGCTTTCATAAAATACATATCATCCGGGTATTAATTATTCTAGGTTCTGTGACTTATCAAAAAAAAAAAAAAATTTTATTCTAGGTTCTGTGAATGTAATGTGATCATCCTAAAATCTATATCATTAGGGATTTTTGGGAGCCTTTTCACTACTCAGGTTTTGTTTAAATAATAGATATTTAATTAACTCCCTGTGCTTGCATATGCATGTCACCGAGTAGCTTTTTTTTTTTTTTTTTTTTTTTTTTTTCCTTTTGAAAAATGACTTTTGGCCCCAAGGGGAGATCATCAAGTTGCATCTTTGCTCAATGAATTATATTATCTAAAGCACTACCCCTGTTGCCTGTGGAAGAAAGAAAGCAGCGGCTGCCCTGCAGATCCAGGGCATATAATAATTAATAAATGCTTTAGTGCCATTGATTCTTAATGTAATAAGAACCTACCCTGTAAGACATTTGCTGCAAATCTCCATGCTCCATATGTTTTAACATGGTTGATCACATGAGCTTGGAGAGGATTTTCACATCAAAGTTATGAAAAAGCTACTTATATTACTGCTGATGTTTTAAATCTTGTAAAACTGTAACTAAAGTTTTTCACCAACAAAAAACAAAATTAGTCTACAGTATTCTCAATCTTCTTTTTTTTTCCTGGTATTTATTTCATGTAGATTCAAGCTGCATTTCGTACAGATGAGATCCGGAGGACCCCTCCAACTCCACAAGATGAGATGAGGGCAGGGATGAGCTATTTCCATGAAACAATCTGGAAGGGTGTTCCAAAGTTTCTACGCCGTGTTGACACAGCTTTGAAGAACTTAGGGATTAATGAACGTCTTCCTTACAATGCCCCACTTATTCAATTTTCTTCTTGGATGGGTGGTGATCGTGATGGTAAGATCCTTCTCCATGGCCAAACTTCTAAAGAATGCAGTTTGGAAATTAGAGGAAAAGGAAGCAAAACCATCTGTCTATCTTCCTCATAGTGAACTCACCTCGACTGTGATTTCCGTTGTGAAACACTTGCATAGTTGCTTTTCTTAATTGGGATTTTTCCAATTAGTTCCATTTAATTTTTGGATGGTCTCATTTGTTAATGACCTGGTGGTGATCGTGATGGTATGATCATTCTTCATGGAAAAAGACTGACCGTGCAAATTGATGTGGTTCCCAGTAAAGGAGCAAAAGGACAGACAAATTCTTTCAAAGTGGATTTTTTACGGAGTAATTTCAAAGCTTTTTATGCATTGGGGTGGTCTAGTTACTTCATTTTAGCAGATGAAACTGGAGGTCTCTCTCTCTCTCTCTCTCTTCTAAACATCTTTTTTACATTGGGTGCAGGTAATCCTAGGGTGACTCCTGAGGTCACAAGAGATGTTTGCTTATTGGCTAGAATGATGGCTGCTAACTTGTACTATTCCCAAATTGAGGATCTTATGTTTGAGGTACTTAATAGCTTCTGCATTTTACAATCTTCTCCAAGGAGCTTCCCTTTCTAGGTTGGAAGACTGTTGCTTGATTTACTGTTTTTGTACTTTGTCATCATTATTTAGCAATTTCTCTTTCTTTTTTTGCAGTTATCTATGTGGCGGTGCAATGATGAGCTTCGTGTTCGTGCAGACGAACTCCATAGGTCAACCAAGAAAGATGCAAAGCACTATATAGGTAATTAATACATGGTGGGGTGTGTTTCTCTTTACATGTGGAAGCTGTTTTTTCCTTTACCATGTCAAGGTTTATTGACAGTCTGGAAATCTGTGGGTAATTTCCTCACCTACAATGGCACAATGTTCAGCTTTAGAAAAATTAGAGAAGAAAGCATGAGGTATCTTTTTGAATATGCATCTTTCTTACTTATCAAAAAAGAAAGAAAAATGAGAGAAGAAAATGCAAATAGTGTTTTTTCCTACAATTATCTTCATTCTAAATATGCCTTTATGAATGAATTTATTCCTACTTATTTCTACTTTCTTTCTAGCCCTTTTGGACAATTTCTACACCATGCGTACAAAACCTTTTTGCTTTGCCTTAGTTTGTATTGGAACAAAGCTAAATAAGTGGTAAAATGAAGAAAGGAAATAGAAAGAAGCAATATTTCTCCTCACAATTTTAGTTGAAGGCTGAGGCTACGTCAGCTTTAAAAGATTAATCTTTGACTTAACTGGAATTTCCTAATTGTGCAATTGTGACTGACAGTAGCTACATAAATACAAGGTGGTGCATATTTAGCCAGAGAACACTTAATGAAATATTCAAAAAAAAAAAAAATATTTGATTTAAACAGTAGACATGCTCAAAGAACTCATTCTACGGAGATCTCTTAGCTGTGCAACCATAATTTATGATGACAACACAATGGAAACAAGTGTTGTATGTTTGTTATCATATAACAAGAAGATATTTTTCAATTTTAGGTAAAATCATTTGTGTTGTAATTTTGGCTGATACCTTGTATTACTATGATGTTGATTTTTTATGTGACGCAGAGTTTTGGAAACAAATTCCTCCAAGTGAACCCTATCGTGTCATTCTTGGTGATGTGAGGGATAGGCTTTATCAGACCCGTGAACGCTCTCGTCATTTGTTAGCCAATGGGTACTCTGACATTCCAGAGGATGCAACTTTCACCAATGTTGAGCAGGTACATTCATTCCATCAAATTTATTTTGATAATTCCTAGAATCATGTTGCCATCACCTACATTTAATGGCAATGTTGATATTATTCTTTCCCCTCAATTCAACCAATTTTATCTAACCATATATGTTGGCTAGTAGCATGGTTGTTAAAATCTTGATCCTAAACTTATCAAACAATCCAGATCGCACTAGGGTCTTTAATTAGTAGGATTGGGGTAGGATCTGGATCCAAATTGATCCTACCACAATCCCGCCTGATTCTGAATTTTGACATATTTTTATAGCCAAATGTTTTCATATTTGAACTTGACTAAAAAAAAATCAACGTTTGTAAGACTTTTTGTAACAAATCAATCACTTCTCCAAGATAAATCTCTAATTCTAATTGACATCTTACATGGTACAATTTTTTATTAACTCTAATTGTCATTGTATGTTGAATCAGTCAATAACAAGAAATAGTCCTCTCTATTTGGCATGTGAAAAGAACATAAGAGTAATGAAGGTGATACAATTTAATGATTAATTAACTTCCAATTAATTGAGTTCGTGCTCTCAAAATCAAAACTCATGTTGATGCTATTGTTATGTTTTATAGTTAAAAGCTTATTTATATTTTATGATATATACTTTATCTCTTTAAAATTATTTGATACATACTTTATCTCATTAAATTTTTTGATATATTTTTTGTAGATTATCATTCCTTTTTTTTCCTGTTAAAATACACCTCATCACTTGTGTTGATGTTTCTCGGAAAAATCATTATTAGTGGTGATCTTTTACCTAGGAAGCATGGACACTTCATTTGTGTCAAACATGGGACATTGGGACATGCCTTCTGCACCTGCATGTCCCAGCCGTGTTGTTTTTTTTTTTTTTTTTTTTTTCTTTGAAAAATTACGGGACACGGGATGGACACTAAACTTTTATTTCTTTTTAGTTTTAATCTTGAACACTTATCTAGTTATTATATATTTACTCTTTTAGATCTTATTCTTGGTTTGTATTACAATTTCTAAACATCATTTATTAGCCATGAATTCACTTTATTATTTATTATTGCTCTTAAATTTATATATATTTAACATTATATGAAAAAAAATAAATGTTTAAGAATATTCAAAATTATATTTAATCATTAATTATATTTGTATTGCCACCATTTCATGTCCTAATTTTTCAAAAATTGCCATGTTGTCGTGTCGTACCTGAACCCATACCTATACCCGTGTCCATGTCTGTGCTTCCTAGTTTTCACCTTATTTTTTTATGAAAATAAAATTGTATGATTTTGATCCTATTCGGAAGACCCTCCTATCGATCCTACGTAGGATCTCAATTTTAACACCCATGGCTATTTGATTTTTATCCAATATTGTGCTCTGTCTGGTGCGCTCTCTTTTAAGCTATCATTCAATGCTTAATACTATCCTAAGATAAGTTAAAAAGGAAAGAAACATATTAGTTGGATCTGTTACAGAATGGCTTTCTCGACATACCCTTATTGCAAGAAGTTACAAATTGCCTTTGTTTAACTGGTTTAGAAATTGATGCAGGACTGTTAAGAAGTTCAGCACTATACTAGGTTTCTTGATGAATTCTTGAATAAGGATTGATGTTTAAGAGTTTAGGTTAGAAAAGAATGAATGTTGACAGCTGTTTGGGGCTGAAACAGGGGATAAACAGAAAATAACATAAATAAAACACTAGGCAATCACACCTAGGTCTTCCTAAGCATCACACCTAGGGTTCCTTGGCATCACACCTTGGAGAAGTGTGCATCACACCAACAAAGCTTAAAATAAACTGCTGAATTTTATTAATCAATCACTATATTCTGAAATAACATGACCACAAAAGAGCCTTTATATAGAGGCTATAGTTATCTCTTTCCTAGTAGGACTTGGACTCTAAATAACATATTACTAGAATAAATAGGAATACTCAAAAATCAAATAAAAGACTTAACTCCTAAACCAAATAGGAGAAGGACTCTAAACATAAAATAAGACTCATGGGCCTTTGGTACAGCCAAGAACAGTCCATTCCAGATTTCTGGAAATGACCAAATTGCCCTTATTCTAATAGAACTTAATTAAAACTGATCAGACAACTTCTCAACATAAAAGACTCAATACCGATAACTAAAATGGCCTATCAAAGGTGCTAAGAGGGTCCGACATCAAGACTAGACCACAATACTTGAATCTTTGAATATTTAATCTTCTTTTTCCTTGAGCTCTTCCTTGTCCTCATCAGAAACTGATCAAGTTTTAAATTATATGCAGTTCTTGGAACCTCTTGAACTATGTTACAGATCACTCTGCGCATGTGGTGACCGAGCGATTGCTGATGGAAGCCTTCTTGATTTCTTGCGGCAAGTGTCAACTTTTGGACTATCGCTTGTGAGACTCGATATTAGGCAAGAGTCTGACCGCCATACTGATGTCTTGGATGCCATTACAAAGCACTTGGAAATTGGTTCCTACCGAGAGTGGTCTGAAGAACGTCGACAGGAATGGCTTTTATCTGAACTCAGCGGCAAGCGCCCACTGTTTGGACCTGATCTTCCTAAAACTGATGAAATTAGTGATGTTTTGGACACATTTCACGTCATAGCTGAACTTCCATCAGACAACTTTGGAGCATACATCATTTCAATGGCAACTGCACCATCTGATGTGCTTGCCGTTGAGCTCCTGCAACGTGAATGCCATGTGAAGCTACCATTAAGAGTTGTTCCGCTGTTTGAGAAACTTGATGACTTGGAAGCTGCTCCTGCTGCTTTAGCTCGGCTATTCTCAGTAGATTGGTACAGAAATCGGATTAATGGAAAGCAAGAAGTTATGATTGGGTATTCAGATTCTGGTAAAGATGCTGGAAGGTTCTCTGCAGCCTGGCAGTTATACAAGGCTCAAGAGGAGCTTATAAAGGTTGCTAAGCAATACGGTGTGAAGCTAACTATGTTCCATGGTCGTGGTGGGACTGTTGGAAGAGGAGGCGGCCCCACCCATCTTGCCATATTGTCTCAACCTCCGGAAACAATTCATGGATCACTCCGTGTTACTGTTCAAGGTGAAGTTATAGAGCAATCGTTTGGGGAGGAGCACTTGTGTTTCAGAACACTCCAGCGTTTCACAGCTGCTACTCTGGAGCATGGTATGCATCCCCCTGTTTCGCCAAAACCGGAATGGCGTGCATTGATGGATGAAATGGCTGTCATTGCTACAGAAGAATATCGTTCCATTGTTTTCAAAGAACCCCGATTTGTTGAATATTTCCGACTTGTAAGAATTCTGCAAATAGCATTGATCTCATTTCCATTTTACAATTCAGGCTCACTAAAGACCATCTTTGATATAATAACTGTTGTCTATTTTATGAATGTAGGCTACACCAGAGTTGGAATATGGTCGGATGAACATTGGAAGCCGTCCATCAAAGCGAAAGCCAAGTGGGGGTATTGAATCACTCCGTGCAATCCCATGGATCTTTGCCTGGACACAAACAAGGTTTCATCTACCAGTGTGGCTAGGCTTTGGAGCGGCATTCAAGCAGGTCATTCAGAAGGACATTAGGAATCTTCATATGCTGCAGGAGATGTACAATGCATGGCCTTTCTTTAGGGTCACCATTGATTTGGTTGAAATGGTGTTCGCCAAGGGAGACCCAGGAATTGCTGCTTTGTATGACAAGCTCCTTGTATCAGAAGAATTGTGGTCATTTGGAGAGAGATTGAGGACCAATTATGAACAAACTAAGAGCCTTCTCCTGCAGGTAAAAACAATTGGACAGTATGTCTTACATTTCAAATTTTGTAAATTATATTTTTTGCTTTTCATTTTGCTTTCTTTGATTCACAAGCAATGCTTTATTTTTCCCACTACTCGTAAGTTTTCAGAAAATTCTTTGTATACTTCCCATCATTATCAGCACTGAATTGCATAGATGTTGTTTTGCCAAATTTTTATATGATTTCCATATCTTCTGTTGGATACTGCAAAACACATGCAAAAAATATTGCATAAATCATTAGTTAGTTGGATACTGCAAATCACTGCAAACAATGACATTTTCTCTGCCTATGGGACTCTGACAAATCGGATGTAATAATATCTGATTTTCCTTTTTCCTATGCTGGTAGATTGCCGGACACAAGGATCTTCTTGAAGGGGACCCACACTTGAAGCAAAGACTCCGCCTGCGTGATTCCTACATTACTACCCTGAATGTTTGCCAAGCCTACACATTGAAGAGAATAAGGGATCAAAACTACCATGTGAAGGTGCGGCCACACATCTCCAAGGACTTTATTGAAGTATGCAAACCAGCAGATGAACTTGTGAAGCTGAACCCAACAAGTGACTATGCCCCTGGTTTGGAGGATACCCTCATCTTAACCATGAAGGGAATTGCTGCAGGCTTGCAGAACACCGGTTAGAGTTGCGCTATTCTCTGTTCACTTTTTACTGCCTCCTACAGAGAATTTTCCCCCAAAAAACCATATATTATATGCACCAGAAGTGGATGCTCCACGTCAAGGTCATAATTTGGCTTCGGCCTAAATATTAATTGCTGTGCTTGATACCACTAAAGCCAGCAGTGTTATTGTCGCCATACAAGAGTTGAACTTGATGGAGCTTTATTTGCTCGTCCACGGAATATTCTGTGAGCATTGGTATTTGAATACTTGTGTTTTTTGGTTCTTGTATTTCTATCTGAGACACTGATCTGTACCTTAATCCACATCAATTCCTATTTATGGGTAATAGAATAAGATGTGAAAAATAAATTAGTGGATGCGCAATCAGTAGCATTACTATTCTGTAAAAGTTGCTGGCTTATGAGTGGAGTTTATAACGTGCTTTTGTGTTAGAATCTCATTTTTTCTCTCATGTGTGTTTCTAAAAAAATGGTGATTATTCTACATTATTTAAGAGAGTGTGTTGTATGTAGTATAACTTATTACACTCTCCCTTAAAAGCTTTTAAAAGCTATTATAGCTTTTGAGTATAATTTGTGGTGTCTTTATATTAGAACTATATTCTTTCTTTCCTATGTGTGTGTGTGCGTGTTTGTTTGTTTGTTTCTAAAATCAAAAGGGGTAATTATCCCACATTCCTTAAGAGTGTCAAGTTTAGTATAATTTGGCCCTCTCCTTTAAAAGCTATCATGGCTTTTTTAAAGTGTAGATTGTAGTGTATGTGTTAGAATGTCATTCTCTCTCTCCTATGTGTGTGTGTGTGTGTTTCAGTGCTTGTTTCTCAATTAAAAAAAAAAAAAATTGGTAACAAAAATAATTATCCCCAAAATGTTTTTGGGTTTGTAAAACTTGTGTGCATGAGAGAGAGAGAGAGAGAGAGAGAGAGAGAGAGAGCGTGAGCGGCTTTTGCTCTATTTGTTTCGAGTCAACAAAGATGTTCACAACCCCGCCCCCCCCCCCCCCCCCCCCCCCCCCCACTCTACTGCCACACACCCTACCTAATAGCTTCTCCCCTACAAATCTAACCAAATGTTTAACATTGTCGGGGCCTCTTTCGTTGAAAACATCATCTTCACCCCTCCAAACTCATCCCTCCCCCACCCTGCCCCTACCACCTCGTTGCTTGGTCTTTGTTCCCACACTTTCCTCCCATGCTGATTTGTGTGGTCTTCAGCTTTCTTAGCCCTTAGGTTGGTTCATGTTTACAAGTTCTTCCTCCTATTGTTCGCTGGCTTTTCCTTCAAGGAGCTTGATTTCTTTCACTATTGTACAACCTCGGCCAGTATTGGGAATTTGGGAATGCTGCATATTCAGGAGTGGATCGATCAAAGAACAGTGCAACTTGCTCCTATAGAGTTCCTTGTTCATCCACTAATTGATCTTGTGGATTTTGTTGATTTGGTTGGGAAGTATCATCAAGATCGTTGCATTCAAACTCTGCATAAGAAGGCATTGTGCTTGTTGTGCCATGTCGTTGGTTCTTGGACTTTGAAGGCATGTTAGTGGAGAAAGAAAAGAACAAGTTTCCTTCCTTGTTAAAAGAAAAATGTTTTTTTTTTTTTTTTTTTTTTTTTTTTTTTTTTTTTTAAGGAACACTATTTTCGGAATTTAAAAGGAAGAAAACTTTTGGAAAAATTTTTATAGGAAGGGAGAAAACATATTTTTAGGGAAAATCCAACGTGGTAAAACATATTTATTTTTTAAAAACATTTCTCCTTTTTTTTTGCAAAAAAATTCGACTCTCTTTAGAAAAGAAAAAGAAAAAGCATTTTTTTTTTAAAACAACTATTTGAAAACACTTTTTTTAACGTGGTAAAAGTGTTTTTAGAAAACAAATTTTTTTTTTTTTTTTGAGAAGCATTTTTTGAAAACATCTCTCTTTTTTTTATGTAGGAAAACATTTTTTAAAACATTTGGAAAAACATTTTTGGAAAGATTTTGGAAAAATATCTTTGAAAACATTTCAAAACCCCTTTTTGAAAACATTTATATATATTTTTTTGAACAAATTCGGATTCCCTTTTTTTAAAAGGATTTTTGTTTTTTGAAGATTATTATTATTTTTTTTTTAAAGAGGAAAATCATTTTTTTAGAAAGATTTTTGTTTTGGGAAACTCTTTTAGAAAAAAAAAGGAAAAGCATTTAAAAAAAAAAAATCCTTTTTTGTTTGAAAAACTTCATTTTTAAGAAAGAGGTGGGGAATTTTTTTTTTTTTTTTTTTTAAAGCATTTTCTTAGAATAGTGTGTAGGGGAAATGTTTTAGCCAAGCATATTTATTTTATGGCAACATTAATGATGAGAAATGTAAAGAGACAACAATAATAAAGTGTAGAAAATAAATTGCAAGGAAGGTAAAATGCAAAAATTTAAATTATATAAAAGTAAAGAGCTGAAATATAATTGACATAAAAGTAAGAGCTGAAATTTAAATGACATAAAAGTAAAGAGCTAAAATATTATAAAGGTTGATCAAAAAGAGTTTTTATTTATTTATTTATTTTTTTATATCCCTTTTAAATAGATTTTAAGGATTTTTTTTCTTCAAAATAACACAAACTTTCAAACAATTTTGTTAGTTAATATCGTTTCCAAATTATTTAGGAAACTAACATCCCGAGAATTTGAAACTCAAGTTCACTGTAGCAACTCAAGTATCAAAGACTCAATTTCTATGAAATTCACGTTGAACTTGAGCCTGTGAGACTTAAGTTCCACAAAAGATAACCTAGAAATCAAAACTTGAAACACACAAACGTACACAAGCAAACAAGAAAAAAACAAAGATCAAACCACGAAACCCACGAAGATCAAACAAAGAAACCCAAAACATGAAGACAAAAAACAAAGAAAGATCAAACCCAGAAACCCATGAAGACAAAAAACAAAGAGATCAAACCAAAGAGATCTTGTTGTTGATTTTCTCTCTATGTCTTGATCTATCACCAAAGTTCTCCATCTGAGCCTCCATGCTGTGTTTCAAGTTTTAATTTATGGGTTTTCTTTTGTGGAACTCAAGTCCATAAGACTCGATTTCCACGTGAATTTTCATAGAAATCGAGTTTGTGATACTCAAGTTGCTACAGTAAACTTGAGTCTCACAGACTCATGATGTTAATTTCCTAAATAATTTGGAAATGATGCTAACTAAACAAATTGTTTGAAAATTGCTGTTATTTTGAAAAAAAAAATCCTAGATTTTAATCTCTTTCAAGCCTTTTGGGTCCTTCATTATAAAGAAATGGGAGTTCTAACCCATCAAGCATTCTTATGAGACATGCCCATAATGTACTTTATTTGAGATTTAAAAATCATTTAAGAGGGATGAAATAGAAAATATTTTTATTTAGGGGTTTAGATATAGTGTGTGTGTGTGTGTGTGTGTGTGTGTGTGTGTGTGTAAATAAATAAGTGCAATAAAGTAAATTGGGGGGGGGGGGGGGGGGTGGGAGGGGGATGGTGTAAGAAATTAAAGGGATGACATAAATGAAAGGGTAAAAGGGGTTGCTTGGAAAATAAAATGGATGACATAAATTAAAGGGGGAAGGGGATTGCTTGGAAAATAAAAGGGATGACATAAATTAAAACTAGAATAGTAAAAATCCCTAGATGCCTAGGTGGGATGAGATTTCTTCCCCCTAAGGTTACTTCCCATACAAGTCCTAGGAAATGGTCCAATACCCATCTAGGGAAACAAGCACAACAACATAAACAAACAATAATAATATGAACATAAAGAAAAAGAGAGAGATATGTACATAAAAGCATAGGAATATAAAGCAACTATGAACAATAAAATAGGTAAAAAGAAAATTTTATATATGGAAATGATGTTTACAAGCTAATAAGAGAGGATGGGATGGGTGTAGTTATTAAAGAACTACCCCATCCTTATAAGCTTACCCACAAATATTACAAGCAAAAATGGATGAGGCTTTTTTGTGGTGGGTTTCTGAGAGAGAGAGAGAGAGAGAGAGAGAGAGAGAGAGAGAGAGAGAGAGAGAGAGAGAGAGAGAGAGAGAGAGAGAGAGAGAGAGAGTTTTTTTTTGAATTTCTAAGGCTATTTTTCCAGAATTCTCTCACTCTTTTTTTTTAATTTCCTCACTTTTTTCTCCCTATTTCTCTATTTTTCACTAATGAAAAGTTCTAATTTTTTACAAAAATATGGGGGTTATTTATAGGGGTATTTTTTACACCTTGAGCTAGCCTCTCATCTTTGCCACCTCATCAGCCTATTTTGTCTTTTTCTAATTTCTGGCCTGATTTTTGCACAGCTTTTTGGAGGCCTTTTCGAGCTCCGTTTTCTTCAAACTTTATATGCTCGGAAAATTCCGAATGTCTAGTTTCCAACAGTCCTGGCCTTGTTTGATTTAGAGCTACAGTCGTTGAGATATCACATTCGAAAGTAAGGTGACGCAACGTTGAAAACTTCTATGATGTTTTTTCTTGAAAAATTCACATCTTCCAATTCGGAGCAAATATCATCAAGCCCTTTTGATAAAAATTAGCTAAGACCTTGTTCTTAAATATGGGACCTACTCATTCTAGTTCTCGCTCAATCGGTATAGTTTATTGCGCGAAGTCGGGTAAAAAATTGCTAGTTTTTCCTGAAAAAAGTGAAAATTTTATTAGGGTTTTTGGTATTTTGGTGATATCTCATTCGTTTTGACTCCAATTTTGGCCCATAAACTACTGTTTTGAAAGGGAAAATATACCCTACGAGATAGTCCAAAATTCAACATGATCCAATGATTGGATCAAAAAGTCAACTTTTTGACCATACTCGATTAGGGTTTTGGTTAGGGTGTCAAATGGGTGGGTTTGGATGAGCATAATTGGGTTGGGTACATAAAACCCATTTACCTATTTATTACCCATTTAACTAATTACTTCTAACCCAAACCCAACCCAAACCCAAGCCAGTTATTATGGATAAACCCCAACCCACCTAATTACCCAATAATCAAAATTACCAAAATGCCACTAAAACTTGAAAATAACCAAAGTACCCATAAAATCCTTTAAATTTACTAAAATACCCCTTAAACCTAAAAAAGACCAAACATGCTAAAAAACAAATAAAAATGATCCCGAAACCTAAAAAATGACCAAAATAACCCGAAACTTAAAATTGACCAAAATACCCTTGAAACCTAAAAAAATGACTAAAATACCCCTGAAACCCAAAAAAAATGACCGAAATACCCCTAAAACCTAAAAATGACCAAAATACCCCCTAAAACTATAAAATGACCAAAATATGCCCTAAACCTAAAAACGACAAAAATACTTTCGAAACCTAAAAATTGACCAAAATACCTCCTAAACCTAAAAAATGACCAAGATACCCCCGAAATCTAAAAATGACCAAAGTATCCTCCCCCCCCCCCCCCCCCCAAACCTAAAAAATGATCGAAATACCCTCGAAACATAAAAAATTACCAAAAATACCCTAAAACCTCTAAATTGACCGAAATACCACTAATCCTATAAGATGAAAAAAATACACCCTTAAGCCTCTAAATTTACCAAAATAAGGGTTTGGGGTATTTTGGATGTTTCGAGGGTATTTTCTTCAAATTAAAGGTTCTAAAAGTATTTTAGTCATTTTGTAAGTTTCAAGGGAATGTCATTAATTTTTTAGATTTTAGGGGTGTTTCTTTAATTTTTAGATTTTGGGGCTATTTTGGAATTTTTCTAGGTTATAGAGGTCTTTTAGTCATTTTTTTAGGTTTTGAGGATATTTCGGTTATTCTCTAGGTTTCGGGAGTTCATTCTTTAGGTTTCGAGAGTATTTTAGTCATTTTATAGGTTTAGAGGGTATTTGGTCATTTTTTTTTTTGTTTAGGGAGTATTTTGGTCATTTTTTAGTTTTAGGGGGGGGGGGGGGGGTTTTGGTCTTTTTTTAGGTTTAGGATGTATTTTTATCGTCTTACAAGTTTAAGAGGCATTTTTGTCATTTTTTAGGTTTCTGGGGTATATTAGTTAATTTTTAGGTTTTGAGTGTATTTGGATCATTTTTGAGGTTTAGGGGGTATTTTGGTCAATTTTTAGGTTTAGGGGGGTAATTTGGTCATTTTTTTGTTTAGGAGGTATTCCGGTCATTTTTTAGGTTTAGAGAGGGTATTTTGGTAATTTTTAGGTTTAGGGGATATTTTGGTCAATTTTTAGGTTTTGGGGCTATTTTGATCATTTTAGGTTTCGAGGGTATTTCATTCATTTTGTAGGTTTAGGTGGTATTTCAGTTTTAGGGGTATTTCGATCATTTTTTAGGTTTAAAGGGTGTTTTGGTAATTTTTAGGTTTCAGGGGTATTTCAGTCATTTTTTAGGTTTAGGGGGTATTTTGGTAATTTTTTATGTTTCGGGAGTATTTTGTTCAATTTTTAGGTTTAGGGGGGGGGGTACTTTGGTCATTTTTAGATTTCGGGGGTATTTTAGTCATTTTTTAGGTTTAGGAGGTATTTTGGTCAATTTTAGGTTTCAGGGGTATTTTTGTCTTTTTTAGGTTTAGGGGTGATAAGGATCAATTAAGGTTAACTCGTCCTTGGATGTTGTCCATGACCAGACCACGTCCAAAGAAAGCAATCTAAGAATGACAGAATGAGTGAACAGTGCTCGTCCTTTAATAATGAAATGATCTAATTTGGAATTCCTCCATGGACGATTAGATATATGGACGAGTATATGTATATTCATAGACGACTGAATTATACTTGATAAATCCTACAAAGAATTCTCCAAAAGTTCCACATAATCATACCACGACACATGGCTCTTACTATGTGAAAGGGACTCCTTAGACTTCACTCCATATACCCCATTTTCTTCTTTAACTGCCCATATTATCCATGATGATAGTGGATCCAAACAAGTAGACCCTCTACTAGCTCTCTATAAAAGGAGCAAATCCCATTCACCCAAGGTAAGTTCTAACCATTCGCTATTTTCTATCCTTATGTCCTAGAGAGAAAACTAACTTGATTGTCAGAGGGTCCTTGGCCGAGTCACACCCGGTCACCTTTCACAATTCTTATTTCTTTTCAAGATTTATAGCCATTACTATAGCCCAAAGTATTTCAACCTACTGATTTTCGTGTATCATCAATGGGTATTATGGTCAATTTTTAGGTTTTGGGAGTATTTTGGTCATTTTTCAGGTTTCGGAGGTATTTTGGTCATTTTTAGGTTTAGAGGGGTATTCGGTCATCTTTTAGGTTTTGGGGGTATCTTGGTAACTTTTAGGTTAAGGGGTAATTTTGGTCATTTTTTCGGTTTTAGGGGTATTTTTGTCATTTTTAGGTTTAGGGGCTATTTTGGTCAATTTTTAGGTTTCAAGGATATTTTGGTCATTTTTTAGGTTTAGGGGTATTTTTTGGTCAATTTTAGGGTTTGGGGGTATTTCAGTCATTTTTTAGGTTTCGAGGGTATTTTAAAGTTAGGTGATTTGTAGAAATTGATGGTGTAATGAAAAATCCACTAGTCATGTCTCGTCCATACATGTCATCCAAAGAAAAGGAAGTTACCCCGTGCTCGTCCATAGCAACCTCATCCGTCTGTCTGTCCCTAAGGGATGGACGAGGTTGTTGTGTCCTGCGCACCTTGAGCCTTAGACGAGCATATTTTCACCAGGCGTGAGTAAAGTTGGACCATTGTATGCCAAATCCAATCGTTGTGGAATGCACATTGAAATAATGTAACTTCCATGGCAATTATGGAAGTTACCTCCGAATCCTTCATACTACTCAGCAATAGGAACAGTTATCAAATAAGTAACCGTTGCCCACATGCTATATAAACGATCGCCAACGAGAGGGTAAGGCAATCGGACACTTCCAACATTTTTGGAATTACACAAAAGACTAACTTTGCCATCAGAGGATTCTTGGCTGGCTTCCATTGGCCTCCTCTGATTCTGTGTTTATTTTCTCAGGACTCATTTACAAAATCATCAACATCCGAGACTTTCAGCCCACTGATATAACAAAATTCATCAGTTGGCGCCGTCTGTGGGAAGGAAATTTGTCACCTTTGAACTTAATTTGTTGAGTTCTGCGATTTCTTTCTCCGACAAAGGGTTGAAATGTTTTGGACAAGATCAAGGGCTACTAGCCCAGGCCCTCAACAGAGCAGGGACGCCTTCATTAACCCTCATCGCGACTGTCAATCAGCGCCCATCATGCAACCATCTTCTGTCCAACATGTGCAATCCATGGCCGCTGCTATGGCGGAGTTAACTCGCCAGAACCAGGAGTTGGTCAGACAACTTAATTTAAGGAGGCAGCGTCACGAATGGAACACTGAAGGACAGGCCTAGAGTCAAGAAGATGGAAGGAATGTTGAACCTGAAAGCCAGTCAAGGGGTACCGCTTCACGGAGGGTACATCATTTGGAAAGGGAAATGGACCAAATGAGAAGGGTTATGGATGAGATGAAGGAGAATATGAGGAAAACAAACCCTGTAGAAGATTTGGTTCACAGGACTGATTCCCCCATCATGGCTTCCATCAATGCTCACCTTTTGCCACCCAAGTTCAAGATGCCCTCATTAGATTCATACGATGGGATGCGGGATCCTTTCGATCATATTGCCACCTTCAAAACTACCATGCACCTTCAAGGGGTTCCGGATGAAATAATGTGCAGAGCTTTCTCTACTACCCTCAAAGGACCTGCGCGAGTGTGGTTTAGCAAAATACCTCCTAACACAGTGACATCCTTCGAGGAGTTAAGCAAATTGTTCGTTAATAATTTTATCGGAGGGTAGAGGCACAAACGTTCTTCGTCTAGCTTGCTAACCATAGAGCAAGGAGAGAATGAAAGTTTGCGGTCCTTCATCACGCAGTTCAACAGGGACGCCTTGGTAGTGGACGAGGTGGATGATAAGCTCCTTTTGGCAGCATTCCATAATGGGGTTCATTCTGACTTGTTCATCCACAAGTTATATGAACAAGACCCCCAGACTATGGCTGACTAGTCCATTCAGCCCAAAACTTTATGAATGTGGAGGATGCTATCATAGCCAAGAAGAGGAAGAGAGTTGAGAAAATGGAAGCCAACCCAATGCGTTATTCGGAACAAGGTCCTCGTCCTAAGAAGGGACGAACAAAAGATAGGAAAGACCGAGACAAGAAGGCAGGTCCTTCAGCGCGGAATCAACAGTACACACCATTAAACATGCCGCTTGAACAAGTCCTCATGAAAATCAAGGACGACCCTACTTTGAAGTGGCTAGAGAACAAGGAAGTCAATTCCGTTCCGTTCCGGCCGTACCGGCCGGAATATTTCGTACCGGCAAGCATTCCGGTACATAAACCCCCCTGTTTCATACCGAAAAAAATACCGGCCGTACCGGCCATGTACCGGGCGTACCGGCCAATTTCGGGCAATACCGGCCGGTACCGGGCGTACCGGCCCGTACAGGAAAAAAGTTTTTTTTTTTTTTTTTAAATTTTAATTTTAATTTTTTTATAAATTTTGTAATTTTTGAATTTTTGTTAGGGCAGAATGGTAACTTATTTACATTAACTTATTAGTATTATTTGTTTTCTTAGTATGCAATGGTAACTTTTAAGCTTTCTATATTTTATATTGTGTTTTTTTTTTTCTTCTTTTAATTGATACTAAAGTCTAAAACCATGAATAATTAGTTCTGAATTGAGAAAATGTTTTATGGTAAACTTTTATATTTATTATAATACACACACACACATACATACATACATATATATATATATATATATAAATATAAAAAATAGCGGTAAATCCGAAACGGTACACCGGTATTGACTGGTATCCGAAATATATCGTACCGCTGGCCAAACCGGTACAGCCTCCGGTACGGTATTGACTCCCTTGCTAGAGAAACTGAAGAGAGATCCCAACAAGCGCAACAGGAACAAGTATTGTCACTTTTATAGAGACCATGGGCATGACACAAATGAATGTTTTGATTTAAAGTAGCAAATTGAGAATCTCATAAGGCAAGGGAAGTTGAGAAATGTCCTTGGACGAGACCACAAGGATGAGAAATTGAAAGGGAAGGTAGAGGAATCATCACGACCACCACTAGGCAAGATAAGGGTTATCATAGGGGGAAGTTTGGCAGGACAGTTGTCCAAGTCAAAGAAGGCGTACTTGAAAGTAGTGCAGAGCGTCCAACTTTCTGGACAATCACCAAAAGCAAGGACCTCGGACGAGCAAGCAATCACTTTTACGGATGAAGATGCCAAAGGGATTCACCACCTTCATGATGATGCTATTGTCATCACCTTAGTTATTGCTGACTACACAACTAGAAGAGTATTGAAAGACAATGGGATCTAGGCGGACATCCTGTATTATCCAGCTTTTCAGCAAATGAGGGTTGGACGAGACCAGCTTCGTCTAGTACACTCGCCTCTAGTGGGCTTCGGAGGAATGAAGGTACAGCCTGTTGGCACTGTTACGCTGCCAGTAGTAGTGGGGGCATATCCGCAGCAGGTAACCAAAAATGTAAACTTCCTTGTGGTAGATTGCTCGTCCTTTTACAATGTCATAATTGGAAGACCAACTCTAAATAGTTGGAAGGCAGTCACCTCCATTTATCACCTATCAGTTAAGTTCCTTACGGAGCACGGGGTAGGACAAGTGCAAGGAGACCAACTGGCAGCAAGGGAGTGTTATTTGGCCATGCTTGCCATGGACGAGTAGCAACAGATGAGTATAGAAGAAAGGAGAATTGTGGCTGAACCCATCGAAGTGTTAGAAGGTGTTTCCTTAGATGAAAGCAACCTTGAGAGATGTACTAGGGTTGGGGCAGATCTAGAAGAAGAAATTAAGAAGGAGCTCATCTAGTTTTTGAGAAAAAACACTGATATGTTTGCTTGGAGTCATGAGGATATGCCGGGCATAAATCCTAGTGTCATTACCCACCGACTAAACGTATGTCTTTTCTCCAAACCAATACGACAAAAGAAAAGGGTGTTTGCACCTGAGAGAGATAATGCTATTAAAGACGAAGTTCAGAAGTTGATGGCAACGAAGTTTATACGAGAAGTGTACTATCTAGATTGGTTGGCCAATTTAGTAATAGTAAAAAAGGCAAACGGCAAGTGGAGGATGTGTATGGATTTTACTGATCTAAACAAAGCTTGCCCCAAGGACAGCTATCCATTGCCGCGCATTGATCAACTAGTGGATTCTACCGCGGGCCACAAATTACTTAGTTTCATGGATGCTTTCTCAGGATACAACCAAATAAGGATGGATGAGGCCGACCAGGAGAAGACGTCCTTTGTTACTAGTCAAGGCTTATTTTGTTACAAAGTAATGCCCTTTGGATTGAAAAATGCTGAAGCAATATACCAACGACTGGTCAACCACATGTTCCATCCTCAGATTGGACGAAACGTAGAAGTCTATGTGGATGACATGTTGTTGGTGAAAAGCCTGGACAAAGGAAAACATATAGACGACCTGCAAGAGACCTTTAATACACTCAGGCGGTACAATATGAAGTTGAACCCCAGCAAGTGCGCTTTTGGAGTAGCGTCAGGAAAATTTCTTGGATTCATGGTGTCACACAGAGGGATTGAGGCAAACCCGAAAAAGATCAAAGCAATTCTAGATATGAAGCCTCCCCAGAATATTAAAGAAGTCCAATCTCTTACCTGGCGAGTTGCTGCCCTCAACAGGTTTGTTTCTAAAACTATTGACAAGTGTTTACCATTTTTCAAGGTTCTAAAGAAAGTATATGAGTGGACGGACGAGTGCTAAAGAGCTTTTCAGGATTTGAAGATGTACCTTATTATGGCCCCGTTGTTGAGTCCGTCCGTGATGGGAGAAGAGTTATTCCTATACCTGGCAGTGACTCCACATGCCGTGGGCTCTGCATTGATAAGAAAAGAAGGAAAAATACAAAAGGCAGTATATTATACAAGTAAAGCATTGAAGGGAGTGGAAGGACGATATCCACTAATAGAAAAGCTGGCTTTCGCACTAGTAACGGCCTCTAAGAAACTAAGGCGTTACTTCTAAGCTCATGTCATCAACGTCATGATGGATCATCCGCTTAAGAAGGTAATGAACAAGTTGGAAGCTGCAGGACGATTGATTCAATGGGCTGTCGAGCTCAGTGAGTTCGACATAAAGTACCAACCAAGGCATGCCATAAAAGTTCAAGCACTAGCAGACTTCATTGCAGAGTTTACCCCAATCCATGACGATATAGCAGAGATGGAAGACAAGAAATGGATCGTCCATGTGGATGGTTCGTCTACACAATATGCAGGGGGGATATGTGTGGTTCTACAATCTCCAAAAGGGGACAAACTAAAACACAGGGTTCACTTGCAGTACTAAGCTACTAATAATGAAGTCGAATATGAAACTCTCCTCAAAGGTCTGGAATTGGCTAAGTTTGTGGAAGCGAAGTCCATAGTTGTCTTGGGAGATTCTCAGTTAGTCATAGGCCAAATGAGAGGTATTTACGAGGCTAAGGAAGAACGAATGAAGAAGTACCTTAGTAAGGTGATGCGCATTATGAGAAAATTTGAGGAAGCTAGCTTCGTTCAAATCCTAAAGGAGGAGAACATGGAAGCTGATGCCTTGGCGAAGGAAGCCTCAGTAAATGAAGTCGTGGACAAGTTTGACGAGATTCAGTATATGCCAAGTATAGACATCTTAGAAGTACAACAAGTGGAGAGCAGGGAAAATTGGATGACTCCAATTATATCATACCTAAAAGACGGACAACTTCCAGAAGAGAAAGACGAAGCTAGAAAGTAAAGGGTAAGGTCGGCCAGATACGTACTTATGGATGAGGTGTTGTATAAAAGAGGCTTTTCACAGCCTTATCTTAGGTGTTTGGCTCCCGACGACACAAACTACATATTGAGAGAAATCCATGAAGGGGCGTGTGGCAATCATTCGGGAGCCAGATCACTCGTTCACAAAGTCGCCCGTGCAGGATACTATTGGCCAAATATGCAAGCAGATGCAAAAGCTTATGTTAAGGTCTGCGATCAATGCTAATGATTTAGCAATATCCCCAAGCAACCATCAGAGTATCTAACTCCAATGACGGCCCCATGGCCCTTTGCACAATGGGGACTAGACATCCTAGGTCCTTTTCCATTAGGTGTAAGGCAAATGAAGTTCCTCATGGTTGGTATTGATTATTTCACCAAGTGGGTAGAAGCAGAACCCTTAGCTAATATCACACAACAAAATGTCAAGAACTTCATATGGAAGAACATTGTGTGCAGGTTTAGAGTGCCCAGAGTGATGATATCCGACAATGGACGACAATTTGACAATACACTATTCAAAGATTTTTGCATACACTTCGGGATTCAGAATCACTACTCCTCCCCAGCCCATCCACAAGCAAATGGCCAGGCTGAAGTAGCAAACCGATCCTTGTTAAAAATAATCAAGACTCAACTTGAGGGGGCAAAGGGAGTATGGCCAGACGAGTTACCAGGTGTTCTGTGGGCACATAGGACAACAATAAGAACTCCGACAGGAGAGACTCCTTTCAAGCTAGCCTATGGAACTAAAGCAATCATACCCGCAAAAGTGCACATGGCCAATCATAGGGTGACAACCTATCAGGACAAAGATAATGAAAAGCAACTCCATTTGAACCTCGATCTAATAGACGAGGTGAGGATGAATGCTAAACAAAGGATGGTAAGGTACAAAAACCTTATGGCTAGGCAATATGCTGCAATGGTGAAGCCAAGGCGATTCAACATAGGAGATCTCATCTTGAAAAAGGTATCTTTGGCAATAAAGAACCCGGCTCATGGGAAATTGGGTCCTAATTAGGAAGGTCCTTACAAAGTTGTTAATTGTAAAAGGCAAGGATCCTTCTACTTAGAGACCTTAGACGGGAGGAAATTGGAGCATCCCTAGAATGTTGAGCACCTGAGGAGGTACTACCAATAAAAATGCCAGCCTGGACGAGCATGAAGACCATTTATATACTTATCTACTTAAGTTTATTTACCTGTCTTTAGTGTTGCTTTGTTATTATTATATTAAAGTTATGGACGAAGTTATGGTTTGGTTTGTATTTATTTTCCTAAAAAGGCATGAACTTCTAAGTGTATGCCTCGTTTGTGAGCAATATTTATGCAATGTACATAATGTTGTGTGAATCACTGGCATATTACTTTTGTACAAAATCATCCCATGAGAAGACAAAAAATCTCAAAGACAAAAAAATTCTCTGGACGCAGAGATGTAACGTCTAAGCTTATCTAAATAAACTCAAGGCATGCTTGTCCAAAGTAAAGGACGAGGTAAAACCCTATACCTTGAGAAAACCTCAATGCCCAAGGCATATTCGTCCATATGATGGACAAAGTAAGATGTGCAAATCCAGACCATGGACGAGGAAATATATGGACAAGTATTTACAACTTGTCAATGCACCAAAAATGTTCCAGCCCATGGACCAGGAAAACATAAAGTCTTACCATCATTAAACGTGAGAATCAGCCAAGTCTAAGGACGGGTAACACTGATAATTACCATTTCATCTGGATAAACTACACTTAGTAAAATTCCAATAAAAATGGTTCAAGTATATATATGAAATGTAGACGAGCTAAACAAGGAATCTTGTATATGAAAATAAAGACTCTCGTCCATGCATATATAAGAGAAACAACATTCATTTAATTGTTTCAAGGGCGGACGAGAAACGTCCAAACACCCTTATGAAATTAAAACTTAGTTTTATAAAAACTCATCCTTAAACATGGATGAGCCTAATGTGCTTGGATTACATAAAAAAAAAAAAAGGAATGAGAACATAAAACATTGAAATGTTTTCTAAACTGGAGCATTAACATTTGGGTCGTCCTGAGGCAGGGTCGTGGCATCGTCCTCTATATTGGCATCCTTAGAGCTGGTGCGAAGGAGAGAACTAGTGGCAGCAACATTCAGATTAAGTACAATGGAGCTAAAGTCTACGCTAGGGAACTTTTCCATAGCCTCCATTCTGAAATCTTCAAACCCTGTTGCATAATTAGTGTCCAAAACATCAGTATATTGTTTGGACACTTTAAATTCAACCACTGCATCTTCCTTTGCCTTGGAGAGAAGAATACCATGCTCGTCATTCTTTTTCTGCAGGTCCTCAAGACAAGCGTCTTTCTTCACAGCACTGGCCTTCAACTCCTCAACCAAAGTTTTCAACTCCTTCACCTCGTCCGTGGTTTTGGCAACCACTTCAGCCCATTGCTTAGCCTCGTCCTTCAACTCCTGAATCCTCGTCTCTAACAAGATCCTTGTCTTGTCCAACCCTGTGGCCTGTCTAGACGCTGCTATAAACTTTGACATGCCCTATAAAAAATAAAAAATAAAAAAACAACAACAACAACAACAACAAATAAAAGTTAAAAAAAAAAAAAAAAGAGAGAGAAGGAGAATGAAAATTTTTTGTCAAGACGAAGTATAGATGTTACCTTGAAAAGGTCATGAACACCAGAGTGTTCAAAATCCTTAAGGGACATGTCATAGCAAACGTTTATATCTTCGTCAGAAACAACGTTCTTGAAACGTTCCCAGGCCAGGTCTTCATTTTCAATAATATTTGAAGGGACCTTTCGAGAAGTTTGAGATGAGGTGGACACAGTTGTTTTAGATGGAGTAGTCTTGGACAGAGTGGTCTCAATTGGAGTGGACGAGTCAACATCAAACACTTTGGCAGGTTAGTGGGATGACGGAGGATTAAGTTTAACTACTTGGGACGAGCCATGCCTGGTTTTCTTGCCACGTCTACTAGGACGATTTTCCAAATCTAAGTTTCTTGATAAAGTCTTCCTCTTATCTCCAGCCAACGGACGAGCTTGAAGCTCAGGCTTAAGACGAGCCCCCTCACCACTTACTTCTTTTCCTTTGTTTCCTCTCATGGTTGCCATTCCTATAAAGAAAAAAGGGGGGAAGAAAGTTTTCTTTGGCACAAATTAAAAATAAAAATAAAAGGTGCAAGAAATTTTTGGAGTTTGAAACTTACTTTTTCTCACAGTAATTTCGTGTGCAAATGCTATTTCAGACGAGTTAGGGCCTAACCCCCACTTGGCAAGTCATCTAAGATTAACCAAGGAATGAAAATCCCTGTTTGAGTGTAGACGAGCCCTATGGACGTGGTCACGATGCAGCTTGCTCAAGGAAGGTCGTTTAACGGCTGTAATGAAACAAGGGGAGGTTAAATAATAATAATAATAATAAACAAAAAAGGAGAAAGCTAAGGGACTTACCCTCAGGAAGAAGGTTCCCTAGGTCCCCAGTAAAACGACCAAATTTATCCAGGCCAACATCTACAGGACTTCCAGCCCAGAAGCCAGAGATGAAGAAAAACTATGTCTTCCACTTTCTGTCAAACGAGGCCAAGGATTTCACCAGTCTACAATCTTTACCTCTGGCCGTGAATTGATAAAAGCCAGGGGATTGATGAATTTTTGAGGGTTTGTAACAGTAGAGGAACTCGTCCACAGTAATAGGACAGTCCCCTCCAAACACTTCCCTCCACAAAATTTGCATAGAGATAATCAATCTCTATGCATTTGGGTTAAATTGACATACTCCTAAACCTAGTCTAACTAACAACTCTCTGGTAAAAGCATTTAAAGGAAACCTAAGACCCCCTAGAAGGTAAGCCTCATATACACCTATCCCAAAATGAGGATTACAACACCAATCTCCGCGGACAAGCAATCTAGGATTAAACTCGTCCGGAATTTGGTACCATTCCCTAAGATTGTTTAGTCTTTCCTTGTCCGTCTTGGAAGGAATATCTACAGCATAACTATACACAGTTATCTCCGTCTCGTCCAGAGGACTAGACGGAGGGATGAAGGACGAGGTGCCTGCCTAGGACCCTAAAGTTTTCCTAAGTTGTTCTTGCACTACTTCTAAGGGAAGCCTAGGGACCCCCGAGACATATTCCTCGTCCGTGGTGTTTCCCTCACTAGTATTACCGGTGTCACTAGAGTTATCACTACTCTCGTCATAATACTTGTCTATAGCTTTCTCTGTACTATTGCTAGACGACGAGATAGTTATTTCTGACATTTTTTGAAAAGAAAATTTTGGAAACCTAAAAGATGAGAAAAGAGGGAATACCTGGCTCTAGGACGAATAGAAACTATGGACGCGAGGAAACTCCTAGACGAAGCTCTAGACGATGAATGTCAAAGAAGGAAAATCTCAGAAGTGTGGAGGGCAGTTGAGGCATTCCACTATCTATAGATGGCTGACCTAAGTGTATGAAACAACGCAACCAATCAAATGATGACACGTGGTCTTCGTCTCGAAAAAATGAATCGACGAGACTGGCCACCATTGAAATGGTGACACGTGGCACATCAACACTTTGACACCAGTTAAACTCACCTAAGTAACGCAAGGTTACCTCTTTCCCTTTGGGCAACCCATATGGACGAGGGGGCAACTGATGGTGTAATGAAAAATCCATAAGTCATGTCTCGTCCTTACATGTCGTCCAAAGAAAAGGAAGTTACCTCGTGCTCATCCATAGCAACCTCATCCGTCCGTCCGTCCTTAAGGGACGGACGAGGTTGTTGTGTCCTAAGCACCTTGAGCCTTAGACGAGCATATTTTCACAAAGTGTGAGTAAAGTCGAACCATTGTAAGCCAAATCCAACCGTTGTGGAATGCACATCGAAATAATGTAACATCCATTGTAGTTATGGAAGTTACCTCCGAACCCTTCGTACAATTTAGCAATAGGAACAGTTATCAAATAAGTAACCGTTGCCCACATGCTATATAAACAATCGCCAACGAGAGGGTAAGGCATTCAGACACTTCCAACATTTTTGGAATTACACAAAAGACTAACTTTGCCATCAAAGGATTCTTGGCCGACTTCCACCGGCCTCCTTTGATTTTGTGTTTATTTTCTCAGGACTCAGTTACAAAATCATCAACATCCGAGACTTTCAGCCCATTGATATAACAGAATTCATCAGAAATGATACTTGGATCATAATTGGGTCTAATTGGGTACCTAGTTAAAACTCAATAAACATTAATGTTAATTGGATTTAATTAGGTTAATACCTGTTTAACACAATTAATAATTGGGTGGGTTTGGGTTGATTTTGCCACCCCGAGTTTTGGTCTTAACTGTAGAAAAAAAAAATGGTTCTTGATTATTGTGACCTTTTGATTCGCCATCCAATCATGTTTTATTTATTTTTACCCTTTTTGGCTTTAAAACTCATGATTTTGCACCTTTTTCAAATTTTTTTTAAGGTCTTTGTTTTGACGCGTGAATCAGGGCCAAACAAAATATAGTATCGACACCCTAGACACTTGTCATTCTTTGCACAAATTTTAGGAACTTCTTTCAAGAAATAATACCAAAACTTAATTCTCATTGGTCCAAGAACAATCGTGAGATAGACTTTTTTGACAATTCGATAATTGGTAGATAGGGGATTTGAATTTTGAAGGTCTCCATGAGAAACACTCTTAAGTTTCAATTGAGCTATAAGGCTCTTTGCAATCTCAAATTGTAATTAAGCATTTAAAATAATGGCGAATTTGTTTTGATTAGTCCTTGTTTGATAGCTCAAAAGCCTAATCCCTCTTAGGCTTAAGCTAATTAGATGAGAACTAACAAAAATCATGTAATTATCCTCCAAAAATATATAGATAAAATTGAAACAAAATCAGATAAGTAAAAAAAAATAGAAATGTGGAAACCTAAGGTCAAAGTGTGGATTGATACTTTGAACAAAGCATAGAGCCTCAATCTAGGCACTCTGTATGCCGACACACCATTTTCTAACAATTGAATTTTTTTTTCCTTCACACAATTTACTAATTCGAATTCATTCATGGTTAATTATCAAGAAAGGAGGTTCCCAAAAATTTCTCCCAAAAAAATAGATAGAAGGTAACAAGATACAGGACTTTTTTTCCTGAATTTCAGAACGTTTTCTCATGTGTACTCTTTCACTTGACATTTATCAAAAACCCTTTTATAATTCCTTAGAAAAGCCACAAAATTATTTGAAGAAATCATCATTTTTTAGCCCACACAAAGAAAAGACCAAAATTATTTGGAGGAATAAGCCCTAGTTATCTATTCTAGGCAATTGTCTGCATCTACTTTAGCAACATCATTCTCGGCGAAATCAACAACACGTGCTCCTAAAATCAGTATCGCCAATTTAAGGGATGTGTTAATTATCAATAGAGGAGTTGTGTATGCAGGCATTCGCATGAAATAATGACTAATTTGTTGAGGATGACCATTGAGTGATAATTCCATGAATTATATTTTTCATTGATGACATGTTTCCAGTAGAGTGTTGTGAAATAATAAACCCACTCAAACAAGATTAAAGAAAGAGAGAAGAAAAATAGACACGGACTTCTACAGGTAGTGACAGAAAAAGTTCCACTATAAAATATAGAGATTATAATAGTAACACACAAACACTCTCACAAGAATCAAACCCCAAATCCAAATACATCCTTGGCTCTCTCACACAAAGAATAGAGCACCCTATTGTACTTGCACCAGTTTTGTAGTAGTACCACACTTTCTCACTCATCCAATTCAACTATTGCCGCATGGCAACATACATATATATAGTGTGTTAAAGTCGACTACTATTACAACTCCTAAACCAAGTAGTACTTGGTTTTCTAAACTTTGCTATACATGGCAATATCATTTTCCTAGTTTAACTAGGATTCGGCCAAACACCCTTGACCAACAAGCCACCTACTCAACAAATTAATTATTTAACGTGTATATTTGGTTTATTTTCAATGTTTTGTTGATGTACATAATGGAGTGTTTGTTTGGCATCAACTTTTTTTTTTTTTACACTAAAAATAAACTAAAATATACTTATATTTCAAAAGTGAGAGAATATAAAGTTTTAAAAAGCTGTAAAAAACAAAATAAGCTAAAAGTTAAAGGAAAAAGTCGGTGTCAAATTAATGGACCTTATATTTTACATGATATTGTTAATTTTGAAGAGTGGTGTATAAAGTGATGGCATGCACATGAGAAATGGAAAATTGAAAATCTTGTCACATGATCATTGATCGCCCCAAAAACTCAATTATGGATATAGTGGTAATTGAGCAAGGTTAGGATCACAACTAATTTGTATTATGAGCTAATATTAATCCACAATGGGAGATTTGAACGAGAACAAGAAATAGCTGTGTAAAAATCATGTTAAACACAATTCTTATCATTTCATATTATGGATTGTGTTACAAGGATTTCTTTCAAGAACAAAGATACTCTCCTTTTGTACAATTCTCTTTTTCTCTTGTGTATTCTATGCCTTTTTCTTTGCACTTATCCCTCCTTATATTAGCTCTATCTTCTTCTTCAGAGTGTGTTGTCCTTGTCCACTTAGATAACTTCTTGTCCCATTGGGTCTTCTTTTCTCACTTTTTCATCATGAAAGGAGACTAGGGGTTGTAAAATCAACTCAAACCCATTTGCTCACCCAAACCCATCCAATTAAATGAGACCCAAACCGACGTAATTATTAATTGTGTTAAATGGGTTAATTAACATTAATGTTTATTGGGTTTTTACCCAATTAGACCCAATTATAATCCAAGTATCATTTCTACAAATCAGCCAACTCTAAAATACCCAAAAACCACTAAAAATTACCAAAATACCCTCTAAACCTAGAAAATGACCAAAATACCCCCCTAAACCTTAAAAAAATTGACCAAAATACCCTTAAACCTAAAAAATGACCAAAATACCCCTGAAACCTAAAAATTGACCAAAATACCCCCTAAACTTTAAAAAGATCAAAATACCCCTAAAACATTTATTAAAAAAAGACCAAAATACCCCTCTAAACCTAAAAATTGCCAAAACACTCCCAAAATCTAAAAAAAGACCAAAATACCTCATAAACCTAAAAATTATCAAAGTACCCCGAAAACCTAAAAAATGACCAAAATATCCCCAAAACCTAATAACTGACCAAAATACCCCTCAATCACCCAAACCATTCTTCAGCACCACCATTAACCGTCCAGCAACAGTTGCAATCCATGGTTGCTGCAATGGCGGACTTGACGCAACAAAACCAAGAGTTAACTAGTTAACAGACACCGTGACAACGCTATGGTAAAGAGCACAAGCAAAATTCAAAGAATGAATGGACTGAAAATGGGGCTGAGGGAGGAGATCATTCTAGAGGTACTGTCACTCGTAGAGTACCACACTTAGAGAGAGAGATGGGTCAAATGAAAAGAGCCATGGAGGAGATGAAGGACTCCATGGGGAGGGCAAATCACGTGGATGACCTTGTCCACAGGACTGACTCTCCTTTCATCGTGTCCATTGCCAGTCACCCCCTACCCTCCAAATTCAAAATTCCTACCTTGGACTCATATGATGAAACGCGGGACCCTTACAATCACATTGCCACGTTTAAGACGACCATGCACCTCCAAGGTGTTCTAGATGAAATCATGTGCAGAACCTTTCCCCCCACGTTGAAAAGCCCAACCAAAGTATGGTTTGGTAAGCTACCACCAAACACCATAACTTCATTTTAGGAGCTAAGAAATTTGTTCGTCAAAAACTTTGTCGGTGGCCAAAAGCATAATTGTTCCTTGTCCATTTTGTTGAACATAGAACAAGGAGAAAATGAGAGTCTGCGTACTTTCATTAGTCGTTTAACAAGTAAGCCTTGCCAGTGGACGAGATGGATGACAAGATCCTCTTGGCAGCCTTCTAAAATGGAGTCTGTTGGGTTCTAAGAAATTAGGAATTAATGTATTAGAACTTCAATTTGTATTTTGTTGGCAAACCATGATCAAAACATTTAGTCTAGGTTTAGGCTTGCTCAAAGTATGTTTATTTGTAAAATTGAAATCGAGTGATTGCAGAATTTACTGGACTAAATCTGTAAGTCTCGATTGATCGAAAATTAGACTCGATCGATTGAACCACGTAAAGATTTATTTTTCCGCAGAGTTCCAGTTCAGCCCAAACTCTATTTAAACGTCTTGGGGTTCAAGTAAAACACTCCTATATATAAGGAAAACCCTAGAACGTTTTTGAGACTTTTAGTGAGAGAGATTAGAGTGCCTCTTGTGCCTCCTTTTATTTTTAGGGTTTTGTACCCCAAACCTCTCTAAGTCTTTGTTGCTCATATTTGTGGTTTGTGTGAATCTCTTGTGAGATCTTAGAGGAGTTTTCCTTCACATAAACTTAGGGTTTTCAAGGTAGAGATATTATCTACATTTTGATGATCAACAAGGTTGCAGCCATTGGAGCTAAAAGAAAAACAAGCGGGGAGCTTGTACTTGATTGAGGAATACAAAGAAAGAAGTAGTCCGTGGACTCGGAGCCTGCGCGTGGTCGTGTCAGGAAGTTTTACTGGTGGGTAGCATTAGGAAGTCAAGCGGGGAGCTTGTAAGTCCTTTTGTAAGAACTTCAATTCTTTCTTAGTGGATTCCGTTTTGCCTTGAGGATAGGTGGGTAAAATCCTCCCCAGGTTTTTTACCGGTTTGGTTTTCCTAGGTGATCATATCATGTGTTATTTATTATTCCGCTGCTTTATATGTTTGATATGATTATTTGATTGTTTTAACCTAGAATTGCTTAATTTAACTAAGTAACAACTTGGCTAATTAATCTAGGCTACGCAATCTGATTGTGGTTTAAGGGGTCTAAGGGTCCGTTTGGATACAGCTTATTGTTGCTGAAAGTTACTGAAAACTGATTGTTGCTGAAAATACTGTAGCAAAATAATTTTTAAATATGTGAATAGTGTTGTGAGACCCACTTTTAATATTAAATATTATGTGAACAGTGCGTGTACAGTACGTAAACAGTGTACGCACAGTACACGCACAGTGAATTTTGTCCCCCAAAGTCAACAAGTGCGAAAAAAAAAAAAAAAAAAAAAAAAAAAAAGAGGAGAAAACGCGAAGCTGGAAACGCACTACAACTATCCCTCCTATCCAAACCCACACTAAATTTCCAACAAGTGGTATCAGAGTAGGTAGCTCTTCTTGTTATAGATCTTTTGATCTAAGAGCTGATCCTTGACCCCTGTTGTCATTGATAATTTGAATTGTGTTTTTGATCATGTTTCTGCTCATGCTTCTGCTGATTTTTTTGATGCTTTTGAAACTCTTCGTAAGGAATTATCTAAATCCTTGAAAATTGCTAAGAAATTTAAAGAAGAGTTAAAATTGGCTAATCTTGAAAAAGAGGAATTGATTGTGAGATTAATTGAATCTAATAAAAAGAATGATTTTTTGAGAAATCAAATTTCCTCTCAAGATGAGAAGATGAAAAGCTTGGAACAAGAGTTAGTTGAATCTAAAGCTAAAATTGAAAATTTGACTAGTACCAAGCCTGCTGATGATAACAGAAGTGTTTCTGTTTCCCTTAAGCCTAAAACTGAGAAAGTTTATATCCCTGCTTTCAAAAGGAATGATAAAGAAAAGGCTTATTTTGCTAGGTTAGACAAAGGTAAAAGTTCTGATGTAGACGCTGAAGTCTCTAAACCTAAGTCTAAACCTACTGTTAGAGAGCATAATAAATTTGTTTTTGTGCCTACTTGTCACCATTGTGGTGTTGTTGGTCATATTAGACCAAATTGTTCTTTGTTGAGGCAAAAACAAAAACCTGAGACTAGATTTGCTGTTAGGAATACTGATGTTCCTAAATTTGTTCCTGTTTGTCACTTTTGTGGTGTCCATGGTCACATTCGTCCTAATTGTCATAAATTGAAACTTAAGCATTCTGTATGTCAATCTAGGATATGTGATGATATTGCTCCTGCCATAAGTCCATATAAATTGTTTCATATGCTTTTGAAAAATTTAAGCTTGTTGGCTTGTGAAAGGAATTTGCAGGATTTTTGTCTGTCTCAGAAGATTGGTATAATTCCTCAAATACACTCTGCTTCTCATGGATTTTCACCTACAAAGCCGAAGACTTGTGCTATATGGGTGAGAAAAGATCCTTCAAGGTGAGTGTTGCTGACTTGTCCCTGTTTTAATTCTTTCTATGTTTGTGGACATGTCTTGTTTCTGTTTTTGGTTGTTTTGTTTTTTCTAGGTTGTTTTTTTTATTAAAAAAAAAAATCCAAAAACATTGAAAAATTTTCAAAAAGACAAAAATATTTTATTTTGTGTCTTGTTTTATTTTTCTTGAGGATTACATGAGTTTTAATATCTCTCTTGATTTAGAACATGCTTGACATTGTGGTGAAACTTGAATAGTTTGTGCTAAGCTATTTTTGATTTTGTGTGAGGATGTACTAGTTTGTACATGTACTCATGGGTTAATTAAGAAATTGATATTTCTTGTTTGTGTACCTTCTATAGCTTAGTTAAGCACTGTCATGCATTGCATTTGCATTGATCATTTAGCACAATGTGTGTTTTTTTTTTGTTTTTGGTCATAAATTTTTTTCAAAATCTCAATAAGTGGTTATAACATTTGTTAAAACTAAAAAGATTTTTGTGTTTTGTATTATAGATCTTGGATTTATAATCAAGGATTGGCCATATTATCTTTACATAACAAGTTTATGTACCCTATTTAGCTTTGATGAGCTTATATATTGCACTTGACTAGTTGAAACTTTGTAGTGCATGTTGTGTGGGAAAGATGTGTGTGGTTGTTAATCACTTTGTCTTGATCTTGAAGTCACATGTTCTGTGATTGACGGACTTGATCCTTTTGAGAAAGGCATAAATAACCATCTCACCACTGTTCACTAGCCAATCATGAACACCTTAGTGCATATCATAAGATTTTGTGCTCGAGAAAGTGTAGCACATGCACAAAAAGAACATAAGGTGTAGCCTCAATTAATTCATTTAATTAAAACTGGTGTGTACTATTAGGCTTGATACCAAATTCACTTAATTCAAACTGGTGTGTACTATTAGGCTTGATGCCAATTCACATAATTAAGAGGCAAAAATTCAAGAAACTTACATGATTGCAAGCTTTTGTTCTAGGAGATGTGGGAGTTATAGGATGTAACTCTTTAGGTGATAGTCACTTTTAAATTCTATGTGATGAATTGTGTAGACTTTGTGTTTGATTGCTATTCACATATCACCTCACATGTATCTCAAGTTTTTGCTAGTATCACACACTACACAAGTTACTCTTTGTTGAACTTGGTACATTTTATTGTGTGTGATCTTGTTGTGGCCATCCAAGATTAAAAGTTCCTTGATTTTAATGCAAAATGTGTTTCAAGTTTGAAAATTTTGAAAATATCTTGAGATTTGTGCACAGCATATTTGCTGCTTAAGGAAATTCAATGGAGAATGATTGAAACTTGTTTTTGAGAAAATTGGGTTTAAAATTTTGGGTTTTTGAAAAAGCATTCCATTTCATACTCATGCATTTTGTTTTCATTGTTCAAATGCTTTGAGGAGTTGTTTTCAAAATTAGGTCTGCATTTTTCAAAACAGTGATTTTTCTCAAAATTTTTATGAGTTTTTGTCCAATTCGATCGATTCATTCTGATTTTCGATCGATCGAAAAAGTGCTTTAATTTGTTTAAAAATGACTGTTTCATTCGATCGATCGAATGTATTTTTCAATCAATCGAAAGTCGCGAATCAGGTTTTTGAAAAGGGTTTGTTCTTGATCCGAATTAGGGCTTTTGTGAAATTTAGTTGAATTTGATGCAATTGGCTTGTTGTTTTGATGTAATTAGGCATTATAATCTATGTGCTGTGTTATGTGATGCTCAATTCATCAATTTGTTTAAAAAAATTCAACAAGTGGTTTTCAAAGTTTTGGGGTTTTTGTTAGAAACTCCGTGCTCAAGCCAATTTTGCCAATTTGATCTCAATTGAACTTAGTTTTACTGCATTAGAGCATGCATCATGACATATTTTGTCTTGCATCTTTTATGTTTAGGATTCACATGCATTGCATTGATTTCTGTATTCATCTTGCAGTTTTGCAGTCATATCTCTCATTTTTTTCACACATAGCATGCATACACTTTGCTAAATTGGGTACTCAACTTGATTTAAAAATTGATTGATTAAATTTTGAGTTTTGTACATTCTAGTATATGTTTTTTTTTGTGTGAACTGTAGAAAATATTTTTCTTAAGAGATATGATGGATAATCAATGTGCAAATATTTTTTCTACTCATGCAACTGTTTATGAGTCACATAATGTCTTGTTTGCATTTTATTGAAAGAGAGAATATTTTTTCTTTATGTGTATCCTCACCTTAGTTTTTAACTTTGGTTTGTGTGTTTTTAACTTTGGTCCTACTGGTGAGGATGTTCCTAATCCTGCTGGTGCTACTGCTGCTGTTCCCCCCCCCCCCCCTTTTATTTTTCCCCAAACTGTTTTTCCCTAAACTTGTTTGTTTTTCCTATTTTTATAGGGGGAGAAAGGTTTTTTTTAACCCGTATTGTTCATAGGGGGAGCTGTCTCTATTTTCTATAGAGTTGAATTGTTTTGTGTTCCCCTTAATTCTCTATTTTCTCTTATCCTTTATTGCGTATGTTAACTGTTTACTCGTTGTATGAGTTGTCTTTGTCAATACGTGACAAAAAGGGGGAGAAATTATTGATTTATGGGAATCATGTTTGTCTTGTTTAGGGGGAGTTGAAATTATTTTTGAAAGGGAAGAAAATAAAAACTTTTTGTTGTATCTAACTTAGGGGGAGAGTTAGTTTACTTATGTTTTTATTTTTGTTTCTTGTTCACTGCTCATTGATTTATATTTATGAGTTATTCATGATATATGTCTTTGTTTTGTATTTTGTGAAGTCAAGAATTTATTTGTTGATTTACTGTTTTTCTGTCACACATGCGTTTATGCGTTTTGTTTAGTGTTTCAGGAAGTATACATGTTGATTCAATTTTGCTGCTGTCTACACTTGCAACTGATGGATAGTAGTTAGGATTGGATTTGTTGTTATGAGCATTATCTGTGTATTGGGCTATTTGTAACTTTGAGCATTTCATGTTTGTGATGTGTTTTGTCACGGATTGCCAAAGGGGGAGATTGTTGGGTTCTAAGAAATTAGGAATTAATGTATTAGAACTTCAATTTGTATTTTGTTGGCAAACCATGATCAAAACATTTAGTCTAGGTTTAGGCTTGCTCAAAGTATGTTTATTTGTAAAATTGGAATCGAGTGATTGCAGAATTTACTGGACTAAATCTGTAAGTCTCGATCGATCGAAAATTAGACTCGATCGATTGAACCACGTACAGATTTATTTTTCTGCAGAGTTCCAGTTCAGCCCAAACTCTATTTAAACGTCTTGGGGTTCAAGTAAAACACTCATATATATAAGGAAAACCCTAGAACGTTTTTGAGACTTTTAGTGAGAGAGATTAGAGTGCCTCTTGTGCCTCCTTTTATTTTTAGGGTTTTGTACCCAAACCTCTCTAAGTCTTTGTTGCTCATATTTGCGGTTTGTGTGAATCTCTTGTGAGATCTTAGAGGAGTTTTCCTTCACATAAACTTAGGGTTTTCAAGGTAGAGATATTATCTACATCTTGATGATCAACAAGGTTGCAGCCATTGGAGCTAAAAGAAAAACAAGCGGGGAGCTTGTACTTGATTGAGGAATACAAAGAAAGAAGTAGTCCGTGGACTCGGAGCCTGCACGTGGTCGTGTCAGGAAGTTTTACTGGTGAGTAGCATTAGGAAGTCAAGCGGGGAGCTTGTAAGTCCTTTTGTAAGAACTTCAATTCTTTCTTAGTGGATTTCGTTTTGCCTTGAGGATAGGTGGGTAAAATCCTCTCCAGGTTTTTTACCAGTTTGGTTTTCCTGGGTGATCATATCATGTGTTATTTATTATTCCGCTGCTTTATATGTTTGATATGATTATTTGATTGTTTTAACCTAGAATTGCTTAATTTGACTAAGTAACAACTTGGCTAATTAATCTAGGCTACGCAATCTGATTGTGGTTTAAGGGGTCTAAATTTCCATCAGAGTCAATTTAGATTTGTTCATCCATAAGCTATTCAACTCGAAGCCACAGACAATGGCTGAGTTGATACATTCAACCCAAAGTTTCATGAATGCAAAAGACATAATTATTGCTAAGAAAAAGAAAAAGGTTGAACGAGTGGAAAATGGTTATGTACACCATCTTGAGCAGGGTCCTCATCCAAAGAAGGCCAAGACAGGGGAGAAAAGGGATCGAAACGGCAAGAAGGCAGGGTTGTCCTCAGGACGATACTCTAACTACACTCCCCTGAATACCTCACTTGACCAAGTACTGATGTAGATTAAAGATGATCCATCCTTAAAATGGCCCAAGAAGATGAAAGGAGATCCTAGCAAGCGAAACAAAAGCAAGTACTTTCGTTTCCACTGAGACCATGGACATGATACAGACGAATGTTACGACTTAAAGCAGCAAATTGAAGTTCTTATTAAGCAGGAAAAGTTGAAAAATTTCCTTGGACAAGACCACAAGGACAAAAGGCAACCAATGAAAGGAAAAGCAAAAGAACCAATGTGTCAATCACTTGGAGAAATAAGGGTCATTGTAGGGGGCATATCAACTAGAAGCTCGTCCAAAGCCAAGAAGACCTACCTGTAGGTAGTCCAGAATATTAAATTATCTAAACGACCACCAAAGACAATCAGAGAAGACGAGCCTACCATTATTTTCACGGACAAAGATGCAAGACGACTACACCATCCTCATGATGATGCAATTGTCATCACTTTTACAATTGCAAATTATACAACTAGAAGGATGTTAATAGACAATGGGAGTTCAGCAGACATCCTCTACTATCCAGCCTTCCAGCAAATGGGAATTAACAAGGAGTTACTTTATCTAGTGAGTGTGCCTTTAATTGGATACAGAGGAATGAAGGCTCTACCAATGAGCACTATCTCCTTGCCATTTGTGGTTGGCTCTTACCCACGGCAAATCAATAAGGAAGTGAACTTCCTTGTTGTGGACTATTCTTCCTTGTATAATGCCATCATCAGACGACAACTTTAAACAGTTAGAGGGCCGCAACGTCCACCTACCACTTGTCTATCAAATTCCCAACGAAGTATGGCATTGGGGAAGTACAAGGAGACCAACTAGTTGCTGGAGAGTGTTATTTAGCAATGTTGGCCATGGATGAGCAAGTGCAAACGATGAACATTAAAGAAAGAAGAACATTGGCTGAACCAATTGAAGTATTGGAAGATGTACCATTGGA
This sequence comes from Quercus gilva, assembly GCA_023621385.1. Taxonomy (NCBI): domain Eukaryota; kingdom Viridiplantae; phylum Streptophyta; class Magnoliopsida; order Fagales; family Fagaceae; genus Quercus; species Quercus gilva. Next base: position 30,497,628 of record CM042480.1, read on the forward strand.
AAAGTCCAACCCCAAGAAGTTTACCATGATTGGGACAAGCATGGAAGAGAAGATGAAGTAGGACCTTGTCCAATTCCTTAAGAAGAACATGGATAGTTTTGCTTAGAGCCATGAAGATATGCCTGGGATTGACCCAAGTGTGATTACTTATCATTTAAATGTATCCCTATCTCACAAATCCGTCCTTCAAAAGAAGAGAGCATTTGCCCCAGAACTAGACAATGCATCAAAGAAGAATTCAGAAGTTGGTAATAGCAGAGTTCGTCCGTAAAGTATACTATCCTGATTGGCTAGCTAATGTAGTGATGGTCAAAAAAGCTATGGCAAATGGAGAATGTGCGTGGACTTTACAGATTTGAACAAAGCTTGCCCCAAGGATAGTTATCCTCTTCCACGCATTGACCAGCTGGTGGACTCAACAGTTGGACACCAACTATTGAGTTTCATGGACGCATTCTCAAGGTACAAACAGATTAAAATGGACAAGGTAGACCAAGAGAAAACATCCTTTATTACAAGCCATGGTTTGTTTTGTTACAAAGTAATGCCATTTGGTCTGAAAAATGCAGGGGTTGCCTATCAAAGACTGGTCAACCACATGTTTCGTCCACAAATTCGGTGAAATGTTGAAGTATACGTGGACGATATGCTAGTTAAAAGCGCAAAGGAGACAACATTTGGACGACCTCCAGGAGACTTTCGACACATTTAGACAATACAAAATGAAGCTGAATCCAACTGATTTTGAACATGGAGCCCCCAAAAAATGTCAAAGACGTCCAGAGCCTCACTAGACGAGTAGCAGCCCTTAACAGGTTCGTCTCAAAGGCTACTGACAAGTGTTTACCATTTTTCAGTGTGTTAAGAAGAGCATTTGAATGGACGGACGAGTGCCAACAAGCATTTGAAGACCTTAAGGCTTATCTCGGGGAAGAAGGAAAGATATAGAAGCCCGTCTACTACACCAGCAAAGCTTTAAGAGGAGTTGAAGGATGGTACCCGCCAATGGAAAAGTTAGCCTTCTCATTGGTAACAACAGCAAGAAAGCTCAGGCCTTATTTCCAAGCTCATGTTATCAACGTCCTGATGAATCACCCGCTGAAGAAGGCTATAAATAAGCTAGAAGCCACTGGAAGATTGATCCACTGGGCAGTGGAACTTAGTGAATTTGACATGCGATATCGACCAAGAAAAGTAATAAAAGCCCAAGCCCTTGCAGACTTCATTGCCAAATTTACTCCTGCCCGTGATTAGCAGAATTGAGACCAAAGGACAAAGCAGTAGGTCGTCCGTGTGGATGGCTCATCTACATAGCATGTAGGAGGAGTTGGAATAGTATTACAATCACCAGAGGGGGATCAACGAGTGTATGCCATTCATCTACAGTTCCAGTCGACCAATAATGAAGTTGAATATGAAGCCCTACTCCAAGGCTTAGAATTAGCCAAGTCACTTGAAGCAGATTCAGTTCTCGTCCAAAGAGACTCACAGTTGGTAATAGACTAAGTGAACGAAACATGTGAAGCCAAGGAAGAACGAATGAAGAAGTACTTTAGCAAAGTTAAGCAGTGCATCAAAGGCTTCACAACAACCCAGTTTCAACAGATACCAAGGGAGGATAACGTGGAAGCAGACGTCCTAGCCAAGGCAGCATCTGCAAACGAGATGGTGGACAATCAAATTAAAGTCCAATACATCCCAAGTATAGATGTTCCAAAAGTGAATCAAATAGATGGAGTAGCCAACTGGACCATTCCCATCATGTCTTATCCCAAGGACGGACTCCTCCCCGAGAATAAATAAGAAGCAAGGAAACTAAGAGTAAGAACGGTGAAGTTTGACCTCATGGATGAAGTACTATAAAAAAGGGATTTCTCTCAACCCTACCTGAGGTGTTTAATCCAGACAAGTCTTACTACCTCCTGAGGGACATCCACAAAGGAGCTTGTGGAAACCACTCAGGAGCCAAAACCCTTATCCATAAGATAGTCCATGTAGGATGTTACTGGTCATCCATGCAAGTAGATGCTAAAGCTTATGTTAAAGCGTGTGACAAGTGTCAACACTACAGCAATATACCTAGACAACGATCAGAATACCTTACTCCAATGGTGGCTCTTTAGCCCTTTGCCCAATGGGGACTTGACATATTTGGTCCCTTTCCCATGGGGATGAGGCAAATGAAGTTCTAGTGGTAGGGATTATTATATTACTAAATAGGTAGAAGTAGAGCCGTTGGCAAAGATCACTGAGCAGAACCTCAGAAGCTTCATCTGGAAAAACATTATCTACCATTTTGGAATCCCAAGAGTCCTCGTCTCAAATAACAGCGCTAGTTTGATAATACACCCTTTAGAGAGTTTTACGAGTAGTTGAGAATCAGGAATCGCTACTCCTCACCCTCCCACCCATAGGCTAATGGACAGGTAGAAGTTGCAAACCGATCCTTGCTGAAGATTATCAAAACTCGGCTTGATGGGACAAAAGGGATATGGTCAGATGAATTACCCAGCGTCTTTCGGGCATACAAGATGACAATAAGGACTCCTACTTGAGAGACTCCTTTTAAGCTAGCATATGGAAGTGATGCAATGATACCCACGGAGGTTGGTCTAACTAGCTCCAGGATGGCCCACTGTAATGATGAGGAGAATAAGAAGCAACTCCGTCTAAACCTTGATCTCACTGATGAGGTAAGGATGGACGTGGAATAGAGGGTGGCATGCTACCAAACCCTATTGACTAAGTACCATGATGCTTTGGTCAAGCCAAGGCAATTCAACATTGGGGATTTTGTCTTAAAAAGGGTGTCTTTGGCTACAAAGGACCCCGCTTATGGAAAGTTGGGACCTAATTGGGAAGGACCATACAAAGTTATCAACTATAAAAGATGAGGGTCGTACTATATGGAAGCTTTGGACGGACGAAGGCTAGAGCATCCGTGGAATTTGGAGCACTTAAAGAAATACTACCAATGAAAGCTTGTCAAGAAGGTCAGCATGGACGAGACTAAAGATTACTAATGACCACTAGTAGTCTATTTATGTTATCTTTTAGTACTTATGTTTTCTAGCAGTATGTAGACACTCAATTTTGCACTCATGATTTAATGAAGGAGCATGACTTGAATAACCATCCATGTACCTTAAAAATCATGATTGCATTACATGCATCCATTTGTTCTTGCATTACCTGCATCAATTTGTTTTTTGCATTACATGCATTAATTCATTCATTGCATATCGTCAAAATGATCTTGAGATTCTAACAGTCATAACGGTGTTTCCGGTTTCCAAATCAGACTATTAGATCGAAAGATATCACATGATCAAGTTTGCCCGGTCAACATGCGTTGTGTCTAGGTAGAGTCGACCACACATGATCAATTTAAATTAATTCTGATTGGTTAAGTAATTAAAACTAATTAAACAGTTTTGTGATTAATTGATAATTAGTGTTTAAAATAGGGATGCATGCATAGGAATAAAAGGGGTGATTGGATTACAATAAAATTGTAGATAATCTGAACTTTATCAAGATTTATTTTAGGGTATTTATATACAAGATAATTGCTTTTTTAAGAAGCCTGAATTATCCAAAAAAAGATATTAAAAAAAAAAAATCATAGACGGAGAATGAAAACACGTCTAGGTGCAAGAACCGGTCAAAAAACCCTAGAAGAGGAGTCCAAACGGCACCTGAACACAAAAGAGCATTCGGTGTCCAAGAGCCAATTTGGCACTTTTGGAGTGCCAAACGGTACATTTGGAGTGTCGAACGGCATCTAAAAGGGAAAAATTTTCCTTTGTTAGGCTTTCGCCCAATGGCCTTCGGGTGACGATAAGGCACACCCTTTTCGATTTTTTCGCAAAAGGATGCGTCTGGATTCACATCCTAATTGTCCATGCCTATTTTTTAGAGTTTTCTGGCCTTTATAAATAGAGACTGAACCTTATAATTCAGCACTTTTTTTTCTATATTCTAGGAGGCACACGTTTTGAGGATCTCAATTGCTGATACTTGTTGATCCTCTCTGAGGTTTGTTGCTTAAATTAGGGTTTTTAGGTTTCAAAGATAACTGCATAAGTTTCTTTGAACCCTAAAACATCCTCTCAAGAACAAAGAGTGCTCATGCAAGAGGTTGTTTCCTTCACTCTATCTTTTCTTTATGCTTCTTTTTATGTTGATGAATGTTTTTATCCATAGCATGAATTATTAATCATTTTTTTGTTTAAAGCATGATTGTTTTTATGTAATTGTTGTAGTCTCTTTCTTGAATATCAATAATCTACATGTGAACAACTCTTTTTCTTAAAATAAAAACAAATTTGCATCTTCCTTAGATGTGGATTTGAGTTTTTCTTCACACCAAAACAGATCTGCATCTTCCTTAGATGTAGATTTGAATTTTTCTCTAACACAAAGCTGATCTACATCTTCCTTAGATGTAGATTTGAATTTTTCTTCACAGTAAAACAAATTTGCATCTTCCTTAGATGTAGATCTGAATTTTTCTTCACAATAAAACAGATTCGCATCTTCATTAGATGTAGATCTGAATTTTTCTCTAACATAAAACGAATCTGCATCTTCCTTAGATGTAGATATGGATTTTTCTTAATCAAAATTGGTTTGTGTCTTCATTAGATGCAAATCCGAACATTTTTTTATCATAAAAAACTAATTTGTATCTTCCTTAGATACAATTCTGATTTTTTAATACATGAAGATTTTTGAAATAAAGAAAAAGATTAAACATGATTGCATTATGTTTGTTTTATGTAAATCATGTTGCATAAATTTAAATTATGAGTGAAACTCACTTCTTAAAAAAAATCTTTTTCATTCTTTTAAAACATATAAAAACATATAAAAACATATCTGATTTTTCCGTCACTAAAGATCATTTTTTTATCGTCACAACACAAATCTGAATTTTTATCTCCAAAAACCACTTTTTCTAATTACTACAAAACAGATCTAGTATTTTGACAAATCAAAATCAATTTTTTTACCAACCAAAACATATCTGAATTTAAAAAACAAAACAAAAAACAAAACAAAAGAAGAGACTTCATTCATAAATAAATTTTAGTGTCACATGTTCAACATATCATTCATGACATGCATAAAAATATACATTGGTCACAAGAGTCTAGAAGACCAGACTTTCTCTGAGCGGAATGGGTGCCTAACACCTTTCCATTCAAGTTTATCAAATATGTATTTTTTATTCAATCAATGAAGAGAACAATTCAATCATGTAATTTATTTTTTCTTACTTTTTTTATAAAAAAATAAGTGGCGACTCCATACCACTTATCCAAAAAGAGAGGTGTCTTAAAAGGTACCCGAATCTCTTTTTTGAGGGACACTTTTTTCGAGGTCTCTCACATAGTATTTTATGTTTTCTTGCATTTGAATTCCCTAAAAAGCACTAGCTACTAGCATGTGCTATGTTTATGGACAATGTCATGAGCACAGTCCTTTTGTATATAAAGTAATTTGAATTTCCTAAAAAAGAACTAGGTACTAACATGAATGATGTCTATGGATGAGTTTATGTACATAGTTCCCTATTGTCTATGAACGATGTTATGTACAAAGTTCTCTATTGTCTATGGATGATGTTATGTACAAAGTTCTATACCGTCTACGGACGATGCTATGTACAAAGTTCTCTGTTGTCTATGGACAATGCTATGTACAAAGTTTTCTATTGTATATAAAGCAGTTTGGATTTTCTAACTTAAGTGCTGATGATTCTTTAAGAGACTAAAGTCCATAAGTTAAAGACGTCTAAAGTTTCTGGATGCAGAGATGTATTGTCATGAGCCATCCTTGCATGAGGAAAAGGCAAGTTATCATAAAACCTTAAGGTAAAAACATAAGTACAAAGGGAAGGAACAGAAAACTCCTAGTACACTCGTCCAATAACAAAAGACGAAGAAAGACATGCATGCAATATACAAAGAATTTTATGGATGACATATGTCCAAGCTACCGAGTAATCCAAACTATGGATGAAAAGAAAAACAGCCAATCAAAAATTCCAAAAACAAGTCCAAGATAAGGACAAGGAAAATATTTAGCCATTCCAATATAAAGTCCTATGGACGAAAGATACTTAGGAATTAAAATTGGCAACAGAAACAAGAATGAACGTTCAAACATGGACAGAAATCTATTCATAAATAAAACTAAGGGCAGATGACTATCGTCCAAAAACCCTTTAAAATAACAAGCCTTGAAAAGGCAAGTGTATAAGACCCCGTCCTTAAACATGGACCAGGTAGTGTACTTAAAGAAATTTAAATGGTCCAAAACAATGAACCCCTCCACCCTTCCCCCCCCCCCCCCCCCCCTCCCCCTCCCAAAAAAAAGGGAAAATAAAGAAAAATAAATTTTGCTTGAAATTAAAATTGGATAATCCATTAGGGACATCGTCTCCAAACTTTAGGCCATCCTTGGCAGGGTGAGAAGTGGAAGCATCGTCTTCAATATTTACATCCTTTAAGCTTGTCTGAAGTAAGGAACTCTTAACTGCAATACGAAGCTTGATAGAGTCAAAGTCCACCCTAGGGAATGACTTAAGGGCGTCCATATGAAAATCCTCAAAGCCCGCAACATAGTTTTCGTCTAAGAGGTCAGTGTATGCCTTGGACATCTTGAATTCTCTAATCACTTCGTCTCTGGATCTACTCAAAGAGGACCTAAACTCGTCATTCTACTTCTGAAGATGATCCAAATGAGTATCCTTCTCCACTATATCAGCCTTCAACTCCTCAACCAAGTTCTTTAACTCTTTTACCTCGGCTTCTAGCTTCATTCTCTCCCCCGTCCTACTGTTGGATTCCTTCTCGATGTCACAAATCTTTGCCTCAAGTTGTCTAGCTCATAGGCTTGCTTGGACACCACCATAAACTTTGACATGGCTTGTATGAAGAATATGGACGTGAGAAAACAAAGGAAAGCTCAAATCTTTAAAAGATTAAAGATGAGTCTACAATACCTTGTAGTTTTTCATGAATTGTAGATTGTTCAAACTCCTTCACAAACATGTCGTAGCAAATGGCAACATCTTTATCAATCACTGCCTACTTGAATCTCTCCCAGGCAAGACCCTCACTTCTTAAGATAGTCAATGGGCCACTGTCAGGAGGACCAACAAAAGGAGGCTTGGACGGGTCCACATCAGAACGGGTGAAAGATGCGTCAACCTTAGGCTTGGCCACAGAAGCAGTGTGGTCACTAACCACGACAGGAGTGGTGGATGGTGTTAAGGAGTCAACCTTCTACTTCTTGTTACCTCGACGGCTGGGAAGATTACTTAAGTCTAATCTCTTGGACACCGTATTCCTCTTCTCCGACAAGGTTGGAGGGATGAGTTTCACTGTGGACAAGATAAGAGGATGTGTTTGGTCAATATCTTCGTCCCCAGACTATGTGGCTTCGTCACCAACCACACCTTTTCCTTTGTTTTCCTTCATGGTTGTCATTCCTACAAAGAAGAAAGATATGTTAGAGTCTAGACGAATTATCCAGCCAAAACACAACGAAATGAATAACTTATGTCTACGGGTGGTGAGCTCGTGGGCAGGTGCTTCTTCTGTAGGCTCAGGTCCAAGTCCCCAAGTTGCTAGACAACAAAGTGTTACTAAGAAGTGGAAAGTCCTGTCTACAAAAAAGCGCGCTTGCTGGACGCGGTCTAGGAAGAATTGACTCAAAGAGGGTCGTCTTACAACAATAAATAAAAAAATGGAGTTAGATAAATATAACAAAAGAAGTAAAACGAGCTGTGAAAAATGACATACCCTCTGGACAAAGATGACCCATCTCACCAACGTAGGGAGGAAATGGGTCCCTACCTACCTCGGTAGGGTTCACTGCCCAAAACCCTGAGACGAAGGAAAACTCCGTCCTCCATCTCCTATTAGGCAAAGGAAGGGACTTAACCAACCTACAACTAGAACCTTTAGCAAAAAATTGATAGAAACCTAAGGATTGACTTATCTCCAAAGGTTTATAGCAGTATAGGAACTCGTCCACAGTAAGATGATGGTTCTCATAAAAAAAACCTTCCTCCATAACACCTGCATGGATATAATGAGCCTCCATGCCTTGGGGTTGAGTTGGTTTATACCTATACGTAGCCTGTGGAGGATCTCCCTAGCAAAGGCATTAAGAGGTAACTTAAGACCCCATAGTAGGTAGGCCTCATATATACCAACCCCTAAGTTGGAAGTACAATACCACTCATCAGGGTAGCTAGACGAGGTTTAAGATTGTCTGGAATCTAATACCATCCCTTAAGAGAGTTTAGCTTTTTCTCTTTTGTTCTTGAAGGAATGCCTACAGCATGATGCGAACCTCAATCGACACGCTTTAAGACCCAACAAATAATATTGGAATATTTGCCCAAGAAAGCTAAAATTCAGATTTTGATAAAAACCCTAGTTTATAAATGAAACGCGAACCAAAGGTATAAGTAACAGACCCAGACCCAATGATTATAACTGAATCACGAACTAAAAGTATAAAATTTGAACGCCACAAGGAAGAATTCCTGATAAGTTCATAGTTTTTGAAGAACCAAGAGAAGAAGCAAAACCTCACGTTTTTCTAATTTTTATTCAATTATCCTATATTACAATAAGTGCATGCTATTTATAAGACATGACTGAAGATAGGAAAATATAAAAAAAAAAAAAAAAAAAAGTACTAAATAATAAAAGCCTAAATTAAAGTTGATTTGGTTTGAAATTAGCAACTCCAAAATAGGAAAATAGCTAAAAAAAACGTTCTAAATAATAGAAGCCTAAAATTAAGGTGGATTTGGTCTGAAATTAGCATCTCTAGAATAGGAAAAATATCTATTAGTTAGTATGGAGTTGGAAAGTCAATCAGCCATTAATCCACACCATCACATTTAATTAAGCTAGATCAGCCCTTAATAGCTTAGATTAAATTTATTACGCCTTCATCTTCCTTTGGGCCAAGCTTGTAATGTCCTATTTTAGAATCAGCCCATTAAGTGCTTCTTTGATCTTTTTGGATCTTGCTCTAGTAATAGGCCCAATTGGAACATGCAATGGATCCTTTAATGCTTGTTGATTTTCATCACAACACAACAGTACAAAATATCCTCCTCCTTAATTAGAGAGGGGATGGACGCTGGAACACTAGTGGACGGACCAGCAGAAGAGCTTGACGCCACCCTTTGTCTTAACTCTTCCTAGAGAACCACTAAAGGAACATCAGGAACTCCAGACGAGTAATGCTTGTCTAAAGAACTACTCTCTCTACTACTACTCTCACTACTACTACCACTACTGTTACTCTCATCGCAATACTTGTCAATCTCTCTCTCATCCTTATCACTAGACGAGGATACTATTATCTCAGACATTTTGAAAAGAACTCTAAAGAAAAACCTACAAACGAGAAAAAGAGGATACCTAGCTCAAAACGAGGATGACTAAGGACAGAAGGAAACTCCTAGACGAAACGCTGGACAACTAATGTCAAAGAAGAAAATATGAGAAATGTGAGAGGGTAGGAGAGGTATTGTCCTATTTATAGTCAGCAGGGTGGGACACTAAAAGGACGTGAACCAATTAGATGTGCCACGTGGCAATTTTTTTGGGAAGAACGAAACAACGCGACTGATAAGCCACCAGGATTATGCCACGTGTTAACATCTTGAACCTTTGATTTCTGATCACCCTAACATGACACCTGGAGAACCCCTCAACCAATGAAAAACTACCACGTGTCAAGCCAATAGTAACATAGACGACATAAGGACAAGGGGGTAATTGATAGGGATCGAATTAAATTTAGTTTGTCCAAAGTGGTCATCCATAACCAGACCTTGTCTAGAAAGCTTCGCAAGGAAAGAAACCAAGCAGAAACAACACATGCATGAATAGTATCCGTCCATGGGTAACGAGACTATCCAATCTCAGGATAGTCATCCATGACACAAGTGCATGGACGACTAGACGACACTTCATGAATTTTAAAAGAACTTTTCAAAAGGTTCCATATAATCAAACCATGATGCACTACACCTAAAACATGGAGAGGATTCCCCATAATCCGCTCCACGTACCTCATTTTCTCCATTAACCACACACATCTCCCATAATGGTGGTGGATTTGAACAAGTAGACCAACTTTTAACTCTCTATAAAAGGATCAAGTCCCATTCACCCGAGGTAAGTTCTACGATTCACAGTTTCCCATCCTTGTGTTCTAGAGAGAAAACTAACTTAATCGTCTGAGGGTCCGGGGCTAGGTTACACCAGTCACCCTTAACAGTCTTTTCTTTTTTTTAGGTCATAAAGCCATCACCATAGCCCGAAGCATTCCAGCCTACTGATTTTCGTGCATCATCACCCCCTTAAACCTAAAAAATGACCGAAATACCCTTTAAACCTAAAAATTGACTAAAATACCCCCTAAACCTAAAAAAATAATCAAAATACTCTCAAAACCTAAAAAATGACTGAAATATCCCCAAAACTAAAAAATGACCAAAACCCCCCCTAAAACTAAAAGATGACCAAATACTCTCTAAACATAAAAAAAATAAAAAATAAAAAAAAAAGAACAAAATACACTCTAAACCTAAAAATGACTAAAATACCCTTGAAACTTAAAGAATGACTGAAATATCCTCAAAACTTAAAAAATGACTAAAAGACCTCCAAAACCTAGAAACCTACTGAAATAGGGGTTATTTTGGTCAATTTTTAGGCTTCTGTGTTATTTTGGTCATTTTTTAGGTTTTTTGGGGTATTTCGGTCATTTTTTAGGTTTAGGTGGTATTTTGGTTAATTTTTAGGTTTCGGGGCTATTTTGGTCATTTTTTAGGTTTCGAGGGTATTTCGGTCATTTCTTTTTAATGTTTAGGGAGTATTTTGGTAATTTTTAGGTTTTAAGAGTATTTTGGTCAGTTTTTAGGTTTCAGGGGTATTTCAATCATTTTTTCGGTTTCGGGGGTATTTTAATTTTTTTTTAGGTTTTGGGAGTATTTCTATCAATTTTAGGCTTAGAGGGTATTTTGGTCTATTTTCATGTACATTTCGGGGGAATTTTGGTCATGTTTTATATTTCAAGGGTATTTTAGTCATTTTTTAGGTTTCAAGGGTATTTTGGTTATTTTTAAGTTTCGGGGGTATTTCAGTCTTTTTTTTTAGGTTTATGGGTATTTTTGTAACTTTTAGGTTTCAGGGGGTATTTTGATCATTTCTTAGTTTCGGGGGTATTTAAGTCATTTTTTAGGTTTCGGGGGGTATTTTGGTCATTTTTAGGTTTATGAGGTATTTTGGTAAATTTAAAGATTTTGAGTACTTTGGTCATTCTCAAGTTTTATGGGCATTTTGGTAATTTTGATTATTGAGTAATTTGATGGGTTGAGGTTTACCCATAATAACTGGGTTAAGTTGGATTTGGGTTAAAAGTGATTAGTTAAATGGAAAATAAATGGGTAAATGAGCTTTATGTACCCAATCCAATTATGTCCACCTTAAGCCTACCCAAACCCATCCATTTTACACCCCTAAAGGAGACTCTTGAGGCTTCTTTTATTGTTCAGGCTTGTCATTTTGCATTAAATGCGATGGTGTTAGGCAAATGAACTTTATTAATGCAGAGGTTACTATAGAATCATCAGGAAGCTTCAAAATCTTCATTGGAGAACCTCATGATTTCTAGAATTCTACCTCTAAAGCTTGGCTAAACCTCAGATGGGGTTCTCGGCATTTGGATCTAAGATAACGCTATGCCTGGTCTGTGACCCGAGGCTTGATTCTTTTGGAGATGCTTATCTCAAAGTGGGCCAGTCAGTATTGGGCTAATTTCTACCATTTGGCCTGATGTTAATTAGGCCCTATATATCCATTTCCCTACAATCATTAATTGATCACATGGTGGATCTTTTCTCCTTAAGACCATATCCATACATTGATGAAATTGAAAGCTGCATTTTGCTCGTGGAATAAGTCTATTCGGAATTCATTTCTTTGAATTAAGCTTCATATTTATTTGCAATCTCAGGTTCTAATCAAACAAGTGACTTGATGGCAGTTAAATTTTCAATTATTTATTTTTTCCCTTTTCTTGTTTTCTTTCACGTGTGATAGACGTGGAAATGTAAAATTTTCATTTTCTTTTGCTTGTAGTTGATGAATGTGTGTGTGCCTAATGCCTTCTCAAGGCAGTATGGAAGCTGGGGTCTGGTCTCAGGATTATTGATGTTGGGGAGGGTCTGTTTCAATTCAAATTCAGTTTGGAGAGTCAGTTGACATGGGTCATTAACAATGGTCCGTGGAGTTTCGAAGATCATCTTTTGGTACTTCGAAGATGGGAACGAGGTATGACAGCAGCATTCGGTACCTTCCAAACAATTCCAATGTGGATTCAGATTTGGGGCTTACCATTTGACTTACTTACGGAGGAGACTGGCAGAGACATTGGCATGGGGCTAGGTGAAGTAGTGGAGATCGATACCACTGTGTTCACGTCGGAACAAGGTCATTTTATTCGTATCAGAATTGAGCTTCCATTGGGTAAGCCTATCCGTAGAGGGGGGATTATATCTAGCCCTGAGGGAGATCAAATACGAGTTGGCTTCAAGTATGAAAGGTTGGTTGGTCTGTGTTTCCGGTGTGGACGGTTTAGTCATGAAGCAAAATTTTGCTCCAAAACCACGGATCAAGGATTGGCTGACCTACCCTACGGTGACTGGCTGAAAGCAGGCTACCGGCGAAAGGAAGAAAGCAAGACTAGGAGCGAGCCTAATCCGAGGAGGCCGGCAAGGGCGGACGGTGAGCCAGGGATAGCCGGTGGAGAGATGGATACGACTCAGGCACCTCAACCGAAACTGCTAATCATAAACGCAGTTAATGCTGATAATGCTACCGTTGAAAACAGCTGCCAAACGGATTCCTATGCGTTAATGGAAATCGAATCATTAAGGGGTGATTTATTGATAGAGAAAATCTCGGGATTGAATACTACCAAAACCGAAAAAACAATTAAGGCAGCGTTGAATGACATGGCTGAAGTAACAGACTCAAACCCGCCTACTGACCTAATTAGTATTCCAGTTGAATACGTGTCTGAGAGCACCCCACATGCATCATCTAAAAACCCACATGAGGCAGCACGTGACTTGGGAAAAAAAAACACGAAATCAAGACAGCAGCAAGATCAGCCCCATGTGGAAAAAAATTGAGAGACAACTAGGGCTTCAACAACAAACCCTAGCCGTGCACTCACCATAGGATCCAAGAGAAGGTTATCTGAGAATGAAGCAGCAAAGGTCAAGGATTCTGGTTCGTGTGGCAAGCGGACCAAAACACAAGATGCCACCCACATCAAGCTATTGTCAATGGCAGAGGCTATGGATCAACCCCGTCGACACCAATGAATCTATTAAGTTAGAACTGCCGGGGGCTTGGGAACCAACGTGCAGTCAATGTCCTCTCTCACCTTGTAAGGGAAAAAGCTCCCAAGGTTTTGTTTTTGATGGAAACCAAACAATCAGTCGGGGAGATGCAGCAAATCCAAGCTAATTTACCCTACCACTGCATGTTAACTGTACCAAGTGAACAGAGAAAAGGTGGCTTAGCATTACTATGGAAGAAGGATGTGGATTTACACATACAAACCTATTCACCCAATCGCATTGATGCACTCATATTCAATAAATCAGACCCACCATGGAGGTTAACAAGTTTTTATGGATGGCCGGATGAGTAAAGGAAAAGGGAATCTTGGCAAATCTTAAAACACTTGCACACAAGATTTGCGGTCCCATGGTTATATTGTGGCAACTTCAATGAGATTTTACAATCTTCAGAGAAGCAGGGATGCCTACCAAAACAACAACAACCGATGATGGAATTTTGGGCAACACTCCTTCATTGTGGTTTGGTGGACTTGGGTTTTCAAGGAAATATCTTCACATGGAATAATGTACACCCTGGGGATGCTTTTGTTTAGGAACGGTTGGATAAAGCATGCGCAAATTCAGAATGGAGATCTCTTTTTCCCCATGCAAAGGTCATTCACATCCAATCTTCCTATTCTGATCACAATCTGATTATTATCAATATATCCATGCCTAACCAAACATGCAGGAAGAAAAAAAATACCAAGAAGGTTTGAGCAAAAGTGGGCTTATCATGAACGATGTGAGACGGTGATTTGGACTGCTTAACAGGCTGAGAGTATGGCTGGCAACCCTATGTTTAGGCTGTTTGAGAAGATTAGAAGATGTAGGCAAGCCTTGATTAAGTGGAGTCGCAACACAGTGGGGAACTTTAAAACAAAAATCCAAGAGAGGCAGTCGGCCTTGGAGGAATTAGCTTTACAAAATAATCCAGCAAACTAGCCAACAATCAAAGCCTTGAAAAATGAGATCAATGCACTCCTTCACCAGGATGAAGTTTATTGGCAGCAGAGGTTAAGATCCATTTGGTTACCGGCAGGCGACAAAAACACGAAGTTCTTCCACCAAAGAGCCAGCCAACGACATAGGAAAAACCATATTTCAGGGATCACATCTCAAACTAGTGTATGGTGCCAATCTGATGATCAGATTGCCAAGACAGCCATTAACTACTTCAAGGATTTATTCGCCTCCTCCAACTCGACAGATTTTGGTGGGGTATTGCAAGCAGTGGATCAAGCAGTCACCCCAAATATGAACAGAACCTTACTCCAAAGGTATAGTTCTGAGGAAGTAAAGCAAGCGTTGTTTTAGATGCACCCCTCAAAATCTCTCGAACCGAATGGTATGCCTCCTTTCTTTTTTCAAAAGTATTGGCACATAGTTGGTCAAGATGTCACAATAGCAGTTCTTTCGATTTTAAATTCTAGCCATATGCTGCATAAAATGAATTTTACATATATTGTATTAATTCTAAAGAACAATGAATTGAAGAACATGTCTAATTATAGGCCAATAAGTTTGGGTAATGTAATATCCAGAATTGTGTCCAAAGTTATTGCTAACTGCTTGAAACTTGTCCTCCCTATGGTGATTTCTAATGCACAGAGTGCTTTTGTACCCAATATTATAACTGACAATACTACTGTAGCATATGAGTTCTTACACAGGATGAGGAATCGAAGAAAAGGAAGGATGGGACAAATGGCAATCAAGCTAGACATTAGCGTGGCCTATGACCGAGTGGAGTGCGGTTTTCTACATCAAATAAGACTAAAGCTGGGTTTTGATCCCAAATGGGTTCGATTGGCAATGGAGACAATTACAACAGCCTCATATTCGGTCCTAATCAATGGGGAGCCACATGGATTCATTAAACCAACAAGAGGACTAAAGTAGGGGGACCCCCTTTCCCCATACTTGTTCTTGCTTTATGCTGAAAGTTTGTCTACCATGCTAAGAAAAGCCGAAGAGAGCCACACTTTAAGGGGCATAAAATCTAGCCAACATAGGGTGTGTATCTCTCACCTTTTGTTTGCTGATGATAGCCTCTTATTTTGCCGAGCCATTGTGGAGGAGTGTCAAAGGTTACTGGATTTATTGGGGACTTATGAAGATGCATCTGGTTAATCTATCAACAGACAAAAAACATCTTTATTCTTCAACACTAACACCAAATCAGAAGTGAGAAGGGCTATACAACAAATGATTGGGGCAAGGGCGATGGCGAATTGTGAAAAATATTTGGGACTACCTATAGTGTGTGGAAAATCAAAGATTAATACCTTTAAGGAGCTTCAAGAAAAAATCACTAAAAGGGTGATGGGGTGGAAGGAAAAGCTTATATCTAAGGCAGGTAGGGAGATTCTGATTAAGACAGTTGCCCAAGCTATACCCACCTACTCCATGAGTCTATTCAAACTGCCTAATGCTAACTGTGACAAAATCAACTCCCTCCTATCAAACTACTGGTGGGGCCAAACCAAGGATAAAAAGAAGATCCATTGGATTAATTGGAAAAAATTGTGTAAAGATAAGTAGAAAGGAGGCATGGGATTCCGAGATATATTGGCTTTCAATTTGGCAATGTTGGCTAAGCAAGCATGGAGGCTTATTTATAATGAACAATCACTCTTCTATGAGGTGTACAAGGTGAGGTATTTTCCTAACTGTAGCTTCTTGATGGCAGAGTTGGGCTCTAATCCGTCAGTTGTGTAAATGGCTCCCAAATGCACCAGCATTCTTATATGAGCCCAATGTGGGGATGAAGGTGTGTGAGTTGATAGACCATAGTCCACGGCAGTGGGATAGGGGTAAACTGGCAGCAACATTCACCCCAAGAACTTGTAAGCAAATCTTATCTCTTCCCCTCAACCATCTTGACTCCCGAGACACGCTGGTATGGACTGAAAATAAAGCTAAAAACTTTCTGTGTGAAGACTGCATACAGAGTAGCTTTGAGACTGAAATCCGCTGCCTTGGCTGAACACTCGTCGGTTTGGGCACACGGTGTTACATGGGGCAAAATTTGGAAGCTCAATGTACCTCCTAAGGTGAGAACATTTTTGTGGAGGGCGTGCTCAAACTGTCTACCAACCAGGGACAACTTGTGCCGTAGAAAGGTCCAGGTCAAAGCAACGTGCGAATTCTGCTGCCAGGAACCTGAAACGGTTGCTCATATACTCTGGAAGTGCCCGTTCGCAAGAAATGTATGGGCGCTAGTCAGAGGGCGCGTACAAAAATGCAACAACGACATGGTGGATTTTTTCCTGCTCTTCAAACACATGCAGGAAATGTTAGAGCCACCAGAACTAGACAGGTGGGCAATCACGGCGTGGAGCATCTGGAATACACGAAACTGTTACTACTTCAAGCACGTTCAGTCACAGCCACGGTGGATCATGGAAAGTGCAGTAGGATTGTTGAATGAGTACTAAACCCTCGTGGCAGCACAACAGATATGATGTTAGAGCTAGTTTTCTTGTGCCTACATTTTATTGGACAGACTTTGTATTTCAGTCCATTAGGGGTCTGACTTAGATGTAGTTGCCCCCCCACCCCCCAAATGCCATTCTTTTGGTTTTAGCCATACTTGTAAACAACAGAGATTATTTTAATACAATTCTAACCTTTTGCCCAACAAAAAAAAAAAAAAAAAAAAGTATTTGGGTGGCCATCTTTGAACCAAAATAAAAGTGAGATCCATACAGCCTTTGAGGTGTGTTTATGTTCGGTTGTGTTTTTCCTCTATAAAGAGAATAAAATCATGTGGTCACTTGAACATTGGGTTAGGTGGTGAAAAACCATAATCACACACAAGAAAGCAAAGAGAGAAATTATGGGTCTATATACAATGGTTTCAAGGTGGTTTTTTTTTTTTTTTTTTTTTTTTTTTTTTTTTTTGGGGGGGGGGGGGGGGCGGTGGGGGTTCATTTTAGAGGTTTCTGGAAATTTTTCATCATTTTAGATGTTTCAAAGTATTTTAGTCATTTGAGAAGTTTCAGATATTTTGATCATTTTAGAAGTTTCAGGGTTATTTTAGTAGTTTTTTAGGTTTAGGGGTATTTTGTTCATTCTAGTGGTTTCATGAATATTTTGGTTATTCTAGTTGTTTTGGGAGTATTTTGGTCGTCATTTTAGAGGTTTCAAGAGTATTTTAGTCATTTTATAAGTTTCGAGGGTATTTTGGTGATTTTAGAGGTTTTGAGGGTATTTTGGTCATTTTAAAAGTTTTGGGGGTATTGTAATCATTTTTGGAGGTTTTAGGAGAATTTTGGAGGTTTTAGGGATATTTCGGACATTCTTAATGCATTTTAGTTATTTTGGTTGTTCCAATGGTATTTTGGTCATTTTAAAGGTTTTATGGATATTTTAGAGTTTTCTTGATATTTTAGTCATACTCATAAGTAAAATAAAATTATTAGTATGGGCAACAATAAATTATTACATCCCTGCTAATAAATAATGTAAAATCACCCCATTTAAGAAGGTGGTGTGATATATTTTGTAATTTTAGATTATTTTAATGTTATAAGAAATCAAATGAACCAAATAATTTAATGTCACATTTGTTGTGAAAATATTTTAGACATAACATTTCTCTTGTGAAAATGTGAAAACATCTTGTTGTCTTCACCATATTTTTCATAACTGTTGTGGTGTCAATTCTTTATAAGTCAAAGTAAAATATAACAAAATTATAAAAGTATTACGAAAATGTTATGTCATTCTATTGTGTTTCTAGAATTTATTTTATTTTTATTTTTTGGTTTAGACAATTTTGTTGAGCCAAAATTTATTGTTTGACATACAGTTTTCTTGGGTTCACCTTTTGTTTTGTTTGTTTGTTTTTTTTTTTGGTTCTTTATTGCACCGTTTTAAGTAAAAACACATAATTTCACACACACACACACACACACACAAAAATCCAAAAACTTAGGATTAAAACACTTTTCGTCCTTTATGTTTGGGGTAATTCACAATTTCTCCTAAAATTTTAAAATCAAGCAATTTCCCCATTAATATTTTGGAAAATAGCAAATATGTCATATTGTTATTCTCTTAATTAAACTCTAATGAAAGTTTATGATTCTTAAAATATTCTATTGTGTAATGTCTAAAATACTCCAACTGAATTTTAACATCTCAAACTTGTTTTCACGTATTTTGAGTTTTAGATGATAGAAATGCTTGCAAAGTTGTAACGGTGATATAAGATGTTTTATTTGTTACCTAGAGAACATTGATTTTCTAAGTTTAAATCTTCAAAACTTATAATTTATTTAATGGAAAATTCGATGACACATGTCTTTTGTTTTGTTTTGTTTTTTTTCTTTTATTGCCTAAAATGTGTGTTCATTGAAAATCAAGTAAGCTAGACATTGCACCTAGACTCATCTAGAATGATAAAAGTGAAAGTATAAATGAAAAAAAAAATTTGATATGTATGGTTGAAGGTATTTGATGTAGAGCTTTAATTGTAGCATATGACATTGTTCATTGTAAAAATTTAAATATTGTGACAATGTTTTAACAAAATTCAGTTGCTTATTGCTGGAAGTTGATGATATTCATTATCATTCTTAGAATTTTAAGTGAGTGGATATTGCTTTTAGCAAATATGTATCAAAATTCTTATGCAAATGAGATTAACTTTGTATTACACATTTTTTTATATATATATAGTTTCATATTTTTTCAAATAGAAATTCTATTCACATAGATACTTTTTTTTTATATGCATTTATTTAAAAGATTAGGGATTATATAGAAACATTTGAAAGATTATGAACCGTTTTTTAAACATAGATTAAAAAATAATAATAAAAGGTTTGCTTTTAGCTTTTTGTATTATATGATGCAGATAGACTATGAAAAAAATTAGCAATTCTGAAACGGAGTTGAGTTCTAATAATAGCTTTTTGTGCCTTGATGGTACTTTTCTCCTACATTTCTCATTTGCAATTGCCAATGGGAAATAGGGTTTTTTTTTTTTTTTTTTTTTAATAACTATAAAAGCCAAACAATTTTGTTAGTTAACAATGTTTCCAAACTATTTAGGAAAGTAACAACTCGAGTCAATTAGACTTGATTTCACTGTAGCAAATCGAGTCTCAAATACTCGATTTCCATGAGGTGCTTGGCTGAGGTGGATTAAGAAAATCCACGTAGAACTCGAGTTTCTAAGACTCAAGTTCCCTCCAATTGACCACCCCAAAAAACACGAACCATGAACCCACAACAATTTTTGCTCTAATTGAGATCGTGATTTAACAGTTTTTGCTCCGATTGAGAAAACACGAACCCATAACAGTTTTTACTCCGATTGAGATCGTGATTTGGGTTTAGGATTTTGAGAAATGGATTTAGATGAGGGGTTTGGATTTTTGCTGTGATTGAGATCGGGATTTGGATTTGGGATTTTGAGAAATGGATTTAGATGAAGAAAGAAGAATTGTCTTAGGTTTTTGGGGGCTTGGAAGAAGGGAGTGGGACGGCAGATGGAGAGGAAAAAAAAAAAAAAGAGAGAGAGAGAGAGAGAAAGAACAAAGGAAGAAGATGGTGAATAGGAAATTGAGTCTTAAATACTCGAGTTTCACATGAATTTTTTAGTTCACCTTAGTTTTACCAGCACACAGAAATCGAGTCTCTTAAACTTGATTTGCTACAAGAAATCGAGTCTAAAGACTTAAGTTGATAGTTTCCTAAATAGTTTAGAAACGTTATTAACAAATAAAATTGTTTGACTCTTATAGTTATTTAAAAAAATAAAAATCATGGGAATGCTCTAAAGCAATAAAAATATATATATTTAAAAAAAAAAAAAAAAAAAAACAAAACAAAACAAAAAGAAAGAAAAGAAAGAAGAAAAATGATAAATTGAAAAAAAGAAAAAGAAAGAGGAAAGAGTCTCTTCTGCACTAAAAAAAAATAGGTTTGCTTGGAGGGGAAGGAGAGCATCATTTGAGGAGAGGAAGAGAGAGAGTGAAGATGTCGGTATCGACGAGGCAGAGGCGGGCAGTAGCAGCGTCAGATCCTGCGACATCGGAATCAGGAGGAGGAGGAGGAGGAGGAGAGTGGTACACGAAGCAGGACAAGCCTTCTTCTAGTGGTGGTAATACGCGAGGAGAAGAGGGATTGAGGTGGTTGTTGCCTTTGTTTGTTCTAGGAACGCTACGCTACGTGAGCGCCACATCTAACATCATTCACGATTGCGACGAGGTCTTCAATTACTGGGAGCCTCTCCATTTTCTTCTCTACAAATCTGGCTTCCAAACCTGGGAGTACAGGTACCTCCCTCCAACTCAATCTTATTTGAAAAATCAATAACTCCCTAATCTTGCTTTCTTTTGTAAACCCCCACGCACCCACCATAACTTTTTTTTTTTTTTTGTTCATGCCTCCATGATTAAGTTTGATTTATCATACCTTTTGCATTTCATGCTTCCGTGTTTTTTTCTTCTAAAGTTATATATTAGTTTGTTGTTTAGAAATGTTATCAGGAGTAAGGTAGTTGCATGTTTTATGATCCACCACAGTTAATTTGTTGGACATTTGGAAATTAGTTCCATTATGTTTGATGTGGACAATTTAACTGGAACAAAACTGTCTTAGGTTTGAGGATGTGGAAGGTACAGGGACTTAATTGTTGCCTATGTTTACTGGTTCTTTGTTTGATTGGTCTCGTGCATGGGGCTTCACTAATAGCATCTCCATTATGGAATTCATAGAGTCCCTGTATCTCCGTATATAATTTTGTTCTTTTATAATTCTTTTCAACCAGTAGTCTCTTTGCAATAAAATATATCTTAAAAAAAAAAAAAAAAAAAGTAGTTGCAAAGGTGCAGTGGATTGGCATCGATCTTAGTTTCAAATCCTACATATCAAAAGATGAATAGTTAGACTATTGTTTCTCCAGCTTTCTTGAATTATTTTGAAATATTTCTTGGTTTAACATGACTTTCATTTAAGACATTGAGTATTGTTATAACATATACACTTCCTGCAGTTCCCAGTTTGCACTGCGATCATACTTATATATTCTATTCCATGAATTAGTTGGCCGACCAGCTTCCTGGTTGTTTGGCGACGAAAGAGTATGATTTCTCTATACCCTTGGATTGCTATTCTTTTGATATTCTATTGATATGTGATACTTTATAACCCCAATTTTTATTTATTAGTAGGTTGAAATATACTTTTTGTCCCTGAAATGTGGTCTAAGTGTGATTTATTTATTTATTTTTTTTTTTTTATCATGGGTGAAATTGAAAGTTTTTAAAATTTGAGACAGAAATCAAACTTGGACCATATTTGAGGGGCAAAAAGTGCATTTTAGATTTTATTTTTTACATATTCTTGAACCAATATCTTTCCCATGGCAGGTGAGAGTATTCTATGCTGTAAGACTCTTTCTAGGTCTCCTCTCTGTTATCACAGAAACTGTTCTGGTAGTAGCCCTTTCCAGGAAGTATGGAAAACGTCTTGCTTGTTACACACTTGCAATGTTATGCTTAACCAGTGGCTGCTTTTTCGCTAGCACAAGTGGGTGGACCTTTCTATTAGTCTCTGTTGTTTCTCAAATTGTGCTTCTGTCTTGTGTCTTTAGTGATGAATTATATTTTTGTATTTGGTCAAGTATTAATAATTTGGAGTTTCAGTTGCTCCATTATACTTTGGTTTTTATATTTCATTGTCTTGACATTGTTTGCTAGGTTTCTTGCCAAGTTCATTCTCTATGTATGCCATCTCTCTTTCATCGGGGTTATTTCTTCTGGAGAAACCTGCAATGGCAGTCGCAGTTGCAGCTATTGGTGTAATCCTTGGCTGGCCATTCTCAATCCTGGCTTTCCTGCCAGTCACATTCTACTCTTTGGCTAGAAGGTTTAAACAAGCATTTGTAGCCGGGGCTGTCACCTCCCTTTCTCTTCTTGTAAGTTAATCATTAATTTTGATCATTAGATATTACTTTAATGGATCTATTATTTATATGCCTGTACCTTAGCAATTGGCACTGATAGAGTTATTAAATCTCGTGTTAAGTAACTTTTGGCATGCACATTACAATGTTAGATATTTGGAATTCTTGCAGGCAGTCTCTTTACTGGTTGACTACTACTACTACGGACGATGGACATCATCTGTGTTGAATCTGTTGCTATATAATGTCGCAGGAGGTGGTGAAAGTCATTTGTATGGGACTGAAGGGCCATTATATTATCTGAGGAATGGATTTAATAATTTTAACTTCTGTTTCGTTCTTGCTTTGCTGTTCTTGGGAATTTTGCCAATTGCAAGGAAAAAGTATGTCCCAGACCTGCTGATTGTGGTCTCACCAGTGTATATTTGGCTGGGATTTATGTCTTTGCTGCCACACAAAGAAGAAAGGTTTGATAATTTTACTTTATGGAACAAAAAAAAAAAAAAAAAAAAAAAAAAAAGGAAGAAGCAGAAGAAGAAGAAGAAGAAATTGATGTGGATTTGGATGATACCTTCTATCCCCCCCACCCCATGCACATTTGTGTGTCTTGAAATTTTTTTTTCATTTCAATGCTAAATTTATAATCTTATCATTTGCTATCCAAAACCACTAATATTAACAATAATTTATTGTGTACTTAAAAATTTTCTATGTTTGTCAATTAGCAAGCTTGATTGTGGTTCAACTGTTCCATTTTTTTTTTTGAAAGAAAGCACTATCTTGTGTTGGTGGATTAAGGTTTTCATATGTACTAGTTAGTGGTCCATGCCCCTCTTTTTTGGGAGGGGGAAAACATGTATAACCCACATTTGTAAAATCACATCTACAGATAGTCATGCTAGTGTCAGTCAAGATTCTTGTATCCCTAAGTTTGGAGAGAATATATGAGATCAATCAGATTCAGCTAGTAACTTGCATTTAGCATGTAGTAAATATTTTCCTAACCAATCTGGACGTTGATGTATTTAATTCACCTTTATGCCATTCATATTTTTCTACAACCTTCACTCATTGAAAAATGGAGGTTAGAGGTGATTTCTTGTTCAAGGATAGAAGAAATGGTGGTGACTCAGTGTAAAGGTAGCATCTATGAATAGAAGTGTCAGGTAGTTTGGATAAGTCTACCATTCAAAATTGAGTGGGAGTCCATATATGAGACACAAGTCCATTTCAATAGTTTTTCTTCCCTGATTTTGATTTTTTTTCAAATGTAAAAAATTATATTTTCTGATGTTCTTCCTATAAAAAAAAAAATATATTTTCTGATGTTCTACTTCTTTGAATTACTGTAAGCATCACTCTCTAACTTATGGCACTTGATAATACATTTTATGTTGACCCTTCTTCATATATCATAACTGATTGCATAAATGGTTTGCATAAGAGTTTTTTTTTTTTTTTTTTTTTTTTTTTTTTTATTTTTTTTTTTATAATATGTAGGTCAAGAACTAGGAAAATGAGTATCTTAATTTACTTGGGAAGTGAATCCAACAATCTTAATTTATCTCTGGAACCTGAATGGACAATCTCTGGATAAGTATGGGCCTGTGTGTGTATATGGCATGAACCTATTTTATGTGATGTTATAAATTAAATTACTGGAAAGGCTGCAAAAGGGTACTCTTATCTAGTTTCTATGGGGCTGTTCCTTTAATAATGTTACAGGTATCTGTAAAGGTTTTTATTTGTGCATTTATGAATCATCTACTTTGTTTCCGATAATTAATTTTGAATTTCAAACCTCTTGCTCAGGTCTCCTAAGTTCTGTAATCAGAAGAAAATCAAGTTCCATTTAACCTCCAATATTATATTAAAAGAGTGCAGGGGAAATATTATTGATGATAATCGTTTTCTAACTACATTTGTAGGTTCCTTTATCCAGTATACCCACTCATTTGTGTTGCTGCTTCAGCTGTCATCGACAGCTTTCCTGATCTTTTCCGAGATAAATATAATCCCACTGATAATTCCCTGATTGTTACGGTAAGTGTATTCTATTTTCCCCTGCATTTCTCAGTATATGATAATCAGTCCTCACCCATGGTCAATTTCTTGTTGTGTATATATGCAGATGGCCAAATTACTTCGACCTGTGGTTCTTAGCCTCATATTGTGTACCTCCCATGCTCGTACTTTTTCATTGATTCATGGTTACTCTGCTCCTCTGGAGGTTTACAAGCTTTTAGAGCATCATTACGATGCCGGAACGGGTAACAGCCAATATCTTGCCTATATGTATATGATACTATTTCCTCTTGGTGATGAGATAATCCAGGAATTCACTAAATAACCCCCTTTAATTCATTAAAAGAAGTGAGGCTTAGGGTAATTTTGTCTATCAAGTCATGGAAATAATGCCAACCCCCCCCAACCCCCAATACATGTGTGTGTGTACACACACTTACATATCCTGAGATGAAGAAGGAATGTTCTAAGCAGTTGTCCTAGTATTCTTTTGAAAGTCTCAAATGAGAGGTAGCTTTGATATTCTTGCTTCAATGTTCTTTTATAATGGAAATGGTATAGGAAATGAATTGCTAAAGGCGTGACAGTACATGTTGGTTGGTAACAATTTTACATTTCTTGAAAATTTAAAATGCACTAAAGTGCTTCCACTTCCTTTTAAATTTTTGTGATGACACTTTCTAAGAGATAGGCTAGTTATACCAGCCTGTATTCTTGTTCCCTTTAACATAATATAGCTTTACTAGTAATAATGTTCTGTCCGATTGATATGGTAGCCTTAGGAACATACGCTTCTTAATGGTGGTTTTATTCAGAACTTACATTTCCTTTTGTTTTAAAACATGTGTTTTCAGTTTATTTTTTCAGATATCAGCGTCCAAGAATTTTCTTTGAAATTCTGTAATAGCATTTCTAAATTTTCTTCTCTCTAAATTTTTTGTTACTCTTTTAGTAATTTACACCTTAAAACTCGAGGCTGAGTTTCTTCCATCAGGAGGAGTATGATGGAGGTATGGAGGATTAATATGCTATTACTTTTCAAATTCGCCTATTCAAAAATTATTTTATTGGATCCTCGTGTGAAGTCCAATTGAAGTGAAAGACATGCCCTTTTTAATGGTCTAAGTATGAGTCCTTTTAGGGTTAAAACAGTTTTTAATTTGGGTTTTCATTTTATTAGTTATGGTCAGTTTTATATTGAGGGGCAAATCTGTAATTTCTGCAATTCCTGCAAATTAAGGGTATTTTGATAATTTAGTTGAGTCTAGAATCTTCTAAGGTATTCTAAGTATCTTAGGTTTATTTACTTTGGGTGCAAGTTAGTATTTATTAGGTTTTATTTAGTAGTCCTAATACTAGTAGGAATCTTATTACTACTAGTACAAGTAGAGTCTTTATATATATTGTATTCAAATAAAATAGAATGAGTTGATTAATAAAATTGTGTGTTTTGAGTGATAGTCATGTTGGCCTTTGTTGTTTCCATCTCTTTCACTTCTTTCTTTCTAAGATTACTGTTTACGGATACTGTTCACACAGCCCCTAAACAGCCCTAACTTCTTTCTAATTCTTCTACTTTCCTAACCCTAAACCCACCACAACTAAGCATAGACAAATCCCTAATTTGTCCTACATCAAGTTTCGGTGTCACTTTAGCAACTTTTTTGACACATTATTGTCAGTGGGAACTAAAGTTTGATAAAATGCCATGAGAATAGGAAAGACAACTCAATTTTAAAGACCACATCAATTCCAAGGACATCATTTATTTGGCATTCAAAAGGTTAAAGGTGATATAGCCATTTGAATCTGATGCAGGACAAAACCAAACGATGCAGCATGAAAATTAAAGAACAAACAAATAAAGATAGGCAACCTAGAGTCAGCACTTAGGCTTTTTTGGAGTCAACACCAAGCAAGAGAGATCCTCTAGGAGTTAGCGTCTGGGGTTAGCTGGAGATAATTGGAACAATATCAAGAGAGATTTTATTCTAGTTCATGGCAAGAAGCTTGTAGCTCAATTGATTAGCACCTCCTGGTGTTCTCTAACATAGACATCCAGGTTTCAAGTCCTCCTACCCCCAATTATCATATTACCACAAAAAGAAAAAAAGAAAAGAAAAAGAAATCTAGTTCAAATCTCTATAGAATAAATTAGATTGTTGCTAGGATTTTGAGACATTTAGATAGAGAATTAAACAATATTTGTTGATCATTACGTACAATTCAATTAAGATATTATATGAAAGTATGATTTTTCTATTCTTTTTTATTTGAGATTTCAAGGATATTTTTATTGGTTAATTCAAATATAAAAATAAATAAATAAAAATATTATATTATAAAAAACTCATGAGTGGGTTATGTTGGAGTGAAACAGAAAAGTTTGAGAAGAGCCGAATCTAAATGCTGTCTCAATAGTTTTGAACCATGTAGACCATATTCATCATAAAAGAAATTCCCCTATCATAGGAGTACAATGCTATGCTTATATAGACTACTAGTTCTACATAATTCTTTTTTTTTTTTTTTTCTTTTTTTTTTTTTTTTTTTTGAGAAAGAATTTAAGGAACTTTATTAAACTTGAATTGCCAAATTGGCTACATCATGTTCTGCTACAGAGAGTAAAGAATGAGGAACCTCCTCCATCCATGCTGTATAATTAGAAACATGGATTGAAAATCTAGCTAGACTGTGTGCTAGTTTATTGCCGTCTCTTCTACAATGAGAGTATAGCAATTTTGTGTATAAACCTGAAAAATTAATGGCATCCTGTGTGAGTGGCTCTACTGAAGCTAAGGTTGCTCCGCCTGCCTTTAAAGAGTTCATATTCAACTCCGAATCTCCTTCAAGAACAGCTTCAGTTAGGCCTAGTTCATGTCCAAATTCCAGAGCTCGTGCTGCTGCAATTGCCTCAATCTCTGCTGGTTGAAGTGCTGGGGATATACTTTGAGCTAGGGACGCAAGACTGGCACCTGTGTGGGTACGGACAACCACGCCAATACCACTTCTGTTCTCGTCCCTGAAAATCACACCATCAAAATTAATTTTGACTAAGCTTGCATCTGGTGGCTTCCATCTTTCTTTTGGTTTTGGTGCTACTGGAAGAATAGGTGGGAGCACAGCATAAAATTCCACCAGCTTCTCTTTTGCCTGCAACGTGAGCTGATCCGAGGTGCAGCAGGATCTGTGGTTTTGGACTTGGTTTCGCTGGTGCCAAATTCCCCATGTAACCATCACAAAGAGCTCCCTGTTTCCGTGATTCTTGAGTATCCATGACAGCAGCTCCTTAAAGTTTGTCACACCTAAGGTTTGTCGAGAACTCCAATCTGTTTGTGTCCATACCGAGTTGAGCTCGCTGCAAGACCACAGCACATGTAAAGCTGTTTCCTCCTCATTCTAGCATTGTTCGCACAGAGCATTTTCCGTAATGTGTCTTCTCTTCAGGTTGGCTTTTGTGGGAATAGCCTCATGACAAGCACACCACAAGAAATTCCTAATTTTGTTTTGAACTCTTAGACCCCAAATGCTTCGCCAAAAAACTTCATCTCCATTCTGTGCATCCTCCATCTTCAAAAACCAGTAGCCCGATTTACATGAATATTTTCCACTCTGTGTCCACGGCCAGAACAACTTGTCATCCAATGAATGTCTCGACAAAGGGATTTTCTTAATAAGTTCAGCTTCCTCAGGTACAAATAACCTGTCTATTAGATGCTCATTCCACATCCAATTGTCCTCATTTATCAAAACATCCACTGTGGTCTCCTCCCAACCCTCTAGCATTGGTGATTGGACACGGGTAGGGTGTTTAAGTGGCAACCATGTGTGCTGCCAAATCTGGACTTTCTTCCCGTTGCCTATTCTCCAACAAGCTCCACGTTTGATCACGTCAAGGCCATGTAAAATACTCATCCAAGCATATGAACCACGACTAGATTCAGCTGCTTCCATTATTGTGCAATTTGGAAAAGCCGGGGTTTGAAGATCTTTTAGAATAAAGAGCCTTGATCCTGCAATAAGTGCCATGCTTGCTTAGCCAAGAGAGAGTCATTGTGTAAGACTAAGTCACGGAAGCCCATACCACCCTCACTTTTGGACTTTCTCATTTCACTCCATTTTAACCAATGAATTTTTCTTTTTTCTCCCCTTTGTCCCCACCAAAACTTCCTTATCATCACCTCAATTTCATTGCACAAACCCATTGGTAATTTGAACCAACCCATTGCATAAGTTGGGATGGCTTGGATAACTACCTTGATGAGAACCTCTCTTCTAGCTTTGGAAAGGAGTTTTTCTTCCCATCCCTGCAATTTCCTCCATATCTTTCTTTGATATAGTTGAAACTTGCTCTTTTTCCTTTTCCCGTCAAGGAGGGCATAGTGTTGGATTTCACGAACTCCAAGAATCCCTTTAATGATTTGTTTGTTAGCTTCAATTACTGACTTGCTGAAGAATAAAGCTGTTTTGTCTCTATTTATTTTCTGGCCTAAAACATCTTCATACAATGATAGCAAGTCCATTACCCTACTACATTATGTGGAATTGGCCTTACAAAACAGAAGACTATCATTTGCAAAAAACAAATGGGTTAGTTTAGGTCCTTGTTTGCACAACCTGAAACCATTGATATCTCCATTGCTAGCTGCCTTTTTAATAAGGCCATGTAGGCCCTCTATACACAAGAGGAACAGGAAGGATGAGAGGGGATCTCTTTGTCCAAGACCCCTTGAGGGGTGAATCAAGCCCTTCGGTTCACCATAATTCTAATTGACATAGGAGACCTTAATTCTAATTGACTAAGGAGACTTAATTTTAAATGACTCGGAAAATCCCGATTATTACAAAAATACCATTGACTTTAGGAAATTGAATAAAAATACAATTGTTTCCAAAATTAAACATTAAATAAAATACTAATAAACCTAATTGACCAATAAAAATACAATTGTTTCCAAAATTAAATTAGACTAAATTACAAATATATATATATATATATATTCTTTCCGCATCGAAATCTTTTATGTTTTGGATCCTATATGCTGCAGGTTCTGTATTATGCGTCGGAAGTGAATGGCACCGTTTTCCATCATCATTTTTTGTTCCTGATTATGTGGGCGAAGTCCGATGGATTGATGATGGGTTCCAAGGTCTTCTACCATTCCCATTCAATTCTACCCTGGGAGGGACTGCAGCAGCACCCCCATATTTTAATAATAAGAACAAGGCATCAGAAGAGCAATATGTAATTAAACTGCCCTAGAAATTGTTTGATATGCCAAAACTTGTTCTGTTTTCCCTTTCGATTATATCATTAATGACCCACCATTTGATCCTACAGCTCCGGGATCTTGAGGCATGTACTTTTCTGGTTGAGCTGCAGCTTAATCGACCTTACAATACTCGTGGAAGTGACTTGTCAACATGGGAGGTAAATTAATCTTCTTCTCTTCACTTTTCCTTGCATGATTATACTAAATTTTATGTATCTTCTTCAGGCTGTGGCAGCACTGCCTTACCTGGACAGGGAGCTCTCACCTGCCATGTTTCGGTCATTTTTTATCCCATACCTGTGGCAGGAGAAGAACGTATTTGGCATGTATAAACTGCTTAGAAGAATATCAAAATGATTTGGGCGGTCTTGAAGTGTGGTTGACCATAGCCTTAGCGGTTTGTGGTAACGTTGATACCTTACCCACTGAGGAAGAAAATCCGGAATTACATTTGACCCGATTTTGCTAATGAGATTGCTAACTATCCATACTTAAAAAGGTTTTACCTGATTCTGCACTGGAATTGAGTTGACTGGTCCATTTATATATTTATTGTATCTTCCAGACGTTATTATGTGTATGTAATTCTTTTATGTTCTATAGGGTTCTAAATTCACAAGCTTCTCCCATACTCTCCTTTCCGTTTCACTCAGGGTATTTTGCCATGTCATTTAAAATATTTAAATGACGTGACGTTTAATACACATTTAAATTTGTACTACTTGAATCATAAAATGGATCCATTTCAAATGTAAGGGATCATTATTCCACCTTTAAAACCTATCATTTTCTTTGACTTATGATGCACTAATCTATATATATAGTTAAATTCCAGACAACTACCCTAAGATTTGGGCTAATAGTAACCAGGTCCAAGACTTTTTAAAACTAACCAACTTAGTTTCTAAAAAACAACTTTGTCCCTAAATAGCTAACGTCATTACTTATCTCTTCTCCCTCTCTTCTCTCTCACCAAACCTAGGTGATCTCCCTCACTTCTCTCTCTCTCTCTCTCTCTCTCTCTCTCTCTCTCACATTGAACTTTGGTCATCGGCAAAACCTATAATCCTTTGTTCCTCTCTAAATTTGGGTGTGAAACAGTATGGCCATACAATCAAATCAAAATAGCAAACCCTAGATTTCCTTTGGATGTTAGGTTCGGATGATTTGGGTATGGGTTTGAAAAATGGGATTTTGGGCATACTATTTGTAGATCTATGGGTTTGCTATTTTGATTTGGGTTTTGTGGTTTCGAGTAAATGATGGTTGAAAGGATGTCTTCGAGTCTAGTGATTGTGGTTTGGATTTAAATTTTGGTGGGTGACCTTTAAGATATGTGGTTGCCGTGTGGCTTGGGTGGTCATGGATTTGGTATGGTTTGTCGTGAGTTTTTGGATTGTTTTGATTTGGGTGGTCATGAGCGTAGGTCTGTGGTGTGTTTCAAGAAATGTTTGATGTGGTTAGTGGATATGGGTGAGGGTTTGTGGTGGTAATGGGTTTGACTTTGGAGTGGCTAGCGAACATTGTTTGAAACATTTAGTAGTTTTTTTTTTTTTTTTTTTTAATTTTTTTTATCCTTTTGTTTAGCACTAGGTTGGAGGTGGTGGTAGTCGTGGGTTGTTGCTAATGTTACTGTTTTTGGGTGGGTGGAAAATAGAAGAGAGAGACAGAGAGAGAGTTGATGCTAAACTGACCTTTAGCAGTGACGGTTGTTCAATAGAGTTGTTGACGTCGGTGAAGGCTTATGGGTTTTGCAGGTGGCATGGTTCGATGAGAGAGAGGGACAAGAGAGAAGAGACTTAGAAGAGATAACAACATTTAGGTTATGTTTGGTAACAGTTTTTGTTTTCTATTTTTAAAAACTTGTTTTTAGGAATATAAAGAGAAAACGATTTTCTTATATTTTTGAAATAAAAAACATGTTTGGTTAATTGAAATTAAAAAAAAAAAAGTTTTTTAAAGAAAAAAATAGAAAATACTAAAATATGTTGTTAGTAGGATTTGAACTCTAATGCTAACTTATTAAATGAGATAGATTCATTAAATTAAATGCGTATTTTCATCGATTTTTAAAAATTAGAAATTGAAAACAGCCTTTTACATGTTTTTAATTTTCTTCACAAATTGAGTTTTGAGAATAATTTTTGTTTTCTGTCTATTTTAAGTTGCTAAACAAGTTTTTTAGTCTCAAAAATAGAAAATTGTTTTTGAAAACAAAAAATAAGAAGAAAAACCCATTACCAAACAAACCCTTAGCTATTTGGGGGACAAAGTTGTCTTTTAAGTACTAAATTAGTTAGTTTTAAAAAGTCTTGGACCTAGTTAGTATTAATCCAAACCCCATGGGCAATTGTCTGGAATTTACCCAATTACATATTCGCGAGCTTCATAAATGAAACTCACAGAGATTTTTTTATTATTATTTAGAGATGCATAGAATAAGAGGAATTACACCATATGACAAGTTTAACGATTTTCTTTTAATAGGATGTTTAACTAGTTTAACTTATGTGTAAGCAATGAAATTTTGTCATTTTCTTGATACCTGTAAAAAATAGTAATATCCCTCCAGGTATTGTACTATAATTTTCGTCAACTTATTTTGCAGTAGTCCACATGGGTTATATATCCTGCCCACCACACTGTCATTACCAAAGCGCTTTTTTTTTTTTTTTTTTTTTGATGAACCAAAAACTTTATTTAGAGGAAGAAAACATATTACAAAGCCCTGCTGGACTCCTCCAAAATAATGGAAGAGAAACAAGCAAGGCTATTCCCAATATCAAAAAGGCCAAAAAAATTACAAGAAAGAGACCACTTTGCTAAAGAGTGGGCTGCTTCATTACACAACCTAGGCACCCACTTCACAAAAAAACTTGTAAAAAACAGACAACAAATTCCTCAAATCAGACCATAAGGACCTAATCCTCCAAGGGGGGGGCTTAGCCAAATCATTGAGAAGATGCACACAATACTGGCAGTTCAATTCCACTATAATGCACTCATTACCTATGGCAGGAGCTAAGGAGAGGGCCCACTTAATGGCCTATGCTTCCGCCTGGAGAGGGAGGGTGGTGTTCACTTTCATAATATCGGCGAATACCAACTCCCCTCTCCGGTCTCTCGCCACCGTAGCTATAAAAGAGAAGCGTGGCCCCACAACAGCATCAACATTAATTTTAAAAGACAAACCTAAGGGAGGGATCCAAGTCTGAGTTGAGGAAGGAACCTGCTGTCTAGTGGTAGAGGCACCAGAGTTTTTGTGCTTAGAGAAGAGACGAGATTTTAGTAGAAACCCCATCAATATTTAGAGTGTTGTCTCCAAATATGGCCTGATTCCTCTGCCTCCAAACCATGTCACAAAGGATGGCACCATACAACAAAAAATCTTCCTTCTGGCCCAAACATTGATTACCAAAGTTTGTTTGCCTATCACTAAGTGGTAATACTCATGACTCAACTCTTTTTCATTTCTTTACTTTTCTCTTTTTTAAGAGGAAACACTCAACTTATTTAAGAGAGACAAAAAGTAAAATAAACTTTTAAGAAATACTTTATGTATTGTATTCCCTTATTTGGGAATTGAACAAAGAAGAAATAGAATGATTAATATAGGATTCTCTTCTTTCTTTCTTTTTTTTTTCTTTTTTTTCTTGGGAAAATTCCTCCCAAAGTTGAAAAAAACATTTATGACTTGTCCAGATGAAATATTGATTTAAGACCTATTTTGAGAAGATAAAAATTTAAAAAAAAAAAAAAATGAAAGTCATAATAGTAGATTATATTTTATTTACTTCCATTTTTTTTTTTGCTAAACTTTATTCATTTTGTTATTAACTCTTAAATACACAAATAAATATAAACCATATTCTATTATACGTATTTCTTTATATATATATATATATATATTTTAATGAAATCTTGACTTAAACATAGTTTCACTTTCAGCAGTTTACTTCCCTTTCTATTTAGTATCTACGCCTTTCTTTCTTCCCCTTTCTTTTCCTTGATTCCCATTGTTGCCACTCGTCTCAGCTTCTATCAATAGAGGAGAGGAGAGGAGAGGTTAGTACTTAGAAGTTTCATATAAAGAAAGAAATCAATAAAAGTTTGACAACTCAAGTAAAAAAAAAGGGAGTCGGGGGGTTATGTAGAAATATAACAGAATATAAGGACTCAGACATTTAGTAAAATTGGGAAACGACTACTTCTTTTGACTTCATCAACATCTCCCATTCTAAAAATTGAAAAGAAGAATAAATAAAAAGGAGCTCTGTGTCAATATCTTCTTCCTTTTCTGTGGTGGGAACTCCTTATGGGGATCAAGAAGTTGCTGATAGGATTGCAATCATGCCAGGTCTGCCCAAGAATGTGAGCTTTGTTCACTACTCTGGGTTTGTGATCCTCAACAAAGGCACTGGGAAGAACTTATTCGTGGAATAGTGGTAAGCTTCTTCAATTGTTGTTATAAGTTGATTCTATTTAAATAGATATACAGTGAGTTTACATTTAGCACCAATTAGTTAAACTGTTCTTGTTTGCATGGGCTTTGTTGTCAAAATTTCTGTTTCTTGACTGCTAATAATCCATCAATGTGCAGAATACAAGAGTGGTTCATGTATCTGCAAAACCTGGTTTCTGAGAATTTTAGAAACATGGAAGCTGGTGGTTAACAGGCTTATATATATATATATATATATAGTATGGCTTTCTTAATCCATACTCAAGCATTGTATTTCACTGAATTTTCAGAGCATTAGGTAGATGCTTTGCAATAGTTCTTCTGTTTGACTAAACCTATCCAATTATTGAGAAGTTTTTGCTAAGTTGCAAATGCAAATCTACTTTTCTTGGATTCCCCAGTGGTCTCATGAAAAGTATGTTGGAAATACTCTAATGAAAAAAAAGTTTTGATTTCACAAATAAGATCCCAAATAATTAGCAAGAACAAAATAAAGAGGAAGAGAGGAACAATCTCACGTTGCTATAAAATCATGCAAAAGTGTTGTCCCTAAAAGTTGATTTGTGCCACTCGAAATAGAACTTGGTGCTTATCACTCTCTTGGACGATCAACCCCCCAAAATTAGACTATAGCATTGACCTTCGCAATGAACACACTCCCAACAACAAAGGTTCAAGAACAACCCTAGTACTATGCCTTTCCTTTAGCAAGTGTAGTTTGCACTTAATATGAAGTGTGGTCTACACTTAATAAAATATGTGGGAGAGGAAGAGCAAACCAGTACAAGAGGAGTTCAGCAGAATAGGACCTGGTCTTCCACTAAGGAAGAGCAGACCAGAACTTGGCCTTCTACTAAGGAAGAGTAGATCAAACTAGAAGAACAAGGAAGAGCAGAAGATGTTCTACTAATGAAGCAAAGAAAGAATGTGTGCACAATGTGAGGTCTGGTAGAAGTTTTATTAGTACAAAAAAATAATAAAAGAATGACAAAATTTAGTTACAAAATTAGTTGTAGTCTTAAACTACAACCTTACTTAATATCTTTTTTATTGGAAATGAATTTTGATAAATCCGCCATTGGATTACCATCTTCTTATAATATCCTCTATGATTGCAAACTTTTCTAGAAAATTAAATATCAATAACTATGCTATTAATAAATTGTTTAAATTGCAAATTTTTGTAGCTTAAAATTATACATTAAATATAAACTTATAAATCATATAGTAAAAAATATATGCTTGACACAAAACTTGACATATGTATTGAGAACGTAAAGAACATGCAATTTAACAGTTAGATTTTCAAACTATGTAATAATATTTATTTTATTGAGTAATATTGTAATCTTAAGTTACAACTAATTTTATAGTTAAACTTTATCCATAAAATAATAAGTTCGCTTACTAACGAAGCTAAACTCTAACAGGCAGACCCAACAATCACTGACAAATCCAATGGGTCAGCCAAACGGTCACCAAACACATTCACTATCCAATGGGCTGGAAAAAAGAAAATAATGAGTTTTCTTACCAATGAAGCTAAACTCCAATGGGCAGAACCAACGGATCAGTCAAATTGTCATTGAGAGAAAATAAAAACCCAAAGAAAAATTAGTTGGATCTCATGTGATATGAATAAAGTCCAAGTCCAGACTAGGCCGACTATTTTAAGATATTAACTGAGATAAACAATGGCTTATAAACACAATACAAAGCATCCTAACCTATGTGAGACTCATAACAATGAATGAAGTGTTCGAAACATACACCCACACCAACAAAGTATGAAGTCAACAATACAAGTTTCAATTCCATCCTTCACCCTTCACCCACATATTAGCTAAACAAAAGTTTTATATTTTCTTTCTAAATTTTATCTATTCTTGATTTCTTATGGGGTTTGTGAAATTTTAGCCAAGGATGGTTGTGCTTTTCTATCAGAGTGGCTTCAAAGGTTCCTACGACACAAATATAGGGATTTTTATATGGCTGGAGCGAGGTATACAGGTTCATTTTCAATCATACGTACTATTATTGATTTGATAAAGGTATTGACGAGTGTTTTAGTTGATGTTACTTACGTTTTATTAACATATATAAATATCAGGTCACTTTGCTCCTCACTTGGCTCAAGTTATTTTGAGCAGAAACAAGGGTATCAAAGAACCGATCATTGATTAATCTGAAAGGTTTCTTGGTAAGAGATTAATGCACAGAGGCTGTGCGAGAAAAATTGTTTGGATTGAACTTATTTTGATTGATGGTCTAATTGTTCATTGTTAGCTTGGAAACCCTACCATTGATAAGTCCAATTACAATGTTGGTCAACTTGAGTACTGGTGGAGCCATGGATTAATATCAAACTTAATTATGAAATTGGAAATATCGATACTTTCAACATATTAACTAGACCATGTGATGATGACCAAAAAAATTATCTAAAAAACTTCAAGGTCACACATGTAACTGTAAGCTCCATCTAATTCACTACACAGGCAAAGTTTGATTAACTTTATGACTTACAAGCACTTAAAGTTTACTCTTATCTGCCTTACAGGGTGAGTTGGACTTCTCTTTTGTTAGAAATACTGAAATATGTAGTATTGTATTTCATAATCAAATAATATACATGAGTATGCCTTTATATAGGAGGCATATGTGTGCAGTACAAGAAGAGTGTAGTGCAAGAATAATGTGTGCAATACAAGTAACCTAACTAGGCCTAAAATCCACAATATTATACACGTTAATAGCCCCCCTTAAACTCAAGGTGGATGTGAGACCAGCTTGAGGTTGTCAACCAAATCTCGAAAGCGTCTCTTAGGATATGACTTGGTAAAGATATCAGCAAGTTGATCTTTGGAGGAGACTGAGAAGAACTTAAGAGCAACATAGACAAGATGATAATGGATAAAATGACAATCAATCTCGATGTGTTTAGTCCGTTCATGGAAGACATCATTGTGAACAATATGAATGGCACTCTGGTTGTCACAATAAAGAAGAGTAACAGAGGATGTGGACACACCTAAATCCTTAAGAAGCCATCGTAGCCAAAGGAGCCCAGATGTAGTATCAGCAAGGGCACGATATTCTGCTTCAGTATTGGAGCGGGCCACAAAAGTTTGTTTCTTACTTTGCCAAGAAATCAAAGAAGAACCAAGAAGAAAGCAATAACCCGTAGTGGACCTACGATCAGTGGGATCTCCTGCCCAATCAGCATCAGAGAATGCACTGAGTACAAGAAGAGACTGAGCTGAATATAAAAGGCCATGGAAGATAGTTCCCTTCAAGTATCGTAGAATACGTAGAACAGTAGCATAGTAAGTTGATCGTGGAGCAGACAAATACTAGCTCACCTGATGAATAGCATAGGAAATGTCTAGACGAGTAACTGTGAGATAAACTAGGCTACCAACCAATCGTCTGTAAAGAGAGGGATTAGACAATAGTTTCTTCCTCGAGGGTGTCAGATGCGCATTAAGTTCAACTAGAGTGTCAACAGTCTTGCTGTCAGTAAGTCCAGCTCGAGACAAAAGGTCAGATGCATACTTGGCTTGAGTAATATAAAGATCATCTGTGGAACGAGTGATTTCAAGACCCAAGAAATAGTTGAGATGTCCAAGATCTTTCATCTCAAACTACTGACTAAGAAAATCTTTGAGTTCTTGAATACCACTGAGATCATCACCAATTATGATCATATCATCCACATATAGGAGAAGCAAAATGGTGCATTTATCATTACGACGAAGAAATAAGGCATAATCATAAGGACTGGCAATGTAACCCAAGCGAAAAATGGTGGAGTTGAACATGACAAACCAAACTTGTGGAGCTTGTTTAAAGCCATAAAGTGCATATTGAAGGCGACAAACCTTATTTGATTCAACAGATAGACCAGGAGGAGGCTACATATAGACTTCTTCACTCAGATCCCCATTGAGGAAGGCATTTTTAACATCCATCTGAAAAAGATCCCATTTTCTAGCAATGGCAACAGCTAAGAGGGCACAAACAGATGAGATACGAGCTGGGGCAAAAGTCTCTTCATAATCAATCTCATACTCCTGTGTAAAACCTTTTGCAACAAGACGAGCCTTGTAGCGCTCAATGGACCTATCAGAACGAGTCTTGATCTTATAGATCCACTTACAACCAACCACAAACTGTCTAGGAGGGAGAGTAACCAAATCCCAAGTATGGTTTTTGGTTAATGCATCAAGTTCCTCTTTCATTGCAATCTGCCATAAAGGGTTAGTGGAGGCCTCATGAAAGGTTTGAGGCTCGTGGAGTGTAGCAAGGGCAGTGTAACAATTATAGTCAAGTAAATGTGCAGGAACGGATCTTACCCGAGTTGAGTGGCAAGGTGGAATGTCTTGTGGAGGATCTTCAGGCGAAGCAGGAGCGGGGGACCCAGGTTCAAGATGGGGTAGCTCGTCATCAACCTGTTCATCTTTAACTTGTTGAGGAGAAGCATAAAAAATATCTGGAGGTTGGATAGAAAAGTCCAGGAGGTTCAAGAGTATTTGTAGAAGGAACATGAGACTTATCTGAAAATATTTCTAGAATAGAGGAGTTAGTTAGGAAAGAACGAAAATGAGAGAGTTCAACAAATAAGCGGTGTTCCTAAAAGACAACATTACGAGAAAGACGAAGACGATGAAAGACAGGATCATAACACCGATACCCTTTTTGAGTTTCGCCATAACCAAGGAAACAACAAAGTCTAGATCGAGGCTCCAGTTTGTTGTGCTCATGAGGCTGAAGAAGAACGAAACAAGCAGATCCAAAGGAGCGGAGGTAATGATAGTTAGGGGTGACCCAAAAAAACGCTCATACGATAACAGCGCTAGGAATGTGATTAATAGCATGAACAGCATGAAGAGCGGCTTCATCCCAAAATGGGGCAATAACTTTGGCAGAAAAAAAAAAAAAGAAGAGCACGAATAGTGTCAAGAATATGACGAAATTTTCTTTCGGCTCGACCATTTTGCTGAGAGATACCTGGACAAGTTAGATGATGTATAGTGCCATAGGAATGTAATAGAGTTTGAAAAGCATATTGAGTATACTTAAGAGCATGATTAGATCGAAAAGTTTTGATACATTTGGAGAATTGTGTTTCAACTATTTTTACAAAGTCACTGTATATTGGTAAGATTTCAGAACGAGATTTTTTAGGAAAAATCCAACAATAACGAGAATAATTATCAATAAAAATAACAAAATATTGAGATCCACCAATACTAGTAACAGGAGAATGTCCCCAAACATCAGAATGAATTAACTCAAAAATACTATTGAGATAAAGTCACTATTATTGAAGGGTAAAGCTGGCTATTTTCTTAATTGGCAAGAAGTACAATCAAAATTGTCTTTGGACACAAAACCTAACAGACCCTTAAAAGCTAACTGTTGTACACGAGAAGATGAGGCATGACCAAGACGAGAATGCCAAAGTGCGAGAAAAGGTAATGAAGAAACTGCAGCAACTGCAACAGCAACAGAAACAAGAGCAACATGTGAAAGATGAAAATTATCCACAAGAAACATATGCCCAACTCTAGGACCGGTCCCAAGCTCTTACCGCGTCCTCGGATCCTGCATAATACACACAGAATAGTAAAAAATAAGGCAATATCCTAGTTCAGCTAATTGTCCCACAGAGTACAAATTATAGGATAGGTCAGGTACATGGAAGACCTTAGGAACAGAGAGGTTGGAGGTCAAAACAAAACCTAGACTATTCCTATGCATGGTGGAACCATCAGCTATATGAATGTTAAGAGGATGTGGTGTAGGGTCAAGTTTGGAGAATAAGGATGAGTGAGGTGTCATATAATTGCAACAGGCAGAATCAAAAAGCCAAGTTTGAGACTTACCAGGTAGAATTGAGAGAGCAGTGGAAAGAGATGCATTACCAACCATACGAACAGCCTGAGCTATGATATCCTGTAGTTCAGTGGGGAAAAAGTTGATAGTGGATCCAGAAGACTAGGACTCAGCTGAAATGGAAGGCATCGACGGAGTAGGCTCAGTATTAACAACAGCACTAGTAGATTTGTTGCAACAGTAACAAGTCTCAATGGTGTGGCTAGGACGCTTGCAATAGTTACAGAACTTTTTGTTGGTCTGCTTGCGACAATTGCTAGACCTAGTGGAATCACCTGATTGATGAGGCTACTCTATAGGTCGAGCAGAAGGAGTAAGAGCTAGAACATTCAGCTTATTCTGAACTTGAAGGGTTGCAAGACAAGCTTCTTCTCTAACCAACTCGTTTACAGCAGTATCAAGAGAGGGAGGAGGACTGCGATTAAGAAGCTGACCTTGGATGGGCTCAAAGTCCTTGTGCAGTGACATCAAGAATTCATAGAAACGAAATTCATCTCTAATGGTTGCATATTGTTGAGCATCCTCTGAGCATGCCCAAGTTGGATCAGAAAGGTTAATTTGGTCTCAAATGAAGCGAAGCTGATCATAGTAGTCATTGATGGATTACCCTGGTTCTTGCTTGAGTTGATGCAATTCAACCACTAACTGATATTTCATGGATCCATGAGTAGTGGAGTACCTTTTGGCCAGCATATCCCATGCGGATTTTGCATCATCAAAGCTGCCCAACAGATTAGCAATAAAGGGAATGGAAGTGTTTCGAATCTATTTGAGGATTATATGGTTGTGACTATCCCATTCAATCATGCGACTTCCATGAGTAGTGGAGTACCTTTTGGCCAGCATATCCCATGCGGATTTTACATCATCAAAGCTGTGCAACAGATTAGCGATAGAGGGAATGGAAGTGTTCCGAATTCATGTGAGGATCATATGGTTGTGACTATCACATTCAATCATGCGACTGAGGAAGGCAGCATCTTCTTCACTTGCCTCCTTGACAGGAATAGTGATTGCACCAGTACAATAATGCCAAAGCATGCGACCCTTAAGAAAACTGCGCATAACTTGAGACCAAAATAAGTAATTCTTATTCCCCTCCAATATAGTATTGATGGGGTGAGGAAGAAAAATATCATTTTTATCCATTTAGAGACACAATATGCAAAAACATACTGCAAAAATGAAATCTACGCGAAAAACTGGGTAAGAAGAACTTGGATTGTAAAAAGTCAACCCCGAAAAAGGTCAACGGTCAAAGTCAACGGCACGGTCAAAGTCCAAGTCAACGGTTAGCGGAGATGATGTCAGCAAGGTGACGTGGCGATGTCGTCAGTAGATGAAAGGATGCAGACGTAAGCAAGATGACGTCACTAGGGTTGACGTGGCATAACGGATGATGTCAGCAGATCGAGGTCTGGTGCGTGGAAGCGCGTGGTAGCACGTGTCAGCACGTGGAGGATATTGGCGACGCGTGAAGGCGCGTGATATTAACGCCGAGAATTGTAGCGGCGCGTGGGGGCGCGTGACAGGTCTGATGAAGACGATGTTTTCACAGAAAAGCAGATCAGAAAGATTACTTTCTGATGGTGCAATCTGTGGTCTGATCGGAGTAGCGAAAGAGGTGGTAGCAGCAAGGCAGTGGTCTTTGATATACTAGAGTCACGGTGGAGGCAGTGGTGCTGCTCAAAACAACGGCTACAGTGGACAATACCCAAGAAGACAAGACTGCTTAAGAGCGGCACATCAAAGGATTAGAGCAGTGGCTCTGATACCATGTTAGAAATATTAAAATATGTAGTATTGTATTTCATAATCAAATAATATACATGAGTGTGCATTTATATAAAAGGCATATGTGTGCAGTACAAGAAGAGTGTAGTACAAGAATAATGTGTGCTACACAAGTAACCTAACTGGGCCTAAAGTCCACAATATTATACACGTTAACACCTCTAAATATGTAGTTAGTAACTCTATCATTGTTGGACCAGCACTGATATATGATTGGCTACCATTTGTTTTTATAAGGTGAGCAGGGCATATGATCATACAAATAAAAAAAAAATAAAAAAGGATACTTCGCCCGTTATATAATAAGAGGTCCATGCCACTGAAGTTATGTTATGGAATAAATTAATAAGATCCAATTGCTAGTAAGACCTAATATCTCTCGTGCAAAACTAAATGGATAAATATTACAAAGGAAATTGGTAATCGGTAATGGAAAAACCAATTTCCACATAAAATTGATTTCAAAATTTAAAATGAAAAAGTTAATGAATGCCTTAAGAGCATTTATTAGTAGACCATTTTTAGATACTTTTTATGGAAAAAAGAAAAAAGTAACTTACTTTTATAACAACTTTTTATATTTCCTATAAAAGTGGTATTAAAATTTTCCTAAAATGACCTATTAACAAATGCTCTATGGGCGCCCGAGAATCTAATTAAAATGAGAAAAGGAGCATCATTTTCCAAATTAGGAAGCTTGTATTGCGGTTGCTAGTATGTACATGCAAGGGGAATCAATCTTTTGATATCAGCTCCTAGAAACTGAAACTTCATCTCTAAATTCTCATAACCTCTGTAAATATGAGCAGCACCACTAATCTCTGTAGTTCCTTCTGCTGCCAATCCTGCTAATACCAGTGCCATCCCACCTCTTAAATCAGTTGCAACTAGTTGAGAACCACGCAAGGGACTGCAAAAGGAAAAAAAAGAAAAGAATTACCATCTAACATATCTCGAGATGAGGCAAGCATTACACAATCATTGTTTTAAGACAATATACCTCCCTTTATCTTTCCCAAAAACTAGAGCAGTGCTCCCACAAAGCTGAATTCTTGCTCCAAGCTTATGCAGTTCTTTTACTACTCCAAAAGAGATAATAAACATGAGACATTAGTTCATGAAAGATATTGAAGTATTTATAATATTAGCTTTTGAGAAACATGCAAAAGAATGAACATTTGGGGCAAGGATGCATAAAACATAATAAGCATTGTTCTGCCTAGACTCTCTTTTCATTAGGCATCTTTAATTGAATAAAATAAAATAAAAAAACAAAAACAAAAAAAGGTTTGACACAAAATGTAACAATGTAACCACTGTATGGTTCCACATTTTGTAGATGAAGTACTAAGCAGCACCACACCATCTGCACGACAAGCATCAAAACACACACGCGCACACACATTTTTAGATCATAATGCTCCTCCAATCTTATAGGAAAAACATTCTTGGAAGCATGTTCCAGTTATTTTTTTGGTAAGTAGGTTAGACATGCACCTAGTGGGTTTTGAACCAACAGCCTTACCCTCCACCAGTTCTTATGGAAGGAAAACTCATTTGAGCAAGAGCTCATTGGCAGAAACAAATTCCAGTCTTCAATTGGAAAATTCATTTCTAGGCAGGAAAAACTAACTTGAGTTTGAATGCCCTTTTAAAACATTTGCTCACAAAAAGAAAAATGATAAATCTGCTGGTGAAAAAGTATTCAATGCCACACCAT
The DNA here is from genome assembly GCA_023621385.1 of Quercus gilva. Lineage (NCBI taxonomy): Eukaryota > Viridiplantae > Streptophyta > Magnoliopsida > Fagales > Fagaceae > Quercus > Quercus gilva. The sequence goes on from CM042480.1 coordinate 30,541,182, forward strand.
GACAACTAATTTACCACATACCATGACCCATACGTTTGTCAAATACACATTCCTCCACGATGCTAGAACTGATGCATGTGGTGAGTAGAGACATTGTTTGAGGTTGAAGATCCGTAGGAAACCCAGGAAATGGGCTTGTCTTAATATCAAAACCTTGCAGATCTTTAACATCTGTAGAGGCTGCTGAAATCTACAATGCCGATGAATTAGAATAACTCAAGCAATAAACAAAAACAAAATTACAAAAATTTTATATACCTCAAGCGTGTCATGGTTGCACTTTCTGATTTTGCAACCAGAAGTTAATAGTTTGTCTATCAAACATGTTAGATGGGAAGGGATGACACGTGACACTGAGATGCAAGAGCGAGTAATTGCTGCAGCAAGCATAAAGGTGCCTGCTTCAATGCGATCAGGTGAAATAGTACATTCAACACCGTGCAATTGACACTTTCCCTTGATAATAAGCCGGTCACTTCCTGCTCCCTCTATACAGGCCCCACTCTCTGTTAGAAAACAAGCAAGATCAACCACCTCTGGTTCCTGTGGATAAATTTTGGGCCAAGAACTCAGTTCAATATTTCAATTTATTCCATTAGACAACACCTTAATTTCATTAATAAGTTCCACCATCTTCACAACCAAAATCTAGAAAAATCAGTGAGATTCCTAATGTCATACTTGGGCAACATTTGAGAGTACAGTGACTCCATCAGCCATACATGCTGCCATCATAAGAGTTTCAGTTGCCCCAACACTGGGGTAATCAAGTTGGAATCTCCCCCCTACCAATCCTCTGCCATTCTCTGTACGAGCTTGAACTTTCCCATTCCTGTAATATTGCACAAATATTACTTAGTGGATTCTTTGCATGTTAGTGGGTTCCAATGCAATAAGATCCTGTTAACAATAGGTTTATCATTAACTGGCAAGTCTTCTTCTTCTCTCTTTTTTTCTTTTTTTAGTTTCAAATGTCTTTTCATTTTTGGCCTGAACCCAGTTCAGTTTTAATTTTATTAGGAACATGATCAGCAGTTTGGGAAGATTTACAGAAGAAGGCATATCTGATTTTCATAATGTAAATCTGGTTCAGAATTCAAAACCATAAAATTGGCATGGCCCCCAACTGAGACCTTCTTAGCTAAAGGGATTGTTGGAGTCTTTATTTCTTCTGGGTCCTAATGTTGATTACACAGTTCGCTGCATGATTAATGCTTAGTCTTTGGAATCAAGGGAAATTGTATACTTATTGTCTAAGTAGTTGATAAGGTTCTCCAAAAAATCTATTATATAAGGAATAGTAGCAGCCACCATATGAAGTAGATAAAAATTCTCTAGATACTAGTAGCAGTCATTTTCTTGAATGTATGACGCGTTCAAATCCTAGTAGTTTTCCAAAGATATACTGCATAAATTACCACATAAGTCACTCACAATACCAGAAGACGAGTGACACACCTTTCACCATAAACCCACAACACCTACGCCCCAAATCTTAAATACCAAAACCACCATGTGAATAGGAGTAGAAAAACTTCCATTCAAAGTAAGTGATACTTCAACCATCGCCTAAGCCTACATAAAGAAAGTAACAATACAACTACTCAAAAATGTTGATTACTATGATGGGACAATAAAAACTAAAAATAGACATGAAGTAGGTAACTCAAAGTGACAATGCGGGGCTAGCCTATGCACTTTGATTTGTGAAGCATTTTACACCCTAGGAATCTTATCTCTATCCACTCTTATGATCTCATCACTTAATTCCAACCCACTCTTAACTTTTTTGGATGAGCCCAACTGTAAGATCAAGTAAGATGTAGAAGAGAACTGACCTTACAACCTACAATATCAGTTAACTTGAGCATTTGTGGTTAAATTTTGCAGTTACACCAGTTTGCATTTTCCAAACTCCATTATACATAAAAACAAAGTGTCCAAATTAACCAATTTGCAGTATGATCACTATGACATAACGAAAAATGTTCACAATGACTTAATGACTGAGCTCATCCATAAAAAATTTACATCATTGACCATGTTATAACTTATAAGGGTGAGATAATCAGATAATTCAAGTTTGGAATCCATCACTCTAATCCTCTCAAGTCATTGTTTTGAATTCCTTAAAATTACACTGACAGACAATGTAAGAAAAGGAATGTTGGGAACCATGAGGCCCATGACAATTCCACATGACAAGGCCATCTTAAGACACTAACCCACTTAAAAGTGATGTTATTTACAGCCATACTGCTATATTATAAATGCGTCCACTGTCTTATCACTATGTGAATGTATCCAATGGACATTACTGCAATTTTGACAATCGAAGCCTCTTTGGAAAGAAAGTTCATCAAAACTAAATCTTAATTTCTCACACCTGCTAATCTGCTATACACATTTCCCTTTCTCAAAATAATAATTTTCCAACAAATTGATTTTAATAAAAGAAAAGAATCCTAGAACATTAATGAAGGATAGATATTAATATACCCAATCCATCAGATGCAAAAAAAAAATAAATAAATAAAAAAGGTTTCAGCACCATAAAAGGAATATTTTGTGCAATAGCCAATTAACCACACAACATGCCAAAATCGCATAACGATAATAAAACTCAATTCCACTTGTGAAAGTAATGCATGCCATTGAGTTGAAAGTTACATTTTTAACAGGTAAACTGTATTTACAAGTGAGAGAGAGAGCGCGCAAGATAGTGTTAAAATAATGATTAAATGATTCTAAACATTTCTACGCCCCCAATTTCTAGTGCGATGAGCAAAGTAACGTGGTAGGTTGCTGCACAAAACAAAAAATGTAGGCCACTCGGCGGTCGCACAAGTCAGCAAATTGTTTCTTTCTAGAATGAATCGAGTGATTGATATCAACAAGACCGAAACAAGAAAAGAGCAAACAGAAGTACTGTAGCATAGCTAGAGTAGAGATAAGCAAGAAATGGAAAATGAGGAGTTTAGAAAGAAAGCTACCTGACATAAACAATAGCACCAAGAGCACGAAGGCCTCGAATGAACAAGTCGACAGGGCGAGCCCCGATGTCGCAGCCGCCGGGCAATGCGACAGTGGCTTCGCCGAAACGAGCCAGCAAAGGCCCGATAACGAAGAACCCACCTCGAATCTTGCGAATGGCATCGGAACAAGGCTCGAGGGAGTGGACCCCATCAGTGTTAACCAAGTATTGGCCATCACATTGAGACAGAGAGACATGGATTTGGGCACCCAACGAGGTCAAAATGGAAGCCATATCTCGAGTATCTGATACATTGGGGACATTGTTAAGCTTACAAGTGCCTGAGCAGCAAAGGGTGGCAGCCAGAATGGCCAATGCTGAGTTCTTGGAACCACTGATGGGGACATGGCCACACAGCCTAGAAGGCCCAGTGATAGTGAGTTTTAGCTCTGGGTTTTGGGTTTGAGAGTTTGACAAAAAGTGGGTACAAGTATAATGAGGGTTTTGAAGAAGGGGTTTTGTATTTGTATTTGTTGAAGTTGAAGGGTTGAAGTTGAAGTTGAAGGATGATAATGGTGTGGCCATTAAGCTGTGACTTGTGAACTGTCTCCGTGACAGGTTTATAACACTTTGTTATTTGTGTCACTATTTAAGGCGGGCAGGGCATCCACTTCCAGGCCAGTACTACATTAGATCTTCAATGCACCATACCGGATTCAATAAGATCCCACATTATTTTTTTTATTTTTTTTATTTTAATAGATCCCACGTGAATCAGAATCATGGTAATGATGTTCATCCAGTGACCAGTATACTGTCTTCGCGATAAGATCAGACAAACACAATAATTTCCTTTTTAGGTAAGATTGTTGCGTCTGGACTCTGGATTTATTATATCCTTTGCTTAACACATGTCAGAATTCGGAATTCAGAATATCAAATCAAACAGCTGCTGGTGGGAGACAAGAATATCTTTTTTTTATTTGACTTTTGTGTTTTCTAAAAAAAAGCCAATTAGTCTCATTATCACACCTAAAATTTTAAAATAATTTTTATCACATATGAATTTTTTTTTTTTCTTTTTAGAAGAAACTTATATTTTATTAATACAAGAAAAAGAGTACAACAGAGGCTAAAAGCATACAAATTCATCCTAGGCCTGATTGAACCAGATGAATTAAGAATGGTAGGATAACACCCTTCCAGAGGTTGTTGGCATGATTACATTTGGCCAATTGGGCAAGCTCATGGGCAGCCCTGTTATAATCCCTTTTCACGTAATGAAAAGAATAGTAAGAGAAGGAAGACTTTGCAAGCTGAATACCTTGGATCAGGTGAACCATTGCACCACCATTGAGGTCTTGGGAAACTACCTGAATGACTGAGATAGCATCAGATTCGAATATGACATTGGGAAGAGTCATCTCTTAGGCCAAAAGAACACCTTCCTCCATTGCAAAGAGCTCCATCCAATCAGCAGGGTAATGCAAGGGTAGAGCTTTACAAAGGGCTGCAACCACCCTTCCTGTCTCATTGCAAATGATCACCTTAACACCAGAAGTTCCATAGCCATCTATGGATGAAGCGCCATCCATATTTACTTTGAAATAACCCAACAGAGGAGCTACCCAACCCCTCTGAATAGGCTGCTTAGGGGGAAAGTCCATCGAGATGGCTTCTTGGAAATCCTCAACAATGGTTTTAGCATTTCCCAGATTTGCAAGGGTGGCAGACCATTCTTATCATAGATAAGCTTGTTTCTATTGTACCAGATAGACCAGGAGATAGCGAAGAAAAATTCAAGATGTTTGGCAGCGGAGTATGAGTTGATTTGGTGTACCTGGCCAGTGAAGTCTTTTGCATTCAGCAGTACCTCAATAGGGCAGTCCTGCCAAAGGGACCACATCGAAAGAGTATAAGAAATTTGCAGTCTCCTCTCCATAAACTGGGCAGACATAAGAAATTTGCATACCCTTCGCAACCATATTTCAAAGCACAGGGAGGCCATTTACGCAAGCTCGCCAAGAGAAGATCTTGATTTTTGTAGGGAGCTTTAACGACCAAATTATTTTCCAAAGCTGAGCATTTGGGTCTCCAGTAGAGCATTCCCCCTCATCCTTTGTGTCAAGGAGTTTGGTTGCGACAAAGTAGGCACTTTTTAACTGTGAATTCACCCCTTTTATTTCCTATCCAAATGAGTTTATCTTCAGGCAGATTATGGCTTAAGGGCAAGAAGAAAGTTCTGACAGCCTCGATTTTCCACCATCTTGACACTGGATCAATGAGAAAGGATACCATTGGAAAGTCCTCAAGGGATGGGGTAGGGGTAATGACCTTGTATGTTGAGGGATTTGGAAGCCATTTGTCGTCCTAAATATGGATTAGTTGTCCATTTCCTACTCTCCATCTTGTTCCACTTTGAATGACTTCAAGGCTATTGAAAATACTTTGTCAAGTAAAGGAGGGACTGCTACCTAAGTTTGCATGGAGAACATCACTAAAGGAGAAATATTTTTCCTTGAGGATACGAGCAGCCAGGCAGCTCGGGTTTGTGAGGATTCTCCAGGCTTGTTTTGCGAGTAAGGCAAGATTAAAAGCCTGCAAGTTCCTGAAACCCATACCTCCTAGAGATTTCGGCTTGCACATCATTTTCTAACTAACCCAGGTCATTTTGGATTCCTGTTTTTTCTACCCCCACCAAAAGCTCCTCATCATTTTTTCAAGGTCTTCACAAAGACTCTTCAGAAGTTGGAAGAACCTCATCATGTAAGTGGGGATGGCCTGGGCCACTACTTTGAGGAGAACTTCCTTTCCACCCAAAGAGAGCAATTTACCCTTCCAGTCAGCCAGCTTCTTGCAAACCTTTTCCTTAATCTCCGCAAAGATAAGCTTTTTTTATCTGCCTATGATGGAGGGGAGGCCAAGGTACTTTAAGTGTCTTGAGTCGTGCATTGGCTCGAGAATGTTCAGGATCTCATCTTTGAGGTCTTGGGAAGTATTTGGGCTGAAGAAGATAGAGGATTTGTCAATGTTGATCTTCTGCCCCGAGGCAGACTCATAGATTCCAAGAATTTCCTTCAGCTTGTTACACTCATCACCATTGGCCCTACAGAAGAGGAGACTATCGTCCGCAAAGAAGAGGTGAGTGATTTTTGGTGTACCCCTACAAATGGATATGCCATTTAGTTGCTTGGTCCTTGCCACGTCATGAATGAAGGCTAAGAAACCTTCCATACACAAAAGGAATAAATACGAGGATAACAAATCGCCTTGTTTGAGCCCCCTAGTACGTACAATGTTTCCATGAGTTGTGTCGTTTATAACGACTAAGTATGACACAAAGTATATGCATTTCATCACTAAATTGATCTAACCTTCATTGAAGCCCATCTTCCTCATGACCTTTTCAATAAAAATCCATTCGACTCTGTCGAAAGCTTTACTCATGTCGAGTTTTACTGCCATGAAGCTATCATTCCAGCCTCTTTTCTGCTTTAAAAAATGCATAATCTCATACGCCACCAAGACATTGTCAATGATGAGCCTATTAGCCGTGAAAGCACTTTTATTTTCTATAATAATATGTGGAAGGATAGCTTTGAGAATGTTAGCTAGAGTTTTTAAGATAAGCTTATAAGCCACATTGCAAAGGCTAATTGGCCTGAAATCGGTCATTCTTTGAGGATTATTAGTTTTTGGCACAAGAGCAATATTGGTTCTATTAATTTCAAATAGAGACATGCCAGAATTAAGAACATTTAGAACCATGTTTGAGACATTAGTACCTACAATACTCCAATACTTTTGAAAGAAGAATGATGACATACCGTCAAGACCAGGCGATTTTGTGAGGGTGCAATTGCTTGAGGGCAGAGACCACTTCTTCTTTGGTAAAGGCTTTAGAAAGCTCTGAATTCATTTCATTAGTAACCTTGGCCGGGATGGGATCAATTACATTCTCTGTTTGACTTGGGAAGGAGATGGAGCATATTTCCTAAAAATAAGAAATGGCAACCTTGGCAACACTATCTTGATCCCCACACCAATTTCCATCTTTATTCCAGATTCCTAAGATTGTATTTTGTTTCCTTCTTTCAGAGGCCCTTGCATGAAAAAACTTGGTATTCCTATCTCCCTCTTTGAGCCAGTGAGCTTTTGAGCGTTGACCCCAATAAATTTCTTCGCTGTCTAGGAGATCGTTGATTTCCTTTCTTGCTTGGTTTACTTCTTCACCCAAAGACCCATCTCTGTCAAGCTGAATCAATGTACTGAGCTTCTTCCTTTCCTGGATTTCCTTTGGGATTTGCCCAAATGTTGTTAAGTTCCAAGCCTTAAGATCAAAGGCACAAGCTTCCAGAGCAGAAGCTACCCCTTCTTGCGTGTTCAAGTTACTTCTAGAGCACCACACCGCTTCAATAATCTCCTTGCATTCCTCTCTTTTTGTCCACATAGCCTCAAAGTGGAAGCGTCAAGCACGGGGTTGCTTAGGAGCTTTGGGGTCGGATATGAACAGAGCGTAATGGTCTGAGGTGGAGTCAACTAGGTGGTTGACTCTGACCTCACCAAATTTGTCAACCCAGTCGTTTGTAGCAAGCACTCTATCAAGTCGCAAGTATAGCCTTCCATCTCCTATTTGCATGTTACACCAGGTAAAGTCCGGCCCAACATAGCCTAAGTCCTTAAAGCCACAATGATTAACCACGTTCCTGAAGTTATCCATTTGGCCTCGCAGTCTCAATGGTCCACCTGATTTTTCCTCTATGGAAAAAATCTCATTGAAGTCGCCAAACAAATCCATGGGAGTTGAAATTGCTCTTTCAGGAAAGCAAGCAAGTCCCACAAAATCTGCCTCATATATGTTTGGGGGTGGCCATAGAAGCCTGTAATTCTCCATTTAAAGCTTGAACTCGTCTCTGTGACTATTGCATCGATGTGATGATTACCGGAGCTTTTAATCTCCAAGTCAGTCTCTCTCGTCCAGAGGAGCGCCTGACCACTGCTAAGACCATGGCTCGACTCGATAAGCCCATTTGCAAACCTGATTCTGTCTCTAATTCTTTCTATACGTTTTGTTTTTACCTTAGTTTCCGAAAGGAAAACTATTTTGGGAGCCCATTGTCGCACAAGGCCGTGCAACGCTTAAACTGACCGGAAGTTCCCAAGCCCCCGGCAGTTCCATCCTAAAGAATTCATGACTCCCGGCGGCACTGCATAGTAGCCGTCGCTGGTATATCCTCTTCATTGTAGCTTCCAACTAAACCTTCACATTTCTTTTTTTTTTTTTGGCTACTCTCTCTTCACCCTCTGAGAAGATTAGAGAACCTTAGCGTTTATTTCCTATAATCAGGCTTTGGGCTTCAACATCCTTACCTTAGGCTAGCCCTTGCTCCCTAGCAAGTTTCTTTATTCGGCCTTTACCATTTTGGATCTTTATAATCCCTTGACCTATCTTTTGTTCTGTACTGACTTCATATGCTTGGGCCGATTTCTTGGGCTTTTGGGGCTTGTAACCTCAGGGGAATTTTCATTCTCCTGTGCACTTCGGCCCATTTTGGATAATGCATCACTTACAATTTCCCACGCATCAGGTTTTAATCTTCCATAGGGGAGGGTGCAGACCTCCCATCACGTGGGCCCTCGTTCTGCCACAAGGCTTGCTTACCTACTTCCATTCTGTCCCATCTAATCTACCTTCCGCCGCTTGACACGTTGGGGTGCCTGACATGTCACATCCCCACTCCTGATCTGACTTGTTTGAAGCTTTTGAATTTTTTTGAAATTTGAATGCTGTCGCTGCTAATGCTTCCCCCACCATGAGATACCAGAGTGGACTGGAGCATATTCTCAAAGGTTTGGCCTTTTTCACTAACCTTGTCTTCACCTCCAGTGTTGTGGCTGCAATTGGAGAAGTTTCTCGGCTTATTGTTCCCACCTTTAGGAATACCATACACTCTTAACCAGTCTCCGTATTGAGTCATGGCCTTCTGTCTATCTAGGAAAGCTTGACAGTACTTATCATCATGACCCATCTTTCCACAAAGGAAACAAAACGTCGGAAGCCTCTCGTATTTAAAATGAACCCAAAATTTCTCACCTTCCATGCCCACAACATTTCCTCCCCTACAGAGCTGCTTATCAATTGGAAGGTCTACTCTAATATGCATAAACTTCGCTTAGTCAAATTGGGTAGCTCACTTGTCAACCTCAATGAAGCACCCCATGTTGTTTCCTATGTCTCGACCTACCTCCTCGGACATATGCTCGAAGGGTAAGCCCCATAGTTTCACCCAAAAAGGGGAGTGGGTGAAGACTATGTTTTCAGTTGTGAAACCCTTCTTCCATCTGCAAGGGAGTAGCAGATTGTTTTCAAAGTTCTGTGGCCCACTATTTTCCACCCATTCCATCTAATAGTGAGAGCCAAATTTGAACTGAAAAGTGTTATTCCTTACATCGATTATTCTTAGCTCCGATCCCATCTTCCATGCTGCCCTTAGTGTGTATTTTAGAGCTCTTTGATTTTGTTGTCTGTCTGAGAAGAGCCGTCCAAACAGGATAAATGAGCATTCCTCTAGGAGATTTGCTCTGCATTGTGTTGTGATTGGTATTTCCATTTCTTCTTCCTTGGTGAGGCAGAGGTTTTGAAGTCCATCTACCACTTCTTCGTCCATTGAGAAAGAGAGTGTGTGCTTGGGGGGGTGGGGTGCCCCACTAAAGGGAGTAAGATCTCTTCTAGAAAGGAAAGGAGGAAGGGGCTCTTACCAGAGGAGAAAGGGAGAGACTCCTACGAGGGAGAGAAACTTATTTTTTATCATATATGATTGATGTAAAAAATTGTAAAATAGACATTACATCTATTTCTATTAACTATATAAAAAGAGCCTATGCGTTCAACTATAGTGCTCAACTACAGTTATTTTGGTTTATTCAACCAAACTTTTCACTTGCTTTTTATTTTTTTTATTTTTTATTTTTAATATCGTCTGAAGAGTCTGAACACGCTTTTTGACTCTCTTTTTTTGTCTCCATATTAGCTGTTAAAATATTCACAACAAATTGCAACAATATTTTTACAATTTCTGAGGTGTTAATTTTTTATAAGCTAAAATAAAATAAAATAAATATCATATCGAAACCAATCACAACTAAAAATAAATATATTGTGAAAAAAATGTGTTTGACATTGACAATATTTTTTACAACACGTTTTTGTTCAATGTGTAAAGCAAAAGTAGCAAAGCTACAATGATTTTGGTTTATCCAACCAAACTATTTCATTGTTTTTTTTTTTTTTTTTTTTTTTTTTTTTTTTTTTTTTTTTTTTCCATATCTCTATATATAAAAAGTGCGAATGTGCAAACAATAATGTTGTACAGTGCTTTGGTTTATTCAACCTGTGCACACTGTTCATCAAGCCTTTTTTTTTTTTTTTCGTTCGCCGGTGTTGTTCGTGTTTTTTTGTGTTTTCCTTTAAATATTTATTATTTATATATACATATACATTTACACCAACTTAACAAATTCTTATAATATTTTCACAATTATTTGACAATTTGCACTATTCATTGGCCTCTCTCTTTTTTTTTTTTTTTTTTTTTTTCTTTTTTCTATAGTAAACCGGTTTTGCTTGAGCTCTTTTTTTCTTTTCTTTTAAATATTTATATGTGCATATACAGTTACACCGCCACAACACATTCTTACAATATTTTCACAATCATTGAGGTATCAATTTTTTAAAGGTCAAAATAAAATAATAAAATAAGAAATTGAGAATTACTATCATCTAAAACTCAAAATACGTGAAGAAAATTTTTAGACATTACAAAATAAATATTTTAAGAATTACAAGCTTTCATTTGGGTTTAACTGAGAGAATAACAATATGACATATTTGCTATTTTCCAAAATATTAAGGGAAAAATTACTTGATTTTAAAGTTTAAGGAGTAATGCTATGTCCACAACATTTTCACAGTAATTTCACAACAAATTTTATGTGGCAAGGTATTTTTGATGGATAAAAAAGTGATATCAGTAGTGGGCTCAGTTTAAAACTAATAATAACTTGTCATTTAGAATTTGTTCTAAACATGTTAAGGATGTAGCATTTCTCTCAAATAAAATAAAATAAAAATTTTATTTGGATCCTAAAAATGAAGGTATTATGAAAATGTTGTGATATTTTATTGTATTCTTAAACTTCTTTTTTAGTATAGTCAAATTGGGTGAGCCAAATATCACGGTTTCACACACAATTTTCTTGTGTTGTCATTTTGTTTGTTTTTTTTTTTTTTTTTTTAATGCATTATTTTAAAACCATTAATAATTTTTCACCAAAAATTTGCTGTGAAAATGTTGTGGACGTAAAAAATAAAATAATAATATCAAACTGAGACCTACCACAGTTGGAAATAAAAAAATATTGCGAAAATGTTATGACATTTTGTTGTGTTCCTAGGATTCTTTTTTGTGTGACATTTTATTGTGTTCCTAGGCTTCTTTTTTTGTTTAGTCAAATTTGGTAAGCCAAAATTAATTTTTTTAGGAACAATTTTCTTCAATTGGCTTTTTATTTGTTTTATTTTATTTTATTTTAAATACACAGTTAAAAGTGGTTAGCCAAATTTAAAATCAGAAACAATTTATCAACTAGGATTTATTATGAAAATGTTGTTGATGTAGCATTACTCTAAAATAAAATAATAAAACATTATACCAAAACCCACCATAGCTACAAATAAAGGTACTGTAAAAATATCGTGACATTTTATTGTGTTCCTAGACTTCTTTTTTAGTTTAGTCAATTTATTGAACCAAAATTCATTGTTTTATGCATAGTTTTTTGGGTAGATTTTTTTAACACATTGTTTCAAGTTTAAAAAAAAAAAAATTTAACACATTGTTTTACACACACACAAAGTGATGAAGTAGCACTTTCCTCCTTTATGTTTCCCCCTAAACTAAAGTTGAATAATTTCATCCTATATATTTTGTAAATGAGCATATACTCCTATTGTTAATTTCTTAGTTAAACCCTAACGAAATCTTATAATTCCTAAAATATTCCATTGTGCAATGTCTAAAATACTCCTACTAAATTTTGATATCCAAAAAATTTCTTCGTGTATTTTGAATATTATGTGGTAGACTGGTAGTCATACTTGAAAAGTTATAATGATGATATATGGTGTTCTATTTGTTACCTAGAGAACATTAATTTATCAGATTTAAATCTTCTAAACTTATAATTTTATCTAATAGAAACTTTGATGACGAATGTCTTTTGTTATTTTGTTATTTTTTAAATTTCTTTTTCTACTTAAAAGGGTGTTCATTAAAAATAAGTAAGCAAAATATCTTAGTTAGACTCATAAAATAAGATAATAAAGAATGAAGTATGAATAACAAAATCTTCATTGTAGATGGTTACAAGTATTTAATTTGATGAAAATCTTCAAAAAAAATTGTAGCATATATCATCATTCATTGTGAATATTTAAATATTGTGGAATGATGATGACATTCATTATCATTCTTTGTAGCATTTTTGGTGAGTAGATATTATATTTAGTAAATAGGTTCTAAGAAATTGTCATAGTAAATAGATATTCAAATAGCTATTTTAAATCTAAGTACATGATTTCATATTTCTTCAACAAAAAAAAAAAAAAAAATCTATATTAATTTTCTCATGAAAAGGGCAGCACGTGCCTTGCACGTGCAACCCACACTAGTTATTACAAAAGTGTTAATTTACGGTTTGTTTTGCTATAAAATATTTTCATACCTAAAATATTTTTTTTAATATTCTATATTTTTAAAAAAAATTAAGTATTTGGCATAACATGTCAAAATTTTAAGACATAAAATATCAAAATTAGTAGCATATAAGTTCAGTCAAAGGAGCTAATGGTTCGGCAATCCAACTGCCGAACCTCCAGCTCTAGCAACCCAGCTACTAGATTGAAGGGCCACTATATATTTTTGTAAAATATTTTACCAGTTCTTTAAAAGTAAAATGTTTTATAACATCTCACAAAAGATTTTACAATCTATAGAAAACATTTTTAAGTTTAACTAAACTTTACAATTAATTAGTCACATCAATAAGTAATGAGAAAAGTAATGAAATTTAGGCTATTTTTGGTTTAAGAGAATTGGGGAAAAAATAAAAAAAGATGAGAGAAAAAGAAAAATCAAAATCTCTTGTTTTGTTAGGGTGGATTGAGGTAAAAGAAAGAAAATGAAGATGGACCACCATATTATTTTCTCCCAAATTGGCGTAAGGTGAGAGAGAAGAGAGTTTTGATGATAGGGCCCACCAATAAGAGAGAGAGAGAGAGAGAGAGAGATATATATATATATATATTTATATACACCGTATATATTTCTCTCTCTCTCTCTCTTACAAACCAAACAAATGAAAGGAAAAATGTTATCATTTCTCTTCCCTTTCCTTTACCTTCCCTCTCCTTGTTTTTGCCAAACACATTATAACTATATCAACAAAATTGTTAACCAATCACTGCATCATCTGGGTGAGTTAGTATCCCCCTAAGCACTAAGGCTATGTTGGTTTGAGGGAAAGGAAGGGAAAAGAAGGGAAAAGAATAAGAAGAGGGAAAGGAAAAAAAATGAAAAGAAATACTTCTCTACATGTGTTTGAATGTAAAGTAAAATAGAAATGAGAGAAAGATAATAATAATAATAATAATAATAATAACTAGTGGCTAACCCGTGCGATGCATGAGAAAATCTTATGAAAGTATAGTTTATACATTAAAACTTTTTAATTTTACATGAACTATAATAGTTTTAATAATATTTGAAAAATAAAATAAAAAATGAAAACTCAAGCCAATTCAAGATGAACCACTGCAATAACAAAGGTAGTCCTCCCATTCATTTTTGCAAGCCAGTAGCAACTGCAAGAGCTATCGTGAGGGCATTCCATCGGATAGTTTTGACCCAAGTATGCTCCTCCTTTATTTTAATCCTATATGTCAACAATTTGAAGTGAGTTTTCAGCAAGTTGTATCAAGAAAAAATCACGTTTGCACAAAACCTAAACAGACATCAACAATTTTACCAAGTTTTTTGCTAACTTCATAATAATTTTGGAACACCTTGCAAGCTTTAATCACCGCTGGCACATCATTGATGTTGAAGTTTATACATGTTCTACATGTTGTATTAAGTTTTAGGGTTTTATAAATGTGGCTGCGAAATGATACATGAAAAGACTTTTATCACATAATAATGATGCAGCAATCAATATATAAATATATTGTGAGTAACAACATTTAAAAGGAACAAATAAAAAATAAGTGTAATTGTTTTGAATTATCCATTCATCTTAATCAGAATTTAACAAACTAAATTTGATAAAATGGTTTTCATATGAATAAAGCTTTATAAAACTTGAGTATAATTTCCTCTTATTTCCAAAAGTTTCCACATATAATCCATCCAACAAAGTCTACAACTCTTCCCAGACCTTTTTTGGAAAAGTGAACAACTCTTCCCAGTCCTTACCAAACCTAGAAGAAAAGAATGAAAGAAAACTTTAAATCAAATAATCATTTAGAGGAACAACTGCAAACAACCATGAAAAATTTATGACTTGAGTTTTTATTCATTGAAATTGAACATTTACATGTTTTCTACCATAAGGTTTTAGATTCTGACTCCAATTCCAAATGCCATGTTGCTTAATGTAAAGTTGTAAACTGTCAGCTTCTCATCTTTTTTAGGAATCCATCACCTCTTCTTAAAGGCATTATCCTAGCACGCTGAGCCTTCACCATCTGTGTTAAACTCTATCCCAAACAACTATATAAAGATGCTTGAATTCCAAACATACTAAATAAAAATCCAAAACTTATCCCTACACTTTCTTAATAACCAAACCAAAATTATTATTAAATCAAAAAATACAAACATGCACATAATGATACAAAAAGAAAGAGAGTGTTTATAAGAAAACTCAAATAATACCCAATTGTGATAATCAGAGTCCACTGGCAGCCCATGTAAAAACTACTTGTAGTCAATAACAATGCAATGCAATCTGCTACATAGATTAAGATTATTCACCCAAAAAAGAAAAAAGAAAAATAAAAAAAAAATGCGAAATGGGAAGGGACATAGATAATAAATTTGAACATATTGATAAATCCTATGAAAATTTCAAAGTAATCTGACTTTCAAATGCAAATTTGCTAGAGCACACATCAAGGAATTTAGGATTTTGAACAATATTGAGTCAAGATCTATAACAATGCACAGAATAGTCCATCAGATTTGTGTAGACAAATCATCAAATTTAAATGGGATTAATTCTAAAACTATTAACATCAAATGGAGGAGAAAAGAAAACTTCATGAAAATGAAGATAAACTCACTCTTCTATTGTTTGCTCATCGCAAGTAATTCTGAAAATGATGCATACATCTTTAAGTCTCATTGCACCTTTGCTGTTAGACATAGAAAAATAGAAGGAAAATGTTTAAATTAAACACTTCAACAAATTAAAATAAATATATAGAATAGATTAAAAACCATCTTTTCTATGAGAGATAAGGTAAATTTAAAAACACAAACTGGTCAAGTTTCAAATTCTACCTAAAAACATATTACCAATATTGATGTAGCAAGAATTAGTAGAGATCATCACTGATATCAATGGCAACAATAGTTCCTTAAATCTCAACCATTTCAAATATAAAATTTTCACTCACTTTGCGTAAACATGAAAAATTCGTACCAAAGTCAACAAAATGTTTAATTGGACATGTGAGAACTCTAAAAGAAAACTAAAAGAAGCACACTTAACAAAAAAAAATTTAATCAATTTCTCCTCCCAAATGAAATCTTAGGGTAGCTTTGATATGATAAAATCTGACCACCCAATTACTATAAGGCAAATCTATGTCCAACACCTCAAGTAGGCTATCACCACATATTGACTTCAATACATAAAGACAAAGGCAAACAGTATGTAGAGGCTATAGGAAGGCATGGCTTAGTTCATGCACTCAAAAAATTTTATTAAGAGAGGGATTTGACTCTAAATTAAGTACCTGTTCTCTCATCCATACAAAAAAATATATAATTTGGGTATCCCCAAATTCATCAAAAACTACTATTTGCCTATTAGATTCAATAATCAATATATCAACTTGGATCACAGTGAAGTCTCCCAAAATATGCTTCAAAAATAGATATGGAAGAAAAAATAACACAACTCTACCTTTTCAATTTGCTATTGCTGGAATTTGTAGACAGCTTCTAAACTTTATAGGTTCAGTCCTTCGCTATGCATGGCAGAAAGTAGAAAATAAAAGTCAGTAGTAGGAATGAATCTTAGCTTCCATGGTTATACCAAAATTTAAAATACAAAACTTACCATAACTAACAAATAAAAGTTGTAGATAAATAGCGAAGCCAAGGTTGCAGAAAGAGGACATTGGAAAAGAAGTTGGGGTCTGCAACCAAACAAAGAATCAAACAAAACCCCTCAAAAATCTAGATGCTGCTCTTAAAGAAGATTCTTATCAAATTTATTAAAAAAAAAAATAGCATGATTCTTTGATAAAGTACAAATTCTACATACCCATAAAAATTAGACAAAGAAGTAATAAAAACAATGGTAAACTTGAGATGAAATAATAATTAAACTAAACATAAAACATGCACGGGGTAAACAATTAGTTGTTATTTCTTTGAAATTGAACCAAAAAATAGAACAATACATATGTGAGGACAGTGAAAATGATATCGAATATTATCACGATGAAGAAATTGGAAATTCACAACTACCTTAAATTTAAAGAACAAAGATATTTATTTCATTGCATTATACTGAATGATTAAAACCCTTAAAAATGAGTGAGGAAGACAAAAAGTTGTGCAAACCAAGAACTGATAGTAATTTGGTAGAATTGTAGAGTAACGCCTTCTTTCGTATGCAAACATATCTCCAAAGTACAAAGCATCTAATGGAACCATAGAACATGAAAATATATGTTCTTCTTACTAACATACAAACAGCTTAATTAAATTTATGACTAATCAACAACAGCATGGTGTGGAAATTGTTTACCAAAAAAAAAAAAAAAGGAATATCTAACAATCAAACATATGTATCTATTAATTCTAATCATAAAGCAACTACAACATGAGATTCTGGTTCAAAGAATTTAAACAATAACTAAATTTACAAAATGCCCTTTATATATATATATATATTTATAGTGATGGTGTGATGCCCCACCAACAGTGATAGGGCCTCACCTATTCCACATATGCTCACCGTCCATGGAGGTCTTCGTAGAATTCCTGTTTTGCACTTCACTAAGCATCTTATTTGCATCTCTCTTCCTTAAAAAGAAAACAGAATGAACAGCATGAATAACATTCTCCAATGAGGGTTTCAATTACAAAAAGTCATCAAGATTTGCAAAAAAATAGAAAAGAAAAGGCAAAACTAAACATTTAAAAAAAATAGGGCATTATCAAATTAGAAATTCAAAGCATGAAATCAACTACCAAATACCAATTATTATTCAACATCATGAAAGCTATGATGAATTGATAATAGATTTTAAAACTCCCAGTAATGAAGAATGGCAACCCCCCAACACAACAACATTTTTGCCAAAAAATGCATATTGCACATCAAATAGTGTATTATAACTATCACATTGAAATCTATTGTCAATTCATTCAAGTAAAAAAAAAAAAAAAAAGGTCAACTCTCCAAACTGTTATTTTTTTTAATTTGAAAATCCTCCAAATATAAGAAAGACATTTAATGAAATTAATCATTCATAATGGAAACAATGCATAACCCACATATAAATTTAGGGCTGGACAAACATTTAAAGGGTTTTTGAGCTAACCATAACATCACTCTCAAAATAAACTTAAAAATCGTTTGCTAATGTCCATATCATAGTAAGCAGAAAACCTTCAAAACCCAAAACCACTGTCACATTCACTTCACAATAAAAACATTATAGTTGACCATGAATTAGCAGTTTATGAAAACAATACATGAGGTAGTATAAAATATAGCCCAATCATGAAACCATAAATCCCAGATAGGCAAAAGGAAAAAAAAAAAGCCATGAAACTGAAACACATGAAAGCAAAACCTATAGGATTGGGAGGCTAAGATCAAAATTGAAAAATGCCACCAAGTATATATAATTAACCACAAATCCACATGAGGCTAAAATAATTCAATAATCTACAACAAAAAGTTAATTATTCAATAACTAAATTAATATACTTGCATTTGTATATAAACCCAGAAACTTAAATTAAATCCAAACACAAACAAATGACTCAAAAACATCAAGGGCATGCTGCTTCAATAACTAAATTAATATACTTGCATTTGTATATAAACCCAAAAACTTAAATTAAATCCAAATACAAACAAATGACACAAAAATATCAAGGGCATGCCAAGGATGCTTGTCTAATAAAAGGACAGGATATATCATTACTGTCCCAAAAGATGAGCACCAAGTATAGTATAAACCTTAACTTGTATTATTCATTCAAGCCATTACCTTTTTTTGGGTGCAAAACTCCTTACACAAAACATAGCAAAATTATTAATAATGAAACAGAATAACAACTCTAAAATCCCAGATGGATTTTCTTGCCGCCAATAATTGAAATTAATAAAACCCACTACAACTCCAAACCCATCAATCTAAACTAATCATTCAAAAGAAACACTCCTAAACGAAACCCTAAATCATATTTAACAACCAAAAACGAAACCCTAAATCATATTTAACAACCAAAATTATAGAACAAAATAAAAAACTTATTGATAATGTTTGCAGAGAGAATCTAGTCTGAAAAAAAAAAAAAAAAAAAAAAAAAAAACAGACGTTGACAAATATAAAGCTGGAGAAGGGTGGTGCCGGAGAAGGTGGAGCTGTTTAGTCGTGGGAGAGAAGGACTGATGGTGGCCTGCATTGAAGGTGGAGCCATTGAGCTATGATTTGCGTGTGAAGGAATGGCAGAGCGTGGTCGGCGTTTTGGAGGAAGGAGAAGGCAGAGTGTGTTAGGGCTTCTCTGATTTTGCGTTTATGTTTTCTTTTGGGTTTTAGTTATAGAAGAAGTATTATCGGGTTTTGTTTTAAGTGGCAGAGAATTTTTAGAAAATTTTTTTTTTTTTTTTTGTATTTAAGTAATGCTGACGTGGAAAATTGTGAGAGTTTCAAAAGCTTCAGTTTTATACGTGGAAAATTGCGGGAGCTTCAAAAGCTTCAGTTTTATATATAATAATAATAATAAATAAAATAAAAGTTTATCTCACTATTTTATCCTTATAAAATTATTAATTAATTATGAGAATGTAAAAGTAATTTTACAAAAAAATCATAAATTTTCAAGGGTATTTTTAAGGATTTGGAGGGAAAGTAAAAAATAAAAAATTGATGGACCCATTGAAATTATTTGTCTCTATATTTCCTTTCTCTTTTCTATTTCCTTCTAACCAAACAAAAGAAAATGAAGTTTCTCTTCCCTTCTCTCTCATTCCCTCTTACCAAACATAGTCTAATGGTTCGTTTGGTTAGGATGTTTAAAAAGTAGAGGGATGAAAAATGTTGGGAGAGTAGAAAACTAGGAGAATAGAAAAAAAAAGATTTGTTTTCTGCCATGTGTATTTGGTTGGGACTTGGGAGGATGGAGAAGGATGCAAATTTTCTTTGTTTAATTTGGGAAGAAAAATAAAATGATGGAAAATGTAATTTGCATAAATTTATTCATGCTCCTATTACATACACACTAATTTATTTTTATATATATAATTACCCATAAACATATTAAGACACACATTTTTAGTCTAATAATTAAGTAAAACACATGCTTGTTTCCATGAGTAATACTATGTACACAACAAAAATTCACAACAATCCCAAATTAGAATGTCACATCATTAAAAAAAATTAAATTGGGAATCATGGTGGGCTCATATGTGAATTGGCATGCTAATTTAAAATTGTGTTAATAAATACATGCTCAAATTGATGTTTAAAATTGATGATGCAATGAATCGTTAGTGAGCCAATAGTCCAAACATGCAATCTCCAGCATACCTGAAGAATGAAATACCTACAGAATGCACCGGTGTGGTGCCGGCCTAAGACCATCCGAAAGTTAAATTAGTAACTCAATGATTTCTAATAACTCCAAAAGTATGAGAGCTAGGAAATTCTACATACTTTGGAGAGGAGGAGATTTAGTGCTTATATAGTGGTATAAAGCTAACCAAGTTCTCGTGAATTTAGGCACTTCCCTTATAGGGAGCATAGTGGAGTTAATGTCCCAAGATCTTCAGGACTAACTTCCCATACTTAAGGGTACAAACATGTAGAAGGATCTTTGGGCATGGTGTGCAAGTTCTTTTCATATGGAGATAGTGGAGTGGTGGATATGCAAAGGCTGGAAGACTAAGTGTAGGGGATCTTCGTTAGAACCTATTTGTCTATCATAATGGTGTACTGGAAAAGTGGTTGTTGGACGGATTGCATCGCAAGGTACCAAACATGGGTACTTGACAATCCCCTTGTACATGACGATCCCTCAGAGACATGACGACTCTCGTGTATTGGATTCACTTTGCTTTGGTGAAAATATTCTCTATCAAAAATGATATTTTGTATGGATAGTTTCATTTTGTGAATTTGTGTGTAAAATTGCTATTAGTGATAGGATTTGATGTGTTTTCACATGTTCTTTAATAAAATCCTTTTCATGCATGCTTGATCTTCAAAGTTGATATAAACTTGCACGTTAAATGATATATATGAGTTCTAGGTCTATATTTTTCCATTCACATGTTGATTAGGATATGTATTGGTTCGTATGCTTGAATCTATTCAACTTTATCTACTCATATGTGTAGATTCTCAGGATGACTAGTGTCGAGGACGTTTGTGAGACAGGCCAAAACGTAGAAATGGGCACAGATCTCCCCTTAGGTTTTTTAGAAGTGATTATTTATGAGAGTCAATCCCAAAATTCACAATGCACAACAAAAAAAGGCTAATGGTACTTTAACAAGAAAGAAATTGAAATGACAATAACAAAAAATGTAAGGAAGTACTGAAAAATAATAGGTTTGAAACTTTAGACTACAACCAACAGGAATATGAAATTGAGGGAAGGTTCCTTTGTACTAGTATTTTCTACCCCCAAGTTTTAGAATAGTGGGAATCTTTGTTGGTTGATGAGTTTTTGTTTTAAAGTTTCAACTCTAAAGGTAAAACAAGGTTGGTTAGTTTTGAATCTAATTGGGGCCTTTTGTATTGCTCTCTCTCTCTCTCTCTCTCTTAGTGACTAGCTTTGGTCAATAGAAGAGGCTTTGGACGCCAAAGTGTTAATCAAATAGGTTACGGTCAAATTTGCTTTAATTAAGCAAAAAGATTGGCATTTTATATATATATATATATATATATATTTATATATAATTGGGAAATAAAGTGGCCTAAACTCATGGGCTACTATTTCTCAGTCATGGTAGGTCCTTGGAGGCTGCATTTGGTTGATGCAGCAAGCAAGACTAGCCACTACAGGCAGTCGACTATGTGTTTTAGGCACACACACAAAAAAAAAAAAAAGGCAAGGGCAAAAGACATTGGCCACAAAGCATGAGTATAAGACCTCTTTTGGGGTGAAAATTTCGGGTACTCGGCCTCCTCCATAGGCCTAAGGTGCTATCAGCGTCCTTAACCCATTTAGGGGCTATGTAAAAAGAAGAAAATACACAAATTAGGCCCACAAGGAAGTTGGGCTTTGTAGAAAATGAGTCACAAAATGACCATCAACTACTAGTATGTATGTTAATTTACATGGCTATCGCTATGTGTTTGTTTGTTAATAAATTTATGTTATAATTGGTTAAGTTTGCATGATGTCCTTTTTGGAATTCACATGTTTGGCTTGTCAATATGCTTATCTCATCCTTTCCTACTACAATTTAGTTGATATTATTATGTTTATCTTAATTTTCCTTGGATGAATGTGGGTTTTCATACCATCTTCATAGTTGGCATTGTGAATTCATAATCTCATGATGAAAGGATTAATGAAAGCACCCTTTCAACAACAACAACAACAACAACAACAAAATCAAAGAAATGTTTTCTAAAAATTGTTACTAATTAATTTTCAAAACCCTTTTCAAATAATATTCACAAAAGCGTTAGCCAAGGATCTCTTAATCCAAAAAGTGTCTTGAAATTTCCCAAAAAAATGTTTCTACCAAAATCTAATGAGATTTTCACTGAAAACCCTCTTAGGGTATTTCTTATCAAAACTCATGAGATTTTCACCACCAAAAAAAAATAAAAAATAAAAAACCCTTTTAGATTATTTTCATTCAAAAACTCATGAGATTTAAAATAATAATAATAATCTTTTCCAAAAGAATAAAAAACCCCTTTTCCATAATTAAAGTGGTTCTTTCAAAAGAAAATGAAATTTCAAATTGTGTTTAATCCATTGCTTAAATTAATTAAGCTCATGACTTATCAATAAGCCAACAACCCCCCACCCTCCCTTCCTCCCCAGACACAACCTTTCCTTTAGGGTCTGTTTGGTTGGAAAGATGGAAAAGTGAAAGGATAGAAAATGGTGGGAAGATAGAAAAGTGAGAGGATAGAGAATATTTAATTTTCCCTCATGTGTGTTTGGTTAGAGGAATGGAAAAATGGAGGGATGGAAAACTCATTTGTTTGGTTAAGGAGAAAAGTGGGAGGGTAAAAAATGTAGTTTATGTAAATCTAATCTTATACCCTTATTACATGATATGTAAGAAATAATTTATATATACTCATTATATAATACAAATATTACTTATTATTAATTAAATTTATTAAAATAATATTTTAAAAAATTTACACATCATACATATTATTTTATGTTATTTTTACTTGTTATTATATTATATTATATTATAATATATGTGTGTGTGTGTGTGTAAGAAAAAAAAAAGGAAGAAAAAAAAAAGTTGAACACGTTATAAAGAGAGAAAAAGACAAAAAGGAAAAAAAAAGAAACAAACAAAATAGGAAGATTTGGCTAGAGAGAGTTGTGGAATATTGGAACGTTGTGGAAATTGGAAAGGGAGAAAAAAAAAAGAAAAAAAAAAGAACTGTGGCATAGTTGGTTGTTGTTTAAAAGAGGGGCATAAGTGTAAAAGCACGACTAAAGCAACATTTTTCATAAATCAACTCGGTTTTCTCTCCATTTTGGAGAGAACTTTCCGATGGTCCAGGGGAGAAAACACCTGGGCCCCATCATTTATTTTCCTTCCTCCCTACCAAATCAAACACACTCTAAAAAAGTTTTATTTCCTATTTTCTCTCCAAAATTTTTCATCCACCCTATTTTACCTCCAAACAAATACACCCTTAGGGTTTGTTTGATTAGGGAAATAAAAAAGTAGGAGGATAGAAAATTGTGAAAGGATTGAAAAGATTTAGTTTTCCCTTATATATGTTTGGTTTGAGAGATAAAAGTGGAAGGAAGGAAAACTCTTTTGTTTGGCTGAGGAAAAAAGTGAGAGGATAGAAAAAATATTTTATATAAATTTACTCTTATGTCATTATTTCATTATATATAATAAGTAATTTATTTGTAATACAATTTTACTTATTTATCAATTAAAATTAATAAAATAACATTTTATAAAAATTAAAACATTAAACATATATTTTTCTTTTTGTCATTATATTTATTACTTTTTCATAAAAAAAATTGAAAAAAAAGAACACTAAGATTGATACCAAACAAGCAAAATAAGAAGGAAAAAGCAAGAAGGAAAAAACAGTAACCACATCAACCAAAAACTAAGCAAGAAAACATTAGTTAAAAAAAAGAAGTGAGAGAGAGAACATGAAATTAACAAAACAAAGAAAGAAAGAAAATGACAAAAAAAAGGAAAAAAAAAAAAAATAGAGATGCATGTTCATCGACTTCAATGTTACAATTGAGGGGTAAAAAAGGAACTAAAACAGTTAAGCAAAACCACTTGAGTTTTCTTCCAAATTGGGTAGTTTTCATTTTGGTAGGTTCAGGGAGAAAACACTTGGGCTCAACCAGTTTTCCCCCTTAAAAACCCACCCAATCAAACATTTCAAAACACATTATCTCTCCCATTTTATCTCCTCTTTTTTCCATCCTCCCTAAAATCTACCCAACCAAACAGACCTTTAGTGTTTCTTTTGCATGAATGTTATGGGAGATGCTAAGTATTAGATTGCTCACTCCTAAAGGAGTGATGTAACCGTCGTGTACTTATAGTAATTTCTTTATGCATGCCTAATTGTATTTCCTTACATGCTAGTACATTGTGTTCGTATATGCTAGTAAATAGGATTCCTCACATGCTAGTACATGGTATCTTGTATGCTAGTATATAGTATTCCTCATATTCTAGTACAAAACATCTCATAGTACTCCATATGTTACTATATGTATCTCACATTGTGTGTGTGTCTATATATATACATAAATACATACATATATATATATATATATATCCATGCTTTTGCATCCCACATATTTTTTTGAATCCAAAATGCCAAATAAATTAGTCGAATTCCAAATGATAGAATTTAGGATTAAATCAAAACAATGTACTATCTTAGGATAGGCATTGTGGGGTACAAGTGTGAGGACCCACGTAACATTGGCTTCATGAATGTCCTGGCATACCATTTGCATGACTCATCAACGCATTTCACACACAGTTTCACCTTGTTCGATCCAGTGATTATATAATGTTTGTTTTCCCTTGGCGTAAATTGTTAATGTGCACTTCACCCTTTCTTTATTGGCAAAAATCAACCATTTACTAAAATTCGTCCCCTTTTGCCAAGTATAAGCAAATGGTATCTCAAGATGTGAAGAATCAACTATATTTTCCCAAGTATTTGCATAGAATGATGAGGCAGGAAGTGTGAAGTTGGGGATTGTGTTTGTAACATGATGGACACCAATATCATCATCCGCATCATTTTCATCACAATCAAATATATCATTGACATGAAGATTGGCAGCAATTTAATGGTCATCAACATCTCTCTCAAATTTGTCTCACTCAATCCTCTCTTCATACTCATCTCTATTGTCAAGATCTTCACCATTAATGGCAATATGATCAACACAGTCTTCGTCTTCCTCCCTTAGGAGTGTAAAAGATTCACCTCGAGGTGTACAAAATTCATCTCGATATCTATTGCTGCCTTCATTCTCAATTTTTTTTAGTGTCTCTTGACATGGGGGTGTATAGCCCCCCAACGTGGTGCATCAATCATCTGGGAGTATAAACTATAGATTTGTAGTTGTTTGTTGCATTTCCACGGCGCCAACTTCTGCACACGGCTCAAACTTTATGTACAACTCAATAGCATTACTTGGGCTATTTTCTCCATCCTATCAAACATGATCTTCAAATTTTTGTCCACTTTTATTGCCATATACCTGTAATTAATACGTTGATGGAGGACTTCATGTGGAGAACGAAAAGTAATTTTTATGCCATGCAAAGCAAGGTTCACATGCAGTTCTTTCATAATTATCATCTTCAAATCATTCAGGGTCTTCAACCCATGATGTATCTAAATATAATAGCACCTGACACCCCTCTTTAAATGGCAATCCCTCATTCTCATCGTCATTGCAAAGCGCTCCACTATAGTTTAGATTTATATCAATTACAGTCATTGTGAATCTATTAAAGTCAAATGTAATTTGTTAGTGACAAATTAATATAATACTTTTGTTCAATGTCAATTACAAAATATTTTGTCTAGTCAAAGTATAAACATTATGTAAGAAATGCCAACAACACTTTGTTACAACATATGGTACAGTTATGACATTATGTCCCAATACCTCAAGCAAATTTTCACATACTCACCCCACATCACATATAAAAACTCTCATATCCATTTCAAACCCATTACAAATTTCAAATCATTCTAAGGGCATGACTTTCAAAACCCATTCAAATCTTAAAAAAAAAAAAAAAATCTTCAAATAACTTATGATAAAAAACCTAGCAATACTATCCATTTCATACCTCATGATAAAAACTCATTCACGATAAAAACCAAACAATACTAAATATCTTAAATAAGTTATTATAAAAACCTAGCAAATAAATAATCACAATAGTTACACTAACAAAACTAAATAAATATTCACAATATTTAGAATAATATCTTAAATAAGTTGAGATAAAAACCTAAATCAATAAATAAATAAAATTGTTAGAAGTTTTAATCCCCACCTCAACAATATATATAACTCAAGTGCAAAATCATAAAACCCTTACCTGAGATGTAGATTTATTGAGAATGTAAGAGAGAGAGATGGAGACAAGAGAATGAGATAGAGAGAGAGGCATTGTGAGAGAGGAGGAGAGTGTAAGTTAAGTGAGGATGTCTATGACTGATGCTAAGAAGGAGACTACAAGTGGCTGAAAGGGACTAATCTGGAGTGAAAGTGGGGTGAAAGTGGAGTGAGAGAGTGATTAATTTAGATATATATCCCACAAGAAATAGAGTCTTAAAGACTCGAGTTTGCTTTAAGAAACTTAAGCCTCTAAGGCTCAAGTTGGCTTTAAGAAATTGAGTGTTTTGTGTGTGTAATCACTTTAAGGAACCCGAGACTCGAGTTTGCTTTATAGACTCAACCCAGTGAGACTTGAGTTCCACGTGGATTAAAATTCCATGTCAGCTATTGCCATTAGGTAGAACTCGAGTCTCTTAGGCTCAATTTTTTGCAGTGAACTCGAGTCTAAGAGATTTGAAATGCTAGTTTCTTTAAATGGAAAAAATGCCCCAGCTGGCCCCCAAAAGTCTAATGTTGACTAGTATTTTGATCATTTTGGAAGATAAGAGATTTTAAATCTAGATCTTTAGGTTATTAAAGTATCCAAACAATGGATTTAAAATTCTAAATTTATAGTATCCAAATATCAAGGATTTTGATTTGGATTTAAAAATCAAGTATCCAAACGCATCCAAATAAAGAATTTTTAAATTTATATATTTGGAATCAACGCACCCAAATGCAACCCAAGGTTACGTTTGGATATTTAAATTTGGATTTGGATTTTAAATCAATAAATTTAAAATGCATTAATTCCTAATCTATAAATTTTAAAATTTCTTGTTTTGATCCATTTTATACTTAGGAGGATTTGAAATTTTAGAATTTTAAATCCATTGTTTGGATACTTTAATAACCAAAAGATCTAGATTTGAAATCCCTTATCTTCCAAAATGATCAAAATACTAGTCAACATCATGTCCCCCAAATGCACCATGTGGGGCCCCAAATATTCGGCAACCCCGGCCCACTCCACGTCAAGCCCAAGGTCCATGCCGAGGAGAGGGCATAATCCGAGGATAAGCGGACGAGGCCCAAGTAGTCTAGGGACCTCGCCGAGGAGGCTCATGTCCTCGGCAGGCCGACGTTGAAGGAAAGGAGCTGTCACTCACTCATTAAATGCACGCCACCAACATTCTGATCACATCAATGGTGAATTGACCAGCCAACAGTGATGCCTTGGTTGCTTCAACTAACAGAAAGCCTGCAAAGACAGCTGATGGGACAGGCACTCAAGTATAGGCTTGGATGATCAATAAGTGGACGGCAGAGATCAACTAAACAAGACTATATAATAAATAGCACCCCCGCCAAAAAGAGAGGGGGGACCTATTAGGAGAAGAAATGAAAAAAGGGATCTTCAAGATGTCCAAGGACAACCCTTGTATATGTCAATTCTAAGAAAAGAGATCCTCAGACTAGGCCGAGAACAAAATTTCTTTATGAACATTTAGCCAAAGTCATTGTTATTATCCTCACAAACACTTAGTCAAATTCCTTTATTATTATTTCTATGAACCTCACACCGATCATGGTTTGCTTTGCTGGTACTTAGCCCTTCTACCCACGCACTACAAATTTTATTGTTTAGGTCCAATTTAATTTGAGTCCTTACACACCATAAATGAATCCAAATATTTGAGATTAGTTCTCCCAAGAGGTATTAACACTAAATAACAATGTGTAGTGATGGGTGCTTTTCTTTTTCTTTTTATGTTTTTTTTTAATATATAAAATGTAATGAGGCTGTGATACTAATCTAATGTAGACAAAGAAGTCTTAGAGTTCGTTTGTTTAGAGAGATGGAAAAGATGGTTGATAGAAATTAGTCGAAAGATGGAAAAGTTGGAGGATAAATTTTTTTAAAATTTTTTTCTCATTTGTATTTGGTTGGAGGGATGGAAAAATAGAGGGATGAAAAACTCTTTTATTTGGTTGAAGAGAAAAATGGGAAGATAAAAAATAGAGTTTGTATAAATTTACTCTTATGCCCCTATTAGATAAAAAAATTTCACATTATATTTTTATTAAAAAATTGTATATAAATAGACATTTCATTAATATAAAATAAATAAATAAAAATATATATAAAAAAGCTGAGCACAAAACCCAAAACAAATGAGAAAAAAATAAACATGATGAACACACAAAAAAAAAATAAAAATAAAAATAAAAAAAAAAAAACAAAATAAAAGCCTTTACACCCAGGTAGCAAAAAAAGAAAAAAAGACAGCCAACCAACCAAAATAACAAGGACATACGTTCTATTAAAAAAGTAATAATAATAAATAAATAAAACAAAAGCGCATGCTAGTAAACAACGAAGACAAATGTTTCTATAAAAAAAATATATAAAGATAAATGTGTACACACTGAACAGTGGAATAAAAAGCTTGTAAATATTGGAGCAAGTATGAGTGTACCACTACTAAGGAGTAGTGGTACGCTCATGCTTGCTCCAATGGCTTATAAGGCATGAGTGGGGTACATCTTTAGACAATGTGGGACAATCCCACTCCTTTGTAACAAAACCTTGCGGGCTTGGCTTTCCCAAAAGGACAAACAGCTTGCGGGGTTTGGAACAAAATCCTCCCCCACAATAACTAAACACTAAAAAAGGAAATATTTTTCTTTAAAATTGTTGTGAACATGAACAAAATTCACAATGAAACAAATGAAGCCTATATTTTTAGGACAAAATTTATCTACAAAATTAGTTGAAGCCTAAGGTTATAATTTTACTCAATAAAATAAACATTATTACATATTTTGAAAATCTAACCATTGAATTACATGTTTTTTACACTTTTAATACATATGTCAAATTTTATGTTAATCAGATATTATATACTATATGATTATAAGTTTATATTTTATGCACAGTTTTAAATTACAAAAACTAGCAATTTAAACAATTTATTGATGGCATAGCTATTGATTTTTAATTTTCTATAAATTTTGCAAGTATGGAGAATATAAAAAGAAGATGTAATCCAATAATGGAATTCTCAAAATTCATCTCCAATAAAAAGATATTAAGTAAGGTTGTAACCTTAGGCTACAAGTAATTTTGTAGCTAAACTTTTTCAATATTTTTATATCAAATTCAAAAAAGGAAAAGGGAAGAAAGTTAAAAATGAGATAAAATCATCAATCATTGGCTCCATTGACATGTTCTTCCGAGAGTAATGCTATTTAATAAACAAAAAAATTTTGACAACTTTTTTCACACTTATTAAGTTGGCAAGTATTTATTGGTTTTTATACTTTTTTTTTTTTTTTTTGAGAATTTTATTGGTTTTTATCTAGATCCACTACTAACATTATTTTTTACTCACCACTAAAAATGTACCACATCATCAAGTATCAAGGTTTTTTTTTTTTTTTTTTTTTTTTTTTTTTTTTTTTGTGTTTTAAAATTTTTCTCTTTCCTCCAACATGGCATTTGCACTTTGGTTTTTCCTTTCGGCATTGGGCTTGTGGACCAAACCCACCTAACCGAAAGGTCAGCTAGCTTTGGACTAACGCAAACGTGCCGCCCTTAACTTCCAAGTCCAATTGTACAAGCTTATTTGGAGA
The DNA here is from genome assembly GCA_023621385.1 of Quercus gilva. Lineage (NCBI taxonomy): Eukaryota > Viridiplantae > Streptophyta > Magnoliopsida > Fagales > Fagaceae > Quercus > Quercus gilva. The sequence goes on from CM042480.1 coordinate 30,571,164, forward strand.
CGTTCTTTTTTTTTTTTTTTGATGAAGTTTTAGACATGCTCCTTGGAACATAGGTAATGCCAAGTGCCAAATTAAGAATATATGAATTCCGGGGTGTTTGATAAATCAATAATCATATTCATGCCAACTAAAAACATCATTATTATTCTTCTCAACCAAAAAAAAAAAAAAATCATTATTTGTTTTCATTGTTCAATTTTATCGATTTTTCTAATAAAAAGATTTAAGTTTTTTACTTTGGTTTTTAAAATTCAAATTCTTTCCAAAATCAAGTTAATGTTAATTCTTTTACATGTATATTCTCACTGTAAACTATTTTTGAATTTTTTTTCCCAGAATTTATTTTATTTGATAATCAACGTTAGAATCAAAATTAATTTGAAATTTTGGTTTTTTTTTTTTGTATAAAAAAATTCTTTAAAAAAATTCATCTTATATATTTGTGAACTCTTAATTTATAAATGCTTACTCCCTTTTCTCCACTTACACACCCAAAAACAAAGTTGAAGTTGTTCTCTTTTTGTTTTTCAACGGGTTAGGATTTACTAATCAACTTGTGGAACTAACGCAAGAACAAAATACAGGAAGGTTGTGTTTATCCTTCCCCCACCCTTTTTTTAAGTATCAACTTGATAGTTATGCTTTCAATACATTTAATTTTTTTTTTTAAATTTAATTAGAATATATAATCTAGAAGAATAAATAAACTAAAACAAGTATTTAGATTGATAGACTTTAAGATAAATTACATTTAAAGTAACACTGGCTCTTAGCTGATTTTAGACACATTGACATTATATATAACTAGTATGTAACCCCGTGTTACCGCACGGGATTGGTTAATTGTAATGATATTATTGGCCAATTTTTTTGTTTTTGTTTTTTTGGATTTATCACACGGATGATAGAATTAAATAAAACAATGAAAAATATATATTACATTTTATTATTAAAGTAATGCTATTGGTCTCTCTCTTTTTTTTTTTGTTGGTTTATCATACATAGGATAGTATTAGATAAAGCAATGAATAAAAAAAGAGAATATTACATTTTATTATTTAAGTGATGCTACAGTGAAGAAAAAAGAGAATATTGCATTTTATTATTTAAAATATATAAAGGGACATTAATGGAACTTTCTTCAAAAGTTTCTAATAAAATTGGACATGAATAGCATATTGGAATCAGAAGTGTGTTGCAATTCACAGTTTTTAGTGGAGATGCCATAAGATATCACTCTTTCCCTATAGACATGTCTAATACGCTGTCCTTGAGTTTATTTTGAGTACGTTTCAAGGCAAAGTCAATATTGTTCTCTCTTTTAACACTTCAGAGTTTATTTTGAGTACGTTTCAAGCCGAAGTCAATATTGTTGTCTCTTTTAACACTTCAAATTGCTATTGATTAGTTTCACAAAATTAAAACTTACAGAACATTTTACCTTGTTTTTTCAACATCCGAAGGTTAAATGTTTCTATTAAAACCCAAAAGTTCACCTAACTAAAAATCATATATACATATCTTTCATCAATTGTTAATAGCTCTACAATCTATCATATCTCTTCAAGCCAAAGTCAATATTGTTGTCTCTTTTAACACTTCAAATTGCCATTGATCAATTTCACAAAATTAAAATTTACAAAACATTTTACCTTCTTGTTTTTTCAACATCCGAAGGTTAAATGTTTCTATTAAAACCCAAAAGTTCACCTAACTAAAAATCATATGTACATATCTTTCATCAATTGTTAATAGCTCTACAATCTATCATATCTCTTCAAGCCAAAGTCAATATTGTTGTCTCTTTTAACACTTCAAATTGCCATTGATCAATTTCACAAAATTAAAATTTACAAAACATTTTACCTTCTTTTTTTTTCAACATCCGAAGGTTAAATGTTTCTATTAAAACCCAAAAGTTCACCTAACTAAATATCATATATACATATCTTTCATCAATTGTTAATAGCTCTACAATCTATTTATGCACCAAAAGCAATGACTAACATGAAAGAAGAGAAAGATTACATGTTAGCATAAACTGTCACTTCCAAAAGCATCATTAATCAAAGATTAAAATGAAACTATAATTCAAAATAATTCCAACAGTTGCCTATGTCCCAAATTGTAAGCTTCAATCTTCTCCCACCAATTGTGAGCAACTTAATCTCAAAATCCACACCTGAAAATGATTAAAACAATAATGAAAGTTCATAATACAATCTAAAGAATGAAAATAGTGATCCCTACAAAAATAGAAATAAAAGGACATGAAAGCTCTTGGTGCACCTAATAATATAGAGACTAAGGAAGCATATATCATGACAAATTCCTACTCCAAAATGACCAACATCTGCATTGAACTCTTGCTTATCAGTGCCAACCAACTTTGAAGAAATTGCTCTTCAACCAATAAATCTAAAAGATAGATTTGTGTTAACTTTCAATGTAATTATTTTCAAATTTTGTTATACCACAAATTCTCACAATTGGTCTCAAATGAACCTCTGATGATGGCACCTAGTCGCACCTTACAAAACCACATCCACTTTATCTAAGTAGGCACAGAAGGAACATAGCCAATCCTCTTAGAAGTATGGATAATACACATTTATGGTGCATAATTTCAATACAATCTTATCACGACAAATGGTAGTTATTTAAGGTTTGAGTCTAAATCATATACACCTATTTTTGGCAACCCAAATTTTTAAAAATCTGGGACAACTACATAAATGAATAACATATTGGAATTTTGTTTGTGTTTGTGTTTGTGTAGTAAAGGGAAAACAAAACCCATAGAGTATAATAAGAAGAAATATTAACCTTGTATCAACTATCAATTTTTGAATAAAGAAACTCTATGCTTCAAGTGCATCACAAAAAACAAAAAAATCACAATGGCATTAAAATTAGGGAAATCTAACGTATATACTTCCATTCAGGCAGTCGACAGTACAATCAGTATGAAATGTAACGAACTTAGAGTCATTATTCACTTCTCCAAAAACATAGTCCTTATTTACAAATAAAGCAAATGAAAAAAAATCAGCAATGAAAGAAGAATTTAAGCTACCATTATGTGATGTTGTTGACAATCTCAGACAGCCTTAAAAACTTTAGTTTTGTTGCCTTATTAACCCAAAGACACACAAAACAAAAACCTGAGACAAACACATGGAATGGAAATGAAATTTTCTTAGAAAGCATAGGATACCTTACGTTAAGTTTTGTGAATGTGATACCTTATGTTTTATGTAAGTAAGGGTCAGATTTGATATCATTCATAAGCAAATAGATATCAATCGTAATTTGAAATAAAGCAAATAGATAAAACCCATCAACAGAAAGAATACCAAGAATCTCTTTGATGCAAATTCAACCTTTTTCCTCCTGCCACAAAAAAGGAAACTTGAGAACTATAAAACAAAACCTAGAAAAGTATTTGAACTCTATGATTGATAACCAATTAGATGGCAAATTTCATAGCATTCATTGAAAAAGAGGGAATGTGCTATCCAAGTTTTTAAAAAAAAAAAAAAAAAAAGCTGAAAATGCGCTACAGTGCAAAACGTGAAATGTAAAATTGGATCCAAACCCCACCTTAATCACGGATGGTGGAAGAAAAAAATTTAAAATATATTCTTTTATTATAATATCTTTCAAAAATAACAAACGCTGATAATAACCAAGAGATTTATTTATTTTTTAAATTAAAAAAAAATTAAAATATCAAGAATGATGCAAGAGTCAACCTATGGCACTTGACTATTTCTAAAAGTTTTAGTAAAGTTTTAATCAGAGTAAAAAATAATAATAAATAAATTCCTTTTATAATAATATATCTTTCAACAATGACAAAAGCCGATCACGGCCCATGATTCAATTTCAATAGAAAAAAAAAACAATAAATAAATAAATAAAATTAAGGGAAAAAAATGGCGATACAAAGAAGAAGTGCATGCCTATAAAAAAAGGTGATCAATTTATACATATATATTCCCACGAAAACAACTACATCATATCAATTAAAACAAAAAAAAAAAAAAAAAAAAAAACACCAAATTAGCCAAAAACGGAAGATGCGAAAGACACTATGACTACCGATCACTGAAACCATCAGACTGAAGTATGTATAAAAAGCCAACCCACAAAGAAAGAGAGAGGCATACTGGAGCCAAGTGAGAAGAGGGTCGTTGCCAGAGTAGGCTTTGATGTCTGAGATCAAGGAGCTGAAGAGATCGGCGTTGTTGTCGTTATTGGCTTTGGCAGAAGGGGAGGTGAACCTGTAAAACAGGCGTGTTTGATATATAAAGAAGAACCTAAGGTTTTATTTAGCCAACAAAAAAAAAAAAAAAAAAAAAAAAGAGCAAAACATTTAAATGTAAAACGCAGATTTCTAGAAGGGGAACTGTATATTGAAGGATTTTGGGTTTTGAGAAGGGGAGGTGAACTTGAATATATGTGGCTGTGAAGAGCAGGATGTTTTATTCACCAAAAAAAAAAAAAAGAACACAACGTTAATTGACTGAAATTGGTGCGTACACGTGGCACAACATTAGAATTCTAATTTAGAATTGCAATTCCACATTCTCTCTGCTTCACCTATTATTATATATATATATATAGATAATTAAAAATTAATTTAATTTGAATTGGTTTTAATTTTGCTTTCACTTGTGTATCATAATTGGACTGGTTCTTTGACTTACCAAACACCCGCTATAAATTTGTAAATAAATGGGTGGACTCTTTTTTTCTCTTTTCTTTTTTGTGAGTACTCGTGACCTTACTTTTATACCATGAATGGTTATTTACATATTATTTTCTTTCTCCAGATTATTGGTCCCCTCTAGTGAACAAGATGTAGATAAACATATTATGACATAAAAATATCCATATCTTTTACATTCATTATATATATATATATATTAATATAAATAATTTTTCTCTTTTTTATTTTATATTTATCTAAATATGAACTTTGATAATTGTTGAGGTTCAAAATTGCAATAAGGAACCAGGCCTTTAAAAGTAGGAGAGGCCCAGCCCATGAAGAAGAAAGGCTTGGCCCTCTGAAAAAAAAAAATAAAGAGTAAGGAGCCCGACTCATGGAGAGAAAAGAATAAAGTATAGGGCCTTAGGAAGAAAAAAGAGGGACAAAGGGAAGCATGGGCCATAAGCTTAAGCAAGAGATTGTGCCCACGGAAGCCCAAAAGGGAGGCAGGTAGGAGTTGGGCCAGGTTGCGTAGGATCCAACAGAGTCAAGGGGGGATCCTCGGGAAATGCAAGGGAAAACCAACTGGGATTTGGACAGTTCAAAGTGGCATGCCAATGGGCACAAGGAACGAAGGAGGTTATGTCCCATTAGCTACCCATAATTCAGAAGAAAGCTTTGGGAATGAATGGTGGCTTAGGAGTCAGCACCTAATGAAGGAGTCTAGTACCTCGGGTAAAGTAGGAAGGGGGAACCAAGAAGGAAGGTGGCTGGATGCCTTTCTGCCTTCCATCATCAGCAATGAAGAATCTGCCCATTTAAAGAAAAGAGACAGAGTGTGAAGCAGTCAGAGCTCTAAGATGTCTTTTCAAAGACCTTGGGAAAAGGATGAGAAGCCGTGACTTGGGAAGAACATCTAGGATTACTCAAACAGGATCTCCCATAAGAGGAAGGTCAACTGGGGACTTTTGGGCTGCCAAACCTCAAAAGGGGAAACAATGAGAGAAAGATGAAAGTACTAGCCACCAATGTTGCAGACATAACATTGGTTCTAGTACCCAGAGCACAAAATAATGGATCAATGGCATGGAAAAACCCTAGAAGTGGCACTATAAAAGGGGCTAGAGCTCCAACCAAAAGGCATTTGACAAAGAAGCACTTAATACACTAGAAAAAATACAAAAGAGAGCTGCAAGCTTGAAATACAGTAAAGAAAGTGAGATACCGTGAGAGATCCTACGAAAATATTGGAGGATACACTTGGATTCAAAGGGATTCAAACTTCACAAGTCTTAGAAGCCCAAAGAGAGCTATCTAAGTCTGTGATTTTTGAACTTTATTGAATATTGTGATACATCACAGCGAAGTATGGGACTCAATGTATTTAAATATGCAATATAATGAAAATATAATCTCACTCTATTTTGAGGATCCCTAACGTTCCTTTTATTTGCACTCTTTTTTTAGTTCCTTTGTTATTTCTTAGTTGTTTGTTTTACCAATATATATATATGTGTGTGTGTGTGTGTGTGTGTGTGTATTTATGTTGTGAAGCCCATGTCTTGTGCACAAATTGGCTCGTAAATGGCCCAACAAATCCGCTGTGAGTCAAGCCCAATCTACCAACTATTTACATTATCCTTTGGAGGTTTAGGATTCTCTCAGACTATTAGGCTTGGGTTCTGTCCAAAGAAGGAATCCACAATAATTATAGTTATTATTAAAAGACATTTATTATGATTTTTCTTTGGTATATGGAACTATCAACTATGGCATTCAATTCAAGAGAAGAGAGAGAGAGAGCTCTTAAACTTTGGAAAACCATTTCAGCCAACATCAATGATTGTTTTTGTATATGGAATTATAAATTTTACTATTTGAAGGAAATAATAATGTGTAAAATTATGAGATCTCAAAAATTTTTGTGGCATAAAATTATGAGTTCAACTAAAAACCAAACTCTTCTAAAAAAAGGAAAAATCAAACATTTATATTATAGATTATAGATGTAATAAATCATAAATTCTGTATATTTTAATGGTTAGGATGATGGTCTTTCAATGGCCCTAGAAATCATTTGAAACGTATTGTTTTGCATTTTCTTCAAGCCCACCCTCAAAAAAAAAAAAAAAAAAAAAAAAACTTGTAAAAAAAAACTATTGAGCAAGTTTAGGATTAAATTCAACCTGAAAATTGAACAATACCCTCAAAAAATGGTATATTTTTAAAAATCATAAAAATGAACATATCACAAGATTTTCAAAAATCGTATTGTATCAATGAAAAAAAGTTTGTGCCGAAAATCATATCATATTTGTAAAGACATAGATTGTCAAAAATCATGTATTGGGGCTACAATTAATTAACTAAAAAGAAAATCAATAACACAAGTTTTGAAGAATATTTAACCAAAACTTTTTTTTTTTCCCCTTTGGTAAGAATGATAGAAAAATAAGTAGAAAAAAAATATATAAGGAGGATTGAAAAAAAGTGAGAAAAAATATATTAATATTTTCCATTATAAGTGTATGGTAGGAGGAGTTAAAAAGTGCAAAGAAAAAATTTGATCTTTACCCATAGGAAATCCTATTAAAAAGATAGCGATGAACCCACGCTCCCTCTCCAGAGAAGAGGAGGCCAAACTAGCTCGAAGCAACAAAAAAGTAAAGGATTATCATCATACTGAGTTCAATGACGACGCTAGCGAGGGCTCTCTACCCCGAGATAGTCAGGATGTTTGGAGCCGATCCAAAATCTCCTTCAAAGACAAACCGATAGGGGAAATTCCATGAGCTTATGCCCAAGCCTTTGAGTTTTCCAACCTTATGGACTTTGATGTTGAATTGGACGATGAGGCTTCCGCCGCTGAGCTCCGAGAAGGCCTTGTAGCCGTTAAGCTCTCTAGAGAAACCAAGCTCCGCATCAGGGAACCTTGGTCGAAAGCTATCATCATGAAGTTAGTGGGAAGGACCATGGGCTTTAACTTCCTACAAAACAAGTTAAACCAGCTATGGAAACCTATAGGGAGATTAGACTATGTTGATTTAGGGAATGATTTTTTCCTAGCTTGTTTCTACTTTAAGAAGGATCTTGATGTTGTTCTGAAAAGAGGCCCATGGTTTATTGGAGATCATTTTTTGTCCATTAGACCATGGGAGCCCTTCTTTAACCCCGATTCAACATATATCTCTTTGATTGCTATTTGGATTAGACTCCATAGGTTACCCATAGAACTCTATGAAGTAGGAGTCCTCAAACAACTAGGTGAGGCTATTGGAAGAGTTTTAAGGATCGATACCTATACGGCTACGGAGGCGCGGGGTAACTATGCCAGACTATGCATTCAAATTGACACTAACAAACCATTAATCAACACCATCCTCATTGGGCGATTTGAACAGGTCGTGGTCTACGAAGGAATTCAGAAAATCTGCTTCTCTTGTGGCCAGATTGGTCACCGCAAAGATGCTTGCCCGTACACAATTTGCAAGGAAGAGTTATTAGAGGTTACGGTAGAGAGACATCAAGCTGGACAGGTGGAAAACCCACAAGAGAGATGTGACAACGTGAGCGCAGGTGGCATGCAGGCCGCGCCAATTGGTAGTGGAACGGGTGAGGCAGAAGGACAGTACAGTCCTTGGATGGTAGTGACCAGAAAGAGGTTTGGGCAGAAAAGGACAAAAAAGGTACCTCCCTTAAAGGGACCACCAAATCAGCACAGAATTCTACACTCCCTCTGATGAGTGACGATGTTGGTCGGGCTGCCATGTCAAGCAATAGGCCTCCACCAGGGCCTTTCATGGTTTTAGGCTCTTCTCGGCCCACTAGATTAACTTAGGAAGGCCAAGACAAGGTCTCTGGGAGCCTATTCAACCCGAGACTGTTATCCTAAGCCCCATTGCCCTCAAAGAACAAATCCAGGACCTCTGTGAAGGGTATGAAAGTAATTGCAAGGGGAATGGGTATCAATGGTTACCCTACTAACACCGCTGCTCCCCTAAACCAGTTAAGCACCTTCTCTGCACAATCTCCATCTCTCTTCAACTGGAGCGAATGACCAACCATATGGAGCTTTCAAGTTCGTGGCCCTTGCCAAACTTGAGATAGGCACTATGTCCAGAGGGGAGGGTAGTCCAAATTTCAAGGGCAGATCCCACCAGAGTTTTGAGTTGGTTCATTCGCAACTTGAAGAAGGAGTGGAAGCTGGTCTGGCCACTAACGAATCCAACTTGGGGTCTGATACCAAACCCATTGAGGTTCGGACTACTCTCAACAACTTGGGAGATGGAGATAGGTGTCCTCGAGCCTGTTCTGACACTTTGTCTGGGAAAGGGTCAATCTAGCGAGATGTTGGCGAAGATACGAAGGATCTTGAGGAGGGAAACGAGGATAAGGTCGCCTTTTGATGAGTGCCTAACCCCTAGCCATGAGTTAACCATGAATATCACTGCCTGGAATTGTAGGGGCGCTCTGAAGCCCAATTTTCAGAGTCATGTGCATGATTTAGTATGGATTCATGATCTTGCGATTTTTGTGGTCACAGAGACTAGAGTTGGTGGAGATCGTGCGAAGGAAATCACGGACAGACTTCCTTTCGACGGCGCTATTCGCTCTGATACTGTTGGCTTCGCTGGTGGGATCTAGCTCTTATGGAATTCAGACATAGTGGAGATCAATGCTCTTGCCATCACTGAGCAAGAAATTCATGTAGAAGTTAAGGTACGATCCTCTAACTTTGCTTGGATATTTTTTGTCGTCTATGCTAGTCCTAAGAATGCAGAAAGATGTGTCTTGTGGGAAAATCTAATAAAAGTTGCAGATTTACACAATAAGCTATGGATTATGGCGGGAGATTTCAATGAACCTTTAACGGAGAAGGATAAGTTTGAGGGCAAAGGGGTTAGCATCAACTGGTCTTTACTGTTCAAGGATTGTCTAGATCGATGCAATATGCTTGACATGGGATTCTCTGGTCCAAGGTACACCTGGACCAACAAAAGGGATATCAACAACTTAATTCTTGAAAGAATTAACCATTTCTTCGCAAACCCAGAGTGGTGCTTGTTATATCGGGAGGCTAAGGTTTCTCATCTGCCCAGGTGTCACTCAGATCATTATCCAATCCTCATGGAAACCCATCCTACAAGGTCCATTATGCTCAATCAGCCTTTTAGATTTCAAAGTTTCTGGCTTTCTGATTTGTCTTTTCCCAACATTGTCTCGAAAGCTTGGGTCAACACTAGGACTTTAGAGGAATCCATTTACCGTTTTACTAAAAAAGCCACTTCCTGGAATAAGAACTAGTTCAGGAATATTCATGGTAAAAAGAAGAGAATCTTGGCTAGAATTTATGGAATCCAACGTGCCATAGCTCTTAATCCCAGTGCCTCTTTGATCAACTTTGAGAATCAGCTTCACAGAGAGCTTGAAGTTATTTTAGATCAGGAGAGAGACCTATGGGCACTTAAATCAAGGATAAATTGGATGATTCAAGGAGACCGAAATACTTCTTTCTATCATGTGTCGGCCCTAGCTAGAAGGAAAAGGAATCACATTACCTCGATTAAAAATGAGGTGGGCGAGTGGATTATGGAGGAAGGTGACGTCATGGATTACTTTAGAAAGGGATTTATTTCTCTTTACACTACCTCTCAAATGATGGTCCCTCAAAAGCCTATTCAAAACCTACTGTGGCAAACCCAACTCTCGGATGAGGAAAAGATATCTTTAGATATGATGGTCACCAAGGAGAAGATCAAGGATGCTCTTTGGTCCATGAAGGCATATAAAGCTCCAAGCCTAGATGGGTTGCATGCAGGCTTCTTTCAAAGGTTTGGGCTGATTGTTGAGGATTCAGTGGTTGAGGAAGTCATGAGAGCTCTTGAGAAGAGGAGAGTCCCAGATTATCTCAATGAAACCTATCTTGTTCTCATCCCAAAAATCCAAGGGCTGGAGGTTTTTAGGAATTACAGACCGATAAGCCTTTGCAACACTATGTACAAGATCATCACTAAAGTTATTGTGGCCAGATTAAGGCCATACCTTGAGAAGTTGGTTTCACCGTATCAAGCTGCTTTTGTTCCAGGAAGAAGAGGTGTGGACAACACTATCATTATTCAAGAGTTTATCCACTCTATTGGAAGAACCAAGGGGAGAAAGGGGTATATGGCTATTAAAATTGATCTTAAAAAGGCGTATGACAAGCTTGAGTGGGGATTTATTCAGGACATGTTGGCTAGATTCAACTTTCCTTCTAACCTTTCGGACTTCATCATGAGCTGTATCATCTCTGTGTCAACATCTTTGTTGTTTAATGGAGGCAAACTTGAGCCGTTTTTTCCTTTAAGAAGCATTAAGCAAGGCGACCCGCTCTCTCCGTATTTGTTTATTCTCTGCACGGAGTTTTTAGGGGCTTTAATTGAGGAAAAGTGCAATTCCAAGCATTGGATTCCGGTTAAGACCTCCAGAAGTAGGTTAACTTTCTCCCACCTCTTCTTCGCAAATAATCTAATCTTATTTGCTAGGGCTGACCCAGAAAATTGTGCCACAATTAAGGGGGTGTTGAAGAGTTCTGTGTTAGCTCAGGTCAGACTATCAGTGCAAAAAAATCTCAGGTGTTTTTCTCATCCAACATAGATTCGGATTAAAGGGAGGTGCTTGCTGATTTGTTGGGTTTTCAGGTGACTTCGAATCTTGGCAAATACCTGGGTTCCCCTTTAAAACACCCAAGTTCTCATAGGCAAGATTTCGGGTTTGTGCTTGACAGAGTCAAAAAGAAGTTGGTTGGGTGGAAAGCCAATCTCCTCTTGATGGCGGGAAGAATTGTTCTGATTCAATCTTCCTTATCCACTATCCCAGCTCATGTCATGCAAAATGTGTCCCTACCTAACAAGATTCTTGAAGGGATAGATAGGGTTAATAGAAACTTCTTGTGAGGGTCCACAGAAAGCACCAAAAAGATGCATTGGATAAATTGGCATAAGGTCACCAAGCCAAAGGAGTTAGGCGGGCTAGGCTTGCAGTCAGCCAGAGGTAGAAACACGGCACTTTTGGCTAAGCTTAATTGGAGATTCCATAAGAAGAGTGATTCTCAATGGGCAAGAGTGCTTAGATTGAAATACTGTACTAGATTGAGAGTGGAATCTAGGAATGATCTGAGGCTTCCATGCTCCATCACCTGGAGAAGTATGAAAAAAGGTGAAGATGTCTTCAAAAATGGGGTGAAATGGATTCCTGGGCATGACAGTAGCCTAAACTTCTGGTTTGACAGATGGTTAAACCACGGACTGATTAGACACCTCATCCATGGCCTCTTGCCCGTGATATAGCCCATCTTAAAGCCAAGGATGTGGCTGCCCCGTATGGCTGGGATTGGTTAGTAATTCCCTTTGAGCTCCCTGATGACATAAAGGTTGAGATCCAAGCCATTCTAACACCTATTCTCACTAGGGGAACTAATAAAATAGCCTGGAGCCCATCACCAAAGGGTACCTTTGAGTTAAAGAGTGCTTATTGCCTTGTTGTTGATCCCTTAAAGACTGAATCCTTTCCAAGTAAATGGATATGGAAGCTCAATAGTCTTCCTAGAATCCAAGTGTTTGTGTGGAAGTGTATGCATAGTAGCATCGGGGTAAAGGAGTGTCTTGTGGTTAAAGGGATTAATCAAGATCCAACGTGCCCTTTGTGTCATTTGGAACCTGAATCCATTTCCCATGCTTTCTGTGATTGCATGTGCATCAAACCCATTTGGGCCCAGCTTCGATGCCAAGCTCTAAGTCCCTCCTTTTTTTCTCAACCAACCAGTGATTGGCTCTTCTCCCATTGCCATGACAAGACCAACCACACGGCTGACTATCCCCCTGGAATTCTCTATTTCTATTTGCCATTTGGATTATCTGGAACCAAAGAAACCAACTGGTTTTCAAAAACAAGGGTACAAACCCAAATATTGTGCAGGAGATCATTATGTAGTCCAATGAATTTTTCCACTGTGCAAGAAAGTGGAAGCAGCGCAGACAAGGGATTGTAAAAAATATTTGTTAGGAAAAACCTGACATGGTTTGGTTGAAGCTAAACATGGATGGGGCTGCAAATGGCGTGATGGGATCACCTGATAGGATTCTCTAGGAAATTAGGGAATGCTAGCAGCTTTGGGCCCTTAGGGACGGGCTCCTATTATGTCAGCAACTAAACTCCTCCAAGATCATTGTGGAAATGGATGCTAAAGCTCTTGTAGATGCCTTTAACAATCCAAATTACACTAACTCTGTTATCTCACCTCTCTTTGAAGATTGCAGATACTTGGTCTCCCAGATTCCCCACTGTCGAGTTAAACATATCTTCCGTGAAGCGAATGGGTGCGCGGATCGTCTAGCTAGCCTTGGTTATTGACAATCTATGGATTTTATTTTGTATCCAAGTCCGCTTATGGATGTTTTAAGTATTTTTGAGGTTGATAGCCACAGACTGTGTACTAACAAGCTTTTCCCTGTTGTTTAGTTTTAATGAAGCTTTCCTTTCTACCCAAAAAAAAAAAAAAAAAAAAAGTGAAAAGAAAACAAATTAACTTGCATTATATTCCTATTATATCCTTGTAAATTTTTTCAATAAACTAGAAGAATAAGATTGTCAAATCACCTAGGTAAAACATTTTCGCTCATTACTTTCCTCTAATTTTGGAAATATAAAAACCGGTGAATTAACATAGAAAATAATTTAGTCTTTGTTACGATCTCACTTCTCCATCGAATCAGACAGACTCTTAGGTCTAATGTTAGTGGATAACATTTTTAGCAAAAATTAATTAATTTTTTAAAAAAAGTATTGAGAATTAATGAAATACTGTACAAATAAAAAATCAAGGCCCAAAAAGAGGGACAAAATTGGCCTTTGCCCCTTTCTATCAAAATATCCAGCATTTTGCCCTTCTTTTGAAACTAATTAGGGAAATGCCCCTCTTTTGAAACTCAATTTTCTCAAAATCGAGTTTAAAAAAAAAAAAAAAAAAAATTTCTGAAGCCCTATAGTGGCGTTTTAAAGAGTTTATAGTGACGTTTTAAGGACCTATAGTGGCGTTTTGGAACTCAAGCTCCATGAACTCGAGTTATAGGCAATTTTTTATTTATTTATTTTTTTTTACTTTTTTTTACCTACAACTTGAGTTCATGGAGCTCGAGTTCCAAAACGCCACTATAGATCCTTAAAACGTTACTATAGGCTCCTTAAAAACGCCATTATAGGTCTTAACTCGATTTTGAGAAAATCGAGTTTCAAAAAATGGGCATTTTCCTAATTAGTTTCAAAAGAGGGGCAAAATGCTGGATATTTTGATAGAAAGGGGCAAAGGCCAATTTTGTCCCCAAAAAGAACACTGTGATAGATTAGATTTTTTTATTTTATATTAGTTTATTTGAAATGGATTTTTATTTAGTTGCATTTTTTTTTTTTTTTTTTTTTTTTTTTGCTTATAACAAGTAGGGGAAAGGGATTCAAACCTAGATTTTCCTCAATGAAAAACCTAAAATATTGTAAGTTTATAAGTGAGTTTTTATTTTTGCTTACAACGAATAGGGGGGAAAAGATTCAAACCCAAATTTCACTTCATGGAAAAATTAAGCAACAAGGCTCTTGGCATGTAGATGCATTTATTTTAATGGCTTATAACTCCATGATAAGGTTATTAATGATCCTATGTCTGTTTCTTTAAAAAAAAAAAAAAAAAAAAAGATCCTATATCTGACTAGGTTTGCTCCTTACATAAGTATGAAGTATTGGATTCAGTGTATGTATATCATGGGATTTTGAAATAAAAGATCTTTTTTCTTTTTCTTTTTTGTTGGGAAAAAAAAACCTGGTTAATATATTTGATTTCGCAATAGTTAAAATCAAGCAAAAATTTATTATGACCCCAAGGGATTAGTCTGGTGGTTCGAAGGTCTTGTGAGATTTATAAGATCTTAGATTCGACTTCTAACTAATATCTCGAAGAGCTTGGATACTCTCACTAGAAGAAAATGCAAAGATTTGTTTTTTCTAAGGAAAAAATGGACTTATAAAATACTTTTTTAGTGATTCAAAGGTCTCGATGAGGCATTTTTATTTATTTATTTCGGGTTTAATGTCATAATCTTTAAAAGTGAGATAGAGATAGTGTCCTAATTCTTAGGATCTTTTTCTATCATGAGTTTTTTTTTTATTTTTTTTTTTAATTAGTTATTTGTACATAAGTTAGCGGTTGAAACTCTTAATTTGTTATCCAACTCTTATGTAGAGGCATTGGAATTCAAACAGGAGAAATCATCTGTCTAAAAAAAATATATAAAATAACCATGAGTATTTTTATTTATTTAAGAAAAAAGTAAGGTAATGTGGAATGATGTTTAAAAGTGAAATAGAGATAGTGTTCTAATATTTAAGATTTTTCGTAAAAAATGATAATTCAGATTAGAGAAGAGAAAGGAAAAAGCCTAAAACTTAGAAACTTTTTAAAATTATTTAACTAAAAGATAGGGGCATTTTAGAGAGTTTAAGAATTTTTGTAAGGATATTTTAATACATAAAATGATGAAATCCAAACATAGAATCTTTTTATTAGTAGTATAGATAGATAAATATAAATTAAATAATATTTATTTTAAAATCCATTCCTTATATATATATATATATATAGTTTTTATATCTAACTTCTTCTTCTTCTTCTTTTTTTTTTTTTTTTTTTTTTTTTTTTTTTTTTTTTTTTTTGAGAAGGTTTTCATATCTAACTTGATAAACTAGTAAAACATTTATAATAAAAAATATTAACATACAAAATAAACATGATTTACAATATAAAATTATAATATCACAAGAATAAAATAAAATTTAAAATAGGTAACAATATAATCTAATTTATTAAAAGCATTATTGTGACTTCACTTAACATAGAATCATCCAATAATCTCAACTTGTCCAACCAAAGATAGATTAAAAACATTACCCGATAAATTAATACAAACCAAACAAATATTAATTTATGTATAGAATTAAATATCGTGGTTCAAGCCTATCATTGTAATAAAGATAGATGATATCTTACTCTCATCTCTCTTCTTCTTCTTTTTTCATTTTTTTTTTCTTAAATGAGTTTTGCTTTGTCTTGGGTAAGTCAATTTATGATAAGGAAAAGCTGAAATTTAATTTTCCAATTTTGATGAGAGAGAGAGAGAGATTGTTTGATGTGTTGCCTAGTGGGTGATTAGATGACTAATGTTAATTGAATGTTCAAAAATGTGTGTAAAACACCCTTGAACGTTTAGACCCCAATTACAAAATTACTAATTCAGTCTTTATATCAAACAGTTAATGTGCGGAACATGAATATAAGCTTATAACAGAATTGATAAACAATCTAAGCCAAATATAAACACATCCACAACAAAAAATAAATGGCAAAGATAAAGGGAAGTAAGATGCAAACACACGGACAACACACGATGTGTTATCGAAGAGGAAACCGAAACCCTCGGTGTAAAACCTCTTCACCGCCCTCCAAGCGGTAAAATAATCCACTAAAGAATGTAGTTGGGATACATGAACAGCAGAAGACCCTCCAAGCCTAATCTACCCAAGTACCTAAGCCCTCCAAGCTTCTTGCTCCAACGAGGTTACGCCGAACCTATTTCTTCTTTAGCTTACCGGATTCCGCTATAGCTCATAGCATCAACCAATATAGATTGGTTCCTTCCTAACTACTTCCCAAAGCACCAAATAAACCTTCTCACGGATATGGGTATGGTGAGAAAATGATTTGGCTAAGAACCTCTCAAGGGTATAACAATGGAGAGGAAGAGAGTAGAGGAATTTGTAGAGTCTCTAAGGTAAAAATTGGAGATGAATCAATCTTGTATTCTCTAGGGTTTCTCTCACAAAAATTCTCTCTGGAAGCTCTCTACATTTGGTGGGTTTAAGGGTCTATATATAGTAGGGTGAGAAAGGAATGCAAGAAGTCTATTTTTGCCAAACAGGGTTGATTGACGGCTTGGCCTCGCGACTTGTTTGAATCGCGAGTTCAAGCCGCGAGCTAATGGCCTGGCCAGCCTGGGACTTTTGTCCTGTAGTGCGACAACTAGCGCGACCCTTCAGCTTCCCTGCGTGCTTCTCACGTGCCAGCATTTGGCGGCTTACTAGTCGCAAGTCAGCCTCGAGTCCTAGCCGCGAAACTCTGTCATCTTGCACATACTTGAGCTTTTCTTCACATCTTCTCACACACTACCCTTACAATGATCCCACCTAAATACAGGGTTACTAAGTGCTTAAATTACAAGCAAATTGGCATGGAATAAAGCCAACAAGATGGTTGATTAAATTCAACCTTACAATCTCCCCTTTTGGCTATTCCGTGACAAAACCCTACAACAGACTCTAGACTTAATGCGTGAGTTGGGAACAGTTGAACAAAACTCACTCACACCTAACTTTAGATTCTGAATAGCTCTTGAATATATGAACAAGTAACTCCTGAAACACAACAACACAATAATATCATTGTATGCAGAAAACTTAAAATGCATATGGAGCAATAGAAGCATGATCAAGCAAAAATGAACTTAAGCAATAAAGCAATAAATCATGACTTGAACAACCAAGCAATCACTATACAAAAGTGATTACTATGTTTATTCACACAAGGAATGAACATCCGGACATGCAATGTGATAAGCTTAATTGAAAAGTATCATTTGCAAGTTCAACACTCAACCAATGCATACAAACATATATGCATCTAGGAACAATCCTACAAGGACACAAGAGTGTTCATCACTCAACCAATGCATAGAACGTATATGCATCTAGGAACAATCCTACAAAGGCACAAGAGTGATGTACTTAAGATAATGCATAGCATTAACAAGTACTAAAGCAAAAGGCATAAAGGCTGCATAAGCAAAGAGTTGCAAATACATGGTACAAACCATAAAAGCCTACATATAGCATAAGTGCATGGAAACAAACCCTTAAATCTTACATAAGCAACATGGGTACAAATTGAACCATACAAAATATAAAATACTTCCCTTATCATATCACTCCCCCTATCATGAATCATAGGAGCTGTGATGAGCTTGGAACATATATACTTGTATCCTGAAACACTTGCACAAAACACATTAGACCCTCAAGGTAAAGCAAGTAATAAATGGACAAGTAAAATGTAATAAGTAAATTGCGATCAAGTAAGCATGATGTGAAACATGTGAGCAACTTGATCAAACACCAAACACCAAAACAAAGTTTTCTTATTAGCTTAATGTCTTCTCCCCCTTAGTATATGCATCTCCCTTATGAAATACCTCTCCCTCTACAAATGTGCACGAGAAATAGAATTTCTCCCCTTAAGAATGTGTACAAAGGTCATATAGAAATGACAAAATGAAGGTATGAACAATGATAATGATGCATGAGGGGTGCAATGATGAATGAGAAAATGAAACTCAAACCTAAGATGAAACAAAATGCTACAAAGCATAACGTAAACATGACATGCTAGGATGAAGAAACAATGTATAAACCAATGCATGGCAAGGGTAGCAAAGTTGTGTGCAAGAGGTGGCTAAGTGCAATGCATGACTAATGCACATGTGGGGCAATGTGTGTTAAATACACAACCAATGAACTAAACATGTTCCTAATGAGGAAACATGAGAAACCCCAAAATTTGACACTCATTGGAGTTCAAACAAGTGAGAAAATGCGTAAGAGGCATTTTATCAAACACCTAGCATGCACACTATGAACAACAATGTAAAACAATGCATAAACATCATGAAAACCACCCTAAATACATGTTCTTTTTGCCACAAGGGGCCAACATCCAAAGCAAATCAACAAAAGAAACCAATCCCATACAAAAATTTTGAGAAAAAAAATTGAGTTTTCCCAACCCTTATGATGAAAATCCCAACCAAGAGCACAAAACTCACCAAAACATAATCCAAGGATTCAAATCAATGAAAAGAGTTTAAACTTACCTTAGAGATATTAATGGAATGAAAAACCATTCAAATTGGTTGGGTTTTGATGTAAAAATATTAAAATAAGGGTTTAAGAGAGGATGGGAGAGGTTTAAAACAAGTTTCCCACAAAAAAGCTCTTAAAAAGACTGATTCTGGGCATTTGGCGACTGGGCGAGTCGCCAGTGAGTCGCCAGTAAGTCGCCAAACCTTCTGTGTGAACTCGCTACAGTGTTTGGCTGGTTGCAAGTCGCCAAACTGAGTGGCCAAAAATTCTGACACTTGTTTTTCAACCCAAAACATGTTTAAACACTGAAAATAATGTACGCACTAAACATGAACACAAAGAGTGATAAAAATCACTTCCAAAAGCATATAAAATGATCAAAAACCTTTTTGGATAGATCCATATAAAGTTGAGCACACACACACATCACATTTAAACAAGTACAATCGAACAAATGAATAACGCATTCATTGAACATTAGGCATGTGTGTTGTGTGTGCGTATCAAGTGTGGAATAGTCCATAGTCTAGAAAGAAGCTTCAATGATCAATTCAATCAAGTCATACACAACTAGTACTAAGTCAAGTGGTCTATCTTAATTATAGAAATGAACATATATGAGCTCCCACAAGAAAATGATTACATATCTATGAAGCTTTTCATTTGGCTTCTTTACAATTCATATTATTTGATCTTTTTGAATCAATACATCTCATTTTAGAGATCGATGCCTGAAATTTTTGATATTTCAATTTGATGAACAAGCCTTTGACTTTTTGGGGCATCATACATTTTATTTTGGTCGCTTTCCCTTTTTCCTAGTCAAATACTAGTATGTGCGACAGGCTTTTGCAGCTCAATATCTCTTTTCATTTGGAGATTTACATTTGGTGAGCTCTTTAAGCAAAAACAGCAAAATAAAGAGTAGGAAGATATGTAGGTACAAGTCTATGCATGTCTCAAAACCAACAAGACTATTGACTAATCATTCATGACAAGCTTGAAGATCAATTTACAACAATCACACAAAGATGTCAAGATTTTTCCCACAAAGATATAAGTGCATTAAAAACAAGCTAAGCTCGTAAATGCATAAAACCATTTGTACGAAGGTATAAGGCAAAACTCACATGTGATATGTGCTCAAACATATACGATCAAACTTTTTGAATTTTTCACTTTTTATGTGGTTTTTGGATTTTTACTCACACAAAACAAAGATATAAAAGTAAGATCAAAAACAAAAACAAACCAATGCAAAAAAAATGCATGATGCACAAATGCATGACAATGAAGCATCTAATGTATGAAGGGTTCTACAAAGATCGAAAGAATTAGATCAAGGACCAAAAGAGCAAAAGCTCAACTATAGGAACCCTTCCTCATCTAAACGGAACAATTGTTTGGAATGAGTGTCTCAAGAGAAGTGAGACGAGATTTGGAAGAATGAGAACCGGAGATGCACATAGTCAAAGAGTTAAGAGCATTAAACATTTTCTTTAACAACATGCTATTTTCACTTAAAACCGGTTTACCCTTTTTAGCATAACTTCCAAGAAGCTCAAGTTTCTCTTTTCTTTTGAGAGTATGAAACTTAGAGCAGTGAGGTCTTAGAAGAACAAAAGCACCACAATGGTGACACACAATATGTTTAGGTCCACTAGGCTTTTTGGGAAGGGATCTAGCAACATGGTTTTGTTCTCTCTTCAACTTATAACATTGAGGTCTTATATGACCAATCACACCACAATGGTGGCAAGTTGGAACAAACTTAAATCCATCCAAATCCTTAGGTTGAGACCTAAATGGAGGCTTTGACTTAGGAGCCTTTCTCTCCACTTTTTTGATTTCTTTTGTGTGGAGGAATATATACCGATTTGTCCTTTGGGTTAGAACACACAATAGGCACAAAATCGGGTACCACAACATGATTGCAACAAATGTTTTCACCCTTTTTAACAATAGGTTCAGCAATCAAACACTTGGCATGCATCTTAAGAGATTCATTTTCAGATTTAAGATCATCAACAAGTTTGTTAGACAAAACAAGTTTAGCATCCAAGTTCATATTCAAACATTCAAACTCTTTCAGCTTTTCAAGAGAATTTTCAGCAAGTTTCTTATATTTTTCAACCAATTTGTTGGATTCATTGAGCTTAGCAATCAAATCATCCTTTTCACAAAATAACTTGCTTAAACTCTTTTGAAATTTCATAGCATTTTTCTTTAAGAGTTTGGTGTTAGGAATATCAACAACACCCAAAGATTCATGTAACATAGCATCACAATCATGAGGATCATCACTCATAGAGGCATTTTCACAAACACGTGGTATGTTACATTCATTACCAACCAAATCATACAAAGAGGCATACAAAGCACAATCCATGGCAAATAAACACAAGGGGTCAAGGATCACACTTAGGTATTTAAGCCATAACAAGTGTACCTGTTATGATACGAATTGAATGTTAAAAAACATGTGTAAAACACCCTTGAACGTTTAGACCCCAATTACAAAATTACCAATTCAAGCTTTATATCAAACAGTTAATGTGCGAAACATGAATATAAACTTATAACAGAATTGATAAACAATCTGAGCCAAATATAAACACATCCACAATAGAAAATAAATGGCAAAGATAAATGGAAGGAAGATACAAACACACTGACAATACACGATGTGTTATCGAAAAGGAAACCGAAGCCCTCGGCGTAAAACCTCTCCGCCGTCTTTCAAGCGATAAAATAATCTACTAAAGAATGTAGTTGGGATACATGAACAGCAGAAGACCCTCCAAGCCTAATCTACCCAAGTACCTAAGCCCTCCAAGCTTCTTGCTCCAACGAGGTTACGCCGAACCTATTTCTTCTTTAGCTTACCGGATTCCGCTATAGCCCATAGCATCAACCAATATAGATTGGTTCCTTCCTAACTGCTTCCCAAAGCACCAAATAAACCTTTTCACGGATATGGGTATGGTGAGAAAAGGATTTGGCTAAGAACGTCTCAAGGGTATAACAATGGAGAGGAAGAGAGTAGAGGAATTTGTAGAGTTTCTAAGGTAAAGATTGGGGATGAATCAATCTTGTATTCTCTAGGGTTTCTCTCACAAAAATTCTCTCTGGAAGCTCTCTACATTTGGTGGGTTTAAGGGTCTATATATAGTAGGGTGAGAAAGGAATGCAAAAAGTCTGTTTTTGTCAAACAGGGCTGATTGGCGGCTTGGCCTCGCCACTTGTCTGAATTGCGAGTTCAAGCCGTGAGCTAACGGCCTGGCCAGCCTGGGACTTTTGTCCTGTAGTGCGACAGCTAGCGCGACCCTTCAACTTCCCTACGTACTTTTCACATGCCAGCATTTGGCAGCTTACCAGTCACGAGTCCTAGCCGCGAAACTCTGTCATCTTGCACATACTTGAGTTTTTCTTCACATCTTCTCACACACTATCCTTACAATGATCCCACCTAAATACAGGGTTACTAAGTGCTTAAATTATAAGCAAATTGGCACAAAATAAAGCCAACAAGATGGTTGATCAAATTCAACCTTACATTAATCATCCATTGTGTGGGAAACTAATTTACAAAAATTGAAGTTTGAAGCTGTTAAAGAAAATTGATCGTCAATAATAATTTAGTACACTCAAAACTTTTTTTTTTCCTAAGAAACAATTAGAGTTTTAATTGAGTTCAATTTCTGTTAGCCCACAATTTGAGAACCTTTTTGGGATAGAGGAGAGAGTACAATCCATTTCTATTTTTTTCCTTGAAAAAATCATTTATCCCTCATGTTGGAATTTGGGTTTTTTTTTTTTTTAATTTTTAAATGGGGACTTATGCTAAGGCAAAAAGTAAATTTGTAAATAAGAATATATGAAACTTCATCTAAATAACTCTATAGATGATTGAAAAAAAATTAGTTTCTATTATAAAATAGCGTCAATATCGAATTAGAGCTAAGTGTGATATTCTTTCTTACAATTTCTTTTTATGTACTTTAGTGGCGACTCCAGAAATTTTGTTTAGGGGGGTTATTAAAAAATTTAAATTAAAAAAAATTAATAAAAAGAGAACTTGAATATATCGAGTTATTGAACCAAAAAAAAAAAAAAAAAAAAAAAACATGAATCTTTACAATTTCCTTTTACAAGTTTTCAAATTTTGAATTGTTACACGATAGTTCATTATGAGTATTTATTGCCAATGTGGGTAGCTATGACCATTTTAATTTGTTAAGTTAGTCTAAATTTCAGTTATTATTATATATTTGTCATCGTACTTATAAAAATATTTTAAACTAAATGACTAAACTCAACTCATTGGCTCTATATTAATTATTGATGCACACAATCACACTCACTCATACATAAAATAATTCACTACGTGTTTACTTAATCAATCAAATGCTTAAATAATCACTAACTTTGCAATTTGTTCCTTGAATTTTTCTAACTTCATGACAAAAAGTTATTATAACATAATAATTATAGACACTCATGTAACAGATCATCTCTATTTCCTAGTTATTAAATTATATAAAGTTATATTATATTTATACTGTACACACAAATATCCACGTACATGTCATTATTCACACAAAGAACATTTTTAAAAAAAGTAAAGCACACAATCAATATTAGACACACTTATACACATATAATCAAAATTTATAATAAAGAGTGAAACTACAATTTACAAACACTTACTCTTATTTTAGTCAGAAATACTTGTAATAAGGGTGTATAAGATTTAAGTCAAGGTGTGCAAAAATATTTTTAAGAAAAAAATAATGTATTAGACTAACAAAAAAAATATTAAATATGATAGGCCAAGAATGTATTGACCCCTTGTGATAAATTAACCAATTAATTACCCAAGTGAATTAATTAATTTAATTAACATGCAATACGCGTAATAGCATAAACAAATCACCAACTAAGTTAATATGCAGCAGAAAATAAAGTTGACACAGTGATTTGTTTACGAATGGGGAAAACTTTCAAGGCAAAAACCCCACCGGGTGATTTTAAGGTCATCACTCCCGAAAATCCACTATTATCACAACAAACGGTTACAAGTAAAGGAATTCCCTTACCTTATACCAACCTACAGTTGAACCCTTACTCCAATACACAATTGGACTTGTTCTGTAGTGACAATCTCTCCTTTTAATACATGGCTCCCAGTACATGACTAATCAATTGATGCACGGATCCAAGTACGTGACTAACCACCAACTTGAGAAGAATGTTGGTTGCAAAGTTCTTCAGTTCATCAACACGATGAAGATCACAAAGTTCCTTGGTTACAAAACCCTACGGCATACAAATGCAACAGTTTCTTGAAGAGAAAGATGAACTAGGGCATATGTCTTCGATCACAATATGCTTATAAAAAACTTTTGCATTCAGTTGCATTACCTTTGACGGCCCTTAGAATAATCCTTATATATGTTTAGTGTTGTGAGAAAAAGAAGCCTAAACAAATATATACAGATTAGAGTGAAATCAGAACTGAAAATTTGATTTTCGTAAATCTCAATAGATAGCTTATTTATTGAGCAGCTATCGAGCATTAGGCTTACACAACCTTTTAAACCTCGATAGATTCTATTTGTTGAGCTAACTGTCGAGCTTTAAAATCCAGCACTTCTTCACTTGATTATTGGACAGATTTGCATGGTTTTAACACTTGAACTTGAAACCTTGTTCTTTGAAGTATTAAACACATCTTAGATCTACCCAATTATAAGTAAAGTGCGTTTTGTCAAAGGATTAACCAATTATACATTGACATATGTTCCTAACATTATTCACATATGTCCTAACAATCTCCCCCTTTGACAATCCGTGACAAAACCACAACAAACTAATGAACATATGAGAGAAGTCATAAATCACTCAACTCATATTCACTTGTTGAATACAATAAAATCTATCTTGACACAAACTCTTGAAAAACTTTGCAAGAAGAGAGTTCATGGCAAGAAAGACTTTGACAACTTGTATTTATGAAACACTTTAAACAAAACTCATCACAGTATCTTAATGTGAAACAGAAATAAAAGATTGCATACAATTAATAAGAAGCATGTGCATAAAGAGAGAAAATAAACAACACATGAAGAGATAGGTGAAACTGTAATAACAACCTCAATATATATAAACATAAAAAATGCGTACAAGGTTTGCTATCACAATGTAAGAACAATGTATCTGAAAAGTAAAGAAAAGAAAGGATACAATAAGTCCTCACTACATCCCACAAAAAGAAAAACACTTCCCCTAACAAAAATATCTATCTCCCATACTAACTCTCCCCCTAAGAACATGACTACTCTCGTACCCAAAACTACTTCCCCTTTTTGTCACGAATGACAAAAGGCAAGTAACTCAAGCAGTCATCTCATCGTCATCGGAAGAGCTAGCATCCTCATCGTTATCGTTCTCATCATCGTCAGAGTCACCATCATCGTCCCCGTCCTCAGATGCCTTTAGAGAAGGAGATGGAGACGCCACGAAGCCACCAAGGTGAGCCTGCTGTCGAGTAATACTGACACAGGTGTTTACTTGACACAACTCATCAATGAGTGTGTCAAGACAAGCATCCATGCGCTAAAGCTGCACCATGATTGCCTCGAGGGTCACACCACCCACCAATGAAGAAGAAGCAAATGTAGATGGAGTGGAAGAAGCCTGAGGAGTCGCCGTCTCGGTCCATGGCCATTTTGGTCGAAGCTGGGCCTCGCTCCGTCTAATTTTCGTTGCTTTTATGGCACACATGACAGGAAAGTGTGTAGACTCAAGATAAGAGACAGAAAAATGGCGGAGAATCCGCGTGATAGCCAAAGGGAAAATGAGCTTATCACGGGTCGTCGTATCCCTATAGACATCCATAAGGGAGAGTATAAAATAAGAGGGAAAATCTACAGTAAGTCCCTCGAGTAGGGATAACAAAAATTGTGCACGAGGCTTAGTAATGGAGTTATAGTGAGACAAAGGATGAAGAATGAATGTCATCACCATGTTAAGGAACCTCGAACCTTTTGCAAAGCCCGAGCAAGGGGTGTTTTGAAGGTCACCCTAAGAGGAAGGTGTCTCACAGAAGAGAGACAAGAGTTTGTCTTTGGATATAGTCCTAAGACTATTACAGCCAAAGTAGTCAACAAACTCTACCCTTTGTACGTGTAGCACCTCGAATATAAGATCCAAAGTGACTACAATGCGCGTACCTCGAACGTGAGTGATAAAATGAGGTACAATAATCAAATCCGTGCATATTGGAGTAAAACTCCTATATGATCACGGAGGGACAAGTGACCGGGATGCCACACAGTGACTTTTAACCTCTGTTGTAGATGACAGTAGGAAGGTCAGTATTGGAAAAATCTGATAGAACGACTTGGCGTTCCAAATGAATGCCACGTCGTGAAAAGTTCTCCAAAAAGTCCTTACGGGCTTTATCATCACGAAACTTGACATGGGAGGGAGTAGAATCAATAGGGGGAGAAGAAGAAGATTCCCTAGAATGAAGAGGGTTCTGGGATGGAGTAGACTTACATTTAGGTGCCATAGAGCAACTAACTAAAAGAAAGAGAGAGAGAGATAGACATGGCAAAACGGGTCAGAATTTTTTGACCCGACCTATTTAACCCGCAACCTGTTTGACCCGTAACCCGATTGACCCGTTAAAAAATGACCCGTTTTGACCTGTGACCCGATACTCGCCCCGAACCCGACCCAACCCGCCCGTTTTGCCACGTCTACCAACCTTGAGTAAATTGAGGTTGAGGTGTAATTCTTATAAAATATTTATTTATTCTTCTTTACTTAATATGTTATGTACTCCACTATAGTTTGTCGTTCTTTACTTGCCACCTTCATTTTCTCTTCCTACTTTAAACAAATCAAAAATTATACCAAGATTAGCTTCTAGAAAGCTAGAACAAAAGTTGCACCAAATTTGGCTATCAAGTATTTAGTGGTAATTGGTAAGTGGTAACAGTATCACCAGTGAGAATCTAATCACATTTAAGGAACTTAGAAACAATTGACAGATTGCATCTATTTCCAAAAAAAAAAAAAAAAAAAACTTGTTTGAAAAATACAGGTAAACTCGACCTGTCCTGTGACTCAACCTGCGACCTAATTGACCCGCAATTTGATTGACCCATTTTAAAAATGACTCGTTTTGACCCACGACCCGATTGACCCGACTCGAACCCGACCCAACCCGACCGTTTTGCCACGTTTAGAGAGAGAAAGAGAAAGAGAGAGAGAGAGAGAGAGAGGGACAAACAGAAAAGTGCCAACACATTTAATATAAAAAAGATAAAGAAAATGGTATGTATGCATGAAAAATACATGAACATGTGACATACAAAAGTAAAGACATTATGAGCTCAGCCCAATCCAATCCTACTAGCACACATCATTTCAACATAGTAAGCACACATCTAAAATGCAAATGTGATGCAATGCATGATGATTTAAAATCATTTAAACAAAAACCAACCCAAAAATTTTGTGAAAAACTCATCAATTTTGAAAAACCCTAAAATTTTCGAAAATCCCAAAAAGTTAGGTCAGAATGTATGAAATGCATGATAAAATGATAGAAAAGAGATCATACCAGAGAGAAAATGCAAGGATTAGGCCGAAGATTGAGTGGGGAAGATGAAGAGTGTGATTAAGAAGTGTTTGGGAGAGGGAGAGATGGTTTTTTATTGAGAGAGATCGAATAAAATGAGAGAGAAGATCGCACTAAGATATATATAGAAAACACGAAGCTTGATGGATCGACAGCTGTCGAGAGGTGTCGAGGTTGAAATTTTGACAGATACAACTATCGAGAAGCTATTGAGAGGTGTCCACAGCAAAGTGATCTTGATGGATTGAGAAGCTATTGAAAATCTATCGAGCATACAGAAACTTCCTCAATGGATCGAGAAGCTGTCGAGCAGCTATCGAGACTAATTCTCAAAAACCTCGATTGATCGAAATTGCGATAACTACTATCGAGAAAGGAAGCTCAAAAGGCTCGATAGATAGCCTATCTGTCGAGAGGTGTCCAACATCGGTCGAGATTGCTCAAAAACTATTTTTCGAAAAGAGAAAACCATAGATATGAATGCAATCAATCATGCTTCTTAACCAAAGATCCAAACAACATTTTAAACTCTCAAAATCATCTCTTAACAAGAAAAATGTCAAGCATATAGATCCAGAACACACAAACACGCACACATTAAACAAGTCTAACCAATTTTATATTTTAAAAACAAGTCAAGACAGTTTAGTGAGCATACATTAACACATGTATTCCTTGTGATGGCCAAATCACATTGTACCTGCACATGTATCAAAAGTAGCAAAGAATATTGCGTGTTGTGTGTGAAGAACATCACAAGATTGCATAAGTGTTTACATGTTATAACGATCTGAGATATGAGAAAAACACTTTACTCACACACAATCATAACTACTTGATGGGGACTATCATCTTCGAGGTACATCCTATAACTCCCACATCTCCTAGGAGAAACGCTTGCAATCATATATAAAGTATTTTGATTCTTTTTGCTTTTTAATAGGCCACAAACTGAATGACCTCTTGTGATTAAATCAATTAATTAATTAGCCAAGTTATTAATAACATGGTGATTTGTTCACGAATAAGGAAAACCCTAACGGCAAAAACCCTACCGGGTGATTTTCAGGTCACCACTCCCGAAACTCCACTATTATCAAATCAAGCGGTTACAAGTAAAGGAATCCCAAGTACCTTACCAACTTACAGTTGAACCCTTACCCCAATACCCAATTGGACTTGATCTGTAATGACAGTTCCCACCTTTGATGCACAGCTCCCAAGTACCTGACTAACCAAAGCGCAGATCCTAGTACGCGACTTCAAACACCAACTTAGAAGGAAAGGTTGGCTGCAAAGTTCTTCAGTTCATCCTACACAATGAAGATCAAGAAGATGCTTGGTCACAAAACCCTTTGGTGCAAATACACAACAACTTCTTCAGAAAAGATGAACTACGTCAAGAACTTTGTCTTTGATCACAATTTGCTTGAACAGAGATTGCTTAATGCTTTTGCAACTTGTGTATATTTTGACGGCTCTTAAAACAATCCTTTTATATGTTTAGGGTTAGAAGAAAAGAAGGCCCAAAAACATATTCGCGGATCCCAAGAAATCAAATCAGAAAATAATTCTCGACAGATAGCAGGTGTCGAAGAGCTATCGAGAAGGTGTCGAGACTTAATGAATTTGTACTTAAGCTTGTTTTTCTTGGACAGACTTGATGACTTCAACACTTGATCTTGAAACCTTATTTCTTGAAGTATTAAAAACACCTAGAACTACCCAATTACAAGTAGAGTGCGTTTTGTCAAAGGATTAGCCAATTTACATAAAGAAGTGACATATGTTCAAATAAGTAAGAACACATATCCTAACAATCTCCCCCTTTGGCAATCCATGACAAAACCACAACAAACAAATAAACATATGAAAGAAGTCATAAATCACTCAACTCATATTCACTTGTTGAATACAATAAAATCTATCATAATACAAACTCTTGAAAAACTTTGCAAGAAGAGAGTTTATGGCAAGTAGACTTTGACAACCTGTATTTCTGAAACACTTCAAACAAAACTCATCAAGGCATCTTGTGTGAAACAGAAATAATAGATTGCATACAAGTATAAAGAACATGTGTATAAAGATAGAGAAGAAACAACACGTGAAGAGATAAGTGAAAGAAACATTCATCCACATATATAGAGAAAATAAGTACAATGTATGTGAAATTGGTCACAAGACCTCATATACAAGATCAATGTATCTATAAAAAATAGAAAAGAAAAGATATATCAAAACCTCACTACATCCCTCAAAAATATCAACACTCCCCCTATCAAAAATGTCCTATACTAACTCTCCTCCTAAAATGACTACTCTCATAACCCAAAACTACTCTCCATTTTTGTCACGAGTGACAAAGGGTAGAGTGTCATGTAGACATCTCATTAGTAGAGCTAGCATCTCCATCATCATCATCAGAAGCATCATCGTCATCACCATCATCATCATCATCCTCAGCATCAGAATCAGAAGCGACTAGAGGAGGTGGTGGAGGAGAAGCCTCAGAAGCATAGCCACCCATGGTCACCTACCGTCGTGCAATACGACCAACACGAACGTTCACTTGATACAACTCCGTAGAAAGTGTATCAAGGCAAGCATCCATGCGCTGCAGCTGCGCCATGATGTCTCTAAGAGATACGTCGCCCGTAGAGGAAGAAGGAGCAGATGTAGATGGAGCAAATCTGGATGGAGCTGAATGGGAAGGAGGAGTGGAATTCGTCTGTCTCGACCTAAACTGAGCCTCACTACATTTTACGATAGCGGCATCTATGGCACAGATGTGTGTGAAGTGGTCGGACACAGGAAAAGGGATAAAAAAATGGCGTAAGATCCTCGTGATAGCGGAAGGAAAGATGAGCTTATCACGAGATGCCGAATCTAGATGAACATCTATGATAGAAAGGATGAAATGAGAGGGAAAATCTATAGTAAGATGCTGAAGAAGAGATAACAAAAATAGCACGAGGCTCTGTGATAGAGTTGTAGTGAGAGAGTGGATGGAGTACAAATGTCATCACCATATTTAGGAATCTAGGACCTTTAGCAAAAGGTCTACATGATGTGTACTGATGCTCACGCCAATCAGCTGGGCGCTGACAAAAAGCAAAAATGAGCTCATCTTTGGACACAGTCCTCAGACGCTCACAGGAAGGATAGTCAGGAAAATCTATCCTAGGAACCCGAAGCATATCCACAACTAGCTGCGGTGTGACAGCAAAGCGCGTATCTCGAACGCGAGTGTGAAAGAGAGGTATTGAACGATTGATCCAATGCATGTTGGAGTAAAACTCCTGAATCAGCACGAGAGGACATGTGACTGGGACGTCACACAATGACTCACATCCCCTACTGTGAATGACAGAGGGAAGGTCAGTGTCGGCAAAGTCCGCCAAAATAACTTGGCGTTCCGAATGAACACCTCGTCTAGAAAAGTTCTCCGAAAATGCCTTGTGGGCATCTCCATCACGCAACCGAAGATTTAGAGGAGCAAAATCAGAAGATGAAGAAGCTCCAGAACGCAGAGGGTTCCGAGCTGGAATGGATTTATGTTTGGATGCCATAGACACTTCTAACGTAAACAAAATGAGAAAGAGATAGAGAAGGAGACAATCAGAAAAGTCCCAAAACAGTTCACATATATCAAATATATTGAACAAAAAGTACGTATTCATGGGGAATGCATGAACATGTGACATGCAAATTAAAAAGCATCATGGGCTCAGCCCAATCCAATCCTACCAGCACACAAACATAGAACACACATCTAAATGCATGTAAATATCATTCTAATGCACATGAAATGCAATGTATGACATTTTGAACACATTTAAGTGAAAACCCAACCCAAAATTTTAAGAAAAACTCATTAATTTTGAAAAACCCCAAAAATTTTCAAAAACCCCAAAACCTAAGATTCAAAACATGAAATGCATGAAGAAAGAAAGGAAAATGAGATCATACCAAGTGATTAGAGGCAAGGAATGGCTGAAAATCACGTGGGTTGGAGATTTTGAGTGAGAAAAAGAGGTTAGGGAGATGAACAACTACGGACAGATCGAGAGAGATCGAGAGAAATGAGAATAGAATCACAACAAAGCCTTTTATAGGAACCTCAGTAATTCTCGACAGCTGAGTTGTCGAGAGGTATCAAGGTAGGTGTCGAGGTAGGTTTCGAGAAAATGAACATCGACAGCTACAGGTGTCGAGAAGGTATCGAGGAATAGACACCAAAAACCCAGTAGAGAAGCTGGATCGATCGACAAGGTATCGAGAAGGTATCGAGGAGATACGAACTTTCTCGATTGATCCACCAAGTGTCGAAGAGGTGTCGAGATTGTGATAAGAAAAAGGCTTGAGAAGCTCGACAGATAACAAGGTATCGAGGAGGTGTCGAGCTAGCAGATAAAAGCAGTTTTTCGAGAAGTGAAAAACACAGACATGAATGCAATCCAACATACACCTCAACCATTGATCCAATCAACATATAAAGCTCTCAAAATCATCTTTTAATCAAAAATTAAGTACATGGATCCTCAAAAACACACACAGACATTAAACAAGTCTAACCAATTTTATTTTTCAAAAACTAGTCAAGATAGTTTAGTGAGCATACAAAAGCACATGTAAACCTAGTGATGACCAAATCACATTGTACCTGTACATGTATCAAAAGTAGTAAAGAATATTGCGTGTTGTGTGTGAAAAACATTGCAAGATTGCATATGTGTATACATGTTATGACGATCTGAGAAATGAGAAATAACTTTAACTCACACACAATCATAACTGTTTGATGGGGACTATCACCTTCGAGGTACATCCTATAACTCCTACATCTCCTAGAATACACGCTTACAATCATATTTAAAGCATTTTTAATATTTTTGCTTTTTATTTTCTTTGCATATTTTTTTTTTTTTTAAGCACATCATGCATGGGCTTATATGAGAGAGAAAAGAAATACCCATTGATATTTGACATTTCAATTTTGCTATGCCGAAACATACAAATGTCATTAATGATTGGCGGGTAACAGTGGTGAGATGGTTATTTATGCCTTTCTGTTAGGATTTTCTAGTCCTACCCGTCAAAAAGAGTGATATGAGTGTTAAGTTTTAAGAGATAACTTAATCTTACTCATCACAAACAAGAGCCACAAAGCTCACTTGCTTAGTTGTGCATAGAGATGCTCATCTAAGCTACAAGAGATACAAAGTTTAGAAAACTCTGTTTCATTGGCCATCCAAGGTACACAAATACCAAAGTACACAAAACACACACTGTTTTTGTATTTTTCTGATTTTTCAATTTTATTTTTATTTTTATATTAAAAACAAAATAAACAAAACTGAAAGTAAACACATAAAAACATGTTAATAAAGCAAAGCATAAAACTAGATGCAGATGCATGAGGAAGAAATAGGAGAGAGGGAAATCAATCCATGGAGATAACACCAATGTTTTGACAAAGAAATTCAAAACGTTTGCTGTCAAGAGGTTTGGTGAACAAGCCAACCTTCTGATCATTGGTGTGAATAAACTCAAGAGTGAGAACACCATCTTCGACAAGCTCCCTAATGAAGTGATGTCGAATCTCTATGT
Organism: Quercus gilva; assembly: GCA_023621385.1. Taxonomy (NCBI): domain Eukaryota; kingdom Viridiplantae; phylum Streptophyta; class Magnoliopsida; order Fagales; family Fagaceae; genus Quercus; species Quercus gilva. Next base: position 30,604,142 of record CM042480.1, read on the forward strand.
GTTTGGTTCGAGAATGTTGAACCGGATTTTTAGAGATATTGATGGCACTGGTATTGTCACAATAGATAGTGAGATGATCTTGACAAATACCATAATCATGAAGGAGTTTTTGCATCCAGAGGAGTTGGGTGCAACAGCTACCAATAGCAATGTACTCAGCTTCTGCAATGGATAGAGAGATGAAGTTCTGCTTTTTGCTCATCCAAGAGACAAGATTGTTACCCACATAAAAACAACCCTCCGAAGTACTCTTTCTATCATCAGCATTGTCAGCCCAATCAGCATCAGAGTACCCAGCTAAGACACCATTAGTGTCCTTGCTATACCACACACCGAACTCAGCAGTGGTTTTGACATACTTTATAATTCTTTTTAAAGCAGTCATGTGGGATTCTTTGGGATTAGCCTAATATCTAGAGCACACTCCAACACTGTAACTAATGTCAGGTCTACTAGCAGTAAGGTAAAGAAGACTACCTATCATGCTTCTATAAAGAGAATGATCAACACTCTTTCCTAACAAGTCTACAGTAAGTTTAACATTTGGGCTCATAAGGGTTCTAACAGAACTAGCAGATTCCAAACCAAACTTTTTTACAAGATTCTTAGCATATTTAGATTGAGAAAGGAATATACCTGAATCTTGTTGGCGAATCTGCAATCCTAGGAAGTGAGTTAGCTCTCCAATCATGCTCATCTTGAACTCGGCTTGCATGAGTTTTGAGAAGCCATGAGCAAGTTCATCCTTAGTCGACCTAAAGATGATATCATCAACATAGACTTGAGCAACTATCAACTCGCCATCTTCCTTTTTGATGAAGAGGGTTTGATCAGTTTTTCCTCTTGTGAACCCATGTGACACCAAATATTGTGTGAGTCTATCATACCAAGCTCTAGGGGCTTACTTAAACCCATAAAATGTCTTCTTGAGGTACAGCACATGATCTGGAAAGTGTGGATCGATGAATCCTTTTGGTTGAGCCATATAGACATCCTTTTTGAGTAACCCATTCAAGAAAGCAGTCTTTACATCCATCTTATAAAGTTTGAAATTTAGCTGACACGCTAGGGCAAGGAGAATTCTGATTGACTTCATTCGGGCAACTGGGGCAAATGTTTCATCATAGTCTACTCCTTCCATTTGTGAGTATCCCTAAGCTACAAGTCGAGCCTTGTTACGAATCACATTTCCTTCTTCATCGGTCTTATTGCGGAAAATCCACTTTGTACCAATGATGTGCTCACCCTCCGATCTAGGTACAAGAGTCCAAACATCATTTCTCTGAAACTGGAGCAGTTCATCATGCATTGCTTCAACCCAACTTTCATCTTGTAGTGCTTCCTCCACTTTCTTGGGTTCAACCTGTGACAAGTAGCAAGAATAAGACACAAAGTTAGCAACACATTTATCAACTGTACATTTCCTTAATGTGAGTTCATTCATATTTCCCATAATAACTTCTGGAGGATGATTCAATTTAATCCTAGAGGAAGGTTCTTTCTCCTGATGAGATTCAGAATCTGGTGAAGTTGGAATTTCTGCAGATTCTTCCACAACATGGGAGTACTTGGAGATGCAGGTTCTTGATCAACAATGTCTTGAACTTCCTTAGGCTTAGGGGGAAGAATTTCCTTGGGAAGTACATCGATGCCTTTCTCAGAACTGGAATCTGAAGACTCATCAATGACAACATTTACAGTCTCCATTACTTTCATAGTTCTTTTGTTGTATACTCGATAAGCATTGCTAGTGGAAGAGTAACCTAGAAATATGCCTTCATCACTCCGAGAGTCAAACTTTCCTACATTCTCTCTATCTTTGAGGATGAAACAAGTACTTCCAAAGATTCTGAAATACTTCACATTTGGCTTCCTTCCTTTCCATAACTCATAGAGAGTCTTTTTGGTACCGGGTCTGAGGTATACCCTATTAACCGTATGACATGTAGTGTTCACAGCTTCTCCCCATAAGTTTCTAGCCACATCTTTTGTTGTACAACATGGCTCTTGCCATCTCTTGAATAACCCTATTCTTTCTTTCTACCACACCATTCTGCTAAGGCGTAGTAAGAGCAGAGAATTCTTGAGATATACCTGACCTTGTGCAAAAAGACTCCATATATGAGTTCTCGAATTCCTTACCATGGTCACTTCGAATTCGATCGACCTTTAGGCTCTTTTCATTTTGCAGTCTTGTGCACAAAACTTCAATGTGCTCAGGAGCATCAGATTTGGGTCGTAGAAAAATAACCTAAGTGTATCTAGTGAAGTCGTCTACCACAACCATAATGTATCTCTTACCACCAAGACACTCGGTTCTAGTTGGGCCCATAAGATCTAAATGTAGAAGCTCCAATGGTCTAAAAGTAGCTGATGTCTGAGTACTTGAATGCTTAGCTTTTGTTTGTTTTCCAAGCTGACATGGTCCACATACCACATTACTCATTCTACTAAGTTTTGGCATCCCTAAGACTGATTCATGCTTAAATACAATAGACAGATGCTTGTAACTAGCATGTCCCATCCGTTGATGCCATAGATCTTCATCAGGCAAACGAATGCTATTACATACAATATCAGCATCAGGAACCAATCCATAATGGTTGTCCAAAGTGCGAACACCGCTGATAAGCTTCTTTCCAGATTCATCCCTGACAAGACACTTTCCCTTTGAAAATAGGACCATGAAATCTTGATCACAAATCTGACTTATGCTCAACAGGTTCACCCTTAGACCTTCTACATACAGAACATTTGCAATGTCCGATAGTCCAAGTAGAGAGATGATTCCTTTCCCTTTGATCTGTGACTTGCTCCCATCGCCAAAAGTGACATTGGCACCTTTCTTGGACTCGAAGGCCTTGAAGAGAGATCGGTCTCCAGTCATGTGTCTTGAGCATCCACTGTCAAGGTACCACAAACATGTGTCCATCAGTTTAAATGTGGACTTCATCATGAAGCACACTTCGTGCTTAGATGACAAATCAGTGGGAATGGTCCTTTCTCTCAACTTTCTTTTATGAGCTAAGCCTTTTACTTTTACTCTTCTCAGACGAACTCCTTTGCACATCTTCATTCTGAGACAGTCTAATTTCTTCTTAACCAAACTGAGATCTTTTCCAATAGTCATCATAAGAGAATTCAAATAACTTTTATACTTGTATTTTCTGAGACACTTAAACAAATAGTGATTAGAAAAACAAGATGTATTTGAAAACAAAGATCTCTTCAACCTAGTTATAGCCATGACAACAAGGGTCAATGGATCAACACAACAAAGATTAAACCTAATCAGAGTGTGTCTGCTCTGATACCACTTGATAGGCCACAAACTGAATGACCCACTGTGATTAAACCAATTAATTAATTAGCTAAGTTATTAATTAATCAATTTATCATGCAAACGCGTGGAAGCACAAACAAATCACCAATAAACTAAATAAGCAGTGGAAAATAAATAACACAGTGATTTTTAGGTCACCACTCCCGAAACACCACTATTATCAAATCAAGCGATTACAAGTAAAGGAATCCCAAGTACCTTACCAACCTACAGTTGAACCCTTACCCCAATACCCAATTAGAATTGATCTGTAGTGACAGTTCCCACCTTTGATGCACGGCTCCCAAGTACCTGACTAACCAATGTGCGGATCCCAGTACGCGACTTCAAACACCAACTTAGAAGGAGAGGTTGGTTGCAAAGTTCTTCAGTTCATCCTACACGATGAAGATCAAGAAGATGCTTGGTCACAAAACCCTTTGGTGCAAATACACAGCAACTTCTTCAGAAAAAAAGAACTAGGTCAAGAACTTTGTCTTTGATCACAATTTGCTTGAACAGATATTGCTCAATGCTTTTGCAACTTGTGTATATTTTGATGGCTCTTAAAACAATCCTTTTATATGTTTAGGATTAGAAGAAAAGAAGGCCTAAAAACATATTCACGGATCCCAAGAAATCAAATCAGAAAATCTGACTTTTTAATTCTCGACAGATAGCAAGTGTTGAGGAGCTATCGAAAAGGTGTCGAGACTTAATGAATTTGCACTTCAGCTTGTTTTTCTTGGACAGACTTGATGACTTCAACACTTGATCTTGAAATCTTGTTTCTTGAAGTATTAAAAACACCTAGAACTACCAAATTACAGATAGAGTGCATTTTGTCAAAGGATTAGCTAATTTACATAAATAAGTGACATATGTTCAAATAAGTAAGAACACATATGTCCTAACACTTTTATTTTTCTTTGCATATTTTCTTTTAAGCAAACCATGCATGGGCATATAAGAGAGAGAAAAGAAATACCCAATTATGTTAAACTTTTGACATTGCACTTTTGCTATGCCGAAGCATACAGATGTCATTTCATGATTGGTGGATAACAGTAGTGAGATGGTTATTTATGCCTTTCTCTTAGGATTTTCTAGTCCTTCCCGTCAAAAAGAGTGATACGAGTGTTAAGTGTAAGAGATTACTTAATCTTACTCATCACAAATACGAGCCACAAAGCTCAGTTGCTATGTTGTGCATAGAGATGCTCATCTAAGTTACAAAAGACACAAAGTTTAGAAAACTTTGTTTCAATGACCATCCAAGGTACACAAGTACCAATGTACGCAAAACGCACACTATTTTTGAATTTTTCTATTTTTTCAATTTTTTTTTATGAAAAACAAAAAAAAAAAAAGCAAAACTAAAAATAAACAAACAAAATATGTTAAACAAAGCAAAGCATAAAACTAGATTGACTCAAAACAAGAAAGAAAAACACACAAGTAATGCATACTAAAAAACACGAAAGGAAGAGAGAGAAAAAGTAACTAAATCACTTAGAGCCTTTTTCCTTCCACACCTTGGAAAAACCTTTTCGTTTGATGAACCCTTAATCCGGTGGTAAGGAGAAAGAATTGAAACTGTTCAAGTTCGAAAGGAAAATGAGGGCTTTGCACAGAACTCCAAGAGGAACAAAAGAGGATGGAAACTGATTTTGATTTCCCGATGAGATCATACTGTTACTCTGTTGAGTGGCTAACCACTTATGGCAATTTGGTTGAGTATGTTCTGTTGCTCCACAGTGATGGCAGAGATGCTGATTTTTCTGTTTTGGCTTTTGAGTATTTCCCTTCTTAGCCCTAGGGTTTTTATACTCTTTCTTATCAAGCTTAGGGGGTGCTCTTAAAATTGATTTACCCTTATCTATGTTCTCACTAGCTAGCCCAATTTTGACATCATTGTTATCAAATTCAACATTATTAATAGGAGAAACAAACACCGTAGTACTAGTAGAAGCAATACTAGGAGAAGAGAAATCATACCCTAAACTAGTTCGATCAGAAGCATATTTCTGAAAGTTAAGCATCTCGTCAAACTTTGCACTTGAAGTCCTTTCCAACTGAGCTCTGACATAGAATAACTCTGCCTCAAGTTTCTTCGTCTTCTTAGCCAAGAAATTGTTCTCAAATCGCAATGCTCCAATAGTCTGATTAGCTTTACCAAACTTTGTGGAAAGCTCTTCTCGATCAAGTTCCACATCACTCAGCTTCTTGGTGGCCAGCCTATATAGTTTCTCATGCTTCTCAAAAACCTTATACAATTCTTCATAGGCTGTATGGATATCATCTTGATTGTCTATTTTCTCGAACTTAGAATCCACAAAGTCCTCTTCATCATCTACTGTTTCTAAACCCTCATCAGTAGGATTAACTGTAGCAGTGAAGGCATTCAGGACTCCATCAATTACAGTGATCTTGACATGAAATCTCTCAGGTAGAGATCTCAGCACCTTAAAGGCTGAGTTCACTATGTCTTTGAGTTTGGCATAGAACTCATCAAATGACTCATCCTCCTCTATCTTGATTTCTTCAAAGCTTGTAGTAAGTCTTTGAAGTTTTGAATCCTTGACAGTCTTGGTTCTTTCATAGGTTGTTTTGAGGATGGTCCATGCTTTCTTTGTAGTTTCAATGGAAGATATCTTCTTGAACTCCTCATTCATGACTGCACTGAATAAGGCATTTAATGCCCTGCTGTTGAAGTTAGCCGCTTTGATCTTTGCATCATCCGATAGCTTGCCACATTTTTTCATCTAATGACTACAACAAAGCTCTCATACGTACATTCTAGTATGCATAGTTAGTGTCATCAAATAAAAGAGGTATAATCAATAATTGTCCTCTATCCATGACAATAAGGGTCAATAGATCAAACAGCAAAGATTAACCCTAATTAAAGTGTGCCGGCTTTGATACCACTTGATAGGCCAAGAATATATTGACCCATTGTGATAAATTAACCAATTAATTAGCCAAGTGAATTAATTAAGTTAATTAACATGCAATACGCGTGATAGTACAAACAAATCACCAACTACGTTAATATGTAGTGGAAAAAAATTTGACACGGTGATTTGTTTACGAATGGAGAAAAGCTCTAAGGCAAAAACCCCACCGGGTAATGTTAAGGTCAGCACTCCTGAGAATCTACTATTATCACAACAAGCGGTTACAAGTAAAAAAATCTCAGTACCTTATACCAACCTATTGTTAAACCCTTACCCCAATACCCAATTGGACTTGTTCTATAGTGACAATCTTTCCTTTTAATGCATGGCTCCTAGTACATGACTAACCAATTGATGTACGAATCCAAGTACGTGACTACCCACCAACTTGAGATTGATGTTGGCTGCAAATTTCTTCAATTCATCAACACGATAAAGATCACGAAGCTCCTTGGTTACAAAACCCTATAGCGTACAAACGTAGCAGCTTTTTGAAGAGAAAGATGAACTAAGACATATGTCTTCGGTCATAATATGCTTATGAAAAACTTTTGCATTCAGTTGCATCAGTTGTAACGACCTTTAAAATAATTCTTATATATGTTTAGGGTTATGAGAAAAGAAATCCTAAACAAATATACACAGATTACGGTGAAATTAGAACTGAAAATCCGATTTTCGTAAATCTCGATAGATAGCTTATCTCTTGAGCAGCTGTCAAGCATCGGGCTTACACAGCCTTTTAAACCTCGATATATTCTATCTGTCGAGCTTTAAAATCCAGCACTTCTTCACTTGATTTTTGGACAGATTTGTATGGCTTTAACACTTGGACTTGAAACCTTGTTCTTTGAAGTATTAGACACATCCTAGATCTACTTAATTACAAGTAAAGTGTGTTTTGTCAAATGATTAGCCAATTCTACATTGGCATATGTTCCTAACATGATTCACATATGTCCTAATAAAAAAAAAATATATATATATATATATATATTTTAAGTCAGGGATTTCATTTGAGCCCCTTGAACAAAGTGTAGCGCCACCCCTGCTTTAACATTGATTTAAATTATTCCTTTGCCACTGAAGGATTTTTCCCATAATTCCTTGGTGTACATGGGCGGAGGACCGACATTGAATCCCATGATTTTAACCCTTACTCATTCCATGACTTATTAGTAAAGTTCTTAAAATAAATTTATTATAGAAATTTTAAAATATCTTATAAATCCATTTTAAAAATAAGTGAATTGGATTAAGTCATATCAAAATTATGATAGTAAATTTATTGAGCCGATAAGATATAATTGGTGTTAAGAAAAGTGATGCCAATAATTTATATCAAAATAAAGTTACTTAAGTCACAAATATGTAATATTCATCTTAACTATTATGAGATATCTTCATTGTACTTTTAATGGAGATATCTAGAGTTTAAATCATCCTACCCACTTATCTGAACCTCTCTCATTCTATACACCAAGTTCTAACCTGGCTAAATGTTAGGAGCTTTACTTGTTGCTGATGATGGCATAAGAAATGAGGGTGCTTAGGCAACATTAGGCTAGTCACTTGGCTTCATGTTTTCTCAACTCATTGATGACTCCTTATACCAGATTAGTAATGCTTCTAAGGGCTCTTTAAGGGGGACATGCCCTGTCACCCTACTCAAGTTGGATTGATAAGCAGTGTGAAGGGGCAGCATGTGAAGGTACCTTACTCCACATGATGCCCCAAGGCCATGGTAGAGGAGTGCCATGGTGGGTAGAGTTGGTTCTTATGGTGGGTAGCAACATGTGGTGTTGACCCTATGTGGCCGTGCATGGCATTGGTGGCTTAGTTGATGATTACTTGTATGTGGGCTTGGTGGCTTGTTTGCAAGATAGGGCTGGGCTACTATGATGATTAGATGTTGTGTGCAAGACATTGGGCTAATGGGTGCTGGCTAAATGCATGGACAAATGCTAGTGGGCTAATGACAGTTACTTAATTTGCTACATGTGGGTATGTGTGTGGGCTATAGTGCTGATGGGGAAGGCTTGGGCATTGGCCAAGCCTCCCAAAACGTGGGGAAACACGCTGTGTGAGCTGCTGAGTGATGGGCAAAAGCCCCATGATCTACTGAGATATGGCCTGTGATTGTGCTGATGTGCAAAAGTAGTTATTAGGCAGTTACCAAGAAGTTCCTAATTTTTCTGATGTTTAGAACTGCTGTGTAGGGGTTGAAAACGTGGAGAGCAGAGCAAGATAGCATCAATTGAAAATGTTCTAAGTCGGACCACAAGTGGCAAATTGTCCAAGACCTAGGTAGTTATTAGGTGGTAACTGTCATAACAGTTATTTCTATGCATATGACTCTAATGCTATTGGGAGTGTCAACAATAGAGTGTAATTGGCCTTTGGGAGAATTCTATGTATTTGTCTAGGCTTGTAAAGGGTTTCTTTTGTACTTGAGATTAAGTAATAAAGGTTAGGGGTGGGTTCCCTATAAACATAATGTGTGTTGTGTGTGTGTGGGTTCCTTATATAATCTATTCTAAGTGTTTCCTCGAGTATGTGTGTGTGGTGTTGGTTGAGACTAAGTTAGGGACTTAGGGCCATCACTGGTAAAAAATTGAGTGAAAAATTCAACCTTATGACAATTTGTATCAGAGTCTGGCTGCAATATCTTCAGACACCAAGGCAAGAGTGACTATCTTGGAGACCATACTTGGAGTTCCTGCAAAGGGAGAACAAATTTCTATATGTGACAGATTGGATGCACTTTCTGCAAAAACTTCTATGATAAGGAATGAACTTATTGAACAGAGGGATGTTGTGTTAATTTGTGTTGAAGAATTGCCTGCCGCATTGGATGCCCAGAACAGTGTAGCAAGAGAGACATAAAATCAACTTGAGACAGAAACTACATTGTTAAAGAGGGCAATGCATGGTCTTCCTAGGGAGGAGGAAGTGGCTAGAAAAGTGAAGGTGCCTGAACCAAAGCCCTTTAATGATGCTAGGCGTGCCAAGAATTTGGAGAATTTCCTTTGGGACATGGAGCAGTACTTTAAGTCTGCTAGGGTTGTAGACACCACATTTTGTTCCCCTTACAACTCGGACCCTCATTCCTTAATGATGGTAAAACTCTAAAGTCCAAGGTTGGTTTAGGGCCTGATCAGGCTTAATTTGACTTTTGGAAGGTTTTCATGGAAAATACAACTCTTTTATGAGCTGAATATTTTTGGAAAATAAAGGTTACAGAAACCCTAGGGCAAGCGTACGCAGACACATGTATGCATACGCATGCTTTAGACCTGTGTATGTGAGCTTTATGCATGCATACGCATACATGGGCATGCGTACGCATGCTAGGGTTCCAGAAACTATGAAATACAAGTTTTCTGCATTAAAAACTAAGGTTTGGAATGAATCCCACATTGTCTGGGAGCCGTTCCAAACCCCCAATTTTCTCAATATAAAAAACCATACATGGTACATTTTTAAAACATAGAAAATCCTAAGGGAAAACCTAAGATTCGCTAGAAATAGTGAATCAAAGAGGGAGTTTTTCACAAAAAAATCCTCAAGTCAATTTTCTTTTGATTGAGATCTTTTCTAGTCTTGATCTTTGAGTTTTGAAGTTTACTAATTAATTTTGTTTGGTTGTGAATAAATTTGATTGAAGGGAATGATTAAAATCAAGCTAAAGAGCTTTTGTTTTTTAGGTATTAGTTCTAAACTTTCTTTTTCATTTCTTTGCTTTTTCTTGTTTTAATCTTTTTGTTCTCTATGTTTATTTATGTTGTAATATGTCTGCTTAACTTAGGTTTTCTTTGTTTTATTGTTTGAAGCATGTTAGGTTGTTAGATTCTCCATTTAAGTTCTGTTTTGTTTTCTGCATTGTTGTGTTTCTATGTTTTCTTGTTTGTTTGCCTTTAATATGTTAGATTACGATTTCCATTTTTTAGGCTTTCTTTAATATATCATGAACATGCATATGATATGACCATGCATTGATGCATAGGTGCTGTGATGCAGTAAGCTAAGTAAGGTAAGTCATGCATTCATATGAGCATGCATTTGTTTGAGATATGATCTTGATCTTGCCTTGATGTATTTGTAAATGCCTTGTTTTGGCTATGATAACATGACGGTTTGATCTTGATATCCTTATATTTTTGCCCTATGTGTTTGCCGCCTTGCCTAGGCTTCTGTTTAAATAAATGTTTGGTTGCTTGCTTGGATGAGGTAACATAATATGCATGATAGATGTATGCTAAGGTTTTGGGATGATTAATGTCATGTTTTAGATGTATGCTAGTGTGTGAGTAAGTTTTAGATACAATATTGAACATGCCTTTAGTGAAATTAAGATGTAACACATAATGAGTGGAAGCTGACCCACGGGTCGGGCAGTCTTGGGTGCTTAACACCTTCTCAAGCAACACCTAAACTCCAAATTCATACTCTAGTAGTAAGATTAGTCCTTCCACGTAAGGGCACTATATATATGGTTCCTAGGCAGGCCATAAAACTAAGTGGCGACTCCATTACATTTTTCTCAGCCCCAGTCCACTTGGCCAAAGTGTACTCCCCCAAACCCATTGCACCAACAAGGGTGCCTGATCAAGAGAAGATGACTATTACTGGCATGTATCTTTCAGGGGATGCTAAGTTATGGTGGTGAACCCATGTGGAAGATGATGCAGATGCTGGCAGAGGGAAGATTGACTCATGGGATACCTTAAAGAAAGAATTAAAGGACCAGTTCTTGCCTACCAATACTATCTAGGTCGCAAGAGACTCCTTAAAGAAATTGAAGCACACTTGCTGATAACGTCTTAAAATGTATACTTGTTATATATTTATGTAAGCGTTATCTCCTTATTACTATACTTAATTTGTATAATTAAGCCATGATTTGCATTAGTCCCTATTATTTATCTTTACATAATTTCTTGAATAAGATGTCATTCATTGCGTGTAATTTTCTACTTTTAGGAAATCATGTGAAAAAGATGAGTTTACAGGAGTTTGTGAGAGAATGGAGGCCAAAATAGAATTAAAGTAGAGCAAAAGGACCATGCTTAAATGTCTAAGGAGGTGTAGCTGGAGTGCTTGGCTCGTCTACCATGTTTGGAAGCTTCAAATAAGGAAAGAAATCAAACAGGTAGAATCTGAAAAGGAAAAATCAAATTTGATCACTGATTAGTATTTTGGGCGTATCTTTCTCCTAAAAAATCCAATTGACAAAAGACTAGACAGGTTGGAACTGTGACTTAAATATCTATAACTTTCCAGTTTTGAGTTTTACAAAATTCACAATTTTTGAAGGCCGAAATTAACTCACAATTTACTGCTGTAAATTTGGACGAAAATTAAAATAGTAAAAGTTTTTATTTTCTTTGGACACTTTAATGTTAGGGTTTTGAATGGAGGCTAAGCAGAATGAATTTTGGAGAAAAAACCTTGTATTTTCCTTTCTCTAATGGCAACCTAAACTCTTTGCTAGGGCTAGGGGTTATGTTTCTTCTATACGGAATGAATATTCAATGTGATTCTTTATAGGATTTTAGGCAATAGCATATTTGATTGTTCAATTAGATTTCTTTTGATGTATTAGTTTTTCCATGCTTTCAATCAGTTCAATCATGTTTTTTTTTATTGTTTAGATAAATTTTTAATAGTTTCAAATAGAGATCACATTTTAAAGTGAATGGATTTTTTGAAAACGATTCTAACCGCATTCTTAATCTTGGTTATCATGTGTTCTTGAATTGTCCTAGTTCAACCGAATCACAAGTTTTTAATTGTATAAGAACAATCAATTATGAAATATATATTTTCTTAGATTACAAAGAATTTCATATCGATATAGGGAAACACCCCGATGCCTTGGTAGTTACATTATTGATTTAACTACGTTTTTATTATTATTCTTGTTAACAATCACCAAGCAAAAGTACTTTTCTTCTTCAACCAAATTGTTGTTTAATTATATTGTTTTTGAATTTATCTCGCTTCTTATGATTCAACCTCGGTACTCCAAGAATTATATTGCTACAATCTTCTACACTTAGGAGTGAGCAAGCAATTTTGGCGCTGCTGTCGGGGAGCTGTTGCGTATTCAGAGGCAATCTTTTTGAAGCAAAGCATAATTGGTGGAAATTCATCCATTGGTAACTTCGTTCCATTTTCCCCTTATTTTGTTTTTATTTTATTTTATTTTATTGTGCATTCACTGTTGCATGAGCATTTGGGTTAGAAACAAGTCAGCCAGATTAGAAATTTTCGAAACTTACTTTGGTAATCTTTTTAACACACCATCACCTTCACCTTCTTCATCAATCATGGGTGATGAAACACGTAATAATCATGAGAAGAATAGAAGAACTATGTATGAACTGTTACATCCCACACAAAATTCTATTCCTTCATGCATCATGTTTCCTCCTAATGCACCACATGTTGAAGTGAAACAAGGTTTATTAGCAATACTTCCTGACTTTAGGGGACAAGAAAATGAAAATCCTTATGTCCATGTTAGAACTTTTGAAGAGGTAATTAGTAATTTCCACGCACAAAATGTTATTGAGATTGCTAAGTTACGTTTCTTTCCTTTTTCTCTTAAGGATAAGGTAAGAAGTTGGCTTTACACCTTGAAATCTAGGTCTATAGGTAATTGGGGGGAGATGGCCTAAGAGTTTTTTAAGAAACATTTTCCTCCCCACAAATTCCAGCAAGTAAAAAGAAGGATAGCTAGTTTTGTCCAAGGAGAGAATGAGACCTTATACCAAGCTCAGGAAAGGTACAAAGATCTTTTCAATTTCTGCCAAACTCATGGGTATGATGATTGGAGGTTGGTTAGCTATTTTTATGAAGGACTTACACTTAGGGACCGACAATTTGTTCAACTCTCATGCAAAGGGGCTTTTTACAAAAAGAACCTGAAGATGCAATGGATTATCTCAATGAGATAGCTGAAAACTCTAACACATGGACTAGACCTAGCCCTATGGACTTCACTGATAGGACTAGAACTAATACTACCACTTCTAGTAGAAGTGTTTTCAAGTTGAGGGAAGATGATAACATGAGTGCAAAAATCAGCATGTTAACTAAAAAAATGGAGGCACTCAAAATGAAAGGAAGTAAGAGTGTTAGTGCTACCTTTAGAGAGGACCCAATGGAGGTGTGTACAATCTGTCATGAGATAAATCATGCTACAAATGAATGTGCATCACTTTCACATGCATTTAATTTATACTGGCCAAATAATTCTTCATATTCCAATAATTATAACCCAAATATGCGAAACTATCCGTATTTAAGTTATAAGAGTGACAATGTGTTGAATCCTCCTGCTCCAAGGAATTTTAATTCACCACATGCATCATCATCATCATCATCATCTAGACCTTCCTTGGAGGATGCACTTAGTACTTTCATTCAAAGGCAAAGTGAGCAAAATCAAAAGTTTGAATCCATGCTCACTAGGCTAGACAAAGAGGTAAGAAAGACCAAGAGTCATATAACTAGGCTTACAAATTCATTGAGTGGGATAGAGAGAGGGAAGCTTCCTTCCCAAACTTAACCCAACCCTGCAATCAAAATCTAAAAATTGGCTCTAAGGATAAATATGAGGAAGTAAAAGCTGTGACCATTTTGAGGAGTGGTGAAGTGATTGATAAAAGTTCTTCTTTAGTAACTAAGAAATCTAAGGAGGCCCTAGTTGAAAAAGAGAAGGGTGAAACTGAGTCACTTGGACTTGATGATATTGAACAATGCCCAATCCCTCCACCATTTCCACAAGCCTTAAAATTACCTAGGAAATTGGACACCGCATCTGAGATATTAGAGCATTTGCATCAAGTCAAGATAAATTTGCCATTATTGCATGTTATCAAACAAATGCTTGCATATGCCAAGGTAATTAAGAGCCTATGCACCATTAAGAGAAAGCATCATGTGAAGAAGACCGCATTCCTATCAGAACAGGTAAGTGCAGTTATCCAACATAAGACTCCAACAAAGTATAAGGATCCAAGTTGTCCTACGATCTCTTGTACTATTGGAGATTACATCATGGAGCATGCATTGCTAAATCTTGGGGTAAGTGTTAATTTGATTCCTTTCAGTGTATATCAAAAACTTGGACTTGGTGAGTTAAAACCTACTTCAATAACTTTACAGTTGGCTGACCGTTCTATAAGGGAGCCGAGGGGGATTGTTGAGGATGTGCTGGTGAAAATTGAACAATTTTATTATCCAATTGATTTTATTGTTCTAGATTACCAACCTATTTTACATCCTAGTGTTTATACCCCTATTATTTTGGGTAGACATTTTCTTGCCAAAACTAATACTTTAATTAATTGCAAGAAAAATGGAAGAATGCAACTCACTTTTGGTTCCATGACTTTGGAGCTAAACATATTTCATGTGGCTAAACAACCACATGAGGATGATGATTGTGCTTATGTGAACCTCATTGGCGAGATGGTTCAAGAAAAGTTTAATAAAAATTGTTTTTCTGATCCTCTTGAAACTCTTCTTAATAATTCAGTTGGTTCTTATGATTTAGAATGTGATATTCATGTATCTGAAAAGTTTTCTTTTTTGGATTCCTCATAGGTTTTGGAAGAACAACAGATGATGGTAGTTAATGAAGGATGGAAGCCTTACTTTGAGGAGCTACCAGAGAATGAAAAAAAGCTCGTGCATTCAAGTGAAGAGGCACTACAGCTAAAGCTTAAGGGTCTGTTTGGATACAACTGAAAATTGAAAACTGAAAATTGAAAACTGAAAAGCACTGTAGTAAAATAATTTTTTAAATGTGTAAATAGTATTGCGAGACCCATTTTTAATGAAAAAAGTTGTTGAAAAGTAAAATTTGTAGGTCCCACCACTGAAAAAGTGGTTGAAAAAGATACTGTGTGCACACTGTTCACCCACCAAGTCAACATTCATGGCTGGGAAAAAAAAAAAAAAAAAGTTGAAAACGCAAACGTGCGTCTGGGAAGCACAAAACGCGCTTCCCAAACGCACTCTAAGTCGCTGCCTGGTGGTCTTAAATATGCATATTTGGGCCCAGATAAGCTAAAACCTAGGTAAGATGGCCCTTTCATTGTAAGAGAAGTGTTTAAAAATAAAGATGTAGTAGTTAAGGACCCTAGGGATGGTAGGATTTTGAAAGTAAATGGACAAAAGTTAAAACCATACTTAGGGGGAGTTATACCAGAGGAGAAGACTATGTCATTAAAGATCCCTGCCTATTGGGATGCTACATGAACTTTGAAAAAGCCTTATGAAATTGTACCATATTTATTTTAAATTTTTTTTTTTTGTTTCCTTTTTCTTTTTGCCTTATTTATTTATTTTTATTTTTTTTGTGTTTTTTGTTTTATGCTTTTTGTTTTTTGTTTTTGTTTTTTGTTTTGTTTTGTGAGCTAACATTTGCAGGTGTGAAAAAAAATTCAAAAAAAATTTAATTGCTTAAGGTAACTTCTTCCCGTTATACTTGAATTTATTTTGGCTTTGATACATTGAGGAAAATGCAATATTTTAGTTGGGGGGAGAGGTCTACACATTTTGCTGTACCTTGCTTTTTTTCTTTCTTTCTTTCTTTTTTATTGCAACTTTTCAATTCTAAAAAATAAAAAAAAAAATAAAAAAAAAAACCTTGGATTTGAATGTAGAAGAGTTATAAGCTTTATTTTTATATAATGTGATGGAATGAATAATGCTGAGTTGGTTATACTATTTGTGACATTAAGGCCCTTTCATGAAAAGCATAATTGGAAACTTTTAAGCAAAATGGTCAGGTTAGCGGACGGTAGGATGTTGGATATGCATGGATCATGAACAAGCAAGATATAAGCTGAAACTCAACCCATATAAAGAGTTCTTGAGCCTTACTTTTCTTTGTGAGAGTATATCTTTGTTTGAACTCTTAAATTTTTCTCATATGCTTCAATTTTTGTAAAAGATCTCTATAGTTTTTGGTTGACTACTAGAAACATTATGGGAAGATATACCATGATCCTACTTATTTTTGTCCTTAGGCTTGCTAGTTTATGTGAAATTTTAGGAGATGAGAGCCTAAGGCCATCAATCTTTTGTCACTAGCTAAACAAATATCCAGCTTACCTTGACATTAACCATTGTCACCATCATTTGTGTTAGGGTTTATGTCCTAAAATCCAATTTATTGGTATATCATAAATAATTAAATTGTTTAGTTATATGAGACTATCTATAAATGAACTAATAAGAGATTATCTTAGTCCATGAGATGCATAGTATGTGATTTATGTGAAAAGTCACAGAAGATATAAATCACAAGTTCTTTGTAAACTAAGAATTTTAATTCATAGTCGGTAATGAAATTGGGCATTTCATCTACGAAGACTATAACATATCAACTAAGATGATTTGTCTTGATCATGGAAATAGAGACTTCTAGTTGGTATGTTGATATGTTTTAAGAGTTAAGACATATTGAACTGGACCGCTGCGAGATTTATTATTCTCCTAACGACTGTCAAATGAATAATAAATCTCATGACTTCTATTTACATCAACTTTAAATCCTGAGAGAATAATGGACTTGATCATGAGATGTAGGTTGCTTTGATATATCAAGAATGTGATCTATAAGTTACGGTCCAAACCTCAGTATGTTGGGCAGTCGCATTTAATGTTGATGGAACATATATTCTCAAGATGGAATTCATGATCTCTTAACGGAGATATAAAATATTCCTTTGAGATAAGTTTAATAGGTTTGGTTATTCAGAATGTTGGGCCCAACCACTTTAGTAAGGAGTTACTAAAGTATATATTTATGAAATTAGATTTCATAAATATATGATGAATAACATAAAGGATTAAACCGGGTACTCAAGGATTAAGATATAGTAATCTTCAAAGTGGCAGTCAACATTCATGACTTTGTATTACTATGAATATTTTAATGAAGGAGTTGTATGTATAATAAAGTATTGGGATATAATTTATTAATAAGGATTAGAGTGCAATTATATTCATATAGTGGTATTGAATATAATTAATGGTAACTTTGGACTTGTCAAGAGTTGACAGAAAAGCCTAAGGCCCATTGGAGCTAAAGTTTTATTTGTTCCATTTGGTCTCATCTCAAGCCACAAACTAAAACCCAATTGAGTAGGCCCAAAAGGCTAACCCAATTATATAATCAGTCATTATTTAATAATAGTTATTAAATAAAGAAACTACCAGAATAGTTTTAACATATGTATGATGAAAGAAAAGAGATCAGTTTTTCTCCACAAGGAGATGAAGAAGAATTTTCTTTGAGAATTTATGTACAAAAAGACTAATTGAGAGACTACACATCTTGGGTACTATGTGGAATTGAGATGAAGATTAAAGGTATTCTCAAGTTTTTGTTTTGATTTTCACTGCACCAAGGTATGCTTTCTATTCTTTATTCTATCATTCAAGGTTATATGTTATCTCTCATGAATGAAGTAGATCCATATTTGTTACTTCCGTTGTGTGTTTTGTATGAGATACAAAACCAGATTTTCCAACAATTTGATTCATGAGAAATATTTCCACAATACCAAAAGACATTTTTATTTATGGGTGTTCTCTTAGGGGTTCAAGTTTCAAGCTATTGAAGCATTTAGATACTACCATTGTCTCTCTTTTCTTCCAAAAAAAAAAAAAAAATTCAACAAGAAGAAGAAAGAAAAAAAAAAAAAAAAGAGAAAGAAAAGAAAAGAAAAGAATAAAAGAAAAAGAAAAAGAAAGAGAAGACATATATAATCAATCAATAAAGTATTGGTGTCCTACACATCTTTCATGTATTTCAGAAGGGTTTTATGGTTAAGTAAAGGTTATTTTGATTCAAGTTAATTGTTACTACTATGAGTTGGGTTTGGCTTGAATTTTTTGCATTTGATTCATATACCTCATATTTCAAAGAGAGCTGTTTGTCTTTACCTAGCCATAAGATTATACTACCACTGAGCTTAAAGTCCTACTTGATCCTAAAGATGTATGGCTGGTTTGTGTTTGAGATAAAAACTAGGGATGAGAATGGTATTAACCTCATGTTTCCAGGAATTCAACATCCTTTCCAAGAGATCTTTTTCCGTTATTTTAGTGGATGTTTTTGTATACACATGTGATATTCTTAAAACTTATTCTTTCCTTTTTGTTCACATGTGATTTTAAGAGAGAAAAAAAAAAGTCATACTTCTATGTGTGTTCTTTCAAAGTGTTGATGACTTAAGAGATGTTTTGGAGTAAAAGCTCTAATCTAGATTATTCTTGGTCTATGCGTGTTTGGAAAAGCCAGTTTGATTGGATAGGTTATGCACACACACACTCCAAAAGTGAAGCTAGTGAAAACTCTTTGATATGATGAATAGTATCCCAACTCAAAATTGAAAGTTCACTTGTATGATAGAATGATAAAGCAGACTAACATTTGTTGCAGGAATTTTCAGGAAACCTTTGACTTTTGTGGGAAGAGTCACTGCAAACCCTCACGAGAGTAAACTCGTCCATTATGGTAACCTAGGGGTTCAAAGACTTGCTGCACATGGGAAGTGCAGTCATGTAGCCTATGAAAGTGGCTTGTATTTTAGTTTTAATTTTTCATTTTCAATAGACATAGGTGCTTTGTGGATTGCTAGGGACTAGCAAGATTTAAGTTGGGGGGGAGTGATAACGCCTTAAAATGTATACTTGTTTTATGTTTATGTAGGTGTTATCTCCTTCTTACTATACTTAATTTGTATAATTAAGTCATGATTTGCATTAGTTCCTATTATTTATCTTTACATAATTTCTTGAATAAGATGTCATTCATTGCGTGTAATTTTCTACTTTCAGGAAATCATGTGAAAAAGATGAGTTTATAAGAGTTTGTGAGAGAATGGAGGCCAAACTAGAATTAAAGTGGAGCTAAAGAACTATGCTTAAATGTCTAAGGAGGTGCAGCTGGATTGCTTGGGTCGTCTACCATGTTTGGACGCTTCAAATAAGGAAAGAAATCAAAGAAGTAGAATCTAAAAAGGAAAAATCAGATTTGAGCACTGATTAGTATTTTGGGCGTATCTGTCTCCTCAAAAATCTAATTGACACAAGGTTAGATGGGTTGGAACCGTGAATTAAATATCTACAACTTTCCAGTTTTGAGTTTTTCAAAATTCACAATTTTGAAGGCCGAAATTAACTCACAAGTTACTACTGTAAATCTAGATGAAAATTAAAATAGTAAAAGTTTTTATTTTCTTTGGACACTTTGACGTTAGGGTTTTCAATGGAGGCTGAGCAGAATGAATTTTGGAGAAAAAAACTTATATTTTCCTTTCCCTAATGGCAGCCTAAATTGTCACGATCCAAATCCATGGAACATGAATTTAGATGTCTGGCTAACTTGCTGATCTTACATAACTCAATAAACATAATTTAAACATAATTCAATAAACTCCAAATAAACAATGCTTTTAATAAATCTCTTACAATACTAAAATCCACAATTTAGAAATGACCTCCAAAGACTGTAAAATCTAAAGCGAAATAAGAATAACTAAAAATCCTTAAAAGCTTCAAGCATTATTGACGTCACCTAAAAACTCCCACGCTCTAACTTGCACCTTATGAAGAGACCCAAAGTTTCTATTTCCCAACTAAACTTTAATTTGAAAATTGTAATTAATGGGGCGAGCCACATATCTAGTAAGTAATTATACACAATACACAACAGAATACAGTCAAGCAAAGTATGAGTATTTTTATTTTTCACAAACTCATTCAATGATATCAAATATAATTATTCCAAAACATATAATGAATCACTTAATACATATGTAATCAAATCTTAAAATCAATCGAAAACACATACAAATAATTGATTAGAGCATAGTGTCACATATACTCACATCACATATTCTCAGATACAATCCTGTGAGTATAGTGTCAACACTTATTCTCACATACAACCTTGTGAGCAGGCTTACACATATACCTTATCAATTCTAAAAACACTTACTTTGAGTCACATATCACAAAAGCAAAATTTATATAAAATAGAATGATTTTCTTAATATTAACAATTATTCCAAATATTAAAACATGTTGAATATCACAATATCGAATTGAAACATAAATCAAATCATGCTTGACTCTCTTAGGAAATGAGTAGGAACAGAGGAGTTTATACAAGTATTTTACAATTCTTGAGTAAATCTAAAAATTCAATTTGCTAAAAGAAACATTTTAAATACTATTTGGAGAACAGGAATATAACTTTGAAAACTTAAAGAACAAGAACCTTTTTAGAAAACTTACATTGAAACTCAATTCTTTTTTGAAAATAGTTTAGTTTAGAAATCATTTTTTAAATGAGATTCGGACATTCAAAACGTTATTTAAAAAAAAAAAAAGTTTATTTTTAAAACATTATTTAAAAGTCAAAGTTTCTCTTTCAATGATGTAAAAATGCTTTCGATAAACTTTAGAAAACGTAAGCTTGAAAACATAACTTTGGAAAACCTTTAACTTCTAAGAATCTAAAGAACAAAACTTGTGCATATTATGCATAATTACTTACAGCACTTGAATCACTTTGAAAGTCCAGCCGAAACACCCTCTAAATAGTCTCAAAATACTCTTAAATATGACCTATAGTCCATCATGGAAATTACTTAATATCCTCCACAAAATATACTTATTGAATTATACAAACTTACTAAGACTATACTTTGCTGAACTAATAACACTTTTAACACTAAATTAAAGTTTCTCTAACCAATGATATTCTAGCCAATAATATCCCTTGCATTAATCGAAACTCATATTGCCATGAGGAAGGCAATAGCCAAAATATCATTGACCTAGGATTTAATATAAAACCCCAAAGAAAACATTAAACCATCCTAATATCTATAACCAAAGAAGACGTTAATCCAACATAATATATATAATCAAAGAAAATGTGGCAAATCTAATAGGACTTAATATATACATGTCCGAAAGAAAACTTGATGGCAAAAATCACTTGTTCTAGGGATGCACAGTGGGCAACGTGCAAGCCATATACACAGAGGCCAATCATAAGACTTTATATATATATATATATATATATACACACACACATACACACAAATGTGTCTCCCAATGGGTTTAATATGTCTGATCACAAAGCAACCAACCAGCTCTACAATTGAAACCTCAAAGAAAAACGGTGGGCAGGGCAATATCCTTGACTTATATTATATAATATATATATTCGATAGAAAAACGTGAGCCATATACATAGATTAGAACTTGTGATTCCATGGTTTTGTTCTAGAATGAAGTCTGTAAACACTAACCTAAAAGTGTAAACAACAATTCTAGGAAATATCCCTTTTGAAAATCTAAACATCAGTAACGTTCCTAATATAAAATTTGAACTCTTTTAAATTCTTTGTTTCTAACGGTGAAAAATTATACCTTGAAAAATTTAGTTGCCTCTTCAATCATATGTGTTCTAAACTCCAAGAGAAAAATAAACCTCCTAGCCTCTTTAGTGATGAATCCCTTTCTATGAAAAACTCCTTTTTATCTCTTCATCTACCTTATATTTAACGCATTAGAGATGTGAGTTTAGTGGGATAATGGGTTGTAATTGCTAACAAAAGTACTTATGGCCCATCAATTAAATATATATAAAAATATATATAATAACCTCAAATAAAGATATGTGGGGTATTATATAAACTCTTTGCTAGGGCTAGGGGTTATGTTTCTTCTATACGGTATGAATATTCAATGTGATTCTTTCTAAGATTTTAGACAATAACATATTTGATTGTTCAATTAGATTTCTTTTGATGTATTAGTTTTTCTATGCTTTCAATAAGTTTAATCATGTTTTTCTTATTGTTTAGATGAATTTCTAATAGTTTCAAATAGAAATCACGTTTTAAAGTGAATGAGTTTCTCTGAAAACTATTCTAACTGCATTATTAATCTAGGTTATCATGCGTTCTTGAATTATCTCATTTCATCCGAATCATAAGTTTTTAATTGTATAAGAATAATCAATTATTAAATATATATTTTCTTAGATCACAAAGAATTTCATATCAATATAGGGAAACACCTCGATGCCCTGGTATTTACATTATTGATTTAAATCAGCTTTTGTTATTATTCTTGTTAACAATCACCAAGCAAAAATACTTTTCTTCTTCACCCAAATTGTTGTTTAATTATATTATCTTTGAATTTATCCTGCTCCTTGTGATTCGACCTCAATACTCCAAGAATTATATTACTTCGATCTCCTACACTTAGGAGTGAGCAAACACTGGCATGGTGTGAGAGTATGTCAAGATATTTAGTTCTTTGATGTTGGATATCAAAAACATGTTTGAGGAGGACAAGTTGTTCAATTTCATGTCTGGGTTGCAGCCTCGGGCACAATTGGAGTTAAAAAGGCAAGTAGTGAGTGATCTGCCCGTTGCTATGTTTGTTGCAGATGCCTTAGTAGACTACAAATACACTAAGCCAAGTGTGGATGATGAAAATGGTAAGTCCAATGACAAAGGTAAAGACAAATAGAAGAAAGATGGCAAGAAGAACAAGGATAAACAGAAGAAAAATTGGGATAAAAAGAGTAAGGGGGAGAGTTCTACCTCTCAACAAAGCAAAGAACAGCCTAAACTGAATGTAGGCTGTTTCATCTGCAATGGCCCTCATCGAGTAAGAGATTGCCCTAAGCGTGAGAAGCTTAATGTCATGGTTGCTGAAGTTGATAGGGGGCAATCCGATGAAGAAGTTCCTAGTCGGGTGAACCCCTTACAATTGCTAAATGCACTTAGTGCAGGAGGTACTTCTAAAGGCCTGTCTTATGTTCAAGTGGAGATGAACGGGAATGGGGATGAAGCAATGCTTGATACTGGTGCTATCCACAATTTGGTGATATAATGCCACCAGAATTGCCTAAGACCCTTCCAACAAGGTGTGTTGTTGATCACAAGATTAAGTTAGTTCCTGGCTCAAAGTCTCCTTCGAAAGCTCCATACAGAATGTCCCCTATGGAGTTGGCTGAAATGAGGAAGAAATTGTTGGAGTTGCTTGATTCTGGTTACATTTAGCCCTTTAAAGCTCCTTATGGTGCTTCGATTCTGTTTCAAAAGAAGCAAGATGGTTCACTGCGAATGTGTGTAAACTATAGAGCCTTGAACAAAGTAACGGTGAAGAACAAGTATCCGGTTCCTTTGATTTAAGATATGTTTGACAAATTGTGCAAAACCACTTACTTCACCAAACTGGACTTAAGGTCAGGCTATTGGCAAGTGAGGATTGTTGAAAAGGATGAACTAAGGATAGCTTATGTGACAGGGTATTGTTCTTACAAATTTTTAGTTATACCTTTTGGTTTAACAAATGCCCATACTACATTCTGTAATTTGATGAATGATGTATTATATGAGTTTGTAGACCATTTTGTTGTGGTTTACTTAGATGACATAGTGATATATAGTGAGTCATTGGAGGATCACTTGGAACACCTTAGGAAGGTGCTGTCCATATTAAGGAAACATCAATTGTATGTCAAGAAAGAGAAGTGTGAGTTTGCCCAGCAAGAGATTATGTTCCTAGGGCATAAGGTCAGCAAAGGTCTTGTGAAGATGGATCAGGCTATAAACGAGCTGAGCTTTGTCGAGTAGTGAATGTTCAAGCTCGGCTCGACAGCAAAAATAGAATGTTCAAGCTTGGCTTAAGCTTGATACAAGTTTACAAATAATGTTTAAGCTTGAGCTTGTTATAAAGTATAAAAATTTGAGCTCGGCTTGGCTTGGCTTGATTCATTAGTCAAGCCAAGTTCGAGCTCAATATCAAGCCCAAACTCAAGCTCAATATTATGCTTTTGAGCTTGAGATCCAACATAAATATATTATCAAGCTTATATCAAGTTTATTGTATAGCCTATTTGATTTGGATGAGTGGTCTCAACTTATAATTAATTAAAGTTTTAGAAAAATATGAGTAGCTCATATCAATTTTATTACCAAACTCATAAGTAAGCCTAGGCTCAACTTGTTTTGTTACTTTTGTATCAAGCCTTGGTGTTCACGAGTTTGTTCATGAACAATATTTTTTACTCAGGCTTGGCTCGTTTATTAAACAAGCCTAAAACTAAAGCTTAAACTTGGCTTGTTTATAAACAAACAAATATGAACGAGCTTTTTATTAAGCCAAGCTCGAGCTATTTATGAACGACTTGGTTCATTTATAGCCCTAGATGAGAGGAAGGTGCAGACTATCATTGATTGGCCTCCACCAAGCAAAGTGGCTGATGTTGGAAATTCTAGTTTTGTATCTCATACAAAACACATAGCGGAAGCAACAAACACGAATCTACTTCATTAATGATTGATAACATGCACTATGTAAATTTTAGAATTTAAGAACAATAGAGTGTATCTTGGTGTGGTGAAATTCAAAACAAAAGGTTAAAAGTATTTGGGAACACTTTTAATCTTCACTCCAATTCTACTTTATGCCCAAGAAGTGTGGTCTCTCAATCAATTTTCCAAGGGAGAATAAGTGAGTGGTTTCTACTCACACATACGCACCATTTCACAATGATATTTTATATATAAAATTATGTATGTTTCTCCCTTTATCTAACTAATTATCTAATTGGGCTAGCCTTTTGGGCCTTCCCAATTAGGCTTTAGTGTGTGGCTTGGAGTGGGACCAAAAGGGAACAAATAAGACTCTAATTCCAGTGGGCCTTAGGTTTTTCTATCAATTCTTGACAAGTCCAAAGTTACCATTAATTATATTTAATACCACTATATAAATATAATTGCACTCTAGGCCTTATTAATAAATTATATCCTAAAACTTTATTATACATGTAACCCCTTCATAAAATATTTGTAGTAATATAAAGTCATGAATGTAAACTGCCACTTTGAAAATTACTACATCTTAATTCTTAAATACTCGGTTTAATCCTTTAAGTTATTCATCATATATTTATGAAATTCAATTTCATAAATATATACTTTAGTAACTCTTTACTAAAGTGGTTAGGCCTAACTCTGAATAACCAAACCCTTTAAATTTATCTTAAGAAATATTTTATATCTCCGTTAAGAGATTATGAATTCCATCTTGAGAATATATGTTCCATTAACACTAAATGTGACTGCCCAACATACTGAGGTTTTGATCGTGACTTTAGATCTCACTCTTGATATATCAAAGCAACCTACATCTCATGATCATGTCCATTATTCTCTCAGAATTAAGAGTTCATGCAAATAAAAGTCGTCAGATTTATTATTCATTTGACAGCCGTTAGGAGAATAATAAATCTCACAGCGGTCCAGTTCAATATGTCTTAATTTTTAAAACATATCAATATATTAACTAGAAGTCTCCACTTCCATGATCAAGACAAATTATCTTAGTTGATATGTTATAGTCTTCGTAGATGAAATGCCCAATTTCATCACCGACTACGAACCAAAATTTTGAGTTTACAAAGAACTTGTAATCTATATCTTCTGTGACTAAATCACATAAATCACATACTATACATCTCATAGACTATATGATAATGTCCAAATATTCAGGTTACCATTATTTTAGATAATAATAAAACAACTTTATTAATCATAACATTAAATCATACATAATGTCATACATAGCATCATATAATAGTATTTAAGGGCACTAATCCTAACAATAATCCTAACAGCTGAGTTGCGGTCTTTCCTTGGGTTGACTAACTATTACAGGAAGTTTGTTCAAGAATATTCCAAGAAGGTTACTCATTTCACAAATTTACTAATACAGGACAAGAAATGGGTATGGACAGATGCATGCCAAGAAGTTTTTGAGAAGCTTAAAGCTGTTGTGTCAAGTGAGTTGGTGTTGCGTTTGCTCAATTTTGAGTTGCCCTTTGAAGTTCATACTGATTCTTCTGACAAAGCAATTGGTGGTGTGTTGGTGCAAGAAAAGCATCCAATTGCCTATGAGAGTAGGAAATTGAATGAAGCAAAACAGAAGTGTTCGGCACATAAGAAAGAGATGATTGCAGTGGTGCACTGTTTGCTAGCATAGAGAGTGTATCTGTTAGAGCCTAAGTTTGTGGTGTGGACTGATAATGTAGCTAACACCTTCTTCAACACACAAAAGAAGTTGTCCCCTAAGCAAGCTAGATGGCAAGAGTTGTTGCAGAAGTATGATTTTGTGTGGGAGCGCAAACCTAGCAAGCACAACCAAGTAGCAGATGCACCTAGTCATAAACAAGTGCAAGAATATGTTGCTGCCTTGACCAGAGTTAAGTCAAATTTTGTGGAAAGGATCAAGGAGAGTTCAAAGCTTGATGCTACCTACAAGAAATTGGTGCAGATTGTGACTGCAGGCCTAATGCGTCTCTATTGGCTTGAGGATGGGTTGCTATATGTAAAGGGCGACAAGCTATATGTCCTTAGTGGGAAGATCCATAGAAAGTTGCTGAAAGAGACTCATGATCCATAATGGGCAGGCATCCTAGTAAGGAAAGAATGAATGCATTACTGTCCCGTTCTTACTATTGGCCTAAGATGGAGTTAGACATTAAGTTGTATGTTAAAACTTGCCTTGTTTGTCAACAAAACAAGGGGATAACTCAAAATGAAGCTGATTTACTGCAACCTCTTCCTATTCCAGAGAATCCATGGGTTTCTGTTTCAATGAATTTCATTATTGATTTGCCTAAAATGAAAGGGATAGGTTAAGTGTTTGTAGTTATTGATCAGTTTTCAAAGTATGCAGTGTTTATTGCTGCACCAAATACTTGCACAACAGATGTGGCTGCTGATCTGTTTTACAGAAATGTGGTGAAGTACTTCAATTTGCCTAAATATATTGTGAGTGATAGAGACCTTTGTTTCACTAGTCAGTTTTGGACAGTTTTGTTTAGGTTGCTGGGTTCACAGTTGAAGTTTTCTACTATTAATCACCCACAAACAGATGGTCAAATTAAGAGGATCAATGCGGTGTTAGAAGATTAGTTGAGGCACTATGTAATTGCAAGCCAGAAAAACTGGCTGGACTTGTTGGATTCAGCACAGTTTGCTTACAATCCGCATACGTCTTCTTTGACATGAATAAGTCCATTTGGGTTGGCAATGGGGCAGCAGCCCTTGACCCCTCATGAGATTGCAAAATAGCATTTAGGGGGAAGATGTCCTACAGCATACAGATTTGCTATGAATAAGCAAGAGTTGATGCAAGAAGCACAAGATAGTTTGTTGAAAGCACAGTGAAGGATGAAGAAGTATTTGGATAAAGGGAGGAGACCTCTTGAGTTCTAGGTTGGGGACAAAGTGTTGTTGAAGCTAACTCCATAGATTTGGAGGAAGTTTAGAAGTGAGAGTGTGCATCGAGGCTTGATTCCAAAGTGTGATGGCCCTTTTAAAGTTGTGAAGAGAGTTGGTATTGTTGCTTACAAGTTGGAACTGCTAGAAAGGTTGCAGATTCACCTAACAATTCACGTGAGTTTTCTAAAGCCTTACCACGAGGATAGTAAGGATCTTGCAAGAAATGAGACAAGACGTGCTCGACCTATTGTCATGTTGTAGTTTAACTATGATGTAGAAAAAATTCTCAATAAGAAGGTAACAGGTTATCGAAAGGGAGGAAATATGATAACTTTTTACTTAGATAAGTGGAAAGGGGGTACTAAATCAGAAGCATGTTGGGAGAAGGCATCAACACTATGGTAGTTTGAGAAGGAGGTGAAGGCATTTAAAACTACCCTACTGACGAGGATGTCGACTTCTTCTGGTGGGGGTGGTTTGTTAGGAACTTTACTTGTCACTGATGATGGCATAAGGAATGAGGGTGCTTGGGCAGCATTAGGCTAGTTACTTAGCTTCATGTTTTCTCAACACATTGATGGCTCTTCATACCAGATTAGTAATGCTCCAAAGGGCTCTTTGAGGGGGACATGCCCAGTCCCCCTACTCGAGTTGGATTGATGAGCAATGTGAGAAGGTAATATGTGAAGGCACTTTACTCCACATGATGCCTTAAGGCCATGATAGAAGAGTGCTATAGTGGGTAGAGTTGGTTCTTATGGTGGGCAGTAATAGGTGGTGTTGACCCTATGTGGTGGTGCATGGCATTGGTGGCTTAGTTATTGATTACTTGTGTGTGGGCTTGGTGGCTTGTGTGTAAGACAAGGTTGGGCTGCTATGATGATCAGATGCTATGTGCAAGACATTGGGCTAGTGGGTGCTGGCTAAATGCATGGACATATGTTAGTGGGCTGATGGCAGTTACTTAGTGTGGTGCATGTAGGCATTCTATGTGGGATGTGTTGTTGATGGTGTGGGAGCGGCTTTTCCTCCTAGAAGGAAAAAGGAGTACGCCTTAGGCGAGTGGACCGAGGCAGAGAAAAGATGGAGTCGCCACCTAGATTAGGTCTAGGAACCATTTACATAGTGCCCTTACATGGACAGACTAATCTTAGTACCAGAGTATGGGTTCGGAGTTTAGGTACGATTTTGGAAAGGTGTTAGGCACCCAAAACTGCCCGACCCGTGGGTCAGCTTCCATTCATTATGTCTCGTGTATTAATCTCATTAAAGGTACATTCAATATTGCATTCTATACTCACACACACACACACACACTAGTATACATCTAAACATACAACATGACATTTCATCCCAAACCTTAACATACATCTATCATGCTTATCATATCATCAAACCTAGTATACATCTATCATGGTAATCTACACCAAACCTAGTATACATCTATCATGCATATCATTCAAGGCAGCAAACAAATCATGGTAGAATCAAATAACTATTACAGAGCATCAAGAACACAAACATATTCCAAGTTCACATGTCACATTCATTGAATCTAAACAAGATCATATCCCAATCAAATACATGTACATATGAATGCATGCCTTACCTCACTTACTTTACTGCATCACAGCACTTTGCATTAATGCATGATTATATCATATACATGTTCATGGTAAAACAAAGAAAACATTGAAGAAAAACCCTAATCTAGCATGTTAAAGGCAAACAAACAATCAAACAGAGGAATAGAGACTCAAAAACATAAAAGATGGTCAAAACAGAGGCATATTATGTGAAAGAAATAAAGAAAAAGAAGCAAAAAAACTCAAATTAGGGTTTCTAGGCAAGAGTATACATGCACATACTTACGCAAGCCAGTTTTATGCGTACGCATACTTCGAGCCTTTGTACGCATGCTGGAAGCATGCGCACGTAGACTTGCCCTATAACCCTAACCCAAAAACACAAAAACACAGAAAAAACAGAGCAAAACTTAAAACTATTAATCTAGCAACCTAACATGCTTTAAAACAGAAAACAAAGAAAACCTAAACTTACACAAACATGTTTTATCACAAATGAACAAGAAAATAAAGAAAACAGAAAGATTAAAACATGGAAAAGCAATGAAATGAGAAAATGAAAGTTTAGAACTAATACCTCAAAACAAAAGCTCTTTGGCTTGATATTGACCGTTCCCCTCAGTCAAATCTATTCACAACCAAACAAAATTGATTAGTAAATTTCAAAACTTGAAGATCAAGACCAGAATAAGGTCCCAATCAAAAGAAAATTGACTTGAGGATGTTTTATGAAAAACTCCATCTTTGATTCGCTATTTCTAGGGAATCTTAGGTTTTCCCTTAGGATTTTTTGTGTGTTTTTGAAATATACTATGTAAGGCTTTATATAGTTAAAAATTTGGGGTTTGGAACGGCTCCCAAATGATGTGGGATTCATTTCAAATCTCAATTTTAATGTAGAAAAACTTGCCTTTTATAGCTTCTAGAACCCTAATTGCGTATGCAGGCCTGTGTATGCGTACGTATACATCAAATCTGTGTACGCATATGCGTGTATGCGTATGTAGCCTTAGGATTTTCGTGACATTTATTTTCTAAAAATAGCTTTATTTTTTTTTTTTTTATAAAAGAGTTGTATTTTCCATAAAAACCTTCCTCAAGTCAATTTATAATTTGATTGGGCCTTAAACCAACCTTAGACTTTAGAATTTTACCATTATTGGGAAATGAAGGCCCGAGTCATAGGGAATACAAAATGCGGTGTCTACAAATGGGGAGGGCTTAGGCATGGGCCAAGCCTCCCAAAATGTTGGGAAACATATTATATGGGTTGCTGAGTGATGGGCAGAAGCCCCATGTTCTGTTGAGACATAGGTTGTGAATGAACTGACGTGTAAGAGTAGTTATTGGGCAGTTACCAAGCAGTTCATGGTTTTCTTGATGTTCAAATTTGCTATGTAGGGGTTGAAAACGTGGAGAACAGAGCAAGACAACATTAGTTGAAAGTGTCCTAAGTCAGACCACAAGTGGCAGATTGTCCAAGGCCTAGGCAGTTACTAGGTAGTAACTGCCATAACAATTATTTATGTGTATATGACCTTAATGCTGTTGGGGGTGTCAACAGCAGAGTGTAATTGGCCTTTGGGAGAATTCTGTGTATTTCTCTAGGCTTGTAAAAAGTTTCCTTTGTACTTGAAACTAAGTAATAAAGGGTGGAAGTGGGTTCCCTGTAAACATAGTGTGTATTGTGTGTGTGAGTCCCTATATAATCTGTTGTAAGTGTTTCTTGCAATGTATATGTGATGTTGGGTGAGGCCAAGTCAAGGACTCAGGACTATCACATGCAGAAAATTGACCAAAAAATTCAAACCTGTTTAAGAGAGGCTGGTCTCTATCCCCACCATTGAATTAAAAAAATTTTAAAAAAAAATCTTAATAATCCTTTTTTATTTTTTTCTTTGGAAAAATATTCCTAAACCTTATTCTCTAAAATTTGGCATGTTAGCGGTTACCAGCGAAAAGAATGAAAATAAAAAAATAATCAAAAGCCCAAAACAATTGAGAAAATCACAGGTCGGCCGAATATTAAAAAAAGAAAAAGAAAAGAAAAGGGGGTATTGCGCAATATAAAAAGGGCAGAAATTGGTGAAGTCGAGCCGTCTTCGTCTTCGTCTTCGTCCTAGGTACTTTCGTCTTAAGTTTGAAAAAGTAATTGCAATTGCAATAGTAGTAGTAACAGCTTGGGTCTGGTCTGGAAATCAAAAGAAAAAAATGGCCAACAGTAATCTCCCCCGAAGAATCATCAAGGTTCGTTTCTTCATCACTCGATCCCCACACCACACCATACAACTGTAATCTTTTGTTTAATCATTTTGTGTTCTTCATCCTACAGGAAACTCAGCGTCTTCTAAGTGAACCAGGTTGCTGCTTTTTTTTTTGTTTACTTTACTTTACTTTTATCTCTTTTCTATCTCTATTTTTTTTTTTGGGTACCTTTACAATCTTAAATTATTCAAAAAAAAATTTCTTTTTTATTTACTAATACGTTTCCATAAAAAAAAAAAGCACTAAATTCCCTTTAGATATACCTAATTACATTCACACACATATATACCTTTATTAATGTCTAGTATACAGGTGCTGCCATTATTTGTGATCACATTCCAAAATGCAATATCGAAAACTTTTACACGTTTCAACATATACAATTCTGAATTTAAGAAATATAAGAACCAACCAACCCAGAAGTTAGAAGATACCAACTAAGCAACTGACCCCAAAGCAAATAGAGAATACCAATTATTTCAAGAAATTCCTAACAAAATAGCTAGCTCATTAAGATGTTCTCCAATGTTTTCTTCTAATGAAATTGAAAACAGAAATTAAAGACGTAAAAATAAAATATAATAAATTTGAAACATAACTTTTTATGAAAAATTTATAATGGACGGTAAAGGTGGCATAGGTTTTAAGATAAAATCATGGAAAAATCATCTTGCTTTTACCCTATTCTGGTGAAATCAAGAGGTAAAGGCTTCTATTATTAGATATGAAATTTGTTTCTCTACTTTTTGGGGGAGCCTATATCATATCTCTTTGTTTTAATGATGTACGAGTGGCATTAGAGAATAAAAGTGGTGTGAAATGACATTTTTTTTTTTTTTTTTTTCATTTAAATGAATGATAGTTGGGATTTTGAAGAAAATTTTGACCCAACTTATATTGTAATAGGGTAATAGAGGAAAATTTTAAAAGCCAGGGGGCCATGGCATCCATTCCCCCCGACGGACACTGGGCAGTTAGGCATATGCCTGACCTCCTGAGAATGTAAGAGACAACCTCGGTAAATTCTGCATAATTGAAGAGGAAAGATTCTTCAAAAGCCTACTATGTGTGGGATGATAGATAGACTTGGTATGTTGGGTGATATCATTATTTGTTGCACCCAAGCTAGGTGGGAGGAAAAACCGCTAAGTTGGAGGACAAAAATTCTCTATTTGGGTGTTCAATTCAATGGAAAGAATTTAGATATATAATGTAGTTGTGCTATGATGTTTTTTATTATATTGTGAGGGTGAAGGTCTAAGGGTTTGCTGGTATCTAATTTGTGATTTATTGTTCAGCACCGGGAATTAGTGCTTCTCCATCAGAGGACAACATGCGATATTTTAATGTAATGATCCTCGGCCCAACACAGTCTCCATACGAAGGTAACTAGCTGTATGGCATGCAATTTGGACTTAATATTTACCTTAGTATTCTATCTTGGTTGGCTACACATTCTTGAAGATGTTTTTGTTTTTTGAGATTGAATGCTGGAAGTATTTTAAAGAGTTGATCATTTTTAAGTTGTTTTCAGCTGTCAAATATGCACTTTTGAATTATTCTTTTGGACAGTTTTGGGAAAGGTCCAGAAGAACATATATTTTTGAGGTGATAATACCACTTTCCATATAAAAAAATGCTTTTGGAAACAATACTGTTGTGTCCGAATTTTCAAAGCTGGTATGTTCATTTGAATGTTCTAGCTCTATATTTGGTGTAGAAGAGAAATCATTTAGCGTGGGAATAATAAAATTTTCATTGTAAGATATTATTTGAAAAATGGTCCTTGGTTTACACATGTTCGTTTTTTAATCATCATAAAGGTCAATTAGTTTGGCCGGAAAATTTGAGTCACCATCTTAAGTTGTTCATTATATCTAATCAAGCATCTGGGGGTTGAGCGATAGCCCAAGTGGTATCATCACCCTCTATGGTGCTTGGCATCTGGGTTCGAACACGTGGTGTGAGCAAACTGTCGAACGCAATATAAAAGTATTAGCATATTGATGTACCAAAGTGCTATTGCTCTTCCCCCATTTAATAATTGCCCTGACAATATATTAATCATTTATATATGTTTTTAAAGAAATAAAAATTAGATTTAAACTGCTCTTAAAAATTCAGTTCATAACCTAAATGTGAGGCCTTTAAAAAAATAATCAGAGTATATGATGGATCTAGTTGCTATTTATAAATAATGATTATATGGGCCACCTCTTTTGAACCATGTTTACAATATATTGAATGGTTGTTGCCTTGTGGGCTCTGCTGGAGTTTGACAGCATTCAGTGATTTGCTGCATGAGGAAGCATCTTTAAAGGTCAATATTGACACATCTGTTGCACCAACCAATAACAGACCCATCTATACTATGGTTGTGATGGTTTTGTCTTACCAAAAAAGAAAAGAAAAAACTATGGTTGTGATACTTTTAACATTTTAGAAAGTTTCCTTTTTTGTGTGTTGAGTAATGATTTCGTTTTTCCTATGATTGAGCTTTAGATTAATTAATAAGTGATATTAAATTGGCAGTTGTTTATGTTTTGATATATGATATGTCAAGAAATTCCATTTATTACATTTCTCTCTCCATAGTTTAATTTTTACGTTTTATGTGACATGATGTGTTCTCCTTTTTGAAATATCTGTTTAGGAGGAGTTTTCAAGTTGGAACTATTTTTGCCTGAAGAATATCCAATGGCTGCTCCTAAGGTACTTTGATTTGGGGTCATTTCCATCTACACTGGTTTTCCTTCATTTACGAGATGTTGCTGTTTTTATTGTACATTTGGCCGTTGCCTTCCTTTGAAAAATGGGGCCATTTCATATTGTGGTTACAATTCCTAATAGCTAGAACCTGCTAGAGACATGTTATTCTTGTTGCTGTTCTCATTGTACATTATAATGTCTAGGTTCATTTTGTTCCAAACATTTAATTTATCCTTTGTGCTGAAACATGCTTGGAGTTTGGTGATATGCCATGCCTTATTGGTTGGTATAGCTAAAAAATGGAGTTCATTCAGGTTATTGAGTGTGCTTCAATACAGTGGTAGCTTAGGACCATGCATTTCTCTAGAAAGACTATGTATGACACTAATGTAGTGTTTGGTTTGGGTTTTCAATATAATACACGCTGGCATCCATGGGAATGTTTGGGTTGGTAAGAATTTTGGGAATATGAAATTCTCAGGTTTGGAAATATTTAATATATTGGATTTGAAGTCAATTAAAAGTTTTTGTTGATTAGCTATACAAACTTTTCTTTTTGTTGTTTTAGTTTGTTTTTATTTTTTATGGTAAGTTATGCCCCCAAGGGAAGAAGAATGGGAGATTTGAATGAATAACCTCGGTGTGGTCACCAACCGTATTTTAACCCTTAGGGGTTAGTAACAACTCTATTATTACAGTTTACTATATATGATGTCTAAATAGGGAAGACACCAAAAGTTCAAGGAACACCCCCCACCCCATCTAGACAAGATGAGATGCCATTTAAAACAACGCATTGATTTTGTTTGTGATTTGTCACATAAAACCAAGCGTTGAATTAATTTTTAGCAGTTCAGTGTTATACTATTTTTCCCTAAAATTTAGCAAATGAGCATTTGAGTCCTTGAAATATAAAATGACTGCTGTTAGTCCCTTAGATGATGTGGCCAAACTAATTGACATGTCATCAATCCACAAGGACTAAAAGTGATCACTTTAGGTTTGTTAGGGACTAAAATCGATAACTTCAAGTATTTTAGGGACTAAAAGTGACCACTTTAAATTTCAAGAATTAAAATTGCTCATGAGAGCCTCCTGGTCATGAGGATAAACTGCTTTTAGCCCATTAGGGGTGAAAAGCCCATAGATTTCTTGGTAACTGGTTTTGGCTGGTGGGGTCAGTTGCCTACAGGAGTTTGATTAACAGTGAGAATTGTTGTATAGTATGTTCTATGATTTGCAAGTAATCTGAGTGAAGTTCTCCTATGTCAGAAAAAATAAAATAAAAAATTGCTCATAAGTGAAAGTTTAGGGACCAACTGTGTATTTTGGACTAGTAGTTTTATACTGGATACTGTATGTCATTATTTCTTAGTGTACTTATATGGAATCATCAATTACGTCTCTCAAAAAAATAATTATATGGAATCATGGTCACCCACAATTCACCAAGAATGTGGTAATATGCTCTATTTAGCAAACATGAAGATCAAGATTGACCTAGTATTTTAAAAAATGCACTTTACTTTTATGACCTAGATATCACTATTGAAATTGGAATGTACTTGGAGCTTGATTTCCATGCTTAATTTGAATATCTAATTTATATTTGAATTTTTCATTACTGTGTTTTAAGGGAGAGTTTGCCTTCCTTTTTAATGTGAATTAAAACCTATCTATATTTCACTTGATTTATCCAAAACTTGTATGAAAGAAGCCCTTAGATCTTGTAGTTATAAAACTAGAAGTGGGTATTTATATCACTGTTAGAAATCTCAAAGCAAAGAGAGCACTGAGGATTAGAATCAACATCTTGTGATAGCTTTTGGCTTATATTCGCCATTAGTATTTTTTGGCTAGGTTTTATACAGGATCTTAAGTTGAAGGCTTCCCAAACTAAACAGGTTAACCGGCTGGCTGGCCTGTGATAGCTTTTTAAGTTCTGCACTGCAGACCCTGCTCAAAAAGGGTAAGAAAGAGAGTTTGTGGGGCAGGTTTAGAGCGTTCATATTCTAGATCAAGCTTGGACTTGACCTATATTATGTAGGTCCCTTTTGCATATGCTTCTGAGTTGAATCATTTTTATGAAGAGCCCAATTATCTTGAAGTATGCTCCATATTACCTAATTATTTTTATGTTTAAATAAAATATTTGAAGGTGTTCAATTGATTGAATTGCCAAATAGGTTAGTTTTGAATTCCGGCTAAATCAAGACATTGCCCAATTTTCACTTTGCCAACTCTGCCTTAGGCTTGAATTCAACCTATTTTTTTGATAGGTAATAAAGGTTTTATTGGTAAGAAAAGTAGACTGTGTTTATGATAGTAAACTCACTGCACTTGAAATGAATACAAACAGATCAAAGGGAATAGCTAACAGAAATAAGGAAATTAGACATGTTAATACAATGCGTAAAACCCCAAATACGAGACCACTGAAAGAAAGTCCTAGCTAGGAAAGACTCCAATATATCAATAGGTCTCTCAATGTCCTCAAATGTTCAAGCATTGCGTTCCTTCTAGATTAACCACATAAGACACGCAGGTACCATATTCCAAACATTTGAAGAATGAGTCCCTAACCAATTCCTCCTTGAAAAAAGGAGAGAGACAATTGTATTTGGCATCACCCACTCAACCCTAAACATAAAAAAGAATTCACTCCACAAAGCATGAGCATACTTACAATGGAGCAAAAGATGATCCACAGTTTCCTCATCACACCGACATAAGCAACACCAATTAACAAGAGGCAGGTTCTTCTTAACAAGGTTATCGATTGTAAGAATCCCACCCTAGTAGCTATCCATAAAAAGAAAGACACCCTTTTCCTTTTAGGTACCTTAACACACTAGATGCTCTGCCAAAGGAAAGAAACAGAAGGGGCTTTTGATAATGAAATATAAAAAGAGTGCACATAAAAAACACCACTACGAGTCAACTGCCAAATCAAGATATCATCACCCTCCCACCTTGGTAATTTGGAGGAGATATGCTCGAAGAAAGAGTAAAATCTCTCCAACTCCTAGTCATGAAAGTCACAACGGAAAAGTAAGTTCCCACTCCTACCTCCCTATTTGGTGCAGTAAAAACTAGGTCAGAAATCCGAGCTTCTTGAGCCACAACACAGGCAAACAACTTCGAATACAAATCTCTTAAAGAAATAGGACCATTCCAAGGGTCGTATTAGAACCAAATGCGAATCTCTCTCCCACCTTATACACCACATGATCAAAGAAACTCTCTACACCTTTCCTAATGTTCTTCCACATCCCACAACCATGAGTCCCTCTAACAACAATAGTGCACCAACCTCCATTGCCCTCCCCATATTTGGTGGCTATAACCTGATGCCATAAATGGGTGACTTCATTTTTCCAAAACATGATAGCCACTTCCCAAGCAAAGCTTGGTTAAACAGCCTAATCCTTTGGATTTCCACACCACCTGCCTCCACCGGCCAAACAACCTTTTCCCAAGTAACAAGTGGATATTTAAAAACTTCAGCAAATTTCCCCCAAATGAAATTCCTCTAAATCTTCTCTAATCTATTTGCCACATGTTGCGGAATAGCAAACAAAGAAATATAATAAGTGGGAGGGCTTGACAAAGTGCTTTTCAATAAAGTAAGCCTACCCCCTTTTGATAAATATAACTGCTTCCAACCCGAGAGTTTTTTCCCCACCCCTCCCCCACCCTCACCCTCACCCTCACCGCCAACTGCCCCCAACTCTCTCTCTCTTCCCCTTCCTACCACCGGTAGTCCCACATATTCCTTCTCTCTCTCCCTATCCTTTTCTGTTCCCACCTCAATTCCCACCTTTTGGATTACCATTATACACTTTGTCACCCCCTATATAGAAATCCCCACTAGCTCAATCCCACCGTCATACCCCACACAACCATCTACAATGCCTAAAAAACCTTCTGTGCTTACACCTCCACTATTAACTGATATCTCACTATCTAAAACTGAAACCAAACCAGTTTCACACCTTAAAACCTCTTTACCTTTATCGGATCATGGGGGCAGAAAAGTTTCTTTCCGTATTGATGCAAAGTTTTTCTCTTTTTCTTTCAATGGTTGGCAGCTTGATTTGTACGCTATACATGAGAGTAGCCGGCATGTCAAGCACACTATTTGGGTTGGATGTAAAGGCTTTGAGTGGATCCTTGTTTTGCTGATATTTGTGATTGGGTTTCAAGGAGAGTTTCTCTTTGTAAACATTGCTGAGAAAATAATAAGTTGCTAGAATTTTGTGGGAGATCAAATAAGGCTGGCATTTTTGTGGCCATAGCTGAGTACTATGGTGGGGCTCGTTGAGGGTGTGTTATGATACCAGCAAGCACTAACCATTCTGGATGGTCTTTGTTTCACAAAGAGTTAGGCCTCTTCTTTTCTGGTGACAAATCAAGGCCATGTAATGGAGGTGAGAGCGGTGTTTTTCCGCTAGCCAATGGTGGCCGGAATAGGCAAGTTGTGAATAATTATGGGAACCAGCAGAATTTTAGGAATTTTGAAATTTTGGGTGATAAATTGGGTAATAACATGATTCTTGGTGATTCTACCAAAAATAGTTTTAATGGCAGACCCACATGTGCATTTATTTTTAAGTTGACTGTTGAGAATATGGCTTTGAGAATTTTTAAATCTGAAGATGGGAAGAGAAAGTGCTTTAGGCTAAAGCCCAATGAAGTCATTAAGTATGGGCCTTTAAATGTAGAAATTCGGGTGCCCATTCCTCCTATTTTTAATAGGACTGTTTCTGCTGGGCTTGACAAGGCCCACACATTGGCTCCGGAAGACCCTAAAGGCAAAGGGCCTTTAGTCCAACCCTCAGTTCAGCCCGTAGCCCAGCCCTTAGTCTAGCCTGTAGCCCAACCTTTGTATGTGCTGGGATCTCAGGTTTTGAAGCCAATAGTGAATCAGTTGGGCGAGAGTGAGTCTCAGGGTCTACCGCCATTAGAGAGATAGGTGGGTGAGAGCTCAAGTAGTGATGGGACGATGTCGACGAGAGTATTTGGTGATCTAGAGACCGGAAATGACTCGGTGTCAAGGTGTAGCTTTGCTGCAGCTAATCTCAATTCCATCAAGGCTATTTTCTCTGTGGTCACGGGCTCCAATGTTGAGGTAACTCATGGAATAGGTAATCGAGACTTTGGGTTCATCGGTGATATGGTGGTTAGCTTAGCGACGACTGCGATTAAGTCTCCAATTTTGAAAGATGTGTCACTGATCCTTTGTTGGCATCCATGGGTGGTTCAAAATTGATTTTCTCCTCTCTTGGACTTGGGTAATGGGGTGGAAGTTGAGTGCGGGGAAGGGGAAGATCATGAAGAAGAATAGAGGAGTAGTCACCATGATGATATGACGCAACAGAGGTCAATGGATTCTGTTGAGGAATTTCAGACAAATTTTGGGCTTCACCTTTTACCGTGGGAGATCAGCGGGGTGGATGACTGTGGTAGTGGCAATGGAGAGAGAAACAATTGTGTGTTGCAGTGTGACCCTCTGTCTCGGTGGGAACCTAATGAACTTAGTGAGTTGTTGCTGGTTCAGGATTTTGTAGAGGGAACTCAAGTGAGGCCGGGCCACCTTCAAATTGGGTGTCCCAGCCGATGAAGAATTTCTGTATTACGGTGGGTTTCCCTATTGTGAAACATGAAGCTCAATGTTTGGCTCTGTTTCGCCTTCTGGAACATAAATGTCTCAAGGTGATTGATGATGGGGTGCCTAAGCAATTGGCAAACTTAGGGTCATGAGGTCTTAGGGAGCTTAAGGGGCTTATTTCTAATGTTAATTATGATGGTGTCTCTTCTAGGAGTAGGAGCAGAGCTTCTTCGACTGATGTGGGGGTTATTGGTAGTTTTAAATGACTCTACAACTACTTTCTTGGAATGTAAAAGGGCTTAATAATCCCCGGAAGAGAGAGGTTTGTAAGAATCTTCTAAAAGAGTGGAAGTGTGATATTGTATGTTTTCAAGAAACGAAAGTATCTTCTATTGACGTTGCTTTTGTTCGGAGTTTATGGGGTAGTCCTTTCATTGATTAGGCTATTTTGGATGCTGTGCAAACTTCGGGAGGGGTCTTGCAGATTTGGGATGAAAGGGTTTTTGAAAAGTTGGATGTAATTGTTGGACAGTTTTCTGTCAGTGTCTTATTGAGAGGAGTGGTGGATGACTTTGTTTGGGCTTGTATAGGTGTGTATGGCCCCAATGACGATGGACAGCGGTCTATTTTGTGGGAGGAGTTATCATAGGTGCGTGCCAGGTGGCCCATAGCATGGTGCTGCTTAGTAGGTGATTTCAATGTTATCAGGTACCCAAGTGAAAGGCTTGGCTGTGAGTTTTTTAGCCTTGCTATGTTTGTATTCTCGGATTTTATAGAGTAATTCTTTAGTTGATTTACCTTTAAAGGGGGCTTCCTTCACTTGGTTTAGAGATTCTGGTCTTCCCTCTATGTTAAGAATTGACAAGGCTTTGGTTTCTCTAGATTGGGAGGAACATTTTGAGAATGTATCCCAATGGGTGCTTCCTCGTGTTATTTCAGACCACTGCCCGCTTTTGTTGGAAGCTGGTGTTGTTCGACGTGGTCGAAGTACCTTTAAATTTGAAAATATGTGGTTAAAAGTTGAGGGTTTTGTTGATAGAGTTCAGCAATGGTGGAACTGGTATAGTTTTGCGGGCTCTCCAAGTTTTATTTTGGCACAAAAATTGAAGGCTCTGAAAGCAGATTTAAAAAAGTGGAACAGGGAGGAGTTTGGTGATTTGGCTTTTAGAAAGAAGAATTTGTTGAGTGAACTGATGGGTTTAGATGCTAGAGAGGAGTTGGTGGGTCTGTTGAATGATGAATAGATTTGTCGAATTCAACTCAAAGGAGATATAGAACAATTGGCTTCTCTTGAGGAGATTCCTTGGAGACAAAAGTCTCGAGCCTTGTATGTGAAGGAGGGAGATAATAATACTCATTTCTTTCATATATTAGCAAACTCACATAGAAATGCTAATCAAATTAAGAGGATTGAGGTGGATGGTGTTTTTTATGAGGATGAGTCTGATGTGCGCTCTCAGTTAGTTCTCTTCTATCAGGGATTGTATGGGGAAACTGAGGTGGGGCGCCCTATTATAGATGGGTTAGATTTTGCATGTATTGAAGAGGATGAGAGGTTGTCCTTAGAGAAGAAGTTCACGAAGGAGGAAGTCATCAAGACCATGGAGGGTGATAAAGCCTCTGGTCCTGATGGTTTCACCATGTCTTTTTTTCACAAATGTTGGAGTGTTGTGGAAAAGGATGTCATGGATTTTTTTGATTATTTTTATCGGCACTCCGTGTTTGAATGGTCTATGAAAGCTTCGTTTTTCACTTTAATTCCTAAGAAGTGTAATTTCATTAACATTAAGGACTTTCACCCTATCAGTTTGGTGGGTAGTGTGTACAAGCTGCTGTCCAAGGTGTTGGCTAACAGGTTGCGGGCAGTTTTGGATAATCTCATCTCTGAGACTCAAAATTCATTTGTTGGCAGAAGGTAGATTTTGGATTCAGTGCAAATGAATGCCTGGATAGTAGGTTGAAGAGTCGGGTACCGGGTGTGGTTTGCAAGCTTGACA
Organism: Quercus gilva; assembly: GCA_023621385.1. Lineage (NCBI taxonomy): Eukaryota > Viridiplantae > Streptophyta > Magnoliopsida > Fagales > Fagaceae > Quercus > Quercus gilva. The sequence continues at coordinate 30,645,945 of CM042480.1, forward strand.
TTGAAAAAGCTTATGACCATGTTAATTGGGAGGCCTTGTTTTATTTGTTGGGCCGGATGGGTTTTAGGTTGAAATGGAGGGGGTGGATTAAAGCTTGTGTTACTTCTGTCTATTTTTCAATCCTGGTAAATGGATCCCCTGAAGGTTTTTTCGGAGGCTCTCGTGAGTTGAGACAAGGAGACCCATTATCCCCGCTTTTGTTTCTCTTGATAATGGATGTTTTAAGCAAACTTTTGAGGAAGACAGAGGAGTAATCTTATTCGGGTTTTCATGTGGGAGCAGTGAAGTTGGTGTGCGTATCTCCCATTTGTTGTTTACTGATGACACTATCTTATTTTGTGATGCTTCTAGGGAACAGATGCAGTCCATAAGGTTGGCGTTGTCTTCTTTTCTAGCTTTTACGGGTTTGAAGGTCAATGTTGGGAAAAGTGAGATTGTCCCTGTTGGGGAGGTGAATAATCTAGATGCACTAGCTAATATTCTTCATTGTAGAGTGGGCAGTTTGCTTATGAAATATTTGGGGATGCTGTTGGGAACTTCTTTTAAGACAGCTTCGATTTGGAATCCTATTTAGAGAAGATGGAGAAGAAACTATCAGGGTGGAAGTGTCTCTATCCATCTAAGGGTGGTAGGCTCGCATTATTAAAGAGTACTCTCTCAAGTCTTCCAACGTACTTTTTATCTCTTTTTACTATTCCTAAAGCTATGGCTGTTAGATTGGAAAGTATTTAGAGGAATTTTCTTTGGAGGTCTTTTGAGGGGAGTTTCGATTATCCTTTGGTGGCTTGGGGAAAGGTGTGTTTACCCATTGAATTGGGTGGTTTGGGGATAAGAAGTGTGGTGTCGTTATTCAAGCTTTATTAGGGAAATGGTTGTTGAGGTATGGTCATGAAGTTACCCATCTTTGGTGAAGAGTTATCTCCACAAAATATGGTGAGGGTCAAGGGGGGGGGGGGGGGGGGGGGGAGAGGGAATACTAAATTTTGAATGAGGACTCATGGATGTGGCCTTTGGAGAAGCATTCATGAAGGGTGGGAGAGCTTTTTCAAGCATTTGTCTTTTGTAGTGGCTGAAGGCACTCGTATCCACTTTTGGCATGATAGGTGGATTGGTGATAATACCCTAAAAGATCTCTATCTTGAGCTTTATGATTGTTCAGCTACCAAGGATGCTTGTTTCTTTGAGGTTTTGTGGATCCCCAAAAGGGGGTACTGTTAGAGTGAGATTTAAGGTTTTATAGAGCTTTTGAAGTTTGGGAGCTAGCTGCATCTTATTCTCTACTTCAGTTTATCCAAACTTGTATTCCTCGGGGTGATAGGAGAGATACTCCTTGTTGGCGGCTTAAAAGTGATGGTATGTTTGATACTCAGTCTTACTACCATACGATTCGGGGTACTCCGAATTTTTTGTTTCCTTGGAAGGGTGTTTGGAAACCAAAGGTTCCTAAGCAAGTGGCTTTCTTTTTGTGGATAGTTGCTCATGATTGGATTCTCACTTTGGATAATCTCATGCTTAGGGGTTGCCTTTTGACAAATCGGTGTTGTATGTGTTGTTGTGATGGGGAATTGGCGGATCACCTTCTTCTTCATTGTCCAGTTACACATACTTTATGGACTTTTATGCTTCAGGCTTTTGGTATACATTGGGTTATGCCAGGATCGGTGGTGGGATTGTTATCTTGTTGGCATCAGTAACTTGGGAAGCATAATTTGAACATTTGGAATTTGATTCCAGAGTGCTTAATGTGGATTGTTTGGTTGGAACAAAATCATCGCTCCTTTGAGGACAATAAGAAGTCGCTGGATGAGTTAAAAGTTTTATGCCAGCGTAGTCTTTTTGAGTGGTCTCGTTGTTGAGGTTTTACTAATTATTCTTCTCTCTTTGAGTTTATGCTTTCCCTTAGATTAGTTTCCTGATTACCCTCTTTTTTTTTTTTTTTTGGCTGTTTTATCTTTTTCTTGTTGTTCATAATCAAGAACAACTTGTACTTATTTACTCATCAATAGTTCTCTGATTACCTATCAAAAAATAAATAAATAAATGGTTCCAAATCGAAGAATCCTTATAATGAGCCAAAGAGTCATACCCAAATAAGTCATTGGTAAACAACCAACCTTACAACATAAAATATGAGCTAGAATATCCAAATTCCCAACCTCTACACAATCTCACTCTTACCAACACTTACTTTCAAGCTTGTGATAGCTTCAAAGAACATCAACACCATTTGAATATATAATAATTGTTCACTGGATGCATAACAAAAAAGAATAGTATCATCAATAAACAGAAAATGAGAAATATGCAAACCTCCTCGCGCATTGGGACTTGCTTGGAAACCTCTAAGAGAACCTCCCACTTCTGTCCTCTTCTATAGCCTACTCAGCACCTCCATCACCAACACAGGAAAAAAGGAGTGGAGATAAAAGGTCCCCTTCGAAGACCGCGAGAACTATCAAAAAAATCACCTGGAGAGCCTATCAATAAGCACTTAAAAACTTATTGTAGAAATATATGCCTTCATCCATCAACCCCACTTCTCCCCCAAAACCCATCCTCTCCTTAAGGTAAAACAAAGCACTCCAATTCACATGATCATAAACCTTCTTAATATCTAACTTGATAATCACACCTAGAATACCACTCTTCAATCTACTATCCAAGCATTAGTTTGTGATGAGAGCAGAGTCAAGAATCCGTCTTCCCCCAACAAAGGAATTCTGGGAGTTGGATATAGGTTTATCCAACACACATCATAGCCTATGAGCCAACACCTTTGACAGAAGTTTGTACAAACTGCCCACAAGGCTAATAGGATGTAAGTCTTTAATATTAACTGCATTGATCTTCTTGGGTATCAAACACAGAAATGTGGCATTTAGAGATTTCTCAAAGATGCATTATTTATGAAAATCCGCAAAGAAAGCCATAACATCCCTCTCAAGCACACACCATTTAAAAGAAAGCCATGGTAAAGCTATTAGGACTAGGAGCCTTATCACCCTCAGCCTCTCGAAGAGCTACAATGATCTCCTCCTTTTCAAACTCCCTTTCTAGTGAAAGCCGATCGAAATCATCCAAACTAGCATACTCTAACCCATCAACAGTGGGCCTTCAAGATTTAGATTCCTGATATAAATTCTTATAAAAATCCCCCATCTGATCCTGAACATCTGACTCAGCCTCATACATAATGCCCTTGACCTCCACACCCCTCATAGTATTAGCTCGTCTATGGGAATTAGCAAGCCTATAAAAAAGACCCAGTATTATTATTCCCCCTTTTAAAAACAAAGCCTTCAATTTTTGCCTCCAAGAAATCTCCTCCAAGGAGGCTAAATACTCGATATTGGCCTTAACCTCAGTTCTTCTTGTTCTATCTGCCAGATACAAAACTTGCATTCCTTCTCTAGTATCTAGATCCAAAAGCTCGGACAACAGACATTTTTTTCCTAAAAGACGTCTCCAAAAATATGCTTATTCCAATGCTTCAACTCATCTTTAAGAGTCTTGAATTTGCAGGCTAAACTTGGGGGCCCCACAAAATGATGTCCATCCCACCAACACCGAACTTGATCCACAAAACCGTGCACTTTAAGCCACATATATTCAAATATAAAGGAACTCTTCCCCCCTTGACATACCACTAGCCTCCACAAAAAGAGGACAATGATCCGATATCTCATGAGGAGAGGCCTTTGGGTCACATCCGGGAAGTGATCCTTCCAGACAACTGACACCAAAACTCTATCAATTCTAGACATAGAAGGATTTTCAGATTCTTGAAACAACGAATATTGACCCCCACCAAAGGTAGATCAACCAAAAAATTCCCCTCAATAAAGTCTGAGAATTTGAACATGGCTGGACTAAAAGAAATATAACCAAGTCGCTCTACTAGATATTTGATGATGTTGAAATTACCAAAGACACACCAAGCCGAACTCCACCTCGCTCTCATACTATCAAGTTCTGCCCACAAAGCATCCCTAAGACCAACAACAGTTGGACCATACTCCCCTGTACAAATCCAAACAATCCCTTTTGCCACACCCTTCAACAAGATAAAAACAGAAAAACTACCGACCACGCAATCAATTTTCTCATACACCCCTTTATCCCAAGCCAAGAGAACTCCCCCCTCTGTGTGAATGGCATCCAAAGCTACCCAATCTACAAAAGGTCTGCCCCAAAGACTTTTCACAATAGAAGAATTGGTATGGTCTAATTTGGTTTCTTGAAAACACACAACATCACACTTCCACTCCTTGAGTAAATTCTTCACAATATCCCTCTTATGAGAATTGTTTAATCCTCTCACATTCCAAGATAAGAGTTTCAAGTTCATGGACAACGATCTAAGCCCACCCCAATGGAATTCACATTCCCTATGGTTTGTCTACCAGATTGCCCATCATAATTAACGGTAGAAACTAAGT